>OV656839.1:2400000-4800000 GCA_927399475.2 Acleris emargana | reverse complement strand
ATTTGAAATTAAATAAGCGTAAATTAATATCATAAGATATTTTTTTATAACATTTTATATTCAAAAACCTGTACCTACTGTCCTGATTCTTAAATAATCTGTATTTTTATGCATCATTAAGAAATAGTTTTGCAGTCGAAACGGGTTCTCACAACAGGCTGTACACAAAATGTAGAAGATTGTGAGTATTTTTGAATTTGCTATCATGCAACATTTCGTCGGTGATACCGCAAAACCGCGTAAGTAACAAATTTATGATAGAGCAAAATAAACCTTACCGTCTTATTAAAAAAGTGCATTTTGCTCATTATTTGAAATGTTACTTACGCGGTTTTTCAGTTTCACCGACGATCTGGCGCACAATTAATTTAAGATAACGACATTATCTAAATATCATGTGGTTGGAGCATTAACTACCAGAAAAGGCACTCCCATAGTATTCTTAACTCGAAAAATCCCTTTGGTATTGACTTTTAACTTAGTATATTGCAAACACAAGTCAATACCTCCACCGTCTGATACTAATTATGGATTATTTTAGATATAGAGCGGGCTCTCAGTGGAGTTCCGTTTGTAAAAAATGTAGACGGCATTCTAACTGATATAATATTGTATAGATTCCAGACATCCAATCAACAGATGTAACCAACCATGTATGTGGTCTCCCTCTCCCCCCTTCCCTTCAAATATTATTTTTAAATTACAAAAGATTTTTGATTTTAATTATGGAATTTCATTAGAAAATTAGTACTTATAGCGAGTACAGCTATAGAAGACTCTTATTTTGATTAAAAATTACGTAAAATTCCAAAAAAAATGCTTATAAAGCTGGAAACAGTATGATTTTTTTTTATTTTTTTTCAATCACACAGGGATATGCATTTCAGTGCTGCACACATTTACACAAGGATATACAATTTCAATGTTGTTTTTTTGCAGGTGCACGACTTTGATCGACAATAAGATCGACATTTACACGGTTTTATTAAAGGGTCAAATGGAGACTTTTTCGCCATTTGCTTTGGGTAAAGGTTATTTTCACGTAGCTCGTAACCAAATTGAAGGAAATCAAAATGCTCAAATATCGGTCCAGAAGAGCATTTCCGCAGATAACCTTGATCTGATGCAAGTGTAAATGAAATGCATCAGAGGTACATAATATTTTTTTTGTCAAATTTAAGACAAAGCCCATGTTTTCGCATGTTTGAAATATCTGAATCACTTAACATCCATTTCAAGGTAAACACGTAGATTAGCAATTCAAAACCAATTAAAATCACGTAAGTTTTTATCGTTGAAAAAAAAACAAAGATTTTTTTTTATACACGTGGTTGATGGCACGGTAGGCGTGCACTCAATTTCTATGGCGTTAGGCACGCCAGTCATGTCAAGCAAGAAAAACGCGTATACCGAGACCAGAACAAAGCTAGGTAAAGGGGGGAGGGGGGGGGGACGGAATGACAAAGGACCGTGCGCGTGCGCAGCAACATGGCTTTTTATACAGTCGAGGATCTCAGATAGACAAATCACTAAACATTTCGCGTTCCGCAATTTTTGCAAACGCACATCGCATTGGAGCCTGCTCTAATAATAAAAAAACGAAAAAAAACTAGTTTCAAATAAAACAAACTTAATAGTGACATTTGAGTTTTAAACTCAATAAAATGACGCTGAAATATAAAAGGCAATATCGTATTAAACGTTATAAAT
Source organism: Acleris emargana (assembly GCA_927399475.2). Classification (NCBI taxonomy): domain Eukaryota; kingdom Metazoa; phylum Arthropoda; class Insecta; order Lepidoptera; family Tortricidae; genus Acleris; species Acleris emargana. The sequence goes on along the minus strand of OV656839.1, from coordinate 4,798,290 downwards.
GGGGTCGTAAACGGCGGCTAGCAGAGGCCAATAAAGAATGTTATGTATTTAGACATTATCGATAAACGTAAAGGTATAAAGGCATTAATGGTTGATTTTAATCTGTCTGGGAAAATTAATTGACTTATCCTTAATTGAAATAGTAAAAACGATGATAATCAAGATAAAGATCACAATCAATAAGTGACATTAAGTCACTCTTCGAAAGCACAAAATCTATAAAAGCTTCAATATTTGTGTCTGAGCTGTTGGCTTTTGTTTTGGAATCTAGTTAGTGATAAACAGGGGTCGGACAAAAAGTGCAGATGACGTCAAACCACTTATAGGATGATTTCAAATAGTATTTTTGATTTTCATAAACAATTATCACTTATCATTTATCAACCTCTTTATTAAACGATATCGCCACTTGAAATGAGTAAGTACGGTTTTGACTGACATATTTGTCAATCAGATGAACAATAAATTGACTTCGTTATTGTTTAGCTATTGTATCTTCACGATTATATTTAGCTAAAAATTATATTTACTAATGTATAAAAAACGCTGTAAAATGTCATCTTTACTCGAATATTGTGGCAATATATATATACATATATATATTCTACAACTGATATTTTAATATCCGTAGGAACGCAGACTACAGGACAAGGCAAAGATATCTCTACACAAACTGAGCAATCAAGTACTGCGATTGTTATGGATACCGCGAAATTGTTGGCTATTTTTTTTTCCCCCGGTCAACCAATTGAGGAAAAAAAATCATTCAAGCATATTTTAAGTCTGCGACAACAATAATAGACTTTTTAGAAAAATAGTCATCTATGCATAATTTCATTAAATAATAAGTATAATAAAATAACACCAAATTATCTTTTTTTTATTTTTACTTATCTTACCAACTGTTCCCACTTTTGAGTATTAAACCTATTTATCTGAGGTTCCCACAGACTTGTTCTAATTTCAAATAATTATACCTTATGGTAACAAGTTTATGTCACACCTGCCCATAAAGTCGCTTTTTACGCCCGCTACGCGTACGGAAAAAGCCGCAAACATCTGCGATCTCGGACTTTCTTTGTTTTATCTCCCTAGTGGTGTAATATACTATTATTCACTACATCACCCTCTCTCTCTCATCATCACCTCTGTATTATTAATTCCATGGATAATTTTTTTACGATTATTTTGTTATGTTTCATTAATACTACTTTGTTACTACATGTCACACGGAAGTCTAAATACAAACTTAAACATCATCCTGTGTGCAAGATTACGTCATTTTTACGTCATCCGTACTTTTTGTCCGACCCCTGGTGATAAACATTCAAATATGGATAAAAAATATTAAAAGACGTAAGTAAAGTTTAACAACAGATTTTTTTACACTTACATATTGCTGACACCGGACCGAAGAGCGATCCCAATATCAGATTCTACTAACTGCATCGGAAGAATCGATATGATAATTAAGTCGGCACACAATATTATAGTTACAGTGTCATCAAATCTAAAATAAAATAAAGAATGGTAGCATATTTGAGTACAAACTGTAGAATAGAATAGATATTAAATTAACACAAAAAACACTTTTTTGAGAAAACAAAAAATATAAGTACGTAACCTATTTACCTAACTGATTAAAATGAATTAGCCGAAACGGTGTACCAGCTCAGCGTGGTGATGTGGCACGGAGCCGCAGCGCTGATCTTCAGCTGGACCAGCGTGAGATAAATGGCAAATACAAGAAAAAAAAAAATACAGCATAAAAGTTATTCTACAAATAATTAAAAACTACAATTCAAATAAACAATTATAAAAATTAAAAATGTTTAACATTACATTAAAGTGAGATCTAGCATCCTAAACGCATTCTTATTGGCTTATATAATTACACATATTTATAATCTAAGTTGAAACTAGACATTGAATATTCAGCAACACACAAATAAACAAGAATGTTATTAATAAAATTGAACATTAACATTATGAGTCAGCATTAGCAAACGAGGACAGAGACAAATTCAAAGTTTGTGTAACACCCATTATTAAACCGATATACAGGATCCTTCGTAGATTAAACTAAATTTTAAACTCAAGCAGAAAACCTTACTGCGAGTTTCCCCATAAAGCCTCACCTGGCCACGTGGGTAGAATTAACCCTGTTTTTATAAGTCACAGGCTAAAGAACTGTTTCTCGGTTGAAAGCACTAGTTGCCCTTTGGGACTGCAAAGCGCGTTCCTAGAGATAAAATTAGACATTAAAAAGGCATACACTGAATACTTTAGTTTTACATCAAGGTAAAGTCAACATTTTTATTGGAGTAGACAAAATGACAGCTATAAAAGTTGTTTTAAAATATGTTTTAAAATTTCACGGCTGAAAATTTGACTGTTTGGGGCATTTGGAAAACCAAAATACGTTTAAATTTAGAATGAGAGGAAAATCAGTACAGTGCTACTATTTTCTTAATAGCTACCGATACCTAACCAGATGCTGGGAATACTGTCCAAAACTATTTGAGATGAGTTAAAAAAAAAGGCCCACTAAGAACCTTTTTACAAAATGAATGAATTAGATTTATGAAAGGGTTTTTAAAATATAATACTAATTTACTCACATTACTTGCTTCTTGTAAGTTACTATTCAAATACTTTACCATGAAACCACAGGTCGTTAGATCCAAATTTAGTTTCACTCGAAACTAAAAGCTATTTAATCCGGATCATGATTATGAGTTAGGTTTCGTTTTTGTTACCGAAATTTCGTTACATCACGCTATTTAAGGGTAAGCCATCCTTTTAGTATTTTTTGGGGTTTGATATTTTAAGCATTTTGTATGATTAAGATATTGGTTTCCACTATATCTTTTGAATCTCTCAAAACTCCTCGATGATTCTCTCAGATTGTCGTAATGGCGTTTTAAGTCCGTTACAGCTAACTCGATATAAATCGGTGTATAAAAAGTAGCTTGTACACATTGTTTTCGATATTCTGTGGAAGAGCGAGCTATGATAAATCCTTCAAAAGGATGGGCGAAAATTACCTCAAACTGACGCCGATGGTTAGATAACTTTTCAGCGAGATTAGAGGGAGATTTACCAAAACTAAGATATTCCTATATATCTTTCCTTCCTTCCTATACATATAGCTAGAAGAGACCTTTGCCTAGCAATGGGATAATCTAGGCAAAAAATAATAATAATTTGAACATCACTGTAGTTTTTTATTAATGAAAGTATACAAATTCCATAATATTCATACATTCATTTTTTTAGTTTCGTTGAATATTTTCAATAACGTGATATGTAAATAATCCAACTTCTTCTTATCAAATTGGTCACAATATGTATGCAGTTCATTTTACGGCGAGCGTAAAGGACTGCGCTATAGCAGTTAAATAGCTCTGTTCTTGTCTCTTAGCATAAACTTAACTACATGACTGTCATAATAACCCCGCAGGCCCTTAAATGAAAGCGTACCAAAAACAATAGACTCAAAAGTAGCTAATCCTACTTATCCAGAAAATACCGTCCGATTAACATAATTGCGGCCAAGCCATAGGAATCATTGATGTAACTAGGTCTGATCAATCGACAGAAACGATTTGGATTGATAGACGACTCGGCCAGTGAATGGTAGCGGGATAAATAGGCGGGCTGGCTGGGCATTGAATACGTAACAAATGGATGTAACGCCTCGCCAGAGGCGGAGTGTTTTGATCGAACAGTAGAGTTACCTTCATGCTTCTTAGTTGATAATTATGTTTGGTTCGTGCTTCGCTAGACGGCGCTTTGATGTATTTTGCTGATACGCTAGATGTAGTAATTGTAGATGTTTATGATGCGCAACAAAAATAGTAGCTGTTCGTGCTTCACTAGATTGCTGATTCACTGTTATGTACTTTGCTCAATCGCGCAACTAATACTTTTTATAATAATTAATACAATCGCCCACACAGCTGAGTGCCCAATGAAGATAAACAGAGAGAAACTGTCTCTGTGGTGCACATGAGATTCTTGTGTAAAATTTATATTTATCTCTTTCTAAATTTTTCCACTTCTGTCTTTAATGGGCAGTTAAGTGTGTGACTATTTGTACGCATGAAAAATTGGAATTTAATGCGCAACAATTGATTGTAATACCACACAAGAGGTGGAGTTGAAAATTAAGCTTGGTTCGTCCTTCACTAGATGTCGCTGTTGTTCTTTGCTAAATCACTTTAGGTGTAGTTATAGATGGTAGTGTAGTTATACATACAGAGTAAGTAGCACAGGACAAAAAATATTTTATAATAAAAATCAAGTCACCTAAACCTATAAATACATACCTTCACGCCTGTAATCCCAGAGTGGGGTAGGCAGAGCTACAGAATTACCTACAACTTCAAAAACTTTGTGATAATTCTGTAACCACATTTTGCACAATTAGGCTAACATGTTTACCATGATTAGTAAAGCAAGAAGAGTTACCATGACATACTTATCCAGTTCAATTTATTGTGAGAGGAAGAGACTTTGACTTACAATTTCTATAATAGTTCTGTCTCTTACACTCGTCTTAAACTGAATTGGCTAGGCATGTCATGGTTACCCCCCAAGGTCTGTATTCAACTCGGTACACCATATTATCTGTGACTTATGGTAATGTTTTTAATTTAGCCGCTATCAAAATGTTGACCATACGATAGCAAGTCAATCATATGGTTTTTACCCTCTAGAATCTCGGTCCTGAGGCCCTTATTTGAAAACCGAAGTTCGAAGTAACGTTAGTTCCATACCTTTCTCTCGATCTCGAATGACGAGTGACAGAGATGAAGCTAACGCGACTTCGATGTTCGATTTTCAAATAAGGGCCTCAGTAACGTTACTAATATATTGTAATCTTACCTGCCAGTACCACTTCTGCTTTTCCCTAGCTTATTTCTGCCCTGTGACGTGGGACAAACGTTTTGTGCGTCAACCTGCATCAACGGAACAATGGCCGCCATCGAGCTTTCTTCCCTGTTATTTATGGGGTGAATATTTCTTCCCGGGATTAAAAGTTATGTATCATGTTCGGAATACAGGACTTAATTGATGAGTACACTGGTTTTTTCCGGTTTGATTTCGATTATTGTTAGATCGTAGATGTACTTTCTAGGATTCCTTACTATTTAAACTGCATTTAATTCAAAACCTCTTATTTTTACTCGCTTGTTTAAAAATCATCTATTGTCAATTTTTCTTGGTCAATTTGCAATGGAAAAGATTCTCGGTAAGAGCGATTATTTGTTTCTTTTGAAATTTTCATCGCTCTTCAAAATTCCTCTCCATTCAAATACAGTCAAAATCCTTATTACAATAAAAAATCGCCACAGTACCAGACAACAATGTACAACGTTGACCGACTTCTGTTGGCTGCAGCTATGAAATGTGATAAGATAACCGGCGGCTATTCGATTATGGCGTCCATCCAACGAGGATAGTACGCGCGGCAGAGCTGTTTAGTCGTTTTTGATTGCTTTTGTTGATGTATGAATACAACAACAACAATAGCTGTTCTTTAATTAAACCCGGGCAAGAAAATGTCGTATCATTCTCAGTTTAAAGTAACTACAAAATAATAACATATTATCTCGAAGAATAAAGAGTATAACGAAGATTTTAAGTAGGTTTGAAAACTTTAGGTGCCGGTTTCTCTAGAGTTAATCAAGTCGTTTTTTTTTTTTTTTTTATATCATAGGAAGGCAAACGAGCACACAGGCCACCTGATGGTAAGTGGAAACTGTGACCCATAGACATTCGCATTCACAAGACCGCAATCCTAAGACTGCAAATGCGTTGCCAACCCTGAGGCCGAAGATGGAATGCCTCTATGCTAGTCATTTCACCGGCTGTCTTATCCCCAAACCGGAACACAACAATGCGAACACTGCTGCTTGGCGGTAGATTAATGGATAAGATGATGGTACCAACCCGGACGGACCTCCTCCCACCTCCGAAAAACTCACACTTATTTCTCATAAGTAGTTTTCCTTTTAAAATCGTTACGGTTATTATTTATGTGCTTTCATATACGATATTTTTAGACGCAACTCTATCAAAAATGACGCTCCGTGTTCAATATTTCCTTAACAGTCCGTCAAATCTCAGAAATTGATAGTTACATATACAAAATGATTTTATGAGAGTGTGTGAGATTGAATAATTCCTTACTTGATGCCCAAATGGGGAAAATATCTCTCCTTGCCATACAGTAGTGGCCCGTGGTCACAATGACAAAATTATTAAGGACAATACAATAGCCAACAAATCAATTGTTTATCAAAAAGTTCTTGACAAATACTGTTAACTAATAAACCATGATTTAAATGTGAACTGTGCGTCGTTCTTCTTTTTTACCGACAATAGCCTGTCTCTCATCTTATTAAGCGTCTCATTAGAGTATGGATAATTATATTTTTCGTGTTTAATATACGTCCATACTTTTATTTATGTAAGAGTACCAAATATTGTGCTCTTTCTTTAACCCACGTTTTTTTTAATAATATGGTTTTCCGTAGAATGCCGTGACGAGTGGTCATCTAATACTTGGTCTCGGCTGAAAACGGCCACTCTGTCACAGTGTTTCTGGTAAACCATATTAAAAATAATAAAATATTAATGCAGGACAAGAAACATTAATTAGTTTTAATAAAGAATAAATGCAACTTTTTTTGAAATCGAACAATGAAACCATAGTTATTGATAGTTCAAAAATCTAAAAAACCGAAAATCGACGGTTTACTGTCGGTAAAAAAGAAGAACGACCCGAGTACAAATTTATCTCTGTTGAAAACAAATATTTCATTTCATAAGGATTTGAAAAAATAAATGTTTGGCGTTCATACATTTGTAGGCAGGTATGGGAAAAGCGTCACTTATCATCAGACCAACACTGGATATACGAAGGTTGGCAACCGAATAAAATTGTTTCTAGATTTTATTTTACAACTTTGTCGGCGTAGGTAATTTAAATTTAGAACTATTCTAATTACCAACTTTTAGTGCCACGAGTATCTAAATAAAGCGGCAGCGGCAGATGGGGAATGTTAATAAAAAAAAAACTTTAGCGTTCATATGCCTTGTAGGTAAAGATTGAGGAATAGGGTAGGTAGTCAAAAATTCTAAATTGTATCAATGCGGGATAAGGGGTAGAAAATTCGAAAATTGAAATATCAGAATTCCGTCTGTTCGAAGAATTGATAATTGGCATTAATTTAATAAGATATAAATTTGATAATTTGGAAATTAATCGATCGTGATTTTGATGATGCATGAAACTGAAATTCGGATAAGCGATAATTTGGAGTTTAACCAATCGGAATGAAAATCGTAAAATTTGGAATAAAAGAAAATATTGTTTAGTGTACCCACTTTTGATATTTCATTGTATTGTCAACTTTATGACAAATCGTATTATTTTGGCAGTATTTGGCGATTGTTGTCAAAGGCAATTATGATATTGTTGAGTAGACTAGGGTCCCGAGGGGCTATTGTCTAACGCACTCGCAATTGTTTTCATTTTGTATGCAAACAGACCTTCGATTTTCAAAATGAAAACGATTGCGATTGCAAGTGCGTTAGCGGATAGCTCCTCAGGTTCGCATTAGCAATACGCCGTGCTATGTTACTTACGAAGTAACATCATAGAAACCATACAAACCAGTTAGGAGTCCTGCGGTTTACTGCTTACTTAACTGCGCTGAAGTTGAGCGTAGAGTAATTCTTTAGTATAAACAGAGCAAAATATAAAACTTATGGTATAACTAAATTAAGATTTTAGGTTAGGTTCGATTATATCGTGATTGTTGAGTAGAGAAAAAAAACGAGGTCGCGGATAGAAGGTGTATACTATAAATGTGAAAGTATATTATGTATGTAAGTATGTTTACACTTTACTGTACAAAATTAAGGCGAACTTATTTTAAAGGTATCTTTTCCAGCAAACCTTTAAATAATCTTTATATATGCCTGTTTTTTACGCTTTTAAGCCTAACCTTTAAACCAATTCCGATGATATGGAGATAGTTTGAGCCCCGAGAAAGGGCATAGGGTTAGGTACTATTGTCTGTGAGGAGCGGTAAACGACTTCTATAAGCGGATGGAGTCGCGGTTAGGTAAGGTTAGCATTTTTAAAAAGCTGTTGCAAGGTAAAAATGCTGCTATTACTATTCCTTCACACGCAACCAGAAAGTTTAGCATTGTGTAACTGCAACTCACGTAACCAATATTCAAAAACTTCATGGTTGTGTTGGAATAAAATTCTTATCTGCCTACTACAATATAAGATTCACTCCATATTACCAACTAAGACTAGCTAAACTGAAGTGGCAGTGGGCGGAGCACATCGCACGCAGGACTGATGGCCGATGGGATCAGAAGGTTCTTGAGTGGCGTCCGCGGACCTGGAGACGAGCTGTAGGTAGGCCTCCAACAAGATTTTCAAAGATTTCAAATCATTATCTTCCTTCAAGCGTCTTTTAAAAGCGCATTTACTATCTATTCAATTAATATAAACGGTTTCGTGCTGAGGCATAAAATATATATATATATATATATATTATGCAGATATATGCAAATATTGGCAGGTTAAGAGTTAATTATTGTCTTAATTATTGTATTATACTTTAAAATAGTTAATTCGATATAAGCACTTATTCTGTAGGTAAGGTTATTTTTGTATTATGTATGACTTTCCATATTATAAATTGAGGGTAAAAGCGAATGCAATGTATGCTGTCTAGCAAAACCAGTCCTTGGGTCCACAGAAAACCAGCGTCGCACTTCCAATAGGTGGTGCGACATCAGCTGAGTGGACACCATTTTCGCAGCACCTCTATTCAAACAATGTATGTATGTTATAGTTTAGTAAGCGAAATAAACGTTTTTTGATTTGATTTGATTTGATTTGATTTGATTTGATTTGAAGATGGAGTGACGTCCTTGTAAGGATCGCGGAAACGCGGTGGATGCGAAAAGCACAAAACCGGTCTGAGTGGAGAGCCTTGGGGAAGGCCTTTATCCAGCAGTAGACGTCTTTCGGCTGACATGATATTACCAACGTGTAACGGAGGCCTTATAGACAATAAAGTGAATGAATACTTTATTTTATTAGTTCGAGACATGCTTCTGTAACATAAGTAACTTATTGATCTGTATTGTTAGCTTCATATGTAAGTTGAGGTATTCCATTTTTTTGTTATTACCAATGTATTTGCAGTCTTAGGACATCAATCTTGAGATTGGAAATGTCTAAGGGTCTCAGAGCCCACTTAATAGCAGGTAACCTGTATGCTTGCTTGTTTATCTTATCAAGCAATAAAATCACTCTTACCATCCATATAGAAACACAACTACACGAACACTGCTGTTTCAGAGTGAATGGGTAAGACGATGTAATTCAGATCCATAATATAACAGTTTTCTAACTTTCAAGAAGTGTTCAACATCTTAATAAGTAATTATTTGATTAGCTAAGTCAATTCCGAGTTAACCTTGCCTAACTAAACTGTTAGCAACATTCAACATCTCGAACTACCTTAGTTATTCAAGTAAATGTTTAGCTGACTGTTCAGTCTAAATAATCCTGATATTAAATTATGACTTCATGAACGAGTTGGTCAACGTTGATAAATGCGACTAGTTTTCACCTACTACGTCTTGGCGTGTTATTTGATAACTTTTCCCAAGGAACCCTGCTCAATATTTCGAGATAAACTATCAATGATGGTACCAATTTTGTAATCGTTAAGAAATGTAGATTTACAAACACAAGAAGAGGAAAATATACAATTTTATGCAATAGTACATCAGGCAAGACGGGACGAGTGAAAATGACAGTTCCGCACGTGTATGAAACGACTTTTTCTAATACATTTGCGAAAAAATGTATATCTGATTATGTGTACACGTATGTAGGTATTTGTGTATCTGCCCTCTTCCCCCACATCTCTGAAGTGAAATTAACGTGTGCACCCACGGTCCGAAATTACTTAAATTTTAATAAAATTATATCGTCAAATACTAGGAGTGCATAAATATCAGAAGTACCTACCTAACCTACAGTCATCCGTGCTGTGTCGGGCGCACTCGCCCGCCCGCCGCTGCGCCGCACCGTGTTACCTCCTAATTATCTCTGCGCTCCTAGTACTTTACTTTAACATGCAAACTCTTTGGATGGACACAGCTGAGTATATAAAAAAAACGCACTAGTGCGAATAAGAAAAGTAAAAAGCACTAGTTCGGAAAAACCAACTTTCCGCTCGATTTACAGCTACTAAAAGTACCACTTTTTGAGCATCTGTATTTAAAAGGAATTTTTAGTCGGTGTTAGTGTCCCAGTGCAGGGCAATGGCCTCCCTTCTTTTCTCCCGTTCTTCCCTACTGTTTCCATTCCCCCGCCAGTCGCTTTGAAACACGTAAAAATAATCCTGCCTCCTGCATCATTCTCAATTAGGCCGGTTTTTCACGTTCAATCTTTGGACAGAAGCCCTGATGCCTAATTGAGAATGCACGCGCTGAAATGTGTTTTGTAAGCTCTGACGAGACTACTTAAACTCGCCAGTTTATGTAGGGTAAAATCACCAGTTGTCAGCCAGAGACCCGTAGTCGAACTCTGCCTATACTTTGTATGAGTGGGAGCCTGGGAGGAGTATGAAATATATATTTCCCACTCTTCGCACTCATATAAGGTCGACTACTCTACCCTCCTTAGCCAAAAAGTAGTATCGCAAATTAAATAACCAAAGCAGTTTGAATTCAATTACGTTAGTTATGAGGTTGATATTGCTACAGGAGTTTTATCCGAGACAATGCCTAATTGGCTTAGGAGGGCAGACTGGTCTATGGGAATATTACGGGGTTTGGTTGAACCGAACAGGAAATGAAATAAAACAGCAAGTTATAATACTTTTAACATTTTTTAAATCACATTTAATAAAAAATGTTCGTCGCTTCATCATAGTTCTTTTTTAATGAATCGGCTAGGTTAACAATCATTTCAATCGTGCGAAAATTATTTTTTATTGTTACTATTATTATGCCCTCGGAAGTATAGAAGGGCGCAACTGTAACTAAAACCATAGCAGATTCGTTCTTAGCAGCTATGAATAAGTTTGCTTTTACAATGAATGTAGTTACAGTTGAACCTCTTTTTCCTGAGGGCAGACAGTATTATGAGCAATTGATTTCATTGATACAACCAGTCTGTGCATTAAGAATGAATGTGATTTTTACAGTTTTCATTTAACTATATTTTCTTTTTCTACGTTTAATGAAAAAAAAATCTTTTTACATTTCATTCAAAAACTGAGTTGAAATACTGGTTAATTTTCATTAAAACAGATTAAAATAATTTTTATAATTCTATATTTACAATATATTCATTCGCCGATATTTTTGTACAATTTAGAACATCAATTGATTTATTAATGAGTGCGTTGAAATAAAAAAATTGTGACTGTCATTAAATGATTTTAATATTAGTACATTATCGACTTAAATTTCTAGGAGATAAATTATAAATTAGCTTAGAGCCTTCCTTCACTTGTTCCCTCTTAGTAAACAAGTGAAATTACGAAGAAATGGCTTTAATTTCTACTTCCCTCTATTTACATTTGAGTTCATATCAGTCATTGCCTTAAAAGTTTAACCTACCCATGAATTTAACTGAAATTTAGATACTTTGATATAACATTTTCTAATTACAGAACAGGTAATTTGACCTTTTTGCCGCCATTTTTACTAATAAGTTAAAATATTTTAACATTCGCTAACTGATTATAAATTATACAAAAATCAATAATATACCGCTTGTATCTAAAATACTTTACATAGAGTAACATAAAAGTGCGTACCACTTAACGGTTTGACTGAAATTCCTTTTTTAATTTTAAATTGCAGTGCCGACAAGTAGAACGTACCCATAATGAAACTGGAATTCCCCTTTGCATAGTTACAAGCCTTTTATGTTTCAACTTTTAATATGCTCCCACGTGAAGCATGTATCACAACAAAAATAATCAAATATTCATTAAAATTTACGCGCAAACGTAGGATAACTGGGTTAATTAATGATTATAAAAACCGGCCAAGTGCGATTCGGAATAGTACACTAAGGGTGCCGTACCATTCTTGTCTAGGATACACCTTTATGTTCATTTTTTTTGTAGCGGCTATACCAATACTCATTTTTTGAAAATTTTATGTATCTACCTGTTACCGTTTAAGAGATAACAGCGATTGTTAATATCGAGCATCATTTTATTTTTTATTTAATTTGATCATTTTTGTTTGTTGTTATAGCAGCAAAAAAAAACAGTCTTTAATTTTTTTTATCTGTGCCTTTTACAGTTCATGACGAGCTCGCTGACAAACAGACAGACGACTAGCAGAGGCTTAGCAATTATGGTCTTATTGGAACCCTTTGTATACGGAACCCCAGATTAACTTCAAGTTCAACAGCTATATTATTTTGATTAGATATATAATGCTTTAATCATTAGTAACAAATACAAAATACGTATAACATTGAAATGTTGTGCTAACAGAACAATGCCAATGTTTCTGCATCATCAATTTTTAATAACACTTGTATAAAGAGATAAAAGGCCCATAAACTAAGCAAAGGGGTTAGAAATAATAAAAATAGGGTAAAGTCACCAGTGGTGCGAAGAGTGGGAAATATATCTTTCATACTCTTCCCACTCATATAAAGTATAGGCAGAGGCCGACTACAGGTTTCTGGCTGACCACTGGTGACTTTACCCTATATAGAATTAGTACTAAACGCAGCTTTCTTGATGGGCAGCGAGCAATGGCGTCCGGGTGGTAACGACCTCTCGATGCGAGCGCACGGCACCGTTCAAGCAACTCCTCCCAGAATCACTCTGAAACCAACCATTTAATTTAGAACTCAGATTATTTACTATCCCTACTTGACGATGCGCTGGCCTAGTTGGTAGTGACCCTGCCTACAAAGCTAGAGGTCCTGGGTTCAAATCCCGGTAAGGGCAGATATTTGTGTGATGAGCGCGAATATTTGTTCCTTAGTCATGGATTTTTTCTATGTATTTAAGTATATATTTCTCTATATAAGTATTTATATCGTTGTCTAGTACCATTATATTTTTTATTTTTTAATATTATCGAGCGACCGCATTGCCGGTGGAAAGTGAAGACGGCGGCGTCAGTACAAGCCTAGAGATTAGTTTGGGGCTAGGTCAATTGGTGTGACATTGTCTCCTGTTTTTTGTTTATTTATTTAATTGTGCAAATTGTGGTTACAGAGTTATCAACAAGTCTTTCGAGTTGTTGGTTATTCTGTAGCTCTACCTACCCCATTCTGGGAATGAAGGCGTGAAGGTATGTATGTATGTATGTATTTATTTATTTATCCCTTATGGCTTATGGGTGAAAGCATACCAGTAGAAGAAAATTTAATTGTTACAATAGCTCTATTGTTACAATAGATTTTTGAGTGGCGTCCGCGGACCGGGAGACGAGCTGTAGGTAGGCCTCCAACAAGATGGAGTGACGACCTTGTAAGGATCGCGGGAACGCGGTAGATGCGAAAAGCACAAGACCGGTCTGAGTGGAGAGCCTTGGAGGAGGCCTATGTCCAGCAGTGGACGTCTTTCGGCTGACATGGTGATGATGATGATGAATAGCTCTCGCCTCAAACGTGAAAACCAACTCGTCAATGTATTTCTACTGGCATGCTTTTGCTGCGCCATTGAGTAGTCGAACTCAGCTGGTTTTAAGAGTTTATAAATGTCGATGAGATAAAGTAAAGTAAAAGATAATATACGCTGTTGTTAAAATAGGCATAACTTCCATTTTGGTGAGTTTAAGTCTTCGAATGAGATTCAAAAATCGAACTAACTATTGACTTGACCAAAACTGATTAAACGTAAAAAATTGTTTAAATGTTTTATTTGTCGAGTTACTGGTAGTATAATAATAATTTATCTCAGAAGCGTGCTTGACCGTTTTATCTGACACCGTTTACAACCTAGTGACCTACTTAAGTCGGTGTGAGATTAAGGATTGCTCTTAGTTATAGCCGCGAAGTTATTTTTTACACCGCGGGCAGTTTATCGTCTAGTCTTAGGGTCGTATTAATAAACAGTAAAACGAGGTGCCCGTCACAAGATACGTCAAATTAAACGTCAAACCATAAAAATGCTGAGTTTGCATACAAAATGTTATTTACAGGAAAAACAGCTTTCTGTGGCCTTAGACAAGATGCATAATGGTAACGTAAACGACTATCGGGAACTGTCGCAATGTATGGAATTGACGCAAACGCTTGACGTGACTATCCGGCAGTTAACGTCAATCCTATATATTTTAGAATACGATAACGATTGCAAAATGCGTTTTATCTAAGCATTCAATAGTCATTTCTGGAACTGATGCATAATGAGAGGCCTTAAAATACGAGTGTGGTTTTATGAAGCGAGCGTCAGCGAGTGTGTTTTTTAAGGCCTAATTATGAACAGTTGCATACACTAATTTATCTACACACATATCAGTAGTTTAGTTTTTTTTTTTTATAGCATGGCAAGGCAAACGAGCACACAGGCCACCTGATGGTAAGTGGATACTGTGACCCATAGACATTCGCATTCACAAGACTGCAAATGCGTTGCCTACCCTGAGGACTAAGATGGAATGCCTCTATGCTAGTCATTTCACCGGCTGTCTTATCCCCAAACCGGAACACAACGATGTGAACACTGCTGCTTGGCTTGCTTATTTTCGTAACAGCAAAAAACTAACAAAAAATGCCAATAATAACTAATGGCGGCTATTCGATGCTCCGTCAAGATTAATGTTTTTTGATATCATAGACAAACGAAATATGTTCCTATTCTCAAGTCACTCGAGCACAAATGTCGTGTGGTTTATATTAAAAAATCATACCGAATTGACGTTTCGAGTCGATAACTGTTTAATATCTATGAATACTAGACCCTCTTGAGTTTAGACAGCTGATCTAAATTTAAACACAACGTTACTAGAATCCTATACTACCGCAATCAAGATGGTTCTCATAGTAAAATTTGTTGTAGTAATGCTGGTCATTTTCTACGGGTTCTGAACGCATAATAGATGATATATGTGTGTAGATAAAACGCATTTATAATACTCATACAAGTGCGCATATGCGATTGACACGAGATTAATAATGGATTAATTTTAATTAACGAATGCGTCCAACCAAATGGATATTTGTGTTGTCTAGCCAATATTTTTGAAGATTTATTTGAGCTTACAAAAATACTTCAAAGCAACTTCGATATAATACCTGTTTGTGAAACCTACACACAATGTAACCCACATTCCCGGAATCTAAATCCCAAATTAGAGTAACATCAAATTGAAGCGTCTAGAATTCTAACAAAACATTGTTGTTGTTCCGGACTCAAGAACCTATTGAGAGAACTGTACGAGGTTATATTATAGGAAAACTCCCAAGTTTGTTTTTATGAAGTTCCCTGAATTTAAATTATGTTATGATTGATTACCCGTTCCGTTACGCACGAGGAAAACGGGAACGTACAATCAGAACTTTCCTACAGGCAAGAATAGAAAATTCTTGCCTTTTTAGGAAAACTCTTCCTTGTGATATACAAAACAGAGAAGTCCTTCTAAAAAAAGGATTATTAAGAATTTACATGATCGCTTACACTTTCCATTTTCAAGTTTTAGTCAATTGTTGGTACTTGCCGCACTCAGAAACGACCTTTAAATTGAATGCTTGTTTAGTGACGTGTTGTCTTATTCAATTACTATAGCAAAGAAAGTGACAGCAGCAACTTTAATCAAGCATTAAATATAATTGACGCCGCTATTTTTATTTTTTATTTAGATTATTTCACACAGCAATTATATAATTGCTGTGTGACATAATCTAAATAAATATTAATTGAATATTAAATAACTAGTGTTAGCTTGTTTTATAAAAAGGTGCTGAAAATTGGGTTTCAGTTTGCGGTATTTATAAAAAGAGAAACAAAATGAATAAAGGTGACAATTCGACATTTGAAATTTAAAAATTCGCTCGTGCACCATTTACTGATATATTTTGTGAATAGGTGCCATTTTTGTGCTCACACCGTACACAGCAATGATTTTATTTGACGCGTTATTGGATTTTTTTGGAAAAGTGTTAACCTCGAAACATTATTTAAATATAACTATTTTTTATAAGTTACTAGCTAGTAAGCGTTCACTATGTGTGTGTATTTAGAGATACGCCATGAAACGGACGGTTGACTTTTAAGTAAGATTATATAATGTAGTTAAACACTTAGAAACTCCTTAACTATCCTTAAGGAATTCGGATATGTATGTAAACTCTTTATTATACAAACGGTAAATAATAAAACAAAAAAAAGAAACAGAATCGCAAAAGCTAAGTATAAAGGCGAACTTATCACTTTAAGAGATCTCGTCTAGTTAACTTTGAGCGATTAAGAGATGAATGAATTCAACGGATGCTTAAATGTACAACAATTAAAGATACAGAAGATAAAAATTAGAATATAAAATAAATATGCAGGTTTATAATGTAAACATTTATATGTATCTTTGCTAAGTATTTTAAATTCGGTCGATCCGTTTAATAGATATCAGCCCTGTAAGAAGGGGTCACCATAATATCGGGGTTTTTATCGATCTAATAGTTATCTACTTACGTCTTAAAAGGTGAGTAACATAACATGAATATTTGAAAATGAGATTTGGCTCGTTCGTTTGTCTATAAAACTCTAAATCAATCATAAAAGACCACGCAGACGAACAGTCCACCAGCCGATATTAGCCTGTCAGTTCATTGTATTAGAATACATACTATTAGTTTCTTTTAAGCCCAATTTACAATGGTCAAGGACAGGTGTACAGTACACTTGTGTAAACGTACCGAGTGCCGAGTCAAGTTGCCTTGCCAGTGGATCCAAATAGAATCGTTTTCTATTTTTTCACTTCACTGTCCTTGCTACTGTACTTGCCACTGTCCTTGACTAATGTAAATCGGGCTTTAAGGTTCATTTTCCTTTAAAAATGTTAAACTGTCAGTAGATTCTTGGTCTGAGGTGTTCGTATGTACAGTCAACAGCATAAATAAGTGATCATTTATGTACCTTGTCGCTTTCAATCGTTTCACTATTTTGTATAGCATTTCAAACATAACGTTAAAGTGACAAGGTACATAAATGATCACTTATTTATGCTGTTGACTGTACGAGTATAGAAAATACTTTATTGTACAAACAGGAAAATAACAACCAACAAAATAGACAGAAACACATTAGATATTATGTACAGTCAGCTGCAGAGTAAAAGATACCCCCCTCCTGGTAAGGATTTTTTTTTTCGAAAACATGTGGTTACATTTAAATGATTTTGAGTTTATGTGTAGACAATAGTAAAATCTTCAATTCACCGAAAAATCATATAAATTTAACGACAAAGTTTTGAAAAAAATCGATCCTTATCAGGAGGGGGTATCCTTTTCTCTGCAGCTGACTGTACACAGGCAAACTTATACTTTTAAGGTATCTCATCAAAATGTTTGAATGGTGCTCTTAAGATAACATGATTATGATTAAATATTTATGTAAAATACTGAAGTCATCTATCACATAAAATAGGTTAAAGTCACCAGTAGTCAGCCAGAGACCTGTAGTCGGCCTCTGTCCATACTTTGTATGAGTGGGAAGAGTACGAAATATATATTTCCCACTCTTCTCACTCATATAAGGTCGACTACTGGTATCTGGCTGACCACTGGTGGCTATCTAAGTTGATACATTCTAAGGGAGCGACTCAATTGTAACATTTCTGTGTAATGTACTATTATTAGCGGCCCATATCTAATGGGTGCGATAGGATCGCAGGTATACATCACACTGAATTGTTACTAATCAGTCTCCACTTTTCAGTGTATCTCATATTTACTAAATGTTATGTTAATTCTATCTACCTGTGAGTCAGCATAAGCAGCGTGCTGTGATATAGGCGTGCCGGGTGACTGGGAGGGGGCAATGCTGTGCACGCTGGTGGAGTGCCGCGACTCCGGCGTCGCCACCGCGGCGGAGTACGACGGAGGCTCGGGAAGACACACACCTAGCGCACAAACATGTTAGTGGTGTTGAAGGCAAACTACTCGGCAAGGAGAAGAAAAAACAAATTAAACAAGGTCAAACTCATGTCTGGGTGGGGGTGAGAAATGTTTCGTTAGTGGTGTTAAATGTCTTAAATCAATCAGGTCTAAAAAAAAAACAGTCTTCCCAAAACTAAGACTAACGGCGGAAAACGTGCACGTGGCCATTACAATAGATTTCTTAATCATCATCATCATCATTATCATCATAACATTTCACTGTGTTTTTGTTTAATTGATGTTGTTATTTCTTTTTTAGTCTTACTCAGTTTTAATTATGATTGAAATGACATCCGCATACTTTTATTATCTTAAGAGGCTCGATATCAGATATGATCTCGAATCTTTTTAAAGTAATCGAGATTTTTCAATGAGCACATGTATATCGACATCTTTTTTATCGATATCAAATCCCTAAAACGTGCCCCAAGTTAGCACAGGTATGATGATGTACTTCAAAAATAACAAATCTGGGAGTGAGAAACTAAGCGTTAGTTTGAAACGCTAGACTAGTTAATTAGTTAGGTCCAAACTACAGCTCCTATAATTAGATACATGGTAGCTTAATTGAACAGTGCCGTTAGCTCAAAATCACAACGTGCGCATAGAATTGCGAACAATTTTTCCTGTTTTCATGATTAAGGTGGCGAGTAATTTAATAGGCAATAGAATAGAAAAGAAGAATAGATAATGCACACAGAAGAAAAAAAAATAACCTACCAATGTTCTGAAAACAAGGGCAACTTCAATTTGAAAGGTTTTGTGAGGTTCTTTCTAAACCGGTCCTTCTATCGGTCGGTCTATTTTGAAGAACTTCTCCTACCCCTTTTTATTAAAGAACGCATTTTTTTCATCCAAACTTAATTATTAAAACACGGCTTTCTAACGGTTATTTTTATAATATTAAATGTTATCTCTATTAAAAAAAATCAAAAAAATCAAAATTCAAAATATTTATTCCGTTAATTGGCCACATAAAGGTTCTTTTACACGTCGCGTCGGTAATGTGGAGTGAATCTACTAGCGCTTCGGACAAGACCATCATTGCGGAGAAGAAGCGCCGCAAGAAACTCCAGCAGAAGATAATTTTTTTCAATTATTAAATACAATAATACTTAAAAGTAAGTTACATTACTTACAAGGTAATAAAGTAATGAATAATTATTTTTAGAACTAACTCAAATAAAATCATTACAATTGTAATGTTATTAAAATAAAGTTAAAAATAATGACTAGGAGAACAACAATATTAAGGTACGAATCTTATTGCAGCACCAAAATTCCGCCTACGTCTTTTTGTATAAAATAATTAAAAGATCCCTTATAAAGTCCTTAGTAGATAAAGAAACTTCACGTGAATCGTGACATCTTCAACTTTTGTTATGTTAACATAAAGCGTATTTGCCGTAATCTGTTTTCTTCTTTAGCAAGAGATCATATGACTAACAGTAGTTTAATCCTTGTGGTTCTTTTATTTTATAACTAGACGACCCGGTGAACCTCGTATCACTTATTTTCTATATTTTCTCACCGTTTAAACCTTCCCTGGACTTCCACGGATATTTCAAGACTAAAATGGACCAAATCGGTTCAGCCGTTCTCGAGTTTTAGCGAGACTAACGAACAGCAATTCATTTTTATTTATATAGATTTATGGTTTTAAAGGGTTTTTATACATGCCAGCATTACGCTGAGTTGGGACCATTTCCTGGCTACTTTCTTCTTGTATTTGTTCATCTGTTCTTTGTTATGCATGTCACGAATAAATGATTTTCTTTCTTTCTTTATTTCTAATAATATATAAACATCAGCCATATATTTTTTATCGTGCATAGGTAATTAATTTTATAGTAAAGAGATTTCATTTTTTTTTTCTTTAACATTTTCTAAAAGTTCTTTCGTTAAGTAATCGAGTCCGAGTTATACTTAAATGGTTCTATAGAACAGAAACTCTTAAACGTAATTGCTGCTTATTAATCTTAACTAGGTTAAAACGTGCCTTAATAAGCGGTATAAAACGATCTAATTAGATGGTGGACTAATGCGTATTTTCAATCTCCATCTCTAGAATTGCAGATAATTACGAGTAACCGTAGAGCGACGGGCAAGGGTAACCTTTGCTCGAACCGAGAGCATTTTTCTTTTCCGTAACTCGCTCAGATTTGCTGGTTTATGTTAAGTTTATTGCTCCTGCTAACTACAGATAAGAAAATATAGTACTAGTGTTGCTCAATTTTCCAAAAATTTAATGAACTTCAATATGTACTCTGCGGTAAGGTTATAAATATAAATACCTACTTATAGTTTTTGAAACAATTCATACGTATAAAAAAATCACACATTTATTTAGTCAATAGACATTAAAATGCCAATCCAAAAGAACATATCGTCGGTGATAATGCAAAACCGCGTAACTAACAAATTTATGATAGTGCAAAATATACCTTACTGTCTTATTAAAAAGGTGCACTTTGCTCCTTATTTAAAATGTCACTTACGCTGTTTTGCAGTTTCACCGACGATATTAATATAACCATCGTTATCTTAAGAATTAATCAGATAAAAGAAGAGTTAACGTGATTGCTACAATAACTAAGTGATACTGTAAGTTGACCTTAGTTCACTTTAGATTGAAACGACTAAGTTTTTTTTTTAAATATAAATACTGGACAGTAATTCGTATTGTAGACACAGAAAAGCAACATACTAAATGAAACATCAAAAGCGCTTGAGACTTAAATTCAGATTGCACTTTATCAAGCAACAACACAAATCCCAACATCACAGTTGCCAGCTAAACTAGGAGTGAAATAAACTGCAGACCGAGAATTGAATAAGAAATTGCATATAAAGAGGTTGCTCGTAGAACCAACTCATTTAAAGCAACAGTGCGCCTTGTTACTGCTGGTAATCTGATTATTCAGTGGACTGCTGCCGGGCAAAGCATCGATCCAAGCAAAGCATAAATACAAGAAAATAAACACGAACTCGCTCCACTAATCCTCTTAGAGGAAAAAGCTCTCGACTAGCAAAAAGATAGTTTGCTAATAAGTAAAGTTTTAAAGTCGGCATGTCGAAGTCTTGACGTCGCGAAACCGTCTAACTAAACAGTACTTTTAAGTTCTCACATTCAGCAGTTGGCAGCATCTGGCTTACTACCAACGTTAGAAGTTTTGTTGCATAGGACATTGTTCTTGGAAATTTCGTGTGAAGCACTTTTATCCTGTTTGGCGCTAGTTCTTATTTTAAAATTTGCTTTTTAAAATGTAGTTATTTTTTTGAAAGCAAGGTGCTATTCTAAATTATCTTTATTTAATGTGATGAAAAACACTATGTAAAACTTTACTGAAACTATGTAGTACGGTAAAGATAAAAGTAAAAATAAAGACGTTTAGTAATCACGTACTTAGTAATAATCTACCAGAGCTTTCAAATAATAGTAATAACGGGAAGAAGCTTACACAAATAATAATAGTTACCTCTCCTATTACCTATAACATTGTAATTGATACGAACAAAAAAGAACATAACGTTCACACTAATCATAACACCATCTTATCCATTAACCTACCGCCAAGCAGCAGTGTTCGCATTGTTGTGTTCCGGTTTGGGGATAAGACAGCCGGTGAAATGACTAGCATAGAGGCATTCCATCTTCGGCCTCAGGGTTGGCAACGCATTTGCAGTCTTAGGATTGCGGTCTTATGAATGCGAATGTCTATGGGTCACAGTTTCCACTTACCATCAGGTGGCCAGTGTGCTCGTTTGCCTTCCTATTATATAAAAAAAAAAAAAAAAAAAAACATTTTCGTGCCGTGAATTTGTTTAGCTATGACTTATAAATTGGACAATACAGTATCGACTTTTGAACCTTTTTACAGTGCACAAGGTGAAAAAGTGGATATATCTCGTTGTAGTCGACTGGACAAGAATAAAGCAACTCTGCTGTGAATAAGTATATGCAAGAAATTACAGTGAAAGAGATCTTAAAAGGTCTTCTGGGTGTGGGTAGTAGTAAAACGCATAAAAGCATAATATGAGAGCGAAAGGGACAGGTACAACACCGAAGAGTTTTTAATAGCTATAGCACTGTATTGTCATATTACGTTAGTAAAATTTAATTCTACCATTATGCACACACATCAGGCAGCAAAACAATTTCATCGATTGACAGACGCGTTGGAATTCTATGTAAACACTTTGCTTGATGAAAGTAGTTTTAATCAATTAATGAGCAATGTGTCACATTATTGACATAGTGTAATGGCACAAGTGACAGGTCATTTCTGTTATAGTTTTATTTTTATTATAACTATAGTTTAATTTTATTCATTAATTACTTTACTTTTCTTTTTTAATCAGCCTCTACCTACACATCTGTTTTTTTTTCTCGTTATTAAGTAATTTTAAATATGATATAATTTTACAGGGTTCAATGCCTGAAGGGCGCCCAAAGGGCCCAACCCTGTTACTACTCTGTCAGTCCCTCCGTCCAAGCTTCTGTCTGTCCGTCTGTCTGTTGAAACCACCGTAATGAGCATTAATGAACTTAAAAGTATGTTATTATTACTCCTGGCATATGACTTTCTTTTTTTATAACCTTAAGTATACTGCTGTTGACCATGCATTTAAACTGCGCTCATTTCCATAAATTTCTAAGAAAACATGTTTCATTCAACAATACAAACAGAATTATAATCAATTCGTCCAAAAGCCACAACCCTGACGTGCCACAATTGCATTTCATTTCCACTCACAATATCCAATTCACCACTTTCTCCTAAACACTACATAAACTTCCCGAAACAGGGTGATTCTATTTTTAAACAGGTGCGCTTTAAAATGCCAAAGCGAGCTTAAAACTGCATTGTCCCGTGCCTCGATGTGTTGAACACAACCGCCGTAATAACTCACGTCGTATATTGACCGCTAGCTCCGTCAAATTTTAAATAAACTAGGAAGTGTATATCGAAGGCTACATTTTAGAACTCTGTGCAGGCGTAGTTTCGTGTGGTGTGGTGGGAAAATGTGCAGTTAAAATATGTGAGATTCGTTAGAGTTGACCAACTTTATCGTTATCGTTTACTTAGTATAAAACCTACTAGAATGCTAGACATTAATCTAACTACATAAATTGTAGTGCAACTACGTAAGCGTACTTTTATTCACAGCGTGCTGCGTGTTATTTATAATCGAAAATGTGTTTGATTTCAACGGTTCATCATTTTTCAATAAGATTTATTATCATTTTGATAGCATAAGCAATGACTTAGAAAAATGTAGTAGGTTAGTCAAATTGATATTACGATAGCGCTATGTTAATAATAAATCAAATTTATAGGTTTATGTCAGGCGCTCTTACCGTATTTTTAGATCACCCTGATATTTAAAATTGAAAGTAATTGGTATTTCTTCTATTATGGTTCAAATGTCACAGTTTTATACTCAAACATTAATATCTGTCTTATAACGGTCCTATAAACATGCCTACAAACACCAAGTTGCCGAACAGAAAATTAGGAAAAAAATAGGACTCAAAGAAACAGGAGCTTGAAAATATAGTGTTCAGACACGTCAGTTCAACATTATTGAAGAGAAATATACATTCCGCTAAGCTGTGGGACTCGGATATTTAGAAAGAATGCTTGAAGATGTGATTCGGTGGCCAGGTATGCATCGTTGGCTCAAAATGTATGTTTTGTGAGTTGTGAGCCGCGTAATTTTTTCTGCATTGGGTTTCATACAAAAGTCCTGTTTGATTCATAAGCGATTCACAACTTGCATGTAGAAAACTTTAGGAGATTGCTCGAGACAGGGTGAGCTGATGCCAACTTGTGTTGGAGTCCAAGAACCACTTCGGGTAGCTTAGCCAGAGAAGTAGGTAAGTAAGTAATTGGTGTTTACCTTTACTTAGTGGTATTAAGTCTGGATTCCGGTCATCCGGCCCGTGTGGTGACCCTCGTTTCGCCAGGGTTGCTTTTTGATTCTTCGACGATGGTATTGTTACTGCAAAAGATTATAAATGGTTAGAAAACTTAGATTAGGTATTTAGATTCAGATAATTGCCCAGATGAATTGCCTTTATTGTAAATTATGTTTTTTTAAATGTTAATGAATATCTAGAGAGATAAAGTACGCACGCAATACAGAGACGTTAATGGCTTCGCATGATTAGAAAAGCCGTTTTCACGTTTTGATAGAATATACTATAAAAATATTTTTGCTATTGAAATTTGTGCAATTTTTTTTTACTTTTTATGTTTTATTCGTAATTCTTATCTTATCTTATTTTTGGGGTCCTCACGGATACACTTCGACCCTATGGGGTCTTTTGTGTAATCACCCCTTTTTTAGCGCTTAATCAAATGCACCCTCCACCCCTTCCAAAAAGATTCCTTTCAAATTATTTATAATTATTCCTAGTCACATTTTTTTGTAAATATCCGAAGAATAATTTAATGTACTAAACATTATAAAATTTTGTTCATTCTGAGTGTGTCCTAGTTGAAATGTTAAATTCAATTAATTATTTAAAATAATGATGTTTTACAACATGTGCATAGAAACCTAAGAAATGCCTCTTGAAGCCATTTTCATTTTGTTTATGTTGTAAATAAAAAAAATGGTATAAATTATAATATCATAATTGCTTCCGAAGCATTCTTTTGATCAAGTTTAAATCCAGGTCGTTTCATATATAATACAAGCTACAGGGTGCTTGTCCTTTGTATTCAATTGGTTGATAATGTCTCTGGTCAATCCAATTAAGAATCCAGCAATTTCAGAAAAGGGTTTCTTTAATAACCCTTTTTCTTATCTTTGTCCTCGTATCTCTCTTGGCTGAGGGTCGCGACCCTTCCGATATCATTTCTAATTAAATTGATTGATGAATCGCTATGTTGGGAATAACTTTCAATGTATAAAAGCGTTAATTTTACTAAAAATAGATAACTAACCTTATTCGAGTATTTATATTTTCTTTTTATTTCATCTACTTTACTTTGAATAAGCATTGCCTTGTTAACAAATTGATAATAAATATAACAAGCGTGTCATAAAACATTATTCCCACGAACGTTCCGTAATTAGAGGAAAAACGAACGAAACAAACATTATGCAGAAAATGTCAGCAATTTCTGTAAGTGGAACTAGGTAATAGCGGCAGTTTTAAACGGAGCTGACGTGACTGTGCAAACACTGTTCAGCACAGTCCTACCGGAATGGAATAAAAACCAATCGCACGCTGTATAAAATACTGACGTAACTAAAAACACCACCCTGTACGATTCCCAATGTAAACGCTTTTAACTTAAGAATCATAGTCGTACGGCGGTTTTTAAATGTTAAAACTTTTTTTTGTGATCGCGTTGTGTTTACACCACCACAGTTATATCCCAGCGTGGAAATGGATTGTTTGAGTGTAAACCGGCCTGTATGAACAATGTTCAAGCAATTTTGTGAAAGTTTAACCGTTATCGAGGTTCATATTGTTTTGCAGTTTTTATTAAAAAAATAATTAAGTTGTATTGTAAAAATAATTATATTTAGCGTCACTATTTAGCAAGAGAAAGCGTGAAAAACATAGGTTTATTTATTTATAAACAACTACAACATTAAATTTGTGCTATACGCTGTTGCTTGGATCATGGCAATATGTTGCGGATAACATCAAAGATAAAGATAAGATAAAATAAAGATATTTATTCAGTAAGTAGGCTGCACGGGCACTTTTACACGTCAAGAATCTACCAGCGCTTCACAAGAGGAGACCACTGCTGAGAAGAAACGCCGCAAGAAACTCAGCAGTCAGTATTTTTTTTATATATATTTAATATTACAATGGTACTACTTAGTCTAGCATTATTATAAATCTATAAACACAGCAAAATCTTACGAGAGAGATAGCGGGAGAAAAGGAAAAAATATCGCCTACTTTTGTGTTTATAAGACGGTGCAAGACGACCAAATAAGATTAATATGTTTTTCTACATCAACGGTGTCCCCTAGACAATTACAAAGCCTTTAAATTTGAAAAAATATACTATTGATTAAGTTTCAAGTCTAGGCCAGGTATTTTTGCCTGAATGCATGTTTTCAGCCAACCTATTCGCCATTTTGTTACTCACAAAATTACATTTGAAATAAAATACTTTTATTGAATAAACAGCGGGGTGAACGTCGTCTCGTATTCAGATCCCCTATTAATACTGCTGGCGGGAATCATAGCTTCCAAGAACTACATCGATGGGTTCAATGCATTTCCCAGAATACTTCAACGGTAATTGAGTAAAAGATAATTACATACATACATACATACCTTCACGCCTTCATTCCCAGAGTGGGGTAGGCAGAGCTACAGAATTACCAACAACTTTAAAAACTTGTTGATAACTCTGTAACCACAGTTTGCACAATTAGGCGAAGATGTTTAACAGTGTATATTAGTGTCAGGTAGCAAGCCCATCGCCTAACAGTTCTACAAGCCTTTATTCCCTTAGTCGCCTCTTACGACTTCCACGGGAAGACAAATGGAGTGGCACAATTCTAAGCCGGCAACCACACGGCATAGTAAAAGATAATTAAGGATGGATCATTTTGAAACATTAGCGTGCTATTAATGTCTGATAGTAGGGCGCCCTTAATGAAATGAAATGAAATAATTTATACAGAAAATTATTTCATAATATTAAACCCATTGTCTTTTTCCACAATGACGTCACAGTTTAATTAATGTTTCTTAACTTATACACTGCTAACTACAGCCTTGTGTTAAACAGTTTTTTTTATTCTATCTGTTGTTTTTACCTGTCTTTATGGCCATTGCCCTGCAGTAGAATATTAATACAGGCCAAAAAAACTACATTTCGTTATTAAACATAACGTCGGTGAAACTACAAAACCGCGTAAGTAAAATTTTAAATAAGGAGCAAAATGCACCGTTTTTATAAGAGAGTAAGGTTTGTTTTGCTCTATCATACATTTGTTAGTTACGCGGTTTTGCAGTATCACCTGACGCAGCTAAGCGAATAAAAGCTTTTAGTATTGCAATCTGTCACTACTATACACATGGTAAACATCTTTTCCTACTCCTGTACTTTTATCTGTCATTTATATAGTCACGAACACTAATATAAGAATATAGATAATAATTATGTCCGCAGAACATTCCGTAGAAAAGTCTATCTAGTCTATTCCCCTTAACAGCACTTGTGCTTTTTTGAGCCAAAACGATATACCTAGCTGCCAAAGCTTACACCTAGGTTAATTTGACCAATCAAAATACTTCACCAAATTAAACCACCAATTACAAATACACATTGACTGTCAATCGGAACGTTAGGTTCTTTTTGGTATGTAAACTCTTTTACTAATTTAACTCTTTAAAAAAAACATTTTATTTGGTATCAACCAACCAGAACGCAGCTATATTAAAATCGACCAATCAGGTAAAAGAATTCATTTCTCAAATCATTAGGTGTTTTTTAGTCCCTATTTCACAAGTTAAATCAATTGTGCAACTTTTTAAAAAAATATGAAACCTGGCTAGTGCACATCAATTTAAAAACAAAGTTAACCATAGACACATATTTTGTTGTTTTCGAATGTTTCTCGCTCGTTTGTTGTTCTGTGCTTCGTTCGTTCGTATTCTAACCTAGGTATATTAATTTAATTTTGCATTTTATTTGAAACCTAGTCGTAGAAAAAGTATTGTATGCAACGGTGTATAACTAAGTCAAAAAATACTCGTGGCGTCTTGCTTTACGATGTTCGCCTGCGGCTCACATCGTAACCACACCACTCGTCTTTTTTGACCTCTCTTATACAACTGTTGCATAAACTACTATAGCCTGTTTGTGCAAAATGTGGTTACAGAAATAACAACAAGGTTTTAGAGTTGTAGGTTATTCTGTAGCTCTATCTACCCCTCTTTGGGAATGAAGGCGTGAGTGTATGTATGTACGTCATGAGTAAATGGGCTGTATTTTACTTGATTTAACCATCAAACTTCAAACCACAGATAAAATCATGTAGGTGTATTTTTGTACTAGCGACAACACGCACACAAGTGCAAAAATAATGTCGCACTGAGTAGACCAAATTTGATCTAGTTTGAGTGGCATCACATTGCTGTGTGGACTAGGCTTCTAGGTTTAGGTTTTGAGGTACCGTAAAACGGGGCTATTTGGGAACCACGAGGCTATTTGGAACCCAAGTAATTATAAGCTTTTATTTGATATATTTTTGTCATGGCAATAATAGAACTAAAAACTTAGCCTGACAACAAATTTTACAGTTCTAGCATAGCGATGACAAAAAATATATCAACTAAAAGCTTATGATTACTTAGTTCCAAATAGCCCCGTGATTACCAAATAGCCCCATTTTACGGTACCTAAATAAAAGACACACATACATAAACTCACGCCTTCATTCCCAGAGTGGGGTAGGCAGAGCTAAAGAATTACTAACAAGTCTTAAAACTTCTGTAACCACATTTTGCACAAGTAGGCTAAGATGTTTCCCAGTGTATTAGTGACAGGTGGCAAGCCCATCGCTTAACAGTACTACGAGCATTTATTCCCTTAGTCGCCTCTTACGACATCCACGGGAAGACATGGAGTGGCACTATTCTAATCCAGCAACCACACGGCAATAATAAAATAAAAGACGATCAACTAAATATTACCTTCATAATCCCTCGATCGCTGCCGAAACCTCGTGGCAATAAGGGCAAGGCATAGAACGATGGCAACTGTTACAGCGGCCCCGAGTACACCTCCTAGTGCCCAGTTGACCTCCCATGCCTCCTGGGCTTCTGTGAAAAAAAAAACACAAATATACTTACTACATTTTTAATGAGTCGATTAGATTAACGTAACATGTTCAGAAAAGTAGTTAAAGTGTTTAGTGCGTAGCCAAAAGTATTAATATAAAAAAAGCAGCCACGCACGTTTGTTGTTTAGGCGCTCCCCTTAACTATTTATTTTATTCTATTTTTAGTATTTGTTGTAATAGCGGCAACAGAAATATATAACTTGTAAAAATTTCAACTGTCTAGTAGCCTGATCAAATTGAGCCAAATATGGGCAAATAGGGGAAATAATTCGTGTAGTTTTGAAAATTGGTACATTTATACCTTGCGGTATCCAGATGAACATACTAAAAGTCCTCATGGGTAGGGGGTGTGCTGAGGGTGTAGGGGGGGGGGGGGGGTTGAGGGTACCTTTTTTCTGATTTTTGCTCATATCTCTAATACCTGTACGAATAGCATTATGATTACTTCTGACAAAAGTTTTTACATAAAATTTCCTACAAATTTGGTTATAATTATTTTTGCTGTACGATCAGTATTTTAGGAGCAACAGGATGTTTAAGTTAACACGGAGCTAACATAGACGATTTAAGAAGTAAAAACAAAATAAGTGTTAAATTGTTTATTAAAAATAGAAAAAGCAAATCAGTTTCTCTTAATTATGTCACTCATCATCTTCTAAATCGACATCTTCGTCTTCTCCATCGATGATATCTACAGGTACACCGTTTGTACATGAACCCATGCAGCCGAAGCATACTCGACTGCATGAAATACCGGCTTTTCGACATCCGCATTTTCCAGTGCAACCACTTTTGCAGCGACAAAAAATTTAAGTCAGCACGGTGTCAGGAGCTGGAGGATCAGTGGTAGTAATTAGTTCGAGGGTTCCATCAGCTCCTCGCTTCCAACCCCACATTTCAGGAGGCATTTCGTTACCCAGCCACTCTTGTACTTGGTGGAATACTCGTAATGCGTGATATTTTGCTGACCCTTTAGTAGGGGGGAGAGAGGAGAGATCAGCTTTGGACTTGGTGCTGGATTTAACAAAAAGCGAGTATCTGTGGCTGTTAAGATCAAGCCGAGTAGTGGGCCCACGATATATCGTCAAAAACATCGTTTCTCCTGATTTTGTTATGGCTTCCGATGTTGATGTTGGGTCATAGAAAATGGCTGATATATCCTTGATTATTGATTTTTTCTCAAACAGCTTTACAATTGACAGTTTGCCTATCCTGTAAATTGCTGAGGTTGTGTCGCAGCCGCTAAAACTATGTAGGAAAAGAACAGCACAACAAAAGGAGAGTTTTTGGAGTTTTTGTGACGAAAATATCTTGGTTTCCACTTTTCCTTCTTTGGTTTTAACTTAGAATATTATTATTCTAAGGGTTTTAATTCAACCTCAGTGGCAAAGAGTAGCTCAGTGGTATGCTGCGGTCCGCGCCGCGGTGACGCCCGCCGTAGTAAGGACTCACGGCATCTCGCACGCTCGGCCCTTGTTTACATTATCGCCTTTTTTATTTTTAGAATTTTCAATAGATCGACATGGGGTTTTTTATATTGGGTCGGCAGATGACTAAGCTGGCTTATTCTAAACTAAAAATGAAAGTGATGATGAACAATGACGAAATAATGACGCCGTTTTCTTAAATCCTCTATTTTTATCTCTCTGTTAAAACTTACACAACCTGTAGCTCCTAAAGTATTGGTCGTAGGGCAAAAATAAATATGACCAAATTTGTAGGAAATTTTATGTAGAAACTTTTGTCAGAAGTAATCATAATGCTATTCGTACAGGTATTAGAGATATGAGCAAAAATCTGAAAAAAGGTACCTTCAACCCCCCCCTACACCCTCAGCACACCCCCTACACATGAGGACTTTTATTATGTTCATCTGGATACTGCAAGGTATAAATGTACCAATTTTCAAAACTACACGAATTATTTCCCCTATTTTAATTAATTTTCTTGAGCTTTCACAGTTCGTGAGATACAGCCTGGTGACTAACAGACGGACAGACAGACGGACAGACGGTCAGCGGAGTCTTTGAAATAGGGTCCCATTTTTAACCTTTGGTTACAAAACCCTAAAACGAATAAAGATATCCAATAGATACGTATATCAACCCAAGATAGGATTAAACTGATAAAATAATTGTATGGCAATGCAATAAGAGCGAAAATGACATCATCCGATCGATGTAGGGAGACCCTAAAGGGCCGTCACTATAATATAGTGACGGCCCTTGTTGGAATGAGAGATGATATAACTTTCTCATTCCAACCAATAGCCACGTTTCTCTCTGCCTGTCAGTCTGACTGTTGAACTCCGATAGCCTTATGACAGCTTGAATCATTTATTAACTAGTTATGACTGCTTACAATTCTGATACTATACATAAGTTCGTCCTAAAACAACATTACATCGCGTGGCTTGCGTGTGTGCGTGCCTCAACCGTACGTGCAGCGAGCCACCTAAAGGAAACTCAACAGGATGGACGGACTATATTTTGACATGCTTTAGGGGTGACTTTGATATTGTGATGTTAACACAGGGATATTCAAAGTAGCCCATTTTAAGAAGAGTAATTATTTTTTAGTCTGCCTCTAGCTTTAAGTTACTCCAAATGAGTAGTCACCAATACAATATTTGAAATAATTTATTTTAAGAGTAGATGCGGGAGTTTCTAGTAATTTATTTTTAAAATTAATCTAACTAACCCTATTTTACGGTACACAGACTTGCATCTATATAATAAAAATGAATCGCTAAAGTGTTGCTAAGCGCTAACCTCGAGAACTGCTGAACCGATTTGGCTGATTTATTTTTATTGTGTTCGTCATTTTCAGGAAAAGGTTTGTATAAAAGAAAATAATTGAAAAATCCAACGGGAAAGTCAGAAATTTGCAGCGGGGCGAAGCCGCTGGCGGGCCACTAGTTTATAATATTAGTAAGGTTAGTAGGATAGATAATAACTTACCTGTTCTAGGTGATAGTCTCGGAGCAGTTTCCACAGTGAACGTGCTATGTTCGGATCTGCCCCGAGCGTTCACAGCATACACAACTAGACGCAGCTGGCGTTTCGCTCCTAACCTTCGGAGGTTCCACAGGGCAATACCATTGGTAGTATTCACTACCAGTCCTTCATTAGCCCAGACTTCTACGATATATATACACTGGAGCCCACCTTCGTAGCCTAAAAAAGAATTAAATGTTATATTTTATGATATTAAGAACCTCCTCCTCCTACGTCCGCGGACCAGGACACGAGCTGTGGCTAGGGCTCCAACAAGATGGAGTGACGACCTTGTAAGAATCGCGGGAAAGCGGTGGAAGCGAAAAGCACAAGACCGGTCTGAGTGGAGAGCCTTGGGGGCGGCCTATGTCCAGCAGTGGACGTCTTTCAGCTGACATGATGATGATGATTATGATACTAAGACAGTATTGTTTTAAGGTTTTAAAACTTGAAATGGACGATTTTTACCGATATTATACAAATCATATATTTGAATCTCATTAGTAAATACAATTATTATATGAAAAGCTCTTCATAAAGCTCTGCCATTTTGGCTCATATACACCTCCGGAGATCCTAGAGCTGGTGTTTACCTCTCCCAAAGGACTGGGCTAGCTATCCAGAGAGGTAATGCAGCCAGTGTCATAGGGACCATGCCACGAGCGGACCTGCTTTTTATAGTGGTGATTATCATCTTAAATATTTAAGTACTTTAGTTTTATATTAATTTGAGTAGCTTAATTTTATTTTAATTTAAATAAGTTTAGTTTTAACTTTTAATTGTAGGTCCTATGTTATATTCAATATTATCACGTCTATATGATATCAAAAACGAGTGCCTACTCCAAAACGTAATCACAGCATTACATGTCATATTTGTAAAATTACTTATTTATCATCAGTGACCGTGAACCGATCGAGAGCGGTAAATTTATTGATTCCATAGATACAAATCATCATTGTAATATAATAATAACGAAACTAAAAATGATTTTACTGAACAAGGTAAATATTACAAAGCAACATAATAATATAAGACTTCCTAAATGTTCGAGCACGCTTTGACAGAACGGAAAATACTGCTTTGAAAGTATTTTTTTAATTGTATTTCCCTCGTGATTAATTGTGCGGTAAAGAATTTCAGGTTAAATTGTATCGTGCTTAAAAACCATTGTTCAAAGGTCAATTTAGTAATTTGGGCTCTCTCGAAGGTTAACGAGTAAGAGGAAATCACCGCGGCAATTATTTTCATGAACGTAATACGGTTTACTTTTATTAAAGTTAGATGGCAATTTTTTAAAACCAATAGCAAAGCATTTTTTTATTTAAATTGCGTTCGGTAAGCTTAATAAAATTGTGATCGTTTATAAATGGAACCATTTCTAATACCACGCAAAGTAATAATAGTCAATTTTCTAATTGTTAACTTTATAATGTCTTGTTTTATTAATGAAAAAATTGCTGCAGGCTTTAGGTGCAGCTAATCCCGTTTGTTGAAACAAATCAGAAACCCGGTTTTTATATTTTGTACTTAAACTGTCACAAAAGGGATGACCTTTTCAAAAAAGTAGGTATACCAAATTCTTAAACTGCGTAGGTTAAATTTTTCTCCCTTTAAATAGGGAGGACGAGGATGGGGGTGGACAAGGGGAGGCCAACCCACAATCTTTATTTCATCAGACATTTTATTACATTATAATTTTATTATAACCTATAATCTGTGGTCAGAATATTGTGAAGCTAAAATACCTTCACGCATGTTTATTCACGCGTCAATAAAATTAAAATCGTTAGAATAGAATAGAATAGAATAGAATATTTTATTTGTAAATCACAGGTATTAAATTAGGTCTTAAATATAGGAATACAGATCTCTGCGTTTTGCCTGTTGGCGTACAAATGTTCATAAAATTAACTAAATCTATTACATTACATCAATAGAAAATACTTAATGTCAAATACAATACTTAATGTCAAATACAATTTCCTAAATGTCGTCAAAAAAATCATTGACAGAATAATAACATTTTTTTACTAAGTATGTTATCAACTGCTTCTTAAATTGGGCATGCTTCTGTATTTTTATGCAGTTTGGTATTTTATTGTAAATTTTGGGACCCATTCCTAGTGCACTTGCACATAAATGCTGTTTTATGTTTGTTAGTACAAACATTATTTTGGTATTGCGATCGTACGGGAAGCTTGCGTTGTTGTAGTACTGTTTTAAATAGCAAAACATGCTACTTCAAAAATATATAATGATGGAAAGGTTAAAATATTTAATGATTTAAACAATGGGACGCAGCTTTCTTGCACATGAATGCCCCTAATAGCCCGTACGCACCTTTTTTGAGCTTTAAAGACGGCATCCCTGAAGACAGAGTTCCCCCAAAAAATAACTCCATACCTCAATACCGAGGCCACAAGGCCATGGTTCCAACGAAAATGCATTTTTACGCATTTATTGAAGCCAGTTTATATATTATGAGTTTATGTATTATGAGCCCTGCAGTACTGTCCCGAAGATGCTGGCAGTATTTCCTCCCTGGATAGATAAATGCGTTGGGCGAGGAAACTGCCAGATCTTCGGTCTCCCGTGACACCAATGAGCCTGTTCGAAATTTATTTGAAGAGGCTTTGAGTGCTAGGACCCCACGCTTAAAGGGTCTCGACGCCGAATGGATCAAACATATTTTGGGCCAACACCCGCAGCTTCAGCTGCCACACCAGCTCTATTGGAGGTCCGGTTGAGAGTTTACAGCAATAACAACTTTCTTTTCTTAGTAAGTAATTAATACACATTAATTTCGTTGTTGTTCGATTTGAGTTGACATAAAAAATATTGCAAATAAAAATATTCTATCTATTTAAATTTATGCACAGCTATACAGTCGAATGAAATCTTTTTTCATTCAAGCGTGTATCAACATGCGATAAGTTCAGAAACTTATTAAAATGACTGTCGATTAAGCTTACCTGCAGTACAAACTAAATCTAAAGAGTCATCAGTAAGGTTATACACTGTGCAGTTGTACGGGGCCTCCGGCCTCGTCGCTGGCTGCAAAGTGTACATACAAGGCGACACCTGTTGCCCCACTAAGTTTGATGCCCGACACAACAATGTGCCATAATCCACTTCAGCAACTGGAGTGTATGTGAGAACTGATTTTCCTTCCTTTGATTCCACTGTGAATCGTGCCTGTGAACAAAGTTTTAAATTAAGAACTGTTTCAAAAACAAAAGAAACGCTATGAATTTTAAGGTATATTAATATAAACCATGACGAGCGGGGTATTATGACGTATTTATGGAGTTCTGTTTTCGTTGAGAGAAAAGGACAGAGCTATATAACTGCTATAGCTCTGTCCTTTTCGCTCGCCGTAAAATGAACTGCCTAGCTAGGTCATGGTATCTTATTACTTTGAACTCATCGCTGTTACTGTTAAGTAAATAAGAGCTAACGTAATGTTGACAATACGATAACATGTCAAATGCTATACGGCGTTACTTATAAACGTGAAATTGTCCTCATCTGTCAAATTAAAATATCACAGTGACAGATAAGGACAAAGCATGGTTTAGCTACACCACGGTTATTCCACGTTTTTAAGTGACGCCAAAAAGTTTTACGGAGTAGTATAGAGCCCCAATAGCTGAGGTTCTAGTGAAAAAAGGTATAAGTCTTCTGAATATCCATTGAAAAAGGGTCTAACTGCCGCACTCAGAGTTGTCAATCAAATTTAATGCTTAATTAAAGTTGCTGCTGTCACTTTTTTTGCTATAGCACTCAGAGAGGTTAATTATTAATGCTTGTTTAGTGACGTGTTGTCTTAGGGTCTCCCCAGACCTAAAGACGCCAAATCGGCTTGAGCCGGTAAGAAAAAGTTTTATATCCATGTAATAAGAGCGAAAACGACGTCGCTCGGCACGGCTCAGCTCGATTCGGCGTTGCGAACGGAACGACATAAAACTTTTTGCTACCGGCTCAAGCCGATTCAGCGTCGATAGGTCTGGGGAGACCCTAAGACAACACGTCACTCAACAAGCATTAATAATTGACCTCTCTGAGTGCAGCAGTTAGTCTAGTATTCTATTTCATGTATAGTATACGGCTACGCAGAGCAGAGGTTGTCAGCGCGCATAGGCTTCGGTCCGGACATGTTCCTTTAAATCAGTTTGCGCATCTCATGAGGAAAGTAGAGACGCCCAACTGCGAAGAGTGCGGGACAGTAGAGGATGTGCAACACTTTTTAATGGAATGTGTTCGGACTCGTGCAAAGAGGGAACAGTTGTTTATACAATTTGGCATTAACTGTTCAAATGTTGGCATCTTCCAATCCATATTGGCAGAACCTTTGTCAGAGGTTGCTAAATTTGTTTATGGTTTTTTTTTGTAAATAAGATTTTCAATAACATTAATTATTTTTTTGCGTTTTTTTATGTGTGATGTTTGTCAGTGTACTTGTATTTAGGCCAGCCGGAGCTGACATGTTCAAGGTTGAACAAAGCTTCAAAATAAATAAAGATTTAAAAAAAAAATAAAAAAAATGTATAGTATACCCTTTTTTAAGTCAACTTATACCCTTTTTCACTAGGACCCCAGTAATAATTCTACACTCTAGCAGTTGCCAACGACTCCGTTTGCGTAGAAGTTCATCATCATCATCAGCCCGTTGCAGTCCACTGCTGGACATAGGCCTCTCCCAAGGAAAGCCACAGAGCCCGGTTTAATGCTTTATGCATCCAGTCGCTGCCGGCCCTCTTATTTATTTTAATTATTTAATCTTTATTGCACAAATGAATACACTTTATATACAATAGGCGAACTTAATGCCGTAAGGCATTCTCTACCAGTTAACCTATGCCATTCATCGCGCCATCTGACCGGAGGGCGCCCACGCTACGTTTAAGAAGAAGTTGTCTTTCGTTATTCCCTCGGAAACTGTCAAATTTTCCGGAAAAAAGTAGCCTATGTGCTGTTTTGTTGTGATTGATTAACAAACATACAAAGTTTCGGGTTTTTTATAGGTAATTATATTTAAAAATACCGCCTTTATTGCACCTCTAAATGTTTGGCTTTTTAAAGGCTCTTAAGCAAGCAAATAAATCAAATATACTTATTAGACAAAAAACGGTATTAATAAATAACGATCTATCATTTAATAAACTCCTGACATCCAAAAAGAAATCTTGTTTTATCATAGTACATTTCCATTTTGTATAAAGGAAAAAAACATAAAACATCTCATGCAAATCTTTGTAACTTCCTAGGAGGGATGTAGTCCTCGGGCGACATATTCTTAGCATTATTCCGAAATTCATGTCAGGAAAAAAGGAAAAGAAAATAAAATCGGGTTGGTTTCAATTCTTTGCTAAGCTGGCAAATGTCGTCTCTATTCGGATTTTTCTCTGTTTAAACTATGTAAGTAGGTAAGTAGGCAATTCAAACAAGATCCGTCTTAGCATTTTTGTAAATTTGGATTTTTTTAATTTTTTGGTAAGATTGTTCTAGCTTTACAATAGAATTGGCTGCTTAAATATCAATAATAAAAATTTTCGGCGTCAGTAAACAATTCGCTTTCAATTATTACTGAATGAATAAGTGACAAGTTAATATTAATGAAGGTTAAAAAAATACTTTAACTGAACGACCAACTTACTGCTGGAGATATTAATGTCACAGACGAAAACGTATTATTACAAAAAAATATATTAAACTTCCAGTCCTCAATTATTATAAATCAACATGAATGTTTTTTTAAAGAAGTAACATAGCTAAGCGGGTCGTTAGTAACATTACCCTGAGCACGAACTTTTACCCCCATGGAGTAAGTAACTTTAATGTATTGTCACCCTCGGAACTGGTTTATAAAATACCGGTTAAGGCCGTTTTATTTCGGTTTTGCTCCGAACTTTTCTAGGGAACGCAAACGTTTGTAGAAATTTATTTTAACCTTAATTTAACCGGTTAAACTCACGGTTAAACGCGCGGTATAAGTCATTAACCGGTTTTTTTAGCTGGAAACCGTTAAATCCAAAATTAAATTTATTTAAAGTTTTCTTCAAAAACCGGTAAAAAAAACAGTTAATGCGAACGGAACGATTTGCGTCAAGTAGATAATAACGGTTTGAAAATTTAACCGGTTTCCGAACCCTGCATCGAGAAAATATGTATGGTGATTGATATCAGCGCCCTCTAGTATGTATATTATGCACGTCATTTTTGTAACGTCATCGAATAGTAAAGGCGAAATATACGTAAAATTTATGAAAATACGAATTTATTTAAGAAGTTCATGCTATGAATAGGTAGGTAGGTACGTATTTATTTCATATTTAAAATTACATGACATTATGCTGTCACATAATCATAACAAATCCACAATTAGAACGTCAAAATGTAAAAAAAAAATGTAAAAAATAAAGAAACGGTAAGTCAAAATGTAAAAAAAGTAAAAATAAGAATAAAATTAAACAAAAATATAGCTAATTAGCTACAGTCACACATGTCTGAAAATAATTTTATATAAGTAAGAACCAAGTCAACATTACATAGTATTAATGTAATCATAAAAAATAAAAAATGACCTGAACGTCGTTCATACTGTACTGTACTGTTCAGAATGGTTTACTAATGATTTACCAAATCATTATTTATTTGACAAACTATATCATTTTACAAAGTTTTATTACGCAAAAATATACTTACCGTCGCATTATTTAACATTGTGGTCAAAAGCCTAAAATAACCTAACTTATTTAACAAACCCATGAGACCTATGTAATAATATAATAGTTTGAGCACAAACACAGTGTTGCGAAATGAAAGTTGGTAAAATGATATATTTTGTCAAATGATGATTAGGTAAAAAGTCAGTATACCGTTCAGAACACGTATTCGTTTAAAGCGATTGGGAAACGTTTGATTGAAAATGTCCGCGCTCGAGTTAATAGTAAAGTTATACAAATAGCTAAACTATTAACAGTAGAAAATCGTCAGTCACTTACCGGATCGACCTTTATAAAGCCAGCGGAGTTATTCAGAGTCCACTCAAATGAACCAGGTGGTGGAAATGCGTCAACCTCACACACAACACTCGCTGGTTCTTGAAGTGCCGCTCCGATCGTTTTTACTTCTTTTTTGCGACACAAAGGCTTGTCTAAAAAAATTAATAAAGAAGTACTGTAAGTTTATCGAGGCGTTATATCGCTAAGAGAGATTGGCAAGAGGTCAAGTGATATTAGTAAAAGTTGGTACTTGAAACTTCATATTACAAAAGCACTTAAACGTTGAGACTGAAAGCAATAAATTCTGCTTTTCATTTTGTTGCTTCATTTTCGTTTTTAGGTACTCAAATTGTATGGTTAACCCATTAATAATTGATCAACAATAATTTATTTAAATGAAACCAAAGCACTTTCCTGTTCAGGTTGAATTTCGTATTAATATCAACATAAAAATAAATTGAGTACTTAAAATGAGCAAATCATTTTGGCAAAAAAATATAAAGTAAGTAAGATATAATATGCAAAAATACAAACAGTGATTGATGCTCAAGTATATTTGAAGATGAAATAAGTTATTTACGGTTCTATCCCCAAATGAGTTATATTTCAGTC
This sequence comes from Acleris emargana, assembly GCA_927399475.2. Classification (NCBI taxonomy): domain Eukaryota; kingdom Metazoa; phylum Arthropoda; class Insecta; order Lepidoptera; family Tortricidae; genus Acleris; species Acleris emargana. The sequence continues at coordinate 4,758,645 of OV656839.1, read as the reverse complement.
AGGGTTTCTTTCTGTCAATTTAATTTAATCAATTCCAAAGGGATAGAATGCTTGAAAAAGCAGCCTTAAGAATTCAAATATTATTTCGATTGTATTCATAAAAGCACGTTAGCAATACGTTTCATAGAATTTCATACATAAAAGAAACATTATAAATTGGATAAACAATGTTTTGAGCATTATGAGGAGATAAAAATTATCAATGGCAGACTATAAATTAAGTAAACTGGTAAGTAGCTCGAAATAACACGAACTAAAATTACTGGCCAATTTGTTTTATTTAACTTATTTAACAGTTTATTGCAGACAATGTCCATTCCATATGCAGTTAGTGTAAAGTACTAATGTGAAAATAAAATAATAAAAACTCAACAGTATTTATTCACTTTACTTTTTTGAAATGGCATGCCTTTCGACGTATATAAAACAAACATAGCATCACTTTTATGCACTTTCTATTAATTATTAACTACTGATGTTGGTACTATGCAAAGCATCGATAACAAGACAATTTTTTCCCTTGTACCAATTTGCAAATCTCTCTAACATCACCACGATTCATCATACTTACAAACAACTTGCATAAGCAGCGGCGCTGACCGCCCGTCGCCTTCCACGTTGGAAGCGGTACATGTGTACCGACCAGCCTGCAAGCGGGACACGTTTCGAAGAGCCAAGTTCGTGTTCCCTGTCAGGATGATGCCAGATGCTGCGTTATGTTGTAGAATTGTACCCTGGGAGTAAAATGATTGTCATGTTTATAAAAATTTGCATTTTGCAAATTGTATATGACGCATTTTGAAATTAGTTCATTGTTGCGTAATTTTATGCAAACTGCCTGGTTTTTTATTTACTGATATTTTTACACATTATTTGACATTTTTAATATGTTGTACTGCTTATTAATTGAAGGTTTTTAAATTCGTTATAGTGCCTAAAAAATTAAAATAAGGAATGATTTTATATTAAAGTTTAAGATTAAGATAGTTTGTTTATTAAAGTTTAAAATGTCTTACTGCCAACAGGGCCAACTGTTGCTGAACTACTTACTTACCCTCTCTCTTGTTAAAATGAGACTTATTTGGGAAAGTTATAAGCGTTTGACATTTATTTAAGTAAACAATTGATTTATGTTAATTTCAGCCTGATGTAATTAAAAAAACCAAAAAAAATACGGAATTTAAAAAAATGCTTTTTCTTTCAAATTAAAATGTGACCCTTTGTAATAATGTGTTTTACAAATCAAAATTAACTTTTAATAACTATATTATTCATTTTGTCAAATACAACTGTACCTAAAAAACAAATTTAGGAACTGAAACAAAACAATAATTGTTGATTGGTAACGAGTTATCTTCAAAGAGTTTAATAAAACTTTCATTATTAATTGACAATCGTCATGCGTACGTTCCCGATTAGGAATATTATGATTATGTGTTTATTTTGGTACGAAAACCACAATTTAATAAAACGCAAGAATGAAAGTTTAATTTTCATATAGCACATCCTTGTCATTGGCTTTAAATATGCAGCCTTTTTTATGAACACTAAAAACGGCGGGCTGTGGAAAGTCATTGAAAAAAAACTCACGTTCTCATTTCAAAATTCGCAAATAGTTTTGACTGTATCGGAATTGTCATAAGCGTACGTGGTTTGTATATGGAATGCTTCAAATACATCAAATGCTGACTTTATTGACAAGCTGCCAGATACAAACGGTCTGACTTATGAGTTATTTTTTCGCTATCGCTTTGACAGACTTTTTAACTAAATTGGAACGCGGGTTCGAGATATGTTTTTTTTTTATTGTTTACATATTATGTTAAAGTTAAATATACAACATAACAAGCGTTCGTATTTATCTTGACTTCATACTCAGTGACAACATTGATTTTGACTTGTTATGGTATTGTCAATGTTACCGTAGCTCTTATTTACTTGACAGTAATGCCAGCAAGTTAAAAAAATACAATAACATGTCAAATGCAATATGGTTATACCGAGTTCAATTGAGCTTTGGCACCCATCGTCAAATTAATTGGGGAAAGAAAATAAATACGTTTTTTTTTCGAACAAATACTATACAGGGTGGAAAGAACGATTGTCATATGGATGGTTTCTACCTTTAATATTGGAAATAGCATGTTCTACTCAAAGGAGACTAACTTTTATTTTTAAAAGCAATATTTTACAGCATTATTGAATTTAAAAAAAATACTCTTCCTTAACCTGGAATCGAACTGGTCGAATATAACAAAACAGTAAAGTCGTATTTTATGATACTTACAGATCTAAAGTGTCATTGATAGTGTCATTAACATCTACAACATAATATACCTTTAAATTAAATGTGGCTTCTTTCTTCTTGTATTTGTTTATCTGATCTTTGTTATGCATGTCACGAATAAATTATTTTCTTTCTTTTTCTTTCTTTCAAATAACACTGTAAAAAACCCTACTTTATCATTTTGTCTTACTAAACCACTTCGATTCTTGTTTCAGGCAAACGAATTTCAAAAAATCCATAAGAGCAGTTTTCAATGATTTCAAAAATAAAAGTAAGTCTCCTTAGCATATAATTTGCTATTTCCAACATTTAACACCCTGTATACTCTGAGTATGCACTACAACTCTATGTTTTGTACCGCTTACTGAATTCGACGTAACATCTCTAAACAAACGCATAACGAATACTAAAACCAATTTAACAAACATTAAAACACCCTTTATGTTAACAACAATACTTGCTTTTAAAAAGACCATTTCATCTCATCGTCACGAACTAACACGACTAGGCAAACATAACACTGTAAGTAACAAGTCACGTGCTGGCTTTATGCACCCAAAATAACAACAAAGAAAATGCACTCACTTCATGTTCCCACACCACTTTATAAGCTGGTGGATTTGCGTCGACCTCACACCCGAAGTAAACGTCGTCCCCCTCTTCGATGTCATTCGGGTTTATCTTGGCACCGAGATGCATTGTCGCCACAGGCACAACTGCAAACACACAAATGTAAACCCAACTGCTTTTAACATACAACTCAATTTCAAAGGATGCAATTTTGCGAAGTTCCGAGCCTCTTTCCGAGATATGAAGTCCTGGTAGAAATCAGTCCGTCTAACTTTGAGCTTATTGCTGCTGTAGTAAGGTTTCAAATGATTTGTGTACAGGATGAAATAAAATTCTTTGATAGAGAGGAAGTACTGATAGGCTATTTTATGTGTCAATTCCTTTGGGGATTTATGTCGCTAAGTTAAGTTGGTCAGAGAAAATATTTGATTCAAACCATTTTAAACAATAGTAGTTTTCCTAACTTGAAACAGGGGCTTATAAAAAAGTATCAAGGTCAATCAAGTAATCATAAACCAATCAATCATTCACTTAGTCAAATTTTGATTCCACATACCATAAAAGAAACTATGGGTAATTTATTTAAATAATAACTTATTAGTCGAGGTTGGCGGTCAAGGTAAACCTAAAATGATCGCAGTTAGTTTTAAATTATTAAATAAATATCAAGCTACATCGGCTACTTAAATACTCATTTATTTCTTTATTCATATTCGGTTTACATATAAGGTAACACTCAAATTCCCATTTTACTTAGTTGTAGATGTACATAAAATATAAAGATTAAGAATAGGAGTACTGTAAGGCGATGGGTTTGCAACCTGTCACTAATATGCTGGTAAGCATCTTAGCCTATTTGTGCAAATTGTGGTAACTGAATTATCAACAACTTTTTAAATTTGTAATTCTGTAGCTCTGCCTAGCCCACTCTGGGATTACAGGCGTGAAGGTATGTATGTATTAAGAATAATAATTATAATATCAAAACATTATATATTTTACTATTTAGGCAACTTAATATCCCTTTTATTTTAAAATGGAGGACTGCCGCAACCTCCCCAATTCTTCCCATTGGGGGAAGATTTTCGGGGAATTGTTTTTTAGTGCTCACTTACATCATGAACGGAACCCCTGTACTGCCATCCTACCAAAGAAGGCGGTGAAGTGCACAGTAATTGTAGTAGTATTTTAAATTTAAAGTGGTTACCAGTAGAGTTCAAAATGGTTCGACAACTACATTGCAATTAGCCGCCTTCTTTGGTAGGACGGCAGTGTACCAAATTTCAAGTTTCTAGGTACAGTTTTGGCTGTACGTTGATATATAAATAAATGGGTGAGTCAGGTTTGCCTTTTATATAATATTTATTAGTTTAGTTTTGGTAGTTTATGAAACTGACGCATAATACATACATACCTTCACGCCTGTAATCCCAGAGTGGGGTAGGCAGAGCTACAGAATTACAACTTCAAAAACTTGTTAATAATTCAGTTACCACATTTTGCAAAAATAAGCTAAGATGTTTACCAGCGTATTAGTGACAGGTTGCAAGCCCATCGCCTAACAGTACTACAAGCCTATATTCCCATAGTCGCCTCTTACGACATCTACGGGAAGACATGGAGTGGCACTATTCTAACCCGGCAACCACACGGACGCATAATAAGAGGCCTTAAAATACGAGTGTGTCATAATAGGCTCACACGAGTGTTTTAAGGCCTAATTAATGTACATTTGCATACACTTATTTTTCTACACACATATCATAAGTTAATTATTATCCATAAAAACAACAAATAATAACAATAATGGCGGCAATTCGATCCTCCGTCAAAAATAATGTGTTTTTTTTAATCATTGACAAACGAATGAAGTCCGTATTCTCAAATCACTCGAGATTAAACATCGAACGGTTTATATTAAAAAAACATACAGAATTAACGTACCGAGTTGATAACAGTTTTAATATCTATAAATGCTTTAATAGATACCCTCGTGAGTTTTGACAGCTGTTCCAACTTCAAACTCATAACCTTACCAAAATCTATACCGTAATAACATTATAATACAGATTTTACCTACGACCACAGACAAGAAAATTCTCATAGTAAAATTGGTTGTAATAATACTGGTAATTTCCAACGGGTTTTGAACGCATTCTTCTTTAATTTTTACGTTTATGTTTAATAATATTGATTAAATTTACAATAACAAATCGTAGGTTACATCAGTAAAGTTTAAAACCGTTCCAACTTCCAACGTCCCCGTTTCTTAACTTTCACGCCAAAATTCAGCTAATCAGTTCCATGCTCCCATTATGTAAAGACCAAGTTCTAAATGACATAAGCCGTGATATTAATGTGCCTAGTATGCACTCGGTGCAGATGGTAATGAACACGGATTGCAGTTCGTCGGGGGCGCTGCAGTGAATTAATATACGAGCTTGCAAGCAACTATACCTCACTGTGACAGGTTGCATTCTAGCTGCAGGAAAAATGTGTTAGGTTACGTACGTGCACGGATAAGTATAAAAACATTGAAGATTTACATGTTTCTTTGCTAGTTAATATTTCTAGTTAGTAAATGCGTTTAGTTCGGTAATGTTGTAGTGAAATTGTTCATATTTTTACAATTACGAACGGATTTTAAAGCCGTTCTGTAAGTATTATTGAGTTTTTACCAAAGTATGTTTTTGTTTGACTTTCTTTTTCGGCTTGAAGCCCTCCTCGGTGTATCTTACGGGTTAGGCTTGAAATAGTATGTTTAAATACACAATTACAATCACTTTTTATCATTACATTATAATTGAATCCCAAATTTAAAAAATAATCATGTCATCCATAAAATTTCTGCTAAATAAATACAAAATTAATGAAATTTGGCCTCTTCAAATTACCCATTCTGTCAAATTAGAATGAAAAACCATGAGTTTTTTTTTAGTAAATTCAAAATTAGTGTTGATAAGTCCTTAGGTCCTACTCTGGCTACGCGGTAAAATTTAGCATTATTTATATTTATTTATTTATACTTTTCAACAAAATACACATTTCTGTAGCGAAAGTTAAGTTTGTCATTGAGTCAGAGTTACCTTGTACCCATACTCATATCATTATTATTTATTGATAAAATCATTTAATACGAGTATTACATGTCAAAAAGGAATAAAGAATATTTGAATAAGAGTTCGTACATAACTTGTAATTAGTACGGCAGGTGGTCATCACGGCTTCCTTGTCATGAAAAACACTTGCCTGTCAGTTTCATTGACACTTCGAAAAAAAACTTACGTTCTATTTTCGGGATGAAACATTATCACGCCGATTTTGGTCGTGTGGTTGCCGGCGTAAAATAGTGCCACTCCAAGTCTTCCCGTGGAAGTCTTAAGAGGCGACTAAAGGAATGAAGGCTTGTAGTATTGTTATGCGATGAGCTTGCAACCTGTCACTTATATACGCTGGTAAACATCTCAGCCTGATTGTGCAAAATATGGTAACAGAATTAACAATAAGTTTTTAGAGTTGTTGGTAATTCTTTAGCTCTGCCTAACCCACTCTGGGAACGAAGACGTGAGTGTATGTATGTAGGTGTGTATGTACGATTTTTGTTTTACCTTTGACGTGTTATAGTACGAGTATTGTTTTTATCTCGGATTCCATTACTGTAAAGTAAATAAGAGCTAGGAGAACGTTGACAATACGATTACAAGTAAAAATTTCAAACATGCTATGCAATGTCGGCGTTATGTTAGTTATTTTAGGCTTCAAAGTGCCACGTTCCCGACGGAACAACTCGAGAGAACTGTAAAGGAATTTCATACAAAATTGAAGGCCTAGGACGGGAAGTAATTTTTTTTTAATTTTAATATTGCCATGACAGCTGGTTTTATGAACAGGCTGAATAGATGAAAATCGTTTTTTTTTGTATCTGTGTGGTTCGGACCAAAAATATCCGCGTTAATGCCTATTACACAAATGTTTTTTGAGTGATGTTTTTTTTTATTTCATTGCATATGTTTGAGAAAAGCACTATACATACCTCGCCGTGAAAAGGGGTTGCCAGCCTCGTAACTATCCGACCTCGCTTCGCTCGGCTGTCTATATGAACTCGGCCTGCAACCACCTACTTCCCGGCGTCTGTAGTAATGTACTATACCGTGTACAAATTCACCCCCTGGGCTATCTAATTGTACTGGTTAAAAGCATATTCCCTATAACGTGTTTAAGTATTGTTTAGAACTTAGCCGCCATTACTGTCATGTAAATAGGAGCTATCAAAACTTTGACAATACGATAACATGACAAAAGCGGATACCTATCACAACTTCGAAAAATGTTTGACCGAATTTTGGTTCGACAAATACTTTTCGTCAATTATGGTTTGGGTTTTTTTACGTTTGGCCGAATGATCATTTCGAATAGTTTTTTTTATTCATTACTTGTTTTGGTTTTTTAACGATTTGACAAATTATCTATACCTCATTACTGGTTTCGGCGTATCAACAGTTGTCCAATGTAATGCTTTGTCTATTTGTCTTTTTCCTATTTCTGATTTTACCTTAGTATCCTTTGCCCAATATTACGGCTCGGTTTATTCATAGTTTACCTATTTTTCGGAGTCGGTTTTACCCTGATTAGTCTTGATCTTTGCATTGTCTGGATAAATTAAAAGCAAGTTTTTCGGGGCAGAAAAAAAAAACCTCGGAAGCCAAGGCGGGAGCAGCAAAGCTCCCGCCTTGGCCTTCTAACCTAACCTATCTGAGTCGGTTCTGCCCTGACTCGTCTTGCTCGTTGCATTTTGTAGATAGTTGAAACTAATTACAAGCAAGATTTTTTGGCCGAAATGAATATTTGACGTAACGTAGCGAAATCTATATGTAACATTGATGAAGTGAAAAATGGGTTAAGAAACAAAATACAAAACGATCCACAGGCTAGTTGTAGCATTGGTGTAATGAAAAATGGGCTTTGAAATAAAATACGTAACAATACATAGGGCACGTGACTACAAGGAGAAAAGTTGCTTGGACTAACGAACCATTTACTTAAAGTCAAATGGTAAAATAAAAAATTGATGAATCGTGCCATCGGAGAAACGATAAAAAACGAAACGTTTTCTGTCAAATGAAATTCGCGTTTGTGATAGGTTACCGACAAAAGCAATAATGTTTTACCATGTACAATCTCGGACCTAATTTGACTGTCAATCAACTAGCCTATTACTTGGACGTGTAAAAGCGACATCAGTATCGGTAGATAGTGCATAATAAAAAAAAAAACAGGGTAAAATCTCACACAAAATTACCTCTTCCCAAACTAAGCTCCAGGCTTGTACTATGAGTACTAGATAACGATATAAATACATATATTGAGAAATGAACCCAGGACCGTTAGCTTCATAGGCACGGTAACCAACTAGGCCAACGCGTCGTCAATACTAAAATATTAGCTGTCCCGATTTATTGACACTAGTTAACTGTGTAACTGAAAAGGCATGTCCATTAACAGTAACTGGTATGAGAAAGTTAATAATCGACGTTTTGAATATTCATTTAATCGATGTTTAAAGGTTTATTAATGATTCCCTTGATTGATGGTCATGATTTAAGTTTCGTTGCTAAGCTTACTTTTGTTTCTGTTATATGTATATGTCGAAGCGACGTATGTCACGCAGGACTAACTACCTATATTAGATTTAAGTCTTATGCTTTGTTATTAAAAATATACCTAGCCTTAACTATCACTAGTCTATTTATCAACAGTGTGTTAATGATAATATAATCAGTCCATAACTTAGCATGACTTTTATTTTTGTATTATTGTAAATCATTTGTAGGTCAATGCATCCTTTTCTTTAATTAATTACCTGACCTTGTTTTAAAGTTACTATTTCCAGTAATTAAAACTTACTCGAAAAAGTCGTTGATGTCTAAAGCTTACTATAGGGTCGAAGACTATCTAACAGATAAAAATGCTTGGCCAACACCTAAATAATTTAATAATAACTTAGTCATAATAAAATATGTAAATATTGTATATTGTCTAGGGGACACGGTTTCTGTAGGAGAATGTATCGAAACTTTTATGCAGGTTGTCTTGCACCGTCACAGGTAAGTATAACTTGTATACTTTCTATTTTTTATTTTTTTTATTACTGTTGCTTAGTTTTGTGACAATTCTGAGTTTTGACACATTTTCCTGCTCAACTACGCATGAATATATTAATTTTTGGTGTTATGTGAGATTCATTGTTTTATATAATGCTAGGTTAAGTTTATTATTGTATAATATCATTAGCAATATATAAAAAACGACTTACTGTTGAGTTTCTTGCGGCGTTTCTTCTCAGCAGTGGTCTCTTGCGAAGCGCTGGTAGATTTTTGACGTGTAAAAGTGCCCGTGCGGCCTACTTACTGAATAAACATCTTTTATATTTTTTATCTTTTGTACTGTTCAAGTGTTTGCTTTCTTGTACCCATAGTACAAGCCTAGAGCTTAGTTTGGGACTAGGTCAATTGGTGTGACATTATCCGCTGATAATTATTTATTTAGAAGCGTTCGTAGAATTGTGACGAAGTATGCATTTTTTTGGTATACCGAACGTGGTCGCGGGGTGAGGGGAGAGACGGACAACCTGGTGACAAGACGGGCTGTAGGGAGGCCACTGAGGCGGTCATTATTGTTATATTACCCCAAAATACCGCAGACGCGTCGAATCGTTACTCAAACTACCGACAGTAAACTTGTTCATTTGAGAATTTCTCAGTATTTTCTCAAAAATATTCTTATACTTTTTATAAGAATAGAATATTCTCATTGCTTATAAATTTTTTCGATGCAGTTTTTAGTAATTTCTTGAGTAGATTTTGAAAAAATCGAGAATGTTCTGCAAGATGCATATTGCTCAAGTAAGCATCTGAAAATGTGCATGGCGCTTTTTTTATAATGACATTTAAATTGGCAGAAAATTATAAAACGATACTCAAATACATTTAAATATAGATCCTATTGACAAATTATCGTATTACCACCACCACCACCATCTGTGGTAGCTGTCAAAGAATAAGCAGCTGATCCCGCTATGTCCATATAAAATATTCTTATTTTAATTATATTAATTGTATATTTGAGCGTAACTGTTGTTAAATAGACAGTTTAGAAGTTTAGTATTGTCTTAGTTATATATTTCAAGTGTTTTAGTGACGTCTAATAGTGTTCCGAAACATCTTAAATTTGTAACCGTTATAGGTTATAAATTTGAATTCGGTGTCTGCATCTTATACTTGTCGGCTTGTTTTTGGCACTATTTATTATAAATACTGCTTGTGGTAGCCGCTGGTTAATATAATATAATTATAGTGCAGTGTAGACGCTAGTAACGCTACTATATTTACGTAAGTAAACTCGCATTCTTTGGACAAACAATTTCTTGTTTTACGATCTAAATTAATCAAAGCCTTATAAAAATGATGACCCGAAGGGCAGCTGCTGTCGCTGCGCGTCAGCAGCAAAATGACAAGCTTCAAATAACGTTGTTAGAATTAAAAAAATCCAAGGAATTGTGTGCCCAATTACTCAGTGAGAGAGAGGACAGCGAGAGGGAACTACTACCAATTCTAGACAGTAGGGATAAGTTAAAAAAAGAACTCTCTTTATTAGAAAGTGAGTATAATGATGTAAACATGGAACGGGTCAAGCTTCAAGAAACAGTAGAAAAGTTTTTTGAGTGTACCGCACTGTACGAGCAGGCCTTGAAGGAAGTCGACTCCCTGGAGAGAGCGCTGCATGATGCCCATGAACGGATCTACGAGCTTCAAGAGGCCAAGCAAAACACTGCAGAGTTACACACTCAGTCATTATTTGAGGAATTGGTAGCGAGTGACCCTCAGTTGATTCCTGCTTCAACCGACAATCCCGTGGTTACCATAGATTTAACTAATGACATTTCCACCACAACAAGGTTAAGAAGTTGTAGCAGGAATAAACTAAAAAAACATATAAAAATAAATAGATATATAAGAAAATGTCAAAGGTTGTTAACACAGAATAAACAGTATTCAAAAAAATTGATACTAAATAAAATAAATGTAAAACTAGTTGACAAACTAAATATATATGCTAATATGTTAGGAAATAATAAATTAAAGTATGACACTGACACACAAATGTTACAATTAAAAATACAGGATTTGGAGGAGTCGATTCAAACATTACATAATTTGCAAGACAATTCAAAAAAAATTATAGCTGAGTATTCTTTAGGAATGGATGACCTAATAGGGGAGCTCAACTATAATTTAGAGCTGTTTCAGTCACTGGCGGACAACCACACATGTGTCTGTCAAACCATGAGTGTCTGTCCAGCCACCAGCGGACTGAAGCAGAGCCTGTGTGTCAGCGTTCCTGCACTCAGTGTTCCTACACTGAGTGTTCCTGCGCTTAGTGTTCCTACACTTCCTATAGTAAATAAGGACAGTAATAACATATTGACATATAAACATAAACCTAACATAATTATGTACAGCGATGAAATTGGTAATAATATGGGCTCATTATTGAACTCATACACTAAGGGACATAGTGTGATCAGCAATTGTTTACCTCTAAGCAGCTTGGATAATATCCAAAATCAAATTATTAAGGACAGACATATTAATATAGACACAACTTTGCTTATTCTTATAGGAAATAGAGGGAATGTAAACAAAAATCAATTAATCTCATTTTTTCAAACATTGAATAATCTTGTTGTGAAAAAAATCATATTTACATTCCCTTATTGTAAACAGTTGTCACAGAAAGAAAATGATAAAAGACACAATCTAAATATGACATTATATAACATGTGTACATATAATGATAAAATTGACATTATTGATACTAATAATTATATTAGTAATAATAATATTTTGAGAAAAGGAAAATTTTACATTCCTAATTATCTTAAAAGACAGATAGCTATATCGCTATCTTATTTATTTGATATTTCAGCCAATAATTTGGCTCCTGCTTCTATTGAGCAACCTAAAATGCACCTGGAATCCGTTCCAAATACCATCAATCATTTAAATTAAATGAAACGACAACAGAGGGCGTCAACTCTAGCAATCTAAATCGTAATAAATGTAAGGCCAAATCTGGCAGCAAAGTATCTAATAATATCACTCTGGTTCACCAAAATATCCAATGTATAAGAAGTAAAGACCTCCAAATTGAGTTATTTCTTAATAGTAATAATATTGATATTTTATGTATAACGGAACACTGGTTAAATAGTAACGAAGCTATGTTTAATTTTAATAACCATCAGATCGGCAGTCTGTTACCAAGAAATAGCTCGATACATGGCGGGTCGCTAATAATATTAAACAATAAATTTAAATTTAAAGATCGTAAGGACATTGTGTCCTTATCTGTTGAACGTATATCAGAACTCGCTGCAATAGAATTACAGCAATTCATAGTAGTTTGTGTATATAGGCCACCCTTAGGTAATTTCGAAATTTTTGAAAAGAACATGGAAACTGTCTTAATCAATTTATCACAATTGAGTAAGAAAGTTATTATATGTGGAGATTTTAATGTTAATATTTTAGAAAATAGTTCGCTCACCAACAGATTAATAAATCTTTTCAAATCTTTCGGCTTGGCCCATACTTTTATGGAGCCGACTAGAGTGACTGACACTAGCGCCACGTGTATTGATAACATTTTTACTGATATAATTCCAATCAGTAAGATTTTGATTAGTAACCTGGAATCGGATCATCTGGGTCAATTAATTAAATTCGAGTCTGTATCGCATGATATTGCGAAAAAGGAAATAACTTTTGTGCCGCTTACTGCAGGCCGTGTGGAAAGAATGCGACATAATTTAACGTATAATCTGCCCTTTTTAACAACTTATAAGGGCCCTAATGACATGTACAACTCATTCTTTCACACATTCATGAAACAATTTGACATGATATTTACATCCAAATCGGTCATGGTCGGTGGCGCCCCTCCGACTCGCTCCCCCAGACCAAGACTATCACTGACTGGAAGGTCGTCAAGGACAGACTCCAAGACGACCCGACCGACCTCACTGACCTAACAGAGACTCTGACGAGTACCGACGACGCGGACAAGGCGATTGGGGCTCTCACCGATCACCTCAGCTCAGTGCTAAAAAGCTCCGCGAAAGTCGTGCCCTCCTATAGGGACAGACGTCCCCCGCTCACTCGAGAGCTGAGGGAGTTGGTGAGGGCCAAAAACGCCGCGACCAGACATTACGACTCTTACCCGACCGAACAGAATAGAGTTAGGCTGCGTGCGCTTCAAAACCAGGTCAAAACCGGCGTCGCGACTTTGAGAAACGACTCTTGGAACGATCTGTTATCCGACATCGAACCGAGCCACACCGCTTATTGGCGGTTGGCTAGGTGCATCAAATCCGACACAGCCTCTCCTATGCCCCCTCTAAACCATCCCGACAACTCCGGCCCTGCGTTCGAGGACGGCGACAAGGCCGACGTCCTTGCCGCCAGCCTCGAGTCGCAGTGCTCTCCCAGTACGTTGTACCCGGACGAGGCCCATATCACTTGGGTCGACTCCGAAGTACACAGGCGTGCCTCCTTCCCTCCTCCCGACCCTCCTCTCCCTCCCGTAACACTCGAGGAGGTTCAGGATCTGATCAGGGTTCTGCGACCGAGAAAGGCGCCGGGTGCCGACGGCATTCCGAACGATATTCTCAAACTGCTTCCCTCCGCTCTACTTCTCTTCCTTGTAGCTATCTTTAACGCTTGCATGTCCAACTGTCACTTTCCCGAGGCGTGGAAGACCGCAGTGGTGATCGGTATCCACAAACCGGGAAAACCACGCCCCGATCCTTCCAGCTATCGTCCTATCAGCTTACTAAACACCATGGGCAAGCTGTACGAACGGGTCCTTTTATCCCGCATTCACTCCTTCCTGAGCTCCAACTCGATCCTCATCGACGAGCAATTCGGATTCAGAGCCCGACACTCATGCGTCCACCAGGTGCACCGCCTCACGGAGCACATACTGGATGGCTTCTCCACCTTCGCGAGAGGAATTCCCACGGGCGCTATCTTCCTCGACGTAGCGAAGGCTTTTGATAAGGTCTGGCACAATGGGCTTATCTATAAGCTTCAGCTTATGGGTATGCCCATTGGGCTAGTCCTAATACTGAGGGGCTTCCTCAGTAACAGAAGCTTTCGCTACCGAGTGGAAGGCTCGCTCTCCCGCCCCCATCCTATCAGAGCCGGGGTCCCGCAAGGGTCCGTGCTCTCTCCCATCCTCTATTCATTATACACTAATGATATCCCGCGCCATCCCAACGTGCAGCTCGCCCTATTCGCTGACGACACCGCACTCTTCACCACCAACAAATACGCCTCCGTCATCCAGCGCTACCTCCAGGAGGCGATCACCGACCTAGGTCGGTGGTTTAAACTCTGGAGGATAGAGGTTAACCCCGAGAAGAGTGCGGCTGTCTGGTTTTACCCGTCCCTCCGCCATTTCCACCTCGAGAATATCGTTCTTTTCGATAGACCCATTCCTTGGTCACCAAAGGTCAAATACCTCGGCGTGACCCTGGACAGACACCTGAGCTTCAGTAAGCACATCCAAATAGTACTCAACAGGGCCAAGATGATCAAGGGTCGTCTCGGTCCCCTGCTCAACCGTCGCAGCAAACTCAGCGCTCGCAACAAGCTAACACTATACAAAGTATGTATTAGACCGGTTTTCACATATGCCAGCGTGGCATTCGCACACGCCCCCGACTTACACATGAACACTCTACAGATATTTCAAAACAAACTGCTCCGATCGGTCGCGGGGGCCCCTTGGTTTGTTCGCAACGCGGACCTTCACAGGGACCTCGGCGTCCCGTCGATCAGTCACATTATCAAGGACGCGTCCAGGCGCTTCTTTGATAAAGGCTCACACCACCCCAACCCGCTCATCGTCCGTGCCACCTCCTACACTCCCAAACTCACCCCATCCGATCCCGACGTGCTCGCTGCGCTCGGGGCGCCCGTCAGGCGCCCCAAGCACATCCTGCTCGATCCCACCGATCCCATCCAACTCGCAGTGGATGAGGGCACTGAAGAACGGAAGAAGCTCCGCCGCCAAGGACGACGTGGCCGCCCGCCCAGATCCGGACCTGAGCCTCATAGCATCACTGCAGGGATCGAGAAGATCGAAGAAACCGAAGAAACCGAACATACTCAAGAAACCGAAGAAACCGAACACTTGGAAGCAACCGAAGAAAACGAAGTCCTTCAAGATACTCAGCCGGCCGAGCTGCGCTCGACCGGCCTGACTCCCGACGGAGGCACCCCTCCAGAGGTGCGACCACCACCGCACCTCTAACTTAGGGTTCAGCATGCCCCCCGCTAAGGGCATCGCTACCCGTGCCCGGGTGAAGTAGTTATGGTAGAGAAATACCAACTACATAGTCAGTCATAACATAAGGTCGGTGGCGCAAAGGTTTTCAGTGACTGGGCTACTGCGGACTTACATAAACGAAGAACAATACTGTATCAACTATATGAGGAACGACGGTTTAACGCTAGTGAAGAGTTTAAGGAACATGTCAAAGAGTATTCTAAGAATTTCAAGATAGACTGCCGTATAGCTAAGCGAAACTTTTTAAGTCATAAAATCTTGAATAGCTCTGATGTCATTAAAACGACTTGGAAAATAATTAATGAAGAAACAGGTCGCCGGAAAAAGGAAATTAATGACTTTCGTTTAAAAGTAGATGGTAAAATCCTAGAGTCGAATTTAGATGTCGCAATTCAATTTGAAAATTATTTTACCAACATACCAGTGTCAACGACTAAGTGTCTGAACTCTTCGCCGGCGTCTGCCATTTTATTATTAGAAGATAACGTGTCTGAATGCAGTATACACTTTGAATTCAAGCACGTTACTGCCTTGGATGTAATTAAGGCATTCAAGTCAATTAATATAAAGAAAACTAATGACCTTTGGGGGGTGTTGGTTCACGTCCTTAAATCCTTATTGGAAGTCATAGCATCTGACTTAATGGTCATATTTAATCACTGTGTTGACTGTGGCGAGTTTCCTGATCTTATGAAACATAGCAAGATAATTCCATTATTCAAAACGGGTAGTACTTCTGACCCCACTAACTTTAGACCGATCTCCATACTACCCACTTTCAGTAAAATCTTTGAGAAATTAATTTTATCACAATTAATGGAACATTTTCAATATAATAATTTATTACACACCAAACAATTTGGTTTTACTCGGGGTCGCTCGACAACCGAAGCTGGTGTTGAGTTAATTAAACATATTTTTGAAGCCTGGGAGGGGTCATATGATGCCTTAGGTATTTTCTGTGATTTGTCCAAGGCCTTCGATTGCGTTAACCATGACACATTGGTCAGGAAGCTACACCATTATGGAGTTAGAAGTACTGCGCTAAACTTAATAAAAACGTACTTATACGGGAGAATACAAAGGGTAGACGTGAATGGAAAACGATCACCTGGGTCTTTGGTCAAAATGGGCGTACCACAGGGCTCAATTTTGGGTACTTTTTTATTCCTCATTTACATAAATGATTTACCATACCTTATAAAGGACAAACATGATATAGTATTGTTTGCTGATGATACCTCACTCGTATTTAAAGTCAAACGACAACAGGAGTTTAATATCGATGTAAACAATGCTATATCAGAAGTAGTAGATTGGTTCAGTGTTAATAATTTATTACTGAATGAGAAAAAGACTAAATGTATTAAATTTATGACTACAAATGTGAAAAATAGACAAACTACTGTAACTATAAAAAATGATAGATTAGACCTAGTTAATGATACAGTATTTCTTGGAATAACGTTAGACTCCAAACTCCAATGGGGTCCTCATCTGGCTAAATTAGCGAATAGACTAAGTTCTGCAGTTTTTGCAGTTAATAAAATTCGGAATATAATAGACTTGAAAACCGCTCGATTAGTTTATTTTAGTTACTTCCATAGTATTATGTCATATGGTATTTTACTATGGGGTAGTGGTGCTGACGTAAACAGCATCTTTGTTCTACAGAAGAGGGCTATTCGTGCTGTTTACAAGATGGGTCATAGAGACTCGCTTAGAGATAAGTTCAAAGAAACGAATATATTAACCGTATACAGTCAATATATTTATGAAAATATTATGCATGTTCATAAACACATCGGTAGTTTTAGAAAGAACTGTGACATACATAATGTTAATACCAGGAATAAACATAAGCTCGCAGTGCCCTTTACACGGCTTCACAAAATAAAAAACTCATTCATGGGTAATTGTATAAGGTTCTATAATAAGCTCCCAAGTAGTGTTACTCATTTATCAGTAAATAAATTTAAGAGTTACGTTAAACGTCAACTAATTTCTAAAGCGTATTATAGTATTAAAGATTATATAAATGATGACAATGCTTGGGACTGAATTATTTGTATTACAATTATTAATGACCGTGGAGACTATATACATCTCCTTGTATGCTTATTATTTTAATTTGACATCTGGAGACTCTTTACATCTCCAAAATTGACCGTGGAGACTTTCTATATATCTCCCTTGTTTGTGTTTGTTGTTTTGTTTTTTTTGTTTAATTACCTACTTACCTATATTTAATTTTAATTTGACATTTGGAGACTCTTTACATCTCCGGAATTGTATTATTATTTTAACCTGACATTTTTATTAATTTCATTATTATTACTACTGGGACCTGTACATCCCTGTGACATTTAAATTAGATAGCTTATGTTTAGTATTGTAATAAGTTCTTTATTTAAAAAAATGGCTTACTGTTGAGTTTCTTGCGGTGCTTCTTCTCAACAATGGTCTCTTGAAGCGCTGGTAGATGGTAGATTCAGACTTGTAAAAGTGCCTACAGGGCCTACTTACAGAATAAATGATTTTTTTATTTATTTTTTTATTATCAATATTACGATAGCGCCTACTTACTTGACAGTTATAGAAGCCAATTTCAAAAATAACAACGTCATTTATTTTATATGTGAATAAGGGTACTTAAAATATATATACAATGATAACTAACAATTATATGGACGACAATATCCAATCAGCAGGTGGGTTTTCATAATTTTATTTTTTGATTACCCCGACGCAATAAATGGGAAAGGAGGGAGGGAGGTAAGTTATTCGCTGTGTGTGTGTGTGTGTGTGTGTGTGTGTGTGTGTGTGTGTTTGTCTGTGTTTCTTCTGTGGCAGCGTGGCTCTTAAACGGGTGAACTGATTTGGATGAGTTTTTTTTATTTTAAAGAAGGTTAGGAAGAAAGGTACGTAGTGGTGGTTTTTATCTATCTTAAAGTCATTAGACCCATTCTTAGGAAAATCGATACGCAGAACCATGCTACGAGCTACGGCGTAGCGTTCGTAGCGTTACTCAACAGTGTTACCGAAGAGTTACTCACAGTAAATGTTGAGAGGCAGCTTGCTCTCAATAGTTGAGCGGTTGAACTTGGGGTGCTCCGCTCGGCAAGTGAGAACTTGTCCATTATGCTCCTTGAGAGGCGTCCATTGGAGCAGTGACTGCGTCTCGTTGTCGTCGTCGTCCTGAAATAGAAGTTTCTGTTTAAGCCGTACTAAGAACTATTTTCGAGGAATTGCTTTTAAGTTACTATGCTTGAGTAGTGACTGATGATGAATAATTACAAACTTGGTAGTTACAGAAGAAATAAGAAAAATAGTTTGGCAGAGCTTGTAACTATTTTATTAAATTAACATTATGTTTGTTATTCCAATATAAAATTGTTTACGTGTGTTAAACTGTACCTAATTCTAACCACGGGTATTTTTCTAACCAAAAAAAACTACTAAAACCTTAGTAAAATGGTTCACGAAATGAACCGTTCCTATCCCATCGTACATATTGCAGAAAACTATAATCTTATCTAACTTATATTATAAATGTAAAATTTTAGATTTTTGACACAGGGATTTAAGTCTGGAATAACACAAAGATTACTTCTTTTTCCTGAAAATTGGTTAGGTTTTAAAGGAACAGCGATAAACGACTTCTACGTGAACGGAGTCACGTGCAAAACCTAGTAAATTAATATAGTTACACCTGTTTTCAAACGGTACAATTTGTGCATAAAAACTATGTTTGTATCATGGCTTACGATTAAATGTTAAACAACCTTACAAGATAAGTTACGCATAATGTAAAATCATATGATATAATAATGATAAAAATATAACTATAACAGTATACTATCTATTTTCAAAAATAAGTTTCAGTAATCATTTCATTTTAGCCATGTTGTGGTTAATTAAGAAATAACATACATAACAAAAACAATTTTTTGTACTCTTACACACAAAAAATATAAATAATTCAGGATAACAATAATATACCTAGCGATTATTACCGTTAAAGATCGTCTTAAAACAATATACAAGCCAACCAATTCATCGTTATCACGGGAAATAGGCTCATCTGCTGTATGGATTGTCTTGCACTACCAACCTTATGTTAACCTTTCGAGAGTTTAATATGCTTCCATGAATTATTTATATATTTATTTATGTTAAGGAAATCCAACAGCAAATACAATTAGAACAATAGACCGAGTAGGAAATCGTTAGCCAATTACAGGATCTCACTACTAGATATAGAACAAATGCTAAATGCGTACAATACACAAAACGACACGAACATAAATATATTAATTAATAGAATTTGACAGCTATGACTGGCAAACATATGCTAGTTTCACTCACTCAAAGCACCTCGCCAAATTTTTTTGTCTCACGGATTGACCTTTGCAGTTAAATATATCTAGGTCCAGCTCTCTTGCCAAGTTGTTCAAGCTCTTACCTGCACGTATTAGGAAACTATTGGCCCTATACCTAGACGATGCGGACTAACTGCACTTGTGCCTATTTCGATAGAAGGGAAGACTAGTTATCCGGGCCTATCAAAGGCGTCCTTTAAGCATCTCTCTGAGAAACGTTTGACATTTCCACAAACTCGTCTTGTGACCACAAGACAATACCAACCTAGTTTGACTATATCAATTAGGAATTCCTCGCTTATCGCTCAGTGCATCTCTTTCAATACAGACAAGGTAGAAAGGGATTACCGTGTGACAAACATTGCTCGGGCAAGTTGTGCTTGAGTAAACCAAGTGCTCCAAGGTGTAATCGCTTCACGTTCAAAGCATTGAGATAGGCTGAGATCACAAATCTGAGGACGTCGAAACCAGTCAAATTGTAGGCAGTGACAGGAATAGCGCTATAGTAACATAACAGAAATTGAATTACGTTTTAAAAACTGGGCAAAAGCATGTCTGACCATGTTCAGTGTAGGGTTCCGATACTACACAAAAACTATCAAGTATGTACTAATTCTCTATTTATATTTATTTGGTGCTGTCTTAGGCGATCTTCGTCGGTATAAACACTAGTCGCCTATATCTCAGTAACCAATCATGGCATGGGTCCTTTGCTGTTATAGTTTTCTTTTAGAATTCGTTATATGCGCTTTTATTTGACGCAGGATATTTGAAATATTTTTTAATTTGCTATTTATAGATTTATATAATGCTAGACTAAGTAGTACCATTGTAATATTAAATATATTAAAAAAATTACTGACTGCTGAGTTTCTTGCGGCGCTTCTTCTCAGCAGTGGTCTCCTCTTGTGAAGTGCTGGTAGATTCTTGACGTGTAAATGTGCCCGTGCGGCCTACTTACTGAATAAATGTCTTTATCTTTATCTTTATCTTTATTTAAGATATTTTTCAGATTTTTAGTATGTGTTGTTTCGGCTGTAGTAGGGGGGGGGACACTTGACTCTTACAAAAATTATACAATACAATAAAATCACTCTTACAAGATTTACAGCTAAATATTTTATAAACGGAGCCCTTCATCAAAAAATTGTATTCACAAACCCGCAATATTTTTAAAAACATATCCAAAGACATCCAATACTACGGGAAATACGACCTATTTAAAAAAATATTTTTCCTTTTTTTGGCGTGACTTATATATATATTCTTGCCAAATTACAGCTTTCTAGTACGAAGAGTCTCTGAGCTAGGCTGCAGACGGACGGACGGACGGACGGTCATGGCGGAACTATAAGGGTTCCTAGTTTGACTACGGAACCCTATAAAAAGGTTCTCATCTACGGAGACAAGGTATTTAAACAAAGCAGAAATAACAGTCAATGCAGACACACGCCGCACTACACCAAGAGCACAAAGGTACAACGACATACTCCAGGATAAAGTATTCCACAAAACGGATATCTTTCATTGTGGGCGCTTGGAAAATTTGAAATTTTGTTATACGGTCATATAATAATATAAAGGGTATTTTCTTGTTTTATTCCTACTACATTTTTAAATGTTTAGATATAAAGTAAAGTTTTAGGATTCCGTACTCAAAGGGTGTCAAAGTAAACGTCTCCGCTGTCTGCCTATCTCTGACTGTCTTTCAGTGGGCCTTATCTCATAAACCAAATTAACTAGTCAATTTACACGAGACAACTAACGTGTTTTTTTTTGTGTTTTTTTCTCCACCTCTCCACCTTAACAACTCTGGGAGTCTTATTCTCTTAAAAACGGCGTTCGGTCGTTCAAACGAGTGAAAGAGTGAACGCGGCGTTCCGGCGAGTTTAAGTTGTCCCGTCAGAGCATACAAAAAAGTTTTAGCGCGTGCATTCTCAATTAGGCAGCGATTCGGCAGAAGCCCTGATGCTGCCTAATGTAATGACAAACAATTTTTTTGGTATGATTTATTTTATTAAAACTCCTTAAAGTGTTGCAATGCAGCCTAAGTGCGAATAAATAATTTGAATATGGCTTTAACTGTTAATTAAACAAAACAATATTTTTTTTTTTCCTGTTTTCCTCTGTCTTTTTTGTGATAGTTTTGGCATGTTTTGTGCTGAACTACGCATGATGGATTTTTTTATTTTATTTGAATGTCTTTATTAAATGCTAGACTAAATAAGTAATATTGTTGTAACAAATAATTATATAAAAAAGACTGACTGTTGAATTTGTGGCGGCCTCCTGGTAGTGGTCTCCTCTTGTATCATGCTTTCGGTGCGGCCTACTTACTCGTACTAAATGAATGTATTTTTCTTCTAAAGATATTTTTCGAAGTTTCAATGATTTCAAAGTGTTTTACCGGTTTTATGATCCTCTATTTTTACATAGGTACATACATACCTTCACGCCTGTAATCCCAGAGTGGGCTAGGCAGAGCTACAGAATTACAACTAACTTCTAATTACCTACTTCCTCTATTTTTAATACCCGTAATTTGTTTATAAACTTTTTAAAACGTAAAGGTCCATGTTCACTCTTTTAAACCAAATCAAGTTATGATTACGTAGTGAAGGCTTACACTAACAACGTCTGAGTGAAAATATTAAATTATTTTCAATATCTAGAGTACACCGATATTTGAGATATAATTGCCATTCTTTTCCGTTTCAGTATAAAATTTATTACTACCAATTTTCAGATAACCATCAATGTAAAATTTAATTATGAAAATATATTGCTTGACACACAGCTTTCCGTAACCCTATCCGTCAAATTATGTTGTTTATTTATTTTAATATGTACGGCAGCCAAGAAAATAGGATACCAGTTTAAAAAAAATAATCTGTGAGATCTAATTATCAAGGTTGACATGTCACTGTCATAATATTATTGCAAGGGAAAATCGAACTTGTTGTATCATGACAATGTGCAAATTAACTTACGGTACCAACCGTACGGACCACATTTTGCCCTACTGTATCTTATCTTTTTTATCTTTGTTATCTTTTTTACAATGCTTAGGTATAGTGGTGGCAGGACCTTGTGCAGGGTCCGGATCATTACCACCATCTTATCCTACCTTCTGCCTCCTGTCAAACAGCAGTGTCCGCATTGTTGTGTTCCGGTGTGGGTAAAAGACAACCGGCGAAATGACTAGCATAGAGGCATTCCATCTTAGTCCTCAGGGTTGGCAGTGCATTTGCAGTCTTGGGACTGCAGTCTTGATTGTTAGCCTTAAGAATTTAAATGTCAAGGAGTCTTAGATACCATCAAGAGGGTTATTATGACATAGCTTTGCAGATCATTCTACGTCTAGTGTAAAGGACAGAGCTATAGATGCTACATAACTCTCTCCCTTTCTCTCAGCTTAAACTGAACTGCAAGGCTATGTCATAATAATCCCCCAGGTGGCCTGAAAGCTCGAGTGCCTCACATTGCCAAAAATAATATCATAATGGTGAAATACTATAGTCAATAGTGAAATGCTTTGCGGGTGGTAAGACCTCGTGCAGGGTCCGTCCGGATCGCTTCCACCATCTTATCCATTAACCTACGGCCAAACTGCAGTGTTCGCATTGTTGTGTTCCGGTGTGGGGATAAGACAGCCGGTGAAATTACTAGCATAGAGGGATTCCATCTTAGTCCTCAGGGTTGGCTACGCATTTGCAGTCTTAGCACTGCAGTCTTGATTGTTAGCCTTAAGAATTTAAATGTCTAGGAGTCTTAAATACCATCAGGAGGGTTATTATGACATAGCTATGTAGTTCATTTTACGTCTAGTGTAAAGGACAGAGCTATAGATGCTACTTAACTCTGTCCCTTTCTCTCAGCGTGCCTGAAAGCTCGAGTGCTTCACATTGCCAAAAAAAAAGTATATCGTTGGTGATACTGCAAAACCGCGTAAGTAACATTTTTAGTGAGGAGCAAAATGCACCTTTTTAATAAGAGAGTAAGGTTTATTTTGCTCTATCACAAATTTGTTAGTTACGCGGTTTTGCGGTATGACCGACGATATCATAATGGTGAAAGACTACAATAAATAATGAGAAATTCTTACCCTTTGCTTAGTACTAGACTTCAACTGCCGCCCACCAAGCCACCACGTGACCGTGGCTGGTGGCCGAGCTCCAGTCGACCTGCACCACAACTCAGTCAGCCTTCCGACTGACAGTGGCTGTTCTCTGGATAAGATCTCTACAGTTAGAGGTCGTACTGTGGAAAAAATCTATGTTAATATAGAAACTCGTAGAAGGCAACTCAACCTTATATTTTTTAAAGTGTGACTGTTACAATTTTTTATTTTTTTATTTAGTCATTTTAACCCGACTGCGTTAGGAGGGTCCTAATTTTGAGTGTATGATTGTGTGTCTATTTTTGTGGCACGCCCTGCAGCCTAAACGGCTTGATGAATTTTATCATACATATGGAATAATAATTTAAATATGGTATAATAATTTAAATCAAAGTAAGTTTTTTTCCACTCGATATAGTTTTTACAGAATTAATTTATTTTGAGCAGACTTAATAAAACCTTTTTTAATTTTGAAAACACGCCCCGTTGTTAGGTACCGCCACAGGGTGCGCTTCAATCTGTATAAAAACATTTTCTATATAAAACTAATCACGAAAAGCATAAGGAACGCTTAGCATAAAAACCCATGTATTATTTTATCTGGCATACGATCTAATAACATAACACTCATTTTCTTGTATGCACTTTAAGTCAATTTCTTCTAACTAGGTAAGGTTAGAGCTGTGACTAAATTAATAGTAAAGAAAGCCGTTAGAAATATTTTTTATTTTATTTGTACATTATAGTTTTTGAAATTATGCATGACTATTATATCGATGGTTTATTAAAAAGATCAAAATTATGCAATTTGTGTTATGTAAAATGATCATTAAACCATTTGTTTTTATGCTAAACATTTTACACACCAAGATAGAATTAGCTTATGGAGGTAACAAGCTAACTCTGTCCAAAAATATTACGTAAGCCCTTGCAAAACATAGTCTGGTTTACACTCGTATTATTGTGAAAAACTATCGCATATATTTGCCGCCGAGAACAAAATAAATAGGAGACAGCGGTCTCCCACGTCCACATATTATTACTATATTTCACGTCGACATTGAACACGCCTGTTTCACAATTGACAAGTAAAGCATAACTTTACAGATAAATTTTAGCCCTTTCTCTTTCTTACAGTTGTAAATAGACGAGGAGAGAGCCAACTTTAAATGGCAAATTTAACTCGTCGATTGTGAAACAGGGCCGTAATCTTAAGACAATACTAGAGAGACAAGAAGTATCCACCTAGTGCGATATATAATGGACCCACAAGAGATACAACTCCTCACTGCTCAAAGCATCGGGAAATTCCTGGACGTAACGGCCTTTGCGGTGAGCTTTAAAACAAAGGGCTGCTACAAAAGATCAGCAATTGTCGAAGTGGCTCACTAGGCCCATCTCAACCGCCCAATAATAATAAGGCAACACTTTTGTAACACAGTGTTTTTGAAGTAGGTATTCATATAAATCACAGGTAAAGGAGTAAGGTAGATTGCTTCATTATAATCTTTCGTAATATCCAAACCACAAGTAAATTTTGTTACTTCAGTTAAAAAGGCATTGGGTATTGTATGAATTTTTACAAAGTTATTAAGATGACTTCGAAATACACATAGATATATACATAATTTATGGCGCTAAATAATATTGGAGAGGAGATATTAAGTTTTTGGTACTTAAAGTACACCGAGATATGATTATTTAAATGTCTCGGCTCCGATGCACAAGAGTATTACATTTTATAATAAAATGTGTTTATTTTGAATAATTCTGTCATAATTTACCACTTTTACGAGTGGCCGCTCATCTAGAAAATGTATGACTTTTACAAATGACAACACTTTTACCCAAACTCTTTTGACATATTTTGTACACTTTCAAATATAACTTCAAGTCACTGTATCTATTCATTTTTATTGGGCCTCTATTCAACTCAGTGAAAACATATCAGAAAACAATATTAGAGGGCTATGGAGAGGGCTATGCTCGGGGTTTCTCTGCGTGATAGAATCAGAAATGATGACATCCGCAGGAGAACTAAGGTTACCGACATAGCCCGAAGAATAGCTAAACTGAAGTGGCAGTGGGCGGGGCACATCGCACGCAGGACTGATGGCCGATGGGGTCAGAAGATGGACTGATGGCCGATGGGGTCAGGGGTGGATGCGAAAAGCACAAGACCGGTCTGAGTGGAGAGCCTTGGGGAGGCCTATGTCCAGCAGTGGACGTCTTTCGGCTGACATGATGATGATGATGAAAACATATCGCCTTTAACGTATTGTGGTATGGTTTTTAACTCGATCGCCATTACTGTCAAGTAAATAAGGGCTAACAAGACGTTGACAATACGGGAACACGCCTTAAAGAATAAGGTACTACCTGGTAGGTTTACCATGTAGAATTTCAGCCCTGGTCTCAATATTTAAACCAAAGATAGGTCAGGTTACTTCAGGTCAATAATTTACACATTTTAAATATAAAATGTAAAACTTTATTTCACCATTTTCACTGACCATTTGTAGCTTCCAACTTTATTACTGACTGAATTTATACCACTAAAAATGTTGAAGCTGTATAAAAAAAAATCCGATGTTTGAATATTAGGATAACGAACATAAGCGGGTCGACCTTACATGTTGATTTCTTTCAATGTCCTATCTCCTTACTCTTCTATCCTGCTTCTTTTTTCCTGCTCAACTGCGCATGAATGTATTTATTTTTTTGTTTTATGTGAGATTCATTGTTTTATATAATGCTAGGTTAAGTTTATTATTATACATGCAATATTAAAAAAACGACTGACTGTTGAGTTTCTTGCGGCGTTTCTTCTCAGCAGTGGTCTCTTGTGAAGCGCTGGTAGATTTTTGACGTGTAAAAGTGCCCGTGCGGCCTACTTACTGAATAAACATCTTTTATCTTTTTTTTTATCAAGTTGTCGACTCAGTATTTACACCTTTCATACATACTTAAACTCCCACGCATCACTGAACATCAAAATAACATCATAACCATCCCACGTGATTTCTTTTTTAATCTTCCCAGTTCCATAAAATGATTTCATACTAAAGCCGAGATACGCTTGAAAATGAAGCCGTGATTGAGCACTCCTTTGACATGACAGTCGTAAGTAAGATTGAGCATGAAAATGCAATTTCTGACGACATGAAGCCTTCTCTGCTTTGGTGGGGAGCGCATCGCAGTTGCACCGGGAAATTGTATTTTATTTTTTATGCAGCAACTTTGAGTTAGGTGGGCAGATAGAGAACTAATTAAAAAGTTATATTTAAATTGACTTTTTTTTAAAGAACAGTTATTAAATGTAATTATAATAATAATATGCTTTCTTTAATGGTCGTGTATTGCTTGCGTCACAAAACAAAAAATGCGTCTTAATATAAACCTGTAGGTATTGTGCAAATGTTGAGTAATTATATCGAGGGGTCCCGGGCTCTTTGTATGAAGCGACATTTTTGGAACTTTACAGGAGAGCACATCAAAGTTTCATTTTTCGAAAAAAAAATCATAACAAAAAAGGTATCAATATTTTTACAAAAAAGTGGCCTAGGTTATTTTCCTTATCTATATCCGCGCAATTTAGCCTAGTTGTCATTTTTTTAAAGTTGTTTTTACCAAAAATAAAGGTTGCTTGATACAAAATGACCTCGAATCACTTTTATTTAGAAACAGGCTAATTGATTGAAGCGCCGTAAACTGAACATTTTAGGTTCAGGAAAAAGGATTTAAGCGATACTAGGGTGTTGTGCTTGTGTAAAGCTAAATGTATTAACAACCATCGCGATATTAAAATAGAATCAGGATAGTCCGCTTAAGCACCTGAAGTATAATAAAGTAGATGCACTAAAAGTAAACTGTTTGAAGTGACAGTAAAACTGTGTGTATAATAAAGATTGGCGGCTAGAACAAAATTATTTTGCAGGATTTTAAAATCATTTGTCATTTTTTTAAAGTTGTTTTTACTAAAAATAAAGGTTGCTTGATACAAAATGCCCTCGAATCACTTTTATTTAGAAACAGGCTAAATGTTTGAAGCGACATCAAGGATGGATTTCAGGTGCAGGCTTAATGTTTGAAGCGACATCAAGGACGGATTTCAGGATGCAGGCATAACGATTTAAACGCCCTATAATACGTAGTGTATGTCAGGAAAAACCGCTTAAGTCAAAATCACGAAATATCTTGTCGGTATGAAGTCCATCTTTTCTATAAATGAATAAAATTTGTGTCGCATCAATCAGATCAGACTCAAACTAGACCTTAATTTACTCATGTTTCAAGCGACAAAAAAGTGCTCAGATCTCCACGAAACCGGGCTCAAACGACGCAGAAAAATCTGGCGATTCCAAATATGTATATAACTCAATATCGGCCAGAATGTCGCTTAATACAAATAGCCCGTGAATCCTCGATATGTATATTATGTATATTTATCTTCTTATACTTTTTATGACTGTCATTTGTTACACTACATTTTTCAATAAAAAAAATGCTTAGAAAAAGTCTGAATTTAGGAATAACTATTTTTATCATCAACAATCAATATTATTATTATAAAAAAACAATTAAGTAATTTTATACAAGTATGAAGAGATAAAGTCGACGTGTTATTCTCAAATATTATAAAACACGCTTTATTCTTTATTACTTTCCGACGGCCTGTCAAAGAATGTAATAAGGCAAAAACCACAAGAGCCCAGCACAGTAACTAGAATTAACATTTTAACCAAGAAAACTTGTTAACTATGTAAAATCGGCACTAAAAAACAAACTTTACTCCCCTTTCCCGACCTGACATATTTTTACAAAGCTATGGAGAAAGTAAGCGTCTGGGAAACGTATTTAAATATAGATTCCGATAGCGTCTTCCAGAAAGGTATGAAAGGTAAGTTATGCTGTATTCTATCTGAAAAATATGTATTAGACGATTTATAGTTAAGCACAAGGTGGAACAGGCGTTTTGAGATCGTAAAAAGTGATTCCCACCAATCCTTGCGCGAATTTATGCGAAGGGCAGGTACTAACGTTTTGAAATACGTTACGTTTTATTAAATTTGGGAAATGCGGGTTAAGATAAATTAGAAAGGAACGGGTATAATATAATTTTTTGGGTTATCCATTGTGAGTAGGGTACGTCAGACAATACAAGTATAAACTATATACTATAAAAATACTTGTATGTGTACACCTTTTTACTGCAAACCATATTCTAGTTGTTCCAAAATTATTGTTTTTAGACAAAATGTGTATTATAATTATTACAAATTATGTGTTTACTTAAGAGGCGGCTAAGGGAATAAAGGCTGGTAGTACTGTTAGGCGATGGGCTTGCAACCTGTCACTAATACGCTTGTAAACTTCTTAGCCTATTTGTGCAAAATGTGGTTACTGAATTATCAACAAGTTTTTAAAGTTGTCGGTAATTCTGTAGCTATGCCTACCCCATTCTGGGATTACAGGCGTGAAGGTATGTATGTATGTATGTATGTGTTTACTTAATTGAGGTTGGAAGTTTTCATAACAAATTCTTAAGAAATAACCTGAACTGAAATTTTAGCATTTTTTGACCTTAACGTCATACAAAAATACAAAAACGCATGTCAAGACACATAAGAACATTTGCCGGATGACTACGGTAGAGAGAGGTGAAAGAAGAAAGGGGGGTCTTTGTCCAGCATCACAGCATTCATTTATATTTCTACTCGCATACTATAAACCGCTAATATTGATATCGTTAATGGTATCAGAATACCAACTACAGCGTAACCAAAGCGTTAAAACAATTCTATAATAAGTGTTGTTATGATAATAACATTTCTATAATAATTATAAAACCATTGTTATTACCATGGCTACGTTCAATATGGATATCAACAAAAACTCTTAAGGTACTCGTGCCTGTAAATAGAGCGCGAGCTTGCGAGCACTCGTCTCGGCACTCGTACCTTAAAAAGATTCACTATGTAATAGTCACATAAATACTATTATTTTATTTTTATTTATTTATAAATACCACATAGATAAAATCCACCGGTATAATGGTATCCCTTTTTTCCGGTTTTAATATAACCTAACTAAGAACCACCGATAAAAAATCTTCTTTGAAATTGGTTCCGCATCCAAATTGCTTCACCTGTTTAGGAGCTACGGTGTCCGAGACAGACACACACACACACACACACACATACATAGTGTTAAAACTTAGAACACCCCTTTTTTTGCATCGGGGGTTAAAAATGGTAAAATAATGCAATACATGCACACATGTACATGTATCCATGTGGATTCATTTCCTCCTACGCTGATGTCGGTTGCTGACGTCGGTCAACGTACGAATATACCATGTTCTATGAGATGCCGCACAGCGACGGTGACGTCCGCGGCAGATTTATCATACGTCGGTACGGTCGACCGACGTCAGCGACCGATGACAGCGTAGGAGGAAATTAAGCCTAATTAATACTTACAATAAATGTCAACTTTCACTGTAGTTGTCTGTGGTTTTGATAACAGCGTGTTATCTGCAGCGCACGTGTAAACCGATGACAGGTGCGCGCGAGTCGCGTTCTTGACCACTAAGGTCAATGACCTTATCGGCCCAGATTCTTGAAGAATACTTGGGTCTAAGGTTTCGAGGACCGTGTCTCCTTGCAGCCATCGCAGTCTTGGAATCGGGTTGCCTGTTGCAAAAAAAAACAAAATTTACAATTTTGGTTTAAAGTCAACAGGATATAAAACATACATAGCGAACGGATAGCGAAAGCTTAGTAATAGTTGACAACGGGTGGTGGCACCTTTAAAAAACGTAACCCTTAAAAGTTATACTATACAGGGTGAAATCTAAGTCGTAGTACAAATGATCACCTCTGTGTTCTAACCACGAATATGAAAAACTTTCACAATGGGACCAACTCTGAAATCATGAAAAAAAAAGGTGTTTCATAGAAAAGTTTAATACGTACTCGACGAAAATGCATGAAGCCAATTTTATTAAATTGAAACAAACACATTACTACCACGTGATCATGTAAACTTTTCCGTTTTTAAAGTAAAGATGTAAAAGATTATTTTCCCTTATTACTCACTTTCAAGAGTGTGAAGTAAAAGAATGAAAATTTACACAAACGAGACACATTTAAACATATGAGCAGAATTACTTCAATAAAATCCACGTTAGTACCTTCATTCTATTTGTCGTTTTAAATTTATATGCCATCTTTTACCTCAGTTGCTCGTGATATAAAGAAAACTCCCCCATATCAGCACTTAGCATAAAATTCTACGACGTCGCCGGTAGCATGGGATGCTTTTATACTTGTATCTAACTGAAGACTTTATTTGTTAGCGAAAATAACCAATTTTCATCACAAAATTGAACAAAATGGGAGCAGGAATCCAGTTATTAATTTAAGAGAGCTTAAAAGTATCGTTTAGCATCGTTAATATTACAAAGGTAACATTTTCTTTACGAAAATGTACTTACGACACACTTGCGTTATCGAATACATTCGTATCGTTTGCGTACAAGTTTGATCGACGTTTTTACCTTTTTTACTTTCATTCGAACAAGTTTAAACGAGCAGAATTTAAAAGGTTTATTCAATGTATATTTAAAATTATGAAATCTTCCTTGAAAAAAAGTTACCTACTCGTATCTGCAAGAAGACCCACAACATAGTTTTAATTTATTAATTGAGCACCGTTTAAGCTAAAGCATCACTTTAAATCTGAAGTTGTATGAAATTAAATATGTCTCTAGGGCTATAATTTTCTGCTCGACATCATAATGATCAATTGAGCATTCGTTTTTTTTTTTAATTGATATAGCTTACTTAGTTATTTAACTCTACTTTTAAGGGTTCCGTATGCAACGGGTGCCAACGTAACCCTATTCCTAGGCACTCACGTTTTGTCAGTCTGTCTGTTGTTTTTTTACAGAATGTATATTTCTGTTGCCGCAACAACAAGGTATAAAAATACATACATACATACATACATAAACTCACGCCTTCATTCCCAGAGTGGGGTAGGCAGAGCTAAAGAATTACCAACAAGTCTTAAAACTTCTTGATAATTCTGTAACCACATTTTGCACAAGTAGGCTAAGATGTTTCCCAGTGTATTAGTGACAGGTGGCAAGCCCATCGCCTAACAGTACTACAAGCCTTTATTCCCTTAGTCGCCTCTTACGACTTCCACGGGATGACATGGAGTGGCACTATTCTAACCCGGCATCCACAAATAAAAATAAAGTAAAATAAATAATTCCATCTCCTATTCAAGAATTGCACGGAACCCTTCGTATCCGACGACACTAAGCCGGTTTTTTACTTTATTTTTGCATGACAAACTTACAAATTGACCTTTTCAATAGCTAAACTGCAACAGCAGCAATTCAATCCAATTATTTATTGCATTTTCATAATGGTACACCTTATTCTAATAAATAAGTAATAACAAAATGAACCCTGGAGAGCATTGGCAACACTAGGATGGAGGAGGCATAAATTAATTGGATGGTATACTATAAGTAATTAAACCGTTTTTAATTATCGTTATATTACATGCATCTTTTGTATATTCTTTTAATTGTATAATATTCTTTGTTTACTAGCAGTTATTTCAGTTTATTAATAAATATTTTTTCCTGTTTTTTGTCTTTTATACATACATACATACATACATAAACTCACGCCTTCATTCCCAAAGTGGGGTAGGCAGAGCTACGGAATTACCAGCAACTCTAAAACCTTGTTGATAATTCCGTAACCACATTTTGCATAATTAGGCTAAGGTGTTTCACAGCGCATTAGTGACAGGTTGCAAGCCCATCGCCTAACAGTACTACAAGCCTTTATTCCCTTAGTCGCCTCGTACGACATCCACGGGAAGACATGGAGTGGCACTATTCTAACCCGGCAACAACACAGAAGTATTTTATACTTTCAGGTAATTTATCACCAAACGATATACCTCAAACTCCGCCAAACCCTGAATATTCGGCGTGATCAAACACGTATTCTTATTTTCAAAGTGGTGAAACACACTTACCCCTGTTCACTGAGCAAATGAGCTTGAAATCTCCCCCTTCGTTATAAGGGCCCGCTATACCGGATATCTCCTTGCCGAATTCGTCAAAGATCACCGGCTTATTGGGGAGCTCTGAAAGGAATGAGAATTAGAAAACGACAGTTTTATTATATGATTCGGAATGAAAGAGCTTGTCAATGAATGTCGCCCCTGGCTTATCGGGCGATTGACGGGTGAGATGGAAGGACGAGAATCGCTTGCGCTTTATTGGTGACAGTGACTCTTCGATCCCTATTTATCTGAGACCAGATGATTCCTTTATCCAACATATTTTCGATCTTGTCCCATTTTCACCGATTTCTTAACATTTTCTTCTATGTTATATTATTTTACGTTGATAAGTAAGCAAAAATGATTTGCTAATGTTGAGAAGAAAAACAAATTTCGAATGCGGACAACCGCAATTCTTCTTCAAATAATTCAAAGAATCCAGCGTATTCAAACAACGCTTCGATATCGGCGCAAAATATTCAGATTCGAAATCAGAACTGGTAGAATTGCAAAAGGCGTCGAAGGCGTCCCAAATATCCTCAAATTGGGGATAAACAAACTACGAGCAGGGCTGAATGTGGTCGAGGAAATGAAAATGTTTTCGTTGACTCGAAACAAAAGGTTCCGCGATATGAGTATTCAGAAGAGGATCTCTGCAATCATGCGGAGCTTTCATATCCATTCCCGCAACGTTGCTATCGCTTACCGGAATGAACAGCTGGCACCCGTTCATTGTTTCGTACGCTCGCATAAGTGGGGCCGGCCTAAAATGAGTATTACGCCGTTCGAAAAATGCGAACGGGGCTGCGAAGTGGCATGTGCCACGCTCTGATTATATTGAAAATAGTTATTTTGTTAGCCGAGCAGATTTTTATTTGCATTGAGAAGTTTTATTAAGTAGGAGTGGCGGGTGGGGAATTGCTTAGCGCTGAATTTGATGTTGACGCATGTGATAGAATAATTTAATATTTAATACACAATATAAGAGGTTGTAGAAATTTTTGAGTACCTTGTTAAATAACAGTACTCTCCTTTTTGGGAAAAAAAAAAACTAGAAAATTTTACGAGATAAAGTACCTTAGCAAAAAATAAATATGACATCAACCTTTGCTTTTGTGAAACAAAGAACTATCCGAACCCGCATAAATGTAGTATGAGTAATTTAAGATCTAATTAAGGATATAAGTTGGTCGAGTACACTAGTACTTTTTGAAATAACCCCCCTGCTTCTTAGTTGGAGATGAATCATCAAAAAAATACACAGTTTGACTTAATATAACTAACCGACAAAAAAAGAAGCCCTGACCGTTCTTTTTTTGGAAAAGAAATTACCGCCAACCCCGCAAAAATTGTACTAATACATATTAATAACGGTTCTTTTTACGTTAAATTTTGTAACGAATACGCGCAGTAACATTATTCTTTCAGGTTAAGCTGTAAAGTAAATAGTTCGAAAGGGTCAAAGGGTAAGTGGAATAAACGATCAAATTTGTCAACGACCTGATGAATAAACAAGAGAATGGGTTGGATTACGTGTAGGTAGGCCTGTTTGTAGAGTATTTTGAGGTAAAACTGACAATTTACAAGTGCCTCACGCATGTTCAATTTAAATTTTTAATCTTAATTTGTCTTAATCTTGTCTAAATACGTTGTCAACCCTGGCTAAGATGGAATGATTATTTGCTACTAATTTCACCATTTGTTTTATCACCGAACTGGAAAATGGACATTAATTGGGTTTAAAAAAAAATGCAACCATAATAAGGAATACTATGAATTTATTTCACAGCCTTAATAAAAGCTCTTTCATGTAACAAACATTTGAGTTTTTTTTTAATAGCTATAAATTAAGCAAGAAAGATTTATTCCTTTCGCTTTCTAGCATACCAGAATTTATATGGCCGACGTGTTACATGACGACACACGGCGTATCGGATCTCTTTGTCTAATCGCTGTCTAGTAAGCAGTTTAAAATGCAATTTAATTATAATGTTACTTTTGGTAATCTCTTTTAAGGTATTTTCATATTTTATTGTGACATGTTTATTTAATGTTTTCATTGCTTCGCTGTACCCTTGTAATTCTTACCATCTTTCAGAAACAATATCCGACAAGTTTTGAGTATAACAGACAGCAACCGTATTTCATTTTTTCCCTGTCAATAAAAAAAGTTTCCTTAACAAAAAAGTTTCGCCGGCCCGTTATTCGTAAAAGTTCCGTGTTGATTTTCGTGCGGATAAAAGACTAGAGTTTGAGGGTTTGACGGGTCCGCTTATCAAGATCACTGGGCCCCGTTTGAATGGTTACGGCGATCTCGAAATTGTTACTTTATAGACGGGATTTCGAAACAAATTAGTTCACGCTAAGCTGAAAAAACAGATTTGTAAGTCTTGCGATACCCAATTATCGAGAAAGGGATTAAAATCCGTTTTCGGCTAAGAGTTTTAGGCCATTTTAAAACCTGTTTCAAATATAAACAGAAATACATTGTCTATACTAATATTAATCAAATCGAGAAAATACAGGAAAAGGCCGAATCTTAAGTACCTGATACCGACGTGCGTGCATGACTCGATGCATGAATGTTGAAGTACCTAGCGAAATAAATTTGTCAAGATCGTAGCAAGTGGAAAGAAGTGGTCTCTGCCTACCTCTCTGGGAAACAAGCGTGTGTATTTATTACCTTTATAGCGACGAGAAACTTCTCAAACTGAAAGATTCTTAAAGAATATACAGATTCAGATTCAGATTTTATTACTCAATATAACGCAGTGAATGTGCGCGCATGTCAAATTATATGCAGTTACATTGAGGTCGTCAGAAATATAATGAAATGATAATATTAAAAGTCAAAGGTTTGTAGTACCGGCAAAATATAATCTAAGGAAAAAGAACATTTAATATGCTATCAAAAGCTTCCGAAAATGTTCTCAGTAAGCACTTGAAAAAAGATTTCCAAACTGAAAACGTTCTGCTCGGAACTATCACTACCCTATATTATATGTTATGTGGCAACGTGCCGTCAGCCAATAGCCTACTTCTCAAGCAAATATCTACAAACGTGCCTGAATTATAGTAGGTTGAATGAAGACGAGTAATTAGTGGATGAGGTTATTTGTGGTGTGGGGAGGTATCTTCAGTGGGCGTTATTTGGTGCAAAATTTATCGGCATAGTGAGAAGATAAAATTTAATATTTAAATGCTAAAGAGAAAGTACGAACGTTAAGGTTATTTATTGCTTAGCATTTTATAGCTTGTTTTGCTAAATAGCAATAAAACTAAATTGGTCGGGGTAGTTTCAGTTAATCTTATAACGTTTTATGACGCCTTTGAGAGCTGTAAAATAAGTTATTTTTGGGAGTACTTTACTAGGGTTAAGTAATTTAATTTAAATTAGATTATACCGCGATTTCATCCGCGTAGTTTTCGATTATAGTTAGAAGTAAATTTATCGGTAGCTAGTACCCATAGAAGGCCGGGGTAATTAGATCGAAAAATAGGCCAACATTGCATGAATTAAAAACAAAAGCATTTAAGCATTGAATTTTATTCACAAAATGCGGTTTTTTTAGTTTTACCGTGTTCTGGTCATAGATTTTTTTTTTTTTTTTTGTTATTATTTGGAGACATAAGTTGAAATACATGATTCTAGAATGAAATCGCAATTTTTGCTAGGTTCAAGGCTAAAGGTCCCTCACCACAAGCCTGGAGCTTAGTTCGGGACTAGATCACTTGGTTAAAGATCATCCTGCTATATTTATTGAATGACATAAACTACAGGAATTCATATTTTCATTTAGCTACTTATAAAAAAAGTTCCAGTAATGTTAATAAATACAACATTCAAGTTGACCGTTGGAAACATTACCGGTTTTTTTTTCAAACATGGCTGGACACACACCGCTATCTGTCTTGATAGAAGTGAGCTTTGGTCTATTTTTATTTAATTAGTAGCTAGACTATGTTTTCACATTAATTAAATTAAACAGAGTTGCTTATTTTTTTAATAAATAACTCAAAACAAGTCGTTTATCTAAGTTAGTAGCACACCCTGTATAGGTATTGGATTCTACGTGCAATGCTTATTTGCATTCCAAGCGTCTAGAACGCGCAAGCAACTTAATTAAAATTAACTACCTTCAGGTGAACAAAGCCAATTTACTACATGTGTATCGCTTTTGAGGGAGATTTTAAATTTCTTGGATTACAATTAAGATCCAGGTGTTGCTGGTGTTTTGATGTTATAGTGAGTTCTATTTAAAATAGAATAAATAAAAGCATATACAGGATGGAAAAAAAATATAGGCCCTGGAGAACTACCTTAAATCGTTAATTTACGTAATTTTACTAAAGGAAACATTTTTTTATTTTTAATAGAAACAAAACTGCATGCACAGATTTTTTTAAATTGGTTGGTTTAACCCGGGATTCAAACCAGCTAAAAATTCAAAAATAAACACTATTTTAGTTCACAAATCGACACAGTCAATGAAAAAGAAGAAGTTTCTCCAAAAAGCTTTAGGTTATACACTCGTCAGCCCTACAAGATATTATACATAAAATTTAAAATGGTACGTGAAATTAATTTGAAAAAACTTTTTTTTTCTTCAAATCTTATATAAATTTATCTGACGGTTAAAGTTTTCGCTTACCGTTTCATTGTTAAAACGTTAAAGAAAACGATAGACTCAATTGTATCACATTGAGAGTCCTTAATCGAGAATAATTGTTGAGTGATTGAGAATGTGGAGAAGAATTTAAAAAACTCTGCGAATATGACAATTGTCTACTAAAGTCGGGGTTAACAGAAATGGCAAACGATGTCTATAAATCAGTACTGTAAAAGACAAAACCTCAATATTTTTTGCAAACAACTTTTGATTAAAAAAAACCTAAAGTTAATTATTTTTTATTCTTAAACAGTATGTGAAAGTAACGATCAAGCGTGTAAATAATACTATGACATGTGTTTATTATTGGTAAGTTGGTCCGTTTGGTTTTGTTTACTTATATCAGAAGCTAGCGGTCCGGGTAAGGGCAGATATTTGTGTGAGGAGCGCGAATATTTTGTTCCTGAGTCATGGATGTTTACTATGTATTTAAGTATATATTCCTCTATATAAGTATTTATATCGTTGTCTAGTACCCAATAGTACAAACCTAGAGCTTAGTTTGGGACTAGGTCAATTGGTGTGACATTGTCCCCTGATATTTATTATTATTTAATATTATTATTTCTATTGATTCCGACTGTAATCCACACAGCCCGCTGATGGACTGTAAGACAGACAGTGAAGGCTTAGTACTAGGGTCAGGGGCACGACAGAAACTCTTCTTCTTTTATCATAAGGACGAAATAAATAATACAAGGCTATTTACAGAGACGTCTATGATATTGGTATTAGATTCGTTGCGGCTTCTGATTTTTCCTCAACTACAACCTTGCATTAATATAATAGTAGGGGATCCAAATAGGACACGACCTTCACCCAGCTGGTTATTCGATAAAAAGTATTTTCTCAAAAATGACCGGAAAAGTTGACATTACTAACTCCATACTGAGTAGAGAGCGAAGTACATAGTTTACAGACAGATCCCAAATTAAAAAAAAATTACATTGCGTGCTCGCTACACAAGCCCGCAATATTGCATACAAATTTTATTGTTATCTAGTTTGTAACTTTTAAAAAAGTGAAAACGGCCATAATAAAATGAGGGCACAAGTCTTATACATCCATATTTTATTCGAAACGTAACTTTTTTATCTGTGTCTGGAATAGCTTGAGTTTTTTTTTCTAAAAAAGCTTGCGTTTCTCCTTGTCATAAAAATAAAGGCGGTAAAGATTGATGTTATTTCACGTGAAGTTTCTGTTTATATACGATTTGTATCTTTCGATTTTTGAGAAAAGCACTATATATGCCTCGGCAGGAACGGCAATTTAAACCAATTCTCGGCCCGCAATAGCCTGCTTCACTGCCTAGGCAATAATGTACTATTTATATCAAATTCAATATGGTAATGGTTTCTCAATCGAAGAATAAATTTATCTATCATTTAAAGTTGGCTCTCTCCTAGTCTATTTTCAAGTGTAAGAAAGAGAAAGGGCTAAATTTACCTGTCAAATATGCTTTACTTGTCGATTGTGAAACAAGCGGCATTATACGGAGAAGTATCTACTGTATAAATTGTATTGAACTAAATAACAACCTTATTATAATCTACGAGAGTTAAATATGCTTCTATGAATTATTTGCACATGCGCCTTTTCTCCGTAGGAGGGCAGTATACGTATCGTCGGTGAAACTGCAAAACCGCGTAAGTTACATTTTAAATACGGAGCAAAATGTACCTTTTTAATAAGACAGTAAGGTTTATTTTGCTCTAACGCAAATTTGGTAGTTACGCGGTTTTGCAGTTTCACCGACGATATGGCGTTACATTATGGCGATGCCATACATTACTTACTATGTTAAATAAACGATCAAAGGGAAGCGATGGCGGGGCGCTAGTCCTTCGCCAAGAAAGTTAAAGAAGAAAACCCAAGCAATGAGGGTTTCCGCGCATCAGTTTTTTCACTAGATGGCGCCTCTGGGAAGTAAGGTCTTTTTGACAGTTGATAAGACGTAAAAAATATAAATTGAAATATTTTTGTACCTAAATATTTGAAATGTAGGTCTATATATCAAGTGAAAAAGTAAATTGTCACTAGTTTGGTCTTCTTCTAGGCATATATTTTAACATCAACTGTCAAAAAGACCTCACTTCACAGGCGCCACCTAGTGAAAAAACTGATGCGCGGAAACCCTCATTATTTAAAATGTATAAAAATTGCATGTTTTATTTTATATTAGCTGTTAAAAATACGGTAGTCATTATAGATTTAATGGAACTGTCATGCGTTGAGCTAATTAACGATGATCTTGATTAATACGCCAACGATCATTAATTTCACTAACTGTCTGATTATATCAATATTTTGATATGTAGGTACTGATCGTCACAATGCATAATTTGCGGGTGTCATTCGCGACCCATAATACCGTTTGTCCTAATGTATCATTTCGCATAATACCCTTTTTCACAATTTAATAAACGTCTATTGTGTAGATTAGGTTAGGTTAGTTTTTTATAATAATTAACATAAAACCCCTTCTATTGTAAAAAGCTTTTAGGTCAAACGATTGTATGCGAAATAATACAGTATGTGAAAAAACCATTATGCATTCCGATATAGAACCCTATTTTTGCGTCATAAGGATATTAAAAAAAAAACAATTTTGTCATCATTATTCCGCTCGTATTAATACTTAATTAAAAAAAAACAATTTTCAAGGCCATCAATTTTTAAAGATGCAAAAAAACTGAATAAATTCCCAAGTCTTCCATAATACTAAATCAGTTTTTATGTTACTCGTGCAATAGGCAATAAAAACCTGACTGCTTAAACTACTGAAGGTATAATCAGCTATATTATTATAAGTAGCTGCTCACTTGGGTACCTTGTCGCTCTAATGCCTTTAGCGGATTATTGCTGCAGTTCAAACATGACGTTAAAGTGACAAAGCATTAAAGTGTGCAGTAGGGTGGTCCAAAATAGTATGAAGAAAAATAAAGTATATCAAATAATTCCTCCACATAGTTTATTTTTGTTTACGGTAAGTTAGTTACATTATTATGCCAAATTTAAACTTGCCAAGTGGTCGTTTACTGGTCCCCCAAGACGTTAAGATTATGCTTAAACGGATCTCACTCTCGTGCAAAAAGACATCTAGTAAACTTAGCAAGGGTTAAAAATAGAAGTAGAATAATAGTCTTGTCTCTACCTACTGCTGCAACACAGAAAACAGTGTCATGATCTGTCCAAAGCCTGTCTCATTCGATATCTTTATTTGATGTGTGAAGCTCTGTACATTTTTATATGAAACAATTTTAAAAGTATGAGCGACCTGTATGCGTAAGTTGATTGAACTGTAATAAAACTTGGTATAGACTGCTTTCATTTTTTAAATGAATAGAATCTTGTTGAGAAACAATGTTCGACGTTTTGTTTTTTTGACCACCATAGTCTGCAGCTAATAAAGCCGAGCAAATTGATAAATGAAGAGGCTACGCCAATATCAACTTAGAACCAAGACCGGAAAGAAACAAAGAGAAACGTAATTTTAAACAAAACTTCCGTGAGACTCAGACATATTTAAGGAGATCACACCGGGTTACTCACGTAAATATTGTAATATCTAAAATCGCTTGACATGTTTCGGATTCGTCCGGAGTCCCTATTCATGAGCAGACGCGGCCGTAGCACGACGAACACTGCCGGCCAGCGCTCCGTCAGCCCAGCTGCTCGGTGCGAACGGCGTGGCTGGCGAGAAACTACCCCCGTTTTTTTCATTACTGCAATTCTCAAATGTAGATTCGCCCACAACACTGCCCTCCTACGGAGAAACGGCGTATCTACTATATGAATTGTATTGAACTTCCAACCTTATTATAATCCCTTGAGAGTTTAATATGCTTCTATGAATTAATTGCACATGCGCCTGTTCTCCGTAGGAGGACGGAACACTAACTACGTCAATTGTTAAAGACGCGCCCACACTTTCCAGGGGAGCAGTATACAAAACCCGGGGGCGCCAACCACCCACCATCACCGTTATAATTCGGATAACGACTTTCGATAACTTCACGCACTTTTCAAGGAATGAATACTTTTCCCTCGCCAACGCGGCTATCTTATCAAACCGTATATAACGCGGTGAATCCTTACCAGTGTATGCTCCGCCAACGTAGAACAATAGCTATCCTGTTTTTTTATAATTCGTATGTGCTCAGTCACTCCCGTGGCATTATCCTATATAGCTTTTCCCACAAGAACAGGGAACATGTCAAGCGGTTTTCGATATTACTTACACGTGTATCCTTTGTGATTTCCTTAATATAAAGAAACTCTCCTTAATTTGATACATAAGCTCTGGTTCTATTAATTACACGGGAATGAGAAAATTCTAGGTATAAATAAAAGATACTCAGGTTAAAAATACTACAACAGAATGAAATAAGAAATAGATGAAGATTCCTACAGCGCTTATCCGCTATGTACCTAGTTTATGAGCGGGAGCTAATTATTAATTATTCATGGATACATATTCGAGTATATATTCGTAGTATTACTCGAGTTCGGCCATCTTGATTACAATAATTAAGTACGCATTTTACTTACTCTGTGAACATCTTGTGATTAGAAATCGAATAAGTATAAGTATTTTTTGACTTCTTTTTCAAGTTCTTTGTCTCTAACCGTAATCTGAATCTCTGTCGTCACACTTGGTAAACAAAATATGACTGTTTCATTTACAAATTAAAACTCAAATTAATTCAATAGATGCAAACATCACGTGGTTTTAATAGTCCCTAATACAGTTTATATACGAAAATAGAATAACGAGGTTCAGAATATTATTAGACGAAATGGAATCTCCGTCTAAGTTTAACGCATCATAGAGAAAGCGACATAAGCGGATATCACAGAGTAGGTATCACATTATAATTGGTTATGATATTAACGTGTTCTGCTGAGCAAAGCTTGATTAGATGCGGCTTAGCAGCATTCATGGCTGTATAAAGCTGATAAAGTGGCAGAAAAGACTCCTTTTCGGACGTTGCTAGATTAATTTAGTAATTATAGTCTCTCTGATTGTACTGAGATGTGATTTCTAGCAAAATAATATAAGTATTCTAAGGGATTTGGCACACTGGATGCGTTCTTGTATCTCTATCATAATTTAGTAAACTGATAGAGGCAAAAGTAATGCTACGTTTTTTAAAAATACTAGAAAATCTAATCGGTTGCTTGAAGTGCGTGATTAACATCGTTAAGCGAACACTAGCATGCTATAACCGTGTAACACCGGTTACCTAACGGAACCTAAACCTGTAGACCTGTAGACTGCAGCCAATGGCTGGTTGATTAAGAAGGAAGAAGACGAATTCCAAATACGAACCGATGCAGATAACCAAACATAAAATTTGACATGCTACCGTTGTAAAATTTAAGCACGAATTTTACGATAAGACTATTCGAAACGATGATAAGGTTTACTGCAGACACTAGTTGCTCGGTCGTAAAGCCAATCTGATCATAGTTTTCCGACCCAACGGATCCGAGTACGGTAAAATTTTAATTTGGTATCTGACCCACATTTTTACTGTCAGAATGCGCGACTGAACGTAAATCATCCGGCGCGTACGTTCCTTAAAGTTTTCGTGCTGATGCCGCCCGGATAAGGGAGGGTCAAGTTTACGATCGGCCGAGTTTTATCGAGATTGGCCGAGTACGACGACGACTTTTCATAGCTTTTGTTACCCCACTGTTTCGGGGTGAA
Source organism: Acleris emargana (assembly GCA_927399475.2). Classification (NCBI taxonomy): domain Eukaryota; kingdom Metazoa; phylum Arthropoda; class Insecta; order Lepidoptera; family Tortricidae; genus Acleris; species Acleris emargana. The sequence continues at coordinate 4,715,396 of OV656839.1, read as the reverse complement.
TTATTTTATTAAAACACAAAAAGGGGAGAGCAGATACCGGCTCGAGATTAGGTGGGAATATAAAGTTTCACCTTGGATTTTTCCAGATCAATGTTGCGATAGGGTTTTTGTTCAACTTTTTTTTAGTGGGTCTTAGATTCGTTTTATTGCATTAAGTCTTTTTATCGCGACTGTTGTCTGATACTTTGGGAGATTTAAAGGCTGGGGGTTGGTGTTAAGCTTCTGAGTTTATTTTTTACAATGTACCAATATCATTTATGTTGATACAGATTAAACTGTGTTTATCTTCTGTTAATCTGTTGCTGTATGTACCTGTATGTTGCTTTGTTTTTTTCCTTAAAGGCATTTGTAAGGATGTTTATTGGCCTAGAGAAAGCCAACGAGTGCATAGCTAGTGGGTGAGTGGGCTTACGCGCTTATGCGTTGTTTTTATAAATAATTTATGAGGCTGTAAAATCTAGTGATAGAAAACAATTTAACGCATAATAACAACTTTTACCGGTTGATTTAGGTTAGAGAAGTCTATCATTCTATTCGCGGCTCCGTACGCAACTTCTAAATTTCAGTAACATAACATTAATGGAATTAGGTTAGGTAATGCAGTTTCACCTCGAATATTCGCAAGGCAGTATTAAATTAGCACACTAGGTACATTAGGGTTATCACGTTCCAAGGGAGTGAATAAGTAATGAGCACATGTTCGCCCGCAGTACGCACAACCCTGCAGCCAATCTTAAGGCCAGGGGCGCAATATAACATTCCCGAAGCAAAAATAGGCATATAAATGCGATGTATAAAAGCTCTACGCCATGTATCTATTTTTTTATTTTTGTATTTTATGGCATGGGAAGGCAAACGAGCACACATGCCACCTGATGGTAAGTGGAAACTGTGACCCATAGACATTCGCATTCACAAGATTGCAAATGCGTTGCCAACCCTGAGGACTAAGATGGAATGGCTCTATGCTAGTCATTTCACAGGCTGTCTTATCCCCAAACCGGAACACAACAATGCGAACACTGCTGCTTGGCGGTAGGTTAATGGATAAGATGGTGGTACCAACCCGGACGGACCCTGCACAAGGTTCTCCCACAAGTAAAAATTAAGTATCTATCGTAGCAATGTGAAAATTGCAGAACATTCCTAGAAAATTGGTTTTATGCGTGTAGAGAATGTTCTTTCCGATAAATTAAGAATATTCTTAGAAATTACCGAGAATTTCTATTGAGATTTTTTTACGATTTATTGAGATGGAGAGACTTCGACGACATTTCTCTTCTTTTTCTTTATGTGTATTTTATTTAGGTACGTACTATTTATGTGTCGTGGAAATAAATGTTTTCTTTCTTCTTCTTTCTCATCAGTACGACACTACTCTTCCAGTAGATGATCAAGTATAATTTCTCGAAAAATATCACAGTAAGGTCACACGGTCGTCCGGGTAATCTCGTATTTTCGCAATCCTCCAGAAGTTCTTATTTTCGTGAATATCCGAAATTACTTAATAAAATTACGAAATAATGTTCCAGCGATAAGGTATCGTTTAATTTCAACCATAAAATAACTCTTCTTACTTGTAAATACAGCATACCTATTTTTAGAAAATAGTTTACGATTCAATTGGTCACGACAAAATTATGTCATTATTTTTACTATAGGGCTGACCCAAAAACGGTGCGTAGTTATAAATAAGATCCCGGAAATACAAAGCAAATTTATTCCAATGTAATATTCATTTGATAAATGACACAGCACCGGAGATATTCAGAGCAATTCATTACAATATAATTAGGTATTTGGTAACTGTTTCAATATTGATTCAATAATTATGTACCGCATACACTTATGTTGTTCCCTATCAGTCTAATTTTGATTGATTACGATCGGAATGGAATCGTAGTCTAATTGGGTTAGGGTGGAGTTTGAACCACGTTGTACTCTTGTCCAAACAAACTAAACGAGTAATGATTTGCGTTCGATAAAGGATATAAATAGAATTGTAAATTCACTAGTTTTCAGTTTGTTTTCAACATTTATGTGAACTTTCGACACGAGAAAAAAATGAACTTAAGGTAAATTAATTCGATATTTTTAATCAATTTGATATGCGTAATGCGTGTATTGTATTTTATTGATAAAATGCCATCAAAACTATAAGGTGTTTATTTTAACATGGATAAAGTTATTAATGTTTATTTATTTTCTCCCTGTTAAGTTATTTTTACAAGTTATTGTGAAAGTTAGAAATACAAGTTTTCTAGTAAAACTTGACACATTTTGCGTACGGTTAGAGATACTATACATTACTTAAAAGCTAAGTGCTTTTATAAAGTAGCAACGAACTAAGGCTGTCTATTAAACCATTTGGCATCATTGCCTTCTATGCCAAGGCTCGCTGGTATTAGTAGTATCGTGTACAGGGTCTTTTGGATCGTTACCACGATCGTACCCACTAACTTACTGCCTAGGAGTGTCATATTTTAGTATTCTGGTACGAAAATTGCCACTAAAATGACTAACAAAGAGGTATTTATTTACCTGTATCCTCAGGGTTGACAAATAATGTAGGTACAATATCTTTAAACATTTTTTTGCAATTTTAAGAGCCAATTTTGCAAATTTGCAAACTAATTACCTTCCATCGGGTGACGCAAGTGCTCATTTGCCTACATTTGGCCAAAAAAATACAGCTTCTGGCAAATTTGTGTGCTGACCATGATTTTTTCTACCCAAATCATAAATATTTTCGATGTCACGCTTATATCGGTTTTTAATTACACCTAGAACAGAAAATCCTGGTTTAGGGTTCAAGCAATGTGTAAATAATATTAAACATATATTTTTTTAATAAACTGTCAGCCATATTACCCGTCAATCACCGTCAAGCCTCTTAAAAAATTACGCAAGCAATTATAAACCATTTGCAAACATCTAAATGTATAACGATTTCTAACACTTTCATTTACTAAACTGTCACCGATAAAGTACTTTGACGCTAATTAATGTAAGGTGTGTACAGGGACTTAAAACCTGATACGCTGAAGAGACTGTAGCAAGATGTGTATTACTTTAATTTAAAGTGGTCGTGGCGTGACACGAAGCAAGTTATCTCTGTGCAGGAGGATCTAGTGTTGGCACTCTCTTGTAATACATATTCATTACTGCGATCAATTTGTATCCTGTGGTTTTCTCTGGCTTAGCAACTTTGAAAATAAATTTATTTGTATTTTGAAGCCACATGATTCAAACGCCATTAATGGCTTTTGACGTTTCTTATACTTAATGATATCTTCACGCTTTACCATCAAGTTTCATGTATTTATATTGAACAAATAGGGTCGATATGCATGCAGTAAAAACGAATAAACCTTGCACACTGCAGAATTCATTTTATGGTGACAAAACATTACACGATCAGTCGACAATTTAGTCTGACAGCAGTGCAGTAAAGGTTGCTAAGCAACCATCAATCAACACGCAGAATTCGTACCCAACGTGTTTTACAGCATACACACCGATGCCTGTGGAAGCGGGCTAGGATTCGTACTCACCCACAACATCAAGGGCCACCCTATGGTTCTTCGTTGGTGAGACCTGATAGTCAACTCTGCACCGATACGTGGCTCGGTCCCTAGCTTGGACGTTGTGGATGTGCAGCGCTGAATGAATGCTGTTCCATCGAGCACGGTCTTTGAAAGCTTCCTCCATCCAGTGGCCCGTGTCGTCAGTTGCTCGGGTGTCATAGCTGTGGACAAAATAAATATTTGTAACATGATACTTGAGAATTAGATATAGATCTAACTTTTTATTTAGCAACTATGGAAAAAAATACCATTTCGAAGATTTTATTTAAAAGTAACGCCCCAAAAGAGTTTTTAAGAAATAACTCTACCTATTTTGTTGTAAAATTTATATTTCTGAACCATCAATAACCAGATTCGTTGCCATGTAATCGATAAATAATAACATATCTACATCAACTTTTAACAAAATTATTACCATATATGTCTACATTTGTCTACACATCATATTACATAAGATAAAAAAAAAACAATAAATGTGAATTTAAAATACTTGGTTACAACCCTTTTAAGAAGTAAGTAGGTAACCTAAATTCTGTATATGACTCAATAATGCTAAAACCCAAGTTTCGGTGCCACGGCACTGCCAACAAGCATGACGATTTTCGAGTTCAGTGTCGGCAAATTCTACAGTTTACACTGCATCCGTATTTACCTAGGAAACTGCAGGTGCATATAAATTTCGAGCTAGGTTAGACAATTAACAATAGTCAAACTCCGCATCCCAAGTTAATTTATGGCTGTTGTAATGCATACGGCATACCCTAGAGAGCTTGGAGCTTACGTATGCAATTAACATTGCACTTGTAAGCAATATAAAATTTTACAAGCGCATGGATCCATATTTATTATTCGCATACGTGGAATTGAAGGCGCAACATCATCACATGTGTGAAATTGTATTCGTCGCGTCGGCTTCGTTTGTTTGATAGATTGAATGGGTGATCCAGAGTTTTGACTGAACTGAAGTGACATTGTTTATCGTTTGGCAGCAGCTGTTGCATGAAACAAGTTAAAAACACTATAAGATTGAATGCAGCTTTTAGTTAATAAACAAGGTTTTTCCTGTGATTCCAGTGACGTAAATGTTTTTCGGTAGGGTTTGCACAATTCTCGTTAAACATGTTATTTCATCGCTGGGCAGCATTCGGGAAGCTTCGCAGCACCTTTTCGTCCAAATTACCGCAGTGTTTGAAGTCAAAAGTCTTTGACCAGTGTGTGTTGCCAGTGATGACTTACGGATCCGAGACGTGGGCGCTAACGATGGGCCTCATAAGAAAGCTCAAGGTCACTCAGAGGGCTATGGAGAGGGCTATGCTCGGGGTTTCTCTGCGTGATAGAATCAGAAATGATGATATCCGCAGGAGAACTAAGGTTACCGACATAGCCCGAAGAATAGCTAAACTGAAGTGGCAGTGGGCGGGGCACATCGCACGCAGGACTGATGGCCGAGGGGGTCAGAAGGTTCTTGAGTGGCGTCCGCGGACCGGGACACGAGCTGTGGGTAGGCCTCCAACAAGATGGAGTGACGACCTTGTAAGGATCGCGGGAAAGCGGTGGATGCGAAAAGCACAAGACCGGTCTGAGTGGAGAGCCTTGGGGGAGGCCTATGTCCAGCAGTGGACGTCTTTCGGCTGACATGATGATGATGATGATGATGTTATTCCATGGCTTTATTATGACACCAAATAAAAAAAACTCCTTTATTATATCATTAATGATAAGGTCAAATAAAAGGAGAGCTAAGCTAACAAAACCATTTTTTGAAAAGGACTTGGATTAAATCAAACAAACACTTAAACGAATTAGTAAAATAATTAGTAAAAGGGTCTTTGGCAACCTTTGCGTACGGTACCCTAAAAACCACAAACAACCTCCTCTACTGTTATTATAAACTCAAAAATTAGAGTCAAGTAAATCGAATGCTATTTACTTGGAATTAATTAACTTGTGTTACGGAATTAAACAATGCGAAACAAACAAAGCGAACAAAGTTCATTTCCTACATGCGATAAGATCTTTAACACAAATGCCAAGAACTACGCTTTAGGTACGTTTTGTATAGGATTACACAAGACAGGCACTGAACGATTTAAGTTTGTAACCCAATGCCGATCCGATGCTAGGTTAGATGAGGTTAGACTGGGCTAGATGTAATCAATTTATTTTGTAGGTAAATGAGGTAATAATCTACAAGTTCTAATACTGGTTCCAACGGAAGACGGGTTTTAACGCCACCATAACGCTGAGTTGGAACTATTTCGTGGCAATGGGTATTTTTGTCTATGTCAGTATTTTTGTTGCTTTTTTTTTGTCTGTTTGTCACGAATACTTTTTTTCTTTCTTTTGAATATGTGTTTAGTACTGAATGATGATATTAGGGTAGAATCTTATTTTCTGTGTAAACATACACGAAAATTATTTCATCAATCTCACATATAGCCCCATCGCGGATTTAATAACATATTATTGTTTAAATTTACGGTACGGTGGTGTCACATCGATATGGGTCAACTTGATTAACCTAAATTAAAACACTATCTACCACTAATCAAAAGAATGTTATTTTTTCCTTGTAGAATGTAAACGAGCCCAGGCCACCGGTAAGTGGGTTCTAAGACGTAGACATTGGCATTGTCAACCTTAAGTCTGCAATCCTAAGATTGTAAATACATTGCCAAACCCCAAACCCGAGTAAAGATGGAATGCCTCTGTCCTTGTTGTTACTACAGTCTCAACTCGGTTGAGTTAAACGGAATTTATGAAAAACCAAAAGGGCTATTGTCTAACGCACTCGCTATCGCAACCGGCTTGCAAGTGGAGCAATTGTTTTCATTTTGTATGCAGACAGGCCTTCCATTTTCAAAATGAAAACAATTGCGATTGCAAGTGGGTTAGGCACTAGCCCCTCTGAACCTTATTCCATTTGTATAATCAAGACGAGGTCATCATAATACATTTTATCTTCATCCGTTCAGAATCGATAAACAAATGGCCTATGTTAAGAAGGCCTGTATCTGTGGTTGTATTTTAATGTTAACATTAAAGTATCAGTTATCGATGTGGTTGCATCTCAATGTCCACATTAAAGTATCGCTGACCAATACTTTAATGTAAACATTAAGATACAAGGCATCGTCTCATATAACCTTTTCACATATTGTAGGAAATTTATACATAATTAGGCATTAAAACACTCGTCGTGATCTTTTTATTGAACATGCATCTTATAATGCTCCAGTCACAAACACAACTATTAACTCCACGTTGCGTTTCAACTCTACTGTAGCGCTGCAAGCGAAAAGTTCGTGGAAGCTCTGTTAAGATTTGACCGAGGTGGAGCTTAATAAATGGTTGTTGAACAATTCAAACACGAAATAGCTTTCGCCACAGTCGAAATGCGCGGCAATATTGTATTTCGGTATTCCGTAAGTTGTTGGAGAATTGTTTATGCATACGGTATACAGTATGCAAAATATTCTGCGTTTTACGAATCATGATATATTTTTCTTAAAGCGGGTTATTGTGAAGTAGAATTTACATTAGAATTATTATAGTACAATAAATTAAAAGTAAATACTAAACTTATTTAAATTAAAATTAAACTAAGCTACTCAAATTAAAATAAAACTAAGCTACTCAAATATTAAAGATGTAAACAATAATCACCACTATAAATTCAATTCAAATTCAAATTCAAAATTCAAAATATTTATTCAGTAATTTGGCCACATGAGGGCTCTTTTACACGTCAGTAACATGGGAGTGAATCTACTAGCGCATCGGACAAGACCATCATTGCGGAGAAGAAGCGCCGCAAGAAACTCATATAAAAATAACACCCCCTCTAACGGGTCCGCTCGCGGCATGGTCCCTATGACACTGGCTGCATTACCTCTCTGGATAGCTAGCCCAATCCTTTGGGAGAGGTAAGCACCAGCTCTAGGATCTCCGGAGGTGTCTATTAGCCGGGATGACAGAGCCTTCATAAAGCTTTTTAACAGACAAATCAGTGTTTAGATGGAATACCATTACGCTATTTCAATATAATAATACTTAGATATTATTTTTGCGTTATGAGAAACCAAAACATAATCATAGTCATTAAATATTTGAGTCCTCAGACCTCAGACAAGAGTTTTGCTCTAGAATAACATTCATAATTTCTGATAAACGAGATTTTTATCGTCCGTCTACTTTCAAATTATCCAGGAATAAAAGTCCCTTCAATTCTTGTTATCTCGAAAATATCGTCCGGATTGGTTCAGCAGTTTCACTGTTAAACACATGTGTCGACATGACTAATTATTCAGACACAGAATTTCGCTTTATTAATAATATTAGAAGTTTACCAACATCGACCTTGTTATGTGTGAATCTCCAATACAAACCATTATGAACAGTATCTAACCGGATTAATACGGGTTCGTGCGTTATAAACTGCAACGTAGATTAGCTTAGGCCTCGCCACAATACGGGAACATTCAGTTTGGCTATGATCAATTCGGGTGGGGCCTTTGTGGCTGAACGGTATGCGAATAGATTTGTTGGTGATTGAGATTACTCGTGAAGGAACTTAATCGGCGGATCCGAAATAGTTTTGAGGGGCGTACAACGCTGTAGTTTGGACGTGTTAGTGGAAGCCTTTGGCTTGCGTGAAATGTTCGGCAAAGTTACTAGAATAATAACTTCAATACCAAACAGTGAATGTAAGTAAAGTTCTCACGAGAAGACCCGACAATCTGGAGGAAAACTATTAGGTTTGACAGCATACGTTCAACATAGTTGAGATCTTTTGAAAGGTCAGTTCAGGTGAGGACAGTGATCAGTGACCGTGTTTTTGCAGACATACTTAGCCTTATCATTTCACACATGTTTTCCACCGTAGATTCTTACAGATATTATATTTATCCGTCGAAAGACGACCCATTCTGGACCAGTATGTATTCCAAGGACCCTACTTCATCAAGTCCGCCTTGTGATGGGTGCACCATGAATGCAACGTCTTGTAGCAATTGTCTTGACAATTTCAGTTTCAAAACATAACTTTATTTATTTAGTCTTAATATCTACGTCTAGGGTCTTTTTTAAATGCCATTCAATGTCCCCAGCAATCAACGTATTAATTATTAAATATGGTGTTATGCTCATATGAATCAATATAATTTATGCTACGTACTCGTACTTAACAATAGAATTATTGTAGGCACCCAAAAACTGTGAACGCGCGCAAAGCCAAAACTTGCTGAAGAAGTTTACTGGATTCAACACTCGGAGAAAGCGTAACTCCCGCCAATTATGTAAAACAGCCCTTTGCAGCCCAAGTTCGGTATCTCACAAAATTGCAGACACATCTCAGCATGATCAAATATTTTAATTCAATTACAATGAATCGCATAAGTTGGCCGTCTCGTTGGGAATGTTAATTGCATCTGGTTCATTTGCATGCTCTGTGAAGCGACAGTTAAGTTAAAACGGTGACAGGCGAGTAGCTAGTAAACACTAATGTGACCTAACTAGTTACCCACCCTCGTTTCACTTCGATTTAAATGAGTTTTCTGTAATTCCCGTCATAAACCAGAATCTTTTATACAAAAAATCCCCTTATGAAAACACATCTAACTGATAAAAGTGAAAACTGCATCAAAATCCGTTCCGTGATTGAAAAAGAGTAAGCGAATATTCAAAGAGACAGACCGACAGACCGTTTTACAGTTTTTAAACACAAAGATAAATCCAGATAGCGCGGTCGGGAACCCTACAGCCTTTAACATAAGATTTGTTGGTGAAATTACTAGCATAAAGGCATTCCACCTTAGTCTTCTGGGTCAACAACGCATTTGCGGTCTTAGGACCGTCTAAAGATGCGTCAAAAATTACAGTTCTATGGTTTGACGTTTACTTTGACGTATCTTGTGACGAGCATCTCAGCTAAGACGATTATATTAATACGGGCCTTAGAATTGCAGTCTTGAAATTGCAGTCTTAAGAATGCAAATGTATTTAGGTCACAGACCCCATTTACCATCAGACGGTCTGTGTGTGCGTTTATCTTCTAAATGCTATGAAAAACATAATGGAATGAAATGCTAGTGTAAGGGTCGACCATCTATAGTACATTGTAGCCCAGGTACAGAAAGTAAGCAATAGATGGACGAGTTAGTTCGCGGGCCGAGCCGCAGGTGAGGACCGCGAAGATACGAGTCCATCTATTGCACTTTCTACCGAGGCAATACTATGTGCTTTTCACGCCTAATGTAAGGAAATAAAACAGGTTAGGACATAATACACAGTTTAATTAAAAGTAATATTGATATTAGCATTAGGACAGTTGCTGAATGACAAGGAAATGTTGAAATATCGAGGGTCCCTAAAGACTACAAATACGGTTTCATAATCAGAATTGTTAAAAGTGGACGCCATTTTGAACTTTTTTGTTACTGATCCGATTGCTCTGAAAATCGATATCTGAGGGTCCCTAAAGACTACAAATACGGTTCCATAATCAGAATGGTTGAAAGTCAACGCCATTTTGAACTTTTTTGTTACTGGTCCGATTGCCCTGAAAATCGATATCTGAGGGTCCCTGGGGACTACAATGGTTCTTATGGTTCCATAATCAGAACCAGACCAGAAACAAAAAAGTTCAAAATGGCATCCACTTTTAACAATTCTGATTATGGAACCGTATTTGTAGTCCCCAAGGACCCTCAGATATCGATTTTCAGGGCAATCGGACCAGTAACAAAAAAGTTCAAAATGGCGTCGACTTTTAACAATTCTGATTATGAAACCGTATTTGTAGTCTTTAGGGACCCTCAGATATCGATTTTCAGAGCAATCGAACCAGTAACAAAAAAGTTCAAAATGGCGTCCACTTTTAACAATTCTAATTTTAGAATTGTATGTTTAGTCCCCAGGGACCCTCAGATATCGATTTTCAGGGCAATTGGACCAGTAACAAAAAAGTTCAAAATGGCGTCGACTTTTAATAATTCTGATTATAGAACCGTATTTGTAGTCTAGTCATAAATAACCGACCAATAGCAGAGTAGAAAGTAAACTGGTCTAAAAACACTCCATTTTACTTTGCAACTCAACATTGTTGGACTGTTTTTGTGTTGTACTACTAAGAGCAACTTTCTATTCTGATTTCGATCCTTCTTTGGCCATATTTCCGAGCAGTGGCGTGAAAAATCATTAACATACCTATGAGATTGATCAAGTTTAAAATAAAAGCGAGTTTTATGCTAGTATCGCTGGTACAGCTGGCAAGTGGAACACTAAAATCTGTAGGACAGACAAAACTGCCAAGTCGGGGCGTGGTAGACCAAGTTTTCCAGCCGTACTTATCGAGTTTAACCGTATGAACAAAGTGTAATTCTAGTACCTCGTAAAGTATGAGTATGGGGATGATTTTCCTCATATATCCTACCAAGTTTTTCATAGACAGCTTGTTTGTAGCTACTACAAATCAATATTTTAGTAGAACATTTAAATATATATGTTTTTGCTAACCAGTTTTAATGTGTGACATGTTTGTCAAATAAACTAACAACATCCTCTTTTCTGCTTCAAAGAGCATGTTTTTGCAGAGATGGGCATTATTCGAATAATTATTCAAATAAAAAAAAACCTAATATTTTTATTCGCGAATAATTTATTTTCGAATGATTTATTCGTCGAATAATTTATTTGCGAATGTTTTATTCGACAGATAATTTATTCGAATAAGAATAATAATTCGAGAACTTCATTCGTTATTCGCGAATAATTTGGTTAGTCTTATTCGTCATTCAAATAAATTATGCCCATCTCTGTATCAGAGCTGTCGATTTGTATCGGAATAGTATCATTTCAATAGACTTCAATGAACCCGTCTGCGCCTAATTTAGAAACATTGACTTTTAACAACAGGAACGGCACTGAAATGGATTCATTATCGTTGGCTAAGTAAGTTTACCCAACATTAGTAATTCGAGCTACACAATAACCCTGCCGGTATGAGTTCCGCATAAGTCTAAAGCTGCTATTCAAATGTAAATCCACTTTCCGGCTGTCTTGCTAATGCTTGGAAAGATCGGTTTTCATTATTTGACTCTCTAGTGAGCATAAAAGATAGGTCCGTTGGTACCGTTTGGTCACCAACATTTTGTAACCAGCTTTAAAATTAATTTAATTCTGTATAGTCGAGTCCGGAATTAGGCGAACTAACTTGACAGCCGAAAATGTTGCCAGACATAGGAAAAAATAAATAGTGATAGGTTTATGTCGACACAAATATGTCGATATAACCTTGTGCCTTCTATAAATCTGATATTTATATTTTATCAAGTAATTGTCGTCGAAACTTTCTCACTCATACATACTTGCCAAATAGGGAAAAACTACAGCAATTTTTACTATATAATATGATCTGAAGGATGTACGGTTTAAAGCGGATATTTACGATACTTACTCCTCAAATTAGGAATAAAATACAAAAATAACAACAGGCCATTGTGATCCTTTTAGGTGGCTTCCGTCGGGCTAGTACGGTACATTTCATGTACCATCAGTACCATACATATAGCATTCATTCCTTTCTTGCTGGCAAATATGAAAATGCGATAGAGACAAACGCTATATATCGTCGATGATAATTGCAAATCCGTTATGTGTTCGATTTAATTAATTTTATACGCTAATAAGTATTGTTGCTAGGTTACAATCTGACCAAAAAAATCAATCATAGGATGACAGAAAGCCGAATAGCTTGCTTGCTTTGTTTGTTAGGCATGGTCCGAACTGTCAACAAAACAAAATGGCGGACTGTGTCGTTAACGATGTCTAAAACGATGTTCGATGTATTTTTAAATCCAACCAATTTTTATTATTATTATTTTGCTTAATAAAATTATTAGTTAGATTCCAAACACAATAATAATGATAAACTAGACTTTTTAAATATCGATATTAACAGCACTAGCCAAACTGTGGCAACATTAGTGTACAATGAACTGTCAAGTTAGTTCGCCTAATTCCGGACTCGACTATAGGTGGTTACGAAAGTTTGGTTACCAAACGATAAGTTTACTGTTGGTTTGAATTATTGTGAGGTATTTTTGGTTAACTTTTTTTGAAATAATTAAATGGAAAAAAATTATAGATAAAAACCGGCCAAGTGCTAGTCATACTCGCGCACGAAGAGTTCGCTATCATCTATAAAAAGTCACGTTTGTTGTATCGGAGCCCCCTTTTAATATTTATTTTATTCTGTTTTTAGTTTTAGTTGTTATAGCGGCAACAGAAATACATCATCAGTGAAAATTTTAACTATCTAGCTATCACGGTTCGTGAGATACAATATGGTTGACAGACATACAGACAGATAGACGGTCCCGCTTTTACACTTTGGGTACGAAACCTTAAAAATAGCTGAAAATAGACTAAAAAGTTGATATTTCACTATCAATGTGACTATACGTCATGAAGAGGTAAGGTAAAATATAGTTAAGCAAGCAAACAATAGAACATTTTGTACAGGATTTCGCTTTTGACACCATTATTTTTGTTCAGAAAAGAAATTCAGTTCAATTTTATAATGCGAAGTCGAAAGTACGAAAGGCATTTAAAAAATAAATAACTTTCATACTTATAAAATTACATAATACAGAATTTGCATTTCATTATCTATCATTAATCGAAAAATCAAATTATCATTTACTTAACTTAACAGTATTGCCAATGTAGAAATTGCCTTAGCCTTTGAACACTGATTCGACCGGGCTTCGATTAGATGACTTATTTCATCTTTTTTTTTTTTAATCTCCTTTTTTTACACTGTATCATTTACTTAAGCTGTGCTTATGTCGGTCAAGTAATTTCTAGTTTTACTCTATAGTAGCCTTATATCATTAACAGTAAGGGTTGTTAGTGTTAACTTTTCTTAATTGAATAAAAAAAAGCATAATCGATCTCCAAGTAGCGTTGCAATGCATAAAAAAACAAAATTTAATCCTTCAGACTCAGACAGAAGACGGTTTTTGCGGAACGTACAAAGTTTGAAAAGTAATCTACACTATCATTTTGACAATCCCAGTACCTATCCACCGAGTTCATATTACAAGCAAAAACCACTTTAATAGCAGTCGGGCTCATTCCCAAGTTATGTTTGCAGGTCCACAAATATGGAATCTCTTTGCGACTGTGAAATTTGCTGGTAAAGTTCGCTAGTGACAAGTATTTCAACTGAAACCAAAGGTGGGTGCACTTTTGCTTATTTCATACGTCTGTTCCAGATTTAACGTGAAAAAGATAAGTGTGTTATACTGCTACATACATATATGTCATTTTTAATAAGATAAATATCGCTCGTCATAAAAATATTGAAAGTTAATTATGATTATTATACAGATTACAGTCTAACTGCCGCACTCAGAGACGTCAATTAAAATTTAATGCTTGATTAAAGTTGCTGCTGTCACTTTCTCTACTATAACAATAGAATAAAACAACACGTCACCAAACAAGCATTCAATTTAATTGACGTCTCTGAGTGCGGCAGTAAAACTATAATTTTACAAAACCTTAAAGTACAAAATACTAAAATACAACATTTTGAAGCATGGATTCGAAAAAACAATGATCACTTTGACCTAACAATAGAATTAACAGAACTTTTAAATAATTATAATGTTTTTTTATCTCAATATTTTTCCTCCATCTCTCTGATTTTTTCTTATGTAACCAAGGTAACCATTGGCTTCCTTAATTTTAACACAGATAAAATTACAAAACATTTGCTGATTTTCCTTAACAGCACAAATTCGATATTGAAACTGTATATTTGTCAACATCCCTACCTAATTGCTTTCGTTCTTATTGTCACAAATTATGTTTGTATTTTTTCGTATATATTTACGAAAATACCTGAGCAAGTACGACACATTTTAATTACGCGGAAAGCGGCTGTCATATCCGACCAACCGCGCCAGAGCGATTCTGACGTCATCTTCAACTCCCAATTAGCCATACATTTTCATATTACACAAGTAATTCTAAGCTCATATTGTTTTATGTGCTCCAGTTCATTATGATGTTAATTACAATTTGACAATGTGGCAAAGGAAATGTCGCATTTTATGAGGAATCGTAAAGGCAATAATGAGTTTGGGATGCCACTTTGGTTTTGAAATTGATTCTGTAGTAATAAAGTTTTACAGCAGCCAAAGTTTTCGATCAGCCGTGACCTGGAGTTTAATAAAAAATTGGTACTGGCGACAGAAAAAGTTTTATTTACCCTGTTTTTTACAATAAGTATTGTGTGGTTAATGCAGTTGGTTTTTCGATATTCGGTGAAATTGCCGAAACTTCGCTTTATTCACTAGCAGGGCATTACCTACTGATAATGATGTCGTCTACTTAGGTCTTTTATGGTGCTTAGGCTTAATTATATTACCTAGTTATATTACTTTAGCTTTATGTGGCTTCAACTAAAAGACAATTGTAGCAACTGCTATTTTATCTTAGACAAGGCATTACCGCACCACCGTGACGTACGCAGAGATGGGCATTAATCGATTAACTTTTTAGTCAACTAATCAATCGATTAAAAAATCAATCGTCACAAAATTAATCGCGATTAATTTAATCAAGATTAAATTAATCGTCGCATGATACGATTGACGATTGATCAATCGTCATGTTAATCGACTAAATGTCACGATTAATTTTCGACTAAATATTAGAAGACAGCACAGCACGTTGAACAAATAGTTATGTCTCGTTGTTCAATGTCTTTTACTTTCTTGGAACTCATTCTAGTTGGTTAGCTGTGTGATGTGATATAAATATTTAAAAACTTGTTCCAGTGACACAAGATTGTTTTTACCCTCTAAAGGTTACCTAGAAAAGGGTTTACGAAGTCCAAAAAATAAAAATAACTTATTTATTACTGATATCAATCGAAAGAAAATTAATCAAATTAATCAATCGATTAAAAATTTAGTCGTTGCCATTTAATCGACGATTAATTTAGTCGCGACTAAATTAGTCGAAACTCTTACGATTAAGATTGATCAATCGTCATTTTTAATCGTTAGTCGCGATTAAATAGGTTAATCTTAATCGTTAATCGTTAGTCGATTAAAATTCGCCCATCTCTGGACGTACGTCAGTACAATAAAACGTCTGTTATGGTTTGAGTTTGAATTTTAAGTACTGAACCAAATCAAAATAATCAACAAAAACCGGTCAAGTGCGAGTCGGACTCGCGCACCGAGGGTTCCGCACAAATTCCTAGGTACATATATAATAGTTCAGCGGGTCTATCGCCTGACGCACACGCGGTCGCAATCGAATTTAAAGCGGAACAAGTGTGCTCATTTTGTATTCAGACAAGCTTTCGATTTTCAAAATGAAAACGATTGCTATTGCTATTGGATATGCCGTAATTTGTAATTTTAGGTGTTTAATCATACAAACAAAGTAATTGAATCTAGAACTGCGTTAACGTTTATTTCTTAGTTATAGTTACAGTTATTAGGGTGGATCAACTTTTTGTTGTTGTTATTCTGTCCCGTAAACCAGGAGACAACAGTGATAGAGTTTCTTAGAAATAATGTTATAATATATAGTTCCAGCACACTCAGGAGAAAGGCAATAAAAGAATGGGTGTGTAATTGCCAATAAAACAGTTTTTTAGTGGACTTACTTATATCCTTTGAAATCATAGTTTTAAAGAGGACTTGTTAGATGACTTTCCCAAACGCATTTTTTCTTTGAAGCTAATTTTCTTTTCGCGTTTTTCCCCGAAAATGATAATTAACAGTCACTTTTTTTCCGGCGGTTTATTTTTACATTCGTGTTTTTACCCTTGCGAGTTTTATCCAGTCGCTTCTTTTCCTACCACCATATTTTCACGGTCGTGTTTTTCCCGTTCCAATTTGTCGAAGATACAGAGTCGACGGAGCCCCGCTACCGCGGAGCTCCTATTTCTGGGTGGTTTGGCCCTCCGGGCCTGATGCAAAACTAACATAACCTAAACCTACCTACGAATTACGATGTAAATACTTTTGGGAAAAGTGCGACTGAGATAGAAATCGAACGGGAAAAAAACCGACTAGGAAAAAAGTCGAACAACAAAAAAAGCGACTGTAATAAAATCGAATGGTGAAAAATAAAATTAGGTAATATCACGTTCGGGGAAAAATGCGAACGGAAAATTTAATACAAAGAAATAATGAGTTCGGGAGAATGATTTAACAAACCAAAATTACCATCATTTACGATTACTATCGCCATCTGCTAGCGAGTAGCTAACACTTCATTTATTACACCAAATTTATTTCACCGTTCCTTGCATAAAGACCCTTTCTTTGTGATTTAATTAAAAATGTACAGTTTTCAGATATTTTCCTATACTTGTACTTCATGACGGTATTACTTACCAAATTTCAAAGTTCTATTTACGATTACTAACGCCATCTGCTAGCGAGTAGCTAACACTTCATTGATCACACGTCGTTTCCTGCATAAAGGCCCTGATTTTTTGGTTATTTAATTAAAATTTACAAATTTCAGACTTTTTCCTATACTTGTAGTATAAGACGGTGCTACTTGCGAAATTTCATAGTTCTAGGTCATCGGGAAATACCCTATACATTTTGATTCCCTCGACAGTGTCGAAATACACGTTTTTTGCGGTATAAACGGCCGTATCTTTTTTTTTCGTTAACGTAGGAGCTTGATTTTTTCACAGTTTCACGGGGCTGTAGACCGGAGTATATGGTTTTAATTTCAACTCGATACCTCCTCGCGTTCCCGTGATAAAGGGTCTTGACAGACAGACAGACGGACAACAAAGTGATCCTATAAGGGTTCCGTTTTTTCCTTTTGAGGTACGGAACCCTAAAAATGACCCAGCCAAACCAAACTAGAACAAAAAGCAAACCATCTAACTAAACCAAATCTTAACCAAATTCAAATATATTTGATTTAACCATTTTCATGTAAGTATAGCTGTATAGTTAAGAGAACTAATATCTATACGGCTTTCGCACTAAATATGTGTACACATAGACCGTATTATTAGTATCATAGGGGTGCATTGATATTTTTGACGCATTGGGACTTGGAGTTTGACTGTAAATAAAACGTAGTAAAAAGCTTAATCATTCTGCAATTTTCAAAATTAAAAAATAATTAAGCATAAAAACTCGAGAAAATTTAATATTGCTGCTGTTTTATGAGAATTATTTCAACTGAAATTATTACTCTAACAAGGCATTCTGTACGAGCAGCTCAAACCCTTGCAGAGCATGGCTATAAGGCCTCGTGTAATCAACACAATGTGAATATTTGGCGGCGAAAAATTGCTCCACTGCTGAATATTCGGCGAGATTTTCAGCGTGTAAAACATCCTTTAGTACTGATTATGAAAACAGGTGAATATAAGAAAAGAAGTGCCTAACTTAAAGGTATTGAAATAATTAGTTGTTACACTAACTTCGGTTTGTGGATGTACTTTACCGTTTTAAGACAATTACTGGTCAAAATACTAAGTAACCAGTCGTAAGTAATGACGTGTGCAGAACTAATTAATAAGTATTCAATCACATTAATACTGATCCATGACACAAGAATTTTAAATTAAGTAATTAGATAAATCGTCGGGTGAGAATACGTTTGTGCCATACCCTTACAAGGTTGCTTGGATATGGCACAAACGTATTCTCGCCCGACGAAATGTAGCATCATAATATTTATATTCTAAGTAATAACTTTTAAGCGGACAATTCATCGTTTATTCATTTTCTTCATTGCCTTATTCAAATGAATTTAAATAAATAAATATCCAGGGTCAATGTCACACCAATTGACCTAGTCCCAATTTAAGCTCTAGGCTTGTATTATGGGTACTAGACAACGATATAAATACCTATATAGAGAAATATATACTTAAATACATAGTAAACATCCATGACTCAGGAACAAATATTCGCGCTCATCAAACAATTATCTGCCCTTACCGGGATTGAAATGACTTTTAAATGACTTTTTGTAATGTTTCCCTCCATTGCACTTTCAAAGGGTTTAATTCCACATTCACAACTTGAAAAAACTAAAACCAACTTCCAACTCTCATATTATAAAATTTACTAATGCGATACAAAATGTACGCTCATGAGATCCGGTTGACTGAACTGCGGCAAAAATTTACTTTCAACTTTGAACGAGTCCCACTCTCAGTAGTACTGAAAATAGCTGCAGCGACCTTTAGTGTATTTTGTGCGCTAAAACTCTTGATTTTAAAATTACAATTTACATGTATATTCTAATAGAGCCTCCGTTATTTGAAATTTGTTAAAGTCATAAACGATAATCTGCAGATAATTTTATCATGACCAAACGGCACTGCATTTTGCAAAATAAGTTTGTGCGCGTCTTGCTTTCTCAATTTATTTATTAGTGAATTCTGAGGATGACTGAGAAAGCAAGATAAATACGATCTTTTCCAACCAAATACGAAGTCACAAAACGGTCCCTGAGAACGCGTGTGTTTCTTTGTGGTTTTTATTATAATAATGCAGGGCAGCTAGTGGCGAGCACCACGGACCTGAATGCTCCCGAGGGTAGGTCCTGTTTCTCACCTCACGCTTGCCTTCACCGGCCGGCTGGAGTGTATAATGACGAGGAACAGACCCTCACCTCTGGCTTGCCTTTATCGGCCGGTCAGTCGCAAGAGCTATATGCTCGAAGGGTGGATGTGTTGCATAAGTGGTGAGTGGGCACCTTATGGTCGTTTAAAGTCCAGAAGCACCTCTCCACTCTTAGCCCCTCTGGAACTTTTACCTCCCTGCTGCTATATATATATGCGGCTATTTCGGGAGGCCCATTCCATTGCGTTGGCGAGTCACCGCCTGCCATTTCAACCAAAGTAATTAGCATTGGCCAGGCAGGCGCCGTAGTTTCATCAATAGCTGTTGATATGGGTCTAGTTAAACTGTTATTTAGTCTACGACTACTTACACACAATAATTATGTTCTCTGTGGCGACGACTCTCAGACATGTTAATATGTTATGGTGGAGGTTAATAATTAAAATACATGGATGTCTTGTATAATATAAAGTGTTTTTAATTCCACGCTCCAACACAAACAAACATGATGTCAGGTGCGGTGCCACCCATGGTCTACGAAGGAAATCTGGGTGAGAATTTTAAGCAATGGAGCCAAAGATTAAAAATCTATTTAACGGCCAACGAACTCGACAAGGCATCGGAACAGCGGAAAATTGCGATTCTGTTAAATTTCATTGGCAGTAAGGGTATAATTATTTACAATACTTTTACAAAAAAACGACAAAGATACGTTTGACTGTATTGTCGCAAAATTTGAAAATCATTTCTCACCGAGGAAGAACTTAATGATTCTTAGAAACGATTTTTTTCTCATTCAACAAAATGGCGGAGAACGCCTAGATGAATATTTCACCAAAGTTATAAATCTAGGGCATCAGTGCGAGTTAGCAAAACTGGAGGAAAAATTAATTGCGAGCAAAATTATAGCAGGACTGGATCGCAAATACGATGATCTAAAAACGAAATTAATATCAGAAGACGACGACACGTTAAGTTTAGATTATGTCATGACATATTTAAAAAATGCTGAAGCTTCAAGGTTATACGTAAGAGGAAACATACAAAGCAACCCCGAATCTGAAGTTTTAATTATTCAAAAACAAAGAAATCCACGTGAATCGTTGAAAACCATAAAAAATTGTAGAAATTGTGGCAAAACGCATGCAATCAATAAGTGCCCTGCATACGGAAAAACTTGTTTTAACTGCAGCAGAAATAATCATTTTTCGAGCATGTGCATGAAGAAAAAAGTACATATGATACAGCAGGAGGATGAACAGTTGGATGAAGCAGCCGGCTCACAGGGAGACCATTTTTTCATCGGGCTGGCCAATGTTAAGTCAGCAGGGAATGAAATCACACAGAATTTTTACATCAAAAACCAACCTATTAATGTGAAAATGGACACTGGAGCAGGTTGTAACATAATTGGCACTGAGGTATGTAATAAATTGGCTATTCCCAAACAGGAAATTATGAGGTGCAATAAAAAAATCATGCAATTGGATGGAAAAAGCATCAAGGTTAATGGTGTTTGTAAGTTATTAATAAAACATCCCAATAACAACAGTTATATGGTTGAATTTATAATTGTGGAGGGCTCGGTGCCCACATTACTGGGTTGCAAAACATGTATAGAATGTGGATTTATTAGTGCAAATCACAAATTAGTCAATATTCATAGTGTGGAACTAAAAGAAAGTAAAATTCCTGATTTAATACAGAATTTAAAAAATAATTTCAGTGAGTTGTTTGATGGAGGTCTTGGTTGCCTGCCCAACACAGTCAAGTTGCAATTACGAGAAGATGCAGTTCCTGTTGTACAGGCAGCACGGCGGGTTCCATTTTCATTGCTGCCTGAACTACGTGAAGAACTAGAAAAAATGGAACAGTTAAGGGTTATAGAAAAGGTAACAAAACCAACTAATTGGGTCAATAGTTTAGTCTTAGTCAGAAAGCCAAATAAGAAATTGCGAGTTTGCCTTGATCCAAGAGCTCTAAATAAGTATATCATTCAGCCAAAATTTCAATTACATACATTAGATGAGATAAAAAGCAAAATGCAAAATGCAAAAATATTTGCATTATTAGATGCATCAAATGGCTTTTGGATGCAAAAACTGGATGAGCCTAGTTCAGAACTGTGTACATTTCAAACACCATATGGCAGATATAAATATTTAAGAATGCCTTTTGGAATTTCTGCTGCACCTGAAGAGTTTTGTAGAATAATTGCACAGATGTTTGAAAATATAGAGGGAGTTTGTACATACTTAGATGATATTTGCTTGTGGGCCTCCAGTGTTGAGGAGTTAAATGACAGGATAAATAATGTTCTCAAAATAGCATCTAAAAATGGCATTAAATTCAATGAGAACAAATGTAAATTCTTTGTGAAAGAGCTATTGTTCATAGGACATAAATTTACATCAAAAGGTGTGACCCCAGATCCAACAAAGGTAGAGGCAGTAATGAAAATGGAAACTCCTAAATGTAAAAAAG
This sequence comes from Acleris emargana, assembly GCA_927399475.2. NCBI lineage: Eukaryota > Metazoa > Arthropoda > Insecta > Lepidoptera > Tortricidae > Acleris > Acleris emargana. The sequence continues at coordinate 4,693,687 of OV656839.1, read as the reverse complement.
ACCTACAAAGATTCCTGGGTATGTGTAATTACTTATCTAGGTTCATTCCTAAGTACTCTGATATTAATCAACCTTTACGTGAATTAATGAAAGATGACAGTGTGTTTTGTTGGGAAAGCAACCAAGAAGATTCTTTTAACAAACTGAAACATGCTTTATGTAACAGTCCATGTTTAGCTTATTTTGACACCAACCAAAGCATTACTTTGTCGGTTGACAGTTCGTCCACAGCACTGGGAGCTGTCATCTTGCAAAATGAAAAACCTATTGCTTTTGGATCACGAAGCTTAACTTCAACAGAGCAAGCGTACTGTCAACTCGAAAAAGAAATGCTTGCAATTGTCTATGGGTGTTATAAAATGCACCAGTATGTCTATGGTCGCAAAGTGTTTGTTGAAACTGACCACAAACCTCTTGAAACACTCTTTAAGAAACCTCTGTATAAAGTGCCCGCTAGATTACAACGAATGATGCTGGCAGTACAAGGTTATAACTTAGAGGTTAAATACAAACCAGGGCGTGAAATGTACATTGCTGACACACTTTCTCGAAGTTGTAGCAGCTATGAAACTGAAACTAAAGTACAACAACTCATTGATAATAACATCATACATGTTAAACTGCTTCGAGAAAGTTTGCCAATATCTAATGTTTGGTTAAAGAAAATACAGGATGAGACAAAAAATGACATTGTATTAAAAGCTGTAAAATCTTATATTCAAAATGGATGGCCAGCAAACTATAATGATCTAAATATAAATGTAAGACAGTACTGGACTTATCGGGATGAACTGGCAACTTTAGATGATATAATCTTGAAAAGTAATCTTGTTGTCATACCCAGTTCACTAAAGGATTACATGATTCAAAAAATTCACGAGGGACATGTAGGTTTAGATACATGCAAAACAAGAGCTCGTGCATGTGTTTTTTGGCCAGAAATTAATAAAGACTTGGATAAATATGTAAATAGCTGTATGCCTTGTGCAAAGTTCAAACCTAATATGCAAAAACAACCATTGTTAAATCATCACATAGAGCCTTTAGCGTGGTACAAAATAGGTATGGATATTTGTGTTTTTGACAACAAAGACTATCTAGTTATGATTGACTATTACTCTAAATTCATTGAAGTATGTAAATTGGAGAATCTAACTAGTGAGTGTCTAGTTGCTCACTGCAAGTCAATATTTGCAAGGCACGGAATTCCGTCCTTTGTTGTAACAGACTGTGGAACACAGTTTACTTCTGATAATTTCAAAGAATTTGCTGTTTCTTATAAGTTTACACATATAAAGACAAGTCCCAAACACTCGCAGGCAAATGGCATGAGTGAAAGTGGTGTCAAGATATTTAAGTCTATTGTAAAAAAATGTAAAGAGGATGGCTCTGATCCTTACCTTGGTCTGTTAAACTATAGAAACACTCCAAAGCCATACTTACCATCACCGGCCCAATTAATGTATTCAAGAAATCTGAATACATTAATACCTGCACCTTTAAAATGTCTTAAACCTAATGTGGTTAATCTTGATAAAGTAAAACATAATCAACATTGTAATTCTGTAAAAAAATATTATAATAAGAATGCTAAGCCACTGTCAAGTTTAAACCTCAATCAAAGGGTAATGTTTAAGAAAAATTTAGACTCCCCATGGGTCTCAGGTAAAGTCCTAAAGAGTTGCAATGAGCCTCGCTCATACTTAATGGCAGATGATAGTGGACGAATCTATCGTAGAAATAGATTATATGTAAATGATAAGCCTCGAATTGAACCGGAAAGTTGTAATGAGTATAGTAATAGTGACAGTGATACTCCAGTTATCACTGACTCTAATGATGATGATTTATCTTGTAATGCTAACTTACCTGGTAATGTGGACATGCTTAGTAATGAACAAAATAATGTAAGGAGTTCACCTCAATCCTTTAAAACCAGAAGTGGAAGAATGGTAAAGGTGCCTATCCGACTGAACTTGTAACCATCCTTTATTGTCATATAATTAGTAACATCTGTATAAGAGGGGGGATGTTGATATGGGTCTAGTTAAACTGTTATTTAGTCTACGACTACTTACACACAATAATTATGTTCTCTGTGGCGACGACTCTCAGACATGTTAATATGTTATGGTGGAGGTTAATAATTAAAATACATGGATGTCTTGTATAATATAAAGTGTTTTTAATTCCACGCTCCAACACAAACAAACAATAGCCTAATTCACCAGTCCATATCTGTTCATTCATAGAGCCTATTTTAATACTTCCATCCTTCTTAAATAGTCCTAGGGTCATGTGGTATACGGTGACACACTTTTTTTCCAAGGACCACAGCTCCGAAATAAATAATCATAGGATGATGGTATTAAGAACCGTTATAGTAAATTTAATCTTTTTCACATATGTGTCATTAGTTTTTTGAAGTAAGCAATAGGTAAGAAGATAAAAGTGATTTTTTTTAAAGTTAGAAATGTGCCACTGTGTACGATGGGGTCGAAACAGTGGCTCGGCCTCATTTACACAGTGGTATGGGGTGGTACACACTGGATAATTTCGCGATAATTAACAGAAATGAAACCATTTAATTCGTAAATCAGTTTTTATTTATCATTATAATTATATTTCTCATTAGTTAAAAACTTAACCAATTATTTTAGCCAGTAACTTATAAAAAAAACTCAACGCAAATAGGTAAACTATTTCTTTTTGGTTTTAGAAATAAAAATATCACATATCTTGTGAAAACAAAATAATATTTATTATTAATTAAGAGATCAAAATGGTTCAGCACCATTAATTATTATATATTAAGAGATCAAATGGTTCAGCACCATTCATTATTATTAATTAAGAGATCAAAATGGTTCAGCACCATGTTCAACTAAAATAGGTCGATATAGTCACATTCACAACAAAAAAAATCAACGAAAATAAACCTTTTCTTTTTGGTTTTAGCAAAAAAAAGGAAACAACAAAAATTCACATCCTTTGTAAAAACAAATATCTACCTACTACGAGTATTATCATTAATAAAGAGATCAAGATGGTTCAGCACATGTTCAACTGAGATAGGTCGATAGGAAAGCAATAATATGATTGCTGCCGTGTTGTACTGCCACCAACTTCTGGCTTAGGCAAAATCAATTTAATATCATCCTCATTTACATTTGAGAGATCTGGGACGGCAGGCATATGATATTTATTACCACTTTTCTTCCTCAGGAAACTGATGTAATATTCTAAGTTTTTGTTTCTTCTTTCCAGGATCTTACCGATGTAATAAATGAGCTTCTTCTTTGTCGAAAATCTTACTAAGACGTATTCACCCTCCCTTGGCAATCTAGTTATTGGCTTCTTTATGTCCTTTCTAGTTACAACTTTATTTTCATTTTCTATCATATCTTCTTCTATCCACTCATCTTCATCAGATTCTTGATATGGAACATTAAATTCTTGGTCTTCTTCATCTGAATCACTCTGAAGTACCCGTTTAACTGCAGTGGTTCATATTCCACTGTGTACCTTTGCGAGTTGTTCCACTGTAAATGAACAGCGCCATTTTGAATACATTTAAATGCTTCGAGAAATGTAATGCCTATTGTCCGTTAGATTTCACGCTTCTACCTCCTCAGTTAAGCATATATTGCGTAAAAAAATACACTGAGCATTATTGGTGAACACTGTAGCAACTGGAACACATATAAAACTCACCTTAAAGTACTAATTTGCACCACTTAAATTAAAAACTCCTCCTCAAGCAACAACCTTGCGGCGCAGACGCCACCCGACTAGTTCGTTCGTCCCCGCTCTCCGAGGGCTTGCGTAATATGACGAAACTGATAAAATATAGCTATCCTTTGCTCGCAATTTGCTTCTGTGCCACTGTTCCTGCCTGTACCACCGTATAACACATGACCCTACACTAACCGTTGGTTGTCCGTGGGAGCATACTTCCATAGTTTGAACTCAGGGACAATCGCCGGTTGGTGTCCCATCACTTTACTAAATTAAACTTGTCTAAAGGGCCTCTGCGTGTTGGCTTCGGCTCCATGTACGATTGTACGCCTTCCAAAGGTCCGGGACTCCCATAGTCCCGTGAATGGTAAGGACAAAAAAAAAAAAACTTTTATTTCGGACATGTCCATATTATTATCATGGTCCATTTCAAATATAATTTGATTGTTGCAATTTTGATCCGGTCATTAACTCCGTTAATATTGTTATGGTAGGTAATGATAATGTTATAATGACGTAAACCATGCCGAAACACATGAAAACAACCGTTCGTCAAATTCAACGACTCTTCTAGTTGTCTCGGTGGCTAAGCGGTCTAGCGTAGGGCTACTGCGCTAGAGGGCGCGGGTTCAAGCCTGCGCAGTGTAGGTAATATCTTATCTTTTTGTATTTTAAAATTGTTAGTATTAAGTTAAAATATTAACGATTGCATTTCGGCGAGTCATTCCAGCTCGTGCTTCTAAGGAATGCACACTCGTGGCTGATACGTAGCCACTATCTCAGAGTACCCGCTTGCTATAAAGTAATCATGTGAGAAATGTGAAATAATTATTAAGGACATTTATGGAAGTTGTGGTAATTTAGTTACAAGTTGAATATTATGTTCTGTTTGTTACGGCGAAGGGGTGAGTGCTAGTTATTAAGATGAAGACGCAATCTAGTTATTCATGCCATCATCAGAATGTATTTGACCGATGGTTTCTTTGTTTTAGCCTAAGGATATGCCCTTCGGATTAAGGGAACTGTTAGCACATCGCTTACACAGAGGAACGTCTTCGCTAGCCGGTGGCATTCAGGGTTGGAAGGGAACCCGTTTATTATTGAACCCTCCTGGCGCTCAACATTAGGATAAGAATTAGTTAGCTTACATTAGTATAAGTGTTAGTTAGAACAACCTTAGTTAAGTTAGATGTAATATAGGATAGGTGTTTTACTTCTTATTATTATTATACTCATTATTGCACTATAAGGTCGTTTATTGTAATTTGACACCTCAACCCATAACAATAGCGCCCAACGTAAAATTTTAAAAGGGTTGGAGGTCAGTTATTATTTATTTACCGTTATTTAGGGTTACTTTGTTTGAAATATTTTTAGTATCATTTAATTTGGTTTGTGCGTGATGGTGCGTTTATGTTAATTTAGAGCGGTTTATGGTTGTTATTAATGATATTGTTTTTTTTATGATCTGCTATACACGGGTGTTTTATTTTGCGGGTTTCAATTTGTTTGGTGGGACATCTATATTATCTTTGATACTGAGGGATATTATTTAGGTTCAGTGTATGTTGGTTGTGAGTGGTATACATCTTTATATAGTTTTATTTTAATCATGGACCCAAATTTCTTGCTGAAGGACGAGTTGGAATACGAGCTAGCGAGCCGGGGAATTAAGTTGAGGAGCACGGTCCCAGTGCTGAAAAAGTTGTTAAGGGAGGTATTACTCAATGAACAGACTGAGGGTCTTGTGCAGGAGGCAAAAGCACCGCAGTTAGGCTCCCAGGGCATTGACTTTGAGTTGGAGCTGTGTTCTGCAAAGTTAAATGACCGGGAATCAAAATACTCAACGTCAGAGAGAGAGTTGTTGAGCGTAGTCTACGCTATTGAAAAGTTCAGATCGTACATAGACGGAGTACACTTTACAGTAGTGACGGATCACAGTGCATTACTTTGGCTTCACAAAATGAAGGATCCACATGGCCGACTGGCACGGTGGGCCATGAAATTACAGCAATTTGATTTCGATATTATACATAGGCCAGGGAAAAGCCATGTGGTTCCTGACGCATTGTCTCGGAACACAGGTGTTAATTTGTTGGAAATAAACCCTATAGAAATTTTGAAAAGTCATAAGGACATTTGGTACAGAAAAAAAGTAGCAAAGGTTGCTTCTCAAACTAAGAAGAGAGACTGGGCAGTTGTTGAAGGTCTTCTTTATAAGAAAATTCACATGAAGCAATTCCCTAACAAAGACGATCTGTGGAAACTATTTGTCCCAGAAAGCCTACGTCTTAAAGTATTTCAAGAATGTCATGATATTCCATCGGCGGGTCATTTAGGAATAAGGAAAACCTACTTTAAGATCAGGCAAAAATTTTACTGGCCTAACATGCTGAAAGGCGTCAAGCAGTATGTGAACAGTTGTGAATGTTGCGCTAGTCACAAAGTCTCGCAAAAAGTACCTTTGGGCCAGATGGGACATCATAGGGAAGTTACTCAGCCCTGGCAAGTGGTGGCGCTGGACTTGATGGGTCCTTTTCCAAAAAGCAAAAAGTGCAACACAATGCTTTTAGTATTAACGTGTTTATTCAGCAAATTCACCGTGCTGTTTCCTCTCAGAACTGGCAAGGCTGATAAAATCTGCGAGATAGTAGGTAAACAGTTTTTTTTGTATGGTGCTCCTAGGACAATTTTATGTGATAATGGTAAACAGTTCGTATCGCATTTGTTTAAGGATTTGGCAACCACATTTAATAGTAGAATAGTCTACACACCACATTATCACCCGCAAAGTAACCAGACAGAGCGCGTCAATCGTGTGGTCGGTACAATGATTTCGGCATATATCAAGTCAAAAAAACATAATGAGTGGGATGCTAACTTAGATGAAATTGGCCATGCTATTAGATCAGCCGTGCATGAGACCACGGGTTACACCCCTTCATATCTTTTTTATGGTAGAGAAACTACAGTGCCTAATCTCACCATACCAGCACTAGACCAAACGGCTTTAGACTCAGTTTTAACAGGTCAGGTTAATACGGCTTCGTGTGTTGAAAACATTAAGGATAGGGAAATAATTTTACAAAAGGTTAAGGATAAAATTGTTCAAGCGCATTACGACAGCAGCCGACATTATAACAGTAAGAGAAGAGTAGGGACATTTCAAGTAGGTGATACAGTCTGGAAGAGAACAAAATATCTATCTAATGCTGGCAATAAGTTTATGGCCAAGTTAGCTCCTAAATTTGAGAAGGCGATTGTCGTAAAAAGGGTTTCGGACAACATCTTTCAACTTCATAATGCGTATGGTAAAGACATTGGCATGTGGCATGTAAAAGATCTGAAGATTTATAATAAAAAATAAATAAATGGTCATTTATTTATTTTGTATGAGGGACGGGGTATGTTATGGTAGGTAATGATAATGTTATAATGACGTAAACCATGCCGAAACACATGAAAACAACCGTTCGTCAAATTCAACGACTCTTCTAGTTGTCTCGGTGGCTAAGCGGTCTAGCGTAGGGCTACTGCGCTAGAGGGCGCGGGTTCAAGCCTGCGCAGTGTAGGTAATATCTTATCTTTTTGTATTTTAAAATTGTTAGTATTAAGTTAAAATATTAACGATTGCATTTCGGCGAGTCATTCCAGCTCGTGCTTCTAAGGAATGCACACTCGTGGCTGATACGTAGCCACTATCTCAGAGTACCCGCTTGCTATAAAGTAATCATGTGAGAAATGTGAAATAATTATTAAGGACATTTATGGAAGTTGTGGTAATTTAGTTACAAGTTGAATATTATGTTCTGTTTGTTACGGCGAAGGGGTGAGTGCTAGTTATTAAGATGAAGACGCAATCTAGTTATTCATGCCATCATCAGAATGTATTTGACCGATGGTTTCTTTGTTTTAGCCTAAGGATATGCCCTTCGGATTAAGGGAACTGTTAGCACATCGCTTACACAGAGGAACGTCTTCGCTAGCCGGTGGCATTCAGGGTTGGAAGGGAACCCGTTTATTATTGAACCCTCCTGGCGCTCAACATTAGGATAAGAATTAGTTAGCTTACATTAGTATAAGTGTTAGTTAGAACAACCTTAGTTAAGTTAGATGTAATATAGGATAGGTGTTTTACTTCTTATTATTATTATACTCATTATTGCACTATAAGGTCGTTTATTGTAATTTGACACCTCAACCCATAACAATATTTATAACCCCCAAAACAATGCTCACATAAACCCTTGTATTTAATTAAACCTTTATATCCCAATTAACAAGCGAAGTAAACAACCCTTCAAGTTCTATTTAAATTACAGAGTTGCGATGTTAACGAAGATCCGGACATACCTACAGTTGGGTCAATTCAAGTCAAACAGGATCACAAAGGGACGGCACCAATATTTGCATGGTCGGCCGCGAACTTGCTTCATTACGTACGTGGGAATTGCCGGGGTCCAAAAACGTAACCGGCCATTTTGTTGTTGGCTATCGACACGTTGTGTTTGTCAGGTTGTCTCAACGTTTATTTTAACATGTTTTGCTATAAAGAGTGTAAGTCAAAAACATTATTACGCCATAAATTATTGAGGTACAAGCTATCTTTGCATAATAATTAATGATTATATTATTATTTCTATATAATTAATATCATTACCCTGTGTACTTTTCCAAATTCCACGTGTATCGTTGAACCGTAAAGATAAAAAAAAAACTAACATACCTACAAGTAAAATACTTCTTATTCATAAACCTCTTCAAAAAAGGAGTAGGTTCTCAATTCGACTTTTTTTTTAAATTAAAATTAACAATGAAAATAATTAGAATAGGTAATTTGAGGGGCATCGAAAAGGTGCTGCCGATTTCACGTGCTCCGAGGCAGCTTTGATTTCATTTCACTTCTAAAGTATCGAAATACGAGTACAAAGGTATCCTAATTAATGGAGGATACTCCAATAAGAGTACGTAACTTTCATACGCATTTTATTAATCGTAAAGGCTATAACAATTAAACGAACCTTTCTCAAAGTTCCGTAAACAAAACATTTACGAAATAACGGTACCGCTAATTCAGTTTGATGTTTTCTCGTTACGTCGAGGATGCATTGGCCAAGAGGGAGCACTGAGGCCTTTCGTTTCAGTACATTTATGTGTGCCTATAATAAACAAGCTCAGGGTAAGTTTTATTAACTGCCAAGGATATATATTAAGGGATTATTGCAACCTATTCTCGACTCTAATATCATCTTAAGAACTAATTTTACCTATTTAAAATAATATCTCACTTATATTCTTCCGTTCTTCTTCAAATTATTTATTTTTAGTACGATTTTTTTACTCCGCTGAGAACTTTTGTAGGCAGATTCAAACTAAAAATATATAAATGGAAAGTAAAGGACACTTGGCTAGTCAGAAAGACGGCTGGTAGACACAGAGAGGTTGACATCGGAAGGGAAGCGGTCAGTTTGCAATCTACCCGCATGATGTCCAGATAATCTGGTTAGGTCATCGGAATAGACCTAAATGAATCAAGAACCGGTCAGCATGGTACAAGAGAGAGTGCTTATATCTTGCAGTAAATATTATGATGGATTGTAATTTTATGCTAAAAAGAGCTAAAGAAGCTAACGGACACAGGCAAATGAAAAAATCTGGGTCACGTTTACAAAAATATGTATACACAGGGTAATTTTTAATAGGTCCTCAAATTTTAATATTTGCTTCGGAATTATTTAACATGATAACATACATACATACATACCTTCACGCCTTCATTCCCGGAGTGGGGTAGGCAGAGCTACAGAATTACCAACAACACTAAAAACTTGTTGATAACTCTGTAACCACAATTTGCACAATAAGGCTAAGATGTTTAACAGTGTATATTAGTGACAGGTAGCAAGCCCATCGCCTAACAGTACTTAAAGCCTTTATTCCCTTAGTCGCCTCTTACAACTTCCACGGGAAGACATGGAGTGGCACAATTCTAAGTCGGCAACGACACGGCACCAAACCACATGATAACATGTTGTGCTATTTTTACTTTAGCATAGCATAGCTAAAGAAACGTTACAGATATTGCAGATTCAATGATTCCACTAACAACGATATTCCTAGATCCTCTAACGGTAGGCGTCCACCTTATCCGTTCTCTGCCGAAATATTTCCGCGCGTCGTCTTTTGAACTCGGCCGATCGGGTCAAACGTATTGGTCGGTGGTCGTCGGTCGGTAGCAGTGTAGGCGCTCTCGTTCCTTTACATACGTTTGATTCGGTCGGCTGAATTCGAACGACGACACGGCCGATCATACTTCGGACGACAACGGGTTACGTGGGAATGTACCGTAATGCAGAGGTGCAAGGTTAGGAGGGGAGGGTGCTGTTAAAAGATTTTTACAGTTGAGGTTTTTAAACTTGGTCCCACACGAAAACGTAAAAATTAAATGATTTAAAAAAACATTATTTTTGTTGTGATATATTATTTTAAAGATACAATTTATGAAACATAAAAAAAAAAAATATGTTAAGGTTCTAAAGATAAACTTGAACCTTATGTTTTTACATATCTTAGTTGACTTATACGTACATAACTTAAGTTAACCCTCCATGTTCTCAGCTTACAAGTTTGCGAAAAATCCAGGATGGAAAATATGCAACCAGGAAAAATTAAGAATGAGGAAATAATGCGATTACGTAAAATCACTAATTAGAAAAATCACGAGTGGAAAAATTGCTACGAGGAATAATCGAGTTTGGGAAACAGATTTAGGTAAACACCCTATTTTTATATCCTACGCAAAGTTACTAAAAAAATATTCAAACACACATTAAATATCACAGGTCGCTTTATTACAACTACGTTAGCAATATCAAACAAAATTGACGAAATACCGACTTTAATTACACTGGCAGCTGCAGTGTTCGCAGTGTTTCCGTGTGTGTTTGTGTTCCGGTGTGGAGATAAGACATCCGATGAAATAGCTAGCATAGAGGCATTCCATCTTAATTCTCAAGGTTGGCAATGCAACAAATTTACAGTCCTTACAAAAAGGCTTCAAATTTAAAATCTTGAAACTGAAAACGAAGACGCGGCATGATTAAACGTAGATTAGCAAAAACGTCCAACCCACAACTTAGTCAAAAATAAGTTATCTATACCAATGAGATATAACTACGCAGATGATTTTAACGGGTTTGGTTATTAGTTAGAGTAATAAACCAATATATATTTTTTTTAAATAGCATCTGCGCAGAGGCGTGTCGATAGTTTGTACTACTTAATAATTTGGAATATTTTTGAGGAATAGATACTGGAACCGCGCTGCGTTAAAGAAATTGTAATTAATTAAAAACGTTCCCCTTTTATCGAACAATAAATACATTTGTTTGGATTTTAATAAATGTAAAAAATATCTTGCTTACAATTAACACCAACATAAAGTAAAATGATCCATCATTGAATATTACTCTGATCAACTTAAAAAAAATATCTCAATACGAAGGTTGTGTGTGTGTGTGTGTGGGTTGAAACAATAGTGCAATATTAAATAATGTTTTACTATCTCGTGCAAGTAATATGTCAACCATATTCTAACTTAGAAATGCTTAATTCCGAGCGCCAATAAGCTTTGCAAATGACACAGTCGGTTTTTGCACCACAACCCCAATTAAACAATCTAATGCTTAAGACAACGTCCTCACTGGTGTAGCTAAAACTCAACGCTCAGTTCCGAACGCTCGGCGAACCGCCTCTGTCACAATATTTCTGCCGCATTGCGCATCGCAAAGGCCCAAAAATATTCCGAGACCCAAATGTTTGGGACTTGAGTGGATAGGAGTAAGAGAATTTTAGGTTTTTGGAATGTTGCTGTTAAAATGTTTGTAGTTGGATTAGTTGGTTGAATACTGGGACAGACAGATTTTTTGTATCGTGTGATTATTACTCAGTGCCGGAAAAGAGATTGCGCGCTGTTCGGTGCATTTTTGTCTGTAGGTAATATCGTATTTTAAAGTTAACGAGAGATATATTTTATTAAATATTTTTTAATATTCAATGGTTTATTTAAGTAAGTTGGCGAGAAAATAAATACAGTTTTTTTGATATTTACCTAATTATTGCGTTTTGTTTTCTTTGTCAGTAGCTAGACTTTTGGTTATTTCTGTAATTAATAATAACGTTATCTTGTTGAATGCTTACGAACTAAATGAAAAATAAAAAAAGTTACAAAATGACTTAACAAACGCACTTACTCCTTTTTAAAACGAATAAGGAATATTGAATTATCTTACAATAACAAATTCCCATGTTCATTAAGACTATTTATGTTGTTAATCCTGCATTCCGCACGATCCCAGCACTGCAATACTCGATATTGCATTAATGCTTATGTCCTCCGACTAAGCTCCTTCATTCTCTGTTGGTCCCTTCCTATTTGAATTTCGAATTCCACTCCACATAACCTTAACATAACGTACCATTAAATATCAGTCAGATCCTCGCTGCTTCAGCATAGAAAAGCAAATAAAAATGCTCACATGAGAGATATTTTATGTTGACGTGAGTAGGACCCATTTTCCGAAAACTTTTTGGTATGTTACGCAATTTCCCTTCGTATGTGTTACATAACCATCGCAAGCATGATATTTTTATTGTGAATGCCTTCGATAAAATTGTGACATAGTTACGTTGTTATGTTATGTAGGACTTAGTTTGTGACATCATTTCAACTTTATTATGGGCTTGGTATCCGTTTTGTATGTTGGCGTTTGAAGGGCATGTCTTATCGCGTATGAATTTAAATGTCTGTTTTAAATAAAAACGAATGCGAGGTTACGCGAAGAACTAAAATGTGCTGTTTTGTTATTTTTAAAAACATGTTAATTGATTTTCAAGTTGGTACAAATTGCGTGTTATTTGATACGCAACGGCAAGACGGATTCAGATGAAATTGAAATTGAGATAGCTTATTCCCTGGATTGACAAATAGGCTACTTTTCATAACAAAAATTCCCGAAGCAATAACCATAATGAAATCTACTCGGATGAAGTCACGGGCAGAAGCTAGTTTAAAATAAATGTATTTGGTGTCTTGAAAAAGGAAACAGAATTATTATTCACATGGCTGGCTAGCGTAATCCTATTAGGAACCATTTATAAACTACTAAGTACCTTAACTTGTTTAACCATTCCTTGGGAATAAAACACCCGGCGCCAGTTAATTAGTTAATACTGGAAAAGCTACATTAAGCAAACTTTTGCGCGCGACAAGCTCATTGACTTAAGTGTATGTTGTAATCCTGAGATAATATGATTCACTCCAATTCAACGATTAAAAGATTTTTTTGTTGATATCGTTAACTTTTACAATTATATTCATAAAATAAAACAAAACTGCATCCTGCATACTTCAAATAACGAGGCTACCGCTACCCGCGCTACGCATATCTATCTGTACCGACACCAACGTTCGCACAGCCAGATCAAAAGATCAGTAACTCAAAATACAAGTGTGCTTTAAAATCAACTTTAATACGTCTATGAGCTTTAACAAAACTAACAATGATTTTGAATTGATACTGTGTTAATCTACGAATAGTAGTGCGGTATGTTCGTACAAATATTAAATGCCTACTTTATAAAGAACGTTAACATAATCATCGGTGAAACCACAAAACGTGCGTAAGTAACATTTTAAATAAGGAGCAAAATGCACCTATTTTATAAAACAGTAAGGTAGGTATATTTTGTTTTATCATAAAGGACACCGCACGGAAAGTATGGAAAAAAAACATCGGTGAATTTTGATAAAAAAAATATATGTTACGCGCCTTGATCAATATATAAAAATACTTGGAGGGCAATAAAATCCTATGACTAGTTTTTGACAAAAAAAATATTAAGTGAAAAATCAAGGGGATTTGGTTCCATAGAAAAATGTATGAAGAAAAAAAAAGTGTTCTGTTTTGGACGAAAAAAATATATGTTTTAGAAACCATTAAATTGATCAACTTCATCACGAAAACTTATTTAAAAAAGAGTTTGGTTTTTAAGTTATAGCGTTTCATAAAAATAAGTAAAAAGGTCTTTAATTTTTGTTTTTTTTTTTAATCGTTAATATTTCCGTTTATGGCGATAGTAAAAATAACTAGAAAGATACTGTGTGCATCTTTTTTACTTACATAAGTTTTGTATCACTGTCACCTATTCTTCAGTATTTAGATTTGAAGTGAATTTTAAGGAAAAAAACTTGGTTTTTCGTGTTTTTTTTTTTAAACCGATCGGTGAAAAATTGTGCATTTTGAATATTTTATAAGTTGTGCTATTGTTAACATAAATCATTAAAATTCAAACATATTCTATGAACGGATTAAAAAAAACATTTTTTTAGTCTTATTATTAACTTTACACTCACTATATCTCCAGCTTATCTATATACAGTATTTTTATTCTATAATACACTCTACTCATGTTTTAACCAGTTATTTTCATACAAAAACGGTTAAACCGGTTCATACATTTTTCTATGGAACCAAATCCCCTTGATTTTTCACTAAATATTTTTTTTTGTCAAAAACTAGTCATAGGATGTTATTGCCCTCCAAGTATTTTTATATATTGATCAAGGCGCGTAACATATAATTTTTTTTCAAAATTCACCGATGTTTTTTTTTCCATACTTTACGTGCGGTGTCCTTTGTTAGTTACGCGGTTTTTCAATATCATCGACGATAAGTGTTTAAAATGCGGATGTCACGTTACGTTATATTGGTCGTTTATTACAAATAAGAAGGGAGAGAAAATTAAGCGCTAATAGAACGTATATACACAACCGTTATTTGGGCTCTTTAAAGTAACTCATAATGAAATATTAGTGGCAGCCAGAGATTGTGTATTTTTTTTAGTTAAGTTCGTCTGGTTTTTACACCACCAGTTGAAAAAATAACGAGTTGCAAATGTTTACTTCAGAATAACTATGACTTCAAAACAATGTTTTGAGTGATACGTTGTTATTGAACTACGTGAAGTGTATGTTTGTGCTGTCTTTAAAAGAGTAAAAATAAAGAAAACGAAGTAATTCTCACTTAAAAACAGAACACACTTACTTAAACTCGACGAACATTCTGTAACAGGAACCAATAAAACTTACCCGGTACTCGCAAGAACAGAGCAACTTTAAAAATTCAACTCCAGAATCACGGTTTCAAATTTATAGTAATGCTAGCGTCGTTACTCTTCAATTCCCGTGAAATAACTTCGACTGGTCTTTGAATCAGACTTTTGAAGTTATCGTCGAAGTTTTTCTTTGGATTTTATTTATGGAACATTTTTTATGGAATCATTCCATAATGGAATAAATTGCAAAATGTCCTTCATTATCGAGGACGCAAACGACAAGGGCCTCTTGTCTGTACCCTTACCATGAGCTACAATTAACGTACTCGCTAGCGAGTCGGATGCTCTGTCCCACGCAGACCTCGCAGTATTCTTAAAGAGTGCGAGGGACAGAGCATTCGACTCGCTAGAGAGTACTGTAATTGTAACTCATAGTAAAGGTGTAAGTGGAATCTTAGCTGAAACTCAAAGAGATGAGTGTTTTTTTTTATAGCGAGGAGGAGGGAAACACTGTTTCGAGAAAGTTTTGTCCGCTGTTTTGTTTATCCAAAAATCATATTTCTTTGAGCTCGTTAACTTATCAAAATGTTAAAAGAACTAAGGTTAGTTCTAGAACTAGGGTTAGAGTTAAGGTTCTGGGCCCCAAGATACAGGCTCAGCCTAGTTTGGGGTCCACTGGATATTTTCTTGTATATTGCTGTGCTTGATTAATCAATAAATTTATCTTATCTTATCTTATCTTAGTTTAATAATCCAGGAAAGATAAGCGGTTAAAAAAAAAAAGCTTTTTCGGAAAAATTGAAATTTTGGACAAACGAAACAGCGGACAAACGTTTTTCAAACTTAAGATAGAGATTACCTATTTAGAAATATACATTTGCATTGTCAAAATAGTAATACTGAGAATGCGAACCCTGAAGGGCTAAGGAAGCATACTTCTATGCTATTAATGTCACCAAATGTCTTATCGCCATATTGAACTCTACAATATGAACACCGCTGCTTGGCAGTAGGTTAAAGAATAAACTGGTATTAGCAATCTGGACGGACCCTGCTTAAGGTCCTATCACAAATATAAACTCAACGAATAAAAACATCAAATTTAATGTAACTGTCGCTATGCTAAATTGAAAGGCTGCTCTAATTTCTCTTCTACAAAACTTACGTATTCACCAGAGCCGACGTCCCAAATGAAAAATAATAGTTTCCCAATTAAGTTCTATCAACCAATATCTATTCCATCCTGTCATATGCATTAGGTTCCATTTAAACGTGTCAACGAACAAAATAGCAATAGCAGTTATATCGACAATCCATTTATACTCGAATCACACAAAGCGATATGTATTTTATTTTAGATACAGTTATACAAATATTCGTACCGCGTGACCGCATAATGCATATTAAGTATTGCCATTTGCGAGCAGACAAACCTCAGTGGGTCACACGAAAGCACTAGATACGTGCAAGCCATGGCATAGAAACGATATTGCAAATTTTTACATCGCACTTCTCGGTATAAAAAGATATTCTAAACAGAAGTTACAAGATTTTTTAAATGACCAATTTCAATTACCAACTGTTTCGTTTGTCCAAAATTTCATAAATTAGTGTTTTAGTTTGAAACCGTTTAAGTTTTCTTGACTGTTATAAAACAAACCTAACCTAACCTTACAGGGCTTTGCTATGACGATAAACAATATTGCCTTTGACGTGTTATGGTATTGCTAATATATATGGCTAACTTGTTTTTTTTTATTATTTGAAAAAGGGGGCAGACGAGCAATTGAGCCACCTGGGGGGTTACCATGACATACTAAAGCAGTTCAGTTTAGGCTGAGAGAAAGTGATAGTGCTATACAACTGCTATAGCTCGGTCCCTTTCTCTCAACCTAAACTGAACTGCTTTAGTATGTCATGGTAACCCCCCTGATGGTAAGTGATCATCGCGACCCATAAACACCCGCAACATCAGAAGAATCGCAGGTGCTCGGCCGGCCATTGAGAAAAGAGTAGGCTCGTTTTTTAAAGGCTCCCAAGTCGTATTGGGTCGGAAATACAGACTTCAACATGGCCGCCATTACCAGCTAGTCTAGAAGCTATCAAAACGTTGACAATTAGGTAACAGCTCAAAAGCGATATTATTAAACGTCATTGAATTAGAGGCCTTGGTTTAACAGCGCTACTGTTGGTATAACAGTTTGAACATTTTGAAAATAAATGGTTTATAAGTGATGTTTCTAACATATGAATTTTTGGAATTAAACATTTGGGTGACAAACTTGGAACTATGCGATAGGATACCTTTTACGGCATAGAGCAGGGAAAGAAACGCACAGGCCACTTGACAGAGTAAGTGAGAACATCTTTACAGCCATAAAATAGACTGCTTTCTCCAGTCCGCAAATGCGGTGCACGCCCTAAGACTATGATGGGATGTGTGTGTTAGTAGATTTTATGCCTTTTTTTTGTCAAAGTTTCTTTGTGCCGTATTGACAGTTCAATGCCTGACCAGATCATTGTAAAAATGTGTTACGGACTGAAATGGAACAATCCCTGAGAGAATAACAATATATGTCGCGGATAAAAGCTGGTATAACATAAAATGGCACTCACTTTACTGTTACACAAGAAGTTGAACTGTAGCTTCTAACTATAGCAATGGAAACTCGCATCGTGTGATCCAGGCACTAGGGCAAAGTAAAGAAGACCTCTGGGGCTCTATTCTGAACGGTAATAACATAGTGCTCTTAACATGTTCTCAGATTGTCAACTTATGATAGCTCTTAGTATTTACGTGACAATAATGACGGCCAAGTTGGAAACAATACGATAATATGCTAAAAGTAATATGGTTAGTTGTTTCCCATAATTGGTTTTGGTCATAGTTTCATTGTTGACATAATTGTTGACCTAACCCACATTACGACTAAAATATTATGGCAGACGATAAAGACCCTTATTCCTAACATGAACGCAGCTCTTATTATCCTGACCATAAAAGTGGCTTGCCCGGTCCGACGCTACTTGCATACAGCTTCTTGTTTACATGCATCATAAATACTTACTCGCACTATACTATCATACAAAGGCTGTACTCTCATAACCAACAACGCAGTGTGTGACTTAGGTATTATAGGTAAAGCATAAAAGGATATTTGCTGCGAACCATTTTGCGCTAAGGAACAACCTTTTTATACTAGCCGAGTTATACCTGCCTTGCGCCCCAGCTCTCCCACGCTGTAATTTTCATGTGGGCAATGTCAATAAATTTGTGTACATGGCACACGGCGGACTGTTCACATCGATTTGAGCTAAATGCAGAACCTAATAGTCCGCCGCAGACTTACGGAATATTAAATGAGTGTTATTTTCGATCTGAAACCAAGACACACAGATACGTGACAGTGATACGAGTTGAAACTCATTTTATTTTGCGATGTAATTGGAAGGCAGCTTTCAGTTGAAAGTTTTCGCTTTACTTAATGGTTAATGTCATAACTAGACTGAAAATACGTGCGTAAAATCGTGAACGTATGAGTATAGTGACTTTTGAAATTGAATACGTAGGTGTGGATTTACCCAACTGCCGAAGGAAGAGGTAAATGTGTTTAACAACCTATATAATATGTATGTTTGTTACTTTGTGTCACTTTAGAAACTAAACGCTTCGACCGATTTTAATGATTCTTAATCTCTCCATCTCTCACTCTTATCTAAATTTCCCGCGACCTTTATCAGATCGTCGGTCCACCTTGTGGAAGGCCTGCTAACATTTTGTCCACTCCAACGGCCATCGGTTCTACTAGCAATGTGCCCCTCCCACTCTTTTATCTTTTTTTTTTACTTTAGTTAAAGATAAAGATAAAGACATTTATTCAGTAAGTAGGCCGCACGGGCACTTTTACACGTCAAAACGTTCTCCTGCGGATCTCTTCATTCTTGATTCAACCTCGCATGGAGACAGCCAGCAAAGCTCTTTCCATCGCCCTTTGGGTTACCTTGAGCCTTCTTATTTGGACCATTGTGAGCGACCATGTCTCACATCCATACGTCATCACTGGCGAGACACACTGATCGAAGACTCTTGTCTTGAAACACTGCGGTATTTTGGACGAAAAGATTGCTGAAGAATCATAGACCCATCACGCTCCTAAGCCAAGTTTAAAAGCTGTTCTATAGAGAAATTACGAAATGTATCGCAAGCAGGTTTGACGACTTCTAGCCTACCGAACAAGCCAGTTTCCAAAAAGGCTTTAGCACCATAGACCACATCTACACGCTGCGGCAGGTTAAACAGAAGACCAAAGAGTATAACCGACCACTATGTTTCGCGTTCGTGGACTATGAGAAAGCCCTCGATTCGATCGAAACATGGGCTGTGCTGCAGTCTCATCAGCGGTGCCGAATTGAATAACGGTACATCGAGGTGTTAAAGTATTTGCAAAGGAACGCAACTATGTCAGTTTGCCTTCAGGATCGGAACTCGAAGCCTATCCAATTGCAGCGAGGAGCGAGACAGGGAGAGGTAATATCTCTGATACTGTTTACTGCATTGGAAGAGACTTTCAAGCTTCTGGACTGGGGGCGGACCTTCGATTCGCCGACGATATTGTCGTCATGGCTGAGACCCTGGAGGACTTCGGTACAATGCTTCATGGCCTCAGAGGAGTCTCTTAACAAGTGGGTCTTAAAATGGTCATGTACAAGACGAAAATCATGTCAAATGTCCATATCGTACCCACTCCTGTCACAGTTGGAGACTCTACTTTCGAAGTTGTTGACGACTACGTCTACCTAGGACAAAAAATCCAGTTAGGTAAGTCCAATTTCGAGAAAGGGGTCAATGGTCGAACCCATCTCGGCTGGGCAGTGTTCGGTAAGGTACGCCAGAACGACAGTTTTGCATGAATACGAAGTATTTTTAGACCGAGTTAATTTTACGCCCTCTAGGATTCAAGTCTGGAGATTGCAAATAATGTATGAATCACAACTGTGTTATATATAATATATATATAATACTAATTCCAACCCATGTAATTACTGCGTAGGTAGTTAAAGCAAGCAAATTCTTGTACACATCGTCGAGGCCACAATGACATGAGCTTGAATTTCATGTTGATTTGCGAATTGGTCTGACGAACACTAATCAGTTAGAGAGCAGCATTGTTCAGATTACAGGCGACGTTCGTCACAACGCGTGATAGGCATTGTATGTGTTTAGGAAATGCTACCTAATCTGGGCTGGAATATTCTAGAAATGTATACTGAACAATATCAGTTCTTTAGGTACTCAGGTTGGTCGCTTATTACGGTTATCTTATGAAGTCTGATTAGGTTATTACGAGAAATAAATAAATAGATGATGTTCAGATAAATTACAATTCAAATACCTTCAAAATAAATATTTTTTTAATACTTAAGTAATTTGATGAAAAGAGCATTTTATGCATTTATACCAAATTAAATATAGTTTTATTGAAACACCACTAAAACGTCGGAAAGCGAGATTTAAAAATTGCAAGAAATATAAAAAAGATCATCTGTCTTTTAACTTATTTAGAAAAATGTACTGAATATTTGATTAACTGTACGTACTCTTAACCCATACTATCTTCAAACTAAATAAAACGTAAAAACACGGTTTGCGTCTCCGAGACATTTTTTTTCTCTTTTTAGTCGCAAACCGTGAACATACAAAGAATTGTATACCTACGTAAATACTCTTACCTCATTAACTGAAGTGATATTCTCATAACTCTAGATTTCCTGGCAATTACGAGTAGGATGCAAAATATAGTTCTCACGCTAACGAGCCTATTTCAAAAGTTTCCTTCACAGTTACTGAATAAGTAATAAAACTTCAAATTCGTATCGCCGAGTACAGCGAACTCAGAAATTATAATGAGTTAGGTTCAAGTTTATTTCCATTTAACTGAAGCGAAACAATGGAAATATAATTATGTTATTTATATTCAGCTTTCGTAAATACGATTATTTTATTAAGTTCCCTCTGAGCTCCCAATTCTTTACACAAAATGGACTCTTGCAAAACTTAACTTTGACACTGGGAGTGTCAACTTATTCCAAGTGAATTCAAACGCTTTAGAGAAAACGAGGGGTTCTCGTTATAAAGAAGGCAATTTATTTTGACAGCTACTTGCATAAAAAGACTTTTAAAGTTAGTAGTTATAGCCGCTTTCAAAACGCTAATTCAAAAAGTTATCCAAGTAAAAAATACTGGCGGCAAAGCGGCAAATGATTAGTCTGAAACTGCTTGGCGTTTGGTGTCGAGTTTATTCCGGAAATTTCAAAAACTCTAGTGTCGTTTGAATTCAAATTTTAATAAACACTACGTTCGCTCGGCCTCACTGCGTCCGAGGCAGCCTTCTGGCTTTTTGCAAGCAAATTTCATTTCCATGAACATGCCTAACTTGAAATGTCAATTTGGTGGTTATGCTGTTTCACGGATAGAATTGGATATTGAATTACGGCAGAAGCACGAATGCATTCGATTTGATGTTCACGTGTTTTTTCAAATTGTCGAACGTTGAGCTAGGGTTGCGTGACTGCTGACAATAATTTTGTGAACATGTCTATTGTACGTATCTCTATTATATGTTTTTATGTGTGACTATCGATGTAGGCACAGACAAAAGAGGAAGTAATCCAGAGACTTTTTACAGCTTCTTTTTAGTATCGTAAACCGAGGTTACTTTGATTTACGGGGTGACTTTGATAGCAAGTACCATTCCACAGAAACATGTATTTTGTGAGTGGTTCGAATACGCCTCCTTATTTTTGCTACTGGTAATGGCGATAGTAGCTCTTAAAAAAAACTTATTTCATTTAGATAAAAATATAAATCGTTAGTGTGCTTTTTGTCTTGATATTTGAGGAAAAAAAACATGAAATGAATGATTATGTTATGCAAAATTACATGATATTTGAATGTTATCTTATTTAAAGCTAATCTAATAAGTGATATCTAAAAAGAACAACATTTATTCTATATTTCTTCAGTTTTTATGTGTTTTTCAGCGGCTTTACTTGTTATATTTACTTATTCAAATATTTAGTGGTTTCAAAATAACTCCATTCGTAGTTTAACATAGATAATAGTGTTTCTATTTTGGTTACAGGAAACTAAAGGTCTCGATTTTGTCTAATTAATCAAGTCGAAGAAACAAGAAAAAACGATTATTGCATATTTTAATTTTAATATTTTGTCTTTTGGTTTATAGAAGAACTCGTGTTTAACTTTGTATTTGATAAATTATTTCTAGCAATTTCCAAAATGCAGAATTCATCATAAAATATAAATTAAAATATAAATAGTTTATTAAACAAATACTCATCTGTTACAAGCTTTTAAACTTATTGAAATACTTTCTACGCAATTGCTTGCACCTAGAGGAAAATGATAGCTGTTTCTAGGTCGCAACGTTTGTTTCTATTTCAGGAAATGCAATAGTGTTGAATACATTCCTCTGCATCCACTGAGCGGGCTTGTTATTTGAAAGTCTCAGAAGGCTAGATAAAATGTTGAAGTTTATTAAAGTGAAACGCTCAACGCTACCCACGGAAACTGAAATATAGAAAAGATGTAGTGCGTAATCATACGGCGTCGTATTTTATTAGTTGAGTTTGTATTTGTCTTAAACTAAATGATACAAGCAAGATCAATAAGATGTCATCTGTTTAATACATAAAGTTTATTAGTTCGTTTGTTTTCCAAAATGGTAATATGGCGGCACTAACAATGGCGTTTGGTAAATTAAATTAACATTCTAATTTTTATACTTTATGTTTACAATTAAAACTTAAAACTAAAGTTATTTAAATTAAAATAAAACTAAGCTACTCAAATATAAAATTGTAAATAATAATCACCACTATAAAAATAACACCCCCTCTAGCAGGTCCGCTCGCGGCATGGTCCCTATGACACTGGCTACCTCTCTGGATAGCTAGCAAGATCTTCTTCTTCTTCTTCTTTATGGCATAGGAAGGCAAACGAGCACACAGGCCACCTGATGGTAAGTGGAAACTGTGACCCATAGACATTCGCATTCACAAGACCGCAATCCTAAGACTGCAAATGCGATGCCAACCCTGACGACTAAGATGGAATGCATCTATGCTAGTCATTTCACCGGTTATCTCCCCAAATCGGAACACAACAATGCAAACACTGCTGCTTGGCGGTAGGTTAATGCATAAGATGGTGGTACTAACCCGGACGGACCCTACACAAGGTCCTCCCACAAGTAAAGAAAGCATGGTTATATAGCGTCAGTGGCTTAGTGGCTTAGAATGTCAACTCGTGATTGTAACGTAGGTAACGAGTTAGAACCCCAGCAATCGCCCTAAAGCAATTAGATTCTCTAACCTAACATTACCAAATAGTCTTACGGTAAAGGAAAAACGTTATGAGAAAACACCTGTACCTTTAAGATGTTAAATTAACATAAGATTATTAAGGGCCGATGGTGCATTGAGAAAGACCTATCTGTTTAAAGAACACTGACGTATAAACGCTTGGCTTTGTGCATAGGCAAGTATTTGACTAGTTCGCACCTTCGGTACGACCAGGGCACAATTGTTTTTCTTGTCATATAGGACATTGTGCCCTTGTTCTACCAAAGGTACGAGTTGTTGGTGACCCTGCCTACGAAGCCAGCGGTCCTGAGTTCAGATAGGGCAGATATTTGTGTGATGAGCGCAAATATTAGTTCCTGATTAGTCCATTATTGGTCCATGGATGTTTTCTATGTATATATGTCTCTATATAAGTAAGTATTTATATCGTTGTCTAGTACCCATAGTACAAACCTAGAGCTTAGTTGAGACCAGGTCAATTGGTGTGACATTGTCCTCTGATATTTTTTTATTTATTCTTAAGAGAAGTTAACTGTGATTTCAAATTAAATAAAATCAAGAGAACACTTAAGCAAATACAAGGTGAAATAAAGCCCCAGCCTCATACACTCATTTAATCAGCAAGGTAATTTCCGAGAATCAATCTTTGAGAACTCTCGGCTCACATGACACCAGACGCTTAATTAGATCAGGCTCTAATACGAGAACAAGGTTCTCAAACTGCTCCCTAAAACGCGTTTATGCGCAAATTTGCTCGGAATTTTGAATCACGAGCTATGTCGCCTAGCGAATGCCATTAAGCGTATACCAAGGCAGGCGATTTACGTTCAGTATTATGCATGTGTCTCGTTAAAACGCCTACCGCAGCACCATTGAACTTGGATCCATAAATCTCTGTCTAATGAGGATTTGTTGCCATGTTGCCGAGTATAAAATCCAGTTCTGTGTATTAAAATTTATTGTATTCTAGATTTATTTATGACGATTGTAATCCCGCCCGTATTGTCTGTCTCATGGAGTTGCCTTCAGTAGATTAAGCCTGTAATTGGCTGTCAGTGCCGTGTGCGAACGCTGTATTATCTATGCCCTCAGGTGGATTACTATTATGATCAAATAACTAATTCATCCATCTATGTTTTTTTTATAGTTTTAACACCCGGTTGGTGTAAGATTATACATGTGTATCTGTGTTTTTTATAATATCATCGATTGCTAACGAATGAACTGACTTGGCCACGGTTTTTAGGGTACCTGAAAAGAAAAAAACGGAACCATTATAGGATCACTTTGTTGTCCGTACGTCTATCTGTCTGTCTGTCAAGACTCTTTCACTCCGTAACGCGTAAAGGTATCGACTTGAAATTAAAACCATAGACTCAAGTCTATAGTCCCTTGAAGTTGTGAAAAAAACAAATTTCTAAGTTATTGAAAAAAAAGATACGGCCGTTTACGCCGCAAAAAACGTATATTTCGGCACTCTCAAGGGAATCCAAATTTATAGGGTATTTTCCGATGACATAGAACTATGATAATATTTTGAAAACGATACCATTTTTGACCGGTTTTTAAAGGAAGGTACTTTTATTGCAATGATTATTAGCTAGATTTAATGAAAATGTTTAATTGCTGTCTGCTCTGATTGCCAATATATCGGTTTTTTTAAATATATTTAAAAGTTTATAATCATTTTTACTAATAAGATATTTTTTGTCGTTAGAATGTTAGTTGGTTTGAATATTACTTATACCATTATTACTTTATGTGTAGACTGCTCATAAAACCAGAAAATAATAAGAAATAGCATGGAAATACTTTACCGTAATCAAAAAATATAGCAAGCCGTCGTATAAATAACAATGTTATTACCTATTAGAACGCGGTTACTCCACAAGCATTTAGCCATTTTACATTTCGCACTGCCAGATCAAAAGTGTAGTAAGTCAAATTACAACTATATTTAAAAATCAACTTTAAGACAACGTCTATGAGCTTGAAAAAAAAAAAACAATAATTTTGAGTTAATACTGTCTTGATCTAGCAGTGCGATTTACAAATTTATGTCGCCATTTTTTCGTAGAAATAGCTCGGGGTAGTAATATCGGGTCTAACTGCCACCGGTCAGACCTATCGATTCCTCGTACATTTCAAATAACCTTCATTATATCGAAAAGGGATAAATATCTATGTACATGACGGTGATGGATAATACTTTGTATGGTTCGGGGTTAGGGTAAGGATGGAGACATTTCTTTCAACGATCCGTCAGAATAAACACGACTCAGGTTATGAAGACCTTTTTATTAATGTTAGGAAACTGTTTTTATAAGTAATGGGCAATTTCGATATTGTTTTGATCTTTTCAGAGAAGTAGTTTCTTTTAATTTCGACAGTTGACATTTTAAGCCCAGGGCATATTCCTCTTTTTATTGTATTATTGTATTATTCTCGTTATCATTATTTTATTGAGCATCCCTCGCAAACCTTAATAATGTTTGTCCTCGAGTCTGAATATAATATTAGCCATGGTTACTTTTATATCATAACGTTTACTTGGCCTAAACATCCTTAGCTATAATCTGATATATACTAATTATGAAAGACATAATATGACGTAATGTTTATAAGATCTAAAACAAAATAATAATGAAGTGGCAGCGCTGCGTTCATAGAAAAAAAGAGGGATGTGCAGGGGCGCGGCCCCCTTAAAGAAGGTTGGGAGGGCAGGTCTTCCGCATTAAAAAATAAACAATTACCTTCAAATGTTACCTTTTTTATATTAATACCTACATGCAATATTAGTGTATATCAGTATTAGGAATAATATGAAATATTCGCCCAAAATGTCACAAAAATTTAAAAGTGCTATTATTTTGCGTCAGGACAAACATTCGCTATGACCAATGGCATTAGGGGCTAAAAAAAAGGTCAAATGACCCATTTGTCGTCATCCGTTATTCAAATAACAATAAAAAGGAGCCGTGTTTGAACGCATTTAGGTTTCGAACGCATTTTGCATATTGCACAAAGTGGAATTTTGGCCCCGGTGTGGCGACCTAGCGACATCAAACGGAAACTTGTATCAACAACTCGCTAGCGCCTGGAGAGAGATCTCTCTATTGCCCTCTCCTCCTACATTGGTGACCCTCGACAATGGACAATTACGCAACCTGACGACCTTCAAGCACATGACGCAGTTTCACAGCAAGCCAGACCAACCCGCACTGTGCACCACTAGCATTCTGTCATATCTCTATGCCTGGTGTCTACAGTGTGCACGCTACTCTCACTCAACAACGCGACTCACTGCGTCTTCCAACGAGTACTTCACGAGCAGGTACACGACTCACTGTGTACTCCACTCACACACACACTCCTCTTCTCCTGCTACGCTCGCCAACGCGGCTCTGAGCACTATTGGAGACATCCACTGGCACTTGCAAGCGGCAATTCGACGCACAGACTGGCTCGTCATCACATCACCATCAACCTCCGGTCTCAAAGGGGGGCTGATGTGGCGACCTAGCGACATCAAACGGAAACTTGTATCAACAACTCGCTAGCGCCAACAGTGTCAGACAGCGGAACTAAAAATCCTACAACGCGCTAACGAAGTTTCTAAAAGTCGGTTGACATATATACCACTTCCAACTTCATCCTAATGGACTTCGGTCCCCAGGCATAACACCCGCCTGGTGAGAGATCTCTCTAATAACATCTCATCCTACATTGGTGACCCTACACCGGTAATCATTGAATATCTGTTGAATTTCGATACCATGCTTCAAATTGTATTGTTTTCCATGACGACGTCAGAGAGAATAGGTAGCTTAGGGCGTCATGTCTGGTTATTCTACAAACAGTGGCGAACAGTGTTTATGACGATAATAATGAAGGTCTATGCTGTGTGGTTGCCAGCCGCCTAGAATAGTGCCACTCCATGTCTTCCTGTGGAAGTCGTAAGAGGCGACTAAGGGATTAAAGGCTTGTAGTATTGTTAGGCGATGGGCTTGCAACATGTCACTAATATACACATCGTAAACATCTTAGCCTGTTTTTGCAAATTGTGGTTATAGAATTAACAACAAATTGTTAGAGTTGTTGGCAATTCTGTAGCTCTGCCTACCCCACTCTGGGATGAAGGCGTGATTGAGAATCGCCTGAGCGTGATAGAAACCCATTACGGATAAAAAAAAAACAAAAAAAAAACATAACTCACGCCTTCATTCCCAGAGTGGTGAAGGCAGAGCTGCAGAATTACTAACAACTCTAATAACTTGTTGATAATTTTGTAACCACATTTTGCACAAACAGGCTAAGATGTTTACCAGTGTATTAGTGACAGGTTGCAAGCCCATTGCCTAATACCTAGTTTTACAAGCCTTTATTTTCTTAGTCGCCTCTTACGACATCCATCCTCGTCGCACTATTTTAACCCAGCAACCACTATAGATTCATGTATAATGATTAATTTTGAAGTAATTTCTCTCTCTCTCTCTCTGATTTAACGCTGTTATAATGAAAGGGTTCTATGGTGATGCAACAAATAAATTTGTATACGTAAATCTACTGTTACAAGTCATTTCATAATTATCGGCTAATATGACGATGAAGATGATGATAATAACAGGATGATGGCCTGGTCCTTGGTTCAAATCCCGATAAGGGCAGATATTTGTGTGATGAGCGCGAATATTTGTTACTGTGTCTTGGATGTTTTCTATGTAAGTATTTAAGTATATATTTCTCTATACTAGTATTAATATCTTTGTCTAGTAGCCACGTACACACCTAGAGCTTAGTTTGGGACTAGGTCAATTGGTGTGACATTGTCCCCTGATATTTATTAATTTATTTTTATATTTAGAAATACTCATTCTCTTAACAGGAACTCAGAACTTTGCGGGCTGATTTTAAAACAGTAAGGTTAAAATTTCCGAGCATGTGGGAGAAAATGTTATTTCTCCTAATAACCGGATTTCAGTTTTATAGGTACCAATAGTAAAGAACTAACTATAATCGGTAATTTATCTGGGATTTAGTATTTCAAAACATTATGTGCAATAGTTTTAATTTCTGGATTCCAGTTTTATAGATTCCAACAGAGTAAAGAACTATAAGCAGTTCCCGGTAATACGTTACTGAGAGTGATGAGATAATTTATCTCGGATTTAGAATTTCAACATTCTGCGCAGCAATATTGCAGCTGACGCCATAACGATTTGATGCACTGCTGATGTTTGTTTGTTGAACGTATAAACAGCCAATTGTAATGGTTATTATAGCGTAGCTAAGTTATCGTATATGTTTGTACGTACAACATGTTTATATTTACAAACAAAGTTAATTGATTCCACTCAGAATAACTGTTGCGATGGGAATATTTTCCATTACATTAGCATTTTGTGTCAATATTTTAACAAGTCTTTATAATACGCAAGATGTTTGTTTTTATTCGATCGTTAATATACATTCATATTTATGTAAATACAGTTGTAAAATATTTTTGATCCGCAATTTTGTATTTTTTTATTTATTTAAGTACCTAGTGACTTAAGCAGGTTGCGACGCGACGATGAATCAAACGACGTTTGACAAAAAACATATTTTTTTCAAAATAACCTTACAGGTCAAAAACCTGACTTCGTCTTGGACACTTCGCAAAGAAGTAAACAAGTTTTTTAGTGTATCTACGAAAAGGGTAAATCGATTTTATTTTTTGCACACAGCTCGCCACCTAAAACAGTTAAATCATACCAAGTGCTTGCCCGTTTCATTATGTTAACTAAAGTTATTGATTTGTTAGGTAAACGGCCGGTAAACAGTCCAAGTATTGTTTGATTTGTTTGAGGACTGACAGGATAAGCGATTGGGATCGTGCCGTGCAATTTCAGTTTAGTTAACTTCTGGATGCTGCTGTTATCAAAGTCCGATGCTATGAAATCAATAATTGTTGAGAAGTAAATTTTTATACATAGGTTTTTTTTAAATTAAGATAGATGTAATCAATAGTTTTGTGTTTAGATTTGTAACACACAATTCCAGTTGTGAAAAACGTGTTGCTATGTGTTAAAAAGTTTTTATTTTAGTATCTGGGTCAATCAACTTTTCTTTGTAGCTCGTTGCCATGGTGACGTCTCCTGGGTCACTCTTTAAAACTAAGATTTTAAAGGTTATAAGTCCACTAAAAAACTACAATATTATTGGCAATTACACACCCATTCTTTTATGGCCTTTCTCCTGAGTGTGCTGGAAGTATATATTATAACATTTTTTCTAAGAAACTCTATCACTGTGGTCTCCTGGCTTACGGGACAGAATAACAACAACAAAAAGTTGATCCACCTATCTGTTACATACAAATATTATAAAAAACAGATTGATTATTAAGTTGTTGGCGATTACAGTGTTATAACAAATAATTGACAGGCAATTAGTGACAAAAGAAATGTTCTTAAGTAAGTAAGAATAGACGTAACGTTGTATCATAAAATATTTATATCTATTATGTAGTCTTATGGAGCGACATCGTCGTTTTCACGACAAAGCTCTTTAAATAAAGATTTAAAAAAAAAAAAAAGTACTCAATTAGCGTTAAATTAACATCGTATTTTGTGAGACATGTGCGTGTGGTTGATTTTCCAATTAAATATGGGTACTTATACTAAAGCTGGCAGAGAAAGCATCATGTATTCGAAGTGTTTTATATTTAGATAATGCTTATTTACGTGTATTCATTTTAACAATATATTATACTTTCCTGTAAACAGGACATCATACCGATCATTATACTACACAACAAGCAGCAGACTGTCGTTGTGCATAAGCGGACAAGAGTAGCACAATAAGTCCACGTTGCCGCCAAAAACCGCCGTGACTGACTATTATTATTTTAAATTATTACAGAACAAACAACTGTAAACAGGATCAACACGTTCAGATATACCACACGACAATCAGCAAACTGTTGTCGCGCACGGACGGATTAGAGTTTCTCCTCTAAGTCGACGTTGCCGTCAACAACTGCTGCAACAGGCATTCTCTCTTATTCACTCTTGCAATGTAAACAGGATCATCGTCTGGATACCACACGACAAGAAGCAGACTGTCGATTCGCATGGGTGGACTGTAGTCGCCAGGAAAATCAACGTCGATGCCGATAACCGCTGCGGCAGGTTATTCACGCTTATTCACTCTTAAAATATAAAAATACCTGTAAACAGGATCGTCGTCACGATACCACACTACAAGCAGCAGACTGTTGTTGCGCATGGGCAGACTGGAGTCGCACGGCAAATCGACGTTGCTGCCGATAACCGCCGCTCTGTAGGTTATTCACGCTTATTCACTCTTAAAATATAAACATACCTGTAAACAGGATCGTCGTCACGATACCACACTACAAGCAGCAGACTGTCGTTGCGCATCGGCGGACTGGAGTCGCACGGCAAATCGACGTTGCCGCCGACAACCGCTGCGACAGGCGTCGCTTTTCCAGTCACCGAAGATAGAGGACTTCCAGCTGTTGAAGATGGAAAAACTATTTATTAAAAACGTATTTTATTAAACGTAACCTTTAATTATAAATTACTTAGTTAAAAATAATGTATTTAGTATAGTAAACGTCAAAATTAGATACAGGGTTTTTATATCATGAAAACGGGTTTGCTCAACTTTTTATTGTTTTTACTTGTAACACGTATAGACACTCACACTACAGCGTCTTGCATGAGAATCTACACATAATATGGTAAACCTGCTTTCATGATACAAAACAACTGTACTTTATCTTTTTCACATACTTGTCAATCTAGTCCGCTTTACTTGGCTGTAAAATATCAAAGTACAAAAGCGTAACTACATTTTGATGTTGGCTGTATAATTATGTTAACTCCGTGGTCATTTAATATTATATTGTTTCAAAACCGATCTGTTTGGAAAACCACAAAGTTTGAAATCGTTAGTGTTTTTAATAAAACTATGTTGTCTATATGATATAATAATAATAATTTGTTGTCTTTGAAATCCTCAGGTAAGAGTATGAAAAATACAAAAATAATGTTTTTTCCGAAAGCTTTCATTTCCTTAATTGGCCGTCAATGGACCGATAACTCTTCTACCGTTGCTTGTGTTTATAGGCTGTGGTGATTCCCATCAGGTAACGCGTATACTCATTTGCCTCCCTCTCTTATAAAAAACTTATTTCATCAGGATAAGCGTCAAAAGATGGCGTTAGTATCTATGTATAGTTTAAAGGAGCGATGTCAACTTTCATGACTCTCAGGAGACCCAAAAGTAGGTCAGGAGCTCTATTCCATTTAGTTTTAGGCTTTGGACCGTGTTTCTCTTGCTGTTCAATAAATAGGAGCCATAACATCAACAACATGATAAGTGGAAATACGATTACACTGTACTAATATTGAAACGTACGTAACGTTGTTTAAACTGTCTTTGACGTGTAAAAGTGCCCGTGCGGCCTACTTACTGAATAAACATCTTTTACTAATTTAAAAAATAAATTGCTATATGTACAAATCTTCTTGTCTAAAATATGCTTCAAGATTTGAAATAATACTTTTTTTTATGTGGGTTTAATTGTTACAACGTTACTTTAATTAAAACTGAGTGAAAGCATGTCGGCCCATGCGCAGTGAAGGGTTCCAAAGCCGTTACTACAAACACAAAAAACTAGTGTGTACCCGAAAAGAGATTTTATTTAAAAACTTTGTCGGTGTAATTTAAATATACAGGGTGTATTGCAAGTCGTGTGCCAAATGATTAGGGTGGGTAGCTAAGGTCACTTGCAACACGTTTTGGGCCAATTAACACTCATCCTACTCACGGTGTTTTTTTTTATTTTTTTTTTGAAAAAATCTCGGAATCTTCCAAAAGTTAACCATTTTGTTCACCTATCTTTTTTTTTAATGTGACAGCACAAAAATATTTGTAGTTTATTTATCTCTAATGTTTGCGCATTCTAATGAAATGTTATTTTTATTCATATAGTAAACAAATAAAAAAATATTAGCCAACAAAGTGTGAAGGACAGAAAATAAAAAATCGTCACGGTCAACTTTACGGCACAATTAAAAAAAATGTAGAAGCTCCTCAGATCTTCCAACATCATAAAAACTTCTCCAGTTCCTGACAATTCTTACGGTATACCTCATGTCTAGAATCACTTTCAGTTTTTCGTCAAAATATGGTTTCAATCTAAAATGGTGGTTTTATTCGGTCAGTAGATACAACCAGTTAAATGGGCTAAATGCACAATACAAAACGCAATATGGTTAAAAATCATCTTTATTTTAATAATTACTTCAAATTTTGTTCAAATTGTCTTCCTCCACAATTGATACATTTGATTTGCGACACCTTTTTCGTAAGAATCGTCAGGAACTGGAGAAGTTTTTATGATCCAACTTGGAAGATCTGAGGAGCTTCTACATTTTTTTTAATTGTGCCATAAAGTTGACCGTGAGGATTTTTTATTTTCTGTCGTTCACAATTTGTTGGCTAATATTTTTTTATTTGTTTACTATATAAATAAAAATAACATTTCATTAGAATGCGCCAACATTAGAGATAAATAAACTACAAATACTTTTGTGCTGTCACATTTAAAAAAAAAGATAGGTGAAGAAAATGGTTAACTTTTGGAAGATTCCGAGATTTTTTCAAAAAAAAAATAAAAAAAATCACCGTGAGTAGGATGAGTGTTAATTGGCCCAAAACGTGTTGCAAGTGACCTTAGCTACCCACCCTATTCATTTGGCACACGACTTGCAATACACCCTGTATAACTACGCTAAATTACAACTGTGTAGTATCAAGATTCTCTAAGCCAGGCCGCGGACAGACAGACGGGAAGAAGGACGGACGGAGATGGCGAAACTATAAGGGTTCCTTGTTTCACTTTGGAACCCTAAAAACAAAACCGAACAATTGAATTCGAATTCTCACAGCGAGGTTCAGTGACAACTGACAGTATTTGGATAGCAAAGGGCTTATTCCGTTACCTAAATTGCACGAGCTGTCATTTTATATGACAGCTGAGCTTCAGTGGAAATGCGGAGATAAAAGCGCGGGTTCAGTCAGATGTAACGTTTACGGAGCGCACGTTACGGTTAAACTTAACAGTTGGAAAAATAGTAACATAAATCTTACTTCCCGTGTGGTTGCCGGGTTAGAATAGTGCCATACCATGTCATCCCTTGGATAACGTAAGAGGCGACTAAGGGAATAAAGGCTTGAAGTACTATTAGGCGATAGGCTTGCAACCTGTCGCTAATACGCTGGTAAACATGTTAGTCTATTTGTGAAAAATGTGGTCACAGAATTATCAACAAGTTTTTAAATTTGTTGGTAATTCTGTAGCTCTGCCTACCCCACTCTGGGATTACAGGCGTGAAGGTATGTATGTATGTAAATCTTACAAAACGTCTGACCGGATTGGGATGAAATTAAGGAGATAGATTTTAGTCTCGAATAACATAAAGGTTACTTTTTATAACGTAAAATATGATAGTTCTCGAGGGAATAACAATAAACGCGGACGAAGTTGTGCGCAAAAGCTTTAGCTACCTAACTAAATAGTTCAATTTTTACATATTATTTAATTGTAGATAGTTTAAGAATATATATTAAACTTAAGTGAGTTATTAAGTAAGTAGAGTATAAGACATAATTTAAAAACATGGAAAGCTATAAAGTTATACCTATCTGAATTCAACATAAAAGTCACAAGTAAAGGCTACTATTTCATCTCAAAGTTAAACAGTACTTTATTGATACCTACCTTAAATGCTACTTTCAGGGGGCCTAGGAAGGCTGCGTTTTTCGCGTGACAAAATGTGGTTAAAACGTCCTTCACTCGGTGTACGACAGTAACGGATGTTTTATCCAGATTTTGTCACGCGATTAAAGCAACCATACTCTACCCGCTTACCCTTACCATGAAGTACAATTACCGTACTCGCTAGCGAGTCAAATGTTTGACGACGCGCTGGCCTAGTTGGTAGTGACCCTGCCTACGAAGCTAGCGGTCCTGGGTTCAGATCCCGGTAAGGGCAGATATTTGTGTGATGAGCGCGAATATTTAATCCTGAGTCATGGATGTTTACTATGTGTTTACGTATATATTTCTCTATATAAGTATTTATATCGTTGTCTAGTACCCATAATACAAGCCTAGAGCTTAAATTGGGACTAGGTCAATTGGTGTGACATTGTCCCCTGATAATTATTTATTTATTTAAATGCCCTGTCCCTCGCAATTTATAAGAATACTGTGAACTGTGAGGGACACAGGACTACGGTAATTGTATCTCATGATAAGGGTACAGGGCCCGTAATGTGGTACCTTAACCACGGTAGATAAAGCATCCCTCACTGTCGTACTTACCTACATTTCGATGATTTATTACCGTTTATCTACATCGACAAAAATAACTTTAATAAGCTCGCAGATACGCGAATTCTTTTGTGAGACCTGCGGGGTTATTATGACATTTTGACGTTCATTTTACGGCGAGTGTAAAGGACAGGGCTATAGATGCTACATAACTCTGTCTCTTTCTCTCAGCGTAAACTGAACTGCAAGTTTATGTCATAATAACCCCCCAGCTAAGTGTAGTAATTTTTTTTCTATATATTTATCTGCAAAGTGATTTTTCATTATGGTTATTCGAGAAACTTTTACCGGCTTTGTTATAAATTGATGTTACGAGGCAAGTTTGGCATTACGCAATATAAAAAATTGCTCCCAAAACTTAGTGCGACAAATCGCCTTATCACTTTCTTGCGTATATCGTAGGTAATAAACTGTTTTTTAATGAAAATGGCAATTTAAATTTGTTTATAATACTCGTACATTACAAATGTGCTACATAAGGATTAAAGTCTTGAGATTGTAGTTTTATGAATGTTCATTTCCATTGGTCTCAAGATCCTACTTACTAGTTTCATCAGTTGGTGCTCTAAACCTTTATTTTGCTATAAAAAATATCAGTTTATGTGTTGTCTCTTTTTTGACTCTCTGTTTGTAGCAATGTAAGACCAGGACCGCATATATATAAGCCGATACTAATATGTTCTCGCTAATTTCATATACTAGATAAGATTATTTCAGAGTATATATGACCAAATTATTAATAACGTTATTAAACTACTGCAACATACATACATTATATACACTTCAACAAGCTAGTGACCGCGACTCCGCCTGCGTAGGAGATGTTTATCACAATTTCCTCGGAACCGGTCCATTTTTTTACCTTTTGTCTTTTTGCATGACTAAATTGACTTAAGCTATTTAAACACCAAATTTCATTATAATCGGTTTAGTGGTTCAATAGTGAAAGCGTAACTAATAGACAAATAGACAGAGTTTTACATTTATGACATAGATATCTAGTTATTGGTGTGCTCAAAAAATGTATCCTTTTCTTTCAAAGGTCAAAAACACCGAAAGAAAACTTAGTTTTCAAGTTTAGTAAACTTGCTGATCCCTTCGCAGTAACTTTGAGAAAACTAATCTATCCACGTCAACAGTCTGGCCAAGACTTCACCGAGCGATCAATTTTCCCAAAAACACTGAACCAAACCTCAAAACAAAAACAAAACAAAACACTCATCACTTATTCACACTAGTAAAATGCCCAAGGATTCAAAAAATGACCATCACTCACGCTTAACATAGGACCCCGGACTCAGTAACTCTTAATGCAGAAAAACATTACGTCGTATCATTTCAAGGCGGGCCGAAAGCCCAGTGTTTATCCTTTAAAGCCTTTACTGGGACAGTGATACCTGTAGGGAAGACCCTCGCTACGCTCGCATTACTTACTTATAAAAAGGGAGGGCAAAGCGGATTGAAAAAAAGACGTTTTGAAATAACGCATTTTGTCCCTTGAACGGTTAATGCTTCTTTTCTGCTCAAGTGTTGTAATGAAATTGATTACAAAACACCGCATAAAGCTACTATCTACATCATCTTTATAGTTCTAAATATAATATAACTCGTAAGAAACCATTTCACCATCGCAGCACATAAAATGTGTATAATAGAGAAGGTATAATAATAAATCATCTATGTAGGTTGATCAAATTTACTCGTAGTAGTTTAGGTCTTAAAAGCAAGACCGTATCAGTTTATAAATAGATCATTTCGAAATGATTCAATCAACCGAATAATGATTCTCCTAAACGACAGGATCCCGTATAGCACTTTGAATGTAATAATGGCCTAGTATAAACGAGCTGACAGGCTCGTTAGAATCCGCCTAACATATTTTACTTCCTAAAAATACGATATATTTTTCCAGTAATGCCGACCATTAACTCGGTCTATATTTACATTTTTTTGCGTCGCTCAAATTTCTCTCAGCTAGCTATTATTTCACAAACTGTCAAGTTGCGCTGGCCGGTTGTAAAACATTACGACAGCCATTAAATAAGGGAAAAAGAAATAAAAACACATTTAACGCCTTGAGAATTACCACTGTTACATAAAAATCAAGCACTTTTTATCGTTACTTCTTGCAGCGTTTCAAACTTCTAATCTCATGATTTTTGCTAACTGCTTTAAATTTTTGAAGTATTGCAGTCATTATAACATAAAAGAGAAACAATATGGCTAAAACGATTCTTACAATATCTTATTCCTTGAAATCAGGCCATTAATTTAGCTACTACAGGAAAATAAAAAAAGATATGCATACCTTACACAGTTACACACATACATATCTTTATGCCATAAAAATTACCCTCCTTCTCCGGCAGTTGGGTGAAAAATACAACTTAATACAGCACATCTAGCGCAAGCCCAACTTCTCTACAACTTTTAGTAGGTCAATACGTCTCTCTTAATAGTTTGTAACCAAAAGCGACGCAGTGTCTAGCAAAAACACAAGTCCGTCCGATCCGCTAGTTCTTCTCTCTTGAGCCGAGAGTATGTTGAAAAAGGAAATGGCTGTCAGAGGGACGAAGGTTTCCGAGCCAAGCCGGACGCACGTACACACCGCGCACCTGTCCGAGCAAAAACCGCAATTTTGTCACAATGCCGGACAGCTTTGTATGTGTCTTCAAAGGACTGTGCCGTATGCTTGAATGAACAGTGTACAGTGAATCACATACGTGAACAGAGGGGTTAAAATGTACATACCTGAAGTTATAATATTACATTGAGTGAATTTTGGCTCCTCAATAAATAATGTCACCGTATAGGCATGAGTTTTTTTTCCATAAGCTATAAGAGAAAATCAAGTAGGTATATAAATATTTACCTATTGAGCTTATCTTCAGTAATGAGATTTGGTAACTTAAAACATCCTAGTAGACTTTGTTTTACGCAAAAAGCAATCTTTTACGTTTGCCATGCTTTGTCTTTGAATAGCAGATAAGCAGAAAGGCTACCGCAACTCTAGCTAAAATCACTAAAATTACTTGATCTTAAAATTGATAGTAACCTTAAGTGCTTTCTTATGTATAAAAAACCTCTGCTTTGTACAGGAGGTACCCGAAAAAAAAAAATCCAATTTCGTCGGCGATAAATATAAATATAAGACAAATTGAAACTTTAAAATAAAGAATCTCTGAGCAAGACCGTGGACAGATGGACAGACAGACATGGCGAAACTAGTTATAAGGGTTTCAAGGGGAACAAAGATCTTTTGACTACGGAACCCGAAAAATGTGCGGTTTTATCAATGCAAACGCGCTATAGATTCATACGTAACTACGTTTGTAAGGATGCAAGCACTTGTGTTACCGCGACAAAGTGGAATGGTAAAATGAAATTTTCTTGCGACGTAGCTATTTTGCGTTTTTATCGCAATTGTAACACCGCAGCGTATCTATAGGAGCAGGCGAAGATACTGCAAAATGTCGCCGATATAACCACTCTTAGCTACACATAAACAGAAATACGGTACACGTATCATGTATTGCAAAACACAAATACAGTGAAAACTCAAACCAACCAATCTGAGAAGCAGAACTCCAACTTTAGGGCTTGAATCGATGCAGAGTTCAGTTGCGGTGAACAATATTAAATTGAAACGGAACTAATTTCAACTCCGTCATTATGCATATGACGTGATTCAGAACGCTAATATACCGCTTTAATGTACAGTCGTTTGTTAAAAATAATGGAGCTTGTTTGTTCCTTTCTGTGCCGCAATAGTTAGATGACACGGTAACAACGTTTATTCGTAAACTGCAGACGAGAAGGATGGTTATTCATTTAAATATCAAAAGATAAAGCTTGTTAAAACAAAACTAGTGCATTGGCAACATGGAGGCTCTTTGAAGTGGATCTATTAGCGCTTCAGACAAAACTAGATAAGAAACTGCGCAAGAAACTATTGCAGAAAGTATTTTTTTGAGAATATCATAGAAAAATACTGCTACACAGCATTTTCATTCGTGAACTGTGTTTAAAGGAGTATCGCCATGCCAGATTAATGAATTAATAATAATTTTAATTTCATGAACTGCATTCTAATTTATACGTACGAGTAACTTAAACACTTAATTATTTCATTCATTATTTCATTAATTATTTCATTCATTAATTAATTCATTAATTAATTCATTAATTCTGTAATGTTTTGTCATTTTCGTTAACATTTTTCTCTAAATACATTGAATTTTGTTGTGATAGAGTTACATAAAGTTTCGTTGAGTTCGTTTCAGGTCGCAGTGTATTAAAAACAGTTCCGGAGGAGAAAAATCATCTACATAACATAAGAGCAAAGTTTAAAATTTCCTATTAAAAGTTTTACGGGTCTCCCCCCATTCCAATTTGTCTGCACTTTGCTTCAAAGCCTCTAGCAGCTGTGGGCCTTCGGCAGGTTTTTATGATTTGTGATGGTGAAATAACAACCTGTATAGTGTGAAGCTTTACTCGTTGTTGCCCAAAAGAGTTTGCATCTATAATAACTATAGTTTCTGCGGACATCGAGGTCCAAGGGAAATAAAAAATATGCTTGATACTATTACCTACACATACATACATAAATTCAAGCCTCTATTCCCAAAGCGGGGAAGACCGAGCTACACAATTACCAACAACTAAAAACTTGTTAATAATTCTGTAACCAGATTTTGCACAATACTATTACCGAGCTGTATGATTAAAAAACATTACTTGTTTTTTCTGACGGAAAGTCAAAGCCTTTAATATTGTGTAAATTTCTCTATTTTGTCATTATTAAACTTACTATAATACTTAAATTAAGTTCTGTAAAAGTTAGGACATACAGTTCCTATCCACAATCTGTGCTTATAATTTATGAACAAATACAACCGTTTAAAGACAAAGTGTCCATTTGTCTTGGAGGGGTTTAACGCCATCAAATTTACACACCAAACAAAAGAGAACCAAAAACAAATACTGGGCAGTGCCGTTGACTCGTAGGCACCCCTGTATTTGAGAATGGCGCGTAAAAGTTTTAATCATTAAAATACAGCTGAATAATAAAAATCATTCATATGTTTTTGTGTAGGTCACTGTTTTTTTTAATGGCTTGGGGCAAACGAGCACACAGCAGTAACTCTAAAACCTATAGAAAAAATCAATCTTAAGATTACAATATCAAGACTGCAAATCTGCCCTCCTAAGCAAATAAACAGCATCCCAAAATCCATAACCGAAGCAGTTTTAGTTCTCTTTTCTTAGTAATAAGGATGATATTGCTACAAGAATTTTATCTGACATACTGCGTATTAAATGGCTTAGGAGGGCAGACATTATATGCCTACCCTGAGGACTTTGATGGAAAGGCTCTATGCTAGTTATTTCCTCACTTGAACACCACAATAAGAATACGCTGTTTAAGGGGAGGATAAACAGTACGATGGTGGTAGTCATCCGGACGGACCCTTCACAAGGTTCATTTATAACTAAATAATTATGTTAATAAATATGAAAATTTAAACTGCCGTTCCATAATGAAGAAAGAAGTACCGAGTTACGTGTCATGTGCATAATTTGGCATTTGGAGAATTTTGACATCTTCATAATGAACAATTTTAATACCTACTTGGACGGTAAAGACATTCAATATATTAACTTATTGAATTTCAATATACTTTCAGACGCATCTCCAAGAATGAAATGAGAACATTTTTATAAATCATCTCATGGGTCTTGCAACTACATCCCATGTACTATCAGCCCACTGGAACCCTGACCCACTATAGAACGGTGTCACAGTGACATTATAAAACAATTTATTTGACACTTCTTATGATTTGAATCATAACGTCACTGTGACCGATTTTTATGGGGGATCAGGGTTCCAATGGGCTAATAGTACATTTAAACTAGTAGGTATCTCGTATTATTATCTCCATTGACCACTACTTGTCCTGTTGTTCACAATTTATCCTGTTGTCCACTACTTGTCCAGTTGTTTGTTTCTCTCATGTATAATATAACCAGTTTCTGTAAAATACCAATTGTTAATATGTAAAAATTAGTTTAGTTAATTTATTAATCAATGTAATATACGGTGTTGATTGCATTGCACGTCAATAAATACAAAATTACATCGATATTGTCAACGTTACTACAAAAGAATAAAATAATAATACAACAATAACACTCAAATAATCAAAGACAACATCAATAAACAAGCTCACACGATTAGAATAATTATTATTCCCTGCAAATAATTCAAAAGTTGAATTATCTTAGTAACACAAAACCACATTCCAAACCCAAAATAAATAATCAGCGTCAATGTGGGTAATTAAGTTCGTTAATGAAAAATATATGCTGATATTTTCTGCGTAATAAATACAAAAACTCAATTGCCTTGTAACCACATCGTCATCATATTTTGGTAACCAAAACAACCAGGTTGCGATAATAAACTCCACAGCGTGGTTACGCGTTTCCACGTTATAACGATATTATTAACCATGATTAATTATCGTTAGATACCACATTTGCCATTTCGAAAATATTGTATTTCTTTACGATTTGTAAAGTTCATACTGATTCGGCCACTTTGCTGACAAACTATTTTTAAATATACGTACATCGTAGCTCTAGTTAAGTAGCGTATAACTTAGGAGGATGTAAAGTAGCTATAAGTGGGTAGAACACAAGTGGATAATGAGCGCTTTATCCGCCAACAAACTGTCCTCAGTTTGGCGGAATATAAATATGTACATACCATTTAAGTTTTTTTGTGATAAATAAATTAAAAAAATATATATTTAAGATAAATAAATAATCATTCTAAAGCTTACTGTAGTAGTGCTCTCATTTAATACTGTTCTGTACTGTTCTGGTTAACATTAAAAAGTAACATTAAGATAATGTTACCAAAATTAATCTTAACACTGTGTGTATACATACTTAAATCGTATCTTATTTTTAAATTTGATTCCCCACGTATCACTTTTTATCCGTTCAGGTTAAACTTAGAAATTTCTAAACAATGATTGTATTCAATATTGTACCCTTGCATAAACCACGGCCAATCGCCAGTTCAGTTCATTTAAAGTTGAACCTAACAATAACTCTAAAGTTGCTGACAGATGTGAGCATTTACTAGAACATTCGCTAGAATGCTTGCCAAACTGAGCGTTTCCATTGAGTGCTCGGAATGAGCAACCAATCGGAACGCTTATTTCAGCGAACATTCTAGCAAAAATGCTCAAGTTTACCAGCACCATAAAATTTACGCTCGCATTCCAATTTTAAATTTGACACGTAAACAAACCATTCAACCGGCAATATCGCACAAAACAACGGAAACATACCGCAGCTAGCTAAAGTCGCATATCGCATGTCGCTCAGAAATTAATGAAAAGTAGCTTATGCGTTGTCAAAACACACCCCCAAGTCCATTTACAAGGTATTATTGATGATGCAAGGCGGGACCGAAAGCAATTTGGAGTTTAATGAAAAATGGAACGTTGTGCAACGAAATTACGCGTAGGAATAGAACAAAATTAAGGTACGGTTTCGGCCGTGGAAATATCCCGTTGAGTTGGTTCTATATTTATGAAGCGGTAATGAACTGTTGGTTTACTTTTTTAAACAAGTTAAGCTTTTAGTCAAAAATCTTTGTGATCTGAAAAACAATCATTCGTTGCAAAGCAAACAATTGATAATTCTCAATAGTGACATTAGACGACGCGCTGGCCTAGTTGGTAGTGACCCTGCCTACGAAGCTAGCGGTCCTGGGTTCAAATCCCGGTAAGGGCAGATATTTGTGTGATGAGCGCAAATATTTGTTCCTGAGTCATGGATGTTTTCTATGTATTTAAGTATACATTTCTCTATATAAATAAATATATAGAATATAGTATTTATATCGTTATCTAGTACCCATAGTACAAGCCTTGAGCTTAGTTTGGGACTAGGTCAATTGGTGTACATTGTCCCCTGATATTTATTTATTTATTTATATTTATACATAATAAACAAATATCAGTTTGATAATCTCTCGTTAATTGAATTACTTTAACACTAAGCTTTGGGCTTTTACAGACTACGCTGGTACTTGAAAACA
Source organism: Acleris emargana (assembly GCA_927399475.2). Taxonomy (NCBI): domain Eukaryota; kingdom Metazoa; phylum Arthropoda; class Insecta; order Lepidoptera; family Tortricidae; genus Acleris; species Acleris emargana. The sequence continues at coordinate 4,650,923 of OV656839.1, read as the reverse complement.
ATAAAAACATGAACTTTTATTATGAATGCGACCGTAACTTATTAAAATTTGTGTTTGTTTGTTGGTTTGTTCCGCTTTCAAAGCCAATCCATTACCGATTATCATAGAATGTTCCATGGAGATTGTGTTCTCTCGAGGAAAAATCCATAAATTAATTCTGGATTTTTGGAAAATTCTACACGCTACATTCTTACTGATAACATAAACATTTTGCGATTACCAAGGATTTATTACCCTTACGTTAGCAACAAGCTTCATAATTTCAATGTCACGACATCTATATTAAAGATTTATGACAAAATAACCCATGAAAATCAAAGTCGCCCAAGGATAATAAAACGATACGAAAAGTGCCCAATACTAAAAATAACGAATACCGGAATGAATTGATTACCATAAAGGCCGATCAATTTTAGCTATAGTTTGTTCTTGCATTCCAGATTTAGCCTCTAAAATCAATTAAATACAACTATTAATTTTTTTTTTTTTTTTTTTTTACTGAAACAACCGGACGACTCGTTTTTTCACTTTTTCCCTTTCTCTCGTCATTATTTTAGGGATCCGTAGTCAAACAAAGCTCCCTTATAATACTGGCATAACTGTATGTTTGTCTGTTTCAAAATTTAAAACTTTTTTTTTTTTTAATTATCCCTCTTTATTATGCTAATTATAATATGTATAAATTTAATGACGACGCGATGGCCTAGTTGGGAGTGACCCTGCCTACGAAGCTAGCGGTCCTGGGTTCAAATCCCGGTAAGGGCAGATATTTGTGTGATGAGCGCGAATATTTGTTCCTGAGTCATGGATGTTTACTATGTATTTAAGTATATATTTCTCTATATAAGTATTTATATCGTTGTCTAGTACCCATAATACAAGCCTAGAGCTTAAATTGGGACTAGGTCAATTTGTGTGACATTGTCCCCTGATATTTATTTATTATTTATTTATTTATTTAACGACATGCGTATCCGTTTTTCTCTTCTGTATTTTCAAGTTATTGTCTTTAAGATACTGGTACTACCCACGGAATATTTGTATATTTCTATTGACGACCTTGTGTCTTGAATACGAAAGTAGGATCGAGTTTAACAGAATCATATTCATTGTTTTAGCCCAAGATAATGTACTCGTACACCTACTTAATTAGACGTAAAACGCCAAGTTTGAAATGAGCAGCATCCACAAAATAACGCTTTAAATTCAAAACAGATGTAAAACCCGAATTAACCACACGTATCATGCCCTTAACATAAATAATTTAACAAATTCACCCTTTTTCTGCTGCACGAAAATTACCCTTTTCATTTTTTCTCTTTTTGTAACGTTAGTGTACATAAATGTATTTTTAGAAACACCTGTAAGTATGACACGCGTAAAGGTTTTTAATCGTTATACCATTGACCATTATTATTTTCGATTGATAATTATCTGCACCTTTTCGAAGTACATTTAAAAAAAAAACCAAACCCATTTTGTTAGTGTTTGATCCTCAATGCAGTTACATACATACATACATAAACTCACGCCTTCATTCCCAAAGTGGGGTAGGCAGAGCTAAAGAATTATCAACAACTTTTAAAACTTGTTGATAATTCTATAACCACATTTTGCACAATAAGGCTAAGATGTTTACCAGCGCATTAGTGACAGGTTGCAAGCCCATCGCCTAACAGTACTACAAGCCTTTATTCCCTTATGCAGTTAAGCGCTGAACAATTCAGTTTAATATGAATTAAGATAGACTCTAGGTAGAATGGGGCAGCAAGCTTTGAGATAGACATATTCAATATCATCACCACCATTATCATTATCATACAAATCATTATTATGATCACCATTATTATAATCATCATCATCATTCCCACAACCATCATCATCATTATTAAGTGTCATCATCATCATCATATCAGCTGAAAGAATTTCACTGCTGGACAAAGACCTTCCCTTAGGATCTCATCGAGCATCGGATTTGTGCGACGTGCATCCATTGGTTTTCCACAATGATCACTGGATCATCACTAGTCAATAATAGTATAGTTATAATTATAATAAAGGCAAACTTTATCAGAAATGATGATATCCGCAGTAGAACTAAGGTTACCGACATAGCCCGAAGAATAGCTAAACTTAAATGGTAGTGGGCGGGTCACATCGCTCGCAGGACCGATGTCCGATAGGGTTAGAAGGTTCTTGAGTGGCTTCCGCGGACCGGGAGACGAGCTGTAGGTAGGCTTCCAACAAGATTGAGTGGCGACCTTGTAAAGATCGCGGGAACGCGGTGGATGCGAAAAGCGTAACACTGGTCTGAGTGGAGAGCCTTGGGGGAAGCCTATGTCCAGCAGTGGACGTCTTTCGACTGGCATGCTGATGATGAAACTTTATTACTGGATTATTCATAGAACCATTCAAAAATCTCTCATATGAAACCTTTTTATTAATAACTCTTCAACACTAATGCGACATTTGTCAGTTGGGTTAATCAATATCACGTCACGTGCTTGCCTGTCGCAGACACATTAACTACGCAGGCGAGTTGATTTGACACAGTTATAATGGACATTTCAATTGTACTTGTATACTACGTTAAAGATTTATCTGTGAAATAATTTCTAAATTGTTTGCCTATTATGTGTCCTTTAAGTTCGAAGAATGATGAATTGCTTATGAACTGTTTGTTTTCACGAAAAACTTGTTTTTAATGCGACACACCATTATGTCAAGAAATCAAGAAGAAGACAAAATCCTACATACATATAACCCTGCCACCGCCAGAGCGTAGGTGGCCTAGTAGCTTTAGGTGTCGCTTCTTAATCGTATGGCACCGAGTTTCAACTCAAGCTATTCTCGTAGTCTAGTATCAATGAACTTTTGTAACTTAATTACATCCGATGCTATTATGAAGAAAGAAAGCAACGTAAGGATGCATATCGAAACAGGTTAGTATTTACTAGAGGTATTTGTACAAAGGATCCTGCGGGGTTGAACTGTTATGTAAGTCATCTTTCTAGATAAGATAACTTTTTGCAAACATTTTTTTTTTTTTTTTTTTAATTTTATCTATCACAAAAAACTTAAATGGTATGTACATATTTATATTCCGCCAAACTGAGGACAGTTTGTTGGCGGATAAAGCGCTCATTATCCACTTGTGTTCTACCCACTTATAGCTACTTTACATCCTCATAAGTTATACACTACTTAACTAGAACTACCGGTATACTTCAGTTATGCCATACAATCAATATATTATTACCCTATTACTCGCTACTATTATCAATATTATCATACAAATCTAACAGTTTTGCTTGGAGTCTTCTCTTAAATATCTGCTTGCTTTGTTAAGTATTTTAGGAATAATATACCTACTTGCGCGTTCTTTGGCCATAGCAGTTGTTCGCTTTATATTCTACGTACGCTTTTTGCGTGGTTGTTCTGAGGTTACGCAACGGTATTCTAGTTAAATAGAATACCTATAACACTTTTTTATGGCATAAAAAGCACACAGGCCGCCTGGGGGTTATAACGGCATGGCAATGCAATTCATTTCACGGATAGCGAAAAGGTCAGAGCTATAGCAGTTATATAGCTCTGTCTCTTTCTTGCAGCGTAATCTGAACTACAAAGCTATGTCGTAATAACGTGTCTGAGACCCATAGCAATTTGCGTTTTCAAAACTAGATTCTAACCCCCTACTTATAAACGTGGAATAAGCTTGGAATAGTTTATGACATGCTTTGTCCTTATCTGTAATTGTGACATTTGCATCTGACAGAAAGTGACAAAGTATGGCATAAACTATTCCAAGCTTATTCCACGTTTATAAGTAAGGGGGTAAGACTGCAAATGGGTTGTCAACCCTTTAGGACTGAGATACCTTATACTGGACACAACAACCCAACTTTTTTTTTAAATCACTTTGACTTCAGTTTGACTGACCTAGATTAATTGGAAAATGCGTATATTTTTTAAATCATAAACATTATCCTCATAATAACTATATATATCTAAATATCTAAATCTGTCGATTCATTAAAGGAAATATTATAGAAGTTGTGGCTAAATAAACAGGATGAGCCTGAATGTTGATCCTTCTGTTGTAGGTTTTAACTGCTGTTTACGTATGTGTGGAAGTATTATATTGTATATTATATTATTTCTATGTTTAGGTGTATCTTATTAAGGAAGATATTTTATTTTCTTCCTATTTCTCTGTTGTATGTACTATTTGTTATTTCCTGAAATTTTGTTAATTTGTCTATCCTTCGGCATTGTCGTTGCTTATTCTATTCCGAGGTTAACTGGAAGAGATCCCATATGGGATAAGTTCGCCTATGTACATTATTTATATTGATGCAAACATGTCTTGTAATTGTTTATGTGCAATAAAGAGTTTACATACATTTACATACATACATATCCCAATTCCCCTATTTCACAAAGAGTTCCTCTCTGCAATTTGTAACTTAACCTTACCTTATATATTTTACGGAAAAGGTAAGAGTCTCAAAATACTTACACACGGCAGCCTCTTCGGTCCCAGAAGGGTGGCCAGGTGACGTAGGACAAATTTCCGCCTCGACAAACCCTTTTGAGGGCGAAACGGTTTTTCCCTTGTTTTCATTTAGTCCCGATAGAAAGATATTAGGTTAACTAGGGGCCGCGGAATTTCACCTGTTACTAGCTAGTTTACACAAAGTGAACCAGTGTGAAATGGTGGATTGACAGAGAAGGCCCTTACAATGTTAACGTACTGAGAACCAATTGGATTCCTGAGACACCATGGTTTATTCGTTTAATATTTATTAATTAAAAGTATTATCACCTGTTTTTGTTATTTTTTGTGCATACTTGTATGTGTCCAACCCCATGCATTGTCCTAACTCATATTCTTCAGCGTTAGCAGGAAGAGATCCTATTTAGGGATAGGTTCGCCTTTGTACATTCGTTTAATGTTTATATTGTAATATATTTTATAGTTTTGTGCAATAAAGAATCTACATACATACATACCATGGAACTTACTTGGGTACACTTCATAATTGCGACGTGTCATAATTCCGAAAGCAGCTTCTTGATTGAAAACTTAACTTTTTGCTATCGCTTATAAATCAAACTTAACATTTCTTACTTATGACCATTAAATTATGCGTAATCTAAAATAGCTCCAGCATAGCATAGCTTTCGGAATAAAAGTACTTCGAAATTTAAAGGTGTTGCTAACAAAGTGTTGTAATCAATCTAATTGTAATAAAGAGTAGTAATTTAGTAGAAGCAAAAGTAACAAGTGTTCATTATCTCCCTTGAAAATAATTAACTTAAAAATAGAAACAGAACTTGTGCGGTGAAAACAGGTACCTGTATGTCAGGACACCCAGGTCTCCAACCCTCACAAGTCTATAGTGACATGTTTGGCAGGTGAATTTAAAGTTATAAATCTTACACGATTTCTAAGTTTTCTTTCAGTGAGATCGTGTGGCATCCAAATATCGAGTTTTTTGTGTACCCAGCTCTTTTTAAATGGACAAAACTATTTTATAAAAAAAAAATATGTTACTTTTTTAATTGCAGTAGAACCAGCCAGATACAAATAGTACATACAACCAAAGATATTTTATTATAAGTTCATGCATACTATATGCGAAAATACTTTTTCCCTGACCATATCTTGTCATTTTGCGGCTGTCTTACCCCCAGACCAAAATCAACAGTGCGAACACTGCTGGTTAGCACCAGGTTACTTGGTCAGCAATGTAAATTAACTCAGTTTAACAAAGAGGTCATGGCTAAAATAGGCTAAACACAAATCAATACACATTCAAATCACAAACACGTCATCAACACAAATCTATTAAACGGCAATTGAATTATTAATTAGCAACAGAATATGTTTAATTTCACATTAGCATTATTAAAATCAAATCTGACGGACTTATTATTTGATATTTATTAATTTTACAGTTTAATTCTGAAATTGATATAACGCTTTTAAATTTGAATAGTAATAATAATTTAGATGACATGTCATAATTGTCTCCAAAGTGTCACTGAGTTCGATGAAAAATCCGTAACCCAAAGATGTTGTGTCTTCTTCGATCTTTATACTACTTAGATTTACTCAAAATACAGTACTCCATACTTTTAGCGATTTGTACTCGAAGGAAGGTGCCCCGTAGAACCTAGCACCCTCTTGATATGCCTATACTGTCCGTCCGTCCGTCTGTCCTATATTTTGAACCGTAATAGACAGCGACGTGATTTCTTTCAGAATATTTTTACTTACGACGGATTTACTAACAAGTGAAAATAATTTAAAAAAAGTTAAATAATAAAGAAATGTATTTTTCAATACTTTTTTTGTATTATAAAAACGGTAGAACATAGAAGCGTCAAAATTGTTAAAATTTTAGTTCAAACCCTTAGAAACAACAATTAATAAAAAGTGGTCAAGTGTGAGTTGGGCTCACGCCGATTCGATTCGAATTGAATTCAAATCGGAATATGATTATACCTACTGACCAGGCGGATATGATTATACCTTCGGTGCTCAGTCCGACTAGCATTTGAGCGGTTTTTTTTTTACACATGCACTTTTTTTTTTATGACATAGAGAGGACCTACTTGTGGGAGGACCTTGTGCAGGGTCCGTCCGGGTTGGTACCACCATATTATCCATTAACCTACCGCCAAGCAGCAGTGTTCGCATTGTTGTGTTCCGGTTAGGGGATAAGACAGCCGGTAAAATGACTAGCATAGAGGCATTCCATCTTAATCCTCAGGGTTGGCAACGCATTTGCAGTCTTAGGATTGCGGTCTTGTGAATGCGAATGTCTATGGGTCACAGTTTCCACTTACCATCAGGTGGCCTGTGTGCTCGTTTGCCTTCCTATGATATAAAAAAAAAAAAAAAAACAAACGAGCACACAGGCCACCTGATGGTAAGTGGAAACTGTGACCCATATTCATTCGCATTTACAAGTCTGCAATGCAATCCTAAGACTGCAAATGCGTTGCCAACCCTGAGGACTAAGATGAAATGCCTCTACGCTAGGCATTTCACTTACCAGTATGTTTTTCAGTTGCATTTTATAGAAAAACGAGCATTGCCGATCGCTGTTAAGAAAGCGGCCCAGGAATTTAACCATTAAATATAGCAATAAGTGCCTTAAAGTTAAACTTTTTCGTAGAAATTCGTTTCCTGCATTATAAACGAGGAGTTCCATGTAGGTACCCCAGCTGAGGTCGTACTATGAAGTAATGAAACTTACCAAGTTTCAGGCCGCGAAAGGGATAGAACTATATAACTGCTATAACTCTGTCTTTTAACTATTTAAGTTAAAATAAATTTATACCAAACATTCTTACTACTAAAATGTAATAAATATAATCCGCGGGAAGACACGGAGTGACACTATTCTAACTAGGCAACCACAGTTTTTTCTCAGTTAAAATAAATTTCCATGCAATTTTTTTATGCAAGTAACTTGTGTTTTTCTGTTTTGTCTATTAATTGACCGGCAGAAAACGCTATTAGGTCTTAACTACGCCATTTTAACCTTACCATTACGATGTATGGTAAAAATGAAATTGAATAAAATAGCTACAATATTAGCTGAATAAATACCAAAGCTTAGAGTAACAACGATGAATTAATTGTGGTCCTACTAACATCTTAGTTGATGTAAAGTCAAATCAAAATATGAATAGGACTTCGTATGTCGAGGGTTTTCACTATCTCTGACATAACAAATACACAGACAGAGGCAAGAGAGATTATGATGGCGATAGACGGAGCCGAGTACTATTCTGCCCTCCTAAGCAGTATCCCACAATCACTAACCAAAGCAGTTTTAGTTCTCTTCTCTTAGTAATAAGGTTGATATTGCTACAGGAGTTTTATCTGACTTACTGCGTATTAGCTTAGAAGGGCAGTATTTAATACCTCTAATTTTACTGGGGGCAGCTATCTAATACTTTGTTAAACTCGTATGAAACCATGATGATAATCTTGTTAAAAACCACCTTTTACTTAATAAGCCACGTGGCACACAATACAGCCTCTAAGCTATATGTATTTAACCAATGTTTAACCAAACCCTGGCCTCCACACATCTCAACATTTATGTGAAAAGTTTTTTCATCTATCCACTCTGTCGACAGCTGTTATGATGAGTTCTGGAAACGCCTGCCCAGCAAAATAATAACATGCTCGTGGTCGTAGATTGTTTATTTTATGCTGAACATTGCATAATTTTTACAGTAGGAATTATTATTTAGCCCGCCGTTTGGCAAAAATATGTTTGCCAAATGTATCTTTTCCCAATTTTTTTATTTGCCAACTCAATGTTTAATATTTTTTTCACGATTTTTTTCAGTATCTTCGTGTAGAATCCCATGGGTTACGTTAGGTTAGTTTTAATAAAATCTTAAAACATTAACGGTAACACTAAACAAAGCGGGTTGGTAAATGAAAAGTTGGGAAACGATACATTTGGCAAACATATTTGGCTGAAACAAAGGTAACCCGAAAATCTCATTGGAATTATCCTTATTTTTCCAATCATTGCCAACCTGCGCTTTTTATGCTCTTGTTTATTGATGTGTATAATCATTGTCTTTTCGACAAGCATGTGAATATGAGGGTGACGCGTGTTTTTTGCTTGATTGATTTTTTATAGATGGTCCCGCCATCTCTTTTTGATCTGCTCTTACTCCGGCTGCCATTTCTTGAGACCCAGTCGGTGGTTATTTTGGTCCAAAGATCCGGATGCATTCAGCAGAGATGTCCACCCGAAACCCGAATTATGATGTACATACTGATTTATTTATTTACATCGTCAATGAGCATACTCTTGCAAATGTATAAATATCATAAATTTAACTTATAGCTCAGTCTGAAGGGACATAAACCAGCCTATGCTTAGCAAAACGTGAAATATAAACAGTTTTTCACATACCATGCCTTTGAGTATAGGTGAGGCTCGAGCAGCCATTTTGAATTGAAGAAGGTGGCATTTTTTAAATGTAAAAAAAACAACTCATCAAAGTTTATTTATGACACAATGTTTGATGAGACATTCAAACTAGACAAAATTATTAAGCAAGGTATGCTTACTTATATTTTTTTATAAGTCTTTCTGGTAAACAGTTGAAAAAATGTTACATGCGGCAAAATCTAAAATATTGATAAAAATCAGTAAAGTCTGTTTTGATTGTGCTTGGTAGTAAAAAATAATATACTGCTAATATGACATTTAAAATACAATACGCTAGGTACTCCGTTACTTCGACGAATTAAATAACATAGGGAGAAAAATAAAAAATACATTTCCAGGCAGGGCTTTAAATATCTAGAATGGAGTTAAACTATCTGCAATTTAGGAGTTCGTTTCAGAGGTGAACACTGCTCTTAATGGTCCATTAAACTTTTAAGAAAATAAAAGTTGACGGCACAAGTCGGCCTTTTGTATACGGATGTATTATTCTTGAGCAATAAAACCTAACTAAATAAATATAAAGTTAAGTTGTTAACCCATATCACATTTATTTTACCCAATGAATCGTTACAAATAAAGATTTATTAGTCTTCAGAATTTCAGCAAGAACATCAATTTTGATTACGAATTTGACTTATTCACTATTCGACTTTCATAGGCATTTTGACATAAATATTCAACCTCAATAGATCGAATTTACTAAAGACTTATTGTCGTGCACGAACGTTGATTTTACTCAATCAAATTGATTTGGTCATGCTTTGCGACTTACCTATCTAATTTTCTTTGTCACGAAGACATTAAGGTAGGCATAAGATTTAAATTTAAAATAGTACATTGGGCATCAAGGGTAGTAAGAGAGGAATTACTAACGAGAGTGTAAGAAGCCCGACGCCCCGGAATAATTAGTAGTAGAAGTAGTAAAAGTAGTAAACGTACAAACAAATAATAATTACCTATGTTTATCCACGGATATGTAATTTGGGAGTCTCAGGTAGTATAACTTAACACGCATGTCTTTAATCTAAATGATCAAAAAAACATAGGTAATTATTTATTTGTACGTACAATAAAGAGTTTACTACTACTACTACTTCTACTACTAATTATTTAAACTACCTATTTAAAATTAAGTACCCATTAATTACTATACAAATGCACAATATGCCTTTGTGACATTTACCTGATCAAAAATTGGAAGTGTATTATTAAAGAAATCGTATTGTTCGTTTATACTTTGCAGAATAATTGTTTTCATTGCGAGACAATACAGCGTTTTAACTTTTTTACGGAAAACGCGTTGCATTGCAGTTGTTTTTGATAATGAATTAATTTTGGAATGGTTTATATTATGTTACCAACGCACGACAATTGAAAGGAGTTCTTTTTGTTGTCTTTTTTTTACTTTTTTAAAAAGTTGAAATGTAAGTGGCCAGTAAGTATTTCATATGCAACATGTACGTTCGTTCCTCTAAAGAGGTTGCAATCATTCCGATTTAAATTATACCGGTTCTAGGAAATGTATGTAAAGAATTTCATGTCAAGATAACTCCATGTTCTCCCTTAGCAAAAATTTTGAAAAAAATACATATTATAGGACGTTAGTGGGAATTTTACCAGTGAAAAAATTAGAGCGGTCTCTAACATGGAAGTAATAAAAAAAAAAAAACTGAAAAGTTTGAATGGGTTTTTTTTATTTTTTTTTCTATGGCATAATGAAAATATAATTATGGCCATTTGATCATCTTGGTTAAATGTACATTATATGCCAAGCTCATTAAAATTGGTTAACAGGAAAAAAAAATATCAAAGAAAAATTAAATATAGTTTTTTTTTTTTTGAACGAAAACTATGATATTTAGGGTGCTCAAATTTGGCAAAACAATTACTAATGCAGAGCCTTCTGGTTAAAGGACATTTATTTACTCAAAATAAATAATGAATAATTTATAATACGAAAATGATGATAGTAACTATTCATAAGCGTCTATATAAATAGTTATATAAATATCACGACTTTAGCTGACTGACACAAAATTATTTTTCAAAGCATCAGACGTGGATGATGAAATTAGAAACCGTTTTATTTTTTGGCTGAAAATGAAACCTTCTTAGTCAAAAATAATACGAAATAGTTGCAAATTTTTAAATGCAATTAATTACTCCCCAAGGACTACAAACTCGCCATAACTCCCGTGGGAACAATTTAGGACATTGTCCTGCTGTATACAGGCATGGAATAACACCATTTACGAGCAAGTGTGATGAAAATATATTTTTATATAGCAACAGAGAAGGCACACGAGCACCCAGGCCACCATAATATATGGTAAGTGGGATCTGTCACATGTAGACATTTTAATTCTCAAGACTTCAATCTCAACATTGAAATCCTATGACTCAACCCAAAGTTACTCTTTTTTTTATATTGAATTTAAGTAGGTCAATGCTGAATAGGCGCGCGCCATAACTCTACTAATGAATTATTTTAACGTGAATAGAACGGTAGTACCTGTATTAATTATACAGATTTATAGTACGACCGTAAATTCTACAGATATTCGAGTAACTTTTGACTGGCAAACAAACTGGTCAAACGCTTAAGTCTAGAGACATTGCGGTTTAATCTGCATGCAGAACCAATACGTACCAGTGTACCCATACTGTATAGCTACAGTGTGGGTATAGGCTTCCCACCAATTCTAGACAGTAAAAGGGAAAGAGATAGACGACTTCTATAACTCTATCCTTGTCTAACAGGAATTTGGCAGGATTTCACTCGTTTATTTCGTCATAATTGACAACAATTCATTTTGTGCTAAGGTAGTAAAATAAAATACCGTTTCTAGATTTTACACTGCTGATTACAGTAAAAATATCTTTGGATTTTTTTATGCAGTAGTTTTTTTATATTTAGGAAAAACAGTAAAAAAAGTTGGATTGTGAAAGTTAGGAATACACTTATAGTGCCCTTAGTCCATTTATTAGCAAAGGAATTCAAAAAAATATACCACTGTCATGTTCATTTTTTATCTGTCTGACGGATTACTTGATTCTAACGACACGCTTTCGATTCTACGCAAAATAGTTTATTTATTTTAATGGCGTCTACAAATTACGTAATTAATTAAATTACGCAGAATAACAAATTTGTGAACGAACGACAGCGAATGACAAGTGAGTGACATGACATGAAAGTCAGTTCTGTTTTTGTTTGGCTAAGATCACGACATCAGTATTCCTAACTTTGTATATACGGCCTTTTTAATGACTATTTCTTTAATAAATTATTAACGACGAATTTAAGTTAAATAAAGAAAGAAATGAAGAATAACGCGAAAAAACAGTAATGCTTTTTTTTTGAAATGTTGTCAATTATGGACTCTGATCATTATAATTATGCAGTTGATGTGTTTCAGGTACCAATAATGATAGAAAAACATATTCGTTTTTTAAACTAAAGTTGTAAATATATTACAAATTTACAGCTTAGTGATATTAATTTCCGTTGGCAACGGCAAAACTTCTGGAAAGTTCTCTGGGGACATAATTCTGAATCTAACGGTTTAGCATACAATACATAATTAATAAACTAAGCTGAAGGCGAAGCCTTCATAAAAGCTTAAACTCCAATTCAAAGCATAATTATCTTTGAAAACATTACTAATATAAATTTATTAAGGGAGTATAGGGTTGTATTACCTACTGTTAAGCGATGGGCTTGCAACGTGTCATTAATACGACGGTAAAACATCTTAGCCGATATTATTATGTGCAAAATGTGGTTACTGAATTATCAACAAGTTTTTACAGTTGTCGGTAATTCTGTAGATGTATGTATGTAATTAATTTTGTTCTTGACTTTTACTCGTTCCTAATTAAACTTTCGTGAATGACATTAATTTCATTCATGATTTAAAGTGACAGTGTCACTACTATCTACCCCTTTTCTCATTGATTGATTGTCATTTGTGAATATGTAATAGGCTTCAAAATACATACTTAACGACGCTACGTCAAACATTATCTGAGTAAGTCACGAAACGTCTATCGGTAGTGGCATAGCCTCTGCCCGTTAGAACCTCCACATTTCCATATATAATTCCTCCTTTTGGTCAATGTAACTTTAATGTATTCATCCATTTGGATTCATGAAGGTATAGGACCCTTACCTTCTCATTGGCGCTGTGTGACTAAATCGACGAAGCGTAAATTTACTTTGTTGGATCTTATACCTACAATTTTAGAACAATGGCCACCGACTCTCGTTTGAATTTCGAACCCTTTACAGGGATGATTAAAATTCTTTTGTACGCCATTCAGGTTGATAAAAAATCTTTGTGTTTTATATTATATATAGCGGATTGGTTTTACATGAATAAGTCATTCTTCGAAAATTGGTATTTAAAATGGCGTTACTTATTCAACTTTATCTTCGATCGAAAATTGGGCGAATGTTAAATTAACTTGAAGTTGCTTACGAAGTGAGTTTAAGTTCACAAATATATTTAATTATGTTTGCTTTTTGAGAGGACATCTTTAGTAATAATTAGAAAAAGAGTGTTTGAATTCTGGGAGTTTGTATCTATCAGGCATGTAATCTTAATTTCCGTAACAATGAAACCGTTACGAAAAAATATTTTACCATCTGAAAGCCACATTATTCTGAATCATATTTTTTTTTAATTTGTTTAAACCGAAGTGAAGCGAGGGCGGGACGCAAATTAAATATAATTTAAGAACCATTTATTCGAAGAAACCATTTCAATTTACACTGTAAGATTAAAAAAAAAACAGACTTTGATCGATCACAAACTTGTTATATAAACACAACAATATTATAAGATATCTGGAATTTGAATTGGATATTCATTATCGGATCATTATCTTTGTATTCCTCGCGAGATGAGTTCTGATAGTAATTTAGCATAGTCACTATACTCATTACTCGAGTTACATTTTAAAGCTTGTCCCAGTAAAAAATGTCGCTTATAAACTTTAAAAAACTGCGTATTAAATATTAAAATTCACCAAATTTTCTGATACCGTTTTATTTGATATTCCTTTAAATATTATTATTTACGCATAAAGACCAGTTTAGGATTAGTTCATCCAGAAACTTCTTAATTTCCCCTTGACCCCTGCCATCAAAGTTTGTACATCGTCATCGGTGATCAGTTTGGAAGCTTCATTCCACTTCCGCTTGAAGTCTTGAACTGAAGTGGCATTACTTTTATGTTTTAAAAGCTTCTGTTTCACACGAGCCCAATATTTTTCAATGGGTCGTAACTCCGGGCAGTTGGGAGGATTGAGTTTTTTCAACAAAATCGTCATTATTTGCTTTGTACCACTCTTTACTTCCTTCGTGTAGTGACACGTGGCCAAATCAGGCCAGAACAGGGCAGGTGAAGTATGCCTCTTAATGAATGGCAAAAATCGTTTTTTGAGGCACTCATTCGGGTATATATCACCATTTATGGTTCCATTACCAGAATATGGTGTACTGCGTTTGCCACATGAACAGATCGCCTGCCACACGAGAACTTTCTTTGCAAATTTATCCATTTTGATAACCTTATACTCTTCACTTACTACTTTTCTGTCGGTCCCAGAATAAAAATGGTGTCCTGGAAGTCATTTGAATTCAAGTTTGCAGTAAGTTTCGTCATCCATAACTGTACAATATTTTTTCTTAGTCATTCTTGAATAAAGTTTTCTAGATCTCGTTTTAGACTCTTTTGACTGTTTTGCATTTCTGTTGGGCACTTTAGTTTGTTTAAACGTTATTATAAAACAAATTTTTTTCACTCGTTGCACTGTAGATTTCGAGGTTTTAAACTTCTTGGCCAAGTCTCGTACAGAGAGGGTAGGTTTTTTCTGTAAAGCTGTTATAATCTTCTTCTCGATATTCTGGTTTACAAACCCTGGTTTACGTCCACTTCCAGGCCATCGCCGTATACCACCTGTCTTCCTGAACCGTTTTAAAACCGTTTGAACGGTTCTCGTAGATGTTTTCAGCTCAGATGCCACTTTCTTCGCAGAGATGCCTTTATATTGAACATATTTGTACAAAAAACAATCGTGTAACTTTTCTTGCACCGACGACATCGTTGAACATCTAGTACTGACACCTTATTTTTATTTTTTATTTATACATTATAGAGCATCCTAACGGGAAACATAGTTTTCAAACCTCTTTAGATTTCATCCTGATATACAACCCCATCTAATAATGAGCGACATTTTTTTCTGGGACAAGCTTTAGTTTTTTCCACGTAATATTTATATTTTGAAATAAACTATAAAAATTAAATTGAAAATTGGAATAATATAAACGGATCAATCTCAATCTCTCAAGCTTAGCTGGAACAGTTTCCTGTTTGTACATTCATACATACAATAATAATACAGGTGTTTGGTAGCTAGGTGCAAAGCTTCAAGGGGGTGATAGAACAACTCCTAAGATATCGATTTAACCACCATGTATGTTCAGCAATTGTTATTAGTTTCCGAGATATTAATAATTTGAATCGGTTTTTTTGTAATTTTATAGACAAACAAACTTTGTGCGTTTACTCAAAAAGTTGTAATGAAATGAAATTTGGCATGTAGCTTTAAAAACTTCCTAAGTTCATAGTGATGCTAATTATGCACGATTTTTTTTTTTTTTTTTTAAATTAATACATGAATTTATGGGTTTTCGTAACACGGACATAAGGAAAAATGTCAAAAAAATCTATAAAAATGATCAATATCTCGGAAACGACTAAAAATTTCTGGACATACTAAGGGGTTAAATTGATAGCTTATGAGCTGCTATATCACCCCCTTGAATCTTTGCACCTAACTACCAAACACCCTGTATAAAGACGTATTAAACCCAAACCCTTTACATTGCAGCAAAGTTACGTTAATCTCAGATAACGTGTTATACTAAGCGCAGAACTTTTCAACACCAACTAATGTTAACTCTGGGCTAAACCCGTGCACTAATTTACCTTTCCATCTCTCCACTAACCCCTTTAGAAACAAAGAAGAAACATAATGAAACTGCGATATAAAGCATTCGAACAGCAATGGCCGTTCTTTCAAAGGAAAATACGCAGCGCATTCAACCGTTAGTTACCCCGAAGAGGTAAAACCTACATTGGAATTAACTGAGCCTGGATTTTTACATTAAATTGCAGCAGTTGATTGTTTTTTATTTTACTTTTTTGGTTCGTTTCTTTCTGTTTTTGCCTGCAGGGTACTAATACATTTTTTAAATTTATAGAGTTTTTAGTAATTCTGTAGCTCTGCCTACATCACTCTGGGAATAAAGGCGTGAGTTAATTATGTATTAAATGCTACGAGGATTTTTAATATGTCGCTAGCGTTTTCAAAATAAACAAATGTTTGTTACGGTTTGGGTTTGTTATGTCGTGTGGTTGCCGGCTTAGAATAGTGCCACTCCATGTCTTCCCGTGGATGTCATAAGAGGCGACTAAGGGAATAAAGGCTTGTAGTACTGTGAGGCGATGGGCTTGCTACCTGTCACTTATATACACGGCTGCCCTAGCAAAAAACCGAGTAACTACAATAAATATTTTTTTACAGAAGAACAATAAAACTAAAAAGTCGTTTTTTAAAAGACCTGTAATGAGAAAATGTTAGTTTTACTTAATAAGACACGCATTGTAGTATCTTTTAACTGTTTGCATTTATATTACAAAAAACGTTGAACTTTTAGTTTAAAATGACTTTGTGTTTAAGCAAGTATCAAATAAAATATGTTCCCTCCGAGTTTTCAAACGAAAAACAAAGTAAATCAATATACTTTGTTTATTCAACCAAATTTTTGTATATAATAAGATGGAATGCAATGAAAAAGTAAAGTAAATCATATTTAATTTATATAATTATCATAGTTACAGCGATGCTATTCTATAGAATCCACGGGGTCTTGAGTAACTAGATCTCTTGAACTGTCTTCTTCTTTTAAATTTATCCAAAATTTGTTTTTAAATGATATTTATCGGCAGTAAATTTATTAAAGGGTATTTTACGAGTAGCTAAATACTTACCTGTTCACTATGTAAACTTTCAGTATTTTGAAAGTAACTGTCAGCCGGAACCCCAGATTCATTAAATAAAGGTATCATACTTTGGTTGGTACTGATGCCAAGGTCTTCCAGTGTAATTAAATCGCCAGAGCTCTCCATTTCATAACTAAAATTAAAATAAAGTGTTTTAAGTAAAACTTGTTTTACCCTATACTTTAAAGTCCGTGATCGAATTCGAGATCAAAAATATAAGCATACAATTGTCAATGTCAAAGTGACATTCCAGGGGTATATAATCTTGGTTTGAAGATTTCATTTTTTAATGTTTGAATTTTAATCAATAATAAATTCCGATACCTACATGCTTTTCAGTAAGATATTGGATGGAACACTTTTTCACACCAAAGTTTGTCTATTCATGTGTAATGTTAAAAATAGTTTTATTCTCAGTCACTATTCTGCATACCGTCACCGGAAATGCCAAGAACATCGGTAGTTTTATTGACACAACCACCAATTTTTGTAGAAATATTTATAGGCTTTCATCACCATAAGTTTCTTACTAACGGTCATAGCACTACGTTGCCATTTCTTCGGCGATGAGAAATTGTTCTTTTTATTTGAAGGGCCCGACTGAACTTCCATAGTTATTAATTTCCAATGCAACACACACGAACAAATAGAAACTGTACACGAAAATACAACCAAAACTAAACAATAAATAAAAACTTAACAACAGAAAGCAACGATACCACAGAGTAAACGAAAAGAAGCACATTCATTTGACATATGTCAGAAAACTAACGCCGTATGTCCCGTATTGCAATAACTGTAAAATTATTATAATAACGAACCAAATGTTTAAAACTTCTTACCATTGCCAGTAGCATAAATTAAAACTCCATATATTTTATTCAAACAACATAAATACGGAATTAAAAAAAGTATATCTACTGTTAGCCTTAGTGTAATATTTTCAACTCTTCACACAATATTATATTACCCTGATTATTTTTATTTTTATTTTTATTTCAATGATTTTAAACTATCCATCACTTGGGTTTGTTTTTTTATGATGGCAATCCGTTTGTTTACATGTTTGATCTCGAATTCGATCACGGACTGTAGTTACTTTATACAGTGGAATATGATAGTGTAAAAATCTTGAAATTAATAAAATAATGTTAAATCACTAAAGGTACTCACTTGTTTGTCAAATCAGCTGATATTGACGTACTTTGAAAAAAATGATTCATTTCTTCTGTTTCTAACAAGAAATCATCTATCAAGGATAATTCTGAATTTCTATAACAAAATAACATAGGTATATTAACTAAATTGTTATTCAATTTTGAACTATAAATAAATAGATCTGTTAAATAAAAAAAAAATACCTTTGTGCTAAATTAACACAAGCATCCGGCCACGAGAATTATTCATCTTGAAAAGCACTTACAAAATAGTCACTTTAATCAACTTAAATTACTTTGTAATAAATGAATTATAACGTAATTTATCAATTATGATAGTTATGATGCAGTCGTATTGCTCCCGTGTTCATCTAAGTATAATTAAAAGGTGGGTGGTTGAACAAATAAAATGAAGTATCCCAGAAGAACTGCAGAATTACACACAACGCAAATCAAAAACAAAGCAACTTCAGTTCTCAAACCATAAACAAAGTAAGTAGCCATTAATTACTTTGTTTTTGTGTTGAAATCACAGTTTGATTTGTTTTTGAGTTATAATCCCGAAATCTTAAGTGTACTTACTTGATTTTTATGAAAAATAATTCGCGATCCATGTAAAATTAAAAGTTTTTGTTAAAACAGGTCTGTGCAGAATCAAAAAGTAAATAATATTATGCAAAAAAACGATTTCAGAAAAAAATGTAGTTACTCTGTTTTTTGCTAGGGCAGCCGTACACTGTTAAACATCTTAGCCTAATTGTGCAAATTGTGGTTACAGAGTTATCAACACGTTTTTAGAGTTGTTGGTAATTCTGTAGCTCTGCCTACCCCACTCTGGGAATGAAGGCGTGAAGGTATGTATGTATGTATGCTACGGTTTCGTTCCAGTTAGTAAAGTTATTGCAAATTAAAGTAATAATTGCTTTATTAAAGTGGGTGCCGCAAAATGGGCGACGTATACGGGGCAGGCCTAGACGGAGATGGCGGTACGACTTGGATGCGTTCCTCAGCAACTGGCCAGAAGAGGCACCTTATAGGGACTCATGGAGATTAAGGGGAGAAGCCTTTGCCCCGCAGTGGGACACTCATACAGGCTAAAAAAAGCATTATCCATTTATCCTTATTTGTATTAATCCTACTAATATTATAATATGCAAAAGTTTGTGTGTGACTGGACGGATTTGGATGTTGTTTGAAATGGAAATAGCTCATACTCTGGATAAACGCAAAGGTTACTTTTGATCCCGGAAAATATAAAAGTTCCCTCTACTAGTTGGAGCTAGTAATTACATAGATGAAAATATGTTTGTTTTTTCGTTCCGTCTTCACGATCCAACGCCTTAACCAATTGGAGTGAAATTTTATACAGAGGTGGTCTAAAGCTTCGTGATTGGTAAAAAGTAGTATCAATTAAAAAAAAAACACTTTTTGAGAGAACATCGATAAACTACTTTTACGCCGATGGGGTCTACTAGATCTTTATTTTGTTTAAAATAAGAGCTAATTTATTTATTTTTAACATAGAGAAGGCGAATGAACACAAAAGCGACCTGATAGTACCTAAGTGAAATCTGTGACTCATAGAAATATGCATTCTCAAGACTACAATTTAATGACCGCAATCCTAGGACGGCAAATACATTTTCGACCCTGAATAAGATGGAATGCCTCTATGCTTTTAATTGAAACGTATGTTTTATTCCTACATAGAACAGAAGAATAGAATAGAAAATATTTATTCAGCGAACGCAAAAAAAAAATTACAAAAATATAAAGTGAAAAGAAGACATTAACAGGGTACGTTGAACAGGATCCCTATCAGCATTTTCAGAGGGACCCTGACTTAAAACTAAACTTAATTAAACAAAAAGACGGGTAACAGTAAACAGGTAACAGGTAACAAACATTAGCGACAATTCGATTTAAAAAGTGAAATAATATTAATATAAATACACACTGAAAAATATTAACAAAGACTAATGGTATTTGTGTGGCAACACCAGAGCAGCACAACTGTTTCCAACATAGTAAAACAACAATGCGAACACTGCTTTGCGAACTTTGCATAGGTTAGACGATAAGATGGTGATAGTGACCCGGACGGACCTTGCACAAGGTTCTACCACCATTCACAATCCTGGGGTCCTAGTGTAGAAGGGTATAAGTCTTCTGACGATCAAGTGAAAAGGGTTTAACTCTAGTATACTCTCTTCATGTTTATACCTTTTTTATTACGAGTTAAGTCAATTTGTACCCTTTCTCCATGGTCCCGTAGAGTCCCATAGAAGTGTTCTTAGTCTTTTAGATGTCTAGAGTAAATTTAACAATAATTATTTATTGTAACATAGTTTAATTTAAGTATTTTTAAGATGACAACTGATAACGTGCAATTTATTATGTTCCATTAATAAATAGCACGGTCCCGAAGCAACTTTGTTACTATATTGTTGTAGAAAATGTATACTGTTTTAATATTGTAAATAATGAACATTTATTTAATTTTGGTTTTTTTGATAATTTTTTTCATTAATATTCATTATTTGTATTTTTTAAAAGTATTGAAATAGAGTGAATTTTGCTAAAAAATATTTTTTTTGAGCAATAAATAATTTCAATTCATATAAATTTCTGATTTTTATTGGACCAAATTATAACACGTTATATATATTAAGCTCTTTCATATATATTATACTTATACTTTTAGAGAAATCGAATTTTTATAACACTTTTTCCATACAAGCTGAACCACAGTGCCTTTTTGACTAGGTATTATGATAGTTAAAGAGTAATGCAGATTATTTTCAAGTAAAACACATATAACTACAAACCTGGCAAATAAAACTACTTTGTTTAATCGTAAATCAAATATTCAACGTGAGCTATCAAGAAAATTAGACGAGAAAACATCTGGAACGTAAAACACAATGTTTGGGCGTGGAGCACCGAATGCTGAATTATTTATTTTGAACCAAGACGTTTGCTCAGTGAGACGCTAAGCGAGTAATTGAATGTTTGTATGTTTTAAGACGTAAAACACGCTCTAATTAATCTAGGCAAGAATGTTTATTGATAATAATCCATGTATTGCCATAGATGTAATATTACACAAGTCTTACAAAATGCAAGCTTTAAAATTAAAAACCCGACTACGTGAAATGAAATGCTCCGTCGTTATATTGAGGTAATCTGTGTTGTAAATCATTCTATTGATTTTATTCACTGCACGGCTGGATGAAAACATCGATCATTTTTTATAAAACTTGTAATTGACCTTGACTTATAAGTAACAAACAAAATACTCACTAAGGAGCATAGTTACCCACGGGGGAGCGAAGTAGGCACATTTTACATCTGTGGGCTGTTATTATGACATAGCCCTGCAATTTAGTTTACGCTGAGAGAAAAAAACAGAGCTATATAACTGCTATAGCTCTGTCCCTTACGCTCGCCGTAAAATGAACTGCAAAGCTATGTCATAATAACCCTGCAGGTCTCACAAAAGAATTCGCGTATCTGCGAGCTTATTAAAGTTATTTTTGTCGATCGAAATGTCGATAAGTACGACAGTGAGGGATGCTTTATCTGTAGCGGTTAAGGTACCGCTGCACCCTGAATCGTGAAATCTAAGGAGGATCTATTGTAGTCTATAACACTGACTAATGAGACTCCTTGGATCAATACAGATGGTGGTAGGACCTTATACATGGTCCATTCGTATCGCTACCACCATCGTATCCTTTAATCTACCGCCAAGCAGCAGTATTTGCATTGTTGTGTTGCAGTGTTGGGATAAAACAAGTGGGAAAATTACTAACATAGACATACATATTATAACCTCGTTAGGTTAAATTTCGTTAGTTCGAAAAATAATCTTGTGTCGGTCAACAAAAGTCAAAAATTCCTTTGACAAATGTCCTAAAATTAGGATGTTAAAGGGTGATAAACGCATTACCTCCTCCTGCGGCAATCGGGTAAAAAACCCCGTACTTTGAAGCCGTCACGACATTTAGCCTACAAGTCATAAAAATCATGGATACATGGACTACATTGACCCGCAAATTGTTACCCTGCGTAATTAGAATTCTATTTCTGGCTTCACTTTGAAATTGAAATTTTACCTTTTAAAGTCTATTTTGGAGCTAATGTCAAAAGTAACTTATGTTAAACACGAAAGTTACTTTTGAAGAAGCCTAATGAAGTGTATTGGTCCCAGTTTTGAAAGCCACTACTTCATGTTTGTATTAGAAAGAAAGAAATAAAAAAACCGGTCAAGTGCGAGTCGGACTCGCGCACCGAGGGTTCCGCACAAATTCCTAGGTACATATATAATAGTTCAGCGGGTCTATCGCCTGACGCACACGCGGTCGCAATCGAATTTAAAGCGGAACAAGTGTGCTCATTTTGTATTCAGACAAGCTTTCGATTTTCAAAATGAAAACGATTGCTATTGCTATTGGATATGCCGTAATTTGTAATTTTAGGTGTTTAATCATACAAACAAAGTAATTGAATCTAGAACTGCGTTAACGTTTATTTCTTAGTTATAGTTACAGTTATTAGGGTGGATCAACTTTTTGTTGTTGTTATTCTGTCCCGTAAACCAGGAGACAACAGTGATAGAGTTTCTTAGAAATAATGTTATAATATATAGTTCCAGCACACTCAGGAGAAAGGCAATAAAAGAATGGGTGTGTAATTGCCAATAAAACAGTTTTTTAGTGGACTTACTTATATCCTTTGAAATCATAGTTTTAAAGAGGACTTGTTAGATGACTTTCCCAAACGCATTTTTTCTTTGAAGCTAATTTTCTTTTCGCGTTTTTCCCCGAAAATGATAATTAACAGTCACTTTTTTTCCGGCGGTTTATTTTTACATTCGTGTTTTTACCCTTGCGAGTTTTATCCAGTCGCTTCTTTTCCTACCACCATATTTTCACGGTCGTGTTTTTCCCGTTCCAATTTGTCGAAGATACAGAGTCGACGGAGCCCCGCTACCGCGGAGCTCCTATTTCTGGGTGGTTTGGCCCTCCGGGCCTGATGCAAAACTAACATAACCTAAACCTACCTACGAATTACGATGTAAATACTTTTGGGAAAAGTGCGACTGAGATAGAAATCGAACGGGAAAAAAACCGACTAGGAAAAAAGTCGAACAACAAAAAAAGCGACTGTAATAAAATCGAATGGTGAAAAATAAAATTAGGTAATATCACGTTCGGGGAAAAATGCGAACGGAAAATTTAATACAAAGAAATAATGAGTTCGGGAGAATGATTTAACAAACCAAAATTACCATCATTTACGATTACTATCGCCATCTGCTAGCGAGTAGCTAACACTTCATTTATTACACCAAATTTATTTCACCGTTCCTTGCATAAAGACCCTTTCTTTGTGATTTAATTAAAAATGTACAGTTTTCAGATATTTTCCTATACTTGTACTTCATGACGGTATTACTTACCAAATTTCAAAGTTCTATTTACGATTACTAACGCCATCTGCTAGCGAGTAGCTAACACTTCATTGATCACACGTCGTTTCCTGCATAAAGGCCCTGATTTTTTGGTTATTTAATTAAAATTTACAAATTTCAGACTTTTTCCTATACTTGTAGTATAAGACGGTGCTACTTGCGAAATTTCATAGTTCTAGGTCATCGGGAAATACCCTATACATTTTGATTCCCTCGACAGTGTCGAAATACACGTTTTTTGCGGTATAAACGGCCGTATCTTTTTTTTTCGTTAACGTAGGAGCTTGATTTTTTCACAGTTTCACGGGGCTGTAGACCGGAGTATATGGTTTTAATTTCAACTCGATACCTCCTCGCGTTCCCGTGATAAAGGGTCTTGACAGACAGACAGACGGACAACAAAGTGATCCTATAAGGGTTCCGTTTTTTCCTTTTGAGGTACGGAACCCTAAATAGATTTATAAGTGACAAACAGACATACAAAATTAACAGAATGCAGACACAGACATTATGTCTTATTAGGGGCTAGATGGCAATTAGGACGCTCCATATCGTAACTAAGAAATAACTAAACTTGTATAGTACCTATTGATGATTATTTGGCAGAAGACGTAATGTAATACATATAGTTAATGTAAGCAACAAATTGGTAAAATATTATTATTAGAGGATAAGATTCAGGTACAGAAAGAAACATAGGTTATAATGTTATAAAGACATTTATTATATTTATTATTGTCCCTGATATTTATTTATTTATATTTTATTTTATAACAGTAGCCTGAGCCTGAGCAATGTAGTTTATATGGTTGTACGTTATTTTACAGTCAGAAGTTGTTAAGACTTTCGTTTCATGTATTTTTTTTCTCTTTTTATCATTTTATAGTATAATCAATAAATATGTAGAAAGTTGAAATGCGTTCTTTGCGTAGTGTGTGGTGTGAAACTGATTGATAGAGTTAGAAATGAAAAAATCAGAGAGAAATGTGGAATGAAAGAAGATGTAGTGACTAAGATTGAAAAGGGCATGCTTCGATGGTTCGGTCATTTGGAAAGGATGGATGAAAGAAGATTGACAAAAGAGATATACAGATCGAAAGTGAGTGGAAGGGTCGGAAGGGGCCGCCCTAGGCGTACTTTTTCGAATCAAATCGGAGAAATACTGGAAAAGGGCCCAATCTTAAGTACCCGAAACCGACGTGCGTGCATGACTCGATGTATGAATGTTGAAGAAGCGAAATAAATTTGTCAAGATCGTAGCAAGTGGAAAGAAGTGGTCTCTACCTACCCCTTTGGGAAACAGGCGTGATTTAATGTATGTATGTATGTAATGTCAATATGTAGAATAATTACTTTGAATACATTTAAATCATCGTTTTTTTATTTCAAATAAAATTCAATGTTTCTTTTTTCATATCATAGAATAGCAAATTAAATATTATTTGTTCTCATATTATTTTGTAAATATATAACGTTATAACAATAAAATCAACTTATAAAGTAGGTAGCAGTTTATTCAAGGGATGTATAAAAAATAACCTATGTATTATGTTGTATTGATCTTGTTATTATTGGTATACCCTTATTCTCCAAACAGTAATTTCGTAGAATTTTGTTTCACAAAAATTATTCACAGAATATTGTGTTTCCCACGACTTTGAATACTGTTGTCGTTGAAATTAAAAAACTATGAAGAAATACACTGACTAAACAATATTTGTTAAAAAAATATTAATATTTGTATGATAGGTTTGTTAAATGAAAAAATTAAATTATAAAATTCATTGAATTGATTTTTTGTGGGGTTTGTTTCTTTCAAGTAAATCATTTTAAGAAAAAAATATTAGAATCAGAAATACAAGGACCAAATAGTATATGAAACATTTTCTGTGAAACAAAATTTTGTAAATTTTCTGTCTGTAAAACAAGGGGACACCAGTTTATATTAATAAAAGTTTACAACCTCTGACAATTATTGTGTCTATTTAATAGTTAACGCAGTAGAAAATAAACAAAAAGTAACATTTTTTTTTTATTACAATTAAGAGGAAAAAGATCAAAGTATTTTCAAATATTTTCCAAAAATGACAACGTAATAACATGGTTAAACATCAGAAAATATAAAGTGAACAAAATGTATGTACATTCTGCTGGTTTTCACTTTACTGAATTCAAAGTTGCGAGCATGAAATTTGTGTTGACTGCCACTGGAATTTCTGTCTCGACGTGGATCGTCTTGTATGACATGGACCGTTTCACCAAGCCATTGCAGCACCCCAACGGTTGCAATTTTACGGGTAAATTTCAGTGAACGAAGCATTTTTCTTATCTTTGTCTGCTGAAGTTTTATGTTTTTTTTTTTCATTATAATCAAGCGTTCTAATAACTTTTTTTTTTTTTTTTTAGAAAAGATAAAATATATTTACGTACTTATTGTATCGTATGCTTGTATGTTTCTTGCTAATAAGTGAAAAACAAACAATAAAACAGCCTAGCTTATTATATTCTAACGACGATGACGACGCGTTATCCTTGTTGGAAATGACCTTGCATATAACTCTAGTGGTCCCTAGTTAGATTTCCAGGTTAGTGTTGGATGTTTTATATGTATTTAAGTAGTCATTTTCTTATGTTAATAATATTGCTGTCTAGTATTCATGGCACAAATTGACAATAATTTTATTTTTTATTCTCATCTTGCCCGATGTTTTGTAACAAGATCTATTTTAATAGATTGAGTTCGTTCCGTCTAGTAAGTCAAATAATTCATAAATCAGAAATTGCTTACAAATGTTTGGAAAGGACGAGGTTATTTAACAAACATCATTGTACTTTATCATGACCAGCAAACCAGTTAAAACTTTATTGTATTTCAAAGTTATAACAAGTATTACAATTAACTGGTAAACATTCACTCAACAAATCAAAACATTAACACAAGCAACTGCCAATTCAATTTACAGAACAAAACCTCTGAATAGAAATCTAAATATTCGCAACGGAGTTTGTAAAATTGGCAGCGCGCGCTCCAGACCTATGGTCAGTTTCTGGCACTGTAAGCAAACTTTACAAACATCCAAGCTTAGTTTTGCATAACAAGACAATGTTAAAAATCATATTTCGAATTGGTTTTGCTGAATAAATATTTGTTTGAATAAACTCGTATTACAACGCAAGAGCATGCGGCCGTTAGTGTATCAAAAAATGTGACCGATTATAAAGGATTTTTTACAAATTAACTTTGAAAATACTTGATCAAAATTCGATTCTGATTCGGACTATGAAGGTACCATACCATTAGACTTTAGACTTTTATTATTTGTTGTTCTTCTGTAGGGTTTGCACTTATATTCATGACAATTTAAAAAAAAGGTTTAAAAATAACGTTTCTTGTGTGGAGACCCCTCCCATAAATTACCGTATTTATCCGTCAGATACTCCGCCGTTATCGACTATATATAACAACAAAATATAAAAAGCTATAAAAGTCCCGACTGTTTATGTCAACCAACTTTATAATATCTTTATATTAAATCCTAAATATTTTTTAAAATGAAAAATGATGAAAGAAACCTAAAGATTATTTTAAATACTTATTGAATGATACCACATTTGTCATAGTTCGTTAACTTTTTTTTTTACGTCAGTTGGGTAAAATACGTTTAGCTTTATTCAGTTAGAACGGACGGACGGACGGACGGACAGACTGACAAAGAAAACTTCGTAATTAGGATTCCGTTTGGCTACCTTTGACCTTAAAAACCTTGAAAATTAAGACTGATGTCTACGTAGTCCAAGGGGTTAAAACGTTTTCTTTTATCAAATATGTCTATTTGTAATCCTTATTTAAATAAATATCAAGCCAGTTATGGTATGTAATTAATAAATAATAGATATGCCTTTCTCTCTACATCCTGTGTAGAGAATACCTACAGATTATA
Organism: Acleris emargana; assembly: GCA_927399475.2. Lineage (NCBI taxonomy): Eukaryota > Metazoa > Arthropoda > Insecta > Lepidoptera > Tortricidae > Acleris > Acleris emargana. The sequence continues at coordinate 4,623,275 of OV656839.1, read as the reverse complement.
AGAGCATTTCTAAAAAAGTTTGTACATTTCATTCACGACTTCAATTTGCAAAAAAAATTGCGGGTTGGTAGAGTGAATGAAGCTGAGCCTAAATAACATAGTCTCCCAAAATGTTCTCATACATTTGTATGAAAAGAAAGTTAGTAGTTAGTTAGTTAGCTCATAAATACTTATTTGTACATTTTTAATAACATTGAAATTATATTTACTCATGTTAATTAATTCTTTATGAAAATCTTAGGAAATCCGAGCATCTTAGCTCAAAGAGCGAGTGCTCTTTTGAATGTTCTTATCAAAGAAATTCCGTATCATTTGAACAAATTGAAAATAAATAATTACCTTCAAAACGAATTTACATTCCACTTTCAAATAGTACGTTTACTTCATTGTATGATATTGCTTAAGAAGCCTTTTTTAATTAATTCTTACATTACAATGTGAAAGTAACTTTGTCTGTCTGTTTGTTACGCTTTTCACGGCTTAACGATGAATAAAATTCAACGATAAGCGACTTCTACGCGAACGTGTTGCGGGCAATAGCTAGTCAATATATAATTTAAAAAACTTATTCAAAGGTTGAAATCTCATACAACAAGTAACTTCGTATTTATTTTTGGACGGACATTTTTGATTGCGCTGCAGTAAATTTTCGTTTTGTTATGAGATATAAATATATTTATTTGCCATTTTCACCAACTTCATTTAAGAACGTTATCAAAACATTAAACTAGTACCAGTTAACGAAAATCAATGCAAAAAAAACTGGACCGCAAATAAATGTTTATACATTTCAGAGCACACTAATTAATGGCCACTACTGGGAAGTGAAGTCCATTGCTTCTATTCAACACGGTAAAACCATATTGCCTTTGACGTGTTATGATATTGCTTTTAACTCTGCAATTACTGTCAAGTACATAAAGAGCTATCAAGATGTTGACGATACGGAAACACGTCAAAAACTATAAGCTTTTATTGTGTCGAATATTTCTGTGCTCTTTATTGGCTTCTGTTAGCCATGGTAATACCACTTATTATTAAGATGAAACCCCAATAATTATAATAGTGCTTTTTATCAAATATCTCTTGACACCTCAAACGATTTTAATAAAACTTATGACTGGTTTCTTTTAAACAACCGTGTCAAAATCAGCCCTGGATCCTTTTGAAACGCATAAAATATTTTCGTATAATATCCTTTTACGCTGAAAATGTAGAATTTAAAATACATCCATTGTGTAGATAAGGTTAGGTTAGGATTTCATAATCCGTGCCGTGCCGTGTGGATGCCGTGTGGTTGCCGGGTTAGAAATAGTGCCACTACATGTCTTCCCGTGTATGTCGTAAGAGGCGACTAAGGAAATAAAGGCTTGTAGTACTGTTAGGCGATGGGCTTGCCACCTGTCACTAATACACTGGGAAACATCTTAGCCTACTTGTGCAAAATGTGGTTACAGAATTATCAAGAAGTTTTAAGACTTGTTGATAATTCTTTAGCTCTGCCTACCCGAGTCTGGGAATGAAGGCGTGAGTTTATGTATGTAGGATTTCATAATTACAAAAATCATTACTATTGTAAAAACAGTTTTCGGCCAAAAGATTTTATGCGGAAACATTTATTATGTATTAAAATAATATGCAATTCAACAGTGGACGATGCCATACGTACAGACCACAACTCCCTTTTTTTCGGCAGTTTAAATTGAGAGAGATAATAACCACAATATAATTATAACCCAAAAAATAAAACACACATTGTATTGTCAACGTAACCCGCAACGTCCAACATTTTAATATGTCCCATAACACCTTTTACTCTCGACAGATTTCACCCTGCTAATCTGCCAGAAATAATTGGCAAACAGTCTGTGAAAAGGAAAATCATTTGTTCACCGCAAGAAACGCATTTCATTCTTACCTGAGCATTCCCCGTTCCATCGTTAGCTGGGTAATTCATTAATTATTTGGTTTTCGCGGCGTTTATTAACATCATTATTATTATTTTATAAACGCATACGGCTGTATTTAAAAAACAACTTTAACACAACTTCTATGAACTTGAAACAGAAATAGCAAGTTTCTTAAGTTGATACTGGTTTAATCTAGCGGAACGATGTGTATTTGACTTTCTTCATAGTTCCCAAATGGATGTAATGTAACGTTTTGGATGTAGTTGGTTTTAAATATACAGTTTATTTAACTATAGTGGTATTGGGCTTAGTTTAATTACAATCAATTGGGCTGTTTGAGAGTAATAATGTTTTAAAATAGGAGCCTGTTTCAGCTTAAAAAAGACCTAACATCGAAGCCTTAGTTTTCTTATCTGTCACATAGGAGTTGCTTTTGCCCGGACCTATTTTGTTCGCTCGTTTCGCTTAATCGCTCACTGTCTTTTGTTGTTTTTTGCTAGTAATTATGTAGGCATTTTATTTTAGGCACAAATGCTATACAAAACTCAGCTAACAATATTATATGCTAAACAAAATAATTCGTAAAGAATTTCGGCCTTGTGTAGTATAAAAAATTAAATAACACAAATATTCAGATACTTACCAATTTTATACTAAATACGCTTTCTGCAATGACAAAATTAATTGCCAAGTAAGCTATTCTAAATGAGTCACAGACAATCATAGTCGCAGTCGTAGGAGAATTTAATTTTTTGACATAGGTCACCAAATTGCAAACCTTAAATGGCAGAGAGAGAGAGAGAGTGAGAGACATTGATCGCAGTGGCAGTGGGTTGGACACATTGATCGTAGAACCGATGGCCATTGAAGCGGGAAAGCTTTAGAGTGGCCACCGCAAACCGGGATACGAAGTGATGGGCAGGCCTTCCACAAGGTGGACCGATGATCTGATAAAGATCGCCGGAAACCACTGGCTGACAGCAGCAGAGGACCGATCGTTGTGGAAATCCTTAGGCCTTTGTCCAGCAGTGGACGTCAGGTGGCTGATAATGATGATGATGATGATGAATCAAAGTCATGCCTAACAGATGGCACCCTGTCCAGGGGCATTAACATCTTAAACTGCAATAAAATCCTTGTTATAAGGGTACTTCTCCGATAGTGTTAGTTAAAATACTTAAAAATATTAATTATAATTACGATGCGATTATTTTATTTGTTATAATTATTGGTATTATTTATGATGAGAAATAAAAAATCTTTACTGAGTGCAAGAATGGTCTCACTCTTTGTAGAATTAAACAAAAAAATATTTCATATTTCTACGCAAACATGCTTTTTCAAAAAAAAACAAAAGAAACACTTTAGTTTATACAAAATATGCGGATGACTTTTTCAACGTTCGCAATATTAAAAATATGTTGAAGACTGAAAGCGAAGAATTAAGTTTTGTTCTTTTTAATAAAACTTCAAGAACGGAAAATAAAATTTCAGAGCAAAGCTGCAGTCAAATTAATGTGTTATGAAAATTCCTTAGAAGGAAGTATTTTTTACGCCTCAATATAGAATGTTAGAAAAGACCGAACATCTAACACACAGTGAGTCATTCATGGATAAACCTAGACAAAAATTTGGATAAGAAAATCAGCAAAATGGGAAATCGGTTGATAGAGACGTAAAATGGAATACGAGGTCGCAGCTTAGATTAAGATAAACCGCGGTAACGCCTCCGTTATAAATCTTTTTTAGGGTAGATAAAGTTGGACGTGGCTGCGGTTGATTATTTCAGAGGAAATGCCGTGTCAACGTCTTGACCGTTGGGATATTCGTATTTTTAAAACAAAAAGATAGCAGAGTTACATTCGCGTAAAAAAAATGTTTTTGTTCAGTTTTGTTCATTTGCAGTCTTTGAAATGTTTTTGTATTTTTTGTACTTTTTATTTGAACAGTTTTTATCATTATATTATAATTACTTTTAATAAGTAAGAATACGTGGGCGGGGGTGGGTCCAAATCAACGTTAGTTTGCGACCGGTCGCCAGATGATATGGGTCCGTCCCTATGTCAATCTACTTGTCCGGTAGTTGGTTTGGCTAACGGCCGAGGGTGGAGCTCACAGTTGCTATGATACCCCAGGCAAGACTGGTTGTGTTCCTTCCCGAGGTTGCTGCCTGTCAACTACTCGGTTTCCCGCATTAAACGAGTAGAACAGAAACAACAGTCGCACTCCTGACCGTCCTGTTTTCACCCCTCCACGCCTCCTTCATTTCCTATCCAATCAGCTGCAAGCGATATTGTGGCATGTCGCAGCGGGCCTCCTATCCAATAGGAAAGGATGGGGGGCGGTAAAATGCCACCCGCGTGTTTGTGCCGTGCGCGGGGACCCGTACGGGTGGAGAACGAGATCCTGGTAGGCTGAGTTTGAAGAGGGTCGGAGTAGTTACCCTCGGATAACAACACGCCACTTTGGCTCGGGATTCATCTCACACGGGAGGTTCTGGCCCAGCCAGTCAGAATCAATCGGCTGTCGCGTTTACAGTAGTCTGGCCGCGGGCGAGCGTTCTGGGGTGATGAGGTCAGTAGCCGGCGGAGTACGGCCCCGAGTCGCTGTAGTGGTGACGGAGGGCCTGACATCGTGCGGGCTCACTTGACAGCTCACCCCGGAGCGCTATATCGGACTCGTATCCCTGATGGGTCAAACCATCCCCAGTAGGAGGGCTCCGAGGAGGGTGGGGAGCGAGTCGGATGAACATTTAGAAGGAAAACTATGGAACACAAAACAAACCAAAAAGATGTAAGAAAGGGAGCGAAAGAGGCAGAAGTGGGAGGGAAGCCGAGCACCAACAAGATGGTGCAAGGGGGACCCCCGCAGATGCCAGAGTGTAAGGGAGCGGAAGGGGCAGAAGCAGGAGGGATGCCAAGCACCGACAAGAAGGTGCAAGGGGGACCCCTGCAGATGCCATGGAGTGAGCTGGTGAATCTGTCCTTGGACGACGAGGAGCGTTTGCTGAACCCACCATCAACTTCGGAGGAGGGAACCGCCACGGCGGCAACCCCGACGGAGGGAGGCGAGTTCAGCAGACTACCGACCAAGGCAGAGAAAAAGAAGGCTAGACAGGCCAGGAGGAACCAGCATAGGTTAGCGAGGGCGGCGGGAGAAAACCCTTGCCACATTCAGGCGAAGGGGAGGCCCCCGCCGCCAGGGAGGGCGCCGAAGTTGAAACGGCAGACAACTGACCCGGACGAAGGACCCTCGACACGGCCTCCAGCGAAGAGACCAAACCGCGGTGACTCGCTCGCGAGCACCCGTGCGACCGCAAGGGAAACACGGGAGCTCGCAGTGGCGATCTGCCGCGTGGACGGTGTACCGCTGGATGAGTCGCTAGGGACCGAAGTCCGGAGAATTGTCAGCCGTTTCATTACGGAGGCGATTAAGGAGCAGGGAGTTCGAGGGAGGCAACTCCAGTTCGCCATGTCGGGATTGGTGTCAGAGGGATTTTTCCTTGTGACACCATCCACGGCAGAGGCGAGGGAGTGGCTTCTTGAGAAGGACCTGGGGGAGCCTCAGGGGCATAGGCTGCAGGCCCGGATGTTGAGCAACACCCGGGTCAATGTCTGGATCCCAGGCCCGCCGGAGGAGCTCCTGGAGGATCCGCTCCTCTACCTGAGAGCCCAAAACTGGGACAGGGAGGGGGAGCTGAAACTCCAAGAGTGGACGCAGGTGGGGCGGGAGAACCTGGCCACGGGTATCCGGGTGTGTTACTCGGTGCCCAAGAGCGTAGAGGATGCGTGGGGTGCGGAGACTAGCCAATGGCTATTTTTCCAAGCCACACGCATCAGGGCGCGATTGGTCAGGGCTCAGCCCCGGAGGAAAGATGCGGAGGCAGAGACCCCGGGTGGGAGGGGAAGCTGTAGCTGCAAGTGCAGTTGTGGCGACCCAGCGCTGCAACCCGGAAACCAGGCAGAGGCAGCCCCGATCGATGACCATCCACCACGGATGGAAACCGAGGGGGGCTCCTCAGTCTAGGGAAACGGGGGGCAGCAACACTACACATAAACACAACCAGCAATGGACAACACAGACAAACAACCAGCACTACACAACAACACACACAACACAAACTACAAAAAAATAAGAATATGTCAAGTAAACCTTCAGCATTGTAAGGACGCAATGTCGGAACTATGTCAATACATAGTAAGGGAAAAGATTGATATAGTCCTGATGCAAGAACCGTATGTATGGAAAAACCAGGTCACAGGCCTGGGAAGCCTGGGGGGTGACCTACACTTCGAAAGAAATGGTGAGTTACCACCTAGGGCATGCATTTATGTTAGTAGAGACTTAAGAAATATGGGATGCCTTGTGACCATATGTTTCAGAGACCTAGTCGTGGTAGAAATCAACCTCGTGACAAGGAGTGGAGAGAGAATCAAAGCAGCGATGGCAACATGCTACATCCCAGGTGAAAGCAACGCGCCAACTAGAGAATTGGAGGAAACGATTATAAGATATAAAGGTAAGAAAACACCCATTCTTGTAGGCTGCGATGCAAACTCACATCATGAGGTGTGGGGGAGCACCGACACCAACAAGAAGGGGGAAGCACTACTAGAATTTATTGTAAGTAATGACCTGGACATACATAACACAGGGACAACCCCAACCTTTGTAACCAGGGCTAGAGAGGAGGTATTGTATATAACAATTACCTCAGGGGGGATAGGCAAACATGTAAGAGACTGGAGGGTGGACAGGGAGGACAGTATGTCGGACCACAGAAGACTACTGTACGGCCTGGACTACTACACGGAAAGAACGAAAATAAGAAACCCTAGAAAAACGGATTGGGAGCAATATAACGATATACTGAGTAAATGGACACCGAGCCATAGAAGACCAAAAACGAGTGAGGAGCTGGACAGAGCTGCAGAAGATCTGAACAAGGCCATATCAAAAGCCTACCTATCGGCGTGTCCGGAAAAAACGAGCAACGGAGACAAAGGACAGCCGTGGTGGAATAAAGAGATACAGAAACTGAGGAAGAGATCTCGTAAAGCGCTAAGATCAGCTCTGAAAAGGAACAATGATCAGTGCTGGCACGAGTACAGAAGCATTAGGAACAAATATACTAATACTAGAGAAAAACTGAGAGCACAGGGATGGAAAACATTCACGGGAGAGATACAACGCTACACAGAGGCAGCGAGATTAGTAAGGGTACTGTCGAACGAGAGAACCTGCCAACTGGGTAGCCTGATAGTAGGATCGACCGAACTGACAGACCCCAAAGAAGTACTGCAGCACATGGTAAAAATACACTTTCCCGATTGCAGGGAGGACAACTTACATGAGGCTGCAGTAGAAAATAATAACGAGATAAGGGAAGCAGGGGAAACGATGAACCTCAAGATAAGTGATGAAGTGGGGGAATGGGCTATAAACTCCTTCGCCCCCTACAAAGCGGCAGGACCAGATGGAGTGATACCCGCACTACTACAAAAGGGGTGGAAATACATCTGGAACCATCTGAAAGAAATTTATGAAAGAAGTCTGGTGCTAGGCCACATCCCGAAAATCTGGAGCGAGGTAAAGGTGGTATTTTTACCTAAACCAGGCAAGAAAAACTACAAGGACGCTAAATCCTTCAGAAGCATAAGCCTCTCATCATTCGTTTTGAAGGCATTGGAGAAGATCATAGATACACAGATAAGGACAAGCATGCAAGGTGGTAGACTACCCTTACACGGGCATCAACACGCCTACATGGAAGGTAAATCAACAGAGACAGCTCTGCACAACCTGACTACAAGGATAGAAAGAGCATTAGAAGACAAGGAGTTGGCACTGGGATGCTTCTTCGACGTAGAGGGAGCATTCGACAGAGCTACTTTTGGTGCGATAAAGAAATGTATACGGAGGGATGACATAGACCCCGCAGTTAGGAGATGGATAATGGCCATGTTAAAAGAGAGAGCGATCACAGCACAACTGGGGGGAGACTCAATAAGGATAAAGACGAGCCGTGGATTCCCACAAGGAGGCTGTCTGTCACCACTCCTATGGTGTCTCCTACTAGACTCGCTCATAAGAGAAACTAACACAAGAGGTATACACATGCAAGCGTATTCGGATGACGGGGTACTCTTAGTGAGGGGAAAAGTCCTCAGTGTAATGAGAGAAGTCATGACAAGAGGGATAAAACAGGTACTAAATTGGTGTCAGAACAGGGGACTAGACCTGAACCCGACCAAGACGAAAATAGTACTCTTCACCAACAAAAGAAAGCTGCCCGTCCTAACACCAATAAAAATAAAAGGTGAAGAGATAGAAACACTCAAGGAAATAAAATACCTTGGAGTAGTACTAGACAGTAAGCTGCTATACAAGACACATGTAAAGGAGCAATGCAGAAGAGCCACTATAGCCCTGTGGCAATGCAGGAAAGCCATAGGAAGGAGATGGGGACTAAGACCAAGGATAACGCAATGGATATACAGAGCGGTGGTCCTACCCAGACTCCTATATGGAGCCATCGTGTGGTGGCACAGAGCAAAGATAAAAGATATAGACAAAGAATTAACAAAGGTTCAAAGACTAGCATGTCTGATGACAACCGGGGCAATGAGAACAGCACCTACACAAGCCCTGGAGATCATGCTAGGATTGAACCCGGTGCGCATAGAGGTGGAGAAGAGAGCCACAGAACAGTGGTATAGAATAAAAGCGAGCAGGGAGTGGATCGGGTCCGAGATGGACAAGAGACACGCAAGCATACAGAAAGAGTCAATGTCAAACATGGATATGCTCATGGTAAACAATGACCTAATCAAGAAAAGGAAGAGGTTCGACAAGAAATACAGAATCCACATAGGAGAGAGAGACAGCTGGGAGAGAGAAATACCAGAACCCAAAGTGACATGCTTCACAGACGGTTCATGGAAATCCTCAACCAAAAGAGCGGGAGCGGGCATATATAGCCAAGAATCAGATGAGCACACGACGATACCACTAGGAGGCTCCACCAGTGTGTTTCAGGCAGAAGTCTTTGCCATCATGAAGTGTGCCCTGAGCCTCAAGGAAAAAAGCAATGTAACGGGTAGTCACGTTATAATATACTCAGATAGCCAAGCGGCACTCAAAGCACTAGGCAATCCGGTGATCAAATCATCTCTAGTGCAAGAGTGTAGGAATGAACTGAACACTCTAGGCACCACATCCCATGTAACACTGGCGTGGGTGCCAGGACACAGTGGAGCAGTGGGAAACGAGAAGGCCGACGAACTAGCCAGAGCAGGTGCGGACCAACAGTACCTAGGCCCGGAACCGGTTTTACCGATATCGGAGATGGTAACCAAAGGAGTTATCGCCAGAAGAATGGAAAAGAAAACAAATGAGGCATGGGGGATGACGCAAGGGTGCAGACAATCCAAACTCATGATAGGAAGAGTTAATAAAAACAGAACAAGGTACCTTCTAAACCTGGGTAAGTACAATCTAAGCATACTAACAGGAATCCTGACTGGACACTGTCCGCTCAACAGACATCTGACGGTAATAGGTATTAAACAGAACCCTCAATGCCCACACTGTGGCAAAGAGGAAACTAGTCAACACGTCCTAGCCGAGTGTGTCATGTACTCGTCACTGAGATACCACACATTCGGAGAGGACGTTTTGTCCACAGAAGATCTCAAAAGCATCAACCTACGGGACGCACTGTTGTTCTGTAGGAAGACAGGAAGATGGGATCGATGCTGGATGGGAGCGCCGCCGGGCCAGTAACCTGAGGCACGACTGAGGGGAATAGGGCAGAATGAACGGCTGACCGAATCGACTGCCCGCCTGCTTCGGCTGGGCGTCCCCACCTATCATCATCATCATCAAGTAAGAATACTTATAAGCTAATAAATAATATAAATAATTAATAAAGGCTTGTAGTACTGCTAGGCGATGGGCTTGCAACCTGTCACTAATACGCTGGTAAACATCTTAGCCTATTTGTGCAAATTGTGGTTACTGAATTGTCAACAACTTTTTGAAGTTGTAATTCTGTAGCTCTGCCTACCCCACTCTCTGGGATTACAGTCGTGAAGGTATGTATGTATGTCATCATCATCATCATCATATCAGCCGAAAGACGTCCACTGCTGGACATAGGCCTCCCCCAAGGCTCTCCACTCAGACCGGTCTTGTTCTTTTCGCATACACCGCTTTCCCGCGATCATTACAAGGTCGTCACTCCATCTTATTGGAGGGCTACCCACAGCTCGTGTCCCGGTCCGCGGACGCCACTCAAGAACCTTGAAGAATAGCTTAACTGAAGTGGCAGTGGGCGGGGCACATCGCACGCAGGACTGATGGCCGATGGGGTCAGCAGGTTCTATGTATGTATGTACTTATAAATAATACAAATCGAAAGGATCATAAGGGACATCATTCAGAAGAGTCATAATTCAGAATTTATCAAAATTCTGAATTTTCATAATTCCGAATGCAATTTTTTGATAGAAGACTCAACTTTTTGTCATCGCTTATAAACAATGATCGGATATCCCGGTGCAACACGGGGTGAATGACCTCAAACATTATGCTAATATGGATATGCCCCGGGGTTCCGGGACTTATGTTGTTAAATATTATTCTGATTGTATTACTTCAAATAAATTTCAATACAATTTAAACGTGTATAATAAATATTTTGACAAAAGTAATTTAGGTATGTAAAAAAAATTAAAAAGGTAATTTTTATTATACTCTGTTTAAAATTGATCTGCCAAATAGTCTTTGGGTATGAATATAAATAAAATATATAATACGGTACGCATTATCAGTTCACCACACTACACACATATATTATATTTTATTCGTTTGTATGAAATTGAAATAGCATACAATTATTTTCTCAATATTTTATATGTTTAATCGATTTCTTTACACGTCTAAAATCCTATCCTAATGCCTATTTATAAACATCCCAACAATCGCATTTTCTTTTCGAACCAGATCCCGGGATTTTAGTCATATCCATATTAAGATTTCTACTCTATATCCCGCAGTGTTGCATCGTAAAATCCGATCACTGCTTATAAATCAAACCTAACGTAATCTACGTATGACAGTTAAATTATGCATTTAATCTTAAATAGCTGCAGCTTAACATACCTTTCGGAAGAATCAAAATGCGGACAAATGAATTTTCGGAAAAAAGTAAAACGGATTTTTAAGGATTTCCCAAATATAAATCAATGATGGAGATAAAAAATATAAATATTATAATTTAATGATTCAAAAAAATGTTTTGATTTAAAGAATAAACCAATCGAACATGACAATCTGTACCAATAGTTATACGTATTTTAGTATGGTTAAGTGGACTTGGAAAAAATACTTATCCTATTATCCTTTTGTTTGTTCCAAATTCATCGATATTTTTCCAAGCACAGAGGTCCACCGCTCCCGACGCGGGCAAAGATTTATATCCCCATAATACCGTCTAAACAATAAGCTCGGTATATTTTATCAATAAGAACAAATTAAGCTTTTACCTCAATAGGCATAACAAATGGTGAAGGTAAAATTATATTTCCTTCGTTTGTTTGGCGTAGCACGTTTAAGAATATTATATCAAGTAAATATGAATGTAATAAATGGTTTAGGAATATTTGGAAATATTGATCCTTTTTTACCTTTTTGTTTCATTTGTCGTTGAATATATGGTCGACGAGGCGAAAGAGTTGTTAAGTTGCTTTACATACTTTTAAAAACACAGTCCACATCTAGACTCCAGAAAAAAAGGTTAACCAACAATTCTTTCTAGACGAGCAAGGCAGTAAACCTCCCTTTGAGTATTATTAGCGACTCATATAACATAATTTCATAAAGTATGATATGATATTAAATTTACTAGGAAACTGTAAAGCATGCGAGCACTAAGGGGATGGTATTTTTCAAGACTTTGAAATCGGACGTTCTCTACAAGTATATTACATACAACATAATGTGCATTGCAAAATGCTTGATAAAGTAAACCAACCATGGGTCAAAAGTTCCCGTAGGTAAAGGTATTTTTTATTATATTCATTATAATTATTACTCGCCAACTAGAAATTATTAATACAATGCAAATACAGAACGAAGACAACATCACAAATTAATAATTTAAGAAGAGCTACCAGATACTTTCTTGAAAATAATTAAAATAGCATTTACAGGAATGATAATTTAGAGAGTTAATTTATTATTAAACACTGTTTAAGTCCATCTTTGTTGAGCGCTTCTTTTTTCAAATTAATGAAAAAATCATAAACGTTTTTCGAAAAGAAAAGGGACAATGAAAAACAAGAAAAATAAGTTCTTTAATTATTTATGAAACAATTAAACCAGAGTAAATCAGAGGATTGCAAAACAACAGAAATAATTTTAGTTTTGCACCGTTTTAGCAGCATTCAACTACTACTATACTTTTATATTTATTTTAATTATTCACGATATATTTGCTTATTTTTAGTTTTTAAACATTGTTTTATTAACAAAAATTGACTAACTCATTGCGCACTTCTTCTTTTTACCAAGACTATTTTCTCATAATGTCTGAAATGCCACTGACTTGAATTCAATTATTCTCTTTTTTTTAGGTGTTTGTCACGTCACTTTTTCCCTCGTTATTAGCGTCCCTTTAAACAACTTCAGTGATACAACCTCCAAAAGGTACGTAAACCTTTTTAGGTTTCGTTTTGGGCAGTAATTATGAAAAAAAATCTTCCAAATGAGTATTTTAAACAATAACGCTTGAAGCTTTGGGAACGATGCCACCGCCAATGGTTCTTTGAAAACATTGTAAACGACATTTAAGAGGATTCCTTTGCAGATTTTTATAGCCGTTTTAGCTACACAATTCACTTCTAAATTAATGAGGAAATCCTTCAAGCTCCGGGCCTCGCTCCTGCGATTATCAACAGAGGGAAAAAATACAATTGCGTTTCGTTTTAAGAATGTTTCAAGCCTTCTGTTTTAATTAAAACTTGCTTTTATTTTACTTCTTGAAAGTTACGAAAATTCAGCGTGCCGTTATTAGGTGTTTCGTTTTATTTGAGGAAAATTAAAAGTTTTAGATCATTGTTTGATAACGTGAAACTGGTAACCCGATCTGATAACGAAAACTTAAATTTTGCTAGTCATGATCGTCCCTAATATAGTCATTTTTGTTTATATTTATTTTTATTTTTTATACGGTTTGTGATTCTAGAAACCTAACATTTGAGATGTTACTTTGGGACTATCATTACATTATACTTATTACAAAAACAGTTGTCACATAAATTAATTAAAAACATCTACTTATTTTCGTAGAGTCTTTAGTTTGGGAGAGAAATAGTGTTTTCGCATCTTTACTAAATCACTTCAATTTAATAAAAGAGATTTTACGCCACATGAAGAACGCTTTCATAACAAAACCTTATTAAATCACTACTTAAGAAGTTTATGTTAAACATTCGCTACTAGGAATTTATTATAACAGCTCTATTTATTATTAAAAGGTTAAACTAATAGGTTCAAACGAAGAGCTTCAATTCTGCATTTTTATACTGTACAAATAAATAAAATTGCTCTTCAAATACAAACTTCTTCTACACCGCGTCCTACTTGTTACAACATAATTTACTCATTCTTTATGCTGTAGCCATCCATTGTGCTATAAGGAAGAAAATAATGAGGGTCACAATGCCAAGACAGATACCTCGGCGTCCTAGTGTAAATATTTGCTGGGTCCTCAAACCCGGCATGGTTCTACAAACCGCCGGACCAAATGTAATTCAATGTCAACAGAGACCCTACGAGTCTAAGCCATCTTGAGACATGCGTTTACAGAAACGTTATTTTAGTGAGAACTTAAGTTTTTCAGACTGCTGTTTATTAGGATTAAGGAGGTCTAAGTGTTATAGTCCATTCATCGTCGACCGTTTTTAGTTATGCTTATGGTGTACTAAAGAAGCAAATCCCAAATTAAACTTTGAGGCATGTTAGACCATTTTGAAGCAGATATGAGATGATACCTAACGCACTCATAAATCTCATAATCGTAATCGTTTTCATATTGATAGTCCGAAAGGAGTCTGCTTATATAAAATGAAAACGTTGTTCCACTTTGAACTCGGTTGCGATTGTAATAGATAGAATAGATTGATTAGGCAATAGGCCAGCTGAACTCTGTTGCGTCACATAATACATACATACATACATACCTTCACGCCTGTAATCCCAGAGCGGGGTAGGCAGAGCCACAGAATTACCTACAACTTCAAAAAGTTGTTGATAATGCAGCAACCACACTTTGCACAAACAGGCCAAGATGTTTACCAGCGTATTAGTGACAGGTTGCAAGCCCATCGCCTAACAGTACACACACACAATAATAATAATATCACATAATAATATCATCGCATTTGAAATCCCTCAAACTTTATTTTGTAAAAATGAATAAGTTTGATTTATGTGATAACGCGTTTGTCCATAATCGTGTCGCAGTATTAATCATTGATAATAGAGTATATAAGAATAATAAACCTTGTTCACTTGAATCACAGAAAATATGTCTTCTGAGCTTCAAATGAAAACAGCTAGGGTAAAGTCACCAATAGTCAGCCAGAAATCTGTAGTCAGCCTCTGCCTATACTTCGTATGAGTGGGAAGAGTACGAAAGATTATATTTCCCACTCTTCGCAATCATTATAAGGTCGACTACTGGTCTCTGGCTGATCACTGGTGAGTTAACCCTATATCCAGTACAGTTGTCAATGATTTTTGAACCCTATTTTATAAGGAACATAGAGTTAAAAACTACTTACCCTTATCAGTATTTACTATATGACTAAAATGAACTCCTCATAATAATTATGAGTGATTAGCACAAATGGTGCATACTTTGCAAATTAATTTAATAACGAATGTTGACATGACAATTGAATCGATACGTCGATAGTCGTGCTCGCTATGATGATAGTCCTGAAGAAACGTAGATATGTGACTCGCATAGATAGACTTTGTCTCAAAGACACGCTTAACAAATGTGCAATTTAGCTGACAATAATTAGTTCTAAATGTATGATGCGTCCACAGAAGTAGTTATTACAGAGTCACTTTTGTAGCGTCTTTTGTGTCTAAACCCGAAGTCAAAAGATGATCAAATGTCATTACATACATACATACATACCTTCACGTCTGTAATCCCAGAGAGTGGGGTAGGCAGAGCTACAGAATTACAACTTCAAAAAGTTGTCGACAATTCAGTAACCACAATTTGCACAAATGGGCTATAATGTTTACCAGCGTATTAGTGACAGGTTGCAAGCCCATCGCCTAACAGTACTACAAGCCTATATTCCCTTAGTCGCCTCTTACGACATCCACGGGAAGACATGGAGTGGCACTATTCTAACCCGGCAACCACACGGGTATCAAATGTCTTTATAATATCATTAAACGGGCTATATGCTAAGAGTCTAGTGTGTCATTCCTAAAAATGAGCCAAGTGCGAGTCGGACTCGCGCACGCAGAATTCCGTACCATCTTCTTTTTTCTAATATATAAAATTCTCGTGTCAGGGTGTTTGTAATTAAGCTCCTTCGAAATGGCTTGACCGATTTTTCTGAAATTTTGTGTGCATATTGGTTGGGTCTGCGAATCGGACAACATTTATTTTTCATCCCCCTAAATGTTAAGGGTGGTCCACCCCTAAATTTTACATACTTGGCAAAACAACGTTTGCCGGGTCAGCTCGTTGTCTATAGAAAATCACGTTTGTTGTATGGGAGCCCCCCTTAAATATTAATTTTATTCTGTTTTTAGTATTTGTTCACATCTGTGAAAATTTCAACTGTCTAGCTATCATCGTTCGTGAGATACAGCCTGGTGACGAACAGGTTAACAGACAGACGGACACACAGACAGCGGAGTCTTAGTAATAGGGTTTAGAGTAAGTAAGTAGTGTTGTCTAGTTGCATGTTTGAAATATTGTTTTCTTTTGCTGTTACTCCTATGGTTGTACCTACGCTTCCTTAAATTTTAATATGTCTCTGTAACTTGTGGCAACTTCGCTGGTTTATGTTAAATTCATGTTCTTTTTTATCTTTAAGTTATATTGTACCGTTTGTGCCCAAATAAAACATTAAAACATTAAAACATTACCATTTGGGTACGTTACCCTAAAAACACTTCAAAATTATCTTCAGTTTTAAGAAGTAGGAAATAGACGTCGGCGTTTAAGGTAGGCTAAGGAGGAAACCTACCGCCCAATTATAAGACATTTGCCAAAAATATTCTAAACTTCTTCAGATAAAAGACATTTTCTGATATTACAGGTGGGCGCCTCTGAAAGAGTTTTTCATTAGAAGGTTAATATTAGAAGCACAAAGGAACGTCACCTGGATGAAGAAACGAACTGTCAAAAGCATAAATAACTGAATGTCCGTTTGCGCCAAATAGAGTATACATTGACCTTATTATCAGTAGCGTAGGGGTGTATACATATTTTTGACACCTTGTGAATGTAGAGGTATAAAAAATATATTCATGATTTTGACTGTACCTATTATGTTAATGGAGCCTTAACATTTTGCCGTGTGGTTGCCCGCTTAGAATTATGCCACTCCATGTCTTCCCGTGGAAGTCGTATGAGGCGACTAAGGGAATAAAGGCTTATAGTAACTAGGTATAAACTTTACTTTATACATCGGTTCTACATAAGATTGAAATGAAAACTTACAAATCAAAATAAGTCCTTCTGGGATTGAAATAACATTTACAAAAGTGTGTCGCGTAATGTAATATAATTGGACTGTATTTGTTCGCTTTTATTGTAAAGAAAGCTGCATTGTGCTTTTATTCTGCAATAACAAACGAGAGACTTTAAATTAAACCCTTGTAAGTGAGTGTTTTACACAGTAAAGAAAAAAAAACATGATTCACGGTATTTGATTTATAAAAATAATTACACATTGACGGATCAACGTTTGCACACAATGTAATAAATCATATAAACGTTTATTTAAATTTGATAAACATATAATTGCGCAACAATAAAGTTAAAGTTCTTAGGTACTTATTAATTCCATTAAATTGGTTCATTGAAATTTTGTAAATTGGCCACATTAGTGCTCTTTTACACGCCAATATGGAGTAAATCTGATGATGCTTCACAAAAAAAATGTTTTAACACGTTCATTGCAAAAAAATGTTTGTATCCGAAAGGGTCAATCTGTTTCAAGGTAAATCTTTGCAAGCGTGAACGCTATATTAGAAGTTACTTTTTGATTAAACACAATCTTTGACGTCATTAAATTCACAGAACCGAACAAAACTACTTCTTTTTTCCAACCATTTTGGTCATCTTACTACTCGTATCATGCCAATGGTAACGACAGCAAAATATTCGCAACTCCCAAGCGATTAGTTTACTTAAAAAACTTGTAAACGTATTAATCCAAATAGGACAAGAAACATCACAGTTTCCGTGGAGTTAAGGA
Source organism: Acleris emargana (assembly GCA_927399475.2). Classification (NCBI taxonomy): domain Eukaryota; kingdom Metazoa; phylum Arthropoda; class Insecta; order Lepidoptera; family Tortricidae; genus Acleris; species Acleris emargana. The sequence goes on along the minus strand of OV656839.1, from coordinate 4,605,841 downwards.
AACTAAGATAACCAGACCTGAAGAGCGAGAAATCGGACTACTTAGCGAAGTTTATCGGCCTTACCGAAGCTTAGCGGCTTAGCAACGAGTTGCAAGATGACTCAAACTTGTACATATTTACTTCATCTGGCTCCAGAACTAATTAAATAGCGAAGAAATTTCAACTGAGGGCGAGTCATTTGAGTTAGGAGAAATATTTTTTAGAGGAAAAGATGAACTTTTCTGAGGAACTGAAGGTTAAACATAAGAGAATTAAATAAAAACCGGCCAAGTGAAGTATATAAAGGCTGTTGTGAATCGCTAATAAGTAAGTTAAACTGATTTTATCTACACACATATCATCAGTTCTCTATTATGCGTTCAAAAACCGTAGGACCCGCATTATTACATCCAATTTTACTATGACAACTTTCTTGGTTGTGGTAGTAGGTAAAATCTGTACTATAATGTTATTACAGTATAGACTTTTGTAACGTTATGAGTTTAAATTTGGAACAGCTGTCAAAACTCAAGAGGGTCTCTATTCTAGTGTTCATAGATATTAAAAACAGACATCGGCTCGAATCGTCAATTCAGTATGTTTTTTTAATATAAACTGCACGACATTTTAATCTCGAGTGAATTTAGAATAGGGACTTCATTCGTTTATCTATGATTTAAAAAAAAACATTCGTCTTGCTGAAGGATCGAATGGCCGCCATTAAATAAATAAATAAATAAATAAATATCAGGGGACAATGTCACACCTACCTAGTCGGTTACTAAGTTCTGTTAGGTACTGAGATTAATTACAATAAAAAAAAAAATTAAAGCAGTTTTGCATAAACCTGTATATTAATCAAAACTTTGATTTATATAGAATAATAATAAAAATAATGTATTCTAAACTATTGCAATTATTTGATGTACGAGCTTGAAGTATTCCCATTTCGGACGATAAAATCATAGTTAAAATCACGCACGACGATGATACTGATAACGGCCCCAACTTTTGTAAGAGTTCCTGTAGAGAGTTCAAATTTGCGTGACATATTGAACAGACTTTTAGTTTTAAATTCTGATACGAATGTATTCAAAGCAACTAAAGATCCGCTTGGACACCGGTCAATCTTGATGACTCATTAAATCGACTTTAAGATTTCACATGATTTTGCAGAAATACGAAAACACACCAAATCTCTTGCTTCATAAGTTGGAATTAAGTCATGTTGAGAAAATTTTGGTCTCTAAACATAAACAGAGATAGGATTTTTTATAATATTATACAAAAAAAGTTCTTTGGTAAAGAAAGACTAACTTTTAAGCGATTTCAAAAAATGAAATTTACAGAAAAGTCATGCGTAATTTCATCGATGCCGGCTGTGAATGTTAAAAGATCGTATCGGGAATTGCGGAAACTAAGAAAAATGATTAATTGTTTTTCAAAATGTGTATTAATTAAGCTTTTAATTTTAGACATATTGAAATATAAAATTAACATAAGTTAGTTTTATTTGCATCAACCTTAGTAACAGAACTTAGTAACCAACTAGGTAGTTATTGTTGTCATTTTTGTTTGTTGTTTTTTGCTGTTACGAAAGTAGGATAATTCCAAATTTATGATATTTTGTGTTGATAAGGAAGTGTATGTAACTGTATATAATTAGGCCTTTAAACACTCGTGTGAATTTTAAGGCCTGTAATTATGCATCAGTTGCATAAACTACTATTACAGGGTTCATTTTGAATATTAAAACAGAATGTTCTTGCTAGAAGAAGAAATTCAACGAGTTACTAATAGGCTAGTGTTATCCTAAAATATAGGACCATTCAGAATGGATCGGGTTCAATTCATTAAATAAGTCATCATCACCATCATCATGTCAGCCGAAAGACGTCCACAACTGGACATAGGCCTCCCCCAAGGCTCTCCACTCGGACCGGTCTTGTGCTTTTCGCATCCACCGCGTTCCCGCGATCCTTACAAGGTCGTCACTCCATCTTGTTGGAGGCCTACCTACAGCTCGTCTCCCGGTCCGCGGACGCCACTAAAGAACCTACTGACCCCATCGGCCATCAGTCCTGCGAGCGATGTGCCCTGCCCACTGCCATTCAGTTTAACTATTCTTCGGGCTATGTCGGTAACCTTAGTTCTCCTGCGGATATCATCATTTCTGATTCTATCACGCAGAGAAACCCCCAGCATAGCCCTCTCCATAGCCCTCTGAGTGACCTTGAGCTTTCTTATCCACTTGTGTGCTCGTGCTAATTTGATCGACCTTATTTATAAGTAAATAAGGGCTATCACTCGCAACTCTGGTTGCACAAAGCACGTGAGCGGTTATGAGGCCCATTGTTAGCGCCCACGTCTCAGATCCGTAGGTCATCACTGGCAACACACTGGTCAAAGACTTTCACTTGACTTTTTCTTTTTTTTCATTAAATAAGTAAGCAAGAGGAAACGCGGACAGGAATAAATATTTAAAAAAAGCTACCTCAGACTATAATAACAATTAGTTTAAGCTAACAATAGCCTTAACTTCTAAAGCCAGATGGCCTAGAACAGCTCACAATGCAAAACAACAACTGCGACGGACCAAATGCCAATCCTTTGAGGGAAAAGTTTCAAAAAGAATCCCGACTCGAAGCGAAATGAGCACAGAACAGCAAGGGACGGCAAAAGTAAAGAATGAGAACTATCTCTGTTGTTCGTTTCTATTATTTTTATCTGGCTTGCTTTATTGTGCTCTAGTAGGGGCCTTTCTTCGGATCGGGCCCTTATCTGTCTTTAAGAGATTTATTTGCACACCCGCGTTCTACGGTAAAGCTATGTCCACATTGGTTGCTAACTATTGCTAAAATGTTACATCATTTTTTTATTTTTTATTAATGAACCAAAAAAGGCATACAGAAGGGTGTATATGGGTTCGTCTAAAATTATTTAGCATTTTTTTTTGCATACCTGCGATAATTGTTTGGTCGAAAAATTGTTTAGTATAATTTTTTTTTGGAAAAACGTTTTTTTTCTCGTAAGTTTTTTTTATATAACGTTGTTATTCCGAATATTGTTCCTGCTAATTTGAAATGAACCCTGACTCTGAGGGGAAGTCGACGGAGCTCCTAGTTGTAACCTAACCTAGCCTTACCTATAGATTAGTTGAGCAATCATATGATTTTAATTTTCGGACATTGTATGTCAACAGTTCGATATAACAATATTACAATAATGCCTTTCTGTCATTAAAATTTAAGTCTATACAATTTTAGAACAAAAAATATTTATGCTAAAAAACTAATATGCCATTAAACATTATACCAACCATTTTCGACCAAAAAATTCAGCACACAACGCGAAAACACTAATGCGAAGGGCACCCCCTATGACATTTTGTTTATTATGTTTCTAGGTACTCATTGCAAAAAAATGGCGAGATACTCGAACTTTATCGACAAATATTCCAGTGTTTCAAAGTAGGTACAGGGGGGTGATTATGACATAGCTATCCAGATCATTTTACGCTGAGAAAAAAGGACAGAGCAATTATAAATAAATTATAATAAATAATGTTACAACTTGACACAGCTTCATGAAAAAAAATACGAATTCTTTAATACAAACACGTCATAATAGACCTTTTTGTTTTATGACGTGTAAATTTTAACGTTACCATAGCAAACGACCGCGATAAAACCGTAGTGAAAATCTGTATTTATGGATTCATTTTAATATCGTTATTTTTCCTCAAACTAGACGTCTTAAGAAAAGGTCAGACATGTAAATACGTCAAATGACTTCGCTAGCAAAACGTTACCGTGTAAAAGCACCCTTTTCCCAAGTGTTTTCTCCTCTAAAAGGGAAACTTGTGTTGACTATGGGATTTTAGAGAGGGACCGTTCTTATTTATCCGCCAAGTATACGCTCTTGGATGTAGAATATCCTATTATGTTTCGCGTTTGGCTGGCAATTACTTTCTATTGGCGTTAGAATTTCTTGGAAATTCAATCATTTTGTTAAATACATTGTTTTTTCTGAATTTGGTGGAGGATTCACGAATCAAGAGAATAAAAATATATTTAGCAATCGGGAGATTATGTTTTAATGCTTAGAATTGCTACTTATTTTGCTATTATACAAATTGCTACTTATCTGTAAGTGGAAAATGAAAATTGAAATGAAAACCGCCAAGTGCGAGTCGGACTCGCGGAGGGTTCCGTACCATTATCTATAAAAAATCACGTTTGTTGTATGAGAGCCCCCTTAAATATTAATTTTATTCTATTTTTAGTATCTATTATAGCAGCAACAGCATACATCATCTGTGAAAATTTCAACTGTCTGTTCGTGAGATACAGCCTGGTGACAGACAGACAGACAGACAGACGGACCACTGGAGCCTTAGTAATAGGGTCCCGTTTTTACCCTTTGGGTACGGAACCCAAAAAAGGGATGTTTTGATCAAAAGAACCACTAAAAAGTTGTCTGGTACAAAACCTTGTATATTTCTTAGTCTACTCAATTATAGCAACAATAAAGTTTGAAAATTAAACTACTCAAAGAAGGATAATAGTTAATCATCAAAGCTTGTACTGAGGTTTAATTGACAACCATATTAAACCGAGTAAAACACAATTGAATACAATATTACAGTGTTAGTTGGAAAGAATCGATCACGAACGAAATAGGTTGTTGCGTGTCAATATGGAAATAGAAATGGATATCGATTGAACAAATGGAACGGCGTAATCTCTTAGTTCTTACAATGAATCAGACAGATAAGACGAATTCATAACTACATGTTTTGTTAAAATTGAAAAATATGCTTATAGAATTTTCCGTTGTAAGATGAATACGAATAAATGATAGTTAAAAAATCCGTTCTGTGTAATAATATATCTAACCTAAGTTTTGTAACATGTCAGAACGAGCGTAATAAGAAATACATCCAAGGCATTTCATTTTATTTAAAAAAAACCAACATTTATTGGTGACAAACAGATAAAAAAACTCAACAAAAGTACTGACAGACAAAAATACCCGTTGTCAGGAAATGGTTCCAACTCAGCGTTATGCTGGCGTTAAAACCAGCGCTGGTCTTCCGTTGAAACCATTCAGTGAAACCACGGAAGATTACACATAGCACACACACACATTATTTATACTAACATAAACAAACCAAAATGAAAGAAAAAACCGCAATAAAAGTGAACAAGTTACAAAATTATAATTATCAACAAAAGTGACAATCTTACACAAATTGATTGGTCCCAAAAGCTAAGCTCTATACTGTACTATGACAGTTCTATTTAAAACTACACCTGGCAAAATCTAAAATACCCAATAATAACATCTCCGAGATTGTTTTTAGAGTTCCTCGGGAATCCGCCGGTTAATGAGGTCAAAATGGGCAGATGGGAACCCCTCGAGAGTCGTTAATTGGAGGTATTAGGAAGTTTAACAATTGCCTTATGATTTACCGGTCGGCAATCATTTCTATTATGTTTTGGATCGCGATAAGATCGTTTGGTTTTATGTTTTAGCTGGAAACGACCATTAATTTTAATGAAATAAGTGATTTTTTTCGTCAAATGGCTTATTTTGTGGCTATTTTGGATAGCCTGCTGACGAAAGTGGAAGATAAGGTTTATTGTGAAAATTGGGTGGATTTCGATCAAATCTATGAAATAATATTTTATTGTAAAACGACATAAAATAATACAACCATAACTAAATAAGACTAAAATTAAATAAGACTAACTCTAAATATATAAATTAACTAAAACATTAAATCTAAGAATGGCCCCTGCGGCATTGTACCAAAGATGCTGGCAGCATTTCCTCGCTGGATGGTTAAACTTATACGTTGAGCGAGGAAACTGCCAGCTCTTCGGTCTCCCGTGACGTCAATGAGCCTCTTCGAAATTTCTTTGAAGAGGCTTCGAGCGCTAGGACCCCACGGACCAAGGGTCTCGACGCCGAATGGAATAAACATATATTCTGGGCCGAGACCATTATATTTTCCTACCTTCATGCTTTCGGCCGCTTCAGCTGCCGCACCAGCCCTATTAGAGGTCCGATGGAGATGTGATGGGGCTAGCGTGTCTACACAGGTTGCATCCCACACTAGCACCCGTCCCATATTCCACGGGACCAAGGTCATTCCGTCAGGTCTCTTGCCATCATTTCTAGAAATGCCGGTCGGCTCTAAAAGAGCCGGGACCTTTATTGAGGCAAGAGACCGACGAATGATGTCGTTTAGCGCGGCGTGTCTGGAAAAGCGGCCAGCACTTCTCTGGCAAGAAAGTCCGTAATGTCCTAGCCGATCTACGTCACTTCCGCAGGGGCACCGATGTGGAGCGCAGACCGGGACCCCGAGGCGAAGGCAAACTGAAAGTCGGAGTGTGTTAGGGTCAAGGAAAGTACCAGTGCTTGGCGAGGGATGAGCTTGAAGCCAGTATCCAGCCTCCTTTGTACCGACTGCTAAAATTCTAGCACGATCCGCTGCGCAGCACTGGCTAAGAAGGGAATCAACAGTCAATTTACATACTATGTCATCCCAACACCTCTGCGATTTTAGGTTAACAGGAAAATTTTGACCGGGGCAAGCAGTTAACCACCCATTCTTTGCGTCCTCCAAGCCTGAAGTCTCATAGTTTAAAGGGAATTCCCTAAGGATTTGTCCTATGAGGCTAGAAGAGCTATGGATCGACGAAAGAAAAGCTGGTAAAGCAATACTAGAAATTTTGCGGATCCCTATCCCACCGTACCGAATTGGGAGGGATCCTTGAGTCCAGGAATGCTCGCTTAGCTGAATATTAAGGATGGATTGCAGGTTACTTTTGATCAAAGTATCAATTTTTGACAAAAGATCTTGATGTTTCCAAAACGGACAGCAGCGAAGCACATAAGTAAATTTAGGGACAAAAAGACAGAATTTAATAACCAAAAGTGCAAAATGTGGACTAATGTCAAGAAGCCGATGGGAATGATTTTGAAATTTAGAAATAGAATTTTGAATATAATCTGAAAAACTTTCTTCAAAAATAGGTGACCCCAGGAGGCAAAGTGTTCTTTTATCTACTATTTTTATATTTGGGGCAAGTTCGTTGAATTTTTGTGTTATGTCATTGTCAGCGTTGGAAGGTTTTTTGATGAAGAGTTCACACTTATCAAAATTTAGCTCTAAACCAATGGATTTAAAGTTATTTTTTAAAGATGAAAGATCGGAAAGTACTGTATTTACATCACCTCCTAAGGTCCCATCATCTAGATACCAAATATTAAATTTTGAAGCTAAATTTTGAATTAGAGGATTAATAGCCAAACTGAAAATTGCTGGCCCCAGGGGATCCCCCTGCTGACAACCAAATTCAGATGACAACTCGTTTGATCGGTACATCAACTTCGTTGGATCTGAATAACAGTGAAGAAGATAGTTGTAAATTTCAGGAATGTTGGATTTTATTTCAGACAGCAGGGTATCCCTATTTACCGAATTAAAGGCGTTTTTAACATCAATTTTGAGTAACACTTCGCATTGGTCGTCGCTAAGGTAGGTGCGAAGAGCATGAACGGCAGCCTCGCAGCCTCCCTTAACGCCAAAGCCTAACTGAACGGGTTCGAAACAAGATTGTAATTTTGGTAAAATATGTCGAACTGCGATTTTAGATGCAAGGCGGCGAAGTGTTGCTCCAACAGCAATAGGTCTCACCCCACCGTCTTTTTTACTGAGGGCAATGAGGTTCGCACCATACAAAGTCGGTACAATGTCCGGATGAATGTTGCCCGAGTACATCATGTTAATAAGGGTAGTAAGGCCACTGACAAGATGCTCACCAGCATCACCCACACACCGAGAAGTTAGATCTTTTAAATGTTGGGGTGAGAGTCCATCCAGGCCCGCAGCAGAACCGGGTTTAAAAGATAATATTGCATTAGCGACGTCGTTGTTTGTAATTTGCAGGCAAGCATGGTTTGCTGTTGGAGGGTCGAGAAAATAAGGCGTTGCAGGGGGGGGGGGGTGTTCCGTCTGTAGGGCCAGAAGTGTATCAGGATTATCTGGAGAAAGCACGTCATTAGAAAAGAGAAGGCGGGCGGCACCTTTGAGATCTCCGTCGCTAATTTTATTTTCTATTGTTTTCAGCTGATTGTGGGAACTATTAGTGAATTTATGCGAGGGTAAGGGAGTGGAAAAGCTTGTGCAGTTATTTTTAATTTTTTGAGTCAAAGATAAATTTGAATTGTCTACTTTAGCATGCAAAACCAAAAAAGGAAAAAGGAGCAGGTTGTGCCAGTCTTGAAGGGAATTATTTTCTGTGCATTTACATATGAGATGAGATAAATGAGATGCGACGGAGATTCTGGCGCCGCGGGGGATTCGTTTGACTATATTCACATTGTTTTTGAGATGGCTGAGTCGAACATGGAATGGTTGTTGAATAAAAGGCGTAGATGAATCTAAGTTTAAAGGAGAAGCATCCTGGCTTAAGCAGCTGCGATGTGATTTACTTTTATGGATGTTTAAGCCACGAATGGATTTGAACGATTTTGAACACAAGTTACATGAATGTAATACAAGGGTGGGCTAGGCAGAGCTACAGAATTACAACTTTAAAAAGTTGTTGACAATTCAGTAACCACAATTTGCACAAATAGACTAAGATGTTTACCAGCATATTAGTGACAGGTTGAAAGCCCATCGCCTAACAGTACTACAAGCCTATATTCCCTTAGTCGCCTCTAACGACATCCACTGGCAGACATGGAGTGGCACTATCCTAACCCGGCAACTACACGGTAATATTAAATATAAGGTTTATAAATATGTCCTCAGGGTTGGCAACGCATTTGAGATCTTCGGATTGCAATCTTGAGATTAGTAGTCATAAGAATTTAAATGTCTATTGGTCTCTGAATACACTTACCATCAGGTGGCCTAAGTTCCAGTGTGCTGCTACAGCATTTAAAAAACCGGGCAAGAGCATGTCGGACCATGCTCAGTGTAAGGTTCCGAAGCGGTAACTACAAACAAATTAGACCTACCGACAAACCAAACTTTGCCGTCGGAAAACTGTTATCCCCATACATCGACATAACGCACCTCCTCTAAAAAACTGTCATAACACAGAAAAGTGCAAATTTTAACCAATGATACAAAAAAAAACCACTCTTTTTTCTTTATTATCTACAAAAACGCCATATTCTTAACTCAAAAAATCGCGGTTAGAGGGCACTAGTGTCTGTTTAATCCGGAGCGACATAGACACGCCGCCAATCTACAACAGTGCCCTAACAGTGTTTGCCGCAGGCGCACGCGTGTCGGTGCGGGTGAAAACCGGCATAAGCTATTATGCGACTTTATTGCAGTTAAGTTCACACACTGTATCACATACTTTATTTGTACATAACAGTCGTAACATAGAATATGACTCTTTTATATAACGATTTTTTCTGATACTGAATGTAAATAAGAGTCATATCACAGGTTATGACAATTTTTTATAGTGTCAAACACTACTTTTGTTCGTGCCTATTGCAGTATACAGCCATATCATTTTCAGAATGTGAAAAACTGTCATAACATATGACTTTTTTAATTAATAATAAAAATAAAAATGATAATGTATGACAACACATTTTTTATTTAACTACCATTATAGTTAAGTACATTTTACAGTAGTGTGAAAAATAAAAATAGTACCTATAAACTATTAATAAACATTCACAATTACACGAAGAAGAAAAAAAAAACTTCAAATGCAATTTTCTCATAATCCCTTTTTTTGTGTTATGACAGTTTTTTAGAGGAGGTGCGATAAGTCGTGGTCAGATTTGCCAACACCGCAAATAAGTTTTACATACATACATACATACCTTCACGCCTTCATTCCCATAGTAGGGTAGGCAGAGCTACAGAATAACCAACAACTCCAAAAAATTGTTCATAACTCTGTAACCACAATTTGCACAATTAGGCTAAGATGTTTAACAGTGTATATTAGTGACAGGTGGCAAGCCCATCGCCTAACAGTACTACAAGCCTTTATTCCCTTAGTCGCCTCTTACGACTTCCACGGGTAGACATGGAGTGGCACAATTCTAAACCGGCAACCACACGGCCATAAGTTTTCTTTTAGTTAAATTTGTAACTCAAGAACCACTGAAATCTACTTAGTAGTGATAGTTTTTCTAATACATCGTTACGTGTGTGGCTCTTTCATGATGTAGCAATTCACACAAACCTACAAACAAAAGGAAAGTGACCGAAATAAAATCATGACATTTATTTTTAGAGGCCAGGCTTTTTGCCAAAAACATGATCACAAGACCAGAATTTGCCTTTTTCAAAGAAATATAATTCCAGAACCGACCCCGTGTGGTTGCCGGGTTAGAATAGTACCACTCCATGTCTTCCCGTGGATGTCGTAAGAGGCGACTAAGGGAATAAAGGCTTGCAGTACTGTTAGGCGATGGGCTTGCCACCTGTCACTAATACACTGGGAAACATCTTAGCTTACTTGTGCAAAATGTGGTTACAGAATTATCAAGAAGTTTTAAGACTTGTTGGTGGTTCTCTAGCTCTGCCTACTCCACTCTGGGAGTGAAGGCGTGAGTCTATGTATGTATGTATGTATAATTCCAGAAATTATTTATACTATTTAAATTATATCAAAAATCAGAAATAAACAACTTAAAACATCGACCGTAGTGAACTACAAAGTTTAACGTCATTACATTATGTACAACTTGTTAAAGCTGGTATCGATTTTTTGATCAATCTGCTGGTACTTATCGGAAACTTTATAAGTGGATTCTACTGTGCAGAGGGAAACTAGTTTAGCTAATAACACGAAGAATTTGTACAGAATTGAATTAACAGTGTATTCAGTATTGAAATGTATTTTTTTTAATTTGCTTATTTGTTCTGTTTTTAAAGAAGGAACCCTAATGGTGAGACTTCGGTGTCCATCTGTCTGTATATATGTCATAGCAGGTTTGCTCAGTAACTACAATTGGGGATCATTGTACAAATTGCTTGCCCGCATCTGTATTTAGTAAAAAATATGAAATTAATTTTATATTATTAGGTCAAATTTTTCTATTTGTAAATAAATAACTGTCAGCCTATATAAGCGGGCCTGACCGAATGCTCGGGCTCACTTTCTGGTCGGCTTCCGCGGGTGCAGCATCGTGCTCGGCGAGTTCTTGGTATCGTTACTTTGGTTTTCTTGTTAATTTGTGTGCTTTGTTCCACTTAATTAGTGTGTAATTAATCATAATTCTGAGTCAGATTTAATTTGTAAAATCAATTATATTTTGAAAAGTAAAACCGTTATTTTGTCATAAGATTTGTTTCTTTTAAAGTAATTACGTCTTCTCAACCTAAAATCAGAAGTGCGATTCGAATCTATCGATTTCCACTTTGCCTTTTCCGTTAGTCATCTATTAATTGATTCAAATAACTTTGTGTGTTTTTGTGAAACAGAGTAGACTTTTGACATTTGGAGTAATTTCAAATTGTTTTTGTACTTACGTGTTTACGATGTCTGATCGTAATCGTGACCGTGACCGTGATCGTGATCGAAGGTCACGGGATTCGCGGGATAGAACTCGTCGACGCGATGATGACCGTCGTAGTCGTAGTAGGCACGAACGGGCGCGAACACGAACTCCCCCGGTGCGTTCGGATTTCTTTGATCGTTTAGATTCGACGCTTAATACGATCATATCTCGGATTGATGTATTAGAAAACGGTTCGACTATTAAAACACCGGTCGTGAACGTCCCTAGTACCGAGAATTTTTCGAATAGCTTACGATCTGACGGAATACCGTGCACATCACGATCACAATGTTGCGAGACACCATCATTGATTGCAAACGATTCAAACACTTGTACCGATAACGCCGATAACGCAGCCGTCATTCCGGACGAGTTGCACTCTAACGATAAAAACGCGACTGCCCAACCGGCGTGCAACAGTAAACTGGCACCTTCTACCTCGAACCAGGAATTAGTTGACGCGATTAAATCGCTTCAAACTACCCGCAGTCGTGATTATTTTGTTTCAAACTTCGATCCGTCAATTCATGACATTGACACGTGGTGTCAAGAGGTAGAACGTGCTAAACTTGCGAATGGTTGGAACGATTACGAGTGTTTGTCGCGGGTTGCGAATTGTTTAAAAGGCGACGCTCGTAATTGGCTCAATGAGTGGACATCTAATGATCGTAGTTGGCGCAACTTTGTTCAAGAGTTTAAAATTTTATGCCCGCGAGCACGAATTCCGATAAATACGCGACATATGCGGAATATGCCAGGCGTACTTTGATGCGACTTCGGATAGTTAAGGGAATAAGCGAGGAACTGATGATTTTGATTATTATCAGGGGTATCACGGACCCTCAAGTTAGGGCTGCTGCGGCTAATGCCAATTTAACATGGGACAGTTTGATTTCTTTTATGTCCCTTTACGTCAAGCCCGTTCGTAACAAACAAGACATACGCGCACCAATTGCTAAAAAACGAGTCTTAAATAATGATGTTCAGCCACTAAACAGGGCGAAATGTTTTATTTGCAACAGACCTGGACATAAAAGTTTTCAATGCGACAAAAAGGTTAGAGTAGATTCAAACCCCGACCCAAAAGTTAACACTGATGCAAACAGTTCCAGTTCCAACTCGTGCACATTTTGTAAGAAGCCGGGTCACACGGAGCAAACTTGTTTCCTTAAGAATCGGTCGGAACCACGCAATAAGCGTAAGGTTAACTTGTGTACTGAATTTGTTCCAACGGGAGATAGTTATTTGACTGCTGCCGTTATCCAAGGCATTCCTATCGATGTACTGATTGACAGTGGTTCCATTGACGTGTCTTTAATATCATCGGACGTATTAAAGCATTTTGCTCATGAGTTGAAACCCACTAACTGCCCATTAAAAGGTATAAGCGAGGAGGGAATTGTAGCGAATAGTTACGTGACCCTGACTATTGAGTTTAGCGAAATTTCTTTGGAGGCTGATTTTGTGGTAGTACCGGCTTCATGTATGAACTTCCCAATTATTATCGGAACGGATATCCTCGATCGCGACGACATTACGTACGTGCGTACTAAAGATAAACAGTATTTGACACGAGGTAAGGTGACTGTTCAACATAATGTCGGTGCTGTTGCAATTGAACAAACACCTATTCAGACGCCCCTTCAGGGCCAAGAATGTGACTTTTTGCTATCCGTTTTAAATGAGTACTCGGACTATTTAATTACTGGAACTGCGACTACAACTGTGAAAACCGGTAAGATGAAAATCAATCTCACTGATGATACGCCTGTTGCTTATCGTCCCTATAAGCTCTCCCATCAGGAGAAGCTCAAAGTCCGCGAGATAATACGCGACCTTAAGGAAAAGGGAATAATCAGAGAGTCTCAGTCCCAGTATTCTAGTCCCATTATTCTCGTGAAGAAGAAAGACGGGTCGGACCGCATGTGCGTGGATTACCGCGCTCTGAATCGGCTTACCGTTCGGGATCGGTACCCCATGCCACTCATAGACGATCATATCGATCGTCTTGGCAAATTTAACTATTTCTCCAGTTTGGACATGGCTACTGGGTTTTATCAGATCCCGATCGATGAGGAATCGATACACAAGACGGGATTTGTTACTCCAGAGGCACATTACGAATAGATGCCATTTGGATTGACAAATTCCCCGATTGTTTACCAGCGTATAATCAACGAGACGCTTCGGGAATATATTGAGGCAGGTTCAGTTCTTGTTTACGTTGATGACGTCCTTTTAATGAGCTCAACAATCGAGGAGGGCGTAGATTTGTTAAGACGGGTACTCAAAACTCTTACTGAGGCTGGTTTCTCAATAAACCTTCGTAAATGCTCATTTCTGACCAAAGAGGTCGAGTATTTAGGCCGGGTGGTGAGTCAAGGTCAGGTGAAGCCGAGCCCTCGCAAGGTAGAGGCTTTGGTCAAATCTGCACCACCAACAAACGTCAAACAGGTCAGACAGTTTTTGGGCCTATCCGGATATTTTAGGCGTTATATTGAGGGATACGCGACAAAGACCGCTTGCATATCTCGCTTAACGAAAAGAAACATGCCATTTTATTGGGGTCCCGAACAGGAGAAGGTACGGCAAGAACTAATCACCCGACTTACAAGCGAGCCCGTGCTTGCAATTTTTGACCCAGAATTGCCAACGGAGGTCCATACGGACGCGAGTAGCATAGGGTACGGTGGTGTGCTATTACAAACGCACAAGGATAATAGTAAACGTGTTGTTGCGTACTACAGCAAGACTACGCAGGGTGCGGAAAGTAGGTATCACTCGTACGAGTTAGAAACTCTAGCCGTCGTGAAAGCGTTACAACATTTTCGCCATTATCTGGTTGGCCTAAAATTCAAGTTGTTGACCGATTGTAACGCTCTCAAGGCGACAGAGCGAAAGAAGGACCTACTTCCACGAGTTGCAAGGTGGTGGGTATATTTGCAAGACTTTTCCTTTGAGATTGAATACCGCAAAGGCACTCAAATGTCGCCTGCTGACTTTTTAAGTCGGAATCCTATAGCAGAGGTTCACAATATTGTCCGTCCTCGTAATTGGGCTCAGACAGCGCAGGCTGCAGATAACGAAACGCAGGAGTTGGTGCAGCAGTTACAAGAGGGTCGTCTTGATCACAGGCGTTACGTGTATCAAAATGATCTCCTCTACTACCGATACTCACCTGTGGGAGAAGAGTCGAGGTTATTATGCTTCATCCCAAAAGGACACCGTTTGAGCCTGTTACGTATATTCCACGACGAGCATGGTCACGTAGGTGCTGAGAAGACTTTAGACCTCATCTTAAAGCATTTTTGGTTCCCTGGGCTGCGGCAGTTTGTAGCTAAATATGTAGGTCACTGTCTCATTTGTATCTCGCGGAAACGTGTACCACGTGCACCACATCAGTTCATATCTTCGTGGGAGAAACCGGAGGTGCCGTTCGAAACACTACACGCGGATGTGTTGGGTCCCCTGCCTGTATCCAACGGCAACAAATTTGTTTTAATTGTTGTTGACGCATTCAGCAAATATTGTCTCCTTTATCCCATGGCTCGTCAAGATGCGGAGGAGCTTAAGCAAGCGATATCTAACGCTTTCTCGTTATTTGGTGTCCCTAAGCTGCTGGTGGCTGACCGTGGACGAATGTTTGTGGCGCGCAGTTTTGTCACGTGGCTCAACGAGATGGGTTGCGAGATTCATCACATCACTCCCGAAATGCACCAATCAAATGGGCAGGTCGAGCGGTATGTGAGGACTGTTCTAAACATGATCCGTATTCAGGCCGAGAACAGGAATACAATCTGGTCTGATACTCTGTGGCGCCTTCAACTTGTTTTGAATGTTACCAAGCAAAAGACCACTCAGATGTCCCCGATGAATTTGCTTGTTGGTATTGATGGTGCAACGCCGGTTATTCGGAGTTTGATTCGCGACATTGCAGTGGAAGATACGCCACCCAATCGCGCAGCGTGGCGTGAGATGTGTAGAACGAGAGCCAGCGAACTGCTGAGGCGTAATCGTACGCAGCAGGACAACTATGTCAATGAAAATCGTCGTCCGGCACGTGTGTTTCAAGTCGGCGACTTTGTGTTTGTAATAAAGTATTCCCAGTCTACAGGGAAACTCGATGCTGGCATGCGGGGACCTTATCGAGTGCAAAGGGCGCTACCGAGTGGTCGCTACGAACTAAAGCTGTTAAAAGGCTCCTATGGGAAGTCTACACAAGCGGCGGCCGAGTATATGGTGCCCTGGCGAGGAGAGTGGTGCCCCGAGTCGTGTGCTGCTTTCTTCGAGAGTAAGTGTCGATGACTTACTCGTTGATGACTACAAGTTTTCTTAAAGGTTGTAATTCTGATTGCCATTTCCTCAATTTTGCATTCTATGTCCCTTCAGTAGTAATTTAGACTGTAATTTTTCATATTTTGCATTTCCAATCCTTTCAGCATTTAACTTATTAGTTTAGGCTAATATGACATACTGACAGACTTGACACTTTAAATTAGGCTGGCAATACGAATTGCATCTTGAAAATTTGTTAGTCTGGTTTGGAGCTGCGGTTCCATTCCATGTTTGATGCATATGGCTGCGGTCTATGTGTCTGAGGATAGCTGCGGTGATTCCTCTGAGGATAGCTGCGGCGATTCCTCGTCAATCCTGAAGTGTGTGCTGCGGACACGCTGAAAGGGTTGATCTCTTGGCTGTGGTTAAGGGTTGGTCTGGATCTGCGGTTCCTTACCAATTTTGCATTTGACTGCGGTCAATGCAACTGAGGGTTACTGCGGTAATTCCTCGTTTGAGAGTGTACTGCGGTCACTCTTGATTGATGGAGCCCTTAGCTGCAGTTGAGAGGGGGTGGAGCTGCGGTTCCATCCCACCTGTTGAACTGATATTTGATGGAAGTAAGGTTCTGCGGTTCCTTTACTCGAAGATTTGGTATGTTTGGTTTTGAGACGTCTCAGATTATGTTGTGAGATTCACGAATGCGTGATCGTGTGGATGGGATGAACGTTATGTTTCCCAATATTCCTTGTGACTGGCAGAAATGAATGGTGTATGAATTAAATGCAAGTGGATAGAATGAGTGGGCTATAACATGTTATGTGTTTCAGATGACGAAGAAGACGAGCCAGGTTTGCCACTTGCTAACGCGGATCCTGAACCAATGCCGGGACCTTCCGGGGCATCTGCACCAGAAGCGCGTCCAGGCCCTCCATCTTCAATTTCGAGTGACGATGAGACAACTTCCAATGTTACAGCTTCAGAGCCATTAGCTTCAGATGATTTTTAGGATCTTGTAAATTAATAAGCGGTCGAGGACGACGCTGCATCAGGAGAGGCCGTATTAGGTCAAATTTTTCTATTTGTAAATAAATAACTGTCAGCCTATATAAGCGGGCCTGACCGAATGCTCGGGCTCACTTTCTGGTCGGCTTCCGCGGGTGCAGCATCGTGCTCGGCGAGTTCTTGGTATCGTTACTTTGGTTTTCTTGTTAATTTGTGTGCTTTGTTCCACTTAATTAGTGTGTAATTAATCATAATTCTGAGTCAGATTTAATTTGTAAAATCAATTATATTTTGAAAAGTAAAACCGTTATTTTGTCATAAGATTTGTTTCTTTTAAAGTAATTACGTCTTCTCAACCTAAAAATATATAATTAAACAGGCGTCTTGAATGGGGGTTAAAGAATGAAAGTAGTTTAATTAAAGCAAATGGGATGCCATATAAAAGGGCTTAATCTGGACATTTCAAAACTATTTTTTGCATTGCATACAAAATAAAGTTCATAACAAAATGATTCTTTTATATTGCCCTCAGTGCGCGAGAATGACTCGCACTTGACCGATTTTTTTAATGGCATTGAAAGTGCCTACGAACACACAGGCCACGTGATACCCACAGACATTTCCATTTTCAAGACCACGATCTCAATACTGCAATTCTAAACCAGCAAATGCGTTGCTAACCCTGAATACCGGAACATAACAATGCGAACACTGCTGGTCGGCGGTAAGTTAAAGGACAAGATGGTGGTAACGATCCGAACAAACCCTGCACTATGGGTTTGGTTAACCTCGCTTTAATTATCTCTTTTATCGCATTATGTCAAATGTATATCTAGAAATTTCTTGCCGTTTTATTGTTATTTTCAGGAATAAAAAATAACAGCAAAGACTAGAAACCTAAAGGTCACCGTGAAACAACGTTTTATGTATTCCCTCGAGATGAGATCCGCAGCCGACCCTGAGATCAATCGGACCAACTGCCAAGTTGAAACGCGAAGATTTTTTCAGTCATACTCGAACTTATTGAATTAAATTAAGTCTTAAACCTGCAGGGTTTCATCAGAAAGGTTAGATCTTTGCTCTGATGAATTGTGTAGCTAAGTACCTACAGCACCATTATATTATAGAACCAATCACCACCGGAGTAAAGTTCATTCGTAATTTCGTTTCGGAAGGTCCCTTCTTCCTCTCACCTTAAAACTTCCCTCCACGGTGTCTCCTTAACTCTTTGACATGTCCCTCTTTAAACGCGGCTGAAATGCAACAACATACCTGTGCCAAATTAAAAAAAAAAACAAAAAATTCAAAATATTTATTCAGTAAATTGGCCACATGCGGGCTCTTTTACACGTCGGAAATGTACAGTGAATCTAGCAGCGCTTCGGAGAAGACCATCAATGCGGAGAAGAAGCGCCGCAAAAAACTCCAGCAGAAGGTCATTTTTTCAATCATAAAAACATAATTATATTTAAAAGTAAGTTACATTAAGTAATAATAAGTTAATATAGTAATAAACAATAAATTTGAGTAGTTTAGTTTTATTTTAATTTAAATATGTTTATTTTTAATTTGTAATTGTATTAAAATTAAACTAAGCTAGTTTAATTTTAATTTAAATAAGTTTTGTTTTAACTTTTAATTGTACTATAAATACATAAAGTCTTAAAACTAGCAAAAATTAAATCATTACAAATGTAAGGTCAATAAACATTAACATAAAATAAAATAATGACTATGAGAACAACACGACGAGGTCTCTACGTCAAAAGCCATATAATTAGGATAATAAATTGAACAACAAGTCCTTGCAAACGTGAACAGACCGGGCCCCACAAACAGTACCCGTTCACAAGTATGACGCGTATCTCAGCCATCGCCTCTCTCAAACGTCATGTGATCGGGAAAGTGGCGACCCGATCAACGACGCCGCCGTAAGCAAAGAGATGCCCGTAACATTTCTGATGTTTATTAGTACCGGTGACTACTTATCATCAGGAGGCACGTCTGCTTCGTCAGTAGATGGTGTGCTGCTGCTGGTACTCTTGATCAGAAAAGGTAACCAACGATGCTGGGTCTATCAAAGTACGTCAGAAAAGTGGTATGAAGACAGTAATGCATCTCTAAGGAATCAGTACGATACCTTGTCTGATGTTCGATGGGATTCTATTAAGTAAGACAAGTGATCTGTGACCTTGAACAGTTAGTAAAAACCAGGTGGACTACCAACTCGGTTTAGTTGATCAGTGACTGAAAAGAAGTACATATGTAGAAGAGAGGATAGAAACAAAAATAAGGTTGTTTTATAGACTTGTTATAAAGAGTTGTATAGCTTATTTTATAGATACTCATTTCATAAATATGAAACGTAAATTCTGTGAAGTGATCACTATCACTTCACAGAATTTACGTTTAATAGTGATCACTTCAGTGACTGAAAAGCAGTATGTAAGGGACAGGATAGAAAATAAACCTTACCGTCTTATTAAAAAGGTGCATTTTGCTCCTTATTTAAAATGTTACTTGCGCGGTTTTGCTGTTTCACCGACGATATATATTCTTAACTGATAAAATCTTTGATTAATTTAAGATTATAAGTTAAGATAAATTAATAATGTATTTGTTTTTTGTGTAAGAAATAAACAAAGTAAATTTTTTTTTTTTTTTTTAGAAACAAAAATAAGGATGTTTCATAGACTAAGGTTGTTTGTTTACGTCTCATAAAAAACTTTTATCTGCTGAACCCGTGTTGATTTCAGTTTATCTTGGGATGGTTACAAGTCTAACCTAACCTAACCTAACCTGAAGATAACCTGATATCAATACGGGTTCAGCAAAAAATAATTTTCTGTGAAATGAAAATACTGTCAAGTGATAGTGTCTATGAAATGAATGTCTATACAAAGCGGGAGCTTGGTAATGCCAAGTTATAGTAATAGTACATTATTGCCTAGGCAGTGAAGCAGGCAATTGCGGGCCTCGTATTTTTAAACGGACTCGCAACCGTTCCTGCCGAGGCATATATAGTGCTTTTCTCAAAAATCGCAAGATACAAATCGCATATAAACAGAAACTTCACGTGAAATAACATCACTCTTTACCGCCTTTATGTTTATGACAAGGCGAAACGCAAGCTTTTTTAGAAAAAAAAAACTCAAGCTATTCCAGACACATATAAAAAAGTTACATTTTGAATAAAATATGGGTGTTTAAGACTTGTGCCCTCATTTTATTATGGCCGTTTTCACTTTTTAAAAAGTTACAAACTAGATAACAATGAAATTTGTATGCAAAATTGCGGGCTTGTGTAGCGAGCACGCAATGTAATTTTTTTTTAATTTGGGAACTGTCTGTAAACTATGTACTTCACGTCTCAGTATGGAGTTAGTAATGTCAACTTTTCCGGTCATTTTTGAGAAAGAGCATTTTGAATTGAATATCGTTACAAATAGAGGATCGAATACTTTCAATATTTTTACATTGCAGTTAGCTCCCTTAGCCTTAGACATAATTACATGTCCATTTTGTAGACCAAAACACGAGAATCTTCTATGATGACCCGTAATTTCGACCAACATACTTACGTTGTCCCGTGTGGTTGCCGGGTTAGAATCGTGCCACTCCATGTCTTCCCGTGGATGTCGTAAGAGGCGACTAAGGGAATAAAGGCTTGTAGTACTGTTAGGCGATGGGTTTGCAACCTGTCACTAAATACGCTGGTAAACATCTTAGCCTAATTGTGCAAAGTGAGGTTATAGAATTATCAACAAGTTTTAATTTGGTAATTCTTTAGCTCTGCCTACCCCCCACTCTGGGAATGAAGGCGTGAGTTTATGTATGTTATGTATGTATACTTACGTTATGGCTTTTTTTGATGTATTTTCTATTTCGGTGATTGTTTCTTTAAAAAACAAAATTGTTCCTGCTTGCATCACTTTCCAAACAGCGCTATTAATTTTAGATCTATAAAGCAAGCATCATCAATTTCTTCAATTATCTCTCCAATTCTAAAATCATATTTCTATAACATAAAATGTCACAATACACGCGAATATAGTTTTTTCGCCCTATTTGTCACTATCAAACGTTTTTTTGAATATCCATTATACAATTTGCTTCGCTGCGGCACTCAGTGATTGATTTAATAAAAGGGTAGCTGGGTTTTATTGCCGGCAATAAATAGTTCACAACAAAAGTTCGTTTAAGATATTAGCTCAGTTGATATCGATTTTATAACCCTGCCCGAATTTAATTCAATTTGATTAACAGCGAAACAAAAAGGGGAACTCTACTTTGTAGATTGGACGAAATAGCCAATGAAACTTTGAAAGCGGTACTAGTTTTATAATCAACTAGCTATTGCCCGCGACTCCGTTCGCGTAAAATTGCTCTCCTAGCGACAAAAAGTACTTCATGGCATTCTTCGGGTTTCAAGCTATATCCATGCCTAATCGGTTTAGTGGTTGCTACTTACTACTAATATTATTAATTCGAATGTTTGTGTGTTTGTTTGTTACTACACTCTACAACGGTTTAAATTTAGAATGTAGGTAGCTAGATTTAAACGTAGGGTACTTTGATCCCTGCTACACAAATTCGAGGCTTATTGTGGCATGCACCAATTGCCATTGATTAAGGAATAAAAACTTTTCTTCCCGGAAAATTTAAAAAAAACCTGAGGAAATAACGATTATGGAAATCTCCGTGGACCACGTCACGGGCGGAAACTTAATATAAATCTGTATAGATAATTTCAATTAAATTGATCACGATTGATTACGTTAAAAACTGTTTTTCTGCACTTTCGTTCGTAACAATTAAAGTATTTTTAAAACAATTCAGTTTCAACTGACAAAAAATATTTCACCTTCCTTTTTCGTCTCAAAATTAGAAAAAACAGCTCGTTCTGGACTTATTTAATTATTATTTTCTCTCCTAGTCCACAGGGAATAAAAAACAATTACTTAAATAAACACGACAAAACTGTTAGCATCATACGCTGTTTTAAGGACCATAATAAAATGAATGAAATAATTTGTTTATTCTGCCTAATATGAAGACGAAAATATATTTTGTGCCCACGGGAGCAAACAAAGTATCTTATAAACTTAGTCTCATCTGCGGAGATGCCAGACGCGTCACTAACGTTATGTCGGCCTTGAAAGTTTGTCATAACTCGAACAGTCTCTGGACACTGTTGCGGATGATGCTTGTGATGTACTTACACTAGGAATGTCCTCGTACTAGGTATAAAATACTTTTCATTTTCTTGGTGTAAAATCAGTCCGCGAAGTTCTGAGTTCAAGGCACAGACAAAAAAAAAATTACCTACGCCAGCGGACGCGGAAATGTATGAAATTGGACGCACCCGGTGTTTTACTTTTTACCTGACTGCGTTAAAACCAATGTTTGGACAAGGAAAACTAACTCCAAACAGCCACTCGTGCAATCTAAATTCTTCCTTGTATATTTTACTTTTCAAATGTCATAGACTAAAACTTTAACATTTTCAAATAGCGTTTACAGCGTTTTTAAAAGTGTACCAAATAGTTTGACGTTTCTATATGATATTGTGTTCATTAACAAAACAAATTGCTGAAATAACATATAAACGCGTAATAAATGTTACGATTGAAACTATTGTTTTATTCAAATTGAATTTATTACGTTTAAATGTGTGATTTTATTTAAAGCTTTATTTCAGTGTCATACTAAATCGTACCTATTTCTGAGGCCCCAGACAAGATGCATTACGCCAACTCGCTTTTCTATTCGTTTCGTTTTTAAACCAATCGCGTCACTGCTAGATCACATGACTTTTCGTATCCCGTCATCTTCAAGTGAAGCGATTGGTTCAAAAACGAAACGAATAGAAAAGCGAGTTGGCGTAATGCATCTTGTCTGGGGCCCCTGGTCTTTTTTTCAAGGAAATTTTGGGACTTTGTTTAATATTATTCACAATTGTGTCATTATTTCCTCGCATTGTTGGAGAAAAGTACTACACAAGCCTCAGCCGGGAAGGGCGGTTGCTGGACACGTATAAAGCGCGGCCTCGTCTGCGTCTCGGCCACGCTTACTATACTCATTCCGCAACAGCCATTTTCCCAGTCTCCGCAGTAATGTACTTTTACTGTTTCGCATTGTTAAACCCAGCATTTTTTTTTTACAGGAATGCATAATAAAATAGCTAGGGTTTTATTTATTTAAACTACTGTGCACAAAATACAATTAAGTACAAATGGTGGACTTAATGACCAATGGCATTGTCTACCAGCCAACCAGTGTGGTAATGTTGTCAAGGAATGTTAATGTTATGGGAGTGTTGGGTTTTTCAATTATTAATGTTTATTAGCACCTAAAAAAAGACAAAAGACCTATTTTAGGTTTGCAAAATCGATGGGGTTTATATATTGAAAAAAAAAAGCTTTCGGCAAGAATTTTTAATCAAATTCTATACGATATGATTACATAATAAGCTTAAATACAGCCTGAAGAACCTACAATTCAGAAGATACTTTGAAAATCTCACTTAGCGACACCAAGTATTTTCTAGTATTTTGATCAGTACTTTTTGACAACAGTAGTATCCAACACCCATAACAGTAACAAGATCGTATAACGCAGACATTGTTTTCGCCTAACTAAAATTCCGTATCATAAAACGAAGCACGAAGGAACTCATAAACACCCGGGTAGGGAAACAGATGTTTGCATGAGATGTCGTAAATTTCAAAATCAATAATAGTAAAATACTCGTTACTATGCGTCGATCGATATACCGATTGCGAGGCACTAGCGCTGAATTGCTAGAGAAAACGAGTATCGAAATGTTCAGTACCCTTACCATGGGTTAGAAATTAACGTACTCGCTAGCGAGTTGAGGTTCTGTCCCTCGCAGACCTTGCAAGTATTCCTTATAGAGTGCGAGGGACAGAACATGCGACTCGCTAGCAAGTACAGGTAACTGTAACTCATAGTAACTATTCCAAATTTTCATTCATGTGCAATGTTTTGTGGATTTGCTTAGTATTTTGCAACCTTATTATGTATTCATGATAAAAAAAGTTTGTATTACAAGGTTTTATTTAGTTACATGTTTCTTCAAAGTGTGAAACTGGCAATTCACTTTTACACCGGTTCCCGTTATAATTGGGATGGACCTTTAGAAATTATAATCATGGTGTCATAATGTACACCTTATTCTACATTCACTTTACAACTATTGTTATCGTATTTTCAACAGTAATGGTAGTAGCGAATGAAAATAACCGGTCATAACCGGTTTTAACTGGTTATTTTCGTACAAAAACGGTTAATAATCGGTACGGTAAATGTCAGCCGAGTAGGAACAATACGATAACAAAACGTGTAGAAACAAAGTAGATTTTGGCTTCTGACTATGAAGTTAGAAGGTAGTTACTGCATCTTCGCTGTGCTTAACGTAGACTCAAAAAAGGTTATGGGCCCAACATCTGCCAAAATCATCAGTTTTTTACACAGAAAAAAAAACAAAAATAGAAAAAATAATTAGGTACGGCGTAAAGCTGCATTTACGTTATGCGGATTCT
This sequence comes from Acleris emargana, assembly GCA_927399475.2. Taxonomy (NCBI): domain Eukaryota; kingdom Metazoa; phylum Arthropoda; class Insecta; order Lepidoptera; family Tortricidae; genus Acleris; species Acleris emargana. The sequence continues at coordinate 4,581,457 of OV656839.1, read as the reverse complement.
AAAATATTTAATTTATAAATTGTTCTTAAATGTATATAAACTATTGACGGGTTGGTTTACGAGGTAGGTGTTTTACATGTCGTATGCTTTTGATGCGATAAAACCAGGTTTTTTAAATATTGGTTGTGGCTAGTTATTTTAGGTTATTTATGAAGATAAAAATGGCATAACATGTCATTTAATTTTACATTTCAAAGAGTGGCTCAATCTTTGACTAAAAATAAGATGATATATAACTAATTATATTGAAATTAGAAGCCAACATTAGTTTAAATATTGTGATGTAAATATAAGAAAATTGTTAAAAAAATATGACATTTAAAAAAAGAAACACCGTCTTAAACAAGTGGTTTATTTTTGTGCTAATAGAACATTAATAGTTACTACCGTCGTAAAATAATCATCACAATTACCAGCCATAATAATGTCACGTAAAATAAAAAGTGGAAGCTGACAGCATTAATAAAACTTTCCAGAGTCCGCGGGCCGTTCGCAGAAGTCAAATAATATGCTTTATTCAGTTCATTTTGAATTCAGAACATGCTTTTATCTGTCCTCCCTTTTGTTATGGTCATATAAGAGTTATATATGAGTACCATGAGGGTACAGCTGAGATATTAAGGTGCTTAGATAATAATGCTGTGGTTCTGAAGACAGATCGAGTGTCAGCTCACCGGGCTTATTTAGTGATATAGTAGTTGTAAGGGAGCGGTGAGGTAAGGCTTGACATTTTGTATAATATTATGTTACTGCATTTTGAAGTAAAAATATTCACAATTATCTATTTAAAGTCTAAGGAGAACGAGGTACGATTTTTTTTCTTAGTGTTAAATATATAGTTGTGATAGGATGGATTGCTTCCATTATCTTATCCTTTTACCTGCCGCCAAGCAGCAGAGGCATTCCATTTTGGTCCTCAGGATTGGCAACGCCTTTGCAGTCTTAGGATTGCAATCTCAAAATTATAGTCTTCAAAATGCTAATCCCTATGAGTTTCTGATTTAACTTACTATCAGGGTGGTCGTGAGGAGGCCTTTCTAATACCATAAAAAATGTTTTTGTGTGTTTTTTGTAAATCATTATAGCTTAAGCGCTTCATTGCAATTGGATTTGTATGCGTATAATAATTAATTCATTAATGGATCTAGAAACTAAAACCAAATACTATGATGTAGACAGATTCATTTTGTTACGAATTATAGGGTTTTCTGCCGTTTCCCCAAATTTCATTGCAAAATCTCATTTGCACGAATGTCATTTGCCATGCATTTAATTTTCCCTAATTTATCAAGTGTACTAAAATCGTATGCCTGAAAATTCAAACGTCATATTATATTATTTTGCCATAAAACACTCAGAATTGTTTTCGTTCGGTCGTAAATATAGTTTTATAATAAAAATCGGTTCTGGCGCTTCGCCGGCCGCTGCCACGACACGCTCGCTTCACTCGTGCGCTCGATAGTGCTATATGATAATTATGTTATATGATATTTGGGCAAATGAAGATTATAGCCAGTGAAAATTATGGCAAATGAATTTATGGAAAATGGCGGTATACCGAATTATAGATGTGTGTAAGCTTTACTATAGCATTAAAACCTTAGTCCAATGGTTTACTTATGAATAAATACTGTTAAGTATCAATTTGTAAAAACTTTGTAATGAATCAAAGAGCGTCGGTTCAGCAAACTCGGATTCATCTATCAAAGGACAAGGACCTCTCCTTCCCCTATAAATCAATTATCAGCTTTACTCACTTTAGCTCTGCCTCATTCCGAAAAGGTTTTGAAGGGTTTAATTCAAATGTTTTTCTTTGTTTGATTTAAAACAATATTTTGCGAGACAAATAATTTAGTACAATCTAACAATAAATCAGGAAAAAAATACGTCAATCAATTTGGTACCGAGTAATCCAGGGCGATATTGAAAACATAACCTAATCAAGTTTTATCAAAAATCTAAATTTAATATTTTAATGTAAGGGGACAAAAAAAAACAACAAATAAAAATCTAAGTATTAGTTAAAAAAAGCCTATGTAAACCGCTAATAAAAGAAATTTAATCAGTCACTTAACTTATAAGTTTTCTCCTTTAAATAAAGAAACTGAAGTCACCAGTGGTCGGCCAGAGACCTATAGTCAGCCTCTGCCTATACTTTGTATGAGTGGAAGAGTACGAAAGACATATTTCCCACTCTTTGCACTCATATAAGGTTGACTACTGGTCTCTGGCCAACCACTGGTAGCTTTACCCTAAAAATACTTTTTAAATAAGTATCATAGTGTAAAGAAAACTAAAAAGCATTGTACTACGAGTAAATATATCAATGAACATCTAATATTTGACAAACATCGCTACGCTCTCCGACCGCAGCTCGTAGCACTGTGTTTCCGCTTCGTGACGAAAATCTGCTACGAATAGTGAAACCGTAGCGGCAAACTTTGCTTTAACACTAAAAGTGTTGAATACATTTTAGGATTAAGTTTAATGATAAATACGGAATAATGGTAACATTAAATGGTTAAAAAAAATCAACCGTTATAAATATTTCACGACGGTTCATTGTACAAAGCACTAATACTAGTATAATTAAAAGTGGTTTTATAATAAAATGCCAAGACCATAGATTAAAATTGAGTTTAATAACTAGGCATACATTTAATTACACACAACCGGTAATTAAACTTGATTTTTTCAAATTAATTCTTATAATTATATATTATTATCAAGGGAAATACATCGTTCATTTCATATTATTTTGTTCAAAAAGAATGAAATGTGATAAATTTTAGAATACTGGGATTTAACAGCATTTTATTAACTTTGCATGAGAAGTTTTTTAACCACGCGTGTATTTTAAACATTGAGTCGAGGCCACACCCGGCCAGTAAAGGTCACTTCACACTGCACCCTGCCCTTTCAAACTAGACTGGCTCCCAATTAAGATTCCACTACACGACAGGTCACATTATCTGCTAATTATCACGATATAAAAATAATTACGTACCTACATACCTTCACGCCTGTAATCCCAAAGTGGGGTAGGCAGAGCTACAGAATTACCTACAACTTTAACAACTTGTTGATAATTCTGTAATGACATTTTGCACAAATAGGCTAAGATGTTTGTCAGCGTATTAGTGACAGGTTGCAAGCCCATCGCGTAACAGTACTACAAGCCTATATTCCCTTAGTCGCCTCTTACGACATCCACGGGAAGACATGGAGTGGCACTATTCTAACCCAGCAATCACACGGGCAATTATAATTAAATGTCATGTTTTTATTATATTTTGAAATCTAAAAAAGAAAACTGATATTGAAATTTTCCAAAATTTGTCGACTCATTGAAAATGATTACAAGGCCAGATTTTTTAGAGCACCCTTAATTTACATCCCTTATAAAATTGGAGGAAATCGGTTTAATTCCTGTTACTTCGATAGCCCCGTTTGATGTCAAAGTCTTGCTGATTGCTCAAATTACAATATTTTTAACATCAAACGTCGATACGAGAAATGAGGGGCTTTTGTGGAGTTTGCAAAAATAGAACTCACAATGTTACAATTTTCTTTGTGCGTAATTCTAATTAGGTACTTAAACGTCATGTTACATGCCTGAATAAGTAGGGCACCTATTACCGCCCCCTCCAAAATAGGCACTCATTACCGAGGTATTTTAAAATTTAATATGCGATTAATGAACAAGTCGATTTACTCGCAAATAAACTTGATATCCATTACTAATACTACCGGTTTTTTTGGCGCTAGTGTGTATGCATCAAACAAACAGCTTGCGAACCGCCAATATCCGTGACGCCGGCGCAGGAGCAGGTTGTGCCATAGAAAAACGAGACGCCTCACGTAAGGAAGCCCACATTTAATTTAGTGATTTGCGTAATCGTTTTTGTGACTTACATAATGCTAAGATTTTTAAATTATTTATTATTGTTTTCTTTGTGACTTCCAAGTACTATTTTTTCGTGTATTTGTCTGTAAAAGCGTTAAAAATATAATTTGAAATACCGCGGTATTCGGTTTCGTTTTGTGTTATGGCTCTTAAATCCGAGGTATACCACGGTATTAGCTAAAATTGGACTTTAGGTTCAATCTTTTGTGACATGTAATATGAATTATTATGAATAAAAATGAATATGAATATGAATGCCTTTATTTAAAATATCTGCAGTCCGTTATTTATTTTTTAGTGTTACAAAAAACTTTATAGTTAAAGACAAATTTGTGTGGTATGAAAAATAAGGCCTTATTTTTATTAAAAACTTGTTTTTATAAGAAAGTAGAATCGATAAGACATACGAGCAAAGTTTACAGACAACATGAGTTTACTTTTATAGTTTAGTTAGAAAAATGAAATATTAAAAAAAAAAAAAAAAAAATCTATTTAGAAGCTTTGTTCAAACTTGAACATGTCAGCTCCAGCTGGCCTAAATACAAACACACTGACCAACATCACACATAAAAAAACGCTATATAAAAAATAATGCTACCAAAATTTTAAACTCTTATTTACGAAACAAAACCATTAACAAATTTAGCAACCTCTGACAAACGCTCTGCCAATATGGATTGGAAGATGCCAACATTTGAACAGTTAATACTAAAGTCTATAAACAACTGTTCCCTCTTTGCACGAGTCCGAACACATTCCATTAAAAAGTGTTGCACATCCTCTACTGTCTCGCACTCTTCGCAGTTGGGCGACTCTACTTTCCTCATGAGTAAAATTACTTACTGCCGCACTCAGAGACGTCAATTAAAATTAATGCTTGTTTAGTGACGTGTTGTCTTATTCTATTGCTATAACAGAGAAAGTGACAGCAACAACTTTAAACAAGCATTAAATTTAAGTGACGTCTCTGAGTGCGGCAGTTAGGTACCTACCTAAACTACCGTGCGCCCAACCCCTAGTGCAAGCTGGTACTGTCGTGTGTCACTTTCACGCTACCGCTAACAATAATAGAATTATTTATCGAAATATTCGTCTGTTCCGTATCTATAATAAATAAATTACTTAGCTGTTTAAGAAGCTAATAATTAAAACACGTGGGTAGAATTTTATTAGAACTAACTCGGTAATGAAATGTTGGTACATAAGCACATACATTAAATTGAATAGTCATGCATTAAAAAAAATTTATATATAATGATGGTCAGGGACCATAAATATTGTCAACTGGCATTAGGTTAGCAGTATGTTTTTTGTCTGTTTTGTTAAGTTACTTGGTTTGTCCATTTGTTTGATGTCTATATTTTCTATTTTTTCTGTCAAATGGTTGGAATCTAACACCAAAACAAAGGAGTCCGCTCATATTTAATTGTCTTACCTGAAATAATTGAATTCTGCGTTGCCGTCGGCGACGAAGAAACTGCCAACAGTAAGAAAGCAATCAAAGTTCTTCCAGCACACTTGACACTATACATTGCGTATATAATCTACCTATCTATAAGCATTAAGCCTATTTACACTCGCTAATTTCTCGGTATTTCGTCTGGTTTTATTCCATTTTCCATTCTAGGATAGCGCGATTTCGTCCAAACCTGAAACAAGGAGGTCTAATTAGGTTCTGTAATTACATCTTAAGCCAGACATTTGGGGAGATTACTTATAAGCCGTTTTATTCGACTTGTATTTGCAAAGGTATACGTTACGTAAGATTTGTGTGGTTAAACGAAACTGAAGTACCTACGGGTAGCATTGTAATGGAAAGATGCCTTAGGGATATCACATGTGAAGTGGAACGATGAATTCTAGAAACCCAGTGAGGCTATTGTAGCAACGTAGGCTCCCTAAGGGCTATACACACACATTAAATACTCGGGTAGCCCTCGGAATTCCGTAACCGTTTGTCCTAACTCGTCGTTAGTCCGAATTATTAATTGTCATTAACTAGTTTTCAGCTGAGTCAGATAACCTACGGTTAGGTTAGGGTTTATAATATCACTAAAAACCAAAATTCAGGCGGACACGGTTTTAAGATACAATAAAATTAGGACAAACGATGCATTAGGACCAATAACAATAACTTATAGACTAACGACAGTACTCTCAGTTAATGACGATTAAGTATTTACATATTGTCAAAATTCATTAAAAAATAAATAAAAAGAAGAACACGTTAATTGTCTTTTAAATGTATGTATAAATGTGTGTTTTTTGTGTAATTATCTAATTCACCGATGAATGACAAATATCACGAGTTTACCGTCTCATTAACTTAGACAACGTCAAAGTATTAAAATACTTTTGAACAAGCTCTTGTTTAGTATTAATTTACTGATCATCATTTTTCATTCTTAAAAGCAGTAAAATTGAATGTAATTATTCATCAAGGCCGGCTGATGAAGTTTGATCCCCGTAAAAACTCAAGAAAGTCATAAAAACCGGCAGTAATGCCGGAAAAGTAGGATTATTCTCAGCATAATCTGTTTTAATTTGATGACCAACGTGTGCCCATTGCCGTCCCCCGGGCCTAAAGTTACGAGCTTATTCAATTTTTTTATTGAGTCGTGTAAACTCAAGAATTTTGCGTCCCTATAAGCCAAAGTTAAAGTTATGAACTGAACTGGGGTTTCCGACATTTGAAGTTTAAACGATAACTTAATTAGTGCTTATTATATCAGCCTTTAGGACTTAAATAGGAGAAAATTGTATTAAATAGTGTTTTACAAACACGGTTTAGGGTTGAACAAGTTTTCTTGTGCAATGTCCATCCAGATCACCACCACCATCTTCTCCTCAAGATTACCACCAAGTAACATTGTTTAAATTACTAGCATAGAGGCGCCTAAGTCATAATCATAATCTTTATTCGTAAAACGAATAGTATTCCTTAGCAGTAGTTCCCGTGTGGTTGCCGGGTTAGAATAGCGCCACTCCATATCTTCCCGTGGATGTCGTAAGAGACGACTAAAGGAATATAGGCTTTTAGTACTGTTAGGCGATGGGCTTACAACCTGTCACTAATACGCTGGTAAACATCTTAGCCTATTTTTGCAAAGTGTGATTACTGAATTATCAACAGGTTTTTTAAAGTTGTAGGTAATTATGTAGCTCTGCCTACCCCACTCTGGGAATACAGGCGTGAAGATATGAATGAATTAATGAATAGTATTACACGTCACCATAATAATAGCCTTTATTCAACAATCTTAAATAATAACATGCGTAATCTAGAAAGTAACTTAAATATATTATTTATTTGACACTTGTATTCAGATTGTCTTGCGTATCCGCGAAGGCCTCCCCTAGAGCCTGCCACACTTGTCGATTATGAGTCATAATTCTCCAAGTAACACCATATTCCTTTTTTTCTTTTAAAATGTCTTGCACAACATTCAGTTACATCTTTGGCCCATTTCCCTTTTAATGTCGCAATGTTAACATATAAATTATAAATCATTCAATATTTATAAAAATGCGTTCCCTTATTTAATTACCGTTATAAATGCTGCCGTTAATAAATTCATCGTAACCATAGAACGACTGCTCAAGCATTCAATTCTTTAACCAATTTTATAACAAGACAAGCTCGGTGCATCTGTTTTTGATTTTGGCAAATTATTGTTCACTCCTGGGCCCATTTACCTACATATACATTAGTTTTGTAGTTAACAATGAATTTGTAGACTAAGGATTGCAGTCTATAAACTATTTTGACCACGTTTTATCATCCTTCAGGTTTAAAATTATTCAAATGTGATAAAACCAGTGTTCTTACCAACAATCAAACGTTACTTTAATTTCAGTTTAATTAATATCTTTAATAGCAACAGTTTAAACACCAGCTATTGAACACCTCGTCAAATTGCCCAAGAATATTAAAGGTAAACAAATATAATCATTAAACTTAAAATTCTGTATAACAGCAAATAATTAATTCAAGTATGAATTGTTTCTATTAATTTTAATAAGCTTTATGAAAAAATATTTTTGTATAAGGTCCTTATTGAAGACCAAATATATTTTATCTTCGTACCTAATTATTTGTTTGTCTTGTTTTTAAGAAACTTAAATAATATATAAATATATTTCTTGCTAATCTGCTGCAAAGCACTGCTGTGTACGAGTGATTTGTTTGTTTTTAGGTGAAAAGATCGTCACTGGTTTTATTGCTAATATACGAGAAGAGCCGCCTAATTCTAGTCCTTAGGGTTGGCAACGCATTGGCAAGTTGGCCTTAGGGGTCACTTACCAACATAATGCATGTTTAAGTTTGCATTTTCTCAGAGTTGACATTTTTTTTTACAAAAGTTATGATATTACATCAACCAAAGACGATAGTCACAACTGAAAGTTATTTAGAGATTCAACTAAATGGATGCATCTTTTATCTTGTTAAGGTCGTATGGAATCAAGATGCTTATGAAAAACCACCACATTTTTTTTCAAGTTACCAATAATTTGTTTCAGTGCAATTATTATGTAAATCGGGTTGTTAAACATTTTGAATCATAATGAATGCAGAACATTCGGAAATGGAACTCATAACTTTCCGCTTTATTATCAATTTAACTACTAAACCGACGGGACGGTTGCAGCAACTGACTCGTAACAAACATTAAAATGTTCTAAAATCGTTTGTAACTATACTCCCAAACGCAGTTACGAACAATTAGTTGTAATGTTTCTAACATTCCACTTGGTATAGCATTTTACTAGATTCCCCTGTGTAGCGGCCTGAACACGACTTTCACAAACACACTGAAAGCGGAGGCAGCGCGTTGTGAAGCGTTTCATAGTATAAAGTATTCCAAAAACGTAGCGGAAGCGGTTCGCCCTTTTTTTTTTGGCATGAGTACAATGACTACCTGATAGTAAGTCCTAAAATCTTAAGACCGCGAATGCGTTATTTCATTAGTAATTTTATTTACATTTATTTTATTACAAAGGTACACAACGATACGATTACTGCTCCTTGGTGGAAGTTTCAAGGATAGTCAGATAATAAGTGCGTTTGAAAGGGTTATTTTCGAGTGGTTTTAAATTTTACCATAGATGCACTATCACTTCCCGTGTGTTTTTCGGGTTAGAATAGTGTCACTCCGTGTCTTTCCCGTGGATGTTGTAAGAGGCGACTTAGGGAATAAAGGCTGGAAGTACTGTTAGGCGATGGGCTTGCAACCTGTCACTAATACACTGGTAAACATCTTAGCCTGATTGTGCAAAATGTGGTTACAGAAACTACTTTTTAGAGTTGTTGGTAATTCTGTAACTCTGCCTACCCCACTCTGGGACTAAAAGCGTAAGTTTATGTATGTATGTATGTGTAGGCATTATCATAGATATACCGGGGATGGAATTTCATTTAACAAATTGTGAATGATTTTCTTTTCTGGGCTATTTTGAATTTACAACCAACTTTTCAATTCATGGTATAATATTAATGTATCAATATTACCACGTAAAAATGTACAAGTTGATTTGCCCGTTTCAAATTTAAAATAACAAAAAGAATTACTAACTAATTCTGTTTCGTTGACGTTTAATAAAGCATACACAATAATTACAACGCAAAGAAAAACGTTTTTGTAAGGAAATCATGTTAATTTAGCGAGGCAAAAGGTCAGTGAGTCAGGACATTGTTTGAGAATGTGGAATGAAATATGGTGATAACAAATATTTTGAGGTGTTACTTTGGTTTTCGATTATTTTTAGACGCTTTTTATACCTTTTTCTTTGCTTCATGTGGTATATCTTCTTATATTTTTATATGATAAAAATTAGGATGTTAAAGATTTACATTATTGAGTATCCAAAAACTGAATCTTATCAGGTAAAAATACCGCATAAAATGGTCTATCTTTTCAAGTGTAAAAACCTAAAGATTTACCCCTTGGATATGCTTCTTAATATTCCGGATTAAATATATTAACATAATTAATACGGTGTCAGACCCGTCATATCGAAAATTAATATGTCATGGCGCTTTATTAAAGATAGTGTTAGTTGGCTATTTATAAATTATAAATCAGCCCTTAATCGCGTAGCTGACAAAAATGTATCCATACAAATAGAGCTCTGGGCGACAACGATTCTCACCCCCTTAATGAAGTCTGATTTCCACTATTTTCGAATTTGTTGTAGTTGATATAAAATTCGATTTTTTTTTGTTAATATTTTCTTAGAAAATACAATGTACCTACTCGTACAGACCTTGTTTATTATAACTATCTACAACATATCCGAAAATCGTAAAAATCTGAATAGATTTGAGTGTAGAGAAATGTTATTGCATTTTGTATGGAAATGGATATTTTCCGCTTCACAATCCTCTATATGGGTCAATATGGGTTCCCACATACAGGGGGATTATTATGAAATAGCAGAGCTACGCAGTTCATTTTACTGTGAGTGTAAACGACAAAGCTATATCACTTATCTAGCTCTGTCTTGTTCTCTCAGCGTGAAATGAACTGTATAGCTATATCATAATAACCCCCCAGAACAGAAATCAAATAAGTGCTTGAAAAGGTAATGATTGACACATTTCCTGTCAGCGGTGGCGTGAATTAGTCAACCAATCAGGACTCACTTCCCCGTAGCCATGGTAGGTAGTATGAAATTTAAAATATACAAAGCATATTACATCCAACAGTGACACTAAATTACGAAAATAACGTTTTAAATAGTGAAATTGTTGCAGTAAAAAAGAATTAAGTTTTGTATGATTTCCTTTTTGACATAATATCACTGTTGGATTAATCGTGCGACATAGTTTTGAGCTCAATATAAATTAAAATATAAAATACTGGAAAAAAAATCGACGTGCGTGCATGACTCGATGTATGAATGTTGAAGAAGCGAAATAAATTTGTCAAGATCGTAGCAAGTAAAAAGAAGTGGCCTCTGCCTACCCGTCTGGGAAACAGGCGTGATTTAATGTATGTATGTATAAATTCAAATAATCGACATCGCATTTATTTGTTTAATACCACGGAACGGCTTAATTTTTTTAATTTTTTTTTTATAGCATGGGATGGCAAACGAGCACACAGGCCACCTGATGGTAAGTGGAAACTGTGACCCATAGACATTCGCATTCTTTTAATTCTTCAGTCGGTAAATAATTTTCCCAAAAATCTAAACAGTGACCCGCAATTTTGCTTAATTCAAAGCCAAATACCTATGGGAAATGAAAAAGTTGAAGCACGGCAGTGGAATCCCGGAATTCTCCGCTATTCTGGATGAAGAACAAACAATTATGGATTACGTTTTGAACTTCAAGTTTTAATGCTGTTAATAACGGGGACAGTCTGTGCTTAAGATTCGAGGAAGTCGGTAAGTATTCTTAGTCAGTAAAAGTTAAACAACTTTTATTAAAATAGGGTACTAGAAATGAATGATATTCGTTACTAGAGTTGAATCTTTTTTTTTTTTTTTTCTCTCAACCATTGTCGTCTGATTCTCGTGTAACCATGATTTATATGTATGTATGTAAAACTCTTTATTGCACATAAACAATTACAAGACATGTTTGCATCAATATAAATAATGTACATAGGCGAACTTATCCCATATGGGATCTCTTCCAGTTAACCTTGATTTATTATATTGAAGAACTTAGCATTTCATAGAATATTTATACAGGGTGCCTCTGACCTTGATTTAAATGCAACGATCGTTTTTACTCGCTAAACTGAACTACTTTTGTTCTGCAACATTAAAAAAAAAGTTTAGATATCTAATTGACGTTAAAGTTTAAAAACCAGTGAATGATTTACTATCTCATGGTATGGGGGCGACATTTCCTTGGCACGAGGACTAAAGTAAAAGGGAGAATAGGATCGCGTTCATTGAAAATTACATTTAACTTGGATGAAAAAAATAAAATTGAAGTTGAACATAGTTTTAACAACTTACAGAACAAAAGTAGTTCAGTTTCAGGAGAAGAAACGATCCATGCATTTAAAGCCCCAAGGTCACAGGTACCCGATATAGATATTTTTTCTTGATTTGGTTTTGATTGTAAATATTTCGTTATCTAATTATTTTTTAGTTCGAACAGCAAACTTTTAGAGTATCACCAATTTCACAACGTTTCATTTTAATAATTTTACACTGTTAAACATTATTATTTCCACTGAACCCTCGAAAATATTCAGAAGCAACGATTCCAGTTGGAATTTCATTAAAAACTTAATCTGTCGGACGACGTCAATTTAGTCCCAAAGGAGTAAACTTGTTTCAATTATTGCTCGTGTTTCTCGCTCTGGCCGTCCTTGTTTTAAATTAGAGATGACCTTTTTTGACGCGGCAAGTAATCTCAAGTCGTTATAACTGACTTATAATTCAACTTGAGCCGTAGTAAAATAGAAGGAGAACATTCCTAGAAGGAAAATTTTGAGAACATTGAGAATTTGAAAGCTATACAGAATTTCTCATACGAAACTTTCACAATTTGAGTAGTGTCTTGACGGTACAATGGTAAATTTTAGTGGAATTGATTGTAAGTATGGTCTTAAACAGCTTACCACCCTCAATTTATCTGTATTTTTTTTTATACATGTAAAAAAACCGTTTATTTACAGGGTCATTTAAACAATGCTTTTTCATTTCAGGGTCGTGTCTGTTTAAATTCTGTCAATTCCTAGGCAATGAAAAAGACGGAGTTAAAGTAGCCATTATAATGATAGTTCTGTTTCATATGTTTTTCATAGAAAAACTTACATTTATTTCGTTAATTATCATATTAAAGCTATATTCGACCTACAACTCTTATTTAATTATTATTTTAAATGCCTAATTGGTATTAACTTCGATACCAGAACAAAACAAAAGCTTACAACAATAAAATAACATCGCACTAAACAAAATCTGGAATCGATTTAAAATCTGTAAAGGTTTTATGTGAACACGTACGCTCTATCCTTGAGGGACTACTCTCATATAGGTCGAAAAAGTAATAACAAACAAAACGTTTACAAATATGACCCCCTCGACGATCGTACGGAGTTTGCTATCAACCGATTTAGAAGTTATTTGAAAATTCTACCAATAAAGGTACTGATCACGTACGAGGCATACTTCAGTATCAACTGGTTCGAATTTCATTCAGATTCTGCTTTAAAAACGGAATCAAATTCTTCAAATGGATTATGTAAATTAAGATACAAGATTTTATGAATTTGGATTGTTCATATTTTTTAAATTACTCTTATTTGAAAACCATTTCGAGGAGTAGTGTAGTGGACACCTACGCTTTCTCCTACGATAGTTAGTAATCTCAAAATACTGGAAAATAAATACAGTTTTAAGACGATAAGCGCATATAGCCCATCTATCAAAACGCCATTGAAAAGTATGACAGGTCGGGAGCAGCTCCGTAAAATTGATAGCTAGATCTTCAGCGATTTATAAAAACAGGTATTTTAAGTCTTTAATTTAGCTATAGATATCGAAAGACTAGGTTTTTATACATGCTATGGAGATTAAAAACATTTAAATGACATAGTTAAAGGATAACATGAAAATAACAAATTAACCATTTTTATTCGTACCGAGAACGAGGTCTCCAGGACCAGGTAGTGGAGATTGAAAACATTTAAAATGTATGGTTGAGGGATTACAAATTTACCATTTTAATTTGTACCGGGAACGAGTTGCCGGTTTTATTATGAGTAAATATCGTGTTTCAGTTTAATGAGGTATATCCACTGTTTTATAAACGACGTTAAGAGGTTTTAAAACGTCACAATTTTTACAGTTAATTTCAGATAGTTTTGTCAGAATCCCATTGGCTGCCACGCAATGGACATCGTAGCAGAGATAGACCCAGAAGGAGATGGTGAGACCTTGATTGGCAGGAATGCGCTCTGGATAGGGACGAGTGACGAAAGAGAAAAGGAGGCCTTTGCCCAGCACTAGGAAACCAAAACAGGCTAGCAAAAAATAAATAAACAGATATTGAATTTTATCAACTAAAACATTCCTCAAACTCAAAAAAATTTTTACTTCATCAACATATCGCGCTTGATTTCGTTACAATAATTTATATTGGAAATTCTTACGAAGCATTACTAAAAATATAATAATCAACGATATAAAAGCCCTACAATTTAAGAAGCTTACTAAGGGTCGAGTTCACCAACCAATTTAACAGACTATTAAGTCTTAATCAGCTGTTAGTTAATACATTTGACAACCGTTAAACCTCTAACCGTCCGTTTAATTGTTGGTGAACACTGCACTAAGTGTTAGGTAATTAGTAACACTGAGTAACTCCAAAACAAAGTCGCTAATTTCTTCAAATTTACTGGAATTAAACAGTTTGTAATAAAATTTCCTCCCTAGAAACCAATTCATTAAATTGCCGTAAATTTTATCTCGAGCACTATTTAATAAAGATTGTTAAATAAAAGACTGTTAGTGTATAATAAGACTGATGTTAAAATTACTTCTTTCCTTTTCCTACAATTTTAATTAACGAAACGTTTGTTTTTTTGTCTTGAGTAGGAGCTGTCGACTCCGAGAGAAATGTTTCCACCTTAGATCTTAATACTATGCGATAAGTTAAAAAAGTGGGTACATCTTTGCAGTTAACTGTTATTTTGTTTAAGTTTCATTTAACACACTTATATTAGCTTCACTTGTAAAGACAACTAACTAAAATAATAATAATAATAATAACTGACTGACTGCTGAGTTTCTTGCGGCTTTTCTTCTCAGCAGTGGTCTCCTCTTGTGAAGCGCTGGTAGATTATTGACGTTTAAAATTGCCTGTGCGGCCTATTTAATGTCTTTATCTGTATATTTTATTTTTAATATAGAGAAATGTGAAAACTCGATTTAAACTAACTTAATTAAATTTAATTATATTTGCCGTGTGGTTGCAGGTTGCCGTGTGGTTGCAGGCTTAGAATTGTGCCACTCCATCTCTTCCAGTGGATGTCGTAAGAGGCGACTAAGGGAATAAGGCTTGTAGTACTGTTAGGCGATGGGCTTGCAACCTGTCACTAATATACACTGTTAAACATCTTAGCCTAATTGTGCAAATTGTGGTTACAGAGTTATCAACAAGTTTTTAGAGTTGTTGGTAATTCTGTAGCTCTGCCTACCCCACTCTGGGAATGAAGGCGTGAAGGTATGTATGTATGTAATTATATTAATTACATTAATTTAAATACATAAAAAAGGGGTGTTAAAAGTTTATAACGTGTGTCTCTGTCAATGTATCTGAGTGTCTGTTGGTGGCATCTTAGCTCCTAAACAGAGGAACAGATTTGAATGTAAGTTTTTTTTAAATAAATCTACATTAATCAGTATGGTATCAGCTCTGAAAGAAAGTGTCGCTGTTATATCAGGGGCTTTAAACCCCCTTAAAGCTCAATATATCATAAATAGGCATCGGAGTTTTTGTCGCACGGTAAGACTAATGGCAAGCTATGGAGTCGTCATTTGCCTAAAATCTAAACTCTAATTCATATTCATACTCATTTATTCAGTTTTTTTTTATAATCAAGCACAACAACGTTGACGAGTTAAGAAACGATTATTTAACGTTATATTTGGAAAATAAATAATACAATAAAAAATAATTATCGTTTTTATACTGATTTAATTACGAAATTTTATAAACAATCAAAAGATACATTAAAACACGACAGAGGGGAATGTTTTAGTCCAAACTCGTGGCGAATTGTATGTTTAAATAGTTCAAGTTATGAATTTATAATCAAATAGATGTTTTTATTTATATAACTTGGCCTAGCCTCGTCCTGCCCAGTGTTCTTAATAAAGGACACATTCGATTTGGTAGTTTCTGCCCGGGTAATCAAATTTGATATGTAAAATTGTCCTTTATAGAGGACAATGGGCAGAAACCGGAAGTATTTAAAAAAAATGCTTGGGCAGGACGAGGCTAGATAAATTATACACGACCGACCGCTATAGAGGCATTTTAAGATAAATTAAATAAATGAGTATGAATATGAATAAGAGTTTAGATTTATGGCAAATGACGACTCCATAGCTTGCTATTAGTCTTACCGTGCGACAAAAACTCCGATGCCTAATCATAAACGGTTGAACTGATTTTGATAAAATATGTCTAAAAACCACCGGTCTGCCTGTTTTCAAATAAATTAAAAAAGAATCCAAATCGATTCATCCGTTTAAAAGCTACGGTGCCACAAAAAAAAACCCTCCTTTTGCGTCGGGGGTTAAAAAATTGCATGCGAATTTATTTTTGAAAACAATACAATAAAATAATCAAGTATGATGATAGAGACGAAGGGCTGTAACTCGTCAATTTCAAACCATTTTTTTTTATTACAAACTATGTGTCTAAAAGCTGATCAGCGGGGTTATAATGACATAGCTATGCGTTTCTTTTTACGGTGAGCGTAAAGGAAAGAGCTATAGCAGTTATATAGCTCTGTCCTTTTCTCTCAGCGTAAACTGAACTGCTAAGCTGAAGGGGTGTAGTTTTTTTTTTTTGGTTGTCGCCTGAAGGGCCAAGGACTTAAGTCCTTGCTTTTGTTAGCGGGATATTGAAAATTCCGAGAAAACCGGCTCGCACCGGCTAAAACCAGCAATGGCCCGCGTTATAAATGAAGCTTATCGAGCTTGTTAAAGAGTGCTGGATTGTAATTATTTGATTAATTCTCGTTTTAGATTTATTACAGTATGTGTGAACGTTGCGAAAGTTAAAAACCAACTATTATTTGCCTACTTTGAACCTTATGGGTAATGTTAATGAAACTCAACTGCATTGCTTTGGATACTATAATGGTATATATGAAGGGTCCACGGAAAGAACATGTCTAGTCACATTAGTAATTTTTTGAGATATCGCGATTTAAAAGTAAGGAACCATGTCATTTTGTACGTAATTTTCGTTTAAACGTTTTTTTAAGAGTGAAAAGATACAAGTTATATGATGATTTATATCTGAATCTGAGTGGTATGTAATAGTTCATTTCGTCCTCTACATTTTCAGACACCTACAAACCTCATTTTCAAAAAAAAGTGACTAGACATGTTCTTTCCGTGGACCCTTCATATATCTTCACAAGAGAGTTAAAAATAAAAAAAAGCGAACTTCAACCAATTTAAATATTACAATTCCACGATCAATTACCACCTTACACAGGGTGGTTCTCAACTTTTTATACGTATACAATTCTAGACAAAGCTTTTCCTCGGCTTCCGTGCCACTCGTTTCTCTACCTTGCACGAAAAATAATAAAATGTGTGGCGCAACCGAATGGAAAATTGAATGAATAAGCATTGTTTGTCTTGTACAGTCAACCGAATATCTATAACGGGTTGAGTGAATTTCTGTATCACAATCATACAAACTCAGAGAAATTACGTAATTCACTTTTGTTTTGGACTCAAAATACGCCATAATTAGTAAAGGTTGATTCCAAAGGTTTTGAGGGGCTATTGTTATAAAATTTAATCTCACTTTATCAAATTAAATAGTCAAAATAGTTCACTTGAATACACAAAAGTTGGGATATCCAATTGCATTCACTGACCTGAGGGGCTATTATGACGTAGTAATACAGTTACTGTTTACATACATACATACATACCTTCACGCCTTCATTCCCAGAGTGGGGTAGGCAGAGCTACAGAATTACCAACAACTCTAAAAACTTGTTGATAACTCTGTAACCACAATTTGCACATTTACGTTTCTGTTTACGTTGAGAGAAAACGACAGAACTATATAACCGCTATAGCTCTATTCTTTTCTCTCAGCATATACTGAACTGCATAGCTACGACATAATAACCCCCCTGATTACATGACCTTTGTGGAAACTGTGACCCATAGACATTCGCATTCACAAGACCGCAATCCTAAGACTGCAAATGCATTGCCAACCCTGAGGCCGAAGATGGAATGCCTCTATGCTAGTCATTTCACCGGCTGTCTTATCCCCAAACCGGAACACAACAATGGAGATACTAGGTATATTTAAATACTGACTATAACAGGGGCGCAAATTATGTGCAAAGTAGCACTATAGTGTTTTTGAATTCTACGTTAAATGTATCCATTTTGTTTAGTTATCTGTGAAATGTATCTTTCACCTGGTTAGTAGTAATTATAGTAAGTTATCATTTTTAACATGCGATTCTTGTTACGCGTGTTAAAAACAGGAGACTGCGAAAAAAAAGAGCGTAATTTAAAATGTATTTAGTACTGATGGCGAACTTTGAAAAATTGAAGCCAAAACGATGTTTATAAATATCGATTTACCGATTGTTGAGGATAAAAAAATCTTTAGATTCCTGCCATTATAATATAGCTTAACGTTCTAAAACATTGTGTATGCCCAGGATAGTTAATTTATGTATTTATGTATGTAGGTATACTTTTTATTGTACTAGAATAGAAAACAAATACAAAACACAGGCAATATCACAAAAATATAAGTACAAAAACGGTGTCCCTTTTACGGATTTCTTTCAGCTAATCCCTAGAAATAACCTTAGCCTTTACTTTGAGCGATAACTAAAATATTCAAAATTCCCCGCTTACCGTTTGATATTCGTGACCTACTCTAAGTAATGTTTTAAATTTCGCATAATTTAAACTGATCGCGCCACCAATTTTTCCCCGGCGACTGTATCAAAGCTAAATTTATTCAACAATTTCGTTCGAAAACCGACTCTGAACCCTCGAGCCGCGTAAATCGGCACAACTAAGAATGATGTAGCACGCTGTATATGACACGCCATTTTCTCGAAATCCGGTACCGTAAACTTTGAAGTACTCAACGGTGGGGATTCGTGGACCCCATTTACTCCGCACGGCACTTCAACGCTGTCCCTCCTCAAATAGAAACAACGGGAAAATGTTTTTGACGGGTTTCTACGCTTTTTTGTTAGATTTTCTCCTAGGATCTTACCTTTTTAGGGTTTCGGCAGAATTGAAATGGTCGCTTTCTAAGTGTTTTGGCCTGTTGTTGAAAAAGGTTATATTGCCAGTGAAATAAAAAGCAAAGTAAAAAAAAAGTTCATTATTTTAACTATGTAGCTATCTCCTAATAAAAAATACAATCGAGCCGTTGCTTATCGTGTATTTTTCTGTTTATTTGGTAAGCAGGAGATGGAGGATGGGAAAAGCACAAAACCGGTCTGAGTGGAGAGCCTGGGGGAGGCCTACGTCTAGCAGTGGACGTCTTTCGGCTGACATGATGATAATGGATGGTAAGTTTACGACGGTGATTTTTGCATTATTTGTGATTAATATTTTTTTATGATAGAGGCGGCAAACGAGCTATCGGGTCTCCTGATGAGAAGGTGATCACCGCTGCCCATGGACACCTGCAACACCTCGCGTTGTAGGCCTTTGAAAAAAGAGTATGCTTGTCTCCTGAAGATCCTCAAGTTACAGTCGTTAATTATGACAATCTACGTTAATCTTGTGAAACAAAAGCATACTATGATGTTTTAAAGACAAGGGAAAAGGGAATGGCTGAAAACTTATATTATTTGTAATCCAAAAAAGGTTGTAAGCTTATTTTTTTATTAAACAGAACTGTAACATAATCGTTTGACCGCATTAAGTTTAACGGTCAGCCAATAAGTTCTGAGACTCGTGGTTAAAATAGTTTTTTAAATTGGAATACTTTTAGTCTAGCCACAAAACTAGCACTTAAACCAAGCTCTAAAGGAAACCTCACGATTTAATTTCAATGATTACACAATCTGAAGTGCATTTACAAGCAAACGTAACAAATCACTTTTAAGTGCTTTTTAACAAAGCGATTCGTTATTTTGCTCGCCATTGTACTTACATTCCATATGGGAAAATAGGTTATGTTTTTATGCAACAGCTGTCAGATAAAAAGGTGTTTAAGTAGTAGGGCGAGTTTAGACTTATTTGATTAATTACACGAACATATTGGAATGTTATATCGTCGGTGAAACTGCAAAACCGCGTAAGTAACATTTTTAATAAGGAGCAAAATGCACCTTTTTAATAAGAACGTAACGTTTATTTTGCTCTATCATTAATTTGTTCGTTACGCGGTTTTGCCGTATCACCGAAGATATGTGGGTAGGTACTTATGTATTTTGTCTAAACTCCTTTCAAAGAACAATTATCACTACGCAGAATTTTCATTTCATCGAAAAGCAATTCTCGTCGCATGAGTTTTTTTGAGTCGTCACTAGCAGAAAAGAGCGTTCTATGAAATGAAATTCTATGAAATGATACAATAATTGAAGTGAGGTTCGATGAAATACTGTAATTTCATCAGTAATTCAAGAGACATGTTGTTATTGTATAATATTCAACAAAATCTGGTTAATAAAAAAAAAAAAGAAGAAGAAGAAGAGGTTAAGAAGTTTTAAGACTTGTTGGTAATTCTTTAGCTCTGCCTACCCCATTCTGGGAATGATGGCGTGAGTTTATGTATCTGGTTAATATAGATTATAATTATACATTTTTTACAGAAAACTCACATGAGCCGAAGCTAATCGAGGGCGGGGTGCCAGTTCAAATATAAAAAACAAATTCATTTTCTTAACGCTTTTCAGTCTATTACGTTAAAAATGTTCCTAATGGTGTAGTGATGGTGAGTGATAAATAGCGGTCTTAATGCCTAATGGCGTTCTCTACCAGTCAACCAAGTAATCATACAGATACTAACAAAAGTAAAACACAAAAAAAACAAAGACAATAAACAAAGAAAATAACATTTTTACAAAACAACAATAGTAAGTACTTCACGCAAAACCAGCAGTGGGCTACTGGCCATAAATTCGAATCCCTGTAAGGTGATTTCTCTTAAACAGTCGAATCTTGAATTCTTCGACGGATGACTACGTCCTGTCCAGTTAGCATAATAAGTATCAGCAAATTATTGTACTTTGTCACTTTAACGCCTTTGACTGAGTAGGTAGCGTGGAAGTACAAACATGATGTTAATGTGACAAAAGCGCTAAATTGCAGCTTATTAGGTCCGAACCAGTAATCAGTTAACTTCATATAATAAAAAATCGTTGTCTGTAATCTGATATCGTGAACGATGCGAACGCTTACGCCGATCGTGCCTCTCTATCGCTTATTCCGCGCTCTCGCTTGCACACTCGGCTCAGGATTCTTCGTGCGTGCAGCCGGAATTCATCGATTTATAAGAGGTTATCACGTCAATAATAATATGATATAAATCAGGGGACTATGTCACACCAATTGACCTAGCCCCAAACTAAGCTCTAAGCTGGTTTTTGGGTACAAGACGACGATATAAATTCTTATATAGAAAAATACATACTTATTATTATTATTATTATGACTGACTGTGTAGTTGGTATTCATACCATGACTACTTCACCCGGGCACGGGTAGCTATGCCCCAAGGGGGGGCATGCTGAACCCTATATTAGAGGTGCGGTGGTGGTCGCACCTCTGGAGGGGTGCCTCCGTCGGGTGTCAGGCCGGTCGAGCGCAGCTCGGCCGGCTGAGTATCTTGAAGGACTTCGTTTTCTTCGGTTGCTTCCAAGTGTTCGGTTTCTTCAGTTTCTTGAGTATGTTCGGTTTCTTCGGTTTCTTCGATCTTCTCGATCCCTGCAGTGATGCTATGAGGCTCAGGTCCGGATCTGGGCGGGCGGCCACGTCGTCCTTGGCGGCGGAGCTTCTTCCGTTCTTCAGTGCCCTCATCCACTGCGAGTTGGATGGGATCGGTGGGATCGAGCAGGATGTGCTTGGGGCGCCTGACGGGCGCCCCGAGCGCAGCGAGCACGTCGGGATCGGATGAAGTGAGTTTGGGAGTGTAGGAGGTGGCACGGACGATGAGCGGGTTGGGGTGGTGTGAGCCTTTATCAAAGAAGCGCCTAGACGCGTCCTTGATAATGTGTCTGATCGACGGGACGCCGAGGTCCCTGTGCAG
Organism: Acleris emargana; assembly: GCA_927399475.2. Lineage (NCBI taxonomy): Eukaryota > Metazoa > Arthropoda > Insecta > Lepidoptera > Tortricidae > Acleris > Acleris emargana. Next base: position 4,559,588 of record OV656839.1, on the reverse strand, counting down.
GTCCGCGTTGCGAACAAACCAAGGGGCCCCCGCGACCGATCGGAGAAGTATGTTTTGAAATATCTGTAGAGAGTTTATGTGTACGTCGTGGGCGTGAGCGAATGCCACGCTGGCATATGTGAAAATCGGTCTGATACATACTTTGTATAGCGTCAGTTTGTTGTGTGTGCTGAGTTTACTGCGTCGGTTGATAAGGGGGCCGAGACGACCCTTGATCATCTTGGCCCTGTTTAGTACAATTTGGATGTGATGACGGAAGCTCAGGTGTCTGTCCAGGGTCACGCCGAGGTATTTGACCTTTGGTACCCAAGGAATGGGCCTATCGAAAAGAACGATATTCTCAAGGGGGTACTGGCGCAAGGTCGGGTAGAACCAGACAGCCGCACTCTTCTCGGGGTTAACCTCTATCCTCCAGAGTTTAAACCACCGACCTAGGTCAGTGATCGCCTCCTAGAGGTAGCGCTGGATGACGGGGGCGAGTTTGTGGGTTGTGAAGAGTGCGGTGTCGTCGGCGAATAGGGCAAGCTGCACTTTGGGATGGCGCGGGATATCATTAGTGTATAATGAATAGAGGATGGGAGAGAGCGCGGACCCTTGCGGGACCCCGGCTCTGATAGGATGGGGGCGGGAGAGCGAGCCTTCCACTCGGTAGCGAAAGCTTCTGTTACTGAGGAAGCCCCTCAGTATTAGGACTAGCCCAATGGGCATACCCATAAGCTGAAGCTTATAGATAAGCCCATTGTGCCAGACCTTATCAAAAGCCTTCGCTACGTCGAGGAAGATAGCGCCCGTGGGAATACCTCTCACGTAGGTGGAGAAGCCGTCCAGTATGTGCTCCGTGATGCGGTGCACCTGGTGGACGCATGAGTGTCGGGCTCTGAAGCCGTATTGCTCGTCGATAAGGATCGAGTTGGAGCTCAGGAAGGAGTGGATGCGGGATAAAAGGACCCGTTCGTACAGCTTGCCCATGGTGTTAAGTAAGCTGATAGGACGATAGCTGGAAGGCTCGGGGCGTGGTTTACCCGGTTTGTGGATACCGATCACCACTGCGGTTTTCCACGCCTCGGGGAAGTGACAGTTGGACATGCAAGCGTTAAAGATAGCTACAAGGAAGAGAAGTAGAGAGGAAGGAAGCAGTTTGAGAATATCGTTCGGAATGCCGTCGGCACCCGGCGCCTTTCTCGGTCGCAGATTCCTGATCAGATCCTGAACCTCCTCGAGTGTTGCGGGAGGGAGAGGAGGGTCGGGAGGAGGGAAGGAGGCACGTCTGTGTACTTCGGAGTCGACCCAAGTAATATGGGCCTCGTCCGGGTACAACGTACTGGGAGAGCACTGCGACTCGAGGCTGGCGGCAAGGACGTCGGCCTTGTCGCCGTCCTCGAACGCAGGGCCGGAGTTGTCGGGGTGGTTTAGAGGGGGCATAGAGGAGGCTGTGTCGGATTTGAGGGACCTAGCCAACCGCCAATAAGCGATGCGGCTAGGTTTGATGTCGGATAACAGATCGTTCCAAGAGTCGTTTCTCAAAGTCGCGACGCCGGTTTTGACCTGGTTTTGAAGCGAACGCAGCCTAACTCTATTCTGTTCGGTCGGGTAAGAGTCGTATTGTCTGGTCGCGGCGTTTTTGGCCCTCACCAACTCTCTCAGCTCTCGAGTGAGCGGGGGACGTCTGTCCCTATAGGAGGGAACGACTTTCGCGGAGCTTTTGAGCACTGAGCTGAGGTGATCGGTGAGAGCCCCAATCGCCTTGTCCGCGTCGTCGGTACTCGTCAAAGTCTCCGTTAGGTCAGTTAGGTCGGTCGGGTCGTCTTGGACTCTGTCCTTGACGACCTTCCAGTCAGTGATAGTCTTGGTCTGGGGGAGCGAGTCGGAGGGGAGGCCTAATGTTAAAACAACAGGTCTGTGGTCGGAGTCGAGTTCGTGTCGCACTTCTATAGAACGCATCACGAGTGATACGTTCTTTAGAAGTACTATATCTAGTATGTCGGGTCTATGGTCAACGTTGTGGGGAAAATGAGTGGGTTCCAGAGGAGCTATAAGGTCCACTGAAAGAGCCTCCACTATCCGGTGGAGTCTGATACCGTTTGGGTTAGTCGCATTCGTATTCCATGAGATATGCTTCGAATTAAGGTCCCCTGCCAGAATGACAGAAGGCCCTAGGGCTAAAAGAGCTTGAATGTCGGTCGTGAGTAAAATACATACTTATATACATACTTATACTTATATAAAACATCTATGACTCAGAAACAAATATTCACGCACATAACACAAATATCTGTCCTTACCAGGATTTGAACCCAGGCAGGGTCACTACCAACTAGGCCAGCGCCTATTCGTCCAGCGCCTAGTAGTTAAAAATATTGAATGAAACTTTGTCGCTCTGTACGTGTTTATTAACTATATGTATGGCAAGTGTAAGATTACATTCACCCGCTTGTATGAGCGTACAGTGGGCAATTAATAACAGTTAAAATAATCAAGCACTCGACGCGTTAAAGCGATGACCGAGACCGACCGAATTCCAATGAGTTTAGCCTTGTTTGGCTCTTCAAACGGGCTTTAGAATATTTTTAGAAGATAGAAAATATCTATTAGATTAATTATCTATTTAAAGACGGGTCAGGTGAGTTTATACTGGATATACCCACTTTATACGCCTCCTTGAAAACAAAAATAGTATTTTTGTGAAGTATTTTAATAGTATGCTAAAATGAGGTTATGCTACAAATAGAATATACAAAAATACTAAATCTAATCTAAAAATAATTTGAAACGTTAAAAGTAATTTCCTTTTAAATTATTCTGAACTACTTACTCTAAATAATCAAAATTGCCCAATTTCTTAACAATTGGGTTTATTTACTCGTTACTCGACTTCTTAATTTAAGACTTTGTTACTGCTAAGTGAAATCAAATATTAAACCGTATTTTAAATCCGTTTATTCTAAAAGCCAAGTTCTCGTTAGTGAAAGGGGCGGAGCTATAAGTTATATACGTTTCAAAGTGAAAGCACTGCCTCGAATTTATCAAGTTTTGACGGAATATTATATCCGGTCTCAGATCAAAATAAAAAGGGGATCGTGATGGCCAGTGATCCGTTATTTGAGGTCTTAATCATTCCCAAAATTAAACAACATAATATTCTAGGGTTCTAAGAATTTGCGATGATTTCTCTCTCCTTAAAGTTATTAAGGTCACTAGACATATTATTTCCGCTTTCTGTTAGTAACATTCCAATTCCTTACTTCGTTTTGTGAAAGCTAAATCAAGCTGACAGATTGAAAGTGGATAAAGGATCGAAAAGCTAGGCCTAACGTAAATAAAACTAGTATCAAAAATAGGGAACGTGTGGAACTGGTCCCGGTTTTACTAGGCCTGGACGGCTGGCACAAGTTTCCTGCGATTTTTTCGTCGCTCGGATTTCCTTTACTACCCACTCTTCAATGATAAGGCATAATGAGTGACAAACGAAAAAGTACGACATAGCCGCTCCAGGGCGCTAGACAAGGACGCATTCGATGAACGTTATCGTTATGGAAAAATAGCATTATTGTCAATTTCATTCGCTTTGATAATTGTCGAAAATCGTTTACTTTAGCATCTTATCTACGTTCCAAGGTTTTATTATTCTGCCTACAGCGAGCATACTAAAAATATATTTCATTTTTACGTTTGCCAGATAATTGACGAAAGGATTGACGTTTTCTGAATTATTTTGCTTCAAACATTCACCTTTAATCCAGGCGAGGGTACCGAGGGCGCCGGCCCTCATTATTTTTAGTTCATACACGAGGATTATAGTTCCAGCTCTGGATATTTTCGGGTCGGAATGCTGTGAACGGTGAAACTCTCATGTACAAAATAGATGTATAATCCAATTTATGTTGTAGATGGGCTCAAATATAATATAAACGTACGAATTTAAGTTCTCCCTCAACCGTTATCATTGCTCTTGAGGTTTTTAGTGAAGTATTTTATGAGGATAAGATGGTAGGTAAGTGGGATCTTAGATCATACTCTCTGAAATATTTGCATTTTCTAGACCACAATCCCAAACCTGCAATCAATGTGTTGCCAACCCTGAGGACTAAAATCGAATGCTGGTAATTTCTCCAGTGGCCTTATCTCTTACGCCTTAACACAACAATGCGATCACTGTTGATTGGCGTTTAGATCCGGACCAATCTTGCACATTATCCCACTACTACTACAACAATCCAACAGGAAATGGTTGTGTTGTTCTGGTGTTGTCATACAAATACTCAATTAGTTTTTAGGTTTTTCAGTGTGTATTTATATTGTTTTTCTACTCGTGTACTTCAAACCGCTAATATTGATATCGTTAATGGTATCAGAATACCAACTAAGGCGTGAAAACCATTCTATAATGGGCGTTGCCATGGTATAAACAGTTCTATAATAATTATTAAAGCAGTATTATCACCATGGTTACGGTCATTCCGGATATCAATCTTGGCGTCTAGTGAACTTTTGATATTCTTATTTATATAATAAACCGTTTAAAAGATATTAACCCCAAATTGTAATAACGTATATTAAAAACAAAATTAATTTTGAGACAAATTATCTGTTTATAACTATTTTTCTATCAAGTTACTAAAAATAAATGATTAATATCAATCGATTTGTTATTTGGTTACCATAGTTACCTTCAATATGGATATCAACAAAATGGCGTTTCGTTTGGTATTCCAACATCAATGATAAATTGTCAGAACTGTTTTAGTAACTAAGTATTAAAAATTGCATAAAATTTGTAAACATTTAGCAATAAAATTTCACAACATATTAACACCAATTGGAATAATCAAAATGACTTTGTTGACAAGTAGGTAATTTGTTTGCAGAAAAATCGAGGAAAATATCACCTAGTACCTCAGCACTCGTACCTTAAGAAGCTTCATTATGTACCAGTTACATAAATAACTATTTTAATTCACTATCTGAATCGAATTGTCGCTACCTAGTGTTTGTTATGCTACCTGTTTACTGTTACGCGTATTTTGTTTAATTTAGATTAGTTTTAATATTTTCACATTCACATTTTCACTGCGGCACAATGCTGAGAGGGGTCGTGTTCAAGGTCATGTTTTTTTTTTCTTTGTGCGATGAATAAATATTTTCTTTTCTATCATAATTTATTTTACTAAGCAAATCGTTTGTTTTTCGTCCATTATTAGATTAAAAATGATGTATCGAAAGCTGAACAGTAATATCTTATTACAATTTGACAAATGTTCAAAAGTCAAAAGATTCAAAGCAACGATTGCTTTGGCTTTGCGTGTATATAAAAGACCCTGGCTCTTACAGTTAACATGTACAGCCTATTGTTACTATTATAGTCGAGACGAGTCGCTGCAGGTGACAGTTCGAGACCAACAACTTTTAAAAACCGAAACTTGTTCAGTTGTTGGCTGACAAGTCACGACAAATTGTCAGGCTGCCTGCCAGCTATTCACAAGTGTATGAGTGATGACGTCAGACTGTCCAGTCCGCAACCTGTCAATAGCACATGCAGTTCAAAGAAAACGTCAGTTGTAAACCTTAAATATAACCAATAGTCGTTTTATTTGGAGCGGTTAACTGATTAGTCAGAATCAGGGCCTTTAGAATGTATAATATATACTTCGGATTTAATAACCGGAATTCTCGTAGCAATTTTGAGCTGTCATAGAGAGTTTTCGTTTATCGACTTCCGATATACATATTTTATCGATACATTATAGAACACAACATTAAAGAAGATTAAAAAAAGAGGTAAACAACGGGCGGTATAATCGCTAAAGACCGATTCTGTCAGATAACTTTTAAGTAATTGAAAATGTGAAATAGAGATTGGCAATGAAAACAATGAAATTTTATAGTTAACAATTTAACATTTAATCAGTTCAGATCAGTGTTTTATCATTTATGAATTTCATGTTCAAAGTCTGTTTAGTGCAAACAAGTGTTTCATCATTAGTTTTTCTATAAAAGAAATAGATAGTCATTATCTGAAAGAGATCGCTCGTTAGCGATAAGTCCGCCTGTTGTTTACCTTTACTTTTAATATTCATTTATACGAGGGTGCATTGAAAAGTTCTGAGCCTAAGGTTGAATATAATAAAAAAAAAAAAAAAAAAAATGGCAGGTCAAAGTGCCATATTTAGTCGCCATTATGCACTATCTTTTGTTTTTTTCCTGTCACAATTTTACATTTTATGCTGGAACTGCTACATAAGGTTACTGATTTTTCAAGTAATGGATAAAATTGAGCACCGTTCTGTCAAAAATATTTGCAAAAAAAGGGGTTAACACCAAAAAAAAAATTTGAAGATATGAATCAAACATTAGGGCAATCTGCTCCATCGTATGCTACCATAAAAAGATGGGTAGCTGGTTTCAAACGTGGCCGGGAGACTGTTCAAGACGAGCCTAGGAGTGGGCGGCCGTTGACGGCTACTACGGATGAAAATGTCAATAAAATATTAGATGCGATAATGAAGGATAGGCGATTTAAGATTGTGGAGATAGCGGAAGCAATGAGTATTTCTTATGAGCGGGCACAGAATATCATCACCGATGTTCTTGGATTTTCTAAGGTGTCAACCAGGTGGGTGCCTAGACTGCTTTCAGTCGAGAACAAACGAGTACGTGTTACAATTTCCCAAGATTGTTTATGTATGTTTCAACGTGACTCCGACGATTTTTTCAATCGTTTTATAACTATGGACGAGACATGGGTCCACCACAGTACACCAGAATCGAAAGAACAATCCAGGCAATGGAAAAGACCAGGTTCACCACCACCCAAAAAAGCCAAGGTCATTTTGTCAGCTAATAAGGTAATGGCCTCAGTTTTCTGGGATTGCAGGGGGGTTATCATGAATATCATGATAGACTATCTCGAAAAGGGCAAAGCAATCAATTTGGACTACTATTGTGCTCTTTTACGTCGTCTGCGTGAGGAAATTAAAATAAAGAGACCTGGAATGCTGTCGAAAAAAGTACTGTTTCACCAAGACAACGCTCGCGTTCAGACTTCGGCGAAATCAATGGCACAAATATATGATTGTGGATTTGTAGTGCTGCCGCATCCCCTTTACTCGCCGGATCTAGCTCCTTCCGATTATCATCTCTTCCCAAACCTCAAAAAACACTTGGGAGGACAAATATTTTCGACAAATATGGAGGTACAAGAAGCAGTAGACTCATATTTTAACGACCTCAGCGATTCTTTTTTTTTGATGGGATAATGAAGTTGGAGGCGAGGTGGACTAAGTGCATTGACCTTCATGGAGAATATGTCGAAAAATAAAATTGTTATAAAAAGTGAGCCCGTTATTTTTTTTTACCAGGCTCAGAACTTTTCAATCCACCCTCGTATGTTGTGTTCTATAATATATCGATAAAATATGTATATCCGAAGTCGATAAACGAGAAGTCTCTATGACAGCTCAAAAGTGCTACGGAAACTCCGGCCTATGCATATAACAATCACAGCTCTGATATTAAATCGTCTTATGTTTAATAATGATGAACAATAAGTATCCAAATATGAAAGTCAAAAGAAAGTCGATAATTTTCTTGAAACATAGTACACTAAAACAATGTTGATCTACGTTATTTGAACTAACTGTAACAAAACTCACAGTGATATCAGAAACAACACTTGATTATAACCAAATGTAAATACATTCAAAATACACCTCGAAGCTACGCAAAACTTTAGAATAACATTTAATGATAATATCAGAGTCCTGAGTCAAGTCTACAATAAAGATTAAAGGATTACCGTAAGGTCCTGAACCGACGAGAACAGACTATCCCAGATTATAATAAATGGTGCTTCAAGATAACTTTTGAAGTCATCTCGGATTTTCCTTCTTTCGCCTCTTTCATTGTATACATAAACAAATGATGCCAACTCAGGGATAAATTGCTTTGTATCTTTTTCGGAGCAATCATAAATATTATAATGTGAATAAGTTAATGTCAATGTTTGCGTATTGTTCTTAAAATAAGATCTCATTTTTGTTTGAATGTGTTTTGGTAAAGGTGAGTAATGTTGAGCATAAAAACAAATGGTTGAATGATCATTTTACTTAACACGAATAGCATAATTTTCATGTGTATAAAAAAACATCGATATAATAGTCATGACATGATGCACAAAACGAAATGCATTATCTCAAAAACTTTAATTTAACTATAAATTAAAAAATAAATATTTCTAACGGCTTTCATTACTATTTATCTGGTCACAGTTCTAACCTAACCTAACCTAGGTAGCAGAAATTGACTAAAATGCATATTAACAAGAATATGATAATTATACTAAATTAGTTTTCACCTCAGCAGCTCAAACAAGCAGGTTTTGCTGCTTAAAAACAGTGAGCAAAATTCAATTTTGCTGCGAGCGAGAGGCAGAGTAGCTTTTTAATTATTTTTTTTAAATGCCGTCACAACATTCGAAAAAATTGAACTTCACTTTGTTCTGTCACTTTCACTTCGATAGGAAAAAAGCGAGAGATAGAAACAACTTGATTCGAAGTTCGATTTTCAAATTCCACACATAGTAGGCCCAAAAAGAAACGCACGTTCGGATGCACACATAACCGTAAAATTGCAAATAAAACTATCTGTTAAAGTTTGAAATGTGTTTATTATAACTATTTCATACAGTAGGTACAATCATTTTTTTTATTTAATGTTTTGAAGACAAAATTAATGAAAAATAAGAAGTTTATCATGTATCTACATATTTTTTTATCGTTTTAAAAATCTTTAATTTCGTGACATAAACCGCGGGGGCAGTTTCAGAACGCATTTCAAAAATAGCGGGATTATTGTAGCCAATAGCCATAGACAAGGCCTAGTTAGGTTTTTTTTAAAGCCACAGACTACATAAAGCTGTATAAAGTTGTGTTTGCACTACGGCATTATAAAGTTGAGTGACAGGTTTTATCTGTTTCATGTTTATTTTTTCCACTTTTTATTTTATTAGTATTTTGCAAAAATGCTTGTGATTGATGCATAATAATATAATAATAATAATAATAATAATATCGTTTATTTTCAGGCAATTACATAACCCATTTATACAAGAGAAAGAGCGTGAAGGATGACTAAAACCAGCTAAAATAAAATAAGTTAAGAATATAAATTTAAAAATAATGTTTTTTGTAAAAGTAAAATTGTAAAATAAAAACAGGACATAAACAATAAACTTAAAGCTTTAGGTACAGTTATAACTGCCCGTTGGCTGACCGGTGCAAGTAGACCCAATACTTTTTGAATACGTCGCTGAAATCATCAGATACCATCGACAATATTTCGTTATCTGAGGCTCGTAATCTCTCCCAAAAGGCCGCAGAGCGCGCTCGAAGAACGGCAAAGAAATCTGGCACTCCCGCATCAGCGAACATGCCCTTCGCACTGCAGAAACGCGGTAGTTTCAGCAAAATACGAAAAGCATTGTTGTACTGTACTCTTAGCGCATTGAACGAACGTTTGGTGTATTTGGTCCACAGCTGGCATGTATAAAAACATTGACAGTAGGCTTTAAATAAGCTTATTTTGACCTCGTTTGAACAACGCGCAAAGCGTCGGGCCAGCATGTTGCTCCGCGCCGCGAGGGCCCGGCGCTCCCGCTCCATGTCGGCGTCGTCATTCAAATACTCGGTCAGAACGTGACCTAAGTATTTGAAGCTCTTTACAACCCGAATTGACGATCCGTTTAACCAAACCGGATGAACAGTCTCCGGACCCTTTCCTGCCCTGAAGACAAGCATTTCAGACTTTAGAACATTGTATTTTAATCCATGTCTTTCCGCGTAGCCTTCAATAATAAAATAATATGCGATCGTGTCGTTATTTAGTCGTGTATTCACCAAATGGTCACAACGGAAGACCTGCGTTGGCCCTACCAGCTTCACGCTGTGTTGTTTTCGCTGCTGAGGTGAAAAGTTGTATGTCTCACACGAGACCAAAGTTTTTTACGTCTCGTATCTTTGAATCCCTCGCTACGCTCAGGCTTCCTTCTTAGGGAACCTCACATTTAAATTAGCTTCGTTGCATCCCTTTTATTCAGTGTGTCTAATGTGAGATGAAAGATTATGTTTTGGCAAATGCTTTCAAATAAAGTGCCGCTATTACACTTTGTTTTAGGTTAGCGAATTGGCACCTGCTAATTACTTCGTTAGCGAAACGTTTTGTTATTAGTTATTTAGTTCTACTTTTTATGAGTTTATTCTTCTGGCACTAATACAAATATTTCCGGGATATGTTGATAACATTTGTTCTGCTTCGCTACGTTCTGTTTCTAATTTAATATTGCAAGTGAACTGAAAGCTTTCTGATATATTTATTCCTTTCACGTTTAAATTTTAAAAAATGTCGTCAATACCCCCGCAATGTTTTAAAACAGCCAAAATAGGATACGTACATGGATAACAAATAGACTTATGCAAGTAAACTAATTAAAGACAAGAACTCGCTTAAACTATTCTTCCCTACTAAACTTAATGGCGATATCTCAGACAAAACACCTGTAGAAATTGCAACCTAGTTTCAAACAGGACGGAGTTGAAACTGCTTTGGCTATTAAATTTAGTTATTGCGTTAAGGAGGGCAGTTTTCTGACCAGGTTGCCAAATAACAGCATTATGATAAAATAAACAGAAATTTCCGTGACTGGGTTTTATGTTTTAGCTGTTGTTGTAGCGAAATGGATAATCTTTACGGTCATTTAGTTAAACGAAATAACAATAATCTTATGATTATGAATGACTTATGAGTAAGCTGTATTAACATTGATTGCCAAAGTATCTTTAACACATAGACGAGTTCTTTTTGAACCGCAAGGTGCAACAACTTAATAATTACTAATATAATATATACTTTGACGACGCGCTGGCCTAGTTGGTAGTGATCCTGCCTACGAAGCTAGAGGTCCTGGGTTCAAATCCCGGTAAGGGCAGATATGTGTGTGATGAGCGCAAATATTTGTTCCTGAGTCATGTATGTTTTCTACGTATTTAAGTATATATTTCTCTATATAAGTATTTATATCGTGGTCTAGTACCCATAGTACAAGCCTAGAGCTTAGTTTGGGTCTAGGTCAATCGGTGTGACATTGTCCCCTGATATTTATTTATTTATATTTAATCAAAACCCTCAAAATTGTTTTTGACTAAAGGTATGAGTACAATAAAAAAATCAATTCTATTTCAAAAACTTTTCTATTTATAGGTGTAATAATCGAAAATTCATAGTAGTGGTTAGCCAGAAACAAGGGAATCCACAGAAGTTCCATTGCGCAATATTATCTACTTCCTGTAGATGTGTAATTTTAGAGTTAATTTTTAGGGTCCCATTCAGGCATACAGGACCATAATGTAGAATTGCTTCAAATCAAAGAGGCCTATGAACAGAATAATAGATTCTCTACATAATAACTTTGGGTAAAGTATGCACAGAAAGTAAAACCAGCACTTGTAAAAACATCTAAGCCTGATTGTTCAAAATATGGTTACAGAATTAACAGCAATTTTTTATTTGTAGGGAATTCTGTAGCTTTGCCTACTGGAGTGGGGACTCTGGAAATGAAGGCGTGAGTGTATATGTATGCCCCAAAAGTGCTTTATAATAATACCTATTATCTGCTGCTTGCTACGTTTTCGCCCAGCAGGCTAAGTTAACACGTGTAAGAACCATATTGATTATTTATGTACGTATTGCTATCACATTTTATCGACTTAGTATTACGGTGTACCAGGATGTGATATCTGGGTTCCGTTATTTAACGCTCAGTTTAGGGGTTAGTGATGGGGCAAATTCGAAAACATGAATCGAAAAAAAAATTAGTTGATTTAGTCACTCACTAACATATCAAAAGATTTCATTCATAATGTATTTAACAGAGCTGTGCTATAGTGTTTTTATTAAATTATTTTGAAAGTAAAGAAAATAATACGTTTATTTATTTGTGGCGTCCGCGGACCGGGAGACAAGCTGTACGTAGGCCTCCAACAAGATGGAGTGACGACCTTGTAAGGATCGCGGGAACGCGGTGGTTGCGAAAAGCACAAGACCGGTCTGAGTGGAGAGCCTTGGGGAGGCCTATGTCCAGCAGTTGACGTCTTTCGGCTGACATGCTACGGAATTTCTTTGATAAGAACATTCAAAAGAGCACTCGCTCTTTGAGCTAAGATACTCGGATTTCCTAAGATTTTCATAAGGAATGAATTAACATGAGTAAATATAATTTAAACGTTATTTTAAATGTACAAATAAGTATTTATAATCTGCAGGTCGAACTAAAATGGGCACCTTCCTAGTAAGTCGCATCCATACTGTTCAATAATTCTCGCCCTCCTATCCGATCAAATAGATACAATGAATGAGTTATCTCAAGAGCACTCACAAAAGAAGAACTTTATTTTGACAAATAACTCTTTATATTTACTTATAAGTTTAAGTTTATAACTATAATTAAATATAAATCAAGCTATTATGTCAAGCAACATCACTATTTTAGCGTGCTCCCAAACTGAGCGTTAGATAACGGGGTCTAGTGATCTCTCATGACAGAATTATGCAATTTGATTGGAAATTATCTTATCTTATTAAATTACTTCCACGAGGTAACTGCAAACCCTGCTTAAATTAATATTTGTGTTTTTTATGCCATAATGAAATTATTATTCCACGAAAAACGCAAAAATGGCGGTTGACTGCCTAATTATAATATGAAATATATTAAGAGCTGATAACTCTTTAATGTCGTACTCATGAAAGCCTTTTAGAATAAAATATACTAGTTTTCAAATAAAAATAAGCCCATTACAATAAATATATCCATTTGTTTAAGAATAACCGAACTGTAGTCATGACAAACAGATGCTTTTTTGCTCCAGAGCATTAAAAACTGTGAAAATTATAAATTTCATTACGCACATGAGTTTCACAAAATTAAGAAAAATAATCCGTGTTCTGGATAGATTTATGACTAAATTACAACTATTATTATGTAACAGCCCTACTAGTACTCATACCTACAGCTATTAAAAATTAATATTGATGGGCATACTTGTTTTTTTTCTGAAGCATATTTAATTACTCCATATTATTGTTTGGTCGAAGCCCCTCCCAGTATAAAACACCTGGGTTTCAACTAATCCATAGGTTACGTTAGGTTAGAATTGTATCAAGGCGCAAAACGATACAACTAAGCGGAATAGGAGCTCCGCAAAGCGGAGCTCCGGCAAATTCGCCTCACGGTCAACGTTATACCAAAAATTCATTTCATAATCAAAGTTATTCTAAACAAATGTTATATTAAATGGGTTTTCGACAACAATTTTCGTCATTAGACGAAACGTTGGTATGCAAAAAAGTATGATGCGAAACAAAAATAGGCCAAACAATTTTAGACCTTCCAATACACACGCATTAAAAATATAACACCGTTGAAATTCTAAATTCGTTAGATACGGTTATACATATATAACAACGGTAGGTACAGTCAGCGTCAAAAGTAACTGTTCACTTCAAGCTACTTTTGTACTTTATCGCATTAACACATTAGACAATCTTGTTTGACATTGCTTATGCGACAGTAAAGCGACAAGGTATTTAAGTGATCAGTTTCTTTTGACGCTGACTGTACTATGTCCATTTGACCTCCACAACCCTTTTTAGCAGGGATGTGCAGATTCACAGGTAGGTACCTACTTAAATGGGTAGTATTTTCCTTACCCATAAAATTATATTACATTAACGAAATGTATTTTTTTAAATACACGTTAACAACATAATTGTAACTTTGGATCACTGTAATTATAAAACAAGGCATTAATATTTTATTCAAGCAGAAACTGTAATAATATAATATTACATTTGAATAAAATGTCTGTGGATTTTTTAACACACCAAGCGATTTAGGATATCGCTAAAAGTTTAATTTTTCTGTTTTACAAATACCGTGGCTAAATAATATTTAATAATGTGAATAAACACGTATTGCTTAGTAATTTATACGAAGAAGAATAAGTAAGACACTTAAATTAAAGTATTATTTATTAGTCGTTTAAATTAAATAAGACGTATTCAAAGAGAGAGATTTTTTTTAATCTTAATCAATGGAAAAAGGAATATTTAATACAAAATAATAAATCGTTCCACTTTCAACATGAAATTTCCCTCATTTAAAGTCATCGTGAAACTCTTATAAGTGCAAAAGATTTATTATTATAAGGCTTACGCGTGGAGTTCGGAAAGTTGAGCGCTCACAACTGAATTTCCTATACTAACTTTTCTCCTCACTGTTGTTTACGCTTTTTCTTAAAATTGATTGAAAACCTTAATTACATTGTCATCAGGACAAAAAAAATCGAAGATGATGGAGAATAGCAAAAAAAACAAAAATGTAGCTTGTTATTTCTACATAAATTGACGAAATACGTTACCATTTAAATGTCACTGAGCTCAAACTGTAGCTACAATAACGCGATAAAAAAAAAAAACATACCAAGTTACTAAAGTCAGGTCATATAGTCAAGTTACTACAGAACTCATATATAACCCGCATAGTGTCGTAACCGCAAAATAAACAAAAAACCGAGCGACACAAATCGTCCGCGCGATAAAACACTTTAGCATCGCACTCACCGTAACCCAGGACAAACTTTGCCCGTTCATCATGAGCACCGTTCACAGACACCACAACAAACACAGCCAAAATACCGACTCTAAAATTCAAAGTTTCAGTGCTAGCGCGTACGATCGCACCGCCGTCCGGCGGCATCTCTAACTCATGTTCTCGCGTCCAAACTCACAAACGTTAGAGTCCAAATTCGAATTTCGCAGAATAACGACGCGAAGCGGTACGTATCCGCTCGTGTGCGCTGCCCGAACGCCACGCTCAAACTACCTAAGGGCGTATCTTGACAGATCCTTATGCGCTTGCGTGAAACGAAGTGACTCTTTGGCCTGACGGACTTATTCACGAGTTAATTAATATATCAACTTTTCTCTGCCTCTGAAGGTATAAAGTGACTCCCTTAATAAAATATTTGGCTTAGAGTCTTGGTCGCGGCCGAAGCGGGGAAGTTTTGACATGGTCGACTTAACCTCGACAATTTTCCTCTCCGCGGCTAAGTTACCAATTAAGGTGTTAATAAATTAATTTTGCGAGCCGCTGTCTGCCGGACTAGGCACTTCTATCCACTAATTACTATCTTGGCTTACTAATTGAAGCGCTTATTACTTAACTTTGTAATTTTAATTCAATTTCTAGCTTGGAAGATAATTTTGAAATATCATTCAGTTTTTCTGTACCCCTTTACAAGATTCAATCTTAACATTAAAAAAACAAGCGTTTCGACTTTACGATGTAATTCCAATAATCGTGTAATCAAATAGTTTGATTAGTTTCTCTGCGTTTTAATCCAAGATTATTTAACATCTTATAGACGAATTAAAAATTAACGTATTACTTTAAATTAAAACCACTAATTGTTATTCACGATATCAATTTCATCAATTTAATATTGAGCTTGGTAATAATTTGTTCTAGGGTAGATAATTGAAAGTGTTTTCTAATTATGTTCCCTCGGTATTATTCTAAACGAAATGAATGATGTATTTACCGAGCTTATTTAAGTATCGTATACGTAAGTTATTATAATAGCATATCATTATAAACTATTATCACTGATTTTGACAGAAAAGCCTCATGTTATGGCACATAAATTTAGAAAGTTTTTCCTGATAATTTATTAGTTCCGACAAGAAATACCAACTATCAGATTGAAAGTAAATATAAGTACTTAATAAGAACTTATAAGCACGAAAAATTGACAATGCGTTAACGCACTGGTCCCACCGCCGACGATGAGCGGGAAGCGAGTACAGCCAGCGATCAACTATTAATATTTGTCTCTTTTATTGACACGGGATCTATATCTTTTGTTCATTTCTTGAGCGAGACAATAGTTGATAGCTAATCGCTTCCTCGCCCTTGGTGGGACCAGTGAGTAGGCCTAATTGGTAGTGACCCTGCCTACGGAGCTAACAATTTTCGGTTTGATTCGCGGTATGGACCAAAATATTTGTTTAATGAATGACCGTGATTACCGCCTTGGATGTATGGTTGCCCCCCGTGTGGTTACCGGGTTAGAATAGTGCCACTCTATGTATTCCCGTTGATGTCGTAAGAGGCGACTAAGGTTAGGCTTGTAGTACCGTTAGGCGATGGGCTTGCAACATCTTAGCCTACTTGTGCAACTGGGTTACTGAATTATCAACAAGTTTTTAGGTGTTGCAGGTAATTCTGTAGCTCTGCCTACCCTGGGATTATAGGCGTGAGGGTATGTATGCATGTATGTAAATCTTGGATATTATCTATGTACAGTACAGTACAGTCAACAGCATAAATAAGTGATCGTGACCTTCTCGCATTCAATCGTTTCACAATTTTGTATAACAACACAAGGTACATAAACGATCACTTGTTTATGCTGTTTACTGTATAAGCCTAGAGTTAAGTTTGGGACTAGATCAATTTGTGTGAAAAGGTCTTCATTTTTTTTTAAATATTTTCATTTATTATTTATTTCTGATCATTAAACATTCCTATTCTAATCAAATTAAAGCACCAAATAGTTCCAAAGTGGACCAACCGCTAGCAAAGCTATAAGGGCCAATACTGAACCAAAGTTGCAAATGTCCCCTTCATCGGAAGCGGTATTGGGGCAGTTTGCGGTCGCGGTCGCACTCAAGATGACAGGGTAATTGTATACAATCGGAGATGGGGGGTAATTAATCAGGTGGGGACGTTTGGGGAATTATTATGGTAATATTATGAAATACTTGCTGTTCGGTTTTCAAAAGTGATTCGAAGGCTTTTATTATTTTTAATAAGCTTATAAATTACCTGTTAAAAAAAATACAAAAACAGTTTTTGAAAGTTTTTTAAAATCGTAATAATCACCAAACCCGTTCATCGGGATTCATCCTTAATTATCACAAGGTTAAGTTTCATTTTATCATCCATCTTATCTATCGGTAGTTATTCGTCCTTCATTTTACGTAAACCTTAGCCAAGTAACTAACGAAATTTGGGTACACATAATCCCTTCTGCCTTTACGTAATTTAATATCTATAACTTTAAATTGACGGGTATTGGAAGCTAAGTTGATTATCGCGCCTTGCCGAAAGGGAGCTGAAGAGAAATACATGTAATAAGGAATTGATACAGGGTGTCATTGCATTATACGGGGAAGCTTAGTTAAATCTTGAGAGAAGTCTGATATTATTTTATGAATATGGATAAGTTTAGGTGTCCCTCTGTATGTATGAGTAATTTAAGAGGATACGATTATGTACGGGTGTTATAGAAACCTCACATAAACTGTAGCGAAGCGAGGGCGGGTCGCTAATATAGTACTAAATCTTGAACTTCTTGGAGCAAGTAGAAGTACTTGTACTGCTGCAGCAATTTTTTAATTTTGCGATAGTTGAACATAAACCTGCACTCTGAAAGTTAATAACTTAATAGAACCCGCTTTTGCATTATTATTTTTTTAGTTTGGTAAAGAGTCAAGGGATCGGGTATATGATGCGGAGCTCCAAATTCTGGGCTCTATTGGCCCTTTGTGACAATGTTTAAGTATCAAAACCTTTTTTACATTTGTTTTGTTTTATTTATATTTTCTGTGTAAAATAAAATTCCTTAAGGAAATCTGTAATTTACAAAACAACGTACAAGTTAATTAGTATATTATTATGTATTTTTGTTTGCAAAGAAAAATCCCGATAGTTCTAACTGTTCCTTCTAAAAAGAAAACGTTTTATTAACATAGTCAGAAACTACCATTTTAGTACACCGTACCGTTTAAGTACCGTTTCGGTGTACTGAACCTTTCACCCTGTATTTTGGCCTTTTCTTTCTTCCATTTTCCCAATAGTAGTATAGTAGTATTTTAAGAAAAAAAAAAAACAGAATAACAATGTACAGGGTGTTTACCAAGCTAAAAGTATATTCTTGTCAAACATCGTGTTTAATTAAGTTTTATTAGGAATAATTAATATTGATGACAAACAAGAAAGAGCTGAGCCAGTCCCGGGAGTGCGGTCACGCCCCGACGCCTAATCAATTACGTCACACCATATTACAATGAGCCCTTGTTGTTTCTAACATTGTAAGCAATATTTTGAGAATAGTTCGCGAAGTATTTCAAAGAATAAGGGCCTATTTTAATTTTTTTTAAGCATATTGTGTATTGCTGTGTCATACTCTTAAGTTGGTAATGAAATAGAGATGAACATAGACAGTACTGTTAGATAAAAACCGCAACAACTGAATATACAACTGTATTTTAAAAACAATTTTCTCAAAAATGAACGGAAAAGTTGACATTACTGACTCCATACTGAGATGCGAATTACATCGTTTACAGACAGTTCCCAAATTAAAAAAAATTACATTGCGTGCTCACTTCAGAAGCCCGCAACGTTGCACACAAATTTCATTGTTATCTGGTTTGTAACTTTTTAAAAAGTGAAAACGGCCATAATAAAATGAGAGCACAAGTCTTATTATTATTTTATTATATTTTATTTATTAAAAAAGATGAAATTACAAATTATACATCCATATTTTATTGGAAACGTAACTTTTTTATCTGTGTCTGGAATAGCTTGAATTTTTTTTCTAAAAAAAGCTTGCGTTTCTTCTTGTCATAAACATAAAGGCGGTAAAGAGTGATATTATTTCACGTGAAGTTTCTGTTTATATGCTATTTGTATCTTGCGATTTTTGAGAAAAGCACTAATATAATGCCTCGGCAGGAACGGCAATTGCGGGCCTCGTATTTTTAAACGGACTCGCAAGCTCTTCCGTTTTTAAACCAATACTCGGCCCGCAATTGCCTGCTTCACTGCCTAGGCAATAATGTACTATTGAATAGCTATGAACCTAGAACAAAACAAGCAGTCTCAAGCAAAGTCTCTTTGAGTTGTTACTGTTTGGCTCGCGCAGAGCGAATATTGCAATCCCAATAAATATACCTAATCTTAAAGTTCGTTCGATGATTGGAAGTTTATAATAATAATAATATGTTGTATGTCTTTCAATCATGCAGTTTTTTGCAAACATTGGAAACCTTTCACGTTTACACTTTCACGTTGACATTTTATGACTGTAGCATTTGAGCTATATTTCTTTTGATTTATGATTTTTACTCTTTTATATATATATTTTTTACACGGACGATCTTATTGTGAATTTATTATAAATATGCGACATACTAATAATGTACTTTCCAATATGAAATAAATGACTACTACTACGTACCCATTAATAATATGTCATCGAACCGAAAAGTGAGTTGTTGAAGAGAATCAAGTTACTTTTTGGGAAACGTTAAATTATATTCTAGTAGGTATTGAAGTTTTAATAACTTGATGTGACTGTCGATAGTAAAACTCGCTTTGGGCTAATTTTTCAAACTCGTGATGATACCATCCGTCTGAAAAATGTGTTTTTCTTTCATATGGTAACAAAAGTAAAGCGACAATCTGTAGCTGTCAGATTTTTTTACTGAAAATTCATTCACATTCATTCGTGTTTACTCATAAAAATACGTGTAGTAAAAACAAACCATTTGGGCATACGTCAGAAGTAAAAATATGTAGTATAATAATTTATCCTTATTATCAGTAGGCGAAATGTATATCTAATTACAATGTTACCAACTAGCGTGTAGCGTTAGGTTAATCATCACAATTAATATGCGAGCCTCCCTCTGGGAAGCGTAGTTAATTATTACCGATTACTTATTTATTAGATGCGGATAATTATGTGGGCTGGCAAGCGGTTATTATTTTAACAAGACGACGCCCATGACGTTGTAAATGTAGAACTAGATTTTTGCGTCACCCTGTATTGATTCCCGTTGGGTGTTAATTTCCACAAAAAAAAAAGTACACCCCTAAGTACCTAAAGAATGTTCTCAATAAATTTTAAGCCCTTTAATCCAGCGTTTAAGGCTGTGTGTGGTCTGTCAGTCAGTCACGTAAGGGATTTATATGTGAAAGTATAATTTAAACTCTTATTTAAAATAATTTATTGCGACAAGTTTGTATGCGGCTGGCCTGCGGGGTTAAAGACGCAGGGGGAGGTGAGGCGACTCCTATGGCATTTCAAATTCACGTCCGCAAGTCATCAAGCTAAATTATCGAATAAGTTAAAGTATTTTTTTTGGTTTATTAGTGTTTTATAGATTTATTTCAACTGCGTGTGATTTTCTATTACATGACACAGCCAGTAGGAGTTTCTGAATCACACTCTCAAGTTCACAGTTCATACCAATATATTCTTTAAAGACTACATTTCGACCAAATAAAGAAGCCAACTGGTACCTTGGAAAAAGCGTGTTAATTTATATAACCTTACTTTACTCGTTCCCTGCCGCGTTACCTCTAACGGGGTTACTTTTAAACGTGGAACAACCGTAGGGTTGCTAAACCATGCTTTGTCTTTATCTGTCATTGTAACATTTGAATTAAGAGATAAGGACAACGCATGATTTAGCTGCCACCGGCGCCAGATGTCTTAATAACTTACACCATTCTTCAGAATCAAAATAAAATCCTCTTATTTTCTTAAAACGAACCCACTAATTGTTATTTCCATAAATAAATTATAAGGATCTGTACATAATTTCTTTGAAGACATAACCCGATGAGATGGGTTCTCCCCCCACTTATCAAACGGTCAAAGTCTTCCTAATGGCTCTGAGGGAATAAAGTTACACTCATTTACATATATTACCTTTTCTCTTCTAAGAAACTTGAACATTAGGTGTATTCCACTTGGTCCTATTTTACAGTAATAGATGATAATTATTCAATCCAGTATTGCCACCATGTTGGATTTTCTGGTTTCTCGCTCAGTGCGGCTCTATCGTTACAGACTAGATAGAAAGGGAGATCCACGCGACAAACAAGTCGTGGACATTATGTGCTAGCCTTTCTAAAACCTGCCATTCCAATACAATTTACAATGTTATCTTAATTTTAAGGTTATAATCAGACGTGTACTACCTCGGGGTATATTCTAGGGATTTGATATCGATAAATTAAATATCGATATACTCGATATATATTTAAACATGTTTGTGCTCGTTGAAAATCCTCTACCACTAATAATAATTTGAAATAATAAAGGTTTAGTGTCAGTGGAATAATTCCATTATTGTTTTTTTTTAATATAAAGATAATAATAAATAATATAACCCCATTTTGCAAAAATAGGCGACGATGTTTACCACGTGTATATTAGTGACAGGTTGCAAGCCCATCGCCTTACAATAATACAAACCTTTAATCCCTTAGTAGCTTCATACGAGTTCCACGGGAAGACATTGAGTAGCACTATTCTAAGCTGGCAACCACACGGCATGTAATTTAAATCATATTTATTATTGTATAATAACATTTTGAAATTGACATCGATATTAGTTATTGTCGCAAAAATATTTTGCTACATCATTTAAGTATTCGTGCCCCGGGTTAACTGACGTATGGTTATAATTTGTAATGCGATGACAGGTGTCAAATATGACTTTTTTTTATCCTGTACCCGCACGAACGATTCGCCATTAGTCAAGTATTTTCTGACTTTAATTGACTTTTCACCTTCCTTTGACTCCGGTGAAAGGTAACATAAAACAGCAACACAGAGTGTTCCTATTTTGTCTTCAAAACACAACGTACGATTATATCTTTTTACAGACTTCTAAATCAAGTACTTTATTTTGAAAAGGGATCTATTTAAAAATCAATAAGCTATAATTAAATCCAGCCTACAAGTAAGATGTTACAACAAAGTTATACAAACGACGATTTTTTAAGAGTAATATTTGAAATGAAAGACAATGTAATGTTGTTTATTTACTCTCGCAATGAAAAAAAAAAGATATTTTCTTCATATTTTACCTGTTCTTCGATCAGAAAACTCCCTTTTTACAAAAAATACAGTATATTTCGCATAATCCACGGATATGCACGAACTTCAAAAATCCTATCCGGGATATTACGGGAGATCAAAGGTCAATGTTTTCCATAAAAAATGTTTCCTTATATCCGAGAAGGTTCATAGAAATGTGCTCGTATTTTGTGCGAATTATTCCGCTAAAGAGCCTTGTTAGTTACCAACTCAAGGAAAATACTGTGTATTAATCAATAGGTCTATAAATAATAATTAATGCTCAAATAACAAATAATAATAATATTATAAGGGTTTATATTATAACGTATGTGCTGGTATTGTTTTCCGTTCCATAGTTCGCGCTTAGAGACTAAACAAATGGTTTAATAAAAAATACGAAAAAGGTTGCTTAGGGATAAGTAAGCAAATTATGTGGTTAGCCACACAAAACAACAAAGTTATAAATGCTTTTTGAACTAATAGGGATCATGTATTATTGTATAACTTACACATAATTCTACAGGTTGATCATTTTTTAAGTCAATTATTTCAGTCGGTACACTAAGGAATAAACCAACACAAACATTGTACGCAACGTGAAATAAATTCGACGAAGTTTGAGATGTTCTAACACTCTATGGTGATTATATAATACTCGTATAAAGTTTAAGATAACCGTGCCTTTTGAAATGTTCTACCTAAAGTTAAAATCGGCGTTTTAAACGCCAAAATTAATTTTAAATTATGCAAGTGTGCATGCTTTATAAAAATAATGGAAGTTTAATTTAAAAATTAAGTCTAACATTCTATTGTCCAAAATCTAAAATGATACAATTAATTTTTATTGATTATTTGGTCGACTAATAGAGAGTGCTATCTGGGATTAAATTCGCCATTTGTTTTTATTAATTTCTTGTATTCGTAATAATAAAGATTAAATAAATAAATAATATAAATATATACGATCAAATCCGAGTGGGACTGGAGCCCCGAGGGTATTGTACCTACCACCACAAGTAAGGTATTGTTGTTAAGGTATAGTCTGATTTGAATTCGACTTCAAATCGAGTCAGCACGAAGTCAACTCACACCTTGATCTTTTTTTTCCTCATCGTTTATACCGTAGGAATCATACAAAATTTGACACTTGTAGAGTTTGCCGTTTTTAAGATACAACAAAAATAATTAAACGCGAAAACAAATTTGAAAAAAAAACACCCTTTGTTTTTGAATTATAAGTATTATAATCAATGTCCATTTGACCGTCTATTTCACGCTCTAGCTGATTGATTTGCAATGCATAATTTAATTTCAATACGTATATCGGATTCTGTTAGAACTGTTAACATAATGAATAATTACGTTTTAGACCGAAAACGTTGACATTATAAAGGCTAGAATGGTATGAAAATACAATTAACTAGAAATAATGATAAGAATTTAGGTTTAAAGTAGATGCAGCAAAGTTTATTCATCATCCTACTTATGAATTTTTGGCAACAGACACGCTCGGCGGCCTTACACAAATATCTCTTTGACGTTTTAAGTCTCGGAAATCCGCTGTATAACCGACGGACGAACAGAGCTGACGTATACCCGACTAAGTTCAAACAGCTGTCACTGATCCGCGTTTATTACTTAGCAGATGATATTAAATTTTGTTGCATTTTTGGCGCTTGACTTATGGCAGGCTAGTACAAGTATCGAGTACAGGAATTATTTACAACTTACTTATGACTTCAACTGCCGCACTCAGAGACGTGTTGTCTTATTCTATTGCTATAGCAAAGAAAGTGACAGCAGCAACTTTAATCAAGCATTAAATTTCATTGACGTCTCTGAGTAAAGTGTTTAATAATTAGCTAAAATCTTGTAGACGATAGCTAAACATATAAAGCATTTTACCTACACACATATCATAAGTCCTCTATTACCAGCATGGTTACTCGGTAGGTTACCTAAATGACCAGCATTATTACAACCAATTTTACTATGAGAATTTTCTTGTCTTTGATAGTAGGTAAAATCTGTAATAACATTACAGTATAGATTTTAGTAACGTTATGTGTTTAAATTTGGAACAGCTGTCAAAACTCAAAAGGGTCTCTATTCTAGTATTCATAGATATTAAAACAGTTATCGACTCGAAACGTCAATTCAGTGTGTATTTTAAATATAAACCGCACGACATTTGATCTCGAGTGACTTGAGAATAGGGACTTCATTCATGTTTTTTTTAATACGTTCGTCTTGACGGAGGATCGAATTGCCGCCATTATTGTTGTCATATTTGTTTGTTGGTTCATTGCAGTTACGAAAGTAGGATAAAATAAATAAATAAATAAATATCAGGGGACAATGTCACACAAATTGACCTAGTCCCAATTTAAGCTCTAGGCTTGTATTATGGGTACTAGACAACGATATAAATACTTATATAGAGAAATATATACTTAAATACATAGTAAACATCCATGACTCAGGAACAAATATTCGCGCTCATCACACAAATATCTGCCCTTACCGGGATTTGAACCCAGGACCGCTAGCTTCGTAGGCAGGGTCACTCCCAACTAGGCCATCGCGTCGTCGGATAATTCAAAACTTATGATATGTGTGTAGATAAAGTAGTGTACCTATGCAACTGTACATAATTAGGCCTTAAAACACTCGTGTCATCCTATTATGAAACGAGCGTCAGCGAGCAAACCGCACTCGTATTTTAACGCCTCTCATTATGCATCAATTGCCTAAGCTACTATTATTTCAGTGATTTTAAACATGTCCGATCTTTTAAATCACTAAATTGGAATAATAACTCTAAAAGTTTTTCAAAATGAGGAAGAGTTATGTTTATACACATTAACGCGTTTCATAAGAAAGTTTCCGAGGATGTAAATCGTTTTCAGCCTCATGAAGCAAGCACCGCACTGACAAGACCGGGTCTAAATAATATTAGTGTTGAGGAAGTAAACAAACTTCGCGAAGTTAAAAGTTCCCAGGGAAGGGTAGCGGTAGGGTTGCCGGGGTTGTTGCGAAGCGACATTCATTTTTAATATTTGATAGCGGTAGTAATTTAGTTATTACTAAATTAGGAGTAGGGAACGGTTAGTAAGAACAGTAATTCGTTTAATACTGGTTGGTAACGCTTATATATTTTCATCACCCTTTATAACATCTTCGATAAGCGCCTTTGCGAAATGAGCAGTAAGAAAAAAATACCAATGCGAATTGCATTAGAAGATTATGGAGACGGTTTTGACGCATACGGTGACCACAAACCCACAATGGAGAAAAAATAATTACACAAAAATCATGTGTTTATATTGCTTTGTTGCTACGTAAACTAAAAACAAAATAAAATTATGGCAAACACACTCACTTTTAAAATATTTTTAGATTTGTTACTAACTCCGTGTGGTTGCCGGGTTAGAATAGTGCCACTCCATGTCTTCCCGTGGATGTCGAAAGAGGCGACTAAGGGAATAAAGGCATGTAGTACTGTTAGGCGATGGGCTTACCACCTGTCACTAATACTCTGGGAAACATCTTAGCCTAATTGTGCAAAATGTGGTTACATATCAACAAGTTTTTAGAGTTGTAGGTAATTCTGTAGCTCTGCCTACCCCTCCTCGAACGAAGGCGTGATATACATACTTTATGTATGTATGTATGTTACTAACTAAACTAAAAGTAGTTTTATTTGTACTTAGTCTCTACGGTATACTTAAACTTTCTTGCTCACGTAAAGTCCACCCTAAACTGACAAGCAATCAAAATCAAAATCAAATCAAAATCAAAATATTTATTCAGTAAATTGGCCACATGAGGGCTCTTTTACACGTCGGTAACATGGAGTGAATCTACTAGTATGCACTCACACAAATATTAAGTATGCACTCACATACTCAGTGAGTCTCTCATTATACTGCAAATTGAAACAAACCGAACCAAAGTGACTAATAGAATGGTTTTCCTTTAATAACAACATTAGCAGTAGTGAAACGGTAATGTTTAATTTTTTTTTCTTTTTTTATAGCATGGGAAGGCAAACGAGCACACAGGCCACCTGATGGTAAGTGGAAACTGTGACCCATAGACATTCGCATTCACAAGACTGCAAATGCGTTGCCAACCCTGAGGACTAAGATGGAATGCCTCTATGCTAGTCATTTCACCGGCTGTCTTATCCCCAAACCGGAACACAACGATGCGAACACTGCTGCTTGGCGGTAGGTTAATGGATAAGATGGTGGTACCAACCCGGACGGACCCTGCACAAGGTCCTCCCACAAGTAAATCACTAGTCTATTTTCAACAGTCTCAATACCACACAATATGTCATGTACAGTGTGTGTCTTTCATACGAATAAATAGTTACTTACCGCCACGTACGTAACATTAGTGCCCGGTTCCTATATTCAAGAAACGAATCGTTTTCCTCACGGGCAGTAGCGTTATGACATTTGCTACGTACAAAATGTGTCAAATTTTAATGAGACGTCACAATTCTACCAACGGTTTTCAATATAGGAACGCACTATAGAAGAATTCTAAACGAGCAACACTTTCACGGCAATGTGTGGCCGTCAACTATACGCATCTTGCTCTAACATACGAAGTAAGAGTAAGACAACACTAGTTACCGGCCACAAATTGCAGCAAAACATGGCCCGTTTAGAAGCCCCATTACTCCATGCTTGTCTACGGAACCCTAAACAGGAACCCGTCCCGAAATAATAGAATTTAATTTTTGCGTTTCCACCATTGATTGATGTGACGTTACTCCGTGATCCCCAGTGATTCCTCTCGCTCGTGAGTTTTGAGTTCGGCTTTAATTCCGCTTTCTTTGTTAAGAGAAATTTTGCTTCTTTTTAATCAATCTATTGGGAATGAACAACTTTTTAACAATGTCAAAGTTCGAAATGAAAATTTTCTGATCCGGTGGAGGGTATTTTATGTTATTATTATAAGCGAGCCGAGTAAAGGAGGTTTCAGTGAAATGTGTTTTAGTAACTTATTAGCCTTTATTGATTTATAATGAGCCAAAGTGTTCTATCTACAGGGTGTAACAAGAGCATTTCTAAAAAAGTTTGTGAACCAAAGAAAGTTGGTAACAAAAAAGGAAAGTTTCATACAAATGTATGAGGATATTTTGGGAGACTATGTTATTTAGGCTCAGCTTCATTCACTCTACCACCTGCAATTTTTGTTGCAAATTGAAGTCGTGAATGAAATGTACAAACTTTTTTAGAAATGCTCACAAATGAAATCAACATTTTTGTCATTGACGTTTCTGTGACAATTAAGGTTAGTTCGTAACTTAACAATTCAAAATACTTTTACTTTGTCTCTACACGTATTGTTATCCTGTCATTTGTACTTGGCAGCTATCATAACGTCGACAATACGATAACATTGTCAAAAGGACAATGTTTTTACCTAGAAGAATAAAGCCCCAGAGAGATATTATCTACTCTATAAAAGTCCCAAACAAAAACTATTGATCCCATAATTTATATCTACAATCAATCTCACTTACAGTATGTTACTTGTTGTAATTCAGTAAACAACGATACAGTTTTTTTTCTGAATAGGTTGTATAAGCTTATGTTTACCTTACATCAAAGAAAATCCATTCATAAAAACATCGCAGACCGCTCAAAGGCAGTAGCGAGTCGCTTGCGAATCGGATGTAGTATTGGAAGCAATGATAGTTTCCTCTACTTGGAATTGCTAAGCGTGTATACTTTCTAGAAATCAGTTCTTGACGGCAAATTCGCGGAATCCGCAGTCGCGCCTTAGGGAAAGTAGCGTTATACAATTTTGGATCTAGTACTTGCAAGTTACAGTACTAGTTCGCTTTGTAAATGTATTTTTGCGGTTCGGAACTTGAAAGGCAGAAGAGTGTGCTACAGATGATATATAGTTTGGAACTGAAATTTAGTTACACTTTTAAAGAAAGTGTCTGCTGACTATTTATTACGAAACAATTGGTATTATGAAAGCCTTTTTTATTTTGCTATAGAAACAAGTTAAACCAGCGGTTCACAGGCTAGATTCAAATTGTACTGGTGTGGTTTGTATCTGGTTTATATTTATGTATTCAAATTCAAAATGTGCTTTAAATAATAACGTAATTACAAAGTATCTTGTCACATATTTTGTCGTACGTTTGGCTATTGGATGTTTATGAATAAATAGCAGTAGCTCAAAGTTTGACTGGAACAGGACGTTTAAAGGACAAGTTTGCCTTTGTAAATTACATTTGTGTTTGCGTTTATTTTGTATGTTTATTGCTTTCCTATTTGAACAATAGAGTATTTATTATACTTGCGTACGTTACAGACTTAAATGATAAAAAAATATCAAGGGATAATCTCACACAAATTGAGCTAGCCCCAAACTAAGCTCTAGTTTTGTACTATTGGTACTAGGCAACGATAAACTATATATAGATAAAAACATACCTAAATACATAGAAAACACCCAACACTCAGGAACGAATTCTAGTGCTCATCACACAAATATTTGCCCGTACTGGGGATCGAACCCGGGACCGCTAGCTTCATAGGCAAGGTCACTACCGACTAAGCTGTCGCTTAGTTAAATATACTATTTAAATTACATACATACATTAAATCACGCCTGTTTCCCAGAGGGGTAGGCAGAGACCACTTCTTTCCACTTGCTACGATCTTGACAAACTTTCGCTTCTTCAACATTCATACATCGAGTCATGCACGCACGTCGGTTTCGGGTACTTAAATTACTTTACTTTAAATTACTAATTGTATTATTCTCTTACTATTTAAAACCTGTTGCTAATTAAATGTGACAAATAAATCCTTCATGACGTAATTACTACCGTCCATTGTTTTATCAGTAAATGTGAATCCTATATACAAACAGTACAAAACAAACAATATCGCAATAATGATCTCATTAATCGAGACTCGCAATAATTGTTGTATTACATTTGGTAAAATAACGATGTTATTATGTTACAATGTATCAAATTTAATTATACGTTAGATACTTTGCTACAATATTTATATTCTTTATCAGTGGTAGCGGTAGTGGTAGGTACTATTATGAGAGCAAAAACATATTTTATTGTCATTACTTCAATATTATTTATACAGCGTGATTATTAATTTGATGAGTTTTTGAAAAGAAGAACAATCACCAACAAAGCAATCTTTTCTTTTGCATAACGCAACGTATTGACTTTTTAAAAAGAAAAATTTAAAAAAATTACCTCATCTATCGCCAAATATTCACACAAGTCCAAATTCACAAAACCAACCAACTCACGTCACAATACTCACAAGTCACACACAAAACTAAATTCAAGATTATGACATGACGGTAAAAGTACTTAATGCCCCTTCTGGCCAATTTAAAGCTAATTGTATTGACCTAAGCTAACCCGAGTGATCTAATTTGGTGGCATGATGCATCGGTTAACTGCTTACGATCATCCTGTAAATGGACGTTAGCCGGGTGCTGACGCGTTACGGGTGGCTGATAAATCATATTAAGGTAAGGAAGGTTTAAATAATAATAAATAAATAAATATCAGGGGACAATGTCACTCCAATTGACCTAGTCCCAAATTAAGCTCAAGGCTTGTACTATGGGTACTAGACAACGATATAAATACTTATATAGAGAAACATATACTTAAATACATAAAAAACATCCATGACTCAGGAACAAATATTCGCGCTCATCACACATAATATATGCCCTTACCGGGATTTGAACCCAAGACCGCTAGCTTTGTAGGCAGGGTCACTACCAACTACACCAACAGACAGATTTGAATTTAAATTCTCCATAGATACAAAATCTGTTTTGATCTTAGCGGATCCATTAGGTTTTCTGCGACCGGAATGATTAATTCTTCTATTCTTATCCATACATAGATAGATACAGACAATTTAATACTGACATTCATTATAAATCCGTACTTTAAAACTATACCCTTTTTAAGTCACATTTTATCTATACTAAACGCAAAATTAAGTGGTCAGTCGGGCAATAAACGTCAGTTACCTTCCTTTTTGTGCCTACCACTACCTGCACTGTTGTTGCACGGCCCGCTCCATAAGTCCGTGCAGGTGTGAAAGAGATGGCATGATGCCGATGATTTATGACCCGCGTTACTTAAGTATGCGGATAGTATAGTGCTACCAAGCAGCAGTTTTCAAGATGTACATTGAAGTTGAGCCAGAGCTACATTCAAATGTGATTTGGTATTGATAAATGTAGCTAAACTTGTACCAATCAGAGTTCCGAGGACCTTTATTGCGGTGGATAAAGCATCCGTCACTTACGCACTTACAAAAAGGTTAGAAAGTGACAGAATGTTTCATCTACGTTTATCCACAGAAGCGCAAGGTCACACTGAATTGGATAATATTATTATACGAGAACTAGGGAACTCTTACAAGATAATAGACCTATTGAGTTAGAAAGACATAGAGAAAAAAACAGAAAACTTGTAAACGCGTTTTTTTAAAAACGAAAAAAAAAATCAAGTTAATTAGCCAACCCGTATGTTGTAAAAATCTCGAAATCTAAACTATTTTTACACACTCACAGGAAAATAATTTATGCTAACGGCAAGAAAATGCCACTCATGTTAACAAAAGCTTAGCGTCGAATAAAACTCGCGTTGCGTTAATTACGAGAGCACCCTTTGTACTCCTACTTGTTTTGCCTCCATTTTTATCGGCGCTTTTGACTAACGCTAGTGTCTAAGCCATACGAGATGCTACAACACAAATAGGGTGAGAAATCACTGTTTTTGTATCAAGTTTACGACATGGTGTGAATTGGATTGTTCATATTTTTACAAATAGGTACTCTAATTCGAAAACTATTTCCAGGAATAAGGTTTTAAAGCCGTTCTGCATCATTAAGTTTTTGAAATATTTATCCGTTTTGGATTTTTTGTCAAAAGTATATTTAACCTTTGTCTGACTTTTGTTTTCGGCTTGACACCCTCCAAGTTGTTTTTTACGGGTTAGGCAAAAACCACTTGAAATACTGTGTTTTAATACACTATTACAATCTCTTTTTATCATTACATTATCATTTATTTGCTGTATTTTTAAAAATATACCAACCCGAATTTAAAATAATAATGTCATCCGTAAAATGTTTGCTAAAAAAATAAAGATATTAAAATAAAACTATTGGGTCAAATACAAAATGAATGAAAAAGGTTTCTTAAAATTACATATTCTTTCGAATGAGAATGTAAAAACCGCGAGTTCGTTTTTTTGGTTTATACAAATTTCTTTTGCCAAACAGCACCCTAGTTTATGCGTTATGCAATGAATACAAGATAATAGTGTTTTCACAACACTGCTCGGAAATATGGCCATAGATGCTCTTGTTTGGGGTCACAAAACGTCACTTATAAGGACAGACCAAGAATGTTTTTGTCGGCATTTGCTGATTGGTCGAGAACATTGTTGTCCAACTTTAATAACCAATGAAAATCAATCAATCAATTTTTGTGTCATAGCTCCTTAAAATGAAAAATTGGAATCGACCAATCATAACACACCATTTTGTTTCGTAAAATATTGGGTGTATTTTTGCTAAAAGATACACAGACTAAAAACTGTCACTGTTTTTTTTTATGTAATTCAAACTTGGCCCCTAATCTCGAACCACTTAGAGATAAAATTACATGGGAGATAAGGCGAAACAAATACAATTTTATATGGAGTTGACATATTCATCTCGAATGTTAGTTTAATTAATCTCGAAAGCCACGAGAATAGGGGTCCAGATTAAAAAAAGTTATCTATGGTAAAATTGGCGATAATAGGTACATACCTACAGCTTCTATTCTACTTTTGAAAAACCGACGCCATTTGACTCACACTATTCACATTAACATGAATTAAAATTTGAGTTTTGAATATGAATTTTTATTTTATTTCCTCTCAGTAGTTGTGAAAAGCACTAACTATGTCTGCCTCGGTAGAAAGTGCAATTTATGGACTCGTACACTAGAGGGCCTCAACTACGTTTCGGCCCTCTATATGACTCGTCCAAAAATCTCGTACTTTCTATCCTCTGCAACAATGTACTATAGTTTTCTGTACCATTTTTCTTTGGGGCCTTTTTTTATAATTTGTAGGTATAGTGGCAATAGAAATACACTCTGAAAATTTAAACTGTATACCTATTATGGTTCATGAGATACCAGTCTGCTGACTGACCAACGTTGGCTACGGAACCCTAAAAACATGTTTTGATACCCGACGAGTAAAATAAATATTTAAAAAAACAAAAAAGTTTTTTGTTTTAACAAAAATATTTTATTTTATTATTTTAAGTGATCATTTAGTTATTTCAAATTTTCCTCAAGCAATGCCGTGGCAAAGTCAGTCATATTTAAACATTTAAATTTTCTTTGTTGTAGTCCCTTAACTGTTTCAATCGAGATATTTTATCGCCACCCTTGAAATAGGTGCCGATGATAAATTCCGGTGGCCATCTATGGTCTTCATCATCAGTTCCCTTTCACCAAAATGATACCGGTTTCTCTGGGATGCCATCATCAGATCCTGGTTTCCTTATCATGGTACCAATCTTGGGATATCTCTTTTTTAACAAAAAAAATAACAAAATCAGTTCATAAACGACCAATTTATCCATTGAATTGAAACCTCCTCATTTTAATGAATTAAATCTATCTTTATGTGGCATTGTAGCTTCGAAATGCATAAGATGATGATTAAATAGTGTGATAAATGATCAATTGTTTGTTTTGTTTTGTTTTTTACTATTGTGTGTTTTATTTTGTTTTGACTACTATGACATAGCGTAAAGGACAGAGCTATAGCAGTTATATAGCTCTGTCCTTTTCTCTCAGCGTAAACTGAACTGCATAGTTAGTCATAATAACCCCTCTATACGATTTTATTGCTATTAGCCTGACTGATGAAAAATATTTAAATTACTGACGACCACTAACTAACTATTTTTTATTTTCAAACCTTTACGATCAATTTTAAATTTCCAGCTTATGTATAAACTAACGTATTTGAAGAACACGTATTCAATCCGACTCTTTAACTTTAAGTACAAAGTAAACTGCAGCCCACGGTGAAACGCAGAGTAAACACAACTATCACTCGGAACGAACATGTGGATTACTCAGTGCCTTGTTACAAGGGGAGACTATGTTGGACAATAGAAGAACGTAGAAGGAGAAACTTCCAAAAAGATTGACGAATTTACGAACAAAGATAATCTCGATTTCCAAGTTGAGTTACACTGAGCTTTGATGCCATTGGCTTCAAATTATTGACTTGATAACGTCTTATAAATCAACGAACGCTGGCTGCACGCACGAAAAAACGTGACTCATCGTCACGTTCCGCCTGAGCCGAGCGTGCAAGCGAGAGCGCGGAACAAGCAATAGAGAGGCATGATCGGCCTAAGCGTTCGGCTTGTGACGCGTCGTTTACGTTATCATCTAAAATTATCGTCTGTAAACCGACTTTACAGACAACCATTTTCTTGCTGCTCAAGTACCTTCAGTCTTGCCATGACCGTAGTGTAAAGTAGTAAGGTCCACTATATTTAGAAATAATAAAAAAATGTTGACAGTGTTTTATTCAGTTTGTGTAAAATCAAACTATGTAAAAATGCGAATGTGATCAAATACGATTTGTGTGCTCAATTTGCTATTCAGAGAAGGGTGAAAATGATATTTTCATGTTCAGAGCGGAAAGTTATTTTAAGAAAAATATTGTTTATTATTCTTATTAAAATTAAAAATGCTTTAACTTTTTCATGACCATGGGATCCTATCTGACTTACTTTAAGTACAAAGTAAATTGCAGCCCTCAATGAAACGGAGAGTTAACATAAGGATCGTTCGGAGCAAACATATGGATTACCCAGTGCTTTTTTACAAGAGGAGAGTATGTCGGGCGATACAAGAACATAGAAAGAGAAACTTCCAGTAGGATTGTCGATTTTCGGACGAATTCGAGAATTTTGATTGCGAAGTTTAAGTAACACTGAGTTGTGACTGGCGTCAAATGGGTTTACATATTTAGCGTGGCTCGTAAATAAAAATGGTTAAAGATATCATTTAAATTACATGTACTTAGAAAGCAAACAAGCACATGAGCCACCTAATGCCGACTGTGAATTCCAAAGACATTTTCAAGATCGCAATCTTACGATGACAATCCCAAGTCTGCATGTGCGATGCCAAACGTAAGGATTTAGATGAAATGCTTCTATGCTAATCATTGATTGTATTGATTGATTGATTGATGATTGTATTACACTAGAGCACAATGGGAACATTGCTAATACATTTATTCACAACAACCGTAGACAGAGTAAAACAAAACACAAATAGAGTAAAAATTAATAAATAAATAGTAAAGATCAGCGAGTTTCATAATAGGATCACACGAGTGTTTTAAGGCTTAATTATGTACAGATGCATATACTACTTTACCTACACACACATCATGAGTTTAGAATTATCCTTCTTTCGTAACAGCAAAAAATATAAATTACATTTTTAGTTCTCTATTGAAATAAAGAAATCCTTACTTACAGGAGAGATGAAAACACATTGAATTAATTCCAAGATGGCGAAATCAGTCCCTTAACGTAAACAGTGTTATCTGTTTATAATTCGAGGTCTCACATAACTGGGATTTAACTTAATAATAACAACGGTGTTAGTTCTAGACTTGACTAGTTTCACGCGGAGACAAGAAACGGAATCCTTGGTACTAGTTAGATGGACGATGGAATGCAAAGACAGCCCATAAATAAATATCATGGGATAATATTATACACACAAATTGGTTGAGTGTGGAACGGAGCTAGAGGTTGTTAGTGTCGGTACTCTCTGACTACGATATAAATAATTTTGTAAATTAGTGAATTAAAAAATACAAACATTTAAAAATGTTGTATTTTTGTAGAAATTTTACATCACATTGACGTGAAATTTTTGTGTATATTTTATTTTAAAATGTTAAGGTATTGCAGTGCCTAAAAACCAACATAAGCATAGTTTCTAAACTTATCACAAAGAAGATGGGAACTACATTACTATACATAGTTAAAGTATCAAAGTAATTTATTGTAACAAATTAAAAAAAAAAAAAACCTAATATATTGAATGAAAATGAACTTTCGAATGGAATTAACATTAATATTTTATAACGAAGCGATACGATGTAAATAATAAGATTATTAAGTAAAAATAAAGTGCAATAGAAATACGTTGCCTTTTAAAATTTAGAGCTTCTTGGCTGACTCTAACATGACACGGTCCAATTTAATTTTGCAATACAACTCCCAAGTAGGTTCCAGTAATTTGGCACACTTGAGTGTTATCTATTCATATAAACTAACATTCCCAAGTTTGCAGTACGGGGACTATTGAGGTTTGTGGCATAACGTAGTTAAAATCTCTGTGGTACGATTTTGGTGTTGATAAAACAATTTAGTTATGGACTGTTTGTAAAACTAAGCGAGGAGTGGTTAGTTATTCTTTAAAAGTGTAAATATTACTGAATAAATTGTAGAGTTGTCATTTTAGATGACAAGCCAAAAGACGGGAAAGAACCGAAATTAGTAAAAATAAGGCTAACATAGTGTTATGCCTTTCACGATTAAATTAAGAATTAATTCGCCACACAGAGCAGAAAATCTTTTTTCAAACCGCCACTCTAAGCTAACATTTTGTTGGTTTATTTACGTTTATTAATTTAATTAGTATAACTTGGAACTACAACACAGTAAACTGACCATTTTCCATTTAAAAAAAATTCAAACAGCAACACACTTAAAGACAGAAGTGAGAAAATGTAGAAAGAGATGAATATAGATTTTACATAAGAATCTCATGTGCACGACAGAGACAGTTTCTCTCTGTTTATCTTCATTGGTCACTCAGCTGTGTGGGCGATTGTCCAATCCGGTATTTGCTAAATTTTTATTAATTAAACCAGTTTTTTGTTGTATAAGTAATCCTTTATTCTTAAAACTAGTCTTCTCCCAGAGAGTTCAAGTATATTTTTTAAGATATTAAGTTCCAGATAAATTATTCTAAATCTTAAATTAAGAAGATTTTTTTTTTATAAGAGGGTACCAAGTTTGATCCACCTGTTTTTATAACACAAAATAACTGTTACTCAGAAACCCTATAGTTACTATAACTATCTCGAGCTTACTCGTGCAAATAAACATTACGTTCAGGTTATTTGCGACGGTGAAACAAAAAAGAAGGTAACTTCGGTCAATTAATCATGCAGCAAATTGAGGGTCAAACGGAAAACTAACGGCACGCGATGAAGGCTAGTGACCTGTGTTAATAAAGATTTTAATGACAGTACGACAGTTACTGATCAGACGAAAGTAGACAGTAGGCAAAGAAAGCAACAGTAGTTTTGTCGCATTTATGAAAATAATTACTTGTGGGAGGATCTTATCCATTAACCTACCGCCAAGCAGCAGTGTTCGTATTGTTGTGTTCCGGTTTGGGTATAAGACAGCCGGTGAAATGACTAGCATAGAGGCATTCCATCTTAGTCCTCAGGGTTGGCAGTGCATTTGCAGTCTTAGGATTGCGGTCATGTGAATGCGAATGTCTATGGGTCACAGTTTCCACTTACCATCGGGTGGCCTGTGTGCTCGTTTGCCTTCTTACGCCATTTTCTGATTCTGATTTCTAAAAATATCTGCGGCTGAGTTACTTTTGTATTATAAAAATCCAGAAAAAGATCATGCGGAAAAAGCTTTAGGATAAACAAAATTCAAACAAACGATGTATTAGGACAAATGACGATTAGGGATTCTGATAAAGACCCTTTTTGCGTAGTCTAGTAGGTACTGCACTCTGGTAAAAACCTTAATATTTTCGCTGTTTACTTTGCTGTCACGTGCCAATGATTGTGTTTAAAAATTGGAATCAATTATTTTTATAGTGTATTCAATCCACGATAGCGCGCTCCGCCAATCAAATTGCCGTTGTATAGTTGTGTCGATGTACGTTAAATTAGGTGTCGTGGCGGGACTTCGTTAGTTAAAATAATCATAAATCCATGACTTTTATTGTGCTTAATACTATCGACCAGCCCCTGCTTTGAGTCGGTTTATAACACACGTATATGGACCAGAACTCACCATACATACCTTCGGGGTAATATTATCTAATTGATTGTGAAAAGCCCGTGTGGTTGCCGGGTTAGAATAGTGCCACTCCATGTCTTCCCGTGGATGTCGTAAGAGGCGGTCTTGTAGTACTGTTAGGCGATGGGCTTGCCACCTGTCACTAATACACTGGGAAACATCTTAGCCTACTTGTGCAAAGTGTGGTTACAGAATTATCAACAAGTTTTAAGACTTGTTGGTAATTCTTTAGCTCTGCCTACCGCACTCTGGGAATGAAGGCGTGATTTAATGTATGTATGTATGATTGTGAAATCCGCATCAAAATCCGATGCGTGGTTAAAGAGAAATTAGCGGATAAACTGACAGACTCAGGAAGTGATTTAATTAACAACTATGTAAACATACAGACGAAGAAAGAAAATGCTGACATTATTGCTTAAACTGCTTCGGTTTCATATCCTTCTGATGGTTTTCTGCCTTTTCGCCGAATTTTTTTTGGTCGAATTTCATTTGCCAACCGACATTTCGCCGAATGTTCACTTTGACAAGTACTTATTGGCAATTTTTTGTATGCCAACCTCTCATTTGGCCGAACTATTATAAAGACGAATATCATTTTGATTTTAAACTTTTGGAATATTTTTCACATGGCAAATGTTACTTTAGGCCGAAACATTTTTAAAACAAAGAAGAAATGAGTTTAGTAAAAGGCGTCACATATCCACAGATACCAGTTAGGTACGACGACGAGCGTAGCGAGGAGGAGTGTTAGGTAGAACTGCGACCCTACATCACCGACTTTTTTGTATAATATTCTAAGTGAACCATTTGGCTATATGAAAAATTGCATTTTAACAAATGTCCATAAAAAAAATCCAAACGTTGAGT
Source organism: Acleris emargana (assembly GCA_927399475.2). Lineage (NCBI taxonomy): Eukaryota > Metazoa > Arthropoda > Insecta > Lepidoptera > Tortricidae > Acleris > Acleris emargana. Next base: position 4,521,519 of record OV656839.1, on the reverse strand, counting down.
TGGCAATCGTGAGGTTGGGAAATGAAACTAATCATTTTAATAAGTTGCCGTATGATGATTCGGCAAAATGAAATTCGGCCTAACGTTGGTTGGGAAGTGAAATTCGGCAATAAAATTGTCGGCGATACAATAGAGAACCCCTTCTGATAGATCTTTGATTGACGGAAACTTACGATGAGGTGACTCTATTCCTCCTAACCTCGTAAGGCCCAACGTCCTAAATCTAGGACATTTGTCACAGTGAATTTTGACTTTAGTGGGCCGACATAAGATTATTTTTCAAAGTTACGAAATTTGACGTGAGGTTAAAACACAAAAAGCGATGTGTGTAAATTATTTGCCATCTCTAGTTCTGTCCTTGCAGATTATGGGTTATGTTATAGGCTAAAGCGAAAACGACGCTTGCATTTATGAATCGGTCAAATGAAAGTGGACCAATCACCTGCGCTGCGCGGTGCGTCAAATAATTGCTTGACTGTCACTAAGCAAATTTCAAATCTACCGCAGACTCAGTTCAGGTTAAAATTAAATATTTTGTCATTGACATGTTGGTAACGTTTTTAACTTTGTCACCATTTTGGTCAAGTATATAAGAGCTATGGTAACATTGACAATACTGTAATATGTCAAAGGAAATATTATGATGAATAGAGGCTCAATGCAAACTGAGTAAAAGCCTTATGCAAGTAGTTAACTTGGGGAAAACCGTACGCTTAGATATTAATCGAAGGCTTTATCAGTATTTAATTTTACATTTCTTGCAAAGAGCAACGATAAAAGTCCCTTTTAGTAAGAGTTCGGTCTTAATTTGAAGGTTCATTTTTAACTTCTGCAGCTGTATATAATATCTTCATCTAGACTATTATTATATACGATGTAAATTGTTTTTTTTGTATGTTGGATATTTTTGGAATAACTGTATGTATGTTAACACTTTGTATATTAACACTTTATAATAGAAAAGAAAATAAGAACAATATGAATAATAAAAATAAATAAAAAGGCGAACTTATCCCTATAAAGGATCTCTTCCGGCAAACTCTTCAGAGATTGAGAAAAGTGAAAGGTTGTGCATTGAGCAAGCAAGTGTTCAAATTTGTTTAGAAGAACATAAAACCAATAAAACCTTTATATAAAAAATACTTCATTCAAATACCTACATAAATAGATACAAAGATATACATACATACGTAAATATACTGAACTGATTTGAAAAGTTATTACAATAATTAAAAGTTTATAATCTGTGACGCCTTTTATTTTGTTCAAACTAGAGTGAACGGCGTGGGTGGCTTGTTTTGAATAAAACAGTAAAACTGTTACAGCAAATTCGTCTAGAGTTATACTAAATATAATTAATTCAGGAGCTGTTTAAAAGTAAAAAATGTTTTGCATGTTGAAGTGCAATGTCTTGAATCTGATTAAATAACAAATATTGTTGCAGCGGCGACACGCTTTCAACATACAAGTTTTGAGAATGAACTGTTTTATAAAACAAAAAATAATTTGTAAAACGTTGCTTAACATGTTATTCTTAAATCAAAACAAAGCATATTCTACTACAAGTATGTGTTAATTTTTTTGAGTTTTTTTTTTAACCATATCGGAATTAGGTATGCATGTATGTATGTATGTACACTCTTTATTGCACAAAAAAAAAGAAAACAATGACTTACAGGTCACTCACTCTCTCTATAGGTCACTCTTAACATTTTTTTAAATGGTAAAAAAGGAAACCTTATGGTGAGAATTCTTTGTCCGTCTATCTGTCTGTCTGTCCGTATGTCACAGCTGGTTTTCTCAGCAAATGCCAATGCAATCAACTTGAAATTTGGCATAGTTGTACAACTTTACTAGCTTGCCTGCATCTGTTTAAATAATTTTTTTTTTTTTTTATAAATACTAATTGAAAAGAGGTCTAGAATGGGGGGGTCAAAATATTAAAGTTTTATCATAGCAAAGAGTATCACATAAAAGGGCTCGATCTGCACATTTCAAAACTATTTTATTGTTAATTTTCTCTGATGTACTTTTTGTTTTATAGCCAACAAAGTACAAACAATGACAGATCCCCCCTTATTTCCAAAGTTTATAAATCATAAAATCTGAAAAAACCCTGACGTATAGACAGTCAGCACCAAAATACTTGAACCATAAATGAAATTTTTGACAGAAACGTATTTCTTTTCCTTTTTTATTGTTTTAACATGAACTTTAGTAAGTCATCATCATCATGTCAGCCGAAAGACGTCCACTGCTGGACATAGGCCTCCCCCGAGGCTCTCTACTCAGACCGGTCTTGTGCTTTTCACATCCACTCTAGTTAGTGACAAAAATATATTAGAAGCGGCTTTTCTCAAGACACATACTGAACATAGAAACGAATTTGTAAACCTAACTCCGTCAACACCGAACTGATAAAAAAAAAAACGAAAGTAACTTTGTTTATGTATTTTTTTCCCTTCACAGCAAAACCGCTGCACTGAGTTCACTGAATTTGATAGGATAGCTTTAACTCGCGTAAAGGACAGATGGTACTTCATTCCCAGAATTTTTCTCAATTTTAGAGTAACGCGTTGCAGCCACAGGCTGTTAGTATTACCAAACATAAGTTTTAAAAAAATACATCCGGGCTCGGGTTATTGCCCGTGGCCAATGTATGTAGGTCCATCTGGGCGTTTTAGCAAACCTTCACGAAATTAACGGAGCTCCGTTTTTGCGGAGCTCCAATTTCTAGATTATTTTGACTCTTCGGGCCCTTTGAAGAACTAAGATAACCTAATCCTACTTATTAATTTTGCCCAGTTTATCAAGGACATGGGTAATGGTTTAACATCTTTGGTGGGTTATTGATTAAATATTCTTTAGTATATTAAGCAGTTTTCATAATGAGTGTTAAGTACCTACAAGATGAATATCAGGGGGGAACAAAACATTCTAGGCTTGTACTACGCGAACTAGTCAACGATAAACTGGCTTATAATTATGGAGATGTAAATACTTTACATAGAAAATATTCAAGACTCAGGAATAAGTAAACGCACTCATCACACAATTATCTTCCCATGCCGGAATTTGAACCCGGGACCGCTAGCTTTGTAGCTAGGGTCTTAGGCTAACGTTTCGTCATATAATGTTTTATTTGAGACTAGCTTTAGCCTGCGACTCCGTCCGCATTTCATCCCCCCTTTTAACCCCTTACAACCCTTTTTTTGCAATCAAAAGTAGCCATGTCCTTTCTCAGGCTCTAGACTATCTGTGTACCAAATTTCATTTAAATCGGTTTAGTAGTTTTAGCGTGAAAGCGAGACAGACAGACAGACAGAGTTACTTTCACATTTATAATATTAGTTAGGTTAGTTAGGATAGAGAGCACTAGCAGCACTAGAGAAGAGAACACTAAACGATATAAACCATTTTGTAAACAATACCGCATAGCTCATTGCTCTAAAAAATATAGAGAAAAACATAATCCAATCCTAAATAATGGCCCCTGATTATACTAACACCCGCTATAAAGCTGGAAGTTTAAAAATATTGCGTATTCCGAAGGAACGAGGTGGGAAAAAATTAAAATGCACCCCCTGTTTAAGACGATGGCTCTCGATCCGCTGTTACCTTGGAAAAGTCAGGGCTGGCGAAACTTCCACATGAAAAAAAGCTCTTCAAATATTAAAAGGTGAGCGCTGTTTTGTATCATAAACCCTTTTTTCAAGATGTGAAAACATTTCTTAGGTTAGGGCTGTCCGTGATGCGAAGTCGGCTTATATGTACGTATGTTAACAGAGATAACAAGAGATACCTGTGTGTGCAACTCCATGTCTTCCCGTGGATGTCGTAAGAAGCGACTAAGGGAATAAAGGCCTGTAGTACTGTTAGGCGATGGGCTTGCCGCCTGTGACTAATACACTGGGAAACATCTTAGCCTACTTGTGCGAAATGTGGTTACAGAATTATCAAGAAGTTTTAAGACTTGTTGGTAATTCTTTAGCTCTGCCTACCCCACTCTGGGAATGAAGGCGTGAGTTTATGTATGTCGCAAGATTTTGGTGTGTTTTCGTGCTGAAACTACGCAGCTTATTTAATGTTTTTTTTTTAATTTAATATTTATAGATTTATATAATGCTAGACTAAGTATACCATTGTAACATTAAATATATTTAAATTAATGACTGACTGCCGAGTTTCTTGCGGCGTTTCTTCTCAGCAGTGGTCTTCTCTTGTGAAACGCTGGTAGATTCTTGACGTGTAAAAGTGCCCGAGTGGCCTACTTACTGAATAAATGTCTTTTATATTTTATCTTTTATGACATACATTGTATGAATGATACCTAATACCAATAAAAGTAGCAAGATAAATTCTTTTAATAGATCTCATGCATTTAACCATCTATGTTATCCATATTCTGTCGTTATCTTAGCCCACTAATATAAAAAATGCGAAAGTTTGTTTGTATGTGTGTGTTAGTTTGTTACTCCTTCACGCAGCAACGGCTAAACGGAATTTGATGAAATTTGGATGAAGATAGCTAATACTCTGGATTAACACATAAGCTACTTTCATGGTGGAAAATTTATAAGTTCCCGTTGGAATAATGATAGTCGAAATCTACACCTATAAAACGAAGGTTGGACGAGGACAAACTAAATATGTTCCTATGTAATATTTTATGAATAAATGTTTGAATTGAATTGAATTGAATTATGTAATGTAGAAACTACCCGTTCATAGGGTCACCCGGAAAACGTTAAAAAAAGTCTCGTCAAATTTTGCTTGTCAAAATCTTAAAACAATCACTGCTTAAGAATCAAAAGATGAACAGCGGGTCGATTTAAAAAAATCATGCACTGAGTAGGAAATATGTATTTCTCATGCCAAAATTTGACTATGAAAATTTGACTTTTGATTTTAGAACGAAATTAACCAGTGTTCGATTTTCAATCTGGAAATAACTGCTTTGCATCTCCAGAGAGTTTAGTCTTGGAGCATTAAAACACAACTGTGCTTCTTTTACCGGCTACCTGAGTTGCATAATAAAAATGATGTTCGCCCTAGATGGAGAGGCTAAGCTGCATATTAATGTCTTGGTTACTCTTAGGGGCTTTTTACGAACAACTTTTCACGGCATTTTTTGTACGTCAAATTATTATGGTATGTTAGAGCGAGAGGCCCAAAGTTGCTAGTCAAACACGATGAAGCCGCTCTCGAAATCTTTTCTTTATAGCTATGTATTAAATATGATAAGCTAAATCATTAATTATGTATTTTTTAGGGTTCCGTACCCAATATGTACAAACTGACTCCGCTGTCCGTCTGTTTGTATCAGGCTGTATCTATGTATGTATGTATGTATTTTTGTTGCCGCCATAACAACCATTACTAAAATCAAAAAATAAATATTTAAGCCCCCCTTAATCCCATCTCATCCCATAAAGCAAACGTCATTTTTATAGATAATGGTACGGAACCCAGTTCTTAATAAAACATTCTATGATTTTTAGTGTTGTACTTTTTTTTTTTTTTTGACCCGACCTTTAAATTTATTCGGTATCTTGCAATAATTAGAAATCCCACTTTCTGTCATTAACATTTGCTATCATTGTTTAAGGTCTTCTTTTCTTAGTTTTTAATAATACAGGCTGACTTCAAATTGGTAGTACAAAATCAAAGGTTCACACTCATTTCCCCTAAACTAAACCCCTGTACGTCTTGTGTTGATAATTTACCTAAAGCTTCAGACTTGCACTTAACAAAGTGTAAACAGGGCCTAAGCAATGTGTAAACAAAATCTAAGTATAGGTAATCATCGTAAAAACTTGTAAATTTTATCACTTCCTACCTTCACTTGCTACTTCAAAAAGTGTAAAGTGTAAAGATTGATTATATCGAGTGAGAGATAAGACAGTTAGGTATTTAAATGTAGGATAACCATACTTTACGACTTTAATTATTAGTTTTTTTAGAAAATTATCGATAGTTAAAGAAGGTTAATGTAAGCAACTGAGTTAGTAGATTGAGCCATAATCAAGTGTTTTGTATTACCCGATGTCACCCTGTAAGATACAAGAAAATAAATATTTTTAAAACTGTTTAATATTGTTTTGTTTCGTGAAAAGTAGATTATTCTAGTACTTTCCAATTAATTCAAGCTCATTTCCTTTTAAACAATTTTAATATTGTATTTTTATTCTAAGCTATTTGTACAGTCATTTTGATGACCAATTTTTTTTCAAGTCAACAAATGTATACAAATAGTAATTAATAAAAAGCGTGACACAAATGAAACCCAAATTAAAAACAAGGTAAGACATAACACTAGGCTAAAATTATGAGCGTCAGTGGGTAGGTAATAAGAACATAGTAAGGAAACAAAAAACGGTATGAATGCCTTTCGTAATATTCCTTTAACTAACGCATGTGAACATAAAAAAATACTTTAAAGTTATACAGTAATGCTTCTTTGCGGTTTTGCTTGCACTGGGTGCAGTATGCAGGTTAAGCAATATGTTTGAAAAAGTTCCATTCCAAATTGGAGTGACCATAGCTGATAAAAAGATTAATTTAAGGTATACCCCCCTTATAAGCGGTATCTCAAATTTGATAGCAAATGCAGATTGAACCCGGTCCTTGGGGGTTAATATGACAAAGCAATGCAGTTCATTTTATGGCGAGCGTAAAGGACGGAGCTATACCAGTTATATAGCTCTGTCCTTTTCTCTCAGCCTAAACTGAACTGAATAGTTATGTCATAATAACTCCTCCAAATGAGGTTGCGATTGCTAAAGGTTAGTCTGCTATCCAATTCAGATAACGCTGTGAGACATGAACAAAGTTATTTAATTACTATAGCCCTATCCTTTTTACTCGCCCAAAATGAACTGAATACTACTAGTGCATAGCCTCCCCTCCCCTCCCCTGATGAAAAATAAATTATCGTTGATGCGTTATTTGACCCGTCAAAGATCATAAATTACAAATTAATTACTTCACAAGCCTTTTTTTTTAATTGTTATTGTTTGTTTAATAGACAAAATAATTACATACTAATCGAAGTATCACGCCATTCACGCCCACAGAATATGCAAACGTTAGGTTCAACTAACCTACACAATAGATATGATGGGCAAAAATAGTTTACCTAAAATTTGCATATTCTAGGCTTTATTCTTTTGTTTTTTTTATTATTTTTAGTATATTTTTAAGTACTGGACTGAAATTTGTTTTGTCGAGTAAACATCAGAACAACGAGCTGAGATATGTTATAGTCTATAAAAACCTACGAGTTAATAAAATATGTCTAAATGTGTGATATTGACAAAAATGGCCGACGCTACCGTCCAGCAATTTACTTCATCAACCCTATATATTTTCTTCGATTTCGTTGGTAAATAGTGTTAAAGCCACTCACATGTTTTGTGCAACCAGAGTTACCAGTGATAACCCTTATTTGCTTCTGAATAAGGGCGATCAAATTTGCACGAGCACTCAAGTTGGTAGAACTTGACACAAGGCCCGCTATTTTTGTTGTTTCTCGACAAAACTATTTGTATTTTTTGACTTTTTGTTCAATGCATCGCTGTCGTTATACACTAGTTAGAAAGGAATGTCCGAGCGACAAACATGTTGTCTCTTGCTGTTAAAAAAAAATGACGGTGAAATGCTACATAACAGAGAAAATTTAATTATTTCGTGTCCTTATTGACAATCTGTGTGCTATGCCAACGGCCACAGTGCCCCCGGGGCTCGGAACTTGTCAACTAATTTGCATACATCGGCCCATCCGGGATTCGACCGTCTCGTTTCTCAGACGGCGCAGTGAACGTCGCTTTTATGCTACCAAGTCATGAAGAACATATATTGTTACTTTTACCAGGTCAAACAGATTAAAAGGAACATTTGTCAACAATTAAAAAAAAAAAAACCTGAGTACCCCTGATAGTCAAAACTGTGGATTATTTTGGTTTATTTGCCAGAAATGTGGTACATGGTAGGTAGCAATATTACAGAAACCAAAACCGGTCAAGTGCGAATCCGACTTGCGCCCCGAGGGTTCCGCACAGTAGATATTATTAAAATCCGATATTAATCGATTTAGAATCGAATCAGCGTGAGCCCAACTCACACTTGACCATTTTTTGTTTTTATTCAGGGTTTGTGCTATAATCATACCAAAGACGTAAGAAGTGCACGTAGCGAGGCGACTACAGATGGAACACCGTCAGACTGCATCTAACCTTCTGACGGACGTACGGTACTCCACCCACGTCGTCTACCGTTGCAGAATGGTGCAGGCTCGCAACTCGGGTCCGTTACTGCAGTACCACACCGAGTCTTTTAAGGCTTCCTACGTGGTTTTGCTATGCTGCATCAATGTGAATCTATTTTTAGTTAATTGTCCTTTTACGTCGCAGAAAGAACAATAAAACTACAAAATTAAAAGTACTCGGTTGTCCATCGCTGTAACACTCTGTGGCATCTGTCAGTGTGTTTGTAATTATTGTGGAATAACTATGATAAACAGTTATAACTAGTATCCAGCCTTTTGGCCAAAATATGTTTGGCCGAATGTATCGTTTCCCAACCAATAGATTTGCAAATCCGCTTTTTATTTCAGTTTCATTGTGTAGAACCCTAAAGGTTACGTTAGATTAGTTTTTATAAAATTAAAATTGATTTTTTTATCACATTTTCATGAGTCTTTGACTCATTGTCAGTGACATGACATAATAACTCTAAATACAATACCATCGATATTTAGGTAGTCGATAAAATATACATTCAATCCCCAACAAATCAGCAACGTCAGCGCGACAAGATAACAAGGTCTAATTATGACGTTAAAGTGACAAAACAATAAAACGTGCAGATACTTATATGACCGTCCGTACCTTTATTCACACAATTGCCAGTAAAGCATTCAATTTTAAAATTTAATCTCATTCAAGTCAAAGTTTCTAAATTCATTATGCAAATGAAGCATACCTACAACAAAGTTTTAACAAATGGTACGAAACGCTTATCTCGAACTATAAATAGCGGAGATGCAAATGAATTCGGGGAAATAATGACATTGTTGGAAATTATTGTGAAACTTTGCTTAAAAACGCATTATTGATTAAAGCTATTTCTGACTTAAGTACTGCTATTTTGGATTGCAACCATCGAGTCTCGCATTATATTCGCTCATGTAATTATTTGGAAAGGCCTTTTTTTAGTAAGAGTGATTATATTTTTATATCTTTGGAATGTAGAGAGCTTGCAAACATCTCTTGTTACTTTTAAAAAGAAAGTTTTTTTGTACACATTCTTACAAAATTGGAAAAAAGTAGAAAAATAGGAAAACGATTGGACAGGCATAAAATATCAGTGGGATTTTGAATACAAAGCTACAGAAATAAATCCTTGCCATCCGGGGGCATTGCTGAGATGCACTACGCTAACTAGCTTTTTTATTCGTGACGTGATAAAAATAGTCACGTGGTCTACCAGTGACCCGATTGGTTTAGAAATGAAACGAATAGAAATGCTAATTGGCGTAATGCATCTTATCTAGGGGCTCAGAGCTAAATGGGTTTCAAAGTGACATCACAGTTTAGAGGTTTTATTTTATTTTTACTTCGATATTTCCATGAAGACCTAAACTTAATATCTAATATTGTCAACCCAGATGAACCTTTATTCACAAAATTATCAAATGATTTTATAAATTTGCCACGATACTGCTCTTATTAAATTGGGAGCAAAGGCTTTTTTATCGAAAATGTTTACAATAAAGTTTTAGACGTAATTTTGGTTGTTGTAGAGGCCAAACCGCCTTGATTCTACTTCGGTTTAGCCTGTAGTGAGAATTGCCATACATAACATAACGTCAGCTATATACCTAATAATATACGTCGTCCAAAAGGCCCTATAGAGAATTACGTAAACAATTTTCGAAAACTTTTTTTTTTTTTTTTATGTCATAGGTAGGCAAACGAGCACACAGGCCATATATTTTGTACACTTTCGATAATGATATCGTTTACGAAGGCATCTTCTCTAAGGCCACTATTAAATTTAACTATTTATTGTCAATCCGTTTTCATCGACTGTTTACGTATTGTCAACGTTATAATATAATACCAAGATCTTATTCACTTGACATTATTTATTTATTTAAATTTTATTAAACAATGCACGAAGCAAGTACAAATGGCGGACTTAATGCCTTGAGGCATTCTCTACCAGTTAATCATTGGGCCAAACAGAGACAAGTAAAGGTTGGTGAAAAATTTGATGAAATGTTACATTAAGAAATAACAATAAACACTGTCATAGTAATTGAACATTATCTGTTAACAATTAAAAGTTAAAACTAAACTTACATACATACATACATAAACTCACGCCTTCATTGCCAGAGTGGGATAGGCAGAGCTAAAGAATTATAAAAAGTCTTTAAACTTCTTGATAATTCTATAACCACATTTTGCACAAGTAGGCTAAGATGTTTCCCAGTGTATTAGTGACAGGTGGCAAGCCCATCGCCTAACAGTACTATAAGCCTTTATTCCCTTAGTCGCCTCTTACGACATCCACAGGAAGACATGGAGTGGCACTATTCTAACCCGGCAACCACACGGTAAACTAAACTTCTTATATTAAAATAAATAGATGAAGAAATAGACACCTCCGGTGATCTTAGAGCTGGTGCTTACCTCTCCCAAAGGATTGGGCTAGCTGTCCACAGAGGTAATGCAGTCAGTGTCATAGGGACCATGCCGCGAGCGGACCTGCTAGAAGGGGTGTTGTTTTTATAGGTAGTGGTGATTATTATTTACTCGTACATCTTTAATATTTGAGTAGCATAGTTATACACATACGTAAAAATAATATACATAGAAAATACACTGAAACGAAATACTTTCTAGTGGTAGCCAAGTTAAAAACCTTACGATAACATTTCATATTAATATCAATATGGTTTTACTGAGAAGAATAGATAATGTACAGATTCAAATTTAGAAACACACCGAACCCATTGACGTTCTGTCGTTACTTCATTAGCTCCAAAACACGCTGAAACAATCAGAACTTCGCATCTGTTCCGTAATTACGTCGGTGGCTTTACTTAACTCCAATTGAAGTGTCAGCTGCCCGTATGAATCATTAACGGAGTCAACACCTGCCGGCGATTGAATGTTTTATGCCGCTTAGGACAAAGGGAACCGGGTTGAACTGGTTTGAGTTTACGTGATCGGTTTTTCATGGTAATAATTAATGATAAAAATTAATTAGTTTGAATAACAACAGGGTTTTTTTAAGGTAATCTGATAAAAAACATGTTTAGAGAGGTTTGTTTCGAAAGCTTAAGCTTTTTTATTTTTTTTATTTTTTTCAGTGTGTATTCGGAAAAAAGGATAGTATCCTTTTTTTGGAATACTTACTGAAAAAAATAAAGAATAAGCTAAATGTTTGCTACGACTGTTGTAACCGCGTTTTATTTTTAATTAATCTGGCCTTAACTATGAAGTACAAAATGTGACTTTAAAGCTCCCTATGTCATTGGTAGAAGTTTGTTTATTTATTTCGCCAGTTAAATTTTAACAGCAAAAAATGCATACTTTTGAAACAAATTGTACCAGCGTGTTTTTTTTCAGAACACCTTTTAAAATTTTATTTAGTGTCAATTCATAATCAGTCATAAAATAACATTTTACTAAATAAAATGTGGGATCAAGTTTAGAAACTCCACTCTACTTTTTCATTGTGTATATTTAGCAATGTACAAGATGCAGAACATTCTCGGAAACTATGTTCTCTTTTTATACAAAATAGTTTTTATTAGTGTGGTTGCCGGCTTAGAATTGTGCCACTCCATGTTTTCCCGTGTAAGTCGTAAGAGGCGACTAAGGGAATAAAGGCTTGTAGTACTGTTAGGCGATGGGCTTGCCACCTGTCACTAAATGCACTGTTAAACATCTTAGCCTGATTGTGCAAATTGTGGTTACAGAGTTATCAACAAGTTTTTAGAGTTGTTGGTAATTTTGTTGCTCTGTCTACCCCACTCTGGGAATGAAGGCGTGAAGGTATGTATGTATGTATGTGTAAGAATATTCTTAGAAATTTCCGAGAACTTCTCAAAAGAAACTTTCACAATTTGAGAAGTTCTCGGTACCAATGCTATGTATGTTCTATAAAATAATTTAGTAAAGTGAAAGATGTTCCCAGACTAGACAAAACGACGATTTTCGTAAGGTGGCAAGAGCTAAATGAGAATGACCGCAGATTGTGCCTTAAGCACCGTTTGGTAACCAACATTTCGTAACCACCTACAGAATTAAATTAAATTTGAAGCTGGTTACGACATTTTGGTTATCAAGCGGTACTAAAGGAGATTGTGGTCTTCGGCGCACAAAATAGGACGGGGGATATTATGACATAGCTATGCAGTTCATTTTACGGCGAGCGTAAAGGACAGAGCTATAGATGCTACATAATTCTGTCTCATTCTCTCAGCGTAAACTGAATTGCAAAGCTGTCATAATAACCCCCCAGGTCTCTGTTAATCATTGGACTTGTATAAATTGATGCAGATGGTGATGGTATTAGATTAGTGCATAGTCACGGTAAGAAAAGATTCCTCACTTTTGGACCTTAATGGCGTTGAAATACAGTAAAAAAATTACGAACCTTTTCTTACAGGGACTATACAAACATATTGAATAGTAACATCCAGCCAAGATGCAGTTGCTGCTTAACTTTCCGTTTTCAATCGACTCGAAATGTATGGAGTTGACATAAATGGTTGACGCGATCTTACGTTTCGTTAATCCTATACATTATGTCGATTTTAAAAAGTCACTTTCTTAGCGTTATGAATCTTGATAAAATCTAAGCCTCCTGTATTAAAAAAACAGAATCTCTAGCATTTCAAGAATGAATAGAAAATCGCATAATAATATGACTACAGCACTCTCGCTATCCACCGATGTTCTGTAAATATTATTAATAATCAAGAGCAAAGAAAACATAAAACCATCCACGTAATTGTATGTACAGCGATCTGGGGCTCTGCATCTTACTAAGTAAAACCACATTGCTTTCGACACACGTTATCAACGTTACAATAGCTTTCCGTAACTTGACGGTAATAGCGGCTGAGGAAAAATCAATCCGATACCATGTCAAAAGCAGTCAAATACAGCTCTTGTTTTTGTAGCATCCGGAGTAACAAGCTGTGTCTAAAAACATAATCTCTTTATTTCACCTGACACCTTTAAATCCAGTCAACACAGAAAAGCGACTGCAAATGTAGCTCTACTTTGGTTTGATAAATACGATTTTCATTACACGATGTACGTAGGATTAGGCTTGATGCTGTGGATAGGAGCACATGTCTATTTGTACCAAACACGACACAATATGTGCCGTAATTGTCTGTTTTAAGGGTTGCAATTGTCTGGCGAACTTCGTGGGAGTGTCACTTGGTTTAAACGAATTGTTTCTTGTATCTAAACTAAGGTGTTCTTCTCTTGTATTTCAAGAATATTTTCTATATCCACCATTTTATCGAATTTCACTTCATTAATTGTATATTTTTATCGAATTTAATTTCATCGAACGCTATTTCCTGCTAGAACTAAAATGTTTTTAGGATATCTTAAAGCTTTACGTTAGCAAAGCAATCATGCGACAAGAAATGGCTTTCAATGAAATGAAAATTCTGCATAATGATAATGATCATTGAAAGGTATTTCAATAAAATAATAAGTAGGTACCTTTATAGAGACAGCAAGACAGGATAGGAAATATAAGTTGCGCCACTAAAACGAAACCTAATTAATTTTAATGTGCGTATTACTGCGTATGTATGTAATAATGTTTACCCACATCGCTTTAAGGCATAAAAATGACAGATGAGCGCACAGACACCTGTCGTCAGTCAGATCTGAAACAAATAGAAATTTTCGATTTTATGGACCGTATTAATAAACCGATCTCGACTGTAATGCAAGTCTCGAGATACGTCAAAAATTGAAGTTTTCTATGGCTTGACGTTTACTTTGACGTATTTTGTGACAAGTAGTTCAGCCAGGATGAGTTTATCAACACCGCTCGAAGACTGAAACTGTGTGGCCAATTCTGAGGACTAGATTAAAAATACATAAACATATACATAATCAAGCTTTCATTCCCAGAGTGGGGTAGGCAGAGCTACAGAATTACCTACTCTAAAAAGTTGCTACTAAATTTGCAACCACACTTTACACAATCAGGCTAAGATGTTTACGAGTGTATAAGTGACAGGTTGCAAGTCCATCGCCTAACAGTACTACAAGCCTTCATTCCCTAAGTCGCCTCTTACGACATCCAAGGAAAGACATGCAGTGGCACCATTCTTAATCCGGCAAGAACACGGGATAAAAAATAAGATAGTATGTGAAAAGCAATAAAATTTCACCAGTTTAAATAGAGCCTCAGTGCATTACCGCACTAAGAGAACAACTTCCACGTGTGCTCGAGACTTCTGCAGTGTCTCGTGCGGCTAAATTTTGACACGGCTTAGTCAGAGTGGCTCAGTTATTTCGTAGGAAGTTCTGAATCAGCTCATAAACGAGATTTGTGCTGCGGCGAGAATGCTAGGGGTTAAAGATGACGTGGAAGATTCTGCAACATGGGCTGGTTTAGTATGATAACTTCGTTTTATGTTAAAATGCAAATTAAAATCGTATATCAACTGAGTAATTATCAAATCTCACCAAAAATAAAAATGTAAAAAATAGGCCAAGTTCTCATGTGCCAACAAAAGTAGTCATACCTAAATACATTTTGAGTCATAACTTGGCAGTTTTTTGTACAATAAGATATCTGTTGGGTATTTAAGAAAACTACCAAGTTAGTCTTCGAGGTATAAGCGAGTTCGACGCCCAAAAGCTAGTGATATTATATATCATTCAAGGAACAAATGTCGAACAAATTTAGTCTATAGGTATAGGTTAATGGGTATAAAACTACCACATACATAGGTCGCTCAAACATAATCACAGTTAATACAGCATTAACCGATGTGAACTTAATTTAAACCTAAAATAACTAACATAACGCCGACATTACATAGCATGTTTGAGAAAAAGTATATTAAACCTTTGTTTGACTTTCATTTTCGGCTTGTAGCCCTTGTAGTCCTAGGTGCATCTTACGGGTTAGGCGAAAATCGCTTGAAATAGTTTGTAATACACTATTACAATCACTTTTTATCATTAGATATTGTTTAATTATTGAAATTTCTTAGAAAATGCCAACTTAAGTTTTAATACATCATGCCATCTATAAAATGCCTGCTAAATATTTAAAGATATTTAAACAAATCTATTGGGTAAAATACAAAATTTATGAAATTGGAATCTTAAAATTACCTACTCGAATTCTTTAAAATTAGAATGTAAAAACCAGGAGTTATTTTTTTTAGACAATCCCAATATTACTCTTTGTATAACCAACATTACTTATCTGAAATAAAATAATATTGAAGTAAAATTTGAATTGGCAAGGCAGTATTTTATATTAAAATCTACTTACTGTTTATACTCAGTCGTTAGATTATTGCAGCGGTCATTAAAAACTTACCACCATGAAGTTTAATCACTGTTTTTTTTTTTTTGCCTTGAAAATAAACAACCGCATATGATGTTTGTTATACCTATGAAGAACAATGAAGTTTTTGACTTGTTTGTATGTGTTTGATTCTTTGATATCATGTAAAGATTTACGATTGCGCCGAGCGTACGCCGGATGTGTACAGTGGCGCCATAATTACTACTAATTGTGTTTTCTAATAAACCTAAAGTATTTTCTTGAAATCGGACAGTACTTTTTTGGGAAGATTTTATTTAACTTGCAATGTGTGTATGTCTGTATGTATGTACGAATCAAATCATGCACGTAAAATTTTACCAACTTCCTGGGTTCCGATGATGCTAAAAATTGTCATACCTACCCTTTTTTTCTGATGACAATACAAATATAGCATAATCGAGCTGGTCGGATGATGGAGACTTAGGTTGGCCATAGGAACTCTTAAATTACACATGATAAACTTGTCGTGTTAGGGCTCGTTAGAATTGTCTTGACAAGTACATGACGTACTGTACGAAAAAAAGTACGGTGGGCAAAAAAATATTGTTTTTATTTTTTTATTTATAACAAAAACTTATTGTTCTACAAATAAAATTACAACTAATGGGATATATCACATAGTTTAATAAAAAATCATCTTTGAATTATCAACTTAACGGAAAAAGTAGCTCCTTTTCTCGTTAAACTGACTAATTAAAGGGTAATTGTTAATAAAGTTGGTTACGTATCTCATAAATTGTGTTTCAACTTGCGCTACAAAAAACCGCCGTCCGATTCCAAAGAAATTATTTAGTTGAATAGAAAATTAAATTATAAATAATATGAGGGTGCAACTGCACGCTCGACGTTTGATTGGTGCAGTCTTAACAGATGGCTTGATTTTGACGAACAAAAATACCACCCAGATTAAATTTGCCCTCTTAAAAAAATTACGTCCGAATTAGTAAATCCGTTTGGAGCTATGACACCGAGATGCTATAAAACCACAGATACAAACACATTTACTCAGATTTTAGTAACAATTATCATAATGACAGATTAAAAACCTATTGTGGCAAAAAAAACATTTTTAAACAACAAACAGACACAAAAATCACCTCACTATCCGATTTTTCAAAGTTGTTTTTTTTTTCAGAAAACTCAAGTCTTTTAGGAAGCCGGTTTCCTATAAACCGGTTTAAAAAAACTGGGCAGGTTCAAGATAAAGCAGTTTAACGCAAGCATTATGACCAAGTGCTTTCAGACTTGGATAGTGCGGGTCGTGACTTTTTATTATTATCTCACTCTTTGATAGTAATATACTCTTGAATTTTTATTCTTAAGGAAGCGAAATGGTTTTCAATGAAGTGGTTTCAGATAGGATAAGTTTTAATATAGGATTCTTTTGAACTTTTAACCGTGTGGTAAAGTTATAACTTACGAAGGTGTTTAGTTTACTTCTATGTGAGTATGTAAATGTGTTTCTATGTGACTTTGTAGTATGGAGTGTTGGGTTAAGTTAGAAAGGACTTTACGCGAATGCATAACGTGGTAGTTATCATGAGCATGTTAAATAAAGCTTTTTAGTTAACGAAGGTATGTTTTGTTATTTTTACCGCCTGTTTCACAATCGACAAGTAAAGCATATTTGACGGATAAATTTAGCCCTTTTTCTTTCTTACACTTATAAATAGACAAGGAGAGAGCCAACTTTAAATGGTAAATATATTTACCCGTCGATTGTGAAAGAGGCCATTATGCTAGGTATGTTTGTATGATTTTAGTTCGAATTATAAATAGATATTCTATCTTAGCCCTCAAGGCTGGCAACGCAGATGGAGTCGAAGGATTGAACCGCATAGAAGGCAACATTATTAAGAACCCTAAGCAGTTCTGGTCCTACATTAAATCTCGCTCGAACTCGCACGGTGTGCCCGGCAGTATGAAATACGGTGATAAGTCGGTCAACTCGGCAGCTGAAATCTGTGATGCTTTTTCTGAGTATTTTCAAAGTACTTTTTTAACCCCGAGTTGCGCTGATCAGCAGCCAAACGATATACTGGATTCTACATTCAGCGCACCCATCACCACCGCCGCTTATATAACAAGAATTGAGATTGACTCGCATGAACTCACAAAATTATTGTTAAAACTTGACCCTTCCAAATCCGCTGGCCCGGATGGTTTGCCAGCCCAGTTTTTAATTAACTGTGCGAAAACCCTTACGATGCCAATCTCGATTATGTTTGAACGCTCATTTGTAGAATGTTCGGTTCCTCCTATTTGGAAATCAGCTTTTGTAACACCAGTTCACAAGAAAGGGCCTAAAACTAACATTAGTAATTATAGACCTATTTCCAAGTTGTGTATATTGTCTAAAGTGTTGGAAAGGATCGTCCATACTCAAGTTCAAGGCGCTGTTAAAAATTCCTTTAGCTATACTCAACATGGCTTCCTTCAACGCAGATCTACGGTGTCCAATCTGGTACTTTTTAATGATTATGTCACTGAAGCTATGAGCAGTGGAAGCCAAGTAGACGTTATCTATACCGATTATAGTAAGGCTTTTGACAGAATAGATCATAGTTTGCTTATTTCTAAATTATATCGGATGGGTATTAGCGGCGACTTGCTGCGCTGGTTTTCATCGTATATTTCTAATAGGTCACAGGCTGTTGTCGTTAATAACTACATATCGGGATGGGTAACGGTACCGAGTGGGGTCCCCCAGGGGTCTTTGCTCGGACCGTTGCTATTTAATATCTTTGTTAATGACATCAGCGACTGCTTCGTCTCTTCAAGACTCCTTTGCTTTGCTGACGACATGAAGATTTTTGCCAATGTTAAAAGTGCCCATGACTCTGAACTCATTCAAGCTGATCTCTCACGGCTTGACTCTTATTGTGTGGACAATAAGCTGGACCTTAACCCATCTAAATGTTTCACGCTGACCTTTTCGCGTCAGAACAATCCAATTGTCTACTCTTATAGAGTTAAGGATCAACATCTCAGTAAAGTATCACTCGTGAAGGATCTGGGGGTTACACACGACTCTAAACTATTATTTGACGTCCATATTGACAACATTTTGGCAAGTGCTTCCAGATCGTTAGGCTTTATAATGCGTAACTCTAAAAACTTTACTCAAATTAAAACTATTAAGGTGCTCTACTGCTCATACGTTAGGAGTAAACTCGAATACGCATCACAGATTTGGAACCCTTGTTATCAGACGTATGTTGACAGAATTGAGAGAATTCAAAGGAAATTCATTCGGTATTTGTGTTTTAAGTTAAGAATCCCTTATAAATCTTCAGATTATGTCAACATTTGTCGGACGCATCACCTTCTTCCACTATTCAAACGTTGGGAAATTGCCGACATCATGTATATTCTTAACATTACTAATGGCAATGTTGACTGCGATGAGCTTCTCTCTAACCTATCTTTCACTGTTCCTACCAAGACCAAAAGGCATCTTCCTCCAATTTCTGTTCCTTACTGTCCGCGTAAATATAGACGTAACACTTTTCTTAGGCGTGCAAGTATTAATTTAAACAAGTTGTCAAAAAACATGCACTTTGATATTTTCAACAGTAAAATTCCCCGTGTAAGACGTGATTTAACGTCTGACTATTTTAAATAGTGGCAAATTGGCGGTAACATTCCATAAAATCTACAGTTTAGATTAATTTTGTAATTCTTTTTTTTCCTTTTTTGTTTTGCTGCCATGTAAACCTTATTTTTTAATTTTAAGTTAGTTTTTATTGTGTAGGTGGTTTCTGCTTGAGGGATGTCTCGCATGAAATGCAAATTTAATTGAGAAAGTGTTTCTCTTTGTTCCTTTCATTATACTCTATTTCTATCTGTGAAAACCTGTAATTGGCTTTACGTGTCTTATGTTATGTTTATGGTAATTTATCAGCTGTTGGTTTTCCTAAATAAATAAATAAAATAAATAAATAAATTGCAAGCTTGACAATTCAAATGTATGTGGGACTCAAATCCCACGTACCCTCAGGTAGCCGGGGTTCTCTTGGTTCTTTATCTTACCATGAAAAAGTTTTTTATACACCCACAGAAAAGTTTCCCCAGAGGTAGGTACTTAAATTGAATGAATAAAAACTTTGAACGTTATAGTTGCCATATTACCTTTATAAATATGAACTGTAAACTATTATGACATGCAAAGTTATGATTATATTTTTTATGAGTTTTGACAAACATGATCCGTAAAAATCGGAATTGCAAATTATTACTTCTAATATCATGACTTCCAACGTTATTGCTAACATTTATTATGATAGAAAACGTTATGGACTGTGAAAGCCAGAACTTTTATTTTATAGCAGAAAATACAGACCAATGTTAGTACCTGAAGCATTAGTAGTAAACATTAAAGCTACACAAAGTTGGTTGCCTAAATCTTTTCGAGACTGAAGGGCGTACCTACACATTTACGTCCTCGCCTACCAACTTTGTAATTCACGTTCAAAACGCTTCTCAAAGCTCAGTAAGAAAATTACTTCGAAAACCAAACCGTTATCACATAAAACCATTTTATAAACACGCACAAACTGCGAACAAAGGCGTCTGAAGTCAATTCCGTTATCATTCGAACACAGGTTTGTTTCAAGAATTAATCCTTCCAAAATTCATTAAAATATTCAAGCGGCAAAGATTAACGGGGCTCAGCGTACAACGTAGAGCAACCAAATTAAACAATTCCAATTTATCTGACTAACGAATACCTGGCTAGTTGAGCAGCGCTACAGCTAATTGCTACCAACTTTTCTAATTAAAATTAACTTGAAGCTGTAAATGCTGAGTCTTTGCCGTTTACTTTGACGGGATGCAGCGGTTAAGATGCAAATTTAAGTCTATGTTGCCGAAATATAATTGTCGAAAGGTGCACATTGGATTCTAAATTATTCAGATTTTAGGTTAAATCTCATAACCTATCAGTTAAAAATCAAATTAGTAATAGCTGATTCGCGCACGCAGGACTGATGGCTGATGGGGTCAGACGATTCTTAAGTGGCGTCCGCGGACCGGGACACGAGCTGTGGGTAGGCCTCCAACAAGATGGAGTGACGACCTTGTAAGGATCGCGGAAAAGCGATGGATGCGAAAAGCACAAGACCGGTCTGAGTGGAGAGCCTTGGAGGAGGCCTATGTCCAGCAGTGGACGTCTTTCGGCTGACATGATGATGATGATGATGAATAGCTGATTCAATGTACAATCAAATAACATCCCAGTACCACAGGTAGAAGCAACAAAGTACCTAGGCTTTATAATTGACGCTGGACTAACGTGGCGTTGGTGTGATAGTTTGGCGTCCGCGTGTTATGCGTTGTCCCGTATTGCACCGAGCTTGTCAGTGGAAAACCTTAAGAAGGCTTATTACGGATTCCATTCAATTATTGCTCAGGGTGTCGATCTCTGGGGTACAGCTGGCGACCGCGACAGATTGTTCAGAATGCAAAACGCGCCCCGCGTTAACCCCTATTTAAAAAACACAAGATATTGATGTTACCTTGCATATATATTTCAACGTACGAATGTACGTCAGTGAAAATATTAAATGGTACATAACCAACGTCTTGACCCACGACAGGACAGCCGCAGCCTGCAGGCGGCCCCTGCTGGTGGCTCGCCAAGTCTACGATCGCTTACCATCATTGGTAGTTTATGTAGAGGTTTAGAGAATGGCACAAAGTTTACGATGTTTTTTTACTCTATTACTATTTTATTTTTTTATAAAATTTTTGTTCCTGTGATCTGCGATAGAGCAGTTTTATTTCGCTCTCTCTGACCTTAAAAAAAGAAGCAATACAATTCAAACAATATAAAAACGTTTTCCTGATATTGTCAACCGAAACATTTGGGGAAATAACGACGAGTAAATGACCAATACAATGTGTGATAAAAATGACAGTGGGCAATTCTTATTAAGGCGTTTCTTATTATTGCCCCATTTTACGGGCAGTTATTTTGTGACATGTCTGAAAATGTAGTTTTCGCGTGGGCTATTTTTAGCACGACAAAGTTATTGTTACTTGTAACAGTGTGTCAAAGTGTCACAAAATAATTAGTCGTAAAACCATATGTGTTTAATTTTAACTTATTACTCTTTGTTCACTTGTAAAGACTGAACGGGTGACTCGATTATGACAAGCTAGGTGTCGTTGAATTCCTCTTACGAGTAGCATCACAGGGTGTAACCTTTAGTTAAATGCGAAATAGGCGTAATAAACAATGTACATGGTAAAGAAGACTATATTGACGACATTATCCAAAGACGCCTTGTGGTTGCTGGCTTAGAATTGTGCCACTCCATGTCTTCCCGTGGAAGTCATCAGAGGAACTCAGGGAGTAAAGACTTGTGGTACTGTTAGGCGATGGGCTTGCTATCTGTCACTAATATACACTGTTAAACATCTTAGCCTAATTGTGCAAATGTGGTTACAGAGTTATCAACAAGTTTTTACAGTTGTTGGTAATTCTGTAGCTCTGCTCTGGGAATGAAGGCGTGAAGGTATGTATGTATATATGTATCCAAAGAGCAGTTGGGTTTTTTAAGGTTGCATTTTGTAATTCTTGTTAACGTGTGTATCTGTACCTGTGACATCATAGCTCCTTAACAGATAAAACCAATTTGTCACGGTTTTTTATGTAAAGCTTGATCAACTAGGATGATTATAAAAAAGGTTTTATAATAAAATATTGACCCGTTCAAGAATTGTTCGTTTTGAAATTAGGGATCGCAATTAAATCGGGTTCAGCAATGTACTAGTTGCAGTACATTCTCAGAAATTAAGAAATATTCTCAAGAAATTACTGAGAATATTATCGGAAACATTTGAGAGCATTGCGAATGTTGTCTTTTCATACAACATTTTAGAATATTCTTAGAAAGTTTCGATAATTTCTGATAAGAAACTTTCATAATTTGAAAAGTAACTTTTTAGTACAATGCTAGTCGGGTGTAATTTATCTATTTAAAAGCTATTTAATTGCTGGCTGTAGTGATACGTACAGCGAACAACGTAGAGCGGAACATAATTTTGTAATTAATTATAATTTCAAGATATTCATTACGTGATTATGAATTTTAACCATAAGGCATTCTAAGACTTGCTTATTGTATAGTATTAACTACGTAACTTTAATAAATTAACAGATTTATAATTGAAATAATAATTTATTACGGCTTTACGCATAAGTTTTAAATTCAGGAATACAGAAATTACCAAAAGGAAAATGTAGACCTGGTGGTTTTTTACCATAGATAAGGCAAGAGAGCACACCATCTGACAGAAACTGGATTCTGAGATTGGTAATCTAGAGATTGCAAGATTAGGATGACTATCTCCAGACGCATGCATTGCCGACCCTGGGGCAGATGGAACGCCTCCATGCTAACTCTTCCACCGGTTGTCATGTCCCTGCCGCCTGGTTAAACTTTAACCGGTCCCCAAACAGCAGTATCTTTAAACCGTTAAAGGGTAATTATAGTGGTAACGAACCAGACAAACCTTGCACAAGGTCCTATCACTCAAAAACGTAAGTTTTCTCAAAGGTCTATAGACTTGAAATATAAAGTTGCATGCTCTCAAAATTGTAAATGCATTGCTGACCTTCAAGACTTAAATGTATAGTAAAAAACAAAAACAAAACATTTATTCGTAACAAACAGACAAACGAAACTCAACCAAATACTGACATATAAAGAATACCTGTTGTCACGAAATGGTTCCAACTCAGCGTTATGCCGGCGTTAAAACCATCTGGTCTTCCGTTGGATCCATCCAGTGAAACCACGGAAGAATACTCACACACATTGCACACACACACTTTACTGACATAAACAAAACAAAAACGAAAGAAAAAACCGCAATAGAAGTGAACAAGGAACAAAATTATTATTATTCAGTGTTACGTGCATGCGTCTAATTGTACTATTATGACATGGATTAACGATGAAGTAGTTCTATTGTAGCAATTTTACCGCATATCTTCCCTTGAAATACAATAGTGCCAGCATTACTAATGCTTCGTAATACTAATATGTTAGTGGGTGAGATGATAGTAAAGATCCAGACCGACCCTGCTTGAGGTCCTAACTCCTAAATCAACACTGAGAAGGCAACCACAAAGTATTTTAAGACCAACATTGTATTTAACCAGCTAATAAGCACGCTATAACCGCATACTAAAAGCGAAATCTAACGTACGCCATAAAACTTTAAACCACTCGTTTAATTTAATGGCAAACTCGTTAGCCTAATTAGGCTTCTCAGATTATCAACCGAGTGAGTAGAAATTAAAACGACATTTCGGGTCGGCACGGTGAGAAAATTTCAGCTGGAAATTTGATTTTAACAAACTGTTTTTGCTTAGTTATTATAAGCAACAGGGTTCAGGGTTTATTTATGATCACCATTATCTCGGTAGATGAAGCATCCATCACTCTTGTACTTACATAGTGGTTAGAAAGTGACAGACATTTTATCCATGTGTATACACATCTATTAACAGTCAAAAAGTTTTTTATGGTTGCTTATAATCTTAGACCTATGAATAAAATGATCTTAGCTGAGATCCCCGTTCGACAGTTTGGTGTCTTGAAATTAGCATCCCTCAGGCTCAGCCTATTAATATGGCGCTAAATATCATAAATATTTATCATTGGACTACTTTACACAAATTGACCATGTCTCAGCTCTAGGCTTGTACTAAGTATGGCTAGATCTCTTTACTCAAAATGACAAAACGCCTCGGAAACAAAATACTTACACTCATCACTTAAAAGAAATTAAACCAAGTGTTGCAACCCACTTAATTTTATCTTTTATTGCATACAGAAGGCAAACGAGCACACAGGCCGCCTGATGGTAAGTGGAATCTGTGACCCATAGACATTCGCATTAACAAGTCTGCAAATGCACTGCCAACCCTGAGGACTAGGATGGAATGCCTCTTTTCTAGTAATTTCACCGGCTGTCTTTCTTGGATAGAGACAAATAATAATCAGAGACCCAGTTTTTCATAATAAGTAAGTAAGTAAGTAAGTAAGTAAGTAAGTAAGTAAGTAAGTAAGTAAAATATTTATTCACAACAATAACACAACAAAAAATAAAAGTAGCAACACTATTAAAAAATTGTGAAAATTGGAATTGTTTTAGGAGTGTAAAACGTTATCGCTCGGATAAAACTGATTAAAACCGAATGTTCTTAAAGCTAACAATAACTTTCAAAACAAAAATTTATTTATGATGTATTTAATGACATAATTTTGTGAAAACGTGACACTAATTTATGTTATGGTAATAAAAATTCATCAACATTGATTGGTTTATCAAGATAAAAGTTTTAATAACTTTCTTTATTCTCAATTTAACTTGAAACGACAAATCTAAATTTAACATTGTTTAAACATCAAATAAGTCCTTTTTAATTGCCTCAACGAAGTGTTTTACGTCATTATAGTTCAAAGACTAAATTCCTGTCCTAATTTACACCAAACTGTGGCCCATTCCACTCGCATTCTGCGGTATTGCGTGATCAAACCGAATCCAGAGTATCTATTAAACTTAGTGTGGAGGAGTCATTAAGTGTTGAAATTGTTTCCTTCGTATCGTTTCCTTTACGCATACGCAAGCGGTAGGGTGAGCCACAGTAGTAGTTTTGTAAACAGTAGGTACATTTTATTTATTTATGTTTATTAATTCTGTATTTTTATTTTAATACGGTTGTAAAATAACATAAAAAAACATTAGAAATTAAAATAAGGTAACAAAAGTAAATGGTGTTCATTGGTGTAAGCACATCACTTGAAAACGGCTTTTCAGGACAGTGTCCGTAGGGTTAGCTAGTTTAATAATGAATATTTTTGCGTCGCTACAATTTAATAATGATATTGAAGATATTTTTTATGAATCGAATGACAGACAAATCTTTGAATTGTTTTTTTGCCATGAACATTTTTAATCGATTTTTTATATGTTAAGTACGTGTTCATTAAAAATATCTTCAATACTGATGGAAGTGAGCGCCGAAAAATAAATCTGAATTTAGGTCATTTCCGGAGACTTTGTTTATTCTAATTACTGACGAATTTCTGTGAACCCACTGCGTGAACGAGTTTCAGCGTTGAAATAGATTGAAATTAGTTAAATCCATATAAAAATGGAAAAATTGTTTGACTACAAAATAATGTGAAATATTGAATAGTATAAGGATCCGAACCTGAAGAATACTTTTTATTATTTTAATCGTAGCAAAAATATCGAATTATTCTTTTATATAATTTTCATAATTGATATGTTTTTATTTGTTTTGATCGGTGCTAATTAGTAAAGTATTTTCCCTTTATCATCAAATAATTTAAATATAAATATTTTTCATTTACTTTCATAAACGATTGTTTTTTTACCGCAACCGATTAGCATTACAGCAGACAGCGGAAATGTGGTAACTATGCTTAACCGTACCAGCTTGCCAGTCGCAATAACTCACATATCGTCGGTGATACTGTAAGACCACGTAACTATAAAATTAAATAAGGTGGAAAATACACCTTAGCAATTAAGAGAGTAAGGTATATTTTGCAACTTAATGAATGTGTTACTTACGCGCAATGGCAGTATCACCGACGATATGTATATTGGCACACCGCAAAAACCTTGCTACAGTCTGTGAGCACTTCTCTCTCACTCGCTCTTAATAAGATCGTATGAGAGCGAGTGAGAGAGAAGTACTAAACCGAAGCCTCTTCTAAATGCTCACAGACTGTAAGGCAATTTGGTTCACTGTTGAATCACTTTTTCTTTTTAACGAATAATAAATAAATAAATAAAATAAATATCAGGGGACAATGTCACACCAATTGACCTAGTCCCAAACTAAGCTCTAGGCTTGTACTATGGGTACAAGACAACGATATAAATACTTATATAGAGAAATATATGCTTAAATACATAGAAAACATCCATGACTCAGGAACAAATATTCGCGTTCATCACACAAATATCTGCCCTTACCGGGATTTGAACCCAGGACCTCTAGCTTCGCAGGCAGGGTCACCACCAACTAGGCCAGCGCGTCAATGTATCTTTACGAGTTAAATCATTTGAGCTGTATGTTTTTTGGTTGATTTATCTGTGATCGTTAATTTTTCTTGAGATATTAAATTATTGATATGACATTGTGGCCTAATGCACCGTGAAACAAAATTAACTTATTAAGCTAAGTAAAGTTAATAATCCTAAGCCTCACAAAACCTCACGCATTAACAACACACAGCCGACCATCAGCCTACACCATTATTATGAATTATGACAATGTTTTATGCAATAATGTAACATGATTTTTACAATGACAATCTCTTACTGAATAAAGTCAACAAAAACTTTCCGATAATATTAATCAGAAATCGGTTTTTAAAGCCATTCTAAAAATTAACTCTTTATTAGGTGTGTTTCTCTCAAAACAAAAATACATTAAGGTTACTTTTAAAACTTTCCGGTTATTTTAACCGGTATCAATATCAACCGTAAAAATAAACAGGTATTAAAAGCCATTACAACGAAAATTAACTTGATATTTACCAGTATCTCTTGAAACTAGCAAAGCTTTTAGTATATTTTAATAATGCATCGTCCTTTTCTATCTAAACTCGTATTTCGCGTTTAATGTAAAAGTTGTTCCCTGTTATAACAGCCACCTTAAAATGATTAATTCAGTCTGGTTTTAAACTTAAATTATGTATCTAGATTATTCTAAATTATGCTGAGAAATAGGTTATCCGTGTTACTTGGGTGGATCAACTTTTTCTTGTTGTTATTCTGTCCCGTAAGCCAGGAGACCACAGTGCTAGAGTTTCTTAGAAAAAATGTTATAATATATACTTCCAGTACACTCAGGAGAAAGGCCATAAAAGAATGGGTGTGTAATCATAGTTTTAAAGAGTGACCCAGGAGACGTCACCATGGCAACGAGCTACAAAGAAAAGTTGATTGACCCACTTAACAATTTTTTTTTTTAAAAGAGCTTACCTATGTACTGTCTATTGAGTTTTTACAAGAATTAAATTATTTTGTAACTCAGCAATACACGAAAATTAACGTAATATTTACAATTTCTAAGTAAATTTTTCAGAAGAATAAAAAATGTCCCCAGGGTTGGCAACGCATTTGCGGTCTTAGGATTCTAACTTTGAGAATTTGAATGTTTTTGGGTCAAAGATTCGACTTACCATCAGGGGCCTGTGTGCTCGTTCCCCTTCTGCCACTTAACACTCTGCTTACTTCTGCTGCTTTTATCTTTCTGTCATGTATATAAGTACGAGAGTGACGGATGCTATATCCACATTTTGTCACGCGATAAATGACCCTAAACTAAGCCCGCTGGTGCATTACAGGTTTGCAATAATCTACCAGAAATATCACCCTTGCACTTCTAAAGATGGTTGTTAGGTACAATAATACGTCTTTTATCTTTACGACGATCGCGCTTTAATTTTATTTAACGATAAAAGATAAAAAAAAAAAACGTGCTACGGACTCGTCTAACTAAATCTAATACTAATTCAGCAGCATCCCTATTTATATCAGCTACTAAGTCTGGGTCTAGGGTTTGGAATGTAACCATTTTATCTCAAGATAAGCTCTGTGATAACCAAACACCAGATTGACAGGAGCAAAAATGTCGACTTAGTTTATCGACATCGATAAAGAACAATTTTTAATCATCCATCATTATCAGTATCAGTATTAGTAATGGCCAAGTTTGAATACCTTTTAATTATGTGCAAACCTAAAAGTTGTTGGTAATTCTTTAGCTCTGCCTTCCCCACTTTGGGAATGAAGGCGTGAGTTTATGTATGTATGTATGTGCAAACCTCTTTTATTTATAGTTATCGCAACCTTAAACAACTGGTATTTGATAGTGACCCTGAACTCGAGTCATTTTTGACAACCATTGAAATTAAACATTGAATAACCAATTCATTCACTACAACAATATTCTTTAGCATTCCAACGAATTAAGAACCTTTTTGTTTTTTAAGTGGGTTAAAAATACCTCGAAAAAAAAAATTGTTTATCTTCACGGAAAGCTGATCATTCAGATAAAGAAGATAAAGTTACGACTTACTTTTGCCAGAAATGTAAGATCCATATGTCAAGACAAAAGTTATCGATAAACTTTGTCGATATTTATTGAATCACTAGCACTGGTACATTTAAGCCCCCGTTAAGCCGGTGTATGGGCACAACCATGTGAATACCGCTCTAATGTTTCACACAAAATGAAAATCATAACATACAATGCGCCATTCCTGGAATTGTGTACGCATCATCGCCAGAAGTAGTTCGGCTCAACGACGGTTACGTGAATTAGTCTAAAACTTTATCTATTGTGTCCGCCGGGACCCTAGCCCTTAACACAGCGAACAATATACTCCTCCAAATGGAGGGAAATTAATTTATTGTCAGAACCCTGTTTACTTAAGTCATTGTTTTGGTGGCTGTTTGAAATCACTGACCTTTGCCTTGCTACAGATGACGTAATGTCAGTTAGGTCACTACCTGTCCTATAATTAAGCGTGTCACATACACAGATAACATAATAATAATTATATGTATCAAGCTTAGGCTTATGTGTTAGCTTATGGAATAATTGGATGTAGTAGAGCTGTCCGTAATTAAGATAATGCTGACAGAGAAGGAAGATGATTGAACTTGTCTATTTCTTAGTTATTACCATATTACAAAGGTAAGACTATAAACAAAGTTCAAAATGATATTATGACGTTACTTTATTTTTCCGTTATTTTCTCGTAATTTAGCGACTTTTTGTTAGATAAATAAAATGTTCTGTGAAAAGACATAATTATCATGAAATGAAATGAAATAATATTTATTTGCGATAAGATAAGGATTATGTACATTAAAAAGATAAAGATAAAAGATGTTTATTCAGTAAGTAGGCCGCACGGGCACTTTTACACGTCAAAAATCTACCAGCGCTTCGGAAGAGACCACTGCTGAGAAGAAACGCCGCAAGAAACTCAACAGTAAGTCGTTTTTTAAATATTGCAAATGATATTATACAATAATAAACTTAACCTAGCATTATATAAAACAATGAATCTCACATAACACCAAAAATTTATTCATGCGTAGTTGAGCAGGAAAACGTGTCAAAACTCATTGCTGCTGCATTGGTCTTAATTTTAGGGTTTCGTACCCTTTTAGGCACCCTATTACTAACACTCCGCTGTCCGTCTGTCCGTCACTAGGCTGTATCTCAAGAACCGTGATAACGAGACAGTCGAAAATTTCACAGATGATGTATTTCTGTTGCTGCTATAACAACAAATACTAAAAACATAGTAATTTTTTTTTTATAGATAATGGTACGGAACCTTTAAGTATGAACAAGAATAGAGTATAACGTCAATGATGTAAGTGGCATTTAAAATAAAAATAAAACTGCACAGATTATAAAAAAACAAGGTCGCATTCAGTTTGAACCACAAATTAGGATAGCGAAATTTCGTCAGCAGGCAGCCATCGCACTTTGCTGCAGACTACATCATATAGAAAAAACATCTCGCTCCCGTTGGCTGCTTCATTAAGTAAAACCAACACTTTGCGTGCTGCAACCACAACGATAACGGGTGTGTTGTCTGGAAAAACCTTCCTCCCTAAACGTGTCTATAGGTTAATGTCGCGTGATAATGCACCGTGACTTTTGTATTAAATCGTTGTTTCCAGTTGTTATGATTTTCGCTTTATTTTTTTTCTAACGTAATGTGTGAAATCATTAAAATATCGTTTCACAAACAAAAGCTGTGTGTAAAATTGTAGTTTTTTTTGTGTGATATTATCAGATCTCACTTAAATTGACTTAGTCCCAAATTAAGTTTCAGGAAAGGTTAACAGGTGACGATAAACATACTTAAAAAGCGAAATATACATTTATTTACAAATAAGGGTACCTACACTGCATAATTCTGAAGAGTAATAATTCCAAATGCAATGTTTTGATAGAAGACTTTATTTTTTGTTATCGCTTTTAAATCAAACCTAACCTTACCTAAATTATGCATTTAATTAAAAATTGTTCCAGCGTAACATACCTTTCCGAAGAATGAAAAATCGGCAGAACTTTAGTCGGAATTTTTATATGTTCAGATACAAATAAACGCACACAATTTTTTACGTATTTTTTACCACTTTGTTGGCGTGACTAATATGTATATTCATACCGAGTTACAGCTTTCCTGTACTAGGAGTCTTTGAGCTAGGCTGCGGACGGACGGAAGGAGGGATGGACGGACGGACGGATAGACGGACGGACGGATGGACGGATGGACGGACGGAAATGGCGAAATTACAAGGGTTTCTAGTTTGACTACGGAATCCTAAAAAACAATAAACCACAAGCTTTAAAATTCTTAATTAATTGTAATAGGGTGATGACACCAGTGTTGGTCATTTTAAGCTGACAGGCACCAAAAATGGACACTTAACTATTAATTCAAAGATCCTAACGGTCCTAAATTGATTGTTGCAAAAAAAATGAATAACCCTTTCCTTCTGTAAAATAAAAATCAAGCGTCCATTATTGGTCCATGTCCATTACTGCTTCCATAAACCTATAACTTATTTATATTAAGGCATGAGTGCTTGTACGTAAGCAATGCACTCATGTACCCAAGAGGCGCCTTGCCAACCAGTCGGGCGGATTTTTCAAAATTCAATTCGTCAACCTGTCAAAAACTGGGGAGTTGAACACGGTTCGGGGTAAAGCATGCGCAAAATAAATTGGATCTTTGTTCTGCTGCGTATCGGAAATTCTATTTAAAAAGAACCTACTTCTTTTAAAGAATGGATACAAAAATAAGGTCGGATAAATTTTCGTACGTACGTATAAATACGATGTGACCAAAGAAAGAGAAGGATATCCTTAAAAAGGATGAATAAGTTCATAATTTGTATTTAACTAACCGACACAAATAAATATTATGAAATAACACTTTTTTAAACTTTTGCGGTCGTTATTTATCATTTTATATGACAAAGTTATGCCGTGAACATGATAAATACCAAAAAATTATATTTGCACGAGCACTTTTACAATTCAAAAAGCTACCGACGCTTCCACGACGCTTAAGACTACTGTTGAGAAGATGCTCCTCAAGAAACTCAACAGTCAGTCATTTTTTAACATGTTACTTAAGACAATGTCAATATTATGATAATACTGAACTATGCATTATAATAAAATGTATACAATGATATAGGGTTACGGTTTTGAAGATATGATTTTTTAAATGTTTTTTCTAAAATTTTCCGAAATTCCACCTTTAAACGTTTGTAACTTTTTTA
Source organism: Acleris emargana (assembly GCA_927399475.2). Taxonomy (NCBI): domain Eukaryota; kingdom Metazoa; phylum Arthropoda; class Insecta; order Lepidoptera; family Tortricidae; genus Acleris; species Acleris emargana. Next base: position 4,489,521 of record OV656839.1, on the reverse strand, counting down.
TTAATGACTGGAAAATTAAAATATTTTGTATTTAATACTTGCTAATACATGCTTGTTCAAATAATAATAGTCTTTTTTCTAATTGATAGTCTCAAAGGGACGTACGAGGATTTTTATTTCACAAAATTACTGTTTATGTGATTAAAATCCAACTTCGAAATTCAATTATTAAAAAACTAAATACAATTTTGAGGTTCTTTTTTTTTTTAAACTTCTCTAACGAATGACCTTTCTAACGATGTGCTACACATTGTTAAAAAATAAATCGGAGTCTAATTACGGGGATATTCCTTCAATAGGGTGGAAATTGTTATGAATTAAGAAGCACTAAAACTTTATTTTAATGATCGTTTTATTTTGAAAAGATATTTACACAAATTAAACTTTATATCATATTTAACGTTTAAGTTTACAAATTTTGTTCGAACTGTTCTCCCCTGTTCCTAATGCACGCCCGACATCTCTTTCTTACTTGAACAGTTACGGTAGCTAGCCGCATTTCGGCTTTCATTGTCATGAAAGCTTCGTTTATCCTTTCAATTAATACCTCTCGCGTAGGCACCTCTGTGACGTAAACTAGCTCTTTTGCCCGTCCCCAGACATAAAAGTCTAAGGGCGTTAGGTCTGGAGACCGTGCGGGCCAAGGTATCGGGCCACTTCTGCCTATCCATGAGTTAGGAAAGGAGTTATCCAGGTGCTCTCGAACTTCTCTTTGAAAATGTGCCGGGCAACCGTCGTGCTGGAAAACAATCGGGGCGTCTTCATTAATTACAGGAACTTCCATTAACAGCTCTGGCAACGCAGTTTGTAAGAATTCCAAATAAGCAGGCCCAGTCAATCGATTCGGCAAGTAATATGGTCCTATGAGATGCCTGCCTATCACACCAGCCCACACGTTGACACTAAATTTGTGTTGAAAGGAAGTTTGCCGCATTACGTGTGGGTTCTGGCCTTTGGTCTCCCAATGATGCAAATTATGAAGATTTGTTATGCCCTCCCGATTAAAACTTGACTCATCCGTCCACAGGATTCGTTTCAAGAATTCTCCGTCATCTACATCGGTATGCAATAACGTTCGACAGAATTCTACCCGTCTAGCAGGATCACCTTCTTGGAGACCTGTAACAATTCATGAATGTCAACTGTAAAACTGGTCAACTGGTAGAGAATGCCATTAGGCATTAAGTTCACCTTTTGTACTCTAATTTGTATTTTTCTGCATGAAAGATTAAATAAATTAATATTTTTTATTCGATCCATCATTTGTACCAAAAACGCACTCTTCTGCGTTCTCATCTTATGTTAAAATGATCAAACTGCGTACGAAAACTCATAGGCGTAAGTTGTGGGCCGTGAATTTTATTACATTAAAAGAAATCAAATTATTATAATTAAATTACTTATTTCCATTTTCTTTACCTTGCACCGGAGTGAAATGAAAAGCATGCTTTTCGTAAGCCCGAAGCACTGACCACACTTTCCAAATTTTCACGTTAAGTTCGCGAGCTACACAACGAATACTTGTATTGGGATCTGTTTCGAAGGCTTGTAATATTCGGTCTTCGATTGCAACATTATGCTGCCTCACATTAATACGTGGCTCTTGAAAGTTTACGTTTCCAGTCTCCCGCATACGTCGAAACGTCGTCGAAAATGTGTCGTGGTGGGGCAATCTTCGATTTGGATGCATCTCTTGATAAATCCTTCGGGCTTCACGAGAAACACCCCCTGCTATACCATACGCCATTATCATATCAACGTATTCTTCGTTAGTGTAGTTAGCCATAGTTTAGGAAAAATAATTACAATAAATCATAAATGAAATTACCCGTCACAATTGCACCGTAAAACAGTAATTCGCCATTAGAAAAAAAAACTTTGGCGAAGGTAAGGAGGTTTCAGCCTATTATTCAACCAGCCAGTGTTCCGAAAAGGTTCCGATGCGTTACAACACTTACAAATAAAGTTGTAGTGCTCGGTAATTTATAACAATTTCTACCCTATTGGCGGAATATCCCCGTAATTAGACTCAGATTTATTTTTTAACAATGTGTAGCACATCGTTAGAAAGGTCATTAGTTAGAAAAGTTTTTTTAAAAAAAAGAATCTCAAAATTGTATTTAGTTTTTTAATAATTGAATTTCTAATTTGGATTTTAATCACATAAACAGTAATTTTGTGAAATAAAAATCCTCGTAAGTCCCTTTGAGACTATCAATTAGAAAAAAGACTATTATTATTTGAACAAGCATGTATTAGCAAGTATTAAATACAAAATATTTTAATTTTCCAGTCATTAATAAAAAAGTTACAAACGTTTAAAGGTGGAATTTCGGAAAATTTGAGAAAAAACATTTAAAAAATCATATCTTCAAAACCGTAACCCTATATCATTGTATACATTTTATTATAATGCATAGTTCAGTATTATCATAATATTGACATTGTCTTAAGTAACATGTTAAAAAATGACTGACTGTTGAGTTTCTTGAGGAGCATCTTCTCAACAGTAGTCTTAAGCGTCGTGGAAGCGTCGGTAGCTTTTTGAATTGTAAAAGTGCTCGTGCAAATATAATTTTTTGGTATTTATCATGTTCACGGCATAACTTTGTCATATAAAATGATAAATAACGACCGCAAAAGTTTAAAAAAGTGTTATTTCATAATATTTATTTGTGTCGGTTAGTTAAATACAAATTATGAACTTATTCATCCTTTTTAAGGATATCCTTCTCTTTCTTTGGTCGTTTTATACAAAATATATTTTTTTTACAGTCATTAATAATAAAAGTTACAAACGTTTAAAGGTGGAATTTCGGAAAATTTGAGAAAAAACATTTAAAAAATCATATCTTCAAAACCGTAACCCTTATGATCCAAGGTCCAAGGGCGAAAAGACACAAAATAACCCCAACAATATCCCAAAAAAAATTGACGGTCCATGTGCCGAACACCCTGTATATATGTTACATAAAATATCATGTATCATAACATAAATATTGTAACATAATCATAATTATCATTATTGAAAACGCAAACCGGGGTAAAAAACATAGTGATGTTGCTGATGCCGATTTTTTCACATCCGTGGATGCTTAAAATCTTATATAAGTAAATATAGTACCTATATGAATGAAGAATTTAAACAATGACGAAGTAATTGTTAACATTTTTATAAATGAAAATTAGTATTAAGAATAATGCTCCTATTTTTTTTCGTTATAGTTATACAATGACTTATTTCTAAACAAAATGATGCACCACAACAAACGCGTCGGATCCTGTCACCAATTTCTTCGCCGCCATCGGTCATTGTCACGTGCGAGCTGCACGCGCCATTCGCTGGCCTTCCTTTTTTGCATTTCTTTCTTGTCGTAAGTTGTATTACATTCGCATCCACAAGAACATCAGCATTGATTATTATTACCCATTCGTTATTATTAGTGTGATATAAACGTTAGTAAAACCATGTGTTTTTTTTTTTCTTTCAATTTTTATTATGAAATATAAAATCCCGGATGTAACAGCGATCACGTATTTTAGAGCTGAAGCCCTACTTTGAAAATCGAAGTTCGAAATTCCGTTAGCTCCATCCCTTTCTCTCGAATAAGTCTCGAATGTCGAGTGATAGGATAGGAAGGCCTTATGGGTTTTCGTGAAACCAGGCTAAGAATATCCACGAATAAACTAGTTTTTTCTGGAAAAATCCGTGTCCTAAAACGTTCATTTGGAAGTTATGATGCCTCTAACAGACACACAGCATACACATACACAAATATACTCGTATAGATTTAACATATTATCACCTCTCTTTTATAATAGGGGTTAAAAATTAAGCTTGATAATTCTCCCGATGGAATAAGTATAGTGTTCCTTGATATATTATTACGAATCCCGTCTGGTTAGAATAGGTATGAACAATCCTCGACATGTTGCTACATGCGAATATCGGGGCTGGCGTGATTGCGAGGAATTACTAAACGTTATGTTGGTTATGTGGCACGTTCGCCTTTCCCCGCATCGGTGTCAAGGGCGAGGTCATCTGTGAAGTAACTATTACATATAGCATAACCAAGTAAGTACCAAGGCATTGTGAAGTATCAAACCTTTTTTTTGGCCTGGAGAAGGCAAGATGAAGTCTTCTCCTGAATCAGTAAGCTTTATCCTAGACTTCATCGACATTTCCCATTAAAAGAAGAACACATACTCGTAAGTAAACTCATGCTTTCATTCCTAGAGGGGTAGGCAGAGCTAGAGAATTACCAACAACTCTAAAAACTTGTTGATAATTCCGTAACCATATTTTGCACAATCAAGCTAAGATCTTTACCAGTGTAGCCCATCGCCTAACAGTACTACAACCCTTTATTCCATTAGTCATCAACCAAAAGACACATAAAGGTGTCCCAGAAACCGACGCCAACCCGCCTAGGGCTGATAGAGCAGCTCATAAGCTATCGATTTAACCCCCATGTATGTTCAGCAATTGTTATTAGTTTCCGAGATATTGATCATTTAAATCAGGGTTTTTGCCATTTTTTCTTATGTCCGTGGTACGAAAAAACCCTTAATTCATGTATTAATTCACATTTATTTAGTGTTTTCTTGCATGATTAGAATCACTGTAAAATAAGCAAGTTTTTAAAGCTACATGCCAATTTTTTTTATATTACAAATGTTTGAGTAAACGCGCAGAGTTACTTTCTTCATACTAAGAGAACCCCGCGTTTGTTTTTCACCTAATATTAAATTACAAAAATTCCGATTAAAATGATCAATATCTCGGAAACTAACAACAATTGCTGAACATACATGGGGGCTAAATCGATAGCTTAGGAGCTGCTCTATCAGCCCTGGGCGGGTTGACGTCGGTTTCTGGGACACCCTATATATAAAAAAAAATAAGAAAACAGTGAGTAACAGAGATAGCACGCAATTGTGTGTCCTCGCTGCAGTGAAACGGACACTGGATAAGAACTGCATAATGCTTCTATTAGGTGTCAGACACATACAGCGCTGATTTTCAGCCAGTACCAGCAATGACTCACGGAACGCTAATCAGGGATAAGTCAGACCAAACTATTTGAGAAAACATCTAGGCCACCTTTTTAGGGTTCCGTAGTCAAATGGAAAAAAACTGAACCCGTCATGGATTCGTCATGTCTGTCTGTCTGTTCGTCCGTATGTTACTGTTGAAACTTGGTAAGTAGATACATTTTGTGAGCAACATTAAGATTTTCACACAAAAATAGAAAAAAAAACAATAAATTTTGGGGATTCCCCATACTTAAAACTGAAACTCAATTATTATTTTTCATCTAACCCATACGTGTGGGGTATCTATGGATAGGTCTTCAAAAATAATATCAAGTTTTATGTAAAGGGTGTCCCAGAAACCGACGCCAACCCGCCTAGGGCTGATAGAGCAGCTCATAAGCTATCGATTTAACCCCCATGTATGTTCAGCAATTGTTATTAGTTTCCGAGATATTGATCATTTAAATCAGAATTTTTGTAATTTTTCCTTATGTCCGTGCTACGAAAAACCCCTAAATTCATGTATTAATTCACATTTTGTTCAGTGTTTTCTTGCATGATTAGAATCACTGTAAAATAAGGAAGTTTTTAAAGCTACATGCCAATTTTTTTTTCATTACATCTTTTTGAGTAAACACACAAAGTTTGTTTTTCCATACTTGGTGAAAAACAAACGCGGGGTTCTCTTAGTATGGAGAAATTAACTCTGTGCGTTTACTCGAACATTTGTAATAAAAAAGAAATTGGCATGTAGCATTAAAAACTTCCTTATTTTACAGTGATTCTAATCATGCAAGAAAACACAAAAAAAAAATGAATTAATACATGAATTTAAGGTTTTTTCGTACCACGGTCATAAGGAAAAATGGCAAAAATTCTGATTTAAATGATCAATATCTCGGAAACTAATAACAATTGTTGAACATACATGGGGGTTAAATCGATAGCTTATGAGCTGCTCTATCAGCCCCAGGCGGGTTGGCGTCGGTTTCTGGGACACCCTGTATATATTTTTTCAAACTGAATAGTTTGCGCTAGACAAATTCAAAATTCAAATTCAAAATTCAAATAATTTATTCAGTAAATTGGCCACATGCGGGCTCTTTTACACGTCGGCAATGTACATTGAGTGAATCTACCAGCGCTTCGGACAAGACCATCATTGCGGAGAAGAAGCGCCGCAAGAAACTCCAGCAGAAGGTCATTTTTTCAATCATAAAAACATAATTATACTTAAAAGTAAGTTACATTAAGTAATAATAAGGTAATAAGGTAATAAACAATAAATTCTTAAAACTAGCAAAAATAAAATTATTACTAAATGTAAGGTCAATAAACATTAACATAAAATAAAATAATTACTATGAGAACAACACGACGAGGTCTCTACGTCAAAAGCCATATAACTAGGATAATAAATTGAACAAAAAGTCCTTGCAAACGTGAACAGACCGGACCCCACAAACAGCACCCGTTCACGAGTATGACGCGTATCTCAGCCATCGCCTCTCTCAACCATGTGATCGGGAAAGTGGCGACCCGATCAACGACGCCGCCGTAAGCAAAGACCTTTGAGCGAGCATGACATGCTCAAGCTGCCGGACAATAAGTAAGAGTAATATTGTGGGAAACAGCTGTCCGGCGAGAAACATCACAGTGTGTCCTCATTTAAAAACTTCTTGTACACACAAGACTAGAAAAGATACAAAATACAAATAGTAAATCACAGTCGACTGACTGAGTCAGTGCTTGAATGCACAATTGGCTTGAAGGCTATGTCACATTGACACTACTAAAATACATCTTGGTCACCAATGAAGTCATTTACAGTGTAATATGCCCTACCCAACAAGCAGCGCTTGATGTGAGACTTAAATTTACTGAACGGCATATTGACGATATCAGATGGTATCTTGTTGTAAAAACGTATACAGTTCCCCGCAAACGAAGTGCTCACCTTACGGAGACGGTGACCTGGAAGTGCGAGCTTATCCCTATTTCTAGTATTTAAATTATGAACGTCGCGGTTATGCCTAAACTCATGTATGTTTTTGCGTACATACATGATATTCTCAAAGATATATTGAGACGCGACTGTAAGAATATTAATATCTTTAAATTTATCCCTCAGCGAAACACGAGACCCCAATTGGTAAATAGCACGTACAGCCCGCTTCTGTAATACAAATATGGTTTGGATGTCAGCCGCTCTTCCCCACAGTAAAATTCCGTAACTCATAACACTATGGAAATAACTATAGTAGACAAGTCTCGCCGTCTCGACGTCAGTAAGTTGTCGGATTCGCTTTACCGCATAAGCCGCTGAACTTAGTTTACTTGCAAGTGTGGATATATACGCACTCCACTGCAGTTTCGAGTCTAGAGTTACACCTAAAAATACTGTTCTATCTTCAAATTCCAGTGTCTCATCCTTCAGTCTTATTCTATCCGCATTCATACTCCTAACGTTGGACAAAGAAAATTTAATGCACTTGGTTTTTTTGGCATTTAAAAGTAAGTTGTTGGCTGTAAACCAGTCAACAATTGTAGACAACGCAACATTGATGCCATTAAAATTATCCTGTTTCCTATCCGCTTTGAATATTAGTGAGGTATCGTCAGCAAACAAGACTATTTCATGTTTATCGCGCACTACATACGGGAGATCGTTAATATAGATCAAAAATAAAAACGGACCTAGAATAGATCCTTGAGGCACTCCCATAGCTACAGATGACCCAGAGGATTGTGTTCTGTTAATGTCTACCCGCTGAGTTCTGTGCGCGAGGTAGGAAGCAATAAGATCAAGTGCACTGTTTTTGATGCCATAGTGGCTTAACTTCCGCACTAACGTAACATGATCAACACAATCAAATGCCTTGGACAGATCACAAAAAACTCCAATTACATCTAGTGATTTTTCCCAGGCATCAAAGATATGTTTTATTAAAGTGGACGATCAACCGTCCCTTGGTAAATCCAAATTGACTGCTATGAAGTAGCTTATTCTGATTAAAGTGTGAGGATATTTGATTAAGAATTAATTTCTCAAAAACTTTACTCAGAGCTGGTAGTATTGAAATTGGTCTAAAATTTGTGGGGTCTGATTTTGTCCCCGACTTAAACATGGGTATGATCTTACTATGTTTCATCAGATCAGGGAATACTCCAATGTCGACACACTTGTTAAAAATAGTAGCTAGGTAAGGCGCAGTTGACTCTAAAATGGACTGAAGTACTGTAACAGAGAGGCCCCAAAGATCTTCAGTCTTTTTGATATTAAGAGACCTAAAGGTTTTGATCACAACTTTAGAGGTGACATGATAAAATTTGAAAACATTCGTGCATTCCTTAACATTAGATTTTAATAAGATTTCAGCCTTATCAGGAGATGATAGTAGAGATTTAGTGGTATCTAAAGGAATGTTCGTAAAAAACCGCTCAAATTCTTTAGCTACATCAAGGTCAGAGTTTACCAGAGTATCGTCAACTTGCAGGCTGTAGTGCGGGTCTCTAATTCTAGTTCTACCAGTTTCAGTGTTAATTACATTCCAGACGGTTTTAATCTTGTTGTCAGATTTGCAAATTTTATTCGAATAATACTCTGACTTCGCGGCAGCACAAATCTCCTTAAATTCCTTAGAATAATTTTTAACGTACTCTAGAAACTCAGGCCTATGATCGACAGCTCTTATAGCATACAACTCATATAATTTGTATCTCTTTTCATGAATCTCCGGTGTAGCCCAATCACTAAATTTCGTACCTTGCTTGACTTTTACCTTTTTCAGACTAAAGCAGGCATCAAATTGCTTAATAATACAATTAAATAAACAAGTACATAAACTGTCTGGATCTTTCCCCGCACACGTCATATAATTTAGTTGGTTAGTGACCTTATTATTAAATAATTCTAATCGATTTTCAGTTATTTGTCTAAGTATAAACTCTTGGGGCGCATAATAATCAGTCTTCCCCTTAAATGAAGCTTGCTGGCAACAGTGATCTGAACTTAAGTTATTAATTACGGATTTCTGAATAGGGTCAAAATTACTAAATATATTATCAATACAAGTAGCGCTAGTTGCCGTAATTCTAGTTGGCTCATAGAACAGATTGACTAAATTGAAAGATTTAAAAGCACTCAGTAAGTTAATAGACATGGGTGATTCGTCTAGCAGATTAACATTAAAATCACCACACACAATAATACACTTTTTAGAATTAAAAACACAACTAAGAACATTCTCCAAAACGCTCTCAAAAAGCCTATAATCCGCCGTAGGGGGTCTGTATACGCAAATAATAATATATTGTTCCAATTCAACACACGCAAGTTCAATATGACGTTCAACTGATTTCGCAACAATATCTTTACGGTCCTTACATTTAATGTTTCTTTTTACCATAATCAGGGATCCACCCCGACTGCAAGATTGCCTAGCAAACATGCTAACAATGTCATGATTATTAAAATGAAACATACACTCATGCCCTTTTAGCCAATGCTCAGTAACACATAAAACGTGTATATTATCACTATCTATAAACAAACTAATTTCTAGTTCCTTACTAGAAAATCCTTGTATATTTTGATGAATTATATTTATTACACCATTACCTAACTTATTTTTAATATTCGTCGGCCTGTGGGCAGGCCCGGGGCCGCCGCGACTGTCGCCGCGAACGACGACAGCCGCGGCCGTTGTCGAAGCTGTCAGTTTAAATCAACCGGCAGCTCCGGCGCGGGGCCAGCGCTAATAAAACTCAGCGCAGGCTCCGTTCTACAGTCACCCGCTATGCTAGTCATAACAGGGTCTAAAATATTATATGCTAACAACTTAGCACACTCATCTAAGTACCTACTTGGTAAATAACAACTGTTATGCGTCAAATCGAACTTTGTTACAAATTTATTCGTATCGAAATACGAGATTTTGGAATTATACAACGACATTTTATATAATATCGAGTTAAAATAATCAATATTTCTATTACCTTTATTTGTTAATTTGTGGGAAAACAGACAAGCACAAATAATTATTTTACCTATAGCGCCTTTGCTGACACACTTCCAAAGTGGTAAAATGTGTGCCCCCTCCTCTGTAACTTCTAAAGTAAGAGAATGATAAAACTAAAAAATATATATGATGTACATTACCATGCAAACTTCCAGCGAAAATTGGTTTGAGCGAGATCTAGTTTAGTTTTTTTTTAATACGTCGATTAAGGTTTTACTAAGTTGCTGCTACGGAACCCTTCATGGGCCAGTCCGACTCGCACTTGGCCGCTTTTTTATTTTTGACTGACCAGCAATTTATCTTATCTGATTGTGAATGATGAAGTCTAGTATAAAGCTCACTGATTCAGTAGAACCCTTCACTCTTGATTTGAAGCCATCCAAATTATATCCCTCAGGAAATAAAGACAAATAGCAGCTGTTGTCGCAACTCCGCCCGCACAGAAAAATAAACTATAGCCTATGTTCATCAGGGATAATGTAGGATTATAATGGCGAAAGATTTTTATAATCAGTCCAGGAGCCTGGTCAATGCAAACAAATAAACAAACAAACAATGAAATCTTTCCGCTTTATTAGTGTAAGCAAGCGAATTCCACTCTTTTGCAGTTGGCAATAAAGAAAGAAGTACCAAAACGCCTTGTGCGAACAGGCTTTAGATATCATAACGATGAAGCAGCTCTCTCTGTCTGGACGTTAGAATATGGAAAGGTGATGGTGGAATTAGTTTATGCAATTCCTGCGCAAACTGTCCAAAGAACAATTTAAAAAAGATAAAGAAGGCACGCTACTCTACGTCGATGAGCGAGACTCTGAAGTAGGAACCCTGAGCCACCATAGAACTCTGTCACAGTGACGTTATGATTCAAGTCATAAGAAGTGTCAAACAAATTGTTTTGTAATGTCACTGTGACACCGTTCTATGGTGGGTTCCAATGGGCTGATAGAACCTAAATCTGAAGTGGGATCAGGTACTAATAAATATTTGCAATGTCAAGACTACAATCTCCGATTTGCAATCCTGAGACTGCAATTGCGTTGCAAATTGAGTAATAAGAAGGAATGTTTCTATGTTACTTGTGTAAATTCAAAGTAATAGGTATCTAAACAAGATACTTTGTTAAACGAAGTCCTATCTCAGCCAAAAGTGATATCAACAACAAATTGTTGAATTATTCAACAAAATGCCGAGGAAATCGCAAACGTTTTCTTTTCGATGGCGTTAGAATAAACCGGCCATTGTTATATCGAATAAAATTTACGGGGACCCAACGAATTTAGAGACCATTCTGATAATATTTCGGAAAAGCCGAAGTGAATTATTGCTCGTTATTATAGGGAATTTATTGAGATCCAAACATATTTGAATAGGTTTGATCTATAAATGATACAGGCTGATTTGTAGCTGAAGTATCAACAGTGTTACGTGGAAATTACCGCACTAAAATAATGGAGTTCTCATTTTCGTATTAAATAAAAAAAAAAAAAAAAAAAAAAAAAAAACAGGGGACAATGTCACACCAGTTGACCTAGTCCCAAACTAAGCTCTAGGCTTGTACTATGGGTACTAGACAACGATATAAATACTTATATAAAGAAATATATACTTAAATACATAGAAAACATCCATGACTCAGGAACAAATATTCGCGCTCATCACACAAATATCTACCCTTACCGGGATTTGAACCCAGGACCTCTAGCTTCGTAGGCAGGGTCACTACCAACTAGGCCAGCGCGTCGTCGTCATGATTGCAAGTTATGTTAAAAGTTGAAAGTTTTGTTTATTTGTATTTGAAATGTCATGTTTTTTTTACTTACCGGTGTTGGTGTCCCACTGAATGGAAAAGGCCTTCCCTATTTTGTTGATTACATTTTGACTTGGAGTGGAGTCGCTAAAAAATAAAAATATACCTTTAATATGAGGCAAGAGAAGTCTTGTGTTAATTCTTCACGATGGTACGGCTTTTGCTATTATTATACAACATCTTCGATGGTGAAAAATCATTCTTAACTTTTAATTAATAGATAAGTTACTAAAATATTTTTATTACAGAACAGCACATGTATTTGAAACATTTTTTGTCTGTAAGATAGCATATGGACGGCAAAGCGGACGTGTGTAAATAATTACTTAATTGCAATGGCAAAATTTACATGGAACTCTTGCCACCGTAATATATAAATATACGTAAACAAACAGTTGAACAAACAGACGCAAAATATTCTCAATTGTGCCGAATTCCAATACTGCCGTGCTAAGCCAAAAAGGCCTATGTCCGAAAATTACCAAATTCTGTTTTTTTTTGCGTTGGATTCCTTAAGCTACAAGGAATAAGATTCTGTTAACGAAAAAGTCGTATCTTTATTATAAGTGCCTTAAAACGACTAAAAAAATAGACGTAAGACTGGTTTTTCCCTTAATTCCTAAGGAAATCTACGTATGTATAAAATACTTAACAATTTGGTCGTATAGTTCCGTTACGAACTAATAGATGAGCATTTCTAAAAAAGTTTGTACATTTCATTTACGACTTCGATTTGCAAAAAAAATTGCAGGTTGGTAGGGTGAATGAAGCTGAGCCTAAATAACATAGTCTCCCAAAATGTCCTCATACATTTGTATGAAACTTTCCTTTTTTGTTACTAACTTTCTTTGGTTCATGGTAACAAAAAAGGAAAGTTTCATACAAATGTATGAGGACATTTTGGGAGACTATGTTATTTAGACTCAGCTTCATTCACTCTACCAACCTGCAATTTTTTTTTGCAAATTAAAGTCGTGAATGAAATGTACAAACTTTTTTAGAAATGCTCAGATAAGGTGTCCATTGCAGTAACATTAACGCATTCCTAAGCCAATTGGACGTAAACCATGCTTTGTCCTTATCTGTCATTGTGACATTTGAATTTGGCAGATAAGGACAAAGCATGGTTTAGCTACCCCACGGTTATTTAACGTTTAAATATAATAAATAAGGGCATTAAAGACTACTTATTTCGTTCATTAATTTGTTGATTTTATATGATGTTAATTATTGAAAATGATACTCATTTAGTGGTCTATTCTAAATAAGTTCTATTTTGCTCATAAGCGATCGTGATATTTATTAATTTAATAACTACTAATTGGGAAAAATAGAGATCTCATTTCATAAGTATTGATTATATACATACATACATACATAAACTCACCCCTTCGTTCCCGGAGAGGGGTAGGCAGAGCTACAGAATTACCTACAACTCTAAAAACTAATACACAACCTGTCACTAATATACACTGTTAAACATCTTAGCCTAATTGTGCAAAATGTGGTTATTGATTACATTTCATAATAAATGTAACTTACAAAACACAAGTACCTAGATTGCTTCAAGATGAGTCATCCATTTATATGACTAGATCTGTTTATTTTTATAACATTTGCTAGGAGAACTTAAATAAAAGTTTAGTACATACCAATTTACATTTACTTACTTAATACAAACCAAAAAAAGGAATGTTTTCTTTCAATTGTAGTGAGACAATTAAAGAATTGACTAACTATAATTTTCTTAAATTTAAGTTGAAACCAGTTGGTTTTTTGTTTTTTTTTTGTTTATATATTTAAAAAAGAGGAGTTTCTGAAGAGCAATAAAGTCAATTTCATTATTTTTCTCTTTTTTTTTACCATACTTCATCCACTCAAATATTTTATTACATTGCTATAGAAACCTCCATAGAAAAATAAGATAAAATGTCGTATAACACGTAAAGAATATACTAAAGTGCTTAGCAAAAAAGTCGTAAGTCCGTTTTAAGTTAAAAAGATATATAATTTTGAGTTCAAAATATAACAAACGTATGGCTCTTTTTTTAACTAAACCATAAGTACAAAAAAAAATAAGAAAAGTCCGGTTTTAGATGGAGTTTTAGGCTGCGACGTTGAAAAACATAAAAGCGCGTTTATCTCGAAACCGTCAAAATGCCTATAGGCCTTTTTGGCTAAGCACGGCAGAATAGTAGTCAAGCTTTATTGATGAGTTCACTCCGTCGATCCATCACATGCAATGAAGCATCCCATGCACAACAACACGAAAAACGGAAATTCGAGGAATACTCGTATTTTTGGATTTTATTTAATTCGAAAACCCTCTCCCTTAATGAAATTTCTCATAAAATAATTTTAAAACACCCAATGTGGAACTGCATCTTGTACAAGTCGTTTAAGACTGCACCGAGCAAACGTCGAGCGTCCAGTGGCGCCCTCATTACAATAATTTTATTTCTAATTAACTAAACAATTTCCTTGGAATCGGACGATGCTTTTTTGTAGCGCAAGCAAAAACACAGGTTATGGAAGCGTAACAAACTTTAATAACAGTCACCCTTTGAGAAGTCAGCTTAACGGGAAAAGGTGGCCACTTTTTTCCGTTAAGCTGATAACTCGAAGGTCAATTGTTAGTAAATTATGTGATATATCCAATAAGTTGTGTTTTTATTTGTGGTACAAAAAAGCACCGTCCGATTTCAAGAAAATACTTTAGTTTATTAGAAAACTCAATAACAGTAATGAACGCAGTCTTAAGAGAAATTTGTATTAAACTTAACATAGTAAGTTGGTAGTAGTGATACAGTGGTCAAGACACATGAGAACACTCATTTTTGTTGGTATGATTAAATAATACAATGGTCTTCATCGAATAATATACAATCCTTTTTACCCTTTCTATCTATGAATGAATATTTCTATTTCTGTAGTTTTAAGCAATCCATTCTCTTTTATCTAGAACCTATTCAAAAGTTCAACTACTTTAATTTATAATAACAGCTTCAACATGTCCAGGCCATGACAACATGGCTTGTCGAGTGGGTTCACCCGTTTGTAGATCCGTAAAGATAGGGACATTTATCATATGAAAACGTGACCATTCTTGTTATTCTACTATGGTATAGCATTCGGCGCATCCAATGAAATTCAATCTATTTAATGTTCGACTCCAATCATACCTACTTTAAAGTTTAATAACGCCTAAGACGGCATTCCCAGACGGACTATTCAGGGATAAATGCGAATTAGGAAAAGTGAATGACCCGTCGATGGATCACTAATTCTGACAGTGAATAGCACCTTTATTAATTTCAACCCTAGTTGGTCTTATTTAATCTGTGCTGTTTGTTTCAATACATGTATAGAGCATGTCAAAAATTATGAATTTGTTGGTATATATCGTATTCTTGCATTTTCATTCAGTTCTGAGCTAGGTTTAAAGGTTTCAGTCGGCTTATTGCGAAGTCAGATTTAAAGATAAATTAAACCCGAACAAATAAACAAACATACCGACAAGAAAGCGAGCTACTAAAACTGAAAATTTGCATCATATAATAAATCTTACACATTTGCCGTGCAAAATGTGTCATTTTATTTTAATCATTAATGGATTAGCAAATGAAATGAAAAAGCTTTACCGGTTCAAAAATAAAAACTCATTGGTTAGTAATAAAAATAAAACAACAACGTATGAGGTAATCTTAATAAAATAAATAAATAAATAAATAACTGGCTTTAACTTACAATATAATAATGACATTCTATGTATCTATTTTGCAATAATATTAAATAAGTTTTTATATCTTTAATAATTTGCTAAAAAAAAAACATATTAATTGCACAGAAATAAGTACAAATGGCGGAACTAATGACCAACGGCTTTCTCTGCCGGTCGACCAAAGATAATCGTTCAATAAATTTACAGATTGGGCGCACAAAATAAAAAGACAGACAGAGATAAAACAAAAAACTTAAAACATATTATATTTTTTTCTTATTATTGCTAATACTTACTACAATCAATATTTATTTGTCACTATACAATTGTAATAATATACATAGTTATCTATAAATAATAACGAAGATTCAATATAGATATTAAAACAAAAGCAGAGACTAAACCATTAACATGATGTGATGAGATAAACAATAATTATGAGTTCTACGCTACGCTATTTCTTGTTCAAAAACTGCTGTTTGTTAAAAAAAAAAAACAAAAATAATTTTATCTCATTTTTAATAATCAACTTCAACTGAACTCCAAAAACTTTAACCTTAAACGATTCTAAAACTAAAAGTCAAACTTAAACTCAAATAGATCATAAAATTAAGCCGTAAAAACGCTCCAAATTCAATTATTCAAACGGTAAGCTTAAAGTCAAAAAGGTAATTGGAAAATTAAACTTTGAATTATTTAATTTAAAGGTAATTTCATTTGGAATTAACTTTTCCATATTGAAATGGATCTCAGTTTGAGCAAATTAAAAATTACTCCGGAGTTTAGTGGCTGAGGAATTTATTATTTGTGTAAAAGTTTGAAAATTATCATTTGGTGATATACCTACCCACTTTGGTAATTTAATAGTATTTTAGTCTGATGCATAATGAGAGGCCTCAAAATACGGGTGTGGTTTTATGAAACGAGCATCAGCGAGTTTCATAATAAGATCACACGAGTAAAGGAAATAAAGACAAAAACATTTTTTTCTCAAAAATGACCGGAAAAGTAGACATTACTAACTCCATACTGAGACGCGAAGTACAGAGTTTACAGAGAGTTCCCAAATAAAAAAAAATTACACTGCGTGCTCGCTACACAAGCCCGCAATGTTGCATACAAATTTCATTGTTATCTAGTTTGTAACTTTTTAAAAAGTGAAAACGGCCATAATAAAATGAGGTCTTATACATCCATATTTTATTCGAAACGTAACTTTTTTATCTGTATCTGGAATAGCTTGAGTTTTTTTTTTCTAAAAAAGCTTGCGTTTCTCCTTGTCATAAACATAAAGGCGGTAAAGAGTGATGTTATTTCACGTGAAGTTTCTGTTTATATGCGATTTGTATCTTGCGATTTTTGAGAAAAGCACTATATATGCCTCGGCAGGAACGGCAATTGCGGGCCTCGTATTTTTGAACGGACTCGCAAGCTCGTCCGTTTAAACTAATTCTCCGCCCGCAATTGCCTGCTTCACTGCCTAGGCAATAATGTACTATTTATATATTATTATGCCGTGTGGTTGCCGGCTTAGAATTGTGCCACTCCATTGTCTTCCCGTGGAAGTCGTAAGAGGCGACTAAGGGAATAAAGGCTTGTTGTACTGTTAGGCGATGGGCTTGCTACCTGTCACTAATATACACTGTTAAATATCGTAGCTTAATACTTTTCAACCAATACACGGCCCGCAATGGCCTGCTTCACTGCCTAGGCAATAATGTACTATTAGACTGTCTGTTAGTTTTATTATATTATTATATGGGAACGTCGAAACTGTTAGGTACATAAAATATCACTCATATGGTTCTGAAATAATCGTTCTATAATCAACAATCAAAACGATAAAAAATATGTTTTACCAATTAAATAGATAACTGTATTCCTTAGGTATTTGTGTACGTACAGCAAATAAATTGCTCTATATCTGCTTGAGAAAAAAGTTATTAAAAATTAAAAAAACCAGATGTCCTGAAAAGATATAAATAAACTACTAGTCAAGTTTGTTGAATCTAAGGACACCTCATAATTCATAATGCTAAAATCCGTTGAGTTGTTTAAGCTATACATACATACATAATATACAGAAATTCAACTTTAAGTATGTAGTTTAATAATAAAGGATGGTTTCAAAACGTAATTCATACAAATTTGAAGATTATTCTCATGGCGGGTCCCTGGAATTTTCCTTCCTTACAAAATTAGAAGGTCAGTAGTCACTTTTTGACGAAATGCTTCTTTATAATGCGATCAGCAATGTTTTTATGTTTTTCAAAGGAGAAATATGCTAGAAAAAATAAAATAACCTCTAAAAAGCATATTG
This sequence comes from Acleris emargana, assembly GCA_927399475.2. Lineage (NCBI taxonomy): Eukaryota > Metazoa > Arthropoda > Insecta > Lepidoptera > Tortricidae > Acleris > Acleris emargana. The sequence continues at coordinate 4,471,615 of OV656839.1, read as the reverse complement.
TCCAATCACATAGATACGATCATAAAGTTAAGATTTTAAGGTTAGGGACCTTCTAATAACGTCAGTTGGACATAATATTTTATAATATAATGTATGTTAGTCGAATCATCTAACAAAATCCTAGTTAGTACCTATATAAGGACCTGCCATAATTCTTCCGGGAATCACGTTTTTGTGAAAAGATAATTTCTCTGAATTAATTTAAACTGGTTTTGCTTAAGAGAAAAATTAGAAATAAATTGCTTTTATGTACGAAAAACCTTTTTTACTACTCTAAAACTAATTAACGCGTTGATTTTTGACCCGTGAATTAGACGTGTGTCTTTGGGATTCCTGATTTAAAAACAAAAATTTCTTGTAGTTACGAGTACATGTGATAAACCATAAAATCCAGTGACTGTTACATACTGAGGTCCTTAATGCATACAATAATTAAAAAAGCTATAGAAATATTGGCTGATTTTAAAATCGTGAACGTGTTAATTAGTTTAGTTTAGTTCATTTATTCATCAATGTAATTTTACAATATAAATTGCATTGCATGTCAAAAAATACGAAATTACATTGAGATTTTTAAAACATAAATACTTATAATAAAAAAATACAAGAATAATTAATAATAATTAATTAAATTAAAACAACAACAATTAAATATCGAATAATGGTCACTCGTCCGATGTCAATACAAATAATGATTAATAAATTTCAACACAATAACAATAATTGGATGTACGAAACCAAATCGAGCGAATTAGATACTTTACATTTCGTCGGTCTAGATGTGACACCTCGTAACTAGCATTTTTTGGTACAGGAACAGGTAAATGTCTCCTGCATTACAATTCATTTTGACGGCAAAAAACGACTTGAAGTGACATCTCGTAACTAGCATACAACCGGAGTAACCTCGTAAGATCTACGTGACACGTGTTAATATTTATCACGGATCAACTTGGTTAAGGTGTGAACTCGCAAGTGACTAGCAGTTATTTGTCTCTCCTGAAAAGTTTGTCAGTTTGCATTTACAAGTTGTCACATCTAGACCGACGATTTGTAGTTTGCGATCCACATCATACTAACACGTCTTTCTCTTGAGAGGGTTTTGACATGACTTGCGGCTCATGTTAAATGCGTTAGCGACGTCTGTCTCTTTCTTCAATGGCCTTGCTCACAGACAGACAGACAGACAGACAGACGGACAGACGGACAGACGGACAGACGGACAGACGGACAGACGGACAGACGGACAGACGGACAGACGGACAGACGGACAGACGGACAGACGGACAGACGGACAGACGGACAGACAGACAGACAGACGACGGATAGTGGAGGCTTAGTAATAGGGTCCCGTTTTTCCCCTTTGGGTACGTAACCCTAAAATGGCATAATCAACAACAATAACAAAAATAAATATAAAGAAGCGCGATTTCCCTCCAGAATCTTTCCGTTGCATAAATTTACAGGTACAGAGCAAAATTCGTTGCGTTCTGAAATGAGGTTTTGTGTAGAAACGTTTTATTGCTCCGAGCCGGCAATTACTCTCAGGGAGGACTCCTTAAAATTTAATTCACAAAATGTTTACTGTGTTATAATTTTATTACCGTAGTCGACGATGTTCAGCAATTATAACGACGAAACTTGCTTGTAGGCGGAAATGTGGAACTTGCATTAATGTATATAAATTCATCATACCGTATTAATCTGAAATAAAGTCAAATATTATCACCTGGACCTCTGTTGTCGGAAGTAAAAACTATTATTATCGTGTTTGACCTGTTATGGTTTTTTGTTTTAATTCGGTTGCCATCAAAATACTCCGTAATAAGTTTGCGTCAAATCTGGTAGTTCTGATTCACATAATAACATAACAAAATTACAAATTTGCACCTTACGCTATGTCCGCAAGGAGTGAAATTGAGCAGAGTCTTGTGTAGGAGAATCAGCTTCAACCTGGCCTGGTTGAAGCTGGTTTTCGTCGCAGCCCTGGTGAATAGTTGGTACCACAGCTCATAAAGGTTGTTCATAAAGATTGCGCAGATAGATAAAAATATGAACTTTAAAAAGCTTTATCTCAGAAAAACAAATTACATACATATATACATAAACTCACGCCTTCATTCCCAGAGTAGGGTAGGCAGAGCAACAGAATTACCAACAAGTCGTAAAACTTGTTGATAATTCTGTAACCACATTTTGCACAAGTAGGCTAAGATGTTTCCCAGTGTACCTATTAGTGACAGGTGGCAAGCCCATCGCCTAACAGTACTACCCTTTATTCCCTTAGTCGCCTCTTACGACATCCAAGGGAAGACATGGAGTGGCACTATTCTAACCCGGCAACCACACGGCCTAAAAGCAAATTAAATCTACAAAAACAATTTTAATCTCATATTGTTGAAAATTTTGGTTTCTTTAAAAACGTTCGTACTCTCAAAAACTAGTTCTTTAGGGAATTATCTCTGGACTAATCGCGAAAATCTGAAAAAGTCTCAAATTATCGCGTTTTTTTTATTTTTGACAAAGTTCCGCTCGCGCTCTAGGTGACCAACTTGGATTATTCATTGGGCCAAAATCATAAACAAGGTCTGCAAAAAATTAGAACTACTGGATTTCACGCAAACTACCCCGTACTTTCCATCGCCAATTTTACTGGAGAAAACGTTAGTAATAAAAGTTTCTTGTAAAAGATTACGCAATAAACAGTAGGTATCAGTTCGCCATAAGAAGTAAAAAAAATGCAACAATCAGTTATGCGTATATCTTGACCCAAACATGTTAAGTTGAGACACCAACATTAAATGGAATTGACGTAAACTAACATCTATATTCAAATAAATTCTGGCATTACAAACCATTACATTACAAGATTAATTGGATAACGCATATTGAGTTTAAAAATCATAATTTCTAATCGGAATAAACACATCACTATTGCGAAAAATAACCAACTAATTTACATATCACGAGTACAGTAAGTAAATAAGGATTTAAACATTTTATTCCAGCACGTGTTCTACGAAACGTTGAAACAAATAACCTCTAACTCAAACATTACGTAAGCGTGTTTTACTGCACAAACGGAGCTCAAAAGAGCGAGAGCTCCTAACACTTTTGCTTGCATTGCTCATTTCCCTGCAGAAACAACGAGCTATAGCCGTCTGAAGCGAAAAGCAGTGTACGCATAAGGTTTCCATACTCTTGTACCGCCTTTTTCTTTTCGAAGGCTTTTACGTTTATAAGTAGGTCGTCAAACGGTAGCTAAATATGGCGTCACTTCACAGCTCAGCGTTAAAATATTACGCCTCTCATAGAGTGGCTGTATGATGGTTTATGTATGACAAAGCCGTTGGATTTTACCGTAACATTACTTGTGATGTACCGGCAGGGAATTTGAATGTGTAGCAGTTTGACATGATATTTAAATTGGCTGTGTTATACCAGTTCTTGACGTAACTTGAATAATGACATGTGTAAAATGTATATAATAGCCGGGCAAATGTACGTATTTCAAACTACTAATCATTTAAGTTACTTTATGGTACTTAAAGATCAAGTTGGATGTTTTTTATAAATTTCGAAATGCATTATTAATTTTAGGATGTTAGGGGAGACGAGCTGTTGGTAGGCCTCCAACAAGATGCAGTGACGACCTTCTTAAGATCGCGGGAACGCGGTGGATGCGAAAAGCACAAGACTGGTCTGAGCCTTGGGGGATGCTTAAATCCAGCAGTGGACGTCTTTCGGCTGACATGATGATGATGATGAGTAAAACGACAAGTTAGAAGGCACTTTTTTCTTTTCGTTTTTCGACCTAGGGTCTAAGGGCCGATTTCATAATGCTGATCTTGGCTAAGATCGTGAGTTTTGAAACTTCAGTAATAATTTTCACGTTTACTCTAACGTATCTTCATACGGGCGTCTCAGTTAAGATCAGTTTACGAGTATTATTACAGTCCTTGGCTACACAAATTACTGTGAATTCTTAATTCAAAATTCAGAATATTTATTCAGTAAATTGGCCACATGAGGGCTCTTTTACACGTTGGTAATATGGAGTGAATCTAATAGAGCTTTGGGAAAGACCATCATCGCGGACAAGAAACGCCGAACGAAACTCCAGCAGAAGGTACATTAAAAAAAAGGTCACATAGGTCTTCCTAAAGCCCTTTCATCATCATCATCTTGCCCTTAGCACAATCATTTGCGCAGCTCAACTTTTTCTTTCAAACATCCCTACCAGCCGTCAACTCAGTTTTCACTCCCTTTTCCCGTAGGGCTCCGTACCGAAATGGTAAAAATGGGACCCTATTACTAAGACTCCGCTGTCCGCCTGTTCGTCTGTCTATCCGTCTGTCTGTCACCAGGCTGTATTATGGATATACTTTTAGTAATTATAATTTAAGACAAAGCAATTTTAAACAAAAAGTGCTTTATACTAATTGTTTTAGTTGTTGAACTTTACTCCAAACCGAAAAGGTACTTAAGTATATTTATTATCCAGCCATTAACAACTGTTACCTTTTTAACACTTAAAATATATTGCAATATTAAATTTCATTGCACAAAATGTGTTTATGTAAATAAAACCAACTTACACATTTACTTAGAACAAACTGCAGCCAACGTTACTGAACGGCGAGTATCGCAAGAATTCTCGGAATCCCACTTCATTTCAACATTTCTCCAATAGATTTATATGCAAAAGTCCAATAAAGACGCAAATCAAATTGTATGATATCGGTGAATTCCTATCAATGTAAAATTAAAAATGAGATGCATATTTTTAGATAGCTAGCTAATTATATTCATGTGCACTGTAGGATTTGAGACTACATACAGTGGGTGGCAAAAATATTAGAGACTGAACTCTTTATAAAGGGGTAAGTTTGTATTAGGAAAATTGACTTTTTTTTCAGCTGCCGCTGATGATTTTAGCGTAGTTATTTTGAGGACCTCTACACATATACATAGATACATATGTAAAATTTATTTGCCTCGAGCGGACATGCTAGAGGGGGTGTTCTTTTTATAGTGGTGATTATTATTTACATCTTTAATATTTTAGTAGCTTAGTTTTATAAAAAATTAAATAAGTTTAGTTTTAACTTTTAATTGTTAACATTAATAAATACTGTATCTGTCATTAACAATAAAATTATAATAATTATAATAATGGTCATGTCAATAAAGTAAAATAATTTATAGCGTTAAATAATATCGGAGGGGAGATATCAAAGATTTAAGTATTCAGTAAGGGAATAATGGCTTGTAGTACTGTTAGGCGATGGGCTTGCAACCTGTCACTAATACGCTGGTAAACTTCTTAGCTTATTTGTGCAAACTGTGATTACAGAATTATCAACAAGTTTTTAGAGTTGTGGGTAATTCTGTAGCTCTGTCTACCCCTGTACGGGAACGAAGGCGTGAGTTTATGTATGTGTTTTTTTTTTTTTTTTTTTTATTGCATGGGAAGGCAAACGAGCACACAGGCCACCTGATGGTAAGGTGAAACTGTGACCCATAGACATTCGCATTCACAAGACTGCAAATGCGTTGCCAACCCTGAGGACTAAGATGGAATGCCTTTATGCTAGTCATTTCACCGGCTGTCTTATCCCCAAACCGGAACACAACGATGCGAACACTGCTGCTTGGTGGTAGGTTAATGGATAAGATGGTGGTACCAACCCGGACGGACCCTGCACAAGGTCCTCCCACAAGTATATATGTAATGTATGTATGAGTATGAGTATGAGTATGAGTAAGTATTCAGTTTTTGGTTCTAAAAGTACGTCCAGGTATATTTAAATATCTAGGCTCCGATGCACTTAAGAGTATTACATTACATAACAAAATGTGTTTTTTGTAAATAATTCTGTCATAATTTACCACTTTTACAAATGGCCGCTCACCTTGAAAATGTATGACTTTTACAAATGACAACCACTTTTACCCAAACCACTTTAAATGTTATTTTGGTTTTAACGAGTATTATAATTTTTTTTATTAACGCATGTCCCAAAAGCTGCATAAAAGTACGTATATTTAGTAAAAATGCGTTGGATCTATTTATTTTTTGATGGATAAGTTCGATGGTTAAATATTTACATTGTATTTAAATAGGTTATATTTGTAAGTTCAATTTTCATGTCTTTTCCTAAATAGGTACATTTTGTAAATTTGCCTACTCTAAGCACAATCTTTAATTTTTTTAAATCTAATTTAAAGATATTTCTTATGGGATGAGTTCGCATTTGTACATTGTTTTTATCTCTATCGTATTGTTTTTGTCTTTATTTTGAAAAATAAAATGTTTAAATACAAACATATTCATCTGTTTTTTAGATCACTTACATGGAAGAAAAAAAAAAACACTTTAGGAAGCGGGGTTTTCTAAAAAGTGTTAATAAAACATTGCAAGCCAGTCTGTAGAAGCATGTTTTCGCTCTATAATACCGGGTCATTGGCACTAGATGTTTCAAAATTTAGATGTTTATCCAAATTAAAACATTCTGCTTGTGTGCCCGTACACGTCATCTCATCCCATTGGCTTTATTTAATCTACAGCCAGTCTGAACCGTTACATTGTGTGGGAACCTTTAAATTAACACTCGGCTTCTCCGTCTACGTAAACTGTGAGGGCCTTTACACTGCCGTTCTAACAAAGAAGGCGGCTAACTGCAATGTAGTAGTCTAAGCATTCTATACTCTATTGGTAACCAAATTAAATTTAAAATGCTTATACTATTACTATGCAGTTAGCTGCGTTCCTTGGTAAGACGGCAGTACATACTCCAAGACTTACGTGCGCATGTTTTAACGCAAAACAATGTCAAGTGGCAGGAAATACGCAAACAACTTTCAATTATTTCAGTGTCTCGGTCTTTGAAGTCAAACTTTTGTTTATTCTGCCAGAGTGCGAGCCTCGTTTACATTGACAAAGTGAGTTGGCAAGTTATCGACATTTGCAAGTGCTTTGAGGGTGGTAATTTAATATATTTAGTGGCTTGGATTGCGATACGAGTATGTTAATTGTTTTCAAAATGGGAACCAATGTTATATATGCGATTTTAATAAAGGTTTATTTTGATGACGCCTTAGCCTAGTCGGTAGTCACCCTGCCTAAGAGCTAGCAGTCCCGATTTGGATTCCCGGTATGGACAAATACTTGGGTGATGAGCGCGAGTATTTTCTATTTATTTTTCTAAATAAGTATGTTTATGTTTGTACAGTCGACACACGGCATTGTTGAGCCACTTGCCACTGTTCATAATTTAGCCGTGTAATGCAAATCGGGCATACTCGTGTGACATCGTCGTAAACGACTGATAACGAATGATGACATATCTATATTTGTGTATCAGATAAAGCACTTTATCTTTGCTCTGAATTATTTAACTCGTAAACAACGTTCGGATAAAGTCATGAATTCCGAATTTTCCCAATGTCGTATGACCATTGACCAATCATGATTTTTCCGTTGATATCGTAACGTTATAACAATTGTCGCTAGGTTACTGTTTCTAGACCTGCAATTAATTGGCTTTGGGTGTAATCAAGGCGTAATCACTCTAGAGGTATTGTCAGGTTGGCAAGCTTGGTCTTCAGGTTAGCCAACAGTTAAATTGCATGAAAATATAAAATTAGTCAAGTGCCTTGCATGTCAAACACAATGACAAAGATGGAATACTTTCCGGCGACTTTCCTTGTCTGGATAAACGGGTGAAACAGACTAAACCAGATTTGTATTACACGGCCAAAATACGTAGAGTGGCAAGTGGCTCAACAATCCCGTGTTGTGACTGTACGTACAAGCTTAGAGTTTAGTTTGGGGCAATTGTGTGCGATTGTCCCCTGATATTGATTGATTTATTTATAGAATTTAATTATTATTAATCATTTCGCTTGTACGAGTTGCGACTAAGTTTATAATAGGTTTGAGCCGCAATACTTCGTCAACGAAAACTACGATTAAAGTCAAAACGCGTATTTTAATTGTTTTTATATTTTTTATGACTGTAACAGATCATACAAACCTACATTTTTATTACACTTAATTATTTAATTTAAAAACTAATTTGGGTTAGGTTAGATGATAGAAAAATATTGCATCAATTATTTTCACATGCCTTGTTAGCAAGTATATTATTTGAAATGAAGAAATACTTAATAACAGCTGTCACAATCATTCTACACTGACTTCATTAAAATAGAAGCGCAATAAAATAACAACTTACAAGTCACTCTATCACTTATCGCTCTACATTGACCGAAGCATAAGAGTAGTTAATCACCACTTACAAGTCACTCTACCACCAAATCGCTCTACATTGACCGAAGCATAAGAGTAGTTAATCACCACTTACAAGTCACTCTACCACCAAATCGCTGTACATTGACCGAAGCATAACAGTAGTAAATTACTACTTGCATGTCACTCTACCACCAAATTGCTGTACATTGACCGAAGCGTAATAGTAGTAAATCACCACTTACAAGTCACTCTATCACCAAATCGCTGTTCATTGACCGAAGCATAACAGTAGTAAATTACTATTTAGCTGTCACTCTACCACCAAATCGCTGTACATTGACTGAAGCATAACACAGTAGTAAATTACTATTTAGCTGACACTCTACCACCAAATCGCTCTACATTGATCGAAACATAACAGTAGTTAATCACCACTTACAAGTCACTCTACCACCAAATCGCTCAGTACAAACCAAGCTTTAGTTTAATAATGATAGAATAACACGGATCTGTGTATTCAGGGGCAATTTGCGGGGAAACAAGTCGAGTTTGTGGCTTGCGGAAATTTGTTAACCAATAAAGTCGAATCAAATTATTTCCATGAACCGAAAGCGTCGTTTGTGCATGGAAAACAATGATTTTTCCTGAACTAAAGCGTGTAATACAGCACATAGGTATACATGCGTATATTTTATATTAATTATGGCAATACATTTTATACATATGGTATCTTAACTCTTTACCAAATAATCTTTTGACAAAGTATATCATTTTACAAACTTGCAGTTTGCAATAACGTGTTTGTGTTCAAACCATTACATATTACATAATAAGTAACATGGGCTTTTTAAATAAGTTAAGTTAGGTTAGTCTTTTGACCATAAAACAAGGTTAATAATGCGGTGTGAAGTATCTTTTTGCGAAATGAAAGTTTGTCAAATGATGGGTTGGTAAAACATTCGTGAACCATAATTAATATTAAACATAAAAAAATATGTTCGGAACACAATCTTATACAGAATTGACTTAATCGTAGTCTTAAATTAAACTCTAGGCTTGTACCAGACAAAAAAAAAACGTGCGTAAGCACATAAAGCCATCCCTAGTATAATTAGTTTAGTAAATATGACGCATTGGTTGCTGATTGGATGGTGCTGACTTAGAAGAATTTTAGATAGGGATTTTGGCCAACAAAACATGGTCAGACAGAATTATAATGTATTGCCAACTTTCTGTAAAGGTATCATCAAAGCGACGCGCCAATACTTATTATATATTTTTAATGAAACTTTTGTTTAGATCATTAGCTACTCAAGCTTGATTAATATTAACTTAACAAGAGTTACATTAATGTAGCAAAATAGTTGAGTTATTTTAAATACACTCTCGGTCGAATAATACGGGTCAGAGTGCGTTTTCATACAAACGAGGCTATTTCGAAGCCTTAGTTCCTGGCCAGGGGTTGTTTTGAGTGAGGTTTAATGGTGGATACTCCGAGGTTCAATCAAAGAGGTCAAAAGTGCTTAAGATACCTAACTGATCGCACAGTCAGTTAACACCACAGCGAGAGAGTTTGGGTCAGCATTCGGATTTTCTTACATTTTATTGCCATTTTAGATGTTTTTCTGAACATGATCACTTCCGGCGTAAGCCGCAGATTCAATCAGTTGGGTATCCTAGGCACTCAGGAAGTCCTGTATCGATGCTCGGGGTGTCCATCATCAGATTTCACTAAAAGCATCCCCTGGCGAGGAACCAACGCCTCGAAATAGCCTCTTTAGTATGAAAAACGCACTCTGACCCGTATTATTTAACCGTGAGTGTACTTGGATAAAAAACATCCGATATATTGGCTAATCTTTCTTTCAGAGCCGATATCCCCTAAACAGCCCAGCCGATTTATGCCTAACCTAACCTAGAATAAATCCTAGCTTAAAACCGTTCCGATTAATAGTAGGTACATTGTGCATCAATGTAAGAAGGGGATTGCTAACGAGGGACTATTAGAAGCCCGATCCGTGATACACACAATGTTTTTCATAACATTTGTAAGGAAAAATAAGAAAGATAAATCAATCAAACAAATGAACTCGACTCGCTGAAAGAGATCGCTAACTATTTTCAATGCAGTCTTCTACGGATAATGCTTAGAACTGTTCCAGTTTTTAAACTTGACAAGCCATACTGCCAGATCGTACCGAGTTTCAAAATGAAATTTAATAAAATAATTGCAAATGTCTCTGAAATAATGGTAAAATATGAATATAATGCAGATAAATGTACCGTACAAGTTTAATTATACATTAAAATTGGTTAGTAGTCAAGTTTTGAATATAGGTAATAAACTTTGGCTGATTTTACACCTCCTTAGTATAAAATAATGAACGAGTGGATTCTATATTTTAAAACTAAACTCATAACTCCCTAAGGAGTTATAAAAATCCAAAGCTCATAACTCCCTAGGAATTTATAAAAATCCATAACTCCCGCGAGAGTTAAATCGGTTATAACTTCCCTATACGCCTGCTTATTATAACACCCTTTCCGAGCAAGAGTGATGAAAACATACGTTTGGAAGCTACGACGCCACAGACACACAGATAGACATTTAGAACCATATACAGATACAGACGTAAAACTAATTACTCCCGTCTTAGTTGTCGAAGGTTATTGGAAGGTAGACGGTAAGGTGTTTTCTACCATGAAACATCAAAATATTTTTAAATGAGAAGGTTTATGCAAAAGTAAAGTTACTAATCCATGCCTCAGGTGACCTTAGGGCTCGCTTTTTCCTCAGCTAAGGGCTAGCAATAGCTATCCAATAAGGAAATGCAGCCAGCATTACGAGTATGGACACCTTTCCCGGTGATAGTGGCCTAGGGGACATTTGTACATATAGTTACCGTAAAATTATGTGCCTACTTTGCTCCCCCACGGGTAATTATGCTCCTTCGTTATATTTAGGTAATCTGTATTGTAAAACATTATATTGTTTTAATTCTTTTAGAACATTTGTCTTCCACCTTTCGTTTGTTATAATAAGTAACAAACGAAATAGTCAATATGGAGCATAGTTACCCATGGGGGAGCAAAGTAGTCACATTTAATGGGACTTAGTTTTTTTAAATATTTATAGTATTAAGTTTTTGTTGTGTTTTTAGTATTTTTCTATGTATGACAAATAATTATTAGTCATAAAAGGGTAAACTTGAAAAAAATATATAACATTGACACCGTTCATATACTTTTCATTTCCACAAGTTAAGTTCCCAGGACAAATGTGCTCGCACGAGCTAGTTTTTCCTCCGAATCCTAGAAACTAAGATAAGCTAGATCTCAACTGAAAGCCTTTCTCAGGTTGTAATTTACGGCACCCGGTCACGTGCCCCACTTAGCTGAGAGGAACAACGAATCGTAAAACTTTATACAGACTTTAGCCTGATTCATTGCAGGTTGTTAGGCTGCGTTTTCACCAGGAAACGGGTAAGGCTACATCCACCAATAGGAAAGCTACGCTGTGAGAAGCTAGGTTAACAAAGAATTGCTTTATGTAGAATTTGGTGGAAACACAGCCTTATTTTAAGTAATTAAAAACTTTAGGTAATTACGGGTACATAACTTATTTATAGTGTCTTTATTAATGCCTCTATATTGTCAACTAAAACTTAATTAGGAACTTTTAAAACCATTTTTTCATATTTAATTATTACTCTTACCAAGTTTTAAATCTTATCATAATTCTTTCTAAATATAAGGTGCCCTTTTATTCTGATAAAAATGTTTAAGTTAAAGTCGGTTTTATGATTTTCTGTCACATACAAAGGTCACAATGACAGTTAAGGACAAGACAAGTCATATTTTAAGCACACTTGAGCTAATATAAGCCGAACGATACTGCAGTGTGTATATTTACACGAACCCATTCCGGGCCATTCAACACGGTTAAAACCATATCGTGTTTGAGCTGTTATCGTATTCTCACCGTTTTGATAGCTCTTATTTACCTTACTGTAATGGCGGCCGACGTCAAATCAATACCATAATATGTTAATTACTATATCGTTTTATATCGTTTCACGTGTGGTTGCCGGGTTAGAATAGTGCCACTCCATATCATCCCGTGGATGTCGTAAGAGGCGACTAAGGGAATAAAGGCTTGTAGTACTGTTAGGCGATGGGCTTGCAACCTGTCACTAATACGCTGGTAAATATATTAGCGTATTTGTGCAGAATGTGGTTACAGAATTATCAACAGGTTTTTAAAGTTGTAGGTTATTCTGTAGGTCTGCCTACCCCAGTCTGGAATTACAGGCGTGACGGTATGTAATGTATGTATGTAAGGAGTGGTCCGGGAAAAAAGTAGCAGCACATAATATGGAATTTATTTTTATTTTGTGCTTATTTCTAAGCAGTGCATTTGTAATAGTAATCTATAGATACTATTAAATAAAATAAACAATAAGAATGGTAAAAATAAAAAAGGGATTTCAAGTTTTCGCCTTTTACATTAAATCACACCTAAAACTTTTTGAACAGTGTCTTTTGAGAGAATTTATGAGGTGTTTGTCATAAACGTAATTTTTTTCTTTAAGTTTGATGGGCTTGTTAATACCTTATAAAATTGTCTTTTGATCATTAGTTAATATTTTTGATTTGACTTTAGTTTCGGGTAGTTACATGGATTTTCAAAAATTGTGTATTTGCCATTTTTACGGAAATTTGTCTCCCATAGAAAAACCCCTGTCAGAGGTTAGATTGGAGAAACTTCCGTACTACCCAACGTGAAATCCAGTTTATTGGTTTAACTTATTCGTACAATAATATTCTTTTCTCAAACATGCTCGGAAAAAACGGTTTTCCGATTGAAACACAAGGACGGAAAGAGCCTCATTTTACTCCTAGGAGTAAAAAAACCATATGAAAACACTTTCCGTCCATGTCCATATATTTCTTAAAAATGCTGTCAATTTGCATACAAAATCAAAAGGACCAAGACAAAAATTCCAAACAGCCAAGGTAACTGCTCGCTTTTTTAGCACAGTGCGTGTTTTTCTTTTTGAATTTGCATTCCAGTCTATGGTTAGTATTTAAAAACAATTGACAGTCGGTAACATTCGTTCATTCTGCATAATATAATTGTGAAACCGAATATTAAACTATTTGTTTGTGAAATACTTACTATAAAAAATGAGCTCAAGCGACGAAATAGGTACCACACCGCCTATATTAAAATCTGAAGCTGCCTCGGTTAGGCAAAACCGGCTTCCCGCTAAATCTAAGGAAATTAAATTACTTGCTTTTTAGAAATGTATTTGTATTATTTCCTCACATGTTTGAGAAAAGCATAATGTATGCCTCGGCGGAAACGAGGATTTCCTGACTCGTATTTTAGCAGGCCTCGCTGTTGCTCGGCCTGCTAACCACCTCGTCAGGAAAACCCTTACTTTCCGCGCCTAGGCAACAATGTACTATAAAAGCATAAAACCAGTTCTGATAATGGAAATTCAATTGTGGTATTGTAGAAAACGGCAAGCTAAGATTGACAAATTGTGTTGTACAAAGATTTATAAAGTACATTGCAATAAATATTGAGAAAACTCAAGGAATCTTTCACATTTCAATATTATTGTATTTTTTTTTAATAGTATTATATCTACAGATTACAAAAAAAAAACTGCTTCATAATTAGCAACAAATAAAAATAAATACCAGATAATTCATTGCTACTTTTTTACTGAACCACTCCTTATGTACTATATCGTTTTCACCACTTAGAATAGACTAGAGGCGCAGCTCTTTCTTCCACAGTCATTATTAACTCTGATGCACCTAAAGCACAACGTTGCACTAAAGACCGCCACATATTGAAAGCTATGTATATTCCGCTGACACTGAGTTCGGTAAGTACCGGTAAGTAGCGGTGAGACATGTCTCCGCAGAAATTACCCGGTAACTTCCTATCCCCTAGCTTAATCCGGGTATTGAGATATTAGCTCAAGATGCATCGGCACGCTAAATAGGACTCGATGTCAACTTGATATTGAGTTAGGAGCTGCTTGGAAATACTTAAGCTAATAATATTAAAGCTTGGAAACTAAGGGCATATTTTATGTGTGTGCTATTTGTTTCGGTGTCATGGATTTTTTGTATATATTTAAGTATATTATTCTTTGTATGAGTATTTATGTCGTTGTCTAGTACCCATAGTACAAGTCTAGAGCTTAGTTTGGGACTAGGTCAATTGGTGTGATATTGTCCTCTAATGTTCATTATTGTTAATTTATTACACATAAGTAGGTTTTCTTTTTCCTTTTCTCTCTCTATCTCTCTCTTAAGATTTTGGTGTGCTTTCCTGCGGAAACTACGCAGGTTATTTGATATATTTTTTATTTTCTATTTATAAATTTATATTATGCTACACTAAGTAGTACCATATTGTTATATTAAATATATTTAAAAAAAATACTGACTGACTGCTGAGTTTCTTGCGGCCTTTCTTCTCAGCAGTGGTCTCTTCTTGTGAAGCGCTGGTAGATTCTTGACGTGCAAAAGTGACCGTACGGCCTACTTACTGAGTAAAAGTCTTTATCTTTATCTTATTATTTATCAGAGATAATCTTGCTTGAAACATTTCACTAGAAAAAAAAAGGTCAAGCGACAGTTGAACTAGCGCACTGAGGGTGTTTTTTTTTCAAGGTTGGTACTATAATTATACCAAATTTGATTTTTCCGTTTTTACGATACAGCAAATTAAATATACGTTAAAAAACATTAACAAACCTTAACATGTGTAAAACTTTCTTTTTAATTGGATAGTTTTTTTTTATTTGTTAGATACAAAAGATACGGCACCTAAGGGATGATTGGGGAAAGGGACGGAAACGCGTACTAAATTATACGCTGTTGAACACGAAGGTATAGCTACTAGCTATTTCGGGAAGGTAAACAACTATTTCCTTTAATGTAATTCTATCGCAAATTATTCCCGTGTGATCGTTTTCCTCCGAATTTCTTATAGTTAATACAAATTTACACAGGGTTTCCTTACGGTTTCTCATCGTAACTATGTATTTAATATTATAAATTCAAATTTAGATAAGTGTCTTCGTTTGTTTCATGCAAATCGCCTCGACGGATCAACGTTATATTTGCTATTATTAACTACCAAGAGAGACATAATTAGGGTAAATAAATAAATATCAGGGGACTATGTCACACCAATTGATCTAGTCCCAAACGAATAAATATTTAAATACTTACATAGAAAACATCCAAGTATCAGAAACAAATTCTCGCGATTTTTGTCCATATCTGGAATCAAAGCCGGGACCGCTAGCTTCTTAGGCAGAGTCACTATAATCTAGGCTTACGAATTGGATACTTTTGATTCTGCATTTTGGACAGTTTCTAATAGGCATTAACGGCTTCGAAGCGGGCAATCGCCATTACTCCAAGCTTATTTTAGCTAGAACATATTACATTAAAATAATAAAGCGCCATTTTGTTCTTTATGCCATTTTATATTGTGTATAAATAACTTGATAACAACTTACTTTGACCACGCGTTTCATGCCATGTTCTCACAGTCAAGTTAAGCTTGAAAATGGTCGAATGAGCGGGTAATAGAATGATGCCCGTGAGCGAACGCGGCGCACGGTTGATTTGGTTTAATACTTATAATAAATGTATGGAATTCGATTAATTACTCATTTGTTCCCTGGGGAGCGTAGCGCAGTACACGACGCGATGGAATAATGCGTTGTTAATAAGTTTTTTTTTACGTGTGCTAAGAGATAATTTACGAGCTTGTCGTAGTGCAGCTTAAGTTAAAAAAAACAAATTTTGTTCAAGAAAAATCACGGTAAAATTTGCGTTTTTTTTTTTAAACACCCAGAAAAAGTTTTAATTTTTTTAATGTGATTGCTAAGAGCTAATTTACGAGCTTGTCGTAGTGCAGCTTAAATAAAAAAAACAAGTTTTGTTCCGGAAAAAGTTGTAAAATTTGTGTTTTTAAAGCACCCAGAAACACTGACGGTGCTAAGACTAATCCAACGACACCTTGTTTGTCAAAAGGGGGAGTGGGGGGTTAGTACTAATAACAAATGTATGGAATTCGTTTAATTACTCAACATGCTCCCTCGAGAGCGCAGCGTAGTGCGCGACGCGACGCAATAATGTGGTGTGATTAAGCTGTTATTTTTTAACGTGAGCGCTAAGAGTTAATTTACTTGGTTGAAACGCAGCTTAACTAATAAAAAAACCGGCCAAGTGCCAGTCAATTGCGTGCACGAAGGGTTCCGTAACATTATCTATAAAAAATCACGTTTGTTGTAATGGGTATTTGTTGTTATAGCGGCAACAGAAATACATCATGTGTGAAATTTTCAACCGTCTAGCTATCTCGGTTCGTGAGATACCGCGGTCTTAGTAATAGGGTTCGAAACCTTAAAAAGTAAGTTTAAAAAACTCGACTGCATAAATGTTTGGGGGCAGCTTTTGACAAGTTGTAGGGAGAACACCTCAGAGGGATCTATTCTCAAGTGATAAAATGTGAGGGTTTTCGTGATTATACTGATTTCAAATAAGTAATTTAAACGCTGAAAGACTATTTGTATCTTCGGAAATGTTTGATAACATCGATAAACAGTGGTGTTAGCCGCCCCTAATATTTCGGGCCTTATTAATCATGTCATCTGTATAAAAAGTTCGTTATTTTTTTAAAGCACCCTTCGTTTGTCAAAATTGGACCATTCGTTCGGCCGTTATAGCGAACAAAAACCATACATACACATATACATGCATTACTTTCTTTTCAGCAGTTCATCTTTGGGTTAGGTACTTACTACGAACCAACAAAGGAAGCAAGCAGAAAATACGTTTTTTTTTTAAATATGGTTTTTGTTTAACGGCGTAGGAAGGCAATCGAGCACACAGGCCACCTGATGGTAAGTGGAAACTGTGACCCATAGACATTCGCATTCACAAGACTGCAAATGCACTGCCAACCCTGAGGACTAAGATGGAATGCCTCTATGCTAGTAAGCTAGTAAATTTACGAATACCAATGTAAAATAAAAATGTTTCACACCGTATTTCGAATAAATAAATAAATACAATAAATGATTCCAAATGAATCGAATCTTGATTGCTTCCTAGTTGATCACCGAGCGAGCGAGTAAGTTATAACACCTCTGCTAACTAGACTTTCCAAGTTTAACAATTCCGTTAGTTCCAACATAGCGTAATCTCCATATATTAAGGGGCCACATATGATAAAGTCGGCATTGTTTCGCGATCTAGGGGGTTATTATCACATAACTATGCACTTCCCATACGCTGAGAAATAGGACAGAGCTATATAACTGCTATAGCTCTGTCGTTTTCACTCAACGTTAAATGAACTGCATAGCCAGGTCAATAACCGAAACCCCTATGTGTCCGTTATTTCGATATATCGTCGGTGAAACTGCAAAACCGCGTAAGTAACATTTTTAATAAGGAGCACCATGCTCCTAGCATCCATCCATGCTCTATCATACATTTGTTGGTTACGCGGTCTTACGGTATCATCGACAATATAATTGATCATATTTCCTTGAGACTATATTAAACGTGAAAACACGATTAGAAACAAAATCCTGGATAGTTTTATATTTTAAACATGACACCTCTTTCGCATGTTTTTAGCTGAATCTTCAAAACACTACAATCTTTTAAGATGATTTTTAATTCAATTGTTGGTTTTTTATAAGTTCTTAATTTTGGTAAACCAGATTTTTAATAATCGAAGTGGTTATAAAGTAATAAATTGAATTTGACACTACCATCAAGCCGTGCGCAAACTTCATCTTACGTTCTTCGTGCGGAAGCACATACAGCCATCTTAAGGAGTTCCTGCTGAAACTGTCTCCATTATATTATTGGGTCTATGTAACAAGAAACCTTATTAAATATAATTAATGAGCAATGACCGAGGTCCAAAGGTCTCATAAGGAAATCTCACCTTTGCCTGTTATTGTATTAATGAGGATGTTATTATTTAGAATATTGTCACTGGTACTTAGAGCGTTAATATCATTTGTTGGTTTTCCGGCTTTTGCAGGTAGACAAAGTTGTACCTATATTTTACGATTCGGGCTATTTTGAATTGTTGATGTCGTATTGTTTTTTAACAAGGCTGTGATAACTGTGAAGTTAATAACATTCACAATAAGGTAACAATAGCGGTATTCACAATGAAAATAAGACCCCTGGTCAAGGATCTCGCCTATAGACAAATGTTTTTTTTTACCTATTTGGTCGGTGAACTACGTTACTGTGACGTTGGCGGCGTGCCTCAGACAGGAGGAGATTAACTTATCTGCCGCGGTAAAGGTAGGTTAATAAGTTAGGCAACCAATGTATCCATAAAAAAATATTTTATATTATCTGCAATCAAACAATAAAAATAAAAAAACTTTTTTTTTAAATGAGTGCTCTGGGCCTCTATTCTGCTCGGTAAAACCGTATTGCGTTTGACTTGTTATCGTATTGTTTTAGAATAGACAGTCTCAAAAGTAATTACGTATTATAAATGTATAGGTATTATAAACTCAAAAAACAGCATCAATGAATTCACTAACAGAGTAAAATGCATTACCGTAAAACGGGGCTATTTGGGAATCACGGGGCTATTTGGAACTAAGTAATCATAAGCCTTTAGTTGGTATATTTTTTGTCATTGCTATGATAGAACTGTAAAATTTATTGTCAGGCTAAGTTTTTAGTTTTATTATTGCCATGACAAAAAATACATCAACTAAAAGCTTATAATTACTTGGTTCCAAAAAGCCTCGTGATTCTCAAATAGCCCCGTTTTACGGTATCATAAAATGCATCCAAAAAAAAGTTTTTTTTAATCGACGATTGAATTGTTCGTCACTGGACTCATTTTTTTAGTCAGCGGGTAGGTGCTCGTAGAATTTAGGGCCGATGATATGCGGGTTCTTCCTAGCTAGCGCCGTGCGGCTCGGAGCCGGCCGTGTCCCTTGACTCCCATTTGCGCAAAGAAAAAAAGGTAGTTGAGTTTAAAATAGGTTTTAATAAAATAAAAAACATCGGCTCCTTTTATATACAGGGTGTAAGGGACGGCTCACCGAAAACTGAAACCATAGCTTCAGACCATTGTACTGAACTGAAATCCAGTGGAAATTTTCCCGGGAAAATGAAAAATGTCTCGTTTTTTTTCTATGTTTTTGCATATAAACCGATCTAGGACAACATATTATGACATACTGAAGCTCATTATGTAAAAAAAACTGTGAAAACTGCATTTTCACGTAAAAAACGAGAAAATTTTCGTTTTCCCGGGAAAATTTCCACTTGATTTCAGTTCAGAACAATGGTCTGTAGGGTTTCAGTTTTCGGTGAGCCGTCCCTTACACCCTGTATATTCACTAAAATAAGACTCTTAAATACATACAGCCACACCAAGGGATTGTTAAGTCAGTTGCTTCTTTTCATAATTTAGTTGGGTAATACATTCAGGATACACGAGTATAACCGACTAAACCCGAGTCTTATAATACGGCCAAAATACGAAAAGTGTTTGTAGCTTAACAATCCCTTGGTGTGGCTGTATGTATTTAAGAGTTTTATTTTAGTGAATATACAGGGGTAAGGGACGGCTCACCGAAAACTGAAACCCTTCAAACCATTGTTCTGAACTGAAATCAAGTGGAAATTTTCCCGGGAAAACGAAAATTTTCTCGTTTTTTACGTGAACTCTTATAATACGGCCAAAATACGAAAAGTGTTTGTAGCTTAACAAACCCCTGTATCTTGTTTTATAACAATGAAAATACAACAAAATCACGAAGAGTTTTAAAGGGTTTTCACCTTACAATTAAATAAGGAAAGCCATTCATTATGTTATAGGACGTCTTTCTCCCAAGAAAATGTTTCATAATTAAGTAAAATCCCTTTGTAAGAGATCAAAGCCTCGCGTCAGTTAATTACCGACTTAATCTGAATGACAAAATAAGCTACGTAATCAAACGTGTATTTTGGCAACATGTTACGTATTAGCTACACAATTCCGCAACACAATTAACGTGTTCTGATAAGGAATAAAATAACATGACAATATTAAATAAGGTCTTTATTCATTGTCATAATTATTTTTAGTCATAATTGTTGCAAGTGTGTATTTACTATTTCGGGATTTTTATAAATCAGTTCTAACCAACCCGAATTGTGAAAAGTTAACAATTCCAGCCATATAAAATTATGACAGCCAATAATTATGTCAAAGAATAATTATAACCAAAACAAATTATGGGAAACAACACGCCCCCTGTAAAATAACATGTTATGTTGTTGGCTTGAAAGGAGATGTAAACATGAATTATTTGCGATTGCGATTATTTTGTTTTTCATAACCTGTAAATATATAGTTTCACAAACCATGCAGTATTTTTACAAAAAAATCACGGGTTTCACATTGAAAAAAATTACTCGTATTTACAGTATTTTTTAATAAAGTACACCAATCTCTTTCTCGTAAAGAATACACTGCCATACTTTAGCAAGCATTTTATATTTTTACTAATAAAATATTTCTCATCATTTTGTTATTTTATTTAGGTGAGCAATTAAACCTTTGTATTTTTGCCCTTTGTGAATATAAGAATAAAAATCATTTTATTTCTCGTCGCCCTCAAGACAATACGGAGAAACTTTTACTTTGCTTCATCAAAGACCGCGAGAAAAGTTCAAATCGAATTTCCGAATGCCGTTTCAAGCAAATGTAGGTCATCTTGTACCATCTTTAATAATCTTCGCTCAAGAAAAATTATAACTGATGTTAATATGAACATAAAAAACTGAGTAAGTTCAAAATGTTGATGCTTAAACTAAAACTAATTTCTATTCTGTAATAAGATATTTTATATACTCGTATACTGCTCTCCTAAGCTAATACGCAGTATGTCAGATAAAATTCCTGTAGCAATACCGACCTTATTACTAAGAAAAGAGAACTAAAACTGCTTTGGTTATTGATTTTGGGATACTGCCTATTTGCTTAGGAAGGCAATATAGTGTCCCGTTGTTTCACCGACACTCGTTTCATATAATTTTTGTTTTATAGAAAACTATTTTCTGCTAAATCCGTGATGAATTCCATATTTATATTAAGCTTTTTTACATTGCCCGGAAGTAAAATAAACAATGTTTTAGTTCCTCATTGGGGTTGATTTGAAGCAGTTTTTTAATTTAAAATATATTTTTTACATTAATGATGTAAAATAGAAGATTACAGGTCCGAATTGGCACCATTCAGTACTTTATTGAGGAAAGTCATTATCGAACTGATACGTTTTAACGGATATCTTCCAACAGAAGAACTGATCCCATTCGCATGTTAGGAAGTTAAAGTACCTACTTACTTAAGTTTTGATTGTTTGTATTGGTTCCTTGATTTGGAATCTTGATAGAAGAAGGCTTCTTCTTAGTAATGACATTTCGACTGATGGAAATAAGATGTTGAAGGAAATAAAAACTGAGGTTTATTAAATCATCTTTGAAATGAAAGAAAGAAAGTGCGGGATAAATCTTGTTTTATTTTTACTAACATAAAATTAGTCAAAAAAACCTTCTGAACGTAGTTGTAGAAAATTTTATACAAAACACGGCCGCATGGTGAGAAATGAAATTTTCGCTATATTCATAATGGCCAATTTGATTTTGGGATGATTCTGGCGTGAAACAGGTCACAAAAAATTACAATGTTTCAAATATCAGTAAGCATACTTATATTTACTTATAATATTTCTTACATAATTCCAAAATAAAAAAACAATTGTTCTATTGGTCTAAGATTCGAATAGGAGTCGACCTTCACACGCAGCGGTTTATTCGATAAAAAGTATTTCATATCAAATAATGGTGGGTAATATAATGGCTGAAAAATTTCAATAGTTTGGTAAAACAAATAGGAAAAAATAATCAAATTAATGTTTGCAAATTCTATAGGCTTCATACTTTTGATTGATATGTAATTGGTCTTTCAAAAAAGCAATTGCATTTTTTTGTTTTAAAGTTGATATTTAAATTTTAATTAATTATATACTGGACTGATTTTTTTCAGCCAACCTATTCGCTCAATACTACTTATCATATTGATATAAATTACTTTTTATCGAATAAACAGCAGAGCTGGGTGAAGATCGTCTATTCGGATGCCCTACTATATAAATACCTAATACTATCCTTATAAGTTTTTCTTGAAGACAACAGAAAACTTCTTAGCCAATCGTAAAAAAGCCTGATAAAAACCTTTCTCAGTCTGAAACAATCCGTGAAAGCATCCCGGCATTCTTATCAAAAAGTTTTTCTACAATGAAAACCAGAACAGTGGACAAAGTGGCGACAAACTGGTGTTCTTTCTAAGTAAATAGGGAAAAGTTCCCGGTGTGCAACGAGGTGGTTCCGCTGGGCGGTCGCATGGGACCTACGTTCTTAAGTGCACCTATCCATCTTTCTTGCTTAATATTAAACACCTTTGGTATAGAGTTTCATAGCTGGAGGTAAGGTTAAGAACTATTTTGCAGAAAAATAGCGGTTGGTAGAATTATCGTCGGTCGAAGAGAGTGTTAACAATGTCGATAGTAGAGATCTGGAAGGAGAGTATTGGCAATGTTGGTAAGTAAAAATCAATCGATTTAATGATGCCGTTTGTTACCCAACTGCCGAAGGGTAATGTTTGACCGGTATTTAGTATGCATGTATGGTTCTTTGTAAAGGCTAAACGGATGGCCCGATTTCGACAAACGACATGTCGTTATATTCGTCTTAACGTCTCGGGTGTCACTGGGTACTTTTAAAAAAAATGAGAATTTTGCATAGTAAAAATTACATACATGATAATTAACATTATATTGACGACATTATCCAATCAGCATTTCGGTTTTTGATAGCTTGCTTTTGTTAGACTTGTTTAGTTATGAAGAAAAAAATCCTTGGTCTCTATTTACCTCTGTAATTCTGCTTTGTACATTTAACTGTTAAATATATTCGACTTATATCCTTAACAATTAAAGGAGATTGACTTTGGTATCGTTCTGGCTACTAACGGATATTTATTTACTAATTATAATTAGTGATATCTGCTTATTTAGAATTAAATGTGCATTCAAACGCAAAACTGTTCAAGATATAATAATTATAAGAAGCGATCAAAGCGCAATATTACGGAATCCCAACCCGTATCAGGATTTCTGGGCATCCAGAAATAGCATGCAGGTTTGCGATCCGGATAATACGATAAACATTGCACATGCAGCATTTCGCAATGCAGTTTAGATTGCAATGTACTATCACGTGACTTTGATTAGATGCTATACCAAAGATACATTTTTAACTTTCGACAAAAAAGGGAAATGTTACGAGTTTATATAAAATGATTGAGACATGTGTTTATAAAAAAAGATAAATAAATATCAGGAGAAAATATTAATGATTTTCGTAAATCACTAACTAACGATGCAACTTGATTAAGCCCCCTGGGTCGTGTACACTACATACATCCGAAGTCATAATTCCGAATTGGTCCAAATTCAGAATTTTCATAATTCTGAACGTAATTTTTAGGTATCGCTTTTAAACCTAAACTAACGTAAGTATGACAATTAAATAATGCATTTAATCTGAAATAGCTTCAGCGTAACATAGGTTTCGGAAAAATGAAAATTCGGACAAATAAATATTCGGCAAAAAGTAATTTTGAGGTGTTCCCCCCTAGGTCGTGTACGAATATATTTATAACTTATCAGCTCCGAAGCACTTCAGAGTATTATAAAAGATAAATGTTTGAAAAAACCAAAACCCACCTTCAAAAAGCAAAATAACAGGTAATAGATCAGTCCAACTAAAGTCTGCTTATGGTTAAAATATTGTAGCACTTTAAAACCAATTTAAAAGAAGTAATTTTTTGCTTTTTAAAGGCGACATTTGGTTTTTTAAACATTTATTTAATTTTATACTTTTTTTGTGAACATAATTATTCTGTTATGTATTCCCTATTTTGAATTAATAAGAAACTATAGAACATTTCAATCTCGCCGTAAGGAACGTCGTGGCAAAGTCATAGTCATATATTACAACCTAAATATGCTTCGTCATAGTCGCTCAACTATCTTAATAGAAATATTATCTTGTCACTACCCTTGTAATATATACCATGTAGGAGTTTCGGTGGCCATCTTTTCAAGTACAACACAAGTTACAATGAAAAATACTAGGTAAAGGTATGCCCATAAATTTTGGAGAGTTCCATCGAATACTCATGGATTCCATCATCAAATCCTCATTTTGATAAAAAAAAGACTGAACAGAATGCACCAGCTTTCAAATAAAAAAAAATCATCAAATTCGGTTCACCCAGTCGAAAGTTCTGAGCTAACAAATATTTAAAAAAACAGTCGAATTGAGAACTTCTTCCTTTTTTGAAGTCAGTTAAAAATACATGTATTTTGAATATCAAATCATACTCGAACATTTTTAAATTTCTGCTCATCTAAAAAAATCACAACACATACAAAATTAAATGATAACACTTTAATATCTGCACATTGTCGAAACATTTAAGAAAAAAACTCCATAAAACTGTCTCTTTAAACAGTGCACTAAATATTTATAAAGCAAAGTGCTGTTAGCTGCTGATGTATCGGAATTTAAACTGGGTTATCGATCCAGCTACTCTTGCAGATTGAATGCAAGTAAAATGTTAAATAACCCGACGCAGTTCGTATTTCAGGCATGGTTTATCTCTATGGAGTAATATTTTTACTCGTTTCCCCAGGGAACAACTAAGGCGAGAAATATGTGTCGCGGAAAATTTTGAAACGGTACAGTATGTAGCGATGTGCTTGCGTTTTGTAATTTAATGTTGGTTTCAATTTGGATGAAATTCTGTATAGCAATTTACACTTTTATAAATATTGTAGTTTTGATAAAATTTAAGAAATATCAGTCACTCAGTTGAACTACTCATATCTACCTATAAATAAGCTGTAATACTTGTACAGTCAAGTTTGAAAAAGGCAAACGAGTACACAGGGCACCTGAGGATACGTGGATTATGACACCTATAGATACTTACAATCTGAGGATTGCAATCTTACGATGACAATCTCGAAACTACAATAGGGAATATTCATGATTTTTTTGACATCTCCAATAAAAGCTGATTCATAAAACCAACAGTTGAGAAACATCTTTTTATATGACCAACCTATTACATGACGTCACAGCGCATATCGAATCTCTCTGTGTAATTGCTGTCTAATTTGCAGTTTAAAATGCTTGTATCATCCGAATTCCTTGGCCGATTTTAATTTTAATTTTACTTATGTTTATTTTTTTTATTTTGAGAAATGCGATTTCAAAAATCCATGGATATTCCCTATTGCGTTGGTCACCTTGAAGACTTAGATGGAATACCTCAATGCTATCTTAGCCCCTCACCGCAACACAAGCCAGTAGTTAGTACTTGTTACTACTTGACAACGATAGACACATTTATTTAAATAGTATAAAACACCCTGTAATTACGCTTAGATCTTAGAGTCCCCTCGATTCGACCAGTTCGATTCCCGATTAAGGAAAAGGATTTTAGTCAAAAATACAATAAAGCAGTATTTTATGTTTTCAAAAATAAAGTAAGTCTCGTTTGCGTAGAATTTGCTATTTCCAATATTTAAGGTAGATGTCCATGTGGCGTTCGATTTTTCCACCCTGTATACATTACGAGTAAACAGAAAACATCTGAGACTCAGCAACTTTGCGCTCATCACAAAAACATTTGCTCGTATCTCACTTATTAGTTTCTTTTGAACACGATAAACATACCTCGAAATTGCTTTAATGTCTTTCATCATGTCTATAGAGACTAGAGAATATTATGTCCCGAAAAAATATTTCTAGTTATATAACGTAAGTAAGTTATTACTTTTATCTCTCGAAATACAGTTAAAGAAACTTGTGAGACGACGTGTCGAACATTGTCTTCAGGGATAAAGGTCAAGTTCTTCAGGACTTATCTAATAAAGTTCTTGAGAATACTTCAGCGAAGTACAAAGTTACTTGTTCTTATAATATATGCTCTTCAGCCAATTTATTTGCATACTTAAAGGGGTATGATTTGCTTGGGCCAGTGCGCGAAATGAAGCTATATCTATCTAGTAGATACATTTTTCTTTTTCTTTACCTTAAATGTTTGTCAAAGAGCGATGGAAAGTAGCCTTTTAGGGGTAAAAAGAACGGACCGAGTGCGAAACACTACCCTGCGCTCCAAGACAGGCAAAGCCGATGTTGGGAAAAAGACTGCCCAGCTAAAGAAGGCCTGGGCCAGGCATATTTGCCGCATGCACCTACAAAGGTGGGCCAATGCAGCAACTTGATGGGTCCCCCAGGACGGCTACAGACGGCGAGGCAGACCCAAACGGAGATGGCGGGATGACTTGGACGTTTTTCTGACGGATTGACCGAAGATTGCCACAGAGAGAGAGAGGTGTGGAAATCAAGGGAGGAGGCCTTTGTCCAGCAGTGGGACACTATATTGGGCTAATTAATACTATATAATAATTTGTTTCTCTGCGTGATAGACTATGGACCACCGATATAGCCCGAAGAATTGCCAAACTTAAGAGGCAGTGGGCTTGGCATATTACTTGTAAAACAGATGGCCGATGGGGCCACAAGCTTGTGTCGGAAGACGTCAGTGTGGGTACACCTCCCACGAGATGGTCCGACGACCTCGTGAAGGTGGACGGAACCCGGTGGATGCCGGTAGCACGTGACCGGTCGTTGTGGCGATCCTTGGGGGAGGCCTATGTCCTGCCAGTGGACGTCGTTTGGCTGAAATGATGATGATGACGATACATTTTATGTAGCTTTCTTGTTAGGTTTCGGTGCCGAAAGAGTAAAAATGGGACCCTATTAATAAGAATCCGCTGACCGTTTGTCTGTCTGTCCACCTGTCCGCCTTCCCGTCTGTCTGTCACCGGGCTGTATCTCACGAACCGTGATAGCTAGACAGTTGAAATTTTCACAGATGGTGTATTTTTTTTGCCGCTATAACAACTAATACTAAAAATAGAATAAAATAATAATTTTAGGCAGACTCCCATACAACAAACGTGTTTTGAGTCCGACTCGCACTTGGGCGGTTTTTTTGGTATCATCAACTTACCCGTCAAGTTGTATGCTTACAGTAGGTCTCAAACAAACATAGATATGTACCCAAAGTTGCTGTATCCAACAATACCCCAATAATAAAGTACAGTCAGGGACATTCCCGGTCGACCACTTCTAGGGTGATATTCGTTTGCGAGCTTCACGCGTAACTACCTAAGCGCTGTAGGATTAGCTAGCTGCAACTAACAAGACAAAATTTTCTTAAGTGGTCGACCGCGAATGTCCCTAAATGTACCTACCTATACTAAACGTAGGTATACTAGCAAGCTGTAACTGTTGCCATTGTACGTAAAATCTCGATGTGCACGCGGTTCGCAAGCTCTGTCCCTCGCAGACCTGACAGAATTCTTATAGAGTGCAAGAGATGGAGCATTTGACTCGCTAGCAAATGCAGTAATTGTAACTTATGGTCACTAGAAGCACGTTACTATAACTGCTACGGTTACATTGACAGCTCACTAGCATACCTACGTTTAATATACCGACTATCAATAGAAAATTTGTTCAAATTATGTTATTTTTCGCATAGTTTTTGGTGTTTGTAGTATATTAGAAATCTACACTGACTAATGAATATGGCCTAAAAAAACTCCCGAGAGATGGCTAAACAATGACAATAAAAAAACCAGTATTTAATTACGAGTATTGTTGGCGGCTGCAAGAATTCAGCCTACTCTTATTTCAAAAGCCTGAGGCAGTGTGCTTCCGATTGCTCTGATGTTACGGATGTTTATGGCTCAGGATAGCTAGCTCATCCGCCTCATTTTTCCATGAAATAAAATACATTAGAACCTGACAGTACTTCCTTTACCTCTGAAAACAAATGATCGTGACATAAGTCTACAAAAAAAAAAGGGTAATAAAAGATTATAAAGCGTGTCTGTCTATTGTATCTGGGTGTCTGTTTGTGGCATCGTAGGTCCCAAATGGACGAATGGATTTGGACGCTAGTTTTTTTTTAAATAAAGCTACATTAATCGGGATGGTGCTTAGCAAGATTTCATGAAAATTGAATGGGCGGTTTAAGAGATATCAGCTCTGAAAGTAGGTGTCGTCGATATATCGGGGCCTTTAATCCCCTAAAAGCTCAATATCTCAACAACGGCTAAACCGATTTTGATAAAACATGTTTTAGAACCACCGTTAAAAAACCTGCTTTCAAATAAAAAAAAACACATCCAAATCGGTTGATCCGTTGAAGAGCTACGGTGACAGACACACACACACACTAAAACGTCAAACTTATAAAACCCCTCTTTTTGCGTCGGGGGTTAAAAACTGTATCGTGACTTATTAGGTAACCGTTGGATCTAGGGACTTAAAATCCAGAAAGATTATTCCTTAGGCAGTCAAGGTTAAAAATAAATATCCGCACAAATATGCAAAAATATGTAAGTACACATAGACCTTACTGCCATAGTAATAAGGTCTTTAGTACATATTTTTGAGCCTTTAATGTGTATAAATATTGGTGACCTTGACTGTACCTAAGGAGAAAGTTTCAAGTTAACGGGAAGCAATAAGGGAATAACGCAATTTAAATTCTAAGCGTACAAAGTTGTGGGTTTCTTCTAGTCAATTAATAAAAGCATAGAAATTATGTCGCTTGCCCAAAATGCCGAAAGAGTTATTAGCTCAGTAAAAAGTTTCGGCAACTTTATTCAAGCGACCTTTTTGTCGGCGAGCATGTATAATCTTAAACCGATAATTTATAACTTGTACGAGTATTTGGAAACAGCTTGCTCTTTACAGTTTCAAAAGTCAAAAAGTTTGAACCTTGATTGCCTGCCAGTTCTTGTTTATTTGATCAATATCAAGAGTTAGATATTGTTCAAAATAATCTTGTTAATTGAGGTGATTTTGATGATATTTTGGTTCCTTATTATTTATTTACTTCAGGAATAAAGTAAATAAAATAAATAGAGAGATCATGTTACACAATCAAATATCTAGGCTGGATGTATAGACACTAGACTACGTTGCTACGTACGGTGTTGCTTTGTAAGTGTATCAACGCATTAATATTTAGATCTATAGCGCTTCAATAAAAACTAAAAATATACATACATACATAATTACATACATACCTTCACGCCTGTAATCCCAAACTTTAAAAACTAAGTGATAGTTCTGTAACTAAATTTTACACAAATAGGCTAAGATGTTTACCAGCGTATTAATGACAGGTTGCAAACCCATCGCCTAACAGTACTACTAGCCTATATTCCCTTATAAAACAAACAGTTGAGAAAAAATCTTTATATAGCCAACCTATTACAAAACGTCACAGTGGTGCATATCAGATCTCTCGTGTCTAATTACTGTCTACAAAAAAAATATCCAGAATAACAATATTAATCTTTGTTGTGTCTCCGTTAGCTGCGTGAATACAACTCGAACTTCACCATTTCCACAATCTTGCAAACTGTTCAAATAAACGCCATAGAGTAAAAACTCGCGTTTAATATAAAACTTTTGTACAAGGGCGTTTTCACTAAAAAGTGTACCCAATTAAGGACTGAAATTAAGGAACTTTAACTTTGTCAGTTTTGTGACGAAAATTAGCTATATATTGACGGCCGCAATGTATGGCTAATTTTCGTCACAAAACTGACAAAGTTAAAGTTCCTTAATTTCAGTCCTTAATTGGGTACACTTTTTAGTGAAAACGCCCACAAAAGAAAAGACCAACTTTTCACCCACTTCTTCCTAGGTCAACCTAGTTCGCTTTACCAATTCCGTAGACGCCCTCGTCTTATTTTACAAATAGTACTCGTTTCACGAAATAACAGTTCGCGGTTATGTGACAGTTTTGGGGCTCGTAAAACGTACAAAATACTGGCGAGGAATAAATTACTAAGGTTGATATAAAAGTTGTATTGGAAAAAACTCAGCTCTCTTTTATTTACGCATTTAGACAAGTGACACAACAGAATTTAATCACAAAGTAAGTTAGTAAAATTGTAAACATGTAAATATTTGTTTTGTTTGTAAGTATGTGCAACCTAAACATTATTTTTATTTTTCTCAAAAATGACCGGAAAAGTTGACATTACTAACTCCATACTGAGACGCGAAGTACATAGTTTACAGACAGTTCTCAAATTAAAAAAAAAACATTGCGTGCTCGCTACACAAGCCCGCAATGTTTCATACAAATTTCATTGTTATCTAGTTTGTAACTTTTTAAGAAGTGAAAACGGCCATAATAAAATGAGGGCACAAGTCTTATACATCCATATTTTATTCGAAACGTAACTTTTTTATCTGTGTCTGGAATAGGTTGAGTTTTTTTTTCTAAAAAAAAGCTTGCATTTCTCCTTGTCATAAACATAAAGACGGTAAAGAGTGGTGAAGTTTCTGTTTATATGCTATTTGTATCTTGTAATTTTTGAAAAAAGCACTATATATGCCTCGGCAGGAACGGCAATTTCGGGCCTCGTATTTTTTAAACGGACTCGCAAGCTCGTCCGTTTAAACCAAAACTCGCCCCACAATTGCCTGCTTCACTGCCTAGGCAATAATGTACTATTATTATTATTACCCTTTTCAAAATCGTTCACTCGAATGTGTGCCTTTCTTACACCTGACATTGGCGAAATCATAGTGGCAACACGAATGACATATATCTATCTAAGTTAATAAAAAAAACAAAAATCATACATACATACATTAAATCACGCCTGTTTCCCAGAGAGGTAGGCAGAGATCACTTCTTTCAACTTGCTACGATCTTGACAAATTTCTTTCGCTTCTTCAACATTCATACATTGAGTCATGCACGCACGTCGGTTTCGGGTACTTTCGGCCCTTTTCCAGTATTTCTCCGAAACAAACATCATTCCATCATTATCTTAATTTAGGCTGAAAGACATCCACGGCTGGACATAGGCCTCCCTCTAGGTACATAAGGACCGGTACTGCATCGCTTGAGTCTATCGGTATCCCGCAACTATAGCCACGTGTCGCTAGTCCACCAGCTAAAAGACGTCCACTGCTGGACATAAGCCTCCCTCAATGTACACAACGATGGGTCTTGCGTCGCTTGAGTCTATCGGTATCCCGCAACTCTAGCCACGTCGTTGGTCCACCAGCTGAAAGACGTCCACTGCTGGACAAAGTCGTCTCCCCAAAGTGTACCACAAGGACCGATCATGTGCCACTTGCATATCGGTTTATAATAATAAAACGAGTTACAAAGTTAAATATACAAATGGTAGTACAATAAACAATGTCAAAAGTGTAGTAAGTGTTAGGAAATCTTACCGCCGCCTTCAGGCAGACAAGCATTATGTTTGTAAACCTAGCTATATTTCCATTGAAAAACTATCGATTATACAACTAAATCTCGTTCCAATTTTTAAAACTACCTATTACCCAAAATAATTGTTATACCCAAACACATACCGATTTGTATCTTCGTTAGTTAAGATCGTTCTAGTTCAAATTGTCCCGCTCCAGGATTGTTGAACCCCAATGTAAATAGCGGAAGGTTCCGTCCCTTAGGGATTAAACTCTAATTTGACAAAAGGACTACAACTACGGGTGTGTGACGTAATCAAGTCATGAGTATTTGAAGTTTTTTAATACTTATAAAGAGGATAGATTTTGCAGCAGATGTTTTTTTTTATTTATTTTTATATCATAGGAAGGCAAGCTTAGCACACAGGCCACCTGATGGTAAGTGGAAACTGTGACCCATAGACATTCGCATTCACAAGACTGCAAATGCACTGCCAACCCTGAGGACTAAGATGGAATGTCTCTATGCTAGTCATTTCACCGGTTGTCTTATCCCCAAATCAGAACACAACAATGCGAACACTGTTGTTAGGCAATAGGTAGGTATGTTTGGTATGTTCTGGAAATGTGGTGCTGGCGAAGAAGCCTTGGAATATCTTGAACTGAACATCGTACTAATGTATCGATACTCACAGAACTCGGCATAAAGCAGCGTCTATATTCTATGGGCACATATCTTGACGTGATGAAAATTCTATCAAGCGCCTGGTGGTGCAGGGTAGAGTTGAGGGTGCCCGGGAGCGCGGCAGATCTCTCATGAGGTGGACCGACCAGGTGAAAGCAGCAGTTGATGAATGGCACCGAATAGTAAAGCAAGTTATCAAACCTGGAGTGACAAAGAAGAGGAATACAAATAGAATAGAATGAAAAATTCATTCTGAGACTTTCGTTAAGCTCATTGATTTATTATTTTACCCAAAGTACGTACTGCTAGATATAGTATAAGCTTTGACTCAAGGATCGGCCCTGCACCACTTGCATCCATCGGTTTCCCACAACATTAGCCACGTCGTCTACCCACGTTGCGTTTTTGGTACGCGGACCCTACTCAAGAAGTCTTAGACCCCATCGATCATCTGTTCTGCGAGAGATGTGCCCTACCATACAAGTTGCAATTCTTAGGGCTCGGTGACTTTGGTTCTAATGCAAATTCGATTGCGATCTGTGGAATTTGTTTCTTTCAAGTAAATAGTTTTAAAAATAATATATTCGAAGCAAAAATACGAGGACCAAATAGTATATTTAACATTTTATGTGAAACAAAATTCTGTTAATTTTCTGTGTGTAAAACAAGGGGACACCCTGTTATTAACATTACCATTGTATTATTATTAGCTGTTGATTCCTTCAAAGAAAAGAAAGAAAATGACTTCTGATTATATAGAGTAGTTCAAGTGTGACGAAATAAGGTTTTTTCTACTTGCGTACTATAAACCGCCAATATTAATATCGTCACATAACCACATTTAGCGTAACCGAAGCGTGAAAACTGTTGTGTTCGAGCGCTCGAAAGTTTCACTCGAAAGTGACAAAAAACAATGAAATGGTATTTTTGACTTGCGAGCGATGGAAAATATGAACACGAGTGGTCCGTGGCATTCGTTTTGAATTCTATCAACAGAAAGTATCATTTGAGATCTTTCAAACCTGTTGGGTTACCCAACTTGGGTATGTATGCCGGGAAGAACACTAAGCATAAACAAACCTAGCACAATGCCATAGACATCCACAGACGAGAAAGCGTTTCATTTTTCCTGCATTTATAACCAGTCAAGAGTTTGTAAAATAAGCGCAAAAAAATCTTATTCGCACTGAAATATTAAATTATTTGGTATGATTTCATATTTTGTTAGCTTCACACATTTATTCGCAATTTAAATATGAATAAAAAAACCAGTAAAACATCGACTTTCTGCGTATAATGAAACAAGTTCCAACTTAACAATACTATTTAGTCAATCCCCCCAGTTTCGAGTGAAAGTCTCAAAAATATGGAATTTGGGATCATTCAAAAATAAATCGTGAAAAATTATCGCGTTCGAATATTTTCTACCGGTTTTGTCCAAACGAGATGAGGACTTTAAGCTTCTATACCTAAATTTTATACTATTGCACAAAATTGTGGTGTCATACAAGTGTCTCAACAATTCTTAAAGAAATAGTTCCGAAATTAAATCCCGCCCGATGAAAATTCCTAAGAATTACTTTAGGTACTGGTGCCATGTTTAATATACAGTTATGTAAAGCATGTAATCATACACTTTATCAAGGGCGCGCCAACTTAGTTTCGGCGTAACTTTGCGGTCTAAGTTGGATATTAGACAATTTAACTTGATACTTGGCGTTTGCGTAAGACTGCTATTAGCTGTACTAAAAAACCGCCTCAGTTACATTATATTTACGAGGAAAAAATATAGTAAGTACATTACTCCAATCTTAATATGGCAATCTCAAGACTACAATCTTACGATGCCCTAGTCCTGATTATAAAAAATAGTTTGTCACGAACGAGGTCAGTGTTGCCAGGATTTATGCCATAAAAAAGCGGGAGTAAAATCTGTTTATCATTTGGTGTTTTTTGTACAATTGTAGATAGCTAAATTTAAAACATGAAACCTCCTTAGTCAGAAACGATGCATGCAATAGTTGCAATTTTAAACTAAAGTCATTATTCTCTAGGGACTACAAACTCGTCATAAATCACGCGGGAAAAATTTAGGCCATTGTCCTTCTGTTTACAGGCATAGGATAACACCATTTACTAGCAAGTAAGATTAAAAGGTTTTTTTTTGCGTTTTTCAAGGTGGTTTATTGTTCATTCCTTTCATTCTTTTTTTTATCAAGCTCGTCCCACTTTAAGCGCGTAGTTTTGGATTCAAAAGTATAGCTATTCTTAACTAATAGCATCATAGGTGTACAGGAAGGTAACGTATTGTATTAGCTTCATTAAAACCTTAATAAATTAAATTTACAACTGTTTATTCATTTATTTAATCTTTATTGCATATATATACAAAATTGAGTACAAAAGGTTAACTTAATGCCTAATGGAATTCTGTACCAGTTGGTTTGTTCAACTATGACACCTGTTTATAAGGTGCTGTAAAATTCAATCGCATAGGTCTTGTCATACTTACAGCGTTCAATGTTATTTAAATCAATGTTGTCGACAACTTATCACTAAGGTCTAATGTTACCGAAAGTAATTATGTAATTTATGAGATAACTCCGAAAATTAAGGGTCGTGTGACATCAGCGATACCGGCTTGTGTATGATGAATTGGGCCTCAAGGAGTTCCTTATCGATAGCGGCGGGTAATTAATCAAGAAAGGCAACAGAATTATTACCAAACAGCTACATCAATAGACTTTAGTTTATTTTATGAATGGATTTCACTCCGTAAAGTTTAGGTGTTTCACTCATTGCTTTATATAATGCTAGGTTAAGTTTATTATTGTATAATATTATAGCAATATTTAAAAAACGACTGTCTGTTGAGTTTTTGCGGCGTTTCTTCTCAGCAGTGGTCTCTTCCGAAGCGCTGGTAGATTTTTGACGTGTAAATGTGCCCGTGCGGCCTACTCACTGAATAAACATCTTTTATATTTTTTATAGTTTTTATCTTTTTTTTTAAATATAATTATTATATAAATTTCGCTCATAAAGAAATTAAAACAAGCACCATGATTTTTTTAAAGCAGGTCCAGCAATAAGTCCATGGATACCATCACGTGAGGACCACTTTTAGACTAAACTGAAGCACATGGGGCGTGATGGGAGATCTACGCGAACAACTTAATTGCGAGCGGAGGTATGCACGAAGTGCGGGGAGAGGCAATGGTGACTACTTGAGACCCCCCCGCACCTCATGCCTACCCTGGCTCTCAATTAGATTGAACGCCTATAGTTCCTCGCGCTTCTGTCAAATCAACGATTTGTGATAGCTCAGCAGCCAGTGATCAGATTTTGACGTGTAAAACTAAATGATGATTTGACCTTTATAACTGATAAAAAAACAAATGAAAAAAAAACATTTGTTGCTTTGATGAGAACCAATATTTAATAGTTACTTTGGTTGGAGTATATTTTTAAATAACTTTTTGTCTATAGGTACAGTCAAAGTGTAGTAGAGATTATTTTTATGTTTTATGTCTTGAATATTACATTTTAAAAAAAAAATTAACTAGGCATAAAAACTATACTTAAGTAAAACATACATGACGTTATTTTTTAAACGTAATATCACGCATTATCTCATAATATTTCACTTTAAAAAACAACAAAAAGTAATTACAAAAATAATTTCATCGAAAATCTGAAAGGAGTGATTTGGCTGTTTAATAATGAACTATGCTATTAGTTTCACTTCCCTTACATACTATATTGGGTTTTGGTATCTCGTACCTCAATAAGACATTATCATTTAACGACTTAAAAATCTCTTTGTCATCAGAGGTTTATTTTACAACTATAGCGATAAAGAGTGTTAATTTTTGGACAATGTTCAAGTTACTATCAATTGCAATAAATTTTCCTAAGAAGGTGTCGAAACTTCAAAATTAAATATTAACCTATTAACCTATTAACCTAATATCTTGGAAAACCCATTCGAAAAGTGTACGAAAAATTACAATGAATTAATGAATAGTAAAAAGTTAATTCTAAACTTATTAAGATTAAAATAAAACTAAGCTACTCAAATATGAAAGATGTAAATAATAATCACCACTATAAAAATAACACCCCTAGCAGGTCCGCTCGCGGCATGGTCCCTATGACTGGCTGCATTACCTCTCTGGATAGCTAGCCCTATCCTTTGGGAGAGGTAAGCACTAGCTCTAGGATCTCTGGAGTTATCTATGAGCCGGGATGACAGAGCCTTAATAAAGCTTTTCATATCGGCCGTCCAAGGTCCCATGGTCTCCATTGCAAGTGCCACAAATTCGTAATTATTTAATAATGATGAATATTGGTAGCGCTTGATGGTTTGGGCCTGATCAGATTTTGCACCGGCCCGATTACAGGTTGACTGGACGTGGGAAAGGGCGAATGAGTCAACACACGTCGCGTCCCACACCAGTGCCCTACCCAGTTTCCACGGCACTAATGTAGCTCCGTCTGGTCGCTTGCCATCGTCTCTATGTAAACCTGCCGGTTTTAGACCAGCTGGTACAGAGGCAGTGGCAAGCGAACGATGGATCAGTCATTAATTGTGCCGTGGCGGTACAAACGCACAGCACTTCTAAAGCATGAAAGGCCATGTCGTCCCAGCTCACTCACTTCCTTCCCGCACGTGCAAGTATGAGGTTCAACCTAATAACTTTAGAAACTTAATAATCGCTTCATTAGTGCAGATAGTGCAGAAGAGGATTAAATTTTTGTGGATAATTGTAATATTTATAATGGGGCAACGAATCAAGTCTTAAAGTAACATTTCCAATAAAAACAATCTTAATTTCAACGTGACCATGACATTATCTCTTTCCTCTACGGTTCCCATGCAATCACCCGATGTACTCGTATTAACACTGCGTCAATTTTATAAAATAAGGGTGAATAAATAAAGTATATGTTTCGGTATTTCTGTCGAGGCTGTCATGAATATGCGAGCAACGATGCTGTGATGTGGCATAAATTTAGCGGCGTACCGACAGACTGCTGTGATATTTCGACGTGGATAATTCATATATGGTATTTATTCTTAAAATTTAACTGCGGCTTTGTTTGGTTATGCAAGCAAAAACGAGTTCTGTGAGAATTAACCTTTAGGTGTTGAAATTGCCAAGCTCTCTAATGTTAATACGAAATGGACGCCATTTTGTGTTAATGGCATTGATTGTGTAGCGTTTTCATTGTTCTGTTAATGATGCTGCATTGTTTTACACCTGGGGGGTTATTATGACATAGCTATGCAGTTAATTTTACACTGAGAGAAAAAGACAGAGCAATATAATTGCTATAGCTCTGTTCTTTACCCTCGCCGTAAAATGAACTGCAAAGCCATGTCACAATAACCTCTCTGTAGTCATGTTATGAGAGTCAAACTTGGCAAGTTCCATTTAGAATAGGTAAGTAATTTTTGAACTCAATCTCATTTTGTAACGATGGGGTTAGAGATAAAGCATGTTTACTATATTTACTAACTTGAAAGGAGAAACAAACATATTTCTTACATATCAAGATGTAAGTCAAGACGCGCTAAGGACTTGTCAATAGTTGAATCTTGTCCAGGATCCGTCCTGATCGTCACCACTATCGTTACCTAGTTTTTTTTTATGACATAGGAAGGCAAACTAGCACACAGGCCACCCGACGGTAAGTGGAAACTGTGACCCATAGACATTCTCATTTACAAGACTGCAAATGCACTGCCAACCCTGAGGAATAAGATGGAATGCCTCTATGCTAGTCATTATAATGTAGCGTTTAATACAAGGTCTTTCCAGACGCAGCGAACTAGAATTAATACTTCGAATAATGAATTCGTTCCAAACTTTAAATCATTTTCAAGAGCGTGTTAATTCTTTCAAATGACGTGTCTTACAGTTTTACCCTTAATATTCATATATAACTGTACTCGTGTACTCAAATGTGTATGAAACATCGCAAAATTAAAATACCCAACCGCAATGATAGATAACCAAAACATTACACAATAGGGAGTAACGAATCAAGTAAATACGTCATTACTACAACACAAACAGGCAGAGATATTTTAATGAGGCAGTGATACGTTCTAATTGAAGCGGTTGTTATTAAACAGAGCATTATTTTACTTTTAAAATGTTGTGGGTTCATTATGTTCAGCTCTCACATTTCGCTCGGCATGGACGCTCAAATATGACATTTTAAAATGAATACAACAGCATTGAGCATGCCGTTCTTGCTTTAAAAGTTTAAATACTATGGAAGTGGCTAATTTCTTCGGAACTACACAATTCAAAATTGTCCATGGATCAAACATTTTCATTTCAGCCGAGAGACGTCCACTGCTGGACATAGGCCTCCGCCAAGGTTTGCATTCACCCGTTTCCCGCAACCTTACCCACGTTGTCAGTCCACCCTTTTGGAGGCCTAGCTACGCTGTGTCTTCTGTTACGTGGACGCCAATCAAGAAGTCTCCAGACTTGACTCCATTGGTCATCTGTTCTGCGAGCGATGTGTGAAAAATATTTAAATAATGAAGGGATATTTTTAATCCTTTGACATGTTGGTTGTTTGTGTTAGGTATCCAATCGTTTGAACTAATATTGAGGTAGTTATTGGTGGTGTAATGATGGTATGACCTTGTGAGGTGCCCATCTTAAACGCTGCCATGGTGTGTAGGGATCTGACAACCGGTGACATTTTCGTATTCCCAGCGTAGAAGCATTCCATCTTAGTCTTCAGAGTTTGATACTTCACTCTTGAAATCAATGCTTATGCACTCATGTGCCTTCCCCTTGCCGTAATTTTTTTTTAGAAAAAAACGGACGATCTCACACCACTTGACCTAGTCCTAAACTAAGCTCTAGGTTTGTATTATGGGGACTATTGGTACTAGACAACGATATAAATACTTATAAAGATAAATAAATAGGCACTGAAATATAAAGAAGACCAGCAGTAAACGTATTTTGGGTAATTTGAAAAACTAAAAACATGTTTATTAATTTATTACTGCTGCAAATGAAGCAATTATATGTATCGCGTTTTAATCCTTATTGACCAGAATAGAGAAACCTTGAAAATTGGGGGAGGCCTTTGCCCAGCAATGGGACAAGACAGGCTAGTAAAAACAAAACTATTATTTGATAAGAGAGGGGTGACAATATGTTTGTAGATATGGACTGATAAGTCAGTTTTTTATAGTTACTAGTATTTGCGGTTCCGGAATCAAAACCAAAACCGGTATTTTCTTCTTCAGTCTTAAAAAATCTGGGACTGCATATTCGAATTTAATTTCCTGAATAATATGTTCAAAACAACTTTTACTCCTTGCATTTTGAAATAATATGGAGGCCCTAGCAAGAAGAAAATTCAATACTAACCCAATAAATACAATCCAAGGTCGGCGAAACAACGATAAAAATCTTTTACAAATTAAAGTGTCGTTTCTCAAAACATTTAAGCGTACAAGAAACATAAAACGGCGTGGAGCCGACATAAATAAGGGAAACTTCCTCGGTTGGGCTTTAGATGGTGAAAAATGTCCGGCGTGGTGTGTATTCTGTTACGTACGTAGAAAAGGCGTGTTTATCTAAGGCAGTCGATAAACTTACGCATTCTCTTGTTGTTTGTAATGAAAAAATCAAACAGTACAGTGAGGTCATCTAAATGGTACCTAAGTGTTTTTTAATCTGAGATCTGTAGACATTTTGTAATCTCGAGATTAAAATCTGTAGTTTGCACATCTAAGACTACAATTGTGATTATAAACGATGAAACGCCCCTATGCTAGTATTTTAACCAGTTTTTATTCTCAAACAGAACACGAAAATT
This sequence comes from Acleris emargana, assembly GCA_927399475.2. Taxonomy (NCBI): domain Eukaryota; kingdom Metazoa; phylum Arthropoda; class Insecta; order Lepidoptera; family Tortricidae; genus Acleris; species Acleris emargana. Next base: position 4,431,338 of record OV656839.1, on the reverse strand, counting down.
GGATAACTGGTGCTTGGCGGTAGGTTGAAGGATAAGATCTGATGATAAATGGATATAAGTACTACACTAATGTAAAATCAACAAATGTTCATACTAATACACTAAACAATTAGATAGAAATCTTTGCTCAAAAACAAACGTTTAACAAAACAAGAAAATTGCCCAATTTTTTTTTTATTCGCCGGACATGTCTTGTTTGTCGAAATCACTTTTGATGAGCACGTTTGCATGTTCTTTTTTTATTTGTATTTGTTGTTCGAAAAAAAACAGAATGCTCAGTATTTTGTTACAAGAGAAGCTTCAAGACTGCGTCAAACCAATATTGTTATCACCGTATCGCTGTGTATTCTAAGCACAAATATGGGTCAACTTATGCAAGTTCGATCATGAAAACTTTCCTTTGTGACGCACAATAATAACACCATGAGCACCGCATCATAAAACCGCCACAGATTTATAAAGGCTCCAAACAAAACCAATAATGCGCTGAGAGATTTAAGAAATCGGTAAATGCTCAAGTTCCACTGTTAGGCTTGAAGGGTTTTATGTTTTATTCTTTAGAAACTGATTAGCTGGCAAGTTTTTAAATTTCAGACGGTAAATGTTTGGTAGATTTATTGGTAGTGTGTTTTTTTATGAAATGTGAAACTAGACCACCATCTTATCCATTAACCTACCGCCAAGCAGCAGTGTTCGCATTGTTGTGTTCCGGTTTGAGGATGATGGATGGAGCCGGTGAAATGACTAGCATAGAGGCATTCCATCTTAGTCCTCAGGGTCGGCAACGCATTTGCAGTCTTGTGAATGCGAATGTTTATGGGTCACAGTTTCCACTTACCATCAGGTGGCCGTGTGCTCGTTTACCTTCCCATGCAATAAAAAAAAAGAGGAAAACGGCTGTTTATATAGAAGAACGATGGAATAGCTAATTGAGATCGTGATCTTAAAACAGTTTAACTATAGCGATTTCAGCACCATTGTCGAAGGTTAGCAGCAGAAAAGCATTCCTACTTGGACAAATGTAAGATATAAGATTATGTGGATTCGCACACAATTGGCTCAAACATATCCGTTATTTTGTAAGCGGCATGCTTAAATTAGTAGAGGTCAGTGAAGAAGAGCCAATAAATAATAGAGAGCCAGTCAGACACGTTCATAATGAATGAGTCTATATTTCAAAAATTGACGGTTCGATAGTTGTCATTTGGTCTCTCTTTGAATCTTGAATGAAGAGGGAAACGGATGATGCTTGTATGCGGCAGCAAACTCATTAATTTTGAAGAGTTATGCTCTACTGCTGCTCTATTTGAAGTGATATTCTATTTTCTTTTAATTTTAATTCAAATACTATGTTTCTATTGTTTTTGCTGACATTTTTTAAGCGCCCAAATAGTAAAATAGCTATATCACTGTTTTATTCAGTAATTATATCTGCGACGTCCTCGGCACAGTATAAACAATAGTTCATCTTCAAACAAAGGTATTGTTACGCCGCCGCGCCGATGGGATAAAGCGTCTCATTTTCAATCGTGAATTTTGGTGCTTTTGTAGCGTTTTCAGCAGGCTAATTAGCAGGGATAGTTTCAGTCCGTTTCAGAGGTAGCTCTATCACATATTATGCTATCCAAATTTCGACCAACTCGTCGTAGTTTTCAGGCGCCTGAAACATGTTTTCAGTCCGTGTCAGGCCACGCCTGAAAACCCATTTTCAGGCGTTTTCAGGACCCTTTATGGGCCTTTGAAGTACATTTCAGTATGTGGCAAATTTTCACAAAGAGTGAAAGAGATAGCATGATTAGAAAGAGACAGCAAGGTTGAGATAATTTGAGTATTCGGAATTTATTGTACGATTATTGTTTGTAACGGTTTCAGTTAGTGCGTTATTAAAGTCTACTTTTGATTATCGGTGTATTCGTGAATTTCTATCAGTTACCTACCCCCACGTACGTAACAGTATATTACGCGGCTTGCATGTGTGCGTGCCTCGATCGCACACGCTGCGTGCCAACACAAGCAAACTCAATTAGGACTTACCAAGCCGGATAATTCGGGGCCGCGCCGTGTCACCGCGTTTGGTTGCGTGCGTATTAATGGTCTAAGATCTGAATAGGAGGGCGACCTTCACCCAACTGTTTATGCAATTATAACGTAAGGTTAAATTCAAATTATTAGTACCGACTTACATGTTTGTACCTACCTACCCAACAGTTATGATGGAAAAATATAATAGTCAAACTAACGTTTGCATATTCTTTAGGCGTCATACTTTCGATTGGTATGTAATTACATACATACATAAACTCACGCCCTCATTCCCAGAGTGGGGTAGGCAGAGTTAAAGAATTACCAACAAGTCTTAAAACTTCTTGATAATTCTGTAACCACATTTTGCACAAATAGGCTAAGATGTTTCCCAGTGTATTAGTGACAGGTGGCAAGCCCATCGCCTAACAGTACTTCAAGCCTTTATTCCCTTAGTCGCCTCTTACGACATCCACGGGAAGACATGGAGTGGCACTATTCTAACCCGGCAACCACACGGATAATGGTATGTAATTGGTCTATTAATTAAGCAATTGCAATTTTATTGCTTTAAAATTGTTTTTTTATTTTTTATAAATAATTTACTGGACTGAAATTTTTCAGCCAACCTATACCTACGCTATTATATTAATTATCATATTAATTTTGGTATAAAATACTTTTTATCGAGTAAACAGCTGGGTTAAGGTCGTCACCTAATTCGGATCCCCTACTATAAGTATTGAGCAATGCGCATCGATGCAACCCTAGCGCAAAAGATGCTAAAAGGTAACGATACTCCTAGAGTCAGAGATGAAACTACTTTTTTATTTATACTATGCTCTTGGCCTGTCAGTCTTTATTTTTATCTGTAAGGTTTGCTTCCGCTAAGCATCTGATCAAGGACTATATTTAAAAAATGAATGTGACATGAAACCGTTGAAAAAATTATAGGAATTTATTATTAACTTTCTACTACCCGCTATTCTGTCTGAGTAGAAGACAATTAAAACGTTTTTCTCTTGACCTTCTTTCCTGAATTTAAATAGTAACGTATCATTATTTTGGACGTGTCAATTCAGGATTATTCTATGTCTATTTTTTTTATCCAGTTAGGCGTACATAATTGACACTCAAACATCGAAATATCCACGCAAACTTGAACATTTATAAGCCAAACTAGCTTTAAAAACACATTAAGAGAGAATAATTCCCAATCCACAAAACTTACATAGCTATAAATTTCAAGCCGACGCTTCTTTATCGTCCGAGGCGTAACTGGAGGAGAGCTTATGTCATCAGGTTCATAAAAAAACTTAGTCTGGTTCTGGTTTTTTACTTAGTTGCTAAAAATGTGTTGTATTTTCATACAAATCTGGTTCGATAAGATACTTGTAGGTACTAATAGCATACTTGGTACTTTAATTGATAGGTCAAAAAAGTTAAAAAAAAATATTTTTATTTTGGATTGTACGTTATTATGTGATGGTCGCAATTTTAATGTATCGACAGTGGTTATTATGACGTAGTTATGCAGTTCAGTTTACGCTGAGAGAAAAGGACAGAGCTATATAACTGCTATTAGCTCTGTCCTTTACGCTCGCCGTAAATTGAACTGCATAGCTAGGTCATAATAACCCCCAGTGCAATAGATCTTAAAACAACCTCCGGGATTATAATTATCTTTTACACACTCACGTACACTTTAATGATAGTCAAACTTATTTTACCCGAACTTTTTAATAGCTATTGCACTGTAATTAAATGTATGTTTGATAATAAGTATTTTCAAACGGAATTGCAGTAATAAAAAAATAGAATGTTATTTTTTTGGTGTCCTGCCGTTTGATCAAAAGTTTTTTGGCAAAATTACACTTGACAAACAACGTTTTGCAAAAAAATGTTAAGTCAATTGATCATTTTACTACTAGTCATTTTACAAATTACTTACTTTTCCAAATGATTAACAGTTAAATTTACATTTTATGAGGAAGACGAATCAGGGCATAACCGACTCGGATAGGTTAGGTTAGAAGGGAAAGGCGGGAGCTTGGCTCCCGCCTTGGCCTTCAAGGTTGTTTTTTTTTCTGCCCAGAAATAGGTAAACTAATTGCTAAATGATCAATTGCTAAGTGAGTTTTTGTAAGATGATACTTTTGTCAAATGTAACGTTTCACCAAATGACCATTTGTCAATAATTTTTTGGTCAAACATTAGTGAACCTATTTTTTTATGTCTCCACCTACTCTCCTCTCATCTCTAAAGTTGCCAAGTAATGGATTAATGTTCAGGTTATAAGTTCTACATTCAGCTCTTACGCAACCATGTTTGCAGTAGTAAAAAGATTTTCACACCAGGAAATATTTTATTTAAATGTGTGTTTGTTGATTTTTTTCCACGACTCCAACATTTTATTGCGGAAAATGGTCGCATACATCTTGAGGGACGAGGGATTATAAACAGCTAGTTGCTAAATAAGTTTTTGGTTATCTAGGGTTCTGGAATAATATACATACATACATATACTTACGCCTTCATTCCCAGAGTGGGGAAGGCAGAACTACAGAATAAGTAAATGAAATAATACAAAAACAAATATTCACTCACGCCTTCATTCTCAAAGTATGGTGGGCAGAGCTAAAAAATAAATAATCTAAAATACTTGACAGGTAAATTATTTTTAAAAGGATATTGATTGCGATGTTCTTTAAGCTTTAATGTTGCCAAGTCCAATAATTTTCACCATTAACCTTTGAAACTCTGCTTCCTGTGCTAATACTGTCAACAAATTGAAATATTCAAGAAAATTAATGAATTTGTTACCATGATCCTAAAGGTCGGGTTTCCCGGTCGTAGGGGTTATTGAGGTTAGGCGCCAGTCTCTTATAAGCCACCCGACCTGACATTTTGAGTCCGTGGCAAAAGACATGGACATAAGCCAATTTGGAAGTTACTTATAACTTGATGATGTAAAATATTAAGACTTGATTTTATGTGAGTTACGATAGGTTAAGCAAGTTGTTCACATAATTATGATAAGTAACGATTTTGTGGGTGGAAAGGATGAAAAAGGTAGAAGAAGATAAAGAATGTAGGAAGTGTGAAATTTAGCATCTACCTCTCTCTTTCTATCTCTCTCTCTCTCTCTCTCTGGCTGGCTTTAGCATAACTTCACCCTGTCTTAAAACTGCATCGAGCAAATGCTGGATGTGCCGGCTAGGCTACAATTGTAACCATTACAAGATAACCTGATATTTTGAATTGTTCCTAGGTATCTTAACTGATATCTTAGCCATACTTCCTTTATCAATGATCTCCGTCACTGTATTGTATTACTGTTTTGTTTTTTTTTTATTGGGATTGAATGATTGTGAGATGTGTGGCTGTGAAATGCATGTATGGTGCAATTTAGTTTATTTTCGTTAATGTCTAAAACTGTAATGTAATGTACCTGTAATGTTGCAATAAATGTATTTCGAAATTTGAAATCAACACGGGTTTAGCAGAATAGCTTTCTATGAAACGAAAATTCTGCAAAGTAATACGTTCTATGAACTTAGTGTCGGTGAAACCTAGATAAACCGGACATATTACATTCCTAGTTCGATAACAACTGACTTACAAGCTATCAACGGATAAAAGTGGCCAACATTTCCCGGTACGTATCGCATAAATTGTGTTTTTACTTGCACTGCAAAAAAGAAACGTCAGATTCTAAGAAAAATCTCAAGTTCACTAGAACACACAAATAGTAATGAGGATGCCATTGGACGGTCGAATTTTGAATGATGCAGTCTTAATAGTGAAAAGACCAGCCAAGTGCGAGCCGGAATCGCTCACGAAGGGTTCCATACAACATGAGCAAAAAACGGCAAATAATTAAGTTTTCTGTATGGGAGCCCCTTATTTTTTTTTAAATTCTGTTTTTAGTATTTGTTGCTAAAGCGGCAACAGAAATACATCTTCTGTGAAAATTGCATTTGTCTAGCTATCACGGTTCGTGAGATACAGCCTGGTGACAGACAGACAGACGGACGAACGGACAGCGGAGTATTAGTAATAGGGTCTCGTTTTTACTCTATGCGAACCCTAAAAAAGGTTAACTTTACTTACTTCATTTATTTTTCGTGATTCAAACAGGGGCCACTAAAAATCTTTTGGCTTTGACACAATCGGGAAATACAGCCTGGTGACAGACAGACAGGCGGAAGAAAGGACAGCGGAGTATTAGTAATAGGGTCTCGATTTTACCCTATGGGAACCCTAAAAAAGGTTAACTTTACTTACTTCATTTATTTTTCGTGATTCAAACAGGGGCCACTAAAAATCTTTTGGCTTTGACACAATCGGGAAATACAGCCTGGTGACAGACAGACAGGCGGAAGAAAGGACAGCGGAGTATTAGTAATAGGGTCTCATTTTTACCCTATGGGAACCCTAAAAAAGGTTAACTTTACTTACTTCATTTATTTTTCGTGATTCAAACAGGGGCCACTAAAAATCTTTTGGCTTTGACACAATCGGGAAATACAGCCTGGTGACAGACAGACAGGCGGAAGAAAGGACAGCGGAGTATTAGTAATAGGGTCTCGTTTTTACCCTATGGGAACCCTAAAAAAGGTTAACTTTACTTACTTTATTTATTTTTCGCGATTCAAACAGGGGCCACTAAAAATCTTTTGGCTTTGGTAGAATTTTGAACTTGATTGTATTGGCGTCGTTTTTTATCCTTTTTCAAACCCCGACCAAGAAGGAAATGGTGTGATATCGGTGTTAATGCTGCCCTCCTAAGCTTATGCTAAATCGCAGTATGTCAGACAAAACTCTTTTAGCAATATCAACCTTAGTACTAAGAGAATAGAACTAAAACTGCTTTGGTTATTGATTTTGGAATACTGTTTATTTGATTAGCAGTGCAGAGTTTGTGTCTGTGTGTGACATCTTTTGTCCCAAACGGAGTAACAGAGGCGGACTCTTTTTTTAATATTTAAATTGGAATGGTTCTTAGACAAAAAATTGCCAATTACGAGATATCAGTTCTGAAAAATATATTTTTTTCTTTATTTTTGTTTCCAAATAAACTTTAATTTTTGTCTGTCTTTCTATTTATTATTTTCAGTTAAGCACGCCATTTTACCAACAGTTTCATATCCTGCTAAGAGGTTGGCAGTAGAATTTAATTCCCCCGATGTTTCCTAGTATAATTTTATTACGGCCGACTGTTTCGCAGTGCTATTAAGATGACAAATGTTCGGGGGGCGGGTACTGAGACGCTAATCTGGATTTGACTGGAAAAAACTGGACAAGACAGGATTTCTCTGGATATTAAGCTTGTGTGTGTCGTCGATTTGCAAAAAGCGAGGAAGAATCAGTTTGCTAAAACACTATAAATGCATACATTATATACGTTTGACGACAGTAATAGCTACTGTTTTGAAATATGTACTTACTTATTTATCTATTTGTATAAAAATTACTTTTTCTGATGCATACAAAAGCATGTATTAATACTTTTTAGTAAAATATAACTTACTTCATTTTCAAGTAACTTCAACTCCAAATTAACACGGTTTTATCAGAAAATCGCTTTCTATGAAACGAAAATTCTGCGAATAAATACGATCTTTGAACTTAGTGTCGGTGAAATTAGGGTAAACAAGTTATATTACATACCTAGTTTGATAACAATTGACTTACAAGCTATCAACTCAACAGATAAAAGCGGCCAACTTTTCCCGGTAAGCTGACTACTAGAATTTCACTGTTATTAAAGCTTGTTACGTATGCATAAATTGTGTTTTACTTTCACTACAAAAAAAAAACGTCCGATTCGAAGATCTTTTTTAAGTTAACTAGAAAACACAAATAGTAATGAGGACGCCATTGGACGCATGAATATACTTGCCCAATAAAAAATTTGAAACTCATCGTCAATTCATAATAAAAAGGTATAAAATCTTTGCGGAATTCATTTTCATTTGTTTTAAAAATATTTTATTAAATCTAAACAAACCCAATTCGTGCGTATTAAGCGGATCGGAACAAACACTGACAATAATCAGCAATGATCGAATAACAGCATCGCACGAGCGTAAACGTAAGAAGCATTATGAACGCTTAACTGGCGAAATAAATCTGCATACGAAATAAATATTAGGCCTTCCTGCCGTTTAAGAAAATGACGAAAGTGATTAAGGCATGAACCAGTAAGGTGCGTGTCTAACTAACGCTCACCACTCACCAGTGATACAATTTAAGATTTGGGTAATATTTTTACATATGAGTAAAATAATAAAAGTTCAAGTCCGTAACACATTACTTGATATACAGATGGACAGACGGAAGAACGGACATACGAATGGATAGACGAACGAAAGATCATATTTTGGAGGCCTGGGAAGCAGTGTCTGCAAAAGATCTCAGTTTTGTCCTTTGGACACGCAATCCTTAAAATAAACCAATTATGATGTGTTATGAGTACAAGGTAAGTTATTATTGTAACGTATAAGCGAAGCCTGAATGTAAGAAACAATAACATTTCACCGGTGATGCTGCAAAACCGCGTAACTCACAAATTTTCGATACAGCAAAATAAACCTTACTTTCTTATTAAAAAGGTGCATTTTGCTCCTTATTTAAAATGTTACTTACGCGGTTTTGCAGTTTCACCGACGATTTGTTTGCAAGTTGTTTAATGTAAGTATTGTGTACTAAAATCAACAATAGGGAGATTTTCCTGCAGTTGTATTAATTAAAACAGTTTTTATAGAAGCCGTAGCATTAAGTCAAGGCAGTTTTTTTTTTTTTTTTTGTAAACAACAACAAAAAACCGAAAGCATATCAGCGCGTCGCAGCCAGCAACATGTGAAAATGAAATCCCGCATATTATATTATGAGGGATCCAATAACGGCCCTTGAGGAACATCTGCGAAAATAAATTGATCCACCGCGTTCGTCAGTGCAGATGTCTTTAAGGCGATAACACAAAAAGTCACTTTCGTTAAATCGGTTTTTAGGATAAACTGTCTGTTTTAAGAAAGTCTCGACGCTTTAAGTAAAATCAATTTCTGTAGGATAGAATTTCTAAAGGGATTCTTTTTATTGTTTATATACTATTAGACATTTATGATCTTGGTTATAGTTTGTATGGATTATTTTATTACTTTAATTGTTCGGCCGTTACTGTGTTTTTAAGGACCTAGAATATTCGTTATGAATTTTAAGTAGCATTGCATTTTGGCGCCAAATTGTTTTGAAAAAAAATGTAAAGTACTGAACTTTTTGATAAACAGCTGACGCATCAAATTGCGGCTCCAAATAGCAGCATTCTTGTAATGACGTCAACATAAGTAGAATAATAAGTGATTAAAAACTTGTCTTGGGGGCAAAATTCCTAGTTTCTGGGTGGCCATCTCGGTCTCCTCCTTGGTCCTTCTTGGTTGCCTCCTTTCATAGCAGTCACTAAGTTTTTTTAATTTTGATTTTTGAGATGTTTTAAAAGATCTGTGATCTAACTACCGTCTGTTTGTTGGTATGTTTCGTTCATCTAATCTCAGATACCATCAAAATCTCAAATCTGGAATTTGCGATATTTATGTTTAATTTAAATTTGGAAGGTTCTGTAGCCTCGTATAGTTCGACATGCTCATGGTTGATCTTTGTTATTACTGAAACTGAGTAATTTTAAGCTTATTCCGTTGTACATAGGTAGACATTTTATAAAATGTATCTGTATAGTTTATTAGTTATGTTTAGTTGTTTACTGGAAATAGTAGCGTAATATCGTAAAGTTAAATCAATCGTACACGGTTTTATTCACATCATTACCTCGATGATATATTCAATTGGGAATTCGAATACGTGAATATTGAGAGTTATATTGTTAATGCATTCATGCTTTAATTATAGATCATTAAAAGAGTTTCATAATGTAATTGTTTTTAATTTAGATACATTTTGATTAAATTTTGAGCTACTTATATTTCAACGCAGAACAATTACGTTACAATTATTATGTAAGTGTCTAATGTGATTAATTGTATTTCATTAAAACTGATTACCTTTTTGTTCATTTATTTATTTTGTTTCTTCGTCATTATAAATCAGCTTAAAAGGCATCTTAAAAATGCTCTTTATACCTATTACACTAGCGTTTTTTGCCGTGCTTACCAAGAATTTGTTTACCTACCGTTTAAGGAAACTTTTATTTGTATCGTAAAGCACAGCTAAAGGATTCCAATCGTACAAATAAACTAAGAGGGATACAAACGACTAGAAACGGTCCGTAATTACTTCCAATTCCAATAAACAGTTGAACAGAAAAACGTCCCGGCCAATAGGTGTTAAATACATTAGTATCATTCTTCGTTATCGATGTCTATATACTAAGCCGGGTTTATCCTTAAGAGTCCTTTACAAATTGGACAATTTTAATTAGACACGAGGAGAAAAAGGTCCGTTTGCAGGGTCCAGAGGCACCTTTATCTTTTTTAAGGGCTGTTAAAAAGATTAATAGAAGGGACGACCAGGTCATTGGATTGTATTTAGTAGCCTCCAGGGCTGAATAAAGCAATGTCTTTATTCGTAACGCTTCTGAAGTTAACAGTTACGCTCGATTAGGTATCGCATCGGAGTGGTTAATGGATATTGGGAGAAGCATCTGGGTTGATGGCTGCGGGGTTCCGTGATTGGAAGGGATCAAGATCATTTCTTAGTAAAGTTCGTTGATTAGTAAATAAAGTGATCATTTAGACGTACGCGTCCAATATACCAAAATGATAATTTTGTAGGTTTGATAGAGGGGAGATCGCTCTTTGAGTTTTCGTTATTATATTTTGAAAGAAAAAATCAGTATACAGCGAAGGAACGTTACTCTTTTTTTGCATGGCGATGGAAATTTTCATCATCCATCATAATAATGTCTGTTTTTATTTTTGTCTTATTAAGGGTTAAATATTTTGATTCGCAACTCCAACAAAATAGTTTTATAATTCAGTAAATTCTCTCTGCCGCCATTTTATCCGTATGAACACTGCTACAGGCTAATTTGACAGTTGATAATATTGGTACAGACGACATTATTAAGCTACAATGGAAATAAAATATTCAGCAGAATATAAATATAGTTTGTAACGTAACTTGACGTGATTTGCCTCGTCTATCTTTCAATTATGGAGGTAGGTAATAATAACCTTCAGCAACGAATCAATTTTAAAGTTAAAATCCGGGTAAGAGCATGTCAGACATTATTCAGTGCAGGGTTGCAAAGCCGTTACTATAAATACTTACAAAAACTATCTTACATAAAACGCATGTACTATTTTTTTCTTGAAAGTTATTTGGTGCTATCTTAGATATTTTAAATAGGTCTTAACTCTTTAGTCGAATATATCTCAGTAACCAAAGAAGTTTACTTAATCGTTTTAGTTTTCCTCTTAAATTCGTGACACCGGGTTTCATAAAACATATTTTTCCGTTTTTATTTTTTGTAATTTTAACTGGACATGCGGGTAAGGGCCGTATCACACTTGCAATTTTGTAGCGAGCGCGTCACAATTTCGCCTTGCTTTCAACTCAGCCGCAAATCGCAAGTGTGGTAAGGCCCACCCGCTACCCTACCGCTACCCGCTTAACTTAAAATAATTTTATCTGTAATTAAAAATAAATATAGTTTCTTGCGGCGTTTCTTCTCAGCAGTGGTCTTTTGCGAAGCGCTGGTAGATTTTTGACGTGTAAAGTGCCCGTGCGGCCTACTTTCTAAATAAACATATTTTTTTTCCCAGGAAGTATTTAAACGGCAGATGAAATACCTTTTATGGGATAATCCGTTATATTCCGTTAATGAATATTTATTATATTCATAATTCACGATAATCATTTAAAAATTTAAGTTTTTTATTATGAGACATAACTTGACTTTACTCTCCCTATTGAGTTATCATATCAGGTACATTTCAGACAGTCTGTATTTTGTGCTTTTGTTATTTTGTGTTTTTTAAATCAACGAAAAAAAATACAAACTAACATGACACTCCTAAGTTCAAATGTAAGAATCTAATATCAATTTCCTAAGGAACCAAAAGCCATTTTGTACAGTTTGGTCTTAACTTTTGTTTGGCCATGTAGTCTTTCTGTAATCCCAGTTAAAATCGTCTGAATCAGATAATTCCGTTCTGTAATTTGCGAGTCCCTGATCTCATTTTCTTATTATTTTCTCTTCGGAAAATCTTTTAAAGATAATGGAAGCGTTATCTACATGTATAACATCTTAACTGAATCTCGCGTCTGGGCGGTGATTGGTATTCATGGAAGCGAATTTGTTTAAGTTTAATTAATTAAAATTGTAGAAAAATACCGCAATTTATAAGTATATCCATCCATACCTTCAAGCTTGTAATCCCAGAGAAGGTTAGGCAGAGCTACAGAACTTTTAAAACTTGTTGATAACTCAGGAACCACAAAAGGTAAAAATAAAAAGCTAATTAAAAGTAATTTCCCAAAATTAAAAAAAAATGTATGACATCAAACTAAAATATTTTTTTCAAGTACCATTATGGATTAAAGTAAAAATGTGCTTTAATTAAAAGTTAGATTTTATACCTACGATATTTATTTTGACTTTAAAAATGGTCATTTTATGGCAAAGAAATTAAGATATACTTAAAAATATTTATTAAAAATGAGGTTAATTTCACTAATTCAGTCTTGTGCCAAATACTAATATATTATGATTGAATAAAAAACTGAGTACCACTTAAACTATTTTAGGAAATGATCCTAATTGAAGACGATTGGCTTTCCGAGTTTAAGTATCCTTTTTGTTTCAAACTAGGACTCTTAATTAATTTCAACCTCCCACTTTCGTATCCTTTCTTAGCAAGGCACCAGAACAAAAAATATATATTTCATATCAATCAGGGACAGTATTTCTCATTTAATTTCAAATAAATAGTACAATATTGCTTACTAGTATTACTTACCTATTGAATTTGATCAATGAAAATGTACTTGACCATTTTTATTGCTAGTGACAAATCAATTAAGACGTAAACTAACTATGAATGAACCTCTGACAAAAACAGACCTTATTTTATAGGTATTTGAAAACTTAAGCTGACGCGGTCATACCTTTTTTTACAATTTTATATGAGCGCCAAAGTTTTTTTTTAATAAAAATAAAGCTTTGTATTCTAACAGAGACCAAATTCACATAATTTTAAGACCACAGTTTATTAATTAACGAAACTTTTACTCAGAATTTTTTGATTGGCTATCAAAATTGAGAAGCCAATTTCGTGGAACATTTTTTGGGTAAAACGCAAGCGTTTCTGTTAAGTGGCCACCTCTGTATATAATCCCCTTGTATAATGACATGGTTTTACAAAATCTCAATGAAATATTCCCTGAACGCTAATATAACAAAAGATTTTGGATCTCTACCCTGCCTCGGCCGAGGTCAGGGCAGGTTAATTCACTTCTCCCTGTATCACCCTCACTGGGATAGACTACGTCGCCGCCAACTACTGCATTAACTACAATTGAAGACAGTAAAAGGGATGCTATAAAGCTTTCCGTTTCTTTTCGCATCGCCTAAGGTAACGTTTGTGTTTTATTGAAAGGTATTTTTATTTAATTTTTCATTTCAAGAAGATGACATTTTATAAATTGCAGTGTTTTATGTGTTTTTTATGCGCTGGTACTCTTATAAAATAATAGATGCTCAAACGGGCTTCATAGCAAAAGAGAACCTTTTTATTATTATGATGTGCTTCGCCGAGACATAAATATGTTACGCTCCGGACACATTCCTTTAAATAAGTTTGCGTTTTTAATGCGTAAGGTTCCGTCGCCTAATTGTACAGAATACAATTTCGTAGAAGACTTGTACCACATTTTGATGGAATGCATCCGGAACAAGCCCGTGAGAAGGCAAATTATTGACGAGATATTTATTATTAGTTGGTCGTAATAATTGTTGGTCTCATCCATTGTCTGATGTCGCCAAAAAAAGTATAGGTTTGGCTGTAGTAGGCTTTAGTGGAAGATACGATACTTTCTATAACAAAAATAGAGTGGCATAGTCACCAAATACCTAGTGAAGGTAGCTCTTTAAATAAAGATTTTAAAAACATGAGCTTGGAAAATAAAAATATTATTTTTCTGACATATTTACCTTTCGCATAGTTTCCTTCAGCATGCATTCCCTTCTATTTTTTTTCTAATTCAGAATCATACTTCGGCACATTGTCAATGATTATAACCTTATCGAATATTGATTTCGCGAAAATATATTTCATATAATGGTTAGGTGGCATAAAGTTGTAACCTAACCATACCTACTATATATACGTTTCTGTTAGTGTCGCCGTCATGCCACGTATATTTAAACATTTTTTTTATTTGAGTAAAAGTTTTTGCGATTCATATCATGCGAAGTGAATTTCCCTTCCCATCTTGTTGCTAAGGAACGCATCTAAGTCGTCCCGCGGTAAACCCCATGATTAAAGCAAAAAAATGATTTCCGATTTATATTGCTTAAAAGCTCGAGGTATTTCGTAGCGCCCTCGTTACTTAAGCTCTTTTAAGCTTTTTTTAGCTTTATTGTAAAAATAGGACTAATAAATTAGATTTATATTTAAATAATTTATAATTTAAATTTATTTGACTTAGTTTCCCTCCAAAGAGGAAATAATGTTTTATTAAATATTTAAAGTAAATCAATAATTCTACATAATTTTTAGTTACACAAATATTTGCGAAAAACTATCAAAGCCACGTTTCATCTCTTATTTTGTCCGCGAGTGCACTCAGTATCCAAAATGAATGTCGCCTGTGGGACCATAAATCCTTAAATATTAAAACTGCGCAGTGACCATACGTCCGACAAGAGGAAGGGAATTAATGAAGTCATTTATATTGTTTGAAAAAGGGTTTCTTTCGCGGTGATTTTGTAAATAAAAGGGTTATTTGTGTCGACACAGATGTTAAAAGTTTGCGGGTGGGTTTTGCGGTTTTACTTTTTTAATATGTTGTGTAATTAAAGGTTTTAAAAAAGCGATTTATTATTTCATGGTCCTTACTGATTTTTATCCCGTGTGGTTGCCGGGTTAGAATAGTGCCACTCCATGTCTTCCCGTGGATGTCGTAAGAGGCGACTAAGGGAATAAAGGCTTTTAGTACTGATAGGCGATGGGCTTGCAACCTGTCACTAATGTGCTGGTAAACATCTTAGCCTAATTGTGCAAAATGTGGTTACAGAATTATCAACCAATTTTTAGAGTGGTTGGTAATTCTGTAGCTCTGCCTACCCCACTCTGGGAATGAAGGCGTGAGTTTATGTATGTATGCATGCATGTACTGATTTTTGTCAGAGAGTCCTGTCTAAATCATTTCTCTATTTACTACAGAAAATGTATGGACGTAAGAATAAGAGAAAGTATTCTAAATAATAGTCTTCACCACTAGTAACCTTCTAGACTCTCACAGTCATATTTGTAAATAAGTTTGTTACTCATTTACGGTGAAATGGTTTGACGGATTTGAATTTAGTTAAAACTCAAAATTAAGTAAAAATTTGACAATATGCAAAAAAAAACACTTTAAAATTTGTGAACTGATAAAGAAATTACCCTGTATACAACGCGGAATATTAAAACAAATGTTATTATAGGGTTATTAGTTTTGTTAGTCTTAAATACAAGATTATTATCAAAGTCATAATAGTTAAAGGTACGGTCGGCCGTATAGTAAGTTGTATTTAAGCGCTTTTTCATTTTAACATTTAACATTTTAACAAAGCAACAAGGTACCTACTAAATTGTGAACCTACCTATAAGGCTGATTGTACTTACCTACTTCTTTATTGTGACACGTTTTACTACATAATGTATTTTTTAAGTGACCATTTATTTTATTATATTAGTAAAACGGTACATTTTTTCAAGTATTTATAAGTTTTGAACACATCAGCTGATGCCACGTTTTACTGACATGACGTTGACTGTTTACGCTTTTTGGTTTACATACTTAATTCATACTTAACTAGAAGACGCACGCGACTTTGTACGCCTAGAATTAGTTTCCCGTCACTCCCCCTACTTTAACCCCTTAGGGGACGAATTTCCAATAATCCCTTCTCAGTGCACCCCTAGTCCTCATGAGGAAACTACGTGCTAAATTTGGGATCTCTAGACCCAGTGGTTTGGGCTGTGCGTTGATATGTCTGTCTGTTTATTCTATTATATATTTATATTTAAAAATAATTCGGTGTTTCATAAATTGATAAAAAATAATTTTGATTTTTCGTTTTTTTTTTTTTTTAATTAGCCATATTACATTCCTAGTTACAAAAATATTTAATTAAGCACGAAGGCTGAACAATTATTACATTAGATAGCTACTCGGAAAAAAGCGAAATCTCGACGAGAATATTATTTTCAAAGTTCATCACCTTAACAAAGGGAAACAAATTAAGGAGCAATCCCTATTCCTTTGTTCGTTACAATTACATGCAGTGATAAATTAGGAAAATCATTTACTTAGTCGTACAACAAATCCTGCCTTGTTTTAGACATACAAATTAATAAGGTGCCTTTTGGCAGAAGAATCAAATTTCAGACGCGTGATAAGACTAAAGCAATTATCATTATTATTACAAATAGGAAGTTTCTATAAGCAGTTTAATATAAAATAGTTATGAAAAAAGAAATACAATGGCAAGGTAGCCAAACAATAAATACAATTCTGTAAATCTGCAATCGGGGATTTTTAAGATTAATTCTGCAAGATATCAAATGATTTCGCTAGGTTTTAGTACCTATTTATGTACAGTCAAGGAAATTGATTCCTAGACCATTTTGGACTATGTCAAAGTGACACTGTAAATAAAATCATATTATGATTTGACGTAATCAATTCAAACGTAAGAGTCTTCTTATTAACCTCGTAACGCCCAGTGTGCAATAGGATGTACATAATCAAGGCTATTTACTTTGAACTCTGTTGCAATTAGAATAAGGGTTGTTTTCCTATGTTCAATAACTGAAAATGACATTTTCGGACAATCGCAATTGAACTTTATTCCCTTGATTGTAGATTCAAAGTACCAGTTACAAAATACTCCCATTTTTCAGTATGGGGGGCCTTACGAGGCTAAGAAGACTTACGTTTGGTTTTTTTTTTTTTTTATAGCATGGGAAGGCAAACGAGCACACAGGCCACCTGATGGTAAGTGGAAACTGTGACCCATAGACATTCGCATTCACAAGACTGCAAATGCGTTGCCAACCCTGAGGACTAAGATGGAATGCCTCTATGCTAGCCATTTCACCGGCTGTCTTATCCCCAAACCGGAACACAACAATGCAAACACTGCTGCTTGGCGGTAGGTTAATGGATAAGATGGTGGTACCAACCCGGACGGACCCTGCACAAGGTCCTCCCACAAGTACATCACTATGACTGATTACGTCACTATGACAAATAGTCCAAAATGGTCTAGGAATCAATTCCTTGACTGTACATGTTAGTCTGTTATATTTTTAAACTTAATTAGTCATGTTGGTCATGTGGCTTAGAAAAAAGTATAATCACATTAAAAATATCAAAGCAAGGCTTATTCGGTTCTGGCCCAATATTGCAAGTAACCACAAAAAAATAATATTATAACTGAACTTGGCAGATCGTGTTGCCCATCCTGCAAACTGATTGTGCAGCTCGATGGAGCATTATTTATGGCATGCATGTTTTTCACAAATAAATGTTTTATTGTCTCGTTCAAGATAAGGCTTTACTTCAACATTAAATAACGTCTTTATGGTATACGTCTTTCTTAAAGTCACAAGAAAACACGTAGAATAGAAGTGTCCCGCGTGGTGGCCGGGTTAGAATAATGCCATTCAAAGTCTTTCCGTGGATGTCGTAAGAGGCGACTAAGGGAATAAAGGCTGGTACTGTTAGGCAAAGGCCTTGCAACCTGTCAGTAATGCACTGGTAAAATATCTTCGCCTAGTTGTGCAAAATGTGGTTACTGAATTATTAACAAATTATTAGAGTAGGTGGTAAATTTTGTAGCTCTGCCTACCCCTCTGGGAATGAAGGCATGAGTTTATTTATAATAATATCGTATGAATAGAAATTTACTAGGTCTTTTTAATTGTTGATATTTATTATGATAAATTATATTTATACATTCATATGCCGTAAAGCAAAATCTTAAAAAATATTTTCTTCATGTAATTATTCTTTTCATATTATGATCAAGCCTAATCAACATTGCTTTTTCAAATGACCTTATTTATTAAAAATATCTTCGTGTGTTTTTGTTCCGCTGATATTTCCTCATTAAAAAGATATTTACAATCCCTTAGCAGAAAAGCAATAAAGGGATATTAAATCTTCGACGGTACACGCAATATTACAGGCCATATTGCATGAGAAGTTGAGGGAAAACAGTAGGTACATTATTAGGGAAGAAATTTGTTCATTTGTTAGAGGCGAGAGTGACGTTAAGATAAGTTATGAAGGCTTGGTACGTTTTCTGCAAGTTTCTTAAAACGTGCCTTCAGAGTAACCAGAGGCTGTTTTATGAACTTTTAAAATCTGCCAAGTACCATTCAGTGAAATAAATATAAGTATAGGATTTATAATTGGTTAGGGGTTAACTGTTTACAATAACAACAAAAAGAAAACTTGATGATTTTTAAATACTTTTTCAATTCTACCACATTTGTTTGTCTACTTTTTTTTATGATTACAGTTTGGAGTCTACATGCCGCCATATTGAATTTTAATTAATGCCATATCTTTAGTTACAGTCACAAGATTAAAACAAATCGATTGACATTATAAATCATCAAAATCGATCTAGGCGTTTAGTTTCTAGAACGCCACAAAGGAACAAACATACATGTATAGGCTGATAAACACAATACCCTCCTCTTTCGGCGGTTAGGTAAATAGGCCAGTGATCACAAATTCTGTAAACTTTGTAAGGCAGCGAAGGACAATTTTAGCATTTATAATAACCATTGAGGAGTTCACGCACTGCTAAGAAATACATTCCAAACTTATTTCAATGATATCATTACTAAATCTAACAATCTCGAGAATGTAGGGAATTCGGTTCTTATTACCACAATTTAAAGAGTTTCTCCTGTTACTCGATATGACATGTAATATCACCCATAACTCCTAACCTCATAGGCATATAAAACTCCCCTGTACTTAAACAGATAATGCTTTTTTCTCATACTTAAACAACAGGAAAATTCAATCTGAAAGCGCTCCCTCGCATCGTTTGAACTCCGCTGGCGCATTACGCTTTATTTAAGCGTTATCGTTTCGCTCGAACGCGCTTCGAGCACAGTAAGCTATGCACTTTTATCACATACGTTATAAATCCTTTGTGTTGTAGTCATAAATCAGCAGATACTAAGGTTTCTCTTTGACGTAACCGCTGACATGCTCGTCAACTGGCTTTATATCAATATCTATTCCACATTATATTAGCCAATATTGTTGCTTTGTTGTAGTGATGTTATGTTAAAGATTTCAATTTACATACATATTTTCACGCCTGTAATCCCAGAGTGGGCTAGGCAGAGCTACAGAATTACAACTTAAAAAGTTGTTGTTAATTCTGTAAACACAATTTGCACAAATAGGCTAAGATGTTTACTAGCATATTAGTGACAGGTTGCAAGCCCATCGCCTAACAGTACTACTATCTAGCCTATATTCCCTTAGTCGCCTCTTACGACATACACGGGAAAATATGGAGTGGCACTATTCTAACCAGGCAACCACACGGGGAATCACAATGTGATTTGGTATTTTTTGACACGCAATGTAATTTTTATTGTAATATTATACATACATAAACTCACGCCTTCATTCCCAGAGTGGGGTAGGCAGAGCTAAAGAATTACCAACAAGTCTTAAAACTTCTTGATAATTCTGTAACCACATTTTGCACAAGTAGGCTAAGATGTTTCCCAGTGTATTAGTGACAGGTGGCAAGCCCATCGCCTAACAGTACTGCAAGCCTTGAATCCCTTAGTCACCTCTTACGACATCCAAGGGAAGACATGGAGTGGTACTATTCTTACCTGGCAACCACACGGGTTACGGGGTGTAATATTATGATGATGCGTTTACCCGCCTTCGAAAATAATATCATTATCATAATAATGTTTTTGGAACGCGAGTAAACGGCGATTGAAAAAAAATGGGTGGCAGGGATTAACGAAAGAAAAAAAGTGACACTTGCCCCACAGAGTCAGTGCTCTTAAAGTGGTAGTGGTGAATTTAACTTAACAGATTGTGCCTCATAAAGAAGCTCAAAGTCACTCAGAAATGATGATATCCGCAGTAGAACTAAGGTTACCGACATAGCCCGAAGAATAGCTAAACTGAAGTGGCAGTGGGCGGGGCACATCGCTCGCAGGACTGATGGCCGATGGGGCCAGAAGGTTCTTGAGTGGCGTCCGCGGACCGGGAGACGAGCTGAAGGTAGGCCTCCAACAAGATGGAGTGACGACCTTGTAAGCATCGCGGGAACGCGGTGGATGCGAAATGCACAAGACCGGTCTGAGTGGAGAGCCTTGGGGGAGGCCTATGTCCAGCAGAGGACGTCTTACGGCTGACATGATGATGATGATAATGATGATGAGATTGTGTGTTACTGTGGAAGTTGTAAATTAGAGTTAAGAAATAAACGAGTACTGTAATAGATTAAAGTTTATTGTACATTGATGAATAAATAAACCAAACTAAACTAAACATACTACCGCCGTCTACTTCACTTCACAAGGCCTCTATTGAAACACGGTAAAACAATATAGCTTTTGACATGTTATCATATCGTTAACTTTAGCCAGCGTTGCTAGTCAGTAATGGTTGCTGAGTTAATAACAATACGGTAACCCGGCAAATCCAGTATTGTTTTACTGCGTCAAAAGATGATTAAAATGTAGAAGTAAGATAGGCTCAACCAAAATGGAATAAAGCCTTTGACTTCTCAAGCAAAATGTATATGAATATACGTATCCTAACAAGATTTTAGGCAGTGTTGGTACCCTACAACAAAATTTACAAATGATCTAGTCAGAATATAAATCTTAGTCTATTTATGAAAAATGTGGTTATATAAACAAGTTTTTAGAGTTGTAGGTAATTCTGTAGCTCTGCCTACCCCACTCTGGGAACAAAGTTCTGAGTTTTTGTCATGCGGCAAGCTCTTATGTTATATCTTTATTTTACTTGGTTGTTAATGGTCAAATATTGCAGTGGCGACTCTTTCATTCATATTAAAACGAAAGAAATATAAATTCGGAAAATGCTACCAACTGAATTGCCGGCATAATAGATTTAAGAAAACTTATCCATCTTAATGAATCCATTAATCAAATAATCAGCTTAACGCGAGCCATTGCTGGACGTTAGCCTAATCGTTTACGTAAAGGCTGTCAATACTGCACCACGTCATGTTCGCTCCATCGACATGACCAAACAAGACATGTCACACGAGTCTAATGTCTTGTCGAAAGTCAGCCACGCAATGCAGTTGTCTCCAGGAGTTACGGATGTCTTTGGATTGTCTTTGTCAAAATCTAGGAGTAAAATTATCTAGTTTATGAAACGGATTTTTGTAAAAAAGTTACCGGTAAGATCTAATAATACAGAGGCCTGGTGAAGGTCACAAGAATGTACTGGTAAA
This sequence comes from Acleris emargana, assembly GCA_927399475.2. Classification (NCBI taxonomy): domain Eukaryota; kingdom Metazoa; phylum Arthropoda; class Insecta; order Lepidoptera; family Tortricidae; genus Acleris; species Acleris emargana. Next base: position 4,409,599 of record OV656839.1, on the reverse strand, counting down.
AGTTATTATTAGGTCTCTAGAGATCCTGTTGAGACCATTACACCTTTAAGCTAGAATGATGATGAGGATGACAAGGAGTCTAACACGATTAATTACATTAAATAAAATAAAAATCATAAATTTACACGTGCAATGAAACATTATAAATCGTTGGATATAAATAATGGTGGAAGTCAGTGTTTTTTTTGACGTATTCCCGTATTGCATAGCAATTGACCGTAGACATCAATATAGAGAGTCTCTGAAATATTAAAGAGAAGTTTGCTCAGTAGTGGAACGGTTAAAAACATAGGTACATATATAAACTCACGCCTTCATTCCCAGAGTGGGGTAGGCAGAGCTACAGAATTTGGCGGCAATTATATAATTACAAAAAAACTTATTTCTATATAGTCACCATTTCGGCCCACATCCACCCACTGCGCAGGGTAAAGGTCTCTTCATTTTCACTCAACTTTACCCGGTCTCGTGCTAACGCCATCCATCCTTTCCCAACTGTCTGCCAAATGTCATAAGACCAACGAGCTGATGGACTGCCTACTGTTCTGTTACCTAATCTTGGCCACCACTCCGTTAGCGCCCTTGACCCCCCGCCATCGATTTGCCTAGCCAAGTGTCCCACCCATCTCTTCTCCAGTTGCGTTGTCCTTTGGCTGACATCCGTCACTTTAATCCTGCGCCTAATCTCAACATTTGGTACGTAATCCAGAAGTGAAATTCCTCACATGGACCACTCTATAGCTCTTTGTGCAACTTTAATTTGGTGCCTTTGTGAGCGTCCATGTTTCCGATCCATACGTGAGGACGGGGAAGACACATTGGTCAAAAACTTTTGTTTTTTAACCATTGTGAGAGATTAACATTGAAGACTATCTCTAGTAAGAGTACTTTTTACAGAAATTAATGTCTTAACTGCAGCGTCTCTATTTGTTCATGAGAATATTATTTATGTTATTAACAATTTGAATTCTCTCACCAAAAGTTCTGATACACATAATTTAAATACTAGAAATAAAAAAAAATGTTATTCGAAAATTCCGCGTCCGTAAAGTTTATAAATCATTAGTTGGTCAATGCATTCATTTCTATAATAAATTACCTAACGAAGTTTAAAAGTTATCCTTTCCAGCACTTAAACATTACTTTAAAAAGTTGGTAATGTCTCAAGCGTACTATAGGGTCGAGGACTATCTTACAGACAAAAATTCTTGGCTGAAACCCGAAACTTAGTCGTTAATAATTTGTACAAATGCAAAAGTTTTATCTTGTCTAGAGGACACCGTTGATGTAGGAATACATGTCGAAAATTTTATGAGGTTGTCTTTTTTTTTTTCTTTTTCGACTTTTTCATTTTAACATTTATACCTTTATGTAATAATAGAGTAAGTAGTATCATTGTAGTATATAATATGTTTAAAAAATGACTGACTGCTGAGTTTCTTGCGGCGTTTCTTCTCAGCAGTGGTCTCTTCTTGGAAAGCGCTGGTAGACTCTTGACGTGTAAAAGCGCCCGTGCGGCCTACTTACTGAACCAATGTCTTTTATCATTTATCTTTATCTATAGTTTATTAATAGCCGCCCATCCCAGCTGAACTCGTCTCGCAATCTTTTTTGCTTGCCTATTTTGGCCAAAAGTTAAGCAGTATCCAGGGCAATTTGGTACTTGAACCGGGAAGCTCGTCATGATCTTCGTCTGGGTCATGTTCATCCTGAGACCCACTTTCAAAGACTCTGCGTGAAGGTCTTCTAGCATATTCAGGAGATGCTCAACGCTCTCAGCTACGATAACGAAATTGTCAGCTGGTAGGTGCGAGAGCCAAGTGCCGCTAATGTTAACTCCACTTTTATCCCATTTGAGCATCTTCATAACACATGCAATTATGCGAAAAAGTTCTGCCTCACTTCTTTGCAGATTGCATGGTAGCTCCTACCCCATTCTAAAGACCATAGTAGGTTCATACGACTCCTCCGTCATGCGGCATTTCAATCGTCTTATGACCGAAAAACGGAGCCTTATGTAGCCTTTTCTTTTGTGTGTTGTTGAAGTACTAATATAGTTCATGTAAGTTATGTTACTAACGAATTTTGTTGGGCCATTATGTTGTCTGATTTTAATAATAAATAAATAAATAAAAATAACATCTTTAAGAAAATTTGTAAAGATCTTCAAAATTCAATTTTAGCTTGCTATTCATTATAAACTAATATTGGTATTTACGAATTCGGGTCAAACATAAAGTACACTAACTTTGCTCAGCCATATTTGCGAGCAATCATTTTGTTTTATGACTTTGGCGAAGCACCAATACGTCCAACAATATTATTAGCTTGGACATATGAGACTGCCACTGCTCAGGAATTGCAACAGGTGCACCAAATGGGGCAAGGCAATAGCTGAGCAGTAATGTAGTTATCCGCCAGGAGCAGTTCCGAAAATTTCAACTGTGCTGTGAAAGTATTCCCTGGTTTAAAACAATTGCTTACTAGTTTTTCCATATAATGGAACAAAAAACAATCCCATCGTGATTTTTGAACAAAAGTTAACTACTCCTTTTAGTGGTCGTCATATTATGTATTTTGTGAGTATATTTCTTATGCTAGATTTAACTTACAATAAAACTCACGTAGTTTTTTTTTAAATGCTGTTTTGAATTGATTAAAAGAACCCTTTCATGATGCATTACGTAATATATGAAAATATGTATTTTAAAAATATTTTTATTGCGCAAATTGAGATTGCTTAGCTCCTCATAATAATATTTACCTTTTTCATCAAATTGATTGGTAATAAAATCATAATATTTCAATGACCATAAAACATAAATAATGTCCGCAATCCACCGTCATTGTATCAAACAGTTGTTTTTTTGTGCATTGAAAACATAAAGAAAATTTTAGTCTGCGTATTTTGTATAAAGCTGCCTATTAAATAAAATATAAAATGTTTAAATCTGGGGAACATGAGGGATCAAATTTTAATTTTAATTTTGAATGAAACTTTTAATTCAAAATTCCCTCAAAAATGAAATGATCCAAAAATTTCTTGCCTGGAAAAACCATATGCGAATAAACCTTTAAAAGTGCATTTTCGTTTACCCTTTTATACGGATTAACTATCGAAACAATAAACTCGTAAAAACTAGAAACAATGTTGCTTTACACGCGTTGCCCATTAAACTTTATTAAAACTCTATTTATGTTTCTGCGGGAAAAGAGAATGTGTGGGATTTTTCAACGCTATTTTCATTGATAAAATATGTTGATGTTAGTGTCCTAGTAAAAACTGAAAAGCAGCTTAAGTCTAGTAATATTCTGTTTATGTATATTCCCTTTTGTAGTACGAATTAAGTCGACTTATACACTTAATTTATCACTAAGACTCCAAAATTAAATTCACAGTTTTGAATTATTTTGTATTTTAGCACTTTAATGATTAATACAGGAGTTAATTACGTTTCAAGAAATAGTTTATAATTGGACATTTAAAAAAAATTGTTTAACTTTATTATAATGTATTTCTTTGGTTCCTTAGCAAATAAACCGCAGATTTATAAAATCGATAAGCACTTATTTGGTTAGAATTTAATGGACCAAACGAAAACCAAAAATTATACAAGTTCTACGGTGAAGAAAGCTAGTGAAATACATATAATTATTCTCAGACGCTTTTTGGCGCTCTCTGTTATTGTATGAAGTGTAACAAAATATTTAATGATACAAACTTTGTAAATACTTTGCGATAGGCGAAGCGTCAATAACGTATTCACTCGTAAAGCGGGTAACAATGGAATAAATCTTTGCATGAAGAGAACGTGCCAACGATGCATTGCTTTATTTAGAAAATACAAAGCAATATGTAGATTAGGTTTTCATATTATGTTTTTTTTAAGGTAAAGAAAAGGCGAACTAATACAAAGGCTTAAGAAGTGGCTTCTAAAGCCCATGGATATATATGACGCAGTTGGCGCAGTGGGTAGTTACTCTGCATACTAGGGTAGCGGTCCTGGATTTGATCCCCGTTAAGGGCAAATATTTGTGTGATAATCCCAATTCTTATCGAGCCTTACATGTTTTTTTAATTAAGGTATATATTTTACTGAACGAAAATAATGTTTTTCATAAAAGGCTTTTTTTGAAACAATAAACTGCACTAGAATAACTACGGATTGCCGATTTTTATTTCTTTTGACACGCTTTTAAAAAATGCAATAAGGTTTTTTTTATTTTTGTTTATGTATTTTCTCTACCAAAGTATATTTATCGTTGCCATATTACAAGAAGGTGTCCAACAATATCCACCATCGTGTCTAACAATATATATTTTTTAAACTTTATTGTTAATATTTTGCACTGCCAGATCAAAAGAGTAGTAACTCAAAATACAACTTTATTTTAAAATAAACTTTAATACAACGTCTATGAGCTTGAAACAAAACTGACAATGATTTTGAGTTGATACTGTCTTGATCTAGCAGTGCAATTTGAGAACGTCTTATTATTTTACCAACACTGCATTTTGCAACACATAAAGACTTACTTGCAAAACCGATTGTCTTAAAACAACTCAAGCGCTGGTTTTTAACGTTGCTCAATGGAGAGGGCACAACAAATTTCTCTTAGAATAGTGATGTAGATTTTTTTATTCACAAGAACGAACTCAAGATAAAGGTAAAGCTAAACCACTCCTGTTTGATGGCACAATATCTATCAAAGAGCCTGGTAATGGGGGTATTTGCGGCAGACTCCGGGAGCATTTTTTTTGTTTACTCAAATGGCTGAAAGCTCGACGAACTGTGTTTTATTTTGTACCAAGTTCAAGTAAAAATCAATTCTACTTACTACTTTTGTTACACAAAGTTAATTGATTTGTATGATATCAGGGGACAGTGTGTGTGTGCCGATTGACCTAGTCACATACTAAGCTCTAGGCTTGTACTATGGGTAATAGACAACGATATAAATACTTATATAGATAAATATATACTTGAATACATAGAACACATCCTTGACTCAGGATCAAATATTCGCGCTCATCACACAAATATCTACCCTTACCCGTATTTGAACCCAGGACCACTAGCTTCGTAGACAGGGCCACTAACAACTAGGCCAGCGCGTCGTCAAACAAAATATAATATTCACCATTTCTATAAACTAATTTCTATTGTTGCAATTGTAGTCAAGATTATTGTTAACATTGTCATGATCATTATTAGTACTTATAAGGTTTTAAGATGTATCGTCATTATATAAAATATGTATGATATTTTTAAATTTGTCAAAAAATGTTTTCGGAAGGTCAGCTCGTGAAAAGACAAGGCTATTAAGATATCGTGTCCGAACCCTAACGGTGGCCGTGTACCAATGAGTTTACACTATCCAAAGTTCTTACGGTAATGGACAATATTGTAAGAAATTCTACACATTGCAACAGCTGAATATGTAAGGGATATTGCACTAAAGTTCCAACAACGCCAACGCCCGTGTGGTTGCCGGGTTAGAATAGTACCACTCCATTTCTTCCCGAGGATGTCGTAAGAGGCGACTAAGGGAATAAAGGCTTGTAGTACTGTTAAGCTATGGGCTTGCAACCCGTCACTAATACGCTTGTAAACATCTTAGCCTAATTGTGCAAAGTGTGGTTACAGAATTATCAACAAGTTTTAAAAGTTGTTGGTAATTCTTTAGCTCTGCCTACCCCACTTTGGGAATAAAGGCGTGAGTTTATGTATGTATGAATGTTCCAACAGTCTCGAAGTGTATCCAAAAGGTCCTTTATCTGTTCAAAATATCATGCAGTGCCCCTTTCTACTTTCAAGTTAAGACAAACTATCATAAATTTAACAAAATAGTTTAATTCAATGTGGAAAACTGGAAATGCATCCGCTCAAAGACGTGCGCGAGAAAATCACAAACATAAAGCGTTCCCAGGCACGGAGGCTGAGAGAACCAATAACAGTATTGAGGGGAATGTTCCAGGTAATTTCTGGAACAGAATTGGAACAGCAGATACGCTATTTGTTTACATTATGCATCATTGATGAGCATTCAAATAAGGAATGAGGTAGTTCAGTTAAGTTTTGGTGGAATTGTGAAGGGGAGTTAACATGACATACTGAAGCAAGAGATAGAGCTAGATAATACTATAGCTCTGTCCCTTTCTCTAAACTCAAATTGAACTTCTTTAGTGTATCAAACTAACCCCCTGATGACTTATTATTTTAGAATATATCTATTTCAGCCTTCAGCCTTCGCTGTGAGAACCAATAACAGTATTGAGGGGAATGTTCCTGGTAATTTTGGTGGAATTATGAAGAGGAGTAAACATGACATACTGAAACAGTTCAGTTCAGGTTGAAAAACAGAGATAGAGCTAGATAATACCATAGCTCTGTCCCTTTCTCTAAACTCAAATTGATTCACTTTAGTATATCAATCTAACCCCCCTGATGACTTACTATTTTAGAATATATGTATCCATTTCAGCCTTCAGCCTTTGCTGAGAGAACCAATAACAGTATTGAGAGGAATGTTCCAGGTAATTTCTGAACTAGAATTGGAACAGCAGATACGCTATTTGTTTACATTATGCATCATTGATGAGCGCATCTCGTGCGATTTACATCGAATTAGAAATATGGTGGTTTAGTTTAGTTTTGGTGGAATTATGAAGAGAAGTAAACATGACATACTGAAGCAGTTCAGTTCAGGTTGAAAAACAGAGATAGAGCTAGATAATACCATAGCTCTGTCCCTTTCTCTAAACACAAATTGAACTTCTTTAGTGTATCAAACTAACCCCCTGATGACTTGTTATTTTAGAATATATCTATTTCAGCCTTCAGCCTTCGCTGAGAGAACCAATAACAGTATTGAGGGGAATGTTCCTGGTAATTTCTGGACTAGAATTGGAAGAACAGATACGCTATTTGTTTACATTATGCATCATTGATGAGCGCATCTCGTGCGATTTACTTACATCGAATTAGAAATGTGGTGGTTTAGTTTAATTTTGGTGGAATTATGAAGAGGAGTAAACATGACATACTGAAGCAGTTCAGTTCAGGTTGAAAAACAGAGATAGAGCTAGATAATACCATAGCTCTGTCCCTTTCTCTAAACTCAAATTGATTCACTTTAGTATATCAATCTAACCCCCCTGATGACTTACTATTTTAGAATATATGTATCCATTTCAGCCTTCAGCCTTTGCTGAGAGAACCAATAACAGTATTGAGAGGAATGTTCCAGGTAATTTCTGAACTAGAATTGGAACAGAAGATACGCAATTTGTTTACATTATGCATCATTGATGAGCGCATCTCGTGCGATTTACTTACATCGAATTAGAAATGTGGTGGTTTAGTTTAATTTTGGTGGAATTATGAAGAGGAGTAAACATGACATACTGAAGCAGTTCAGTTCAGGTTGAAAAACAGAGAAAGAGCTAGATAATACCATAGCTCTGTCCCTTTCTCTAAACTCAAATTGATTCACTTTAGTATATCAATCTAACCCCCCTGATGACTTACTATTTTAGAATATATGTATCCATTTCAGCCTTCAGCCTTTGCTGAGAGAACCAATAACAGTATTGAGAGGAATGTTCCAGGTAATTTCTGAACTAGAATTGGAACAGCAGATACGCTATTTGTTTACATTATGCATCATTGATGAGCGCATCTCGTGCGATTTACATCGAATTAGAAATATGGTGGTTTAGTTTAGTTTTGGTGGAATTATGAAGAGGAGTAAACATGACATACTGAAGCAGTTCAGTTCAGGTTGAAAAACAGAGATAGAGCTAGATAATACCATAGCTCTGTCCCTTTCTCTAAACTCAAATTGATTTACTTTAGTATATTAATCTAACCACCCTGATGACTTATTATTTTAGAATATATGTATCCATTTCAGCCTTCAGCCTTTGCTGAGAGAACCAATAACAGTATTGAGAGGAATGTTCCAGGTAATTTCTGGACTAGAATTGGAACAGCAGATACGCTATTTGTTTAAATTATGCATCATTGATGAGCGTATCTCGTGCGATTTACATCGAATTAGAAATGTGGTGGTTTAGTTTAGTTTTGGTGGAATTATGAGCTGGGGACTTATCATGACATTCTAAAGCAGTTCAGTTTAGGTTGAAATACAGAGACAGAGCTAGATAATACTATAGCTCTGTTCCTTTCTCTAAACTCAAACTGAACTTCTTTAGTATATCAACCTAACCCCCCTGATGACTTTATATTTAAAAAAAAAAAATTGTACATTTTGGAACTTTCTTGAGTGGCTAACTGATTGACTAACAGACAACGCAAAACCTGAACCACTGGACTTACGGTTTGAAATTTAGACGAATTATTGTTTGGATACTCTGAAAGATGCACTATTATTTTTTTCCAAAATTGACCTCCAACGGATATATATATAAAGAGAAGCGAAAAACTACTTTTCTACGTGTACGAAGTTGTGGAAGCCCCTTCGCGCATCACAAAAAGAAGACACGGAAAATTATCATTTAAAATAAAGTAAATATACAACAGGTGTTCTTGATATTTACTTAAGGGGTTGAGACAAATACAGGGTAGAAACCATCAACGATGAAGAAGTACCATTGGATACTTTAATTTACGGGGTGACTTTGATAGCAACTACCATTCTACATAAACATGTATTTTTTGAGGAGTTGGAATACGCCCCCATAATATTTTTTTCGCCACTGGTAGCGGCGATAGCTGGTCCTTCCGAAACTTAAAGTAGTGCGCATGTTACTGCCTATTTTCATATAGAAAAAAATATGAACAGTTAGCGTGCTTTTTGTCTTGATTTTTGATGCAAAAAAACTTCAAGAGTACCTATGTTATGCAAAAACGCATGTTATTTGAATGGTATCATATGTTAAGCAAATCTAATTAGTGGTATCGGAAAAGAACAACATCTTTTCTATATTTCTATAGATTTTACGTGATTTTCAGCGGGTTTACTTGAGATATTCACTTAAATATTTAGTGTTTTCAAAGTATTCGTAGTTTAACTTTGATCATAGTGTTTTTATTTTGTTTACGGGAAACTAAAGGTCTCAATTTTTTCTAATTAGTCAAGTAAAACAAACAAGAAAAACCGATTATTGAATATTTTTATTTTATTATTTTGTCTTTTAGTTTCCTTAAAAACTCGTGTTAAACTTTGAATTTGATCAAAGTAACCCCAATACACGGTACCTTAAAACCGTGAGATGTAATGTGATAATTTGTAACAGTCTGCAGTTCTACATATTGTAATTTGCAAATCCTTTGTATCCTTTGTAAGTAGACGAAATTAGATAAATGTAAAATTTTGGACGTTGTTATTTCTTAGACCAATATTCATTACCCTATTTTTAGATACTATACGTTCGTTTTTCAATATTTTTGGGTTAGCTTAAAAGAACACTGTGAATACCTTCACCATCCTGTATTTATTATACACACTGCAATGATATTTCATTTAAAAACCTGTATTTAAAAAAAAAGAGTAAATAAAAGGTAAAGTAATTTAACTATGTACTTTGGTTGAAATCTTAGCGTATTTCAACTTCATCTGATTTATGTGATTTTTTATTAGCAATCCTTTGCGCGTCCTCCGGCCTTGCTTCTTAAAGTTACTCAGAAACTAAGTAATAGGAATAATATTTTTATATAGATGCTGTAAAATATCATTAAGCAAATTAACCTTCTGCGTTCTCAGTACTGGGGCAATACTTTTCAAGTCTGGCGTAAAATATTTCAAACCAACATCCAGGAGAGTTTCCTTGAAATTCAACGTCTATTCGGAAATATGCTTTCATCGAATTTTAATTTTCTTAGAGTGGAAATATTCAAACTAAACCTCTTAGTATATTCCTCCCGATCCGTCGAAAGAGTGACTGATCATTCGTTTCTTTTTTATAGTTTGTAGTTTTAATTATTAAAATGAGCTACTCGGTAGCTTACTCATTGGTATAAATAGATAATTCAATCATAATAAGTCAGCAAAACTAAAACTGCAATATTCAAGTATTTTTTTGGAAGTTGGTACTTCTGGAATATATTCCGATAATCCTAATTGTTCTCACAATGTGATTAAACTTATAAAGTTACCGTCAGGTTGACCTGAGGCCAACAGTATTTCCATTAATAAAAGTGTACGTAAAAGGAGTAACGATACCTAAAGCAGCTGCTCTTTGAAATTACAGCACACTAAACAGAAACAACCCCATACACAATTAGGTACAGTAAAAAACAACAATAGTACATTGTGTATTAAGGTCGGTAAGTAAGGAATTACGATCGAGGCTCTAGTAGAAGCCCGAAGTCGAAGACTGAGGGCTTTCTGAGTCGAGGTACGTAATTCCCGTACTGCCCGTGAAACATACAATGTTTTTCATCACATTTGCGAGTAAATAAACACACAAGTCATCACAACTATTATTACGAATTACTTGAACTTTTTTTAAGCGGATGGCTGGCGGACTCCACAGATTATGCAAATGTTTCGTTCAGAAACGTTAAGGGCAAATACTTACGTAGGTATACATACGTAATGTAAAAAAAAACGACGTTTGTTACAGTCAACTATTAAAATCGATTATTAAGAATATTAATTGAGTATTTAAGTAACATGTAGCGAGATTGCAATAAAATTCCTGTTTAAATAACATTTTAAGACAATTTTACAATTGCGTGTAAAGTCTTTGCTTGAACTTGCATGACCTGTGTGCTGTGCTATAAATTAAAAAAAAATTACTTACCGACCTTGGGTTTCATGGTAAGAAGAAAGGTCGAGGGTTTTATATGGGGCATTGCGGTCAAGTTAACCTGTATGTTTAGATACTGTTTACATGCAAGTGTGATGAAAACAATATTAAAAGGCGCTCCGCAATTTGAGCGTTTCTCGGAAACTGTTATACACTCTGAGTGACTGAAAACGGTCGCTGAACAAAAACACTGATACGGCCGCACATAGCCTGCTAATACGTAACGTATGACGAAATTCCGCGAACGACGCAAACTAGGCCAAATCCCGTTATCCCGGACACGGGCATCACTCACGACTGGGGTCGTAGCCACTCTATCATTCCTTGTGTAGTTTTCGCAACTAATATAAAACTTTCCGGGACTCTAAATTTAACAATATCTAAGCATAACCACCATCTTATCCATTAACCTACCGCCAAGCAGCTGTTGTGTTCCAGTTTGGGGATAAGACAGCCGGTGAAATGACTAGCATAGAGGCATTCCATCTCAGCATTGCGGTCTTGTGAGTGCAAATGTCTATGGGTCACAGTTTTCACTTACCATCAGGTAGTCTATGTGCTCGTTTGCCTTCTCAATGACATAAAAAAAACATAACTGAGATCTCTATCGATTTAAATCGTTACGTCACTTTGACCTTGTTCCAAAGTGGACTATAATTCAATTGGGATTGTTCATATTTTTTAATTTACTCTAATTTGAAAACCATTTCGAGGGATAATTACGTTTTAAAGCCGTTCTGCATTATTAAGTTTTTGAAATATTTATCTCTTTCGGACAATTCGACAAAAGTGTATTTGACCTTTGTTTGACTTTCGTTTTTGGCTTGAACCCCTCCTGGAGTATCTTAAGGGTAAGGCGAAAACCGTTTGAATAGTATGTTTTTTTAAACCATTGCAAACACTTTTTATCATTAGATATCATTTCATTGTTATAATTTATTAGAAAATGCCAACCTAAATTTTAAATAATCATGTCATCCATAAAATGTCTGCTAAATAAATGAAGATATTAAAACAAAACCATTGGGTCAAATCCAAAATTAATGAAATTGGTTTCTTAAATTTACCTATTCTTTCGAATTAGAATGTAAAAACCGTGAGTTATTTTTTTTGGTCTATCCCAATTGGTTGACTGTATAGGGGAAGATGGGGTTCATTCGTACACTTTTTACTCAAAGCCGTGTAAAAAAAAAACTAACCGCTATTTCAATATGAGATGAATGCTACTTCATCATCCACTTATTTGGCTATATTAATTTTGTATTTCAGTTTTGATACAAAGCAACTTTGCCAAGATATAATGGTTTTCCCAAAAAATGGGAATTGTACGAATGCACCCCATACGTGGGGTGCCTTCATACACTATTCGTTTTTTCCCAGGATTCATTGGATTTTCAGCTATTTCACCTGTTTTAGTCATCTTTTAGGGATATCTTACTGACCTGGTTTTGTAATTATAATTATTCTTGATATACAATTTTTTAACTTATATGGGGTGCATTCGTACGGTATAAAATTACATACATTTTGACTGTACGAAGGTACCCCAACCAAAACGATCAGAAAAATAATCGAAATAGAAAATAACCGTTAAAGTAATCGCTAAACCATTGTTCACATATTAATCTCAAACATCTAATTACCAACTGTATACAAAGATTTTTTCTAATTCAAGTAAAACTTATTAGAGACAGACTCATTCAAAGGAGAACCAAAAATTACTTTCGGGTCGCTGAAACACATATTAATTATTTCTGGCGAAATATGCTGCTGCACTGCCATCACTTTTTGAGGGTAGCCTATGCGTATGAGCGGCAGTCACGCACATAAATATGAACACTTTAGCATGATGGATAGTCGAGATATGACCACTGTACGAATGCTCCCTTTGTACGAAGCCACCCCATCTTCCCCTATTGTTGGAATAGGCATTTTCTATCATCAATATGCTAGTTATAGTAACTGTCAAGCTTTGGTTCGATGTCTTTGTCACTGTCAATACTTACCTTTAGGCAAGGACAACGACAGGTTCTGTGAGATATTCATCCTTATCCGTATAGATGTTTATGCATGAATGAATCACAAAGATCAAAACATTTCGACATCATTGCATAGATACTCGATTCCTAAATCTCTTCCCGAATCATATCGATTTAGGGTAAAGACACCAAAGATCAGCCAAATATCTGTAGTCGGCCTCTGCCTATGCTTTGTATGAGAGGGAAGAGTACGAAATATATATTTCGCACTGTTCGCACTCATACAAGGTTGACTACTGGTCTCTGGCTGACCACTGGTGACTTTACCCTACAAAATACTCAAGAACCAATTTTATTGTAAAGCAACTTCTAAATATCAAAGAATAAACAAGGAAAGGAGAAAGCGTTAATATAATATAAAGTATTTGCAGCGTACAAACAAAACAGCCTGAGCTCGAATAAATTTGTTTGAGATATTTTGTGAGAGGGTTGCCGGTGTTAACTGGCTGAAAAATGGCCGTCAAGTTAAGTAATAGAGCCAGCAATCAATAGGTCGAATTTGTGCCTTTGGTAAAGTCGGCGGAAAACAAAAAGTGATGTTTAATTTGCTGAGTCGGCTCCTTTTACCGCACGCCATACTATTTATGCCTTTGTTTTTTATTATTTTGTTTGTTAATGTGTCGTATTATGTAGTAAATATAATAATAAATCATTTTTCTTTCTTTCTTTCTTTCTATGTTGAGAATTTTCCTTTGGTACTTCTTGGCTATATAATAAATGGTGACATCCTGATATCATTTAGGTATATATTAAAGAGGCAAACAAATGGGGAAATCTTTAGGGCCTATGTCTAGAAGTGGACGTCTCTTTATCAATCAGCATCGTAATATACTTATACTCAAAGTTAGAGCATAATATATTATACGATGACATAGGGCAATGATTCTCTTAAACGTTTTTTTCGTAATTTCATCAACGGATTTTTAATGGGTAGGTTAAGTAACCCCACGTGCAGATCTGCATAATATTGAGTGGTACCTACCGATATAAGTGGTACCTACCGACTTTGGCCGAGTTGAATCTATGGCGAAACATCCAACCAAAATCGCTAGCGTCATAACCCTCCTTATACCAGCGGTGGTTTTAACGCCAGCATAACGCTGAGTTGGAACCATTTCGTGACAACAGGTATTTTTGTATGTGTCAGTATTTTTGTTGAGTTTTTTCTTTCTTTCTTTCTTTCTTTCTTTATTCTTATGAGCACGTCCGACAGCTTAAGCTTGCCGAATTATAATGCGCAGACGTGTTCATCTTTAAGATGATACAAGTGAAAAATAAGAGAAACACCACCCTGATTGAAATATAATTGCGTATGAAGTTACTTAATTTTTTCCTCATTCACTTTTTTACCTCATGCCGTACGAATCAAGTTGTGAAGAAAATAATAAACGAAAAGAAAGAGGGGAATTCCAAATTATTATTATTTAAATTTTATTAATGCTGGAGCTTTATGTGGAATTATGTAGTGTACCCGTTTCAAAGGTGTGGGTGTGTTTTACATTTTTAATGATTAATTGATCCTGATTTTCCTTTGCTACGTTTCTCATGCCAATGGCGGAGTTCTAACCACAACAAAGGGGTAAAAACGGCAACATACACGAGTTTAATTATGAAGGGAAACAAGAGTGTCAAATAATAAATACCTGCTAACAAAATGCTTGTTTAACAACAAGTTTATGTACCTACGATTTTTTTTAGGACAAGTTTTTTTGTTTTTGCCGAACGTACTTTGTTAATTTGCTTATCATGTCAAAATTAAGGAATTCAAACTCGGTGGGTCCACATTAAGTAAAGTGGAGATTCTGTTACCACTTTCCGAATCCGTCATCAGAGCAGTGGGCTACTTTATGGATTTTTCGCATTATAGCTATCGGGTGACGGTACCAGTAATGGACAAGGACCAATAATGGACACTTGATTTTTATTTTACAGAATGGTAATTTATTTGTATGGCATCAATCGATTTAGGACTGTATGAAATTTAAATTAACAGTGAAGTGTCATTTACTGGTGCATGTTTGCTAAAAGTGTCTATCATTGGTGCCGTCACCCAATGATATAATAAAAAAATTACAGACAACAAGACAAACAAGTTAATAAATAAAACTCTAAAAAACAAGGTAGGTAACTCACAATCGGTAAATCGGCAATGTAAAGAGTAGGTACCTAAATTATCAAGTAGGTACTGATGTTAAAAATAAAAACAGTAAAATAAGAAACAAAATTGTGCCCAACAAAAAAGGCCAAAACAAAAAGACGTAGCAAATACTGAGCCGCTTAAGTCAAGTTTCACCCGATAAATGATCAAACTTTTCAAAATTGCCCAAATAAATTTGCATACCATGAATTTTCAAAGGTAAAAATCGAAGACTCACTTATTAACTTGTAAATTTAATGCATTATGAACGGGAAAAATTAAAAGGACATTCTTTGTGAAGCGCTAATGGAAGTGAATGAAATGAATTTTGTACAATGAAGTCATTTGTTGCTCTTTGTGTGACTAAACGACGCCTAAATCAATTGTGATTCTTTTATGAATACATTTAACGGTTACTTTAAGTTTTTTTTTGTTGAACGCTGAACATTCGAGTGTTTATCAAAGTGAGTTATCAATGTACTTAATGAATTTTATGAAAACAATTGTGTTTTTAAGTATTTACTACCTATTTAACACCACAATTTAAATACTAGGAACTTCATAAATTTCACTGGGTCACGTCTATTATTGCATCCGACTAATAAACTAAAACCAACAGCAGCTAGAGTATTGCAATTTTTTGCAAAATTGACTTACCCACGTATGCTTTGTTTTCAGCAGAACAATACATTTAGCTTTTCGCAGAAAAGGATTACGAAACGGCTGGGTTATGAAGATAAAACATATTCGGGTGGAATAGAACAAGTATCCAGTTGATTGCATTGTCAAATTTAATAAATCGGGTTTTTTTAATGTTTAATTGGTCATGACTTTTAGATTTGACAGAATCCCATGGCGTTAACCCTATGTAGTAGTTCTCACTCTTTTACTTAACAAATGTCCTCGCATGTGATGAAAATTGATGATTGAAGTGATGGACTTATTTCTCTAAAATAGTCTCTCTAAGTGTCTCAAAATAACTCAATATTGGCAAAATACAACTGAGTTAAAGCAAATAATTAGAATTAGAATTTAAAAAACATCTTATCTTAAAATCACGTTTTTTTATTAGTAAATGACCCTAAAAAGTTTGTTCGAAACAACTTGAACAGAATAAAATTGAACACCAAAAATCTAGTTCAGTAGGATAAATTCGCAATTGATAGCTTTGTTCGTAACTATAATAGTTAATTTTTAATAATCATCATTATTAAAGTTATTCCTGTTAACTAATAGTTAAATGCATTGTATACTTTGTGACTACAATTTTGCATTGGAGTGTACGCGAACGATAAGACAGAATCAACAGTCTCTTTTCCTTCCATTTAACGCTAAGTGGCAGTTCTTGAATATAAAATAACCATTAGAAAATGATCTTTATGGAACCTCTTTTTAGGTTAGGTACCTACCTTCGTCGTTTTACTTGTAATAAATAAATATATTATAACTATAACTAAATCACCTAGTCATCTTGTCTACCTACCTATAGGACGACTTTGTACGCATAGAATTCCTTTTCAGTCATTTTTCTTAGGATATGCGTTCGGCTGGTCCGTTGGTCGGCTGGTCGGTCGGTCGGTCCGTCGGTCGGTCGGTCGGTCGGTCCGTCGGTCGGTCGGTCGGTCGGTCGGTCGGTCGGTCGGTCGGTCGGTCGGTCGGTCGGAACTGGTTTAGCTTGGTTTATATAAACCAAGGGATTCCTAGCCTTAATCATTGGGCTATTAAGAGAAGTATTAATAAATTGATCTCGACTGTAATCCGCGTATCAAGATGCGTAAAAAATAACAGTTTTCTATAGCTTTTTTACTTTGACGCATCTTGTGTCGGGCATCTCAGTCAAGATGAGTTTATTAATACGGCCTTTAGTCTAAAAATTCAAGACTCAAGGTTTGCTAAACTGCAAAGAAGCGCAGCATACTCCGTAACTAAATATGCTATAATGTAAAGGATTAAGCGCTGCTGCAGCAGCTGCCGAAAAGCTTTTAAGAATGTTAATATTAATACCGATATCCTAGAAAATATAAAATTTCAAAGAAAATTCCATTGCAAAAGACAAATTTTACCCGATTAGTTTCTGCTTAACTAATCAATTTCATTATTACAATAGCTAAATAAACAGGCTTCCGAAAAATTTATCAACCGCTTGTTTAACGTTAAAACAAATAATTTTGTCTTAATTTTACAACTAAAAATGACATTTTCAACCATTATAAAGCCATAAAAACTTTAGATATTACTTTGTCAATAGCACCAACCCCTCTAATTATAACAATATCGCACGTCAACAATATTATCGTCAAAATGTTTGGTTCGCGTGACGCTACGAATCAATAGCTGGCATCGCCTATGCGTACATAAACGTCACATATCTATATCTGTTAATCTTTGTCAGGCCATCGTGTTAATTTCACGCAACTGGGTACCTACACCCTTTTTTCTAAATATATTTTAATGCGTAGAGAATGTTCAGTGGAAAAGGTAAACAAATCTACGTCAATATAGAATTTAAAAGTTGCCCTTTTTCAGTTTTCCCTCAAAGTCATTTGACTAAAATTAACATGATGTGACTATTATTTAGGTAACGTAAGAACATTAAAAGCATCTCCTATATTTCATGTAGTTTAATAATAATTGAAAGTTAACGGTTTCAAGGCCAAATATTGTTTTTATATTTTGTGCGTCATCATCATCATCATGTCAGCCGAAAGACGTCCACCTGCTGGACATAGGCCTCCCCCAAGGCTCTCCACTCAGACCGGTCTTGTGCTTTTCGCATCCACCGCTTTCCCGCGATCCTTACAAGATCGTCACTCCATCTCCATCATTATTTTGTGCGTGCTTAGGATTAATTTTGAATATACCGTCTTTTCAAGGCTACGAAATAACTTCTTCTTCTTCTTCTTCTCTGCATATAGTCGTCCACTGCAGAACATATGCCTCTTCCATGAATTTCCATAAAGTCTTTGATGCGGCGATTCTGATCCAGGTCGGCACTGCCGACTTCTGGATATCGTCCGACCATCTGGCTGGCACAAAATAACTAATTGATATAACATATTTTCATTAAAAACACTTAGCTGCATTTCCTCCTCGTTCTTATATTAGATGGCGTGACATAATTAGCGTGATTTATAAAATATCATCATTTGCTGAACATGTCTGACCAAATAAATTCGTTGAATTGCATAATATAATAGTCCAGCTACTTTTGAAAATATGTAATTTAGTTATTTTTGGAAGTAACCAATTCAGTAATTTTTTCAACTAAAATATCCGGCAACTTCAGGAAATAATAGGTACTGTAGGTATAGTTACTATTGGAAATTTATGATGTAAATGGAATTTTGTTTGTAACTTTGTTCAGTAACTTATGTGAAATAAATGTTTCTAGTATCGTTTGCAACATTACTTTATTGTCAAATGTGCGCTTGGATACTCCTCGCCAGTTCTGTCGACACAAACGTTTTATAAAAGTATGAAAAACATAAACAATGTTTAAAAAACTTGGTTAACTGACCGTGCGCAAAGTCAGGCTTTTATGGATAACAACCAAAGTTAGCATTTAATTTAATATACTAAGTTTTTATTAGAGTTAGAAACTTTATGAGGTCACATTAAAAATAATGAGGCGAGGTTAATGAAAAACTACTATGAAGGTTATTGCTTCCTGTAATTTCATAACGACAAATTTTATTGTTAAAAATTATATTTCTTTATTTTTCGTTAGCTTCGTGCTTTTTCTCCTAAACACAAAGGTGAGCTTGCTGTGTTACTTTACTGGTAAAAACTTGATCAAATATTTCGTTCACTTGATTGCAAAAATGCTTTCAAACAAAGTAGTGGAACTTTACGAATGCGGTGGTAGTAAAATGAAATCTAAGGCAATAAAGGCAATAAAGATTAAAAGAAAATAATGAAAATAGTTGGGTTTAGAAATAAGAGTCACTCGCTTAAAAAACGTAGTTAACGTCCTTAAAAATACGCAGTAAATTCTCGAAAAGTGGGTAGAATTAAATAATAATGGACCTTAAATCAATGCATTACTTGCAATCTGAGTTCCGAGCGAACGCCCATTCCGTGTCGCGCCTGTAACGACGGACTTAGTCGATAATAAAGACAGACCGCTAGATTAGAGTGGTATATAGAACCTAACCTGCTAGGCTTAAGGGTCATTATATTAAAGTTAATGTGGTGGTGGATAAAGTCTTTTGTTTTTAGTCCAGCTTGCTTCAAGAAGTGTTCTTTTTACTTCCTGGTTAATAATAGTGGATTACTCGCCTTTGTCTCTCGACGTGTAAGAACCATCGTTTATTCCTCTTTACTCTTAAGTTAACGTTAGTTTTTGTTAATTTCCTTTGGTTTTAGTTAACAAATGTTTGTTTCTATATGAATCATGTCGTAAGTGTATTTATCCTAGATTTCTAGGTTCTTATTTTGCTTCCAACTTCTTCCAGCGGCTCAAATTTAAGTTTTCTACCCTAATTAAAAAAAACATTTTTTTTTGTTTTTCCTTATATTGTAATTAGGATTAAGGTTTATTTATCTCGAACATAATTTCTGAAAATGGCGTTCATATAATATTGTTGAAAAATGAAAACGTTTTAACACAATGTTGAAAAACAAAGAAATTAACTTGTTAAGCGTAACAAACATCACGTGTTTTTTGCATTGTACTAAGGAGTCTTATTGTTCCGTTCATAACTTTTTCACATTCGTTTTTTAATTAAATACTCCTTTGTGTTACTTAAAGCGAAACCCTTTAAACAATTTCTAAAGGGATTTTTTTGTTCCTTGTAGAAACACTGCAAACGCGTATGTATTTTCATCAAAACAAAGGAGAATTACCTGTAGGGCAATTCTTTAAACAAAACATACAATGACGCATTTCCAGAACAATTTTGAAATAATTTGTCATCATAATGCTATGTTTCGTTAGTGTTAATTTGTATCGCTATTTTATTCGACTATATCTAACGATTAGAGGCGACTAAAGGAATAAAGGCTTGTAGTACTGTTAGGCGATGGGCTTGCACTCATACGCTAGTAAACATCTTAGCCTAATTGTGCAAAGTGTGGTTATAGAATTATATTGTGGTGTAAACTAGATTGCGTTTAATTCCAAGGGGTTTTAAGGCCTTAAAGTAGCACCTGGGCTGTCGCCATTGCTAAATTTTCTGATAATCGTTTCACGAAACTGTTTCATCGTGGATTAAAAGAAAACTACAAATGCTTGATGTTTGAAACAATTGTATTTTGTTAACGACACCATACTTTATTAATTAAAATAAGAATTCGATGGCCTGTAGTCTGTAAGTCTTTAGGGTTAGTGCAAAAAGATGTGTATTCGAACTTATTGGACACGGTGTATGATGTAAGTATATTGTAAGAACCGGCGAAATTAGGTGCAAAAAAAGGTAAATAGGTAAAGTAGGTATTTAATTCATTTTGCACCACCACCACTGTTTGCACCATGTATTCTTCTCTTAACCATGAGGTTGACTGGTAGAGAATGCCTTTAGGCATTAAGTCCGCCATTTGTACTTTTTACATAATTATGTATTGTGCAATAAAGTTTAAATAAATAAATAATGTATAACGTTATTATATCGTGTAAGAAAATATCGTTATTTCACAAAAGTTATTAAACAAGTGTAACCAATCCTAACCAGCAAGCGATTTCAATATCTCAGATATAAAACAAAAATAAACAAAATGCTTTTTGGAAATTTTGGTCAAACGGCAGGCTCCCACCGCTATCAAAGATTTATAACGTTGTTATAATAACGATGTTATTGTAACATTATAAATACGTATATTATTATAAGGTCTGTACTCATATTAATTTAATTTAAGACTTAGCCATCAATGTCTGTTTAGTAGGTATCTCTTGTTGGCTTTCTAAAGAATACTACATTATTATCTTAAGGCATTGTATTCTATCAACTGTCATAAATGAGGAATCTTAAACAAACCTTCTAATAATACAAATTAAAGGAAACTTGTGAATCCGTACGCGCAGAATAAGTTTTCACACATCCCCCTGTTTCTTCCCTTTGGGGGTCGATTTGGAATATTCCCTCCAAATTTAAAGTCCATAATTTAAGCAATTTAGGATGTGCGTTGTTCGTCAGTCAGAATGACATTCATGGAGTTATGTTTCAAGTATAAATAAATTCCTCGTCTGAAATACCAAGCTATCATCTCATAATTACACTGAAACTATATTGAACCACCTCATTTATAATTTGTATGTAAATTACATAAGATTTAACATCAATAATACGTATTTAAACAAGTTTTGTTCCAGAAATTACCTGGAGCTTTTTCCTCGATACTGAATATTGGTTTTGTTTGTCAGTCAGTCATTCACGTAGCAACCCTCGTTTTTCTCCGTTTTATACAAATAACAAATAGCCTTTGTCCATGTCGAATTATGTACCTTTCAAAGAATTTTTCGAATATGTATTTTCCGTGGTACTCGTCGGACGGATGCAAATTAAAAAAAAAAACGCACTTTTCCTTTATATTATCTTACAGGGTATCTAGGAACATAACGTTAAGTATTTATTTGAAAGCGTTAAGACACTTGCTTTGTTTTTTCATTTAAATAAACATGTTTTTTTTTTCAGACTCATGCCAACCCTGTATATTCAATTTCTCGTCTGTTAATTTTCAAATACATTTTAAAACGAAAATATATATTAATAACGGAAACATGATTTTGTTTTGATTAAAATGCTAAACTTTTATTTTTACAAAAACCACTTTACTTTTTGAATGAGTGCATTTAGGCACTTGTCCCACCAAGAGCGAGTAAGCGATTAGCTATCGGCGATTTTCTCGCCCAAGAAACGAACAAAATATAAGGATCCTGTGTTAGTAAAAGAGACACGTATACTAATCGTTCATCGCTGGCTGTTCACACTGCCGGCGAGAACACTCGCTCTACTAGTTTGTCGCCGCGATAAGAGCGATAAGATAAAACTAGCTCAGCGATACTCGCTCGGCGATACTCACTTGGTAGTTAGAACTCAAGCTGCGATACCAAAGCGGTGATTTTACGACGTGGATTTCAGTGCAGATATTTGCTATGAATTTGAGCAAAGCATTTGAGCTGTCATTGTTATCTAGTGCAGGTTTGAACAAGTCTGCGGCGTCTGCGTATTCGGCTGCACTGCAACGCCCGAGCGAGTGACGCGAGTAATAGCCCGTCGCATTCGAACACTCGCCTATAGCCGAGCGACAAAACTATTGGAGCTAACACTCGCTTCTCGTCGCTCGCCCACTCGTTTCTAGTTTATCGTTCTACTCGTTTATCGTCCTTCGTCGGCGGTGGGACAAGTGCCTTACTGTTTTGGGAAATTAAGTTAGGATCACAACCCCGCAGACACCCTGATAGAGAAATATAGAATCGTGCAGCAACTTAGCTGTGCCCCTGGCATTGCTGTTGTTTAATAGCCACATTGGTTTCTTACCATCTGGTGGTCCTTTTCTTTTGTTTGCATTTCATACCTTAAAAAAAAAGTATCGATCAAAAAGTCGGAAAGGTATCTTTAGTTTTGGACGACATGTTGGTCTAGTTGGTAGTGAGGCTACGCCTACGAAGCTAGCGCTCCTGAGTTCGATTCCCGAAAAGGGAAAATATTTGTGTAGTAAGCTTGATGTTAACTATGTCGAATCATCACTGTTATTTGACATCATCATCGCTGATTTAGAAAATAAACGGATCGAAACGTCAGACTGTTGGTCTGAGTGAAATCACAGATGGCGTGACGGAGGCATGGTGGTAATTAATAATCCACCACCTGGCAATACTAAACGGGTGACGTAGTTTGTTTTGACAGACGGTCGGAGGGGGAGACATCTTTGAGCGTTGGAGTAGAAAGGTCACGTCACCTGTGGGATCACTAACGTTTCCATCTAAGTTGATTTGTGCAATCCTCTATTAATATTGTTAATTAAATAGCGAATTATCGAAATAAAACGTGTGAGTTGATATATAATTGTTTATTTTGTGCCGCCCACATCATGGAGAGTGATGATGAGGACACCCGTCCTCCTTCCCCGCCGACATCCGTCAACTATGTATTTCAGTATTTATTTCGTTGGCTAGTACCCGTAGTACAAGCCTAGAGCTTAGAGTTTGAGACAAGTTTTATTTGTGGGACTTTTCCCCCTAATATATTTTATTTATTAATTGCCACGATAAACGTGACGTAAACGTAACTTTTCTCGGCCGGCAGATCCATGACGTCGAGCTCCAATCCGGATTAAACTCTAACTTGTCTTAGATTATTACTTTTTCCCCCAATAATTTTGCTTTTAATAAAGTTAAAATTCCTTTTAACTTTTCTCGTTAAAAGTTTGCGAGTGAATAACATAATAGACTTCCATTGATGACGCGACGAATTGGGTATCGGCCTAATAAAAAGAACTTTGTAGGAAGCTCTTTTAATCTATGATATTCATATCAAAAGACTCGCATAAAGAACTAGTGATAACTCAAATTTAAGAAATATTTCAACTTCATGCACGGATATTGTTCGTAGAACCGATGGCTGTTGAAGCGGGAAGGTTCTAGAGTGGTGACCACGAACTGGGAGACGAATTGTCCTGCCTTCCACAAGGTAGACCGACGATCTGATAAAGGTCACGGGAAACCGCTGGATGACAGCAGCAGAGGACCGATCGTTATGAAAATCCTTGAGGAAGGCCTTTGTTCAGTAGTGGACATCTTGCGGCTGAAGATGAGGCACAGAGATTTACGTAAATTATAAAAGTATAGTGGGAATGTTCTTGACACTTGCTTATTCACTGGACTAAGTTAAATTAGGTCAGGTAAGACGATTTCAGACCCGGGCTAAGATTCTACAAAGCAAAACTTTATTGTTTTTGACGTGTTTTTGCGTAGCCAATGTTTTGACAGCTATTATTTGGGCGTTTTCACTAAAAAATGTACCCAATTAGGGACTGAAATTAAGGAACTTTAACTTTGTCAGTTTTGTGACGAAAATTAGCTATATATTGACGGCCGCAATGTATGGCTAATTTTCGTCACAAAACTGACAAAGTTAAAGTTCCTTAATTTCAGTCCTTAATTGGGTACACTTTTTAGTGAAAACGCCCATTTACTTGACAATAATGGCGGCCGAGTTGATAACTATATCATAACATGTCGAAAGCAATATTGATTTACCGAGTTGAATAGAGCCCTTGGTAAGTAGTTTTTATTAATAATTCTTGTAAAATCACCAGCAATAAAATGGTTGGTATTTAACATTGAGCTAAAATGATCCGACAAGGTTATTATACACCGTGTTTTTTTTTCTTTATGGAGCAAAGTAACTAAATGAACTTTGCTCCAAAGAGTTTTTTTTTTTTGCAATATAAAAAAAACGACTCTACCACTTAGTTTCTATGGATGTACCTAGTAATATGCCGAAGTTATCGTAAATCAAAAAAAACACGGTGTATAGGTGCAGTGTGGCAAAAAATTTGCTACAAAGTGAGTCAGATATTTTCGAGCGCAATGATTGATTGCATTTTTTTTGCTGCAACTGTAGTAGTTTTTTGAATTACAATCTACACTCAAATAAAATCAAAGGTCACTACAGATAACATTGAAGTCAGTGTTTATTAAAATAAAAACTTGGAGAGAGATATCAACAACATACTTACCCTACTAGGATTTTTTATTGCATTCTGTTAATTATTTTTATTGGATTTTTTTACCTTTTATAGAAATATAAACAAGTTTATCATGTGTTATAGAGTTACCTCGTAAAATGTTATGTTTTATACAAAAAGGGCAATATCAGTGGTAAACTTCACCTGGCAAAATCCCCCAAAACATTAATAATGCTGAAGACACGTCAACATATACCGTTTTACTGCTTACGTATATGAAAATTGCGCGTACGGTACGCAGGTATTATAAAGAACATGTTAGAAACAGTATGCTACGTTAAGCAACGATGGTTTTACACAAATTCAAAATATCAAATTCATTGATGTTGTTATTTTGCGTCACTTTGAATTATTATGAGAAAGTTAATGTCGGGTTACAAATAAAATAATGTGTTTTATTTTTAAGGTTCTATACCCAAACGGTGTCAAAAAGAGCCTTAATTTTTACTAAGCCTCCACTATCGCCCATCTTTCTGTCAACGGGTTTTACGCGCCGTAATAGGCAGACAAATGTTTCTTAAAGACTGTATTTCTATGACCGCTGTAACAAAAAAAAAAACAAAAAAAAAATGGAGATATAAAACAAGAAACGTGTTTAATGTTGTACGGTGGTTTGGAACCCTTCGTTTAGGGTTCTAACTCGCATTCATCGGTTTATTAATGTACAACACCTACAACTTTATAAATATAATATGAAAACGATAGTAATTTGTTTAACTGAATACGGCTGATTTCCAACTTCATAATAACTCTTAATAAATTTCATAATAAAAAAATTAAAAAAAATGTTCTGCACAGACAACTTTACAGTTGCCTTCATAATGTCATTAAGAGCATTAAAATGAGCTTGTGACTAAAGACAAACTTATTAAAACTGGTTTATATTTTGAATGTTATTAGAAAAAATATAGCAAAAGGAGAAGTGAGAGAGGTGGAACCGATTTCGAATGATTTCAAATTAGTTTACTGAAGCTGCTTCCAAGACAGATGATGAAAGAAATAACGATATACCTTCTATTCTCTTCGTCACAAATCAAATAAGGTGACGAAAAACATGGATTTTTAATATTGTGTTACTGAATCAAAACTGTGTTCCATGCCAAAAGCCGTTAACGTGCGCGCTGATAAAATTATGAATTGAGTTTATTTTTCTGTATATTTGTATAAATATGGCTGCTCAGCGTTTCGGAGAGATTTATAATACACGGAATTAGCTAATCGCTGTGTTTAGCTTCGAAATTATATTTTGTGAGTCATGAGAAAGTTAACGAGAAATTTAAATTTAGATGCTTTTGTTTGGCGTATGTTTGGTTATTTTCTTCGTTGCTCTTGTACACAGAATGAACCGTTGTTCGTATTTAACTTTTAGGCTTTTAGTAAAACTTGTATTTGATTGCCTTCAAGTACCTAGTCAATAGTTTTGAAATGCAAATCGATTGAATCTTCTATCACCCGTAGTAATTAAATTTACTAGTAGAAAACGACCTGTTTCAAGATTTTAGGAAATAAAAACCATTTATTTTTTGCCCCATAATCGTATTGTCCATGCTATTATAGCTCTTATGGTACTGGAAGAGATCCCTTAAAGGGATAAGTTCGCCTTCATACATACCTTTTGTGTTTGTGTCTATTTGTTGTTTGTTATTTTTCTGTTTGTAAAGTATGCACATACATAATGATACATACATACATACATACTAGACAGTAATGGCAGCCAAGTTAAAAACAATTCCATAACAGGGGGTTTATTATGCCGTAACTATAAAAAAAAAAAAAAAAAATTAATTCAGATAAATCAATCCATAATTTGTTAGTCACAAGAAGCTGTGTTAGTACAATTAAATGCTTTTAATAGATAAAGGCATCATGAGCGCTCACGTATCACGTGCAAGTCCATGGATCGGCTGAGGACGGTAGAGTCCATTCTGTCCGCTACCATCTGCAGAATCTCGTTGCGGTTTCCCCGCGTTTGCCTGACTATGGATGCGGATTTCTTTAGCATGATTGCGTATAGTCATCGACTATGCAGTTCATTTTACGGTGAGCGTAAAGGACAGAGCTATAGCAGTTCCATAACTCTGTCCTTTACGCTCACTGTAAAAAGAAATGCAAAGCAATGTGATAATAACCTCCTAAGGATGTGTCGTAGATATAATTTCTTAGACACAGATATTGATATTGATATATTCTCTGACAGCGCGAACAAAAAAACCAAATTAATGATACAGCCACTTTTCTAATTTTGCATATTTTTGTCATCTTCACTTTTTAATTACCGAAATGAAATGTAAATGCTGTGTACAAAATCATTATTGTGTTGTTTACCATTTAAGTTTCATTTGTATACTCTTAATTTTTAATGCTTGGTGTTCAACATGTTATTGTACCTAATAAATAAATACATACATACATACATAAACTCACGCCTTCATTCCCAGAGTGGGGTAGGCAGAGCTACAGAAATACCAAGCACTCTTAAATAAGTTGTTGATAATTCTGTAACCACGTTTTGCACAATCAGGCTAAGATGTTTACCAGTGTATTAGTGACAGGTTGCACGCCCATCGCGTAAGAGTACTAGAAGCCTTTATTATTCCCTTAGTCGCCTCTTACGACATCCACGAGAAGACATGGAGTGGAACTATTCTAACCCGGTGACCACACAGGTCAAATAAATAAATAAAAACCCCCCAGGTCAAAGAAGATGATGTTTCCTACCGCCTAGAATAGGGGCCCTGGTTCCATGATTACAGTTAAGCTAAAGCAAGCGTGTTTAACAGATTAAATTCTATCCTAAATGAAATCGAGCTACAAAGTAAATGGCATTCCACAATTCTAATTCCCAGCCTCTCATTGGCAGCGTGAGAGCACTCACTCCGATTGGAGGCGTTGTTACAATCGGAAGCTTTTAAGGTTTCCGCCGTTTTCCGCTCCGCTGCCGTCGGCCGGTACGTATGTGAATGTAGTACTTAAAGGTAGTTTTAAAATGTTAGGTATTGTTCCTTTCCTTGTAATCCTTGGATTATTTTGAGTGGTTTTTAGACTAACCCCCTTACTTATAAACGTGGAATAAGCTTGGAATAGTTTTGCCATGCTTTGTCACTTTCTGTCAGATGCAAATGTCTCAATTACAGATAAAGACAAAGCATGGCATAAACTATTCCAAGCTTATTCCATGTTTATAAGTAAGGGGGTAAGATAGTTAATTACATTATACAGAGTGGAAAGTTAACCCAAGAAAAATATAGTTAGATTAAATTTGAATTTTGAGTTAATGTCATAAAGTATTAAGTGTTTTTTGACAACAGCCGTTACACGGCTGCTTGCCACTTGAAGGTTTAAGGTGGGGCAGTAAGAGCAGCTACCAGATCCCTTACTGCCACGCGAAAATGCTCTTAGGAGACCTTTACTAACTTTTTAAGTGATGACAATCGACAATCACAATTTTTTTATAAATTGTACAGTCAGCGAGAAAATCGTCAGATTTGAGTTTTTTTTTTAATGCTTATGGATCTCAATTTTGAGACCAACTAAGGTTAGAGTACTATAACACCCACAAATCAAAGAAAACGTTTTCCATACAGTTCGTATTGTACCTAATTACAAAGTGAAATTTTATACTGCCCCATCTTAACTTACCATCCTGTATAGTGGCATAATCATACGACATCGTATTTTGTCGAATCAGTTTGCATTTGTCTTGCTCATCCAAAACAATTTTGTACTGCTAATGAGCTAAACTATAATTTTGCCACGGCTCTTGATTTTTTAATTTTTAGATTCTATGACTTGTTGTCAATAAAAAAGTCATTAAAATAATTTTATAAGGTTGTTGTTAGTAATGCCTTTCTAGTTATTTAAAACAATCAGTTTTAAAACCTTTACCATCTGTTTCACAATCGACAAGTAAATGTTATTTGACTCATAAATTCAGCCCTTTCTCTTTCTTGCACAAGGAGAGAGCCACCTTGAAATGGCAGATAAATTTACTAGTCGATTGTGAAACAGGCCCTAATATTTTAATATATGAACTTTCCTGAAGAACACATAATTAAATAGGTTTTTATTTTAGTAAGTAAAAATCGATGACCTAAAAATATGTCTCATAGAAAATTGCGGACTGATCCAATTCTAAAAACTACTAAATAAAAAAACTGATTTGCTTTGCTAATACGAGGCAACCTACTCAAACATACTAGAACGTCCTTTTTCTCCGAAATTATGATTGAAAAAGGTTTTTCCCTTACCATACACGTAAGCCAGGACTCATCAATGCGTTGAAAAGGTCTGTAATACTAGATTAGCTCCCGATATCAAAATGGTATTGATAAAATATGACGAACCCGGAGAATCTATCGTTGAAAAGACGTTGATTGGATTTGGTCTGTTTTTGTGGGATATTACTGAGCCTTTTTTTATTTTTTTATTATTGAGCACAAAATTTCCCACTGCTCTGCTGGGCAAAACCCTTCTTTCCACCGTTCCACGTATCTCGGTTATGGGCTTATCTTGCAGAGTTTTTTAATGTTTTTAGGGTTCCGTAGTTAAACTAGGAACCCTTATAGTTTCGCTTTGTCCGTCCGTCCGTCCGCAGCCTAGCTCGGAGACTCTTAGTACTAGAAAGCTGTAATTTGGCATAAATATACATATTAGTAAGTAGTACCTAAACTAAAATCTTGAAAAACACGTAACGTGGGGTCGATTTCTTTTTCTCGTCTACCCCATAGTGTGGGGTGTCGTTAAATAGGTCTTTAAAAAACATTTGGGTTTGTGAAAACAATTTTTCGATTAAGGTATCCGTTTATGAAATACTAAGCTTTAAAGCACTCTAGCCATAACTACAAATACTAAAATGAATTTGATAGGAAAACTATCACCACTAAGTAGACTTCAGTGGTTCTTGAGTTACAAACGGTTGGTATGTTGAAACCTTCTGAAAACTTATTTTCTAAACTGACCGCGACCTGTGTCGATGTATGAGGATAATAGTTTTCCAACGGCAAAGTTAAGTTGAACCCTACACTAGGCATGGTCCTGAGTTATTAGTATATCAAATATAAATCTAGATAGTAAATTAGGACATTAAATCATTTTGTATAAAAAGTAATTAGTGCGTGACAGTTTTATTCTCAGACATTATAATTCTCCCTAGGCCTCTATTCTATGCGGATAAACCATATGCTTTTGATAAGATTATCGTTTTTAATTCGATCATACATACATACATTAAATCACGCCTCTTTCCCAGAGGGGTAGGCAGAGACCACTCCTTTCCACTTGCTACGATCTTGACAAATTTCTTTCGCTTTTTCAACATTCATACATCGAGTCATGCACGCACGTCGGTTTCGGGTACTTAAGACGGCCATTTTCCAGTATTTCTCCGATTTGATTCGAAAAAGTACGCCTAGGGCGGCCCCTTCGACCCTTCCACTCACTTTCGATCTGTATATCTCTTTCGTCAATCTTCATTCATTCATCCTTTCCAAATGACCGAACCATCGAAAATGCCCTTTTCAATCTTAGTCACTACATCTTCTTTTATTCCACATTTCTTTCTGATAATTCGATCATCATTAAGTAAATTCTGTCAAAGAAATAAAAAAATCATAACGTAACGATACGTTAAAAAGTCAAACGCAATATGATTTTAACATTTAGAATAGAGGCCTAGCTTTAGCTTCTGACGGAACATTGCCGACTAGCTTAACAATTGCAGTGGATTAAGAATATTAAACGATGCGACGGCGCCAGCAAACCGCGAGTGGACGGTGCAGCCAAGTAAAGTATGTCCTTAGTCATTAATACTTTACTCAGTGGCATTTTAAGTTAGGGTTGGCAACGCGTTTGCAATCTTAGACCTCATTTCCACCTGCAAATGTGAGAAATATCCTACAGGGCTGTCCGAAAGTAACTTGCAAACGACTTGCAAGTGTAAACTAATTCAAGGTACTGTAGGAGCTCTCGTACAGGTTTTTTCTCTTCTATTAACTCCCGTGCTTTTGGCAGCTGTAATCTGTAATATTTTTTTAAATACGAAGGTTAAATGCTTGGATCTGTATTTCTGTTAATTTCTTCACATAAATAATAGTGCTTCACGCGGACATTACTTGACTGACCATCTTATAAAACAAAAACCTTTATTATAAAGAAAGTTTTAGTTTAAATATTGCTGGCGTTAATCAGCCAGTATGATTTAGATGCTGCCAGCACGCTACAAGCAGCGAACCTACACTGTTGCAGTGAGCTAGCGACATGGCAGTAGGGTAAAGTCACCAGTGGTCGGCCAGAGACCAGTAGTCGACCTTATATGAGAGTGAAGAGTAGGAAATATGTCTTTCGTACTCTTCCCACTGATACAAAGTATATGCAGAGGGCGACTACAGGTCTCTGGCTGACCACTGGTGACTTTACCCTACTACTAGCGCCAGACAACACAACTAAATCTGTCAGTGCGCTGCATTGCGCTCTCGAAGTTTCCCTTGTCAGTTAAAATAGATACACAGTAGAGAACTTCCAAATTCATCCCAACGGACTTAATTCCACAGGCATAACACTCGCCTGGAGAGAGATCTCTCTATGCACATCTATTCCTACACTGTCGGATAGTACTATCTGACATTTGTCGCAGGAATTTAATGCAGGTGTATGTATTAAAGAATAAGACTACAACAAGCAAACTTATTAAGATAAATAAGGATTGACGATCGTAGAATACAGTACACTATACATGGCTTCGAAGAGTCGTAGTTCCTAATTGATCGAAATGTCGAACCTTCATAATTGCGAATGAAATGTTTTGACACAAGACTTTATTTTTAATATTGTTTATTAATTATTAATTAATCCGTCCAGGATAACATAGCTTGCGAACAAGTAAAAATTCTGATAAAGGAATATTCGGCAAAAAAATCTTTTTTCGGTCAAAGGGGGTGCGTATTTTTATCCCGAAAGTTCATAATATCTACATTTATAATACCGAGGATTGACAAAACAAAAATCAAAATATTGAATGTACAAAATGCCAATACCAGAGATACCGAAGCTTCTAATATTTTTTTTCAAATGACCGAATGTTTCTTTTTTATACCAAGATAGTAGCAAACAAGCGTACGGCCCGCCAGATGGTAAGCGCTTGCAACAGTTGCAACACTAGAAGTATTGCATGCGCGTTGCCGACCTTGTTTACAATCCTGAAAGTATTAGACCATAATATTTGTTTGAAATACACACTTGGAATTTGCGACTGCTCTGGCGCTGCGGGAAGTGCAGCTGGAAAATGCAATTTAACCGGTAATTAACCGTTTTTGTATGAAAATAACCGGTTTAAACCGCGTATAACCGGCAACCTGTTCCCTAAGTGCAGCTCTACAGAAACTGATCCGTCAACCCCGACGGATCGGTTTCTGTAGTCTTGCCTGCCCTACCGTGTACCCTTCTACGGGGTCTTGTCTGCCCTATCCCTAGAGTATTTAAAAGAAGCCGGAGGCACGGAAGGAGGACAACCCTCACCCGCTGTAAGAAATTGCAGGCAACAAGAGAGCCGTACCGGCTGAGGCTGGTCGCGCTTCGCGAACAAAAAGCTGAATCTGCGAAGGCGAGCGAAGGTGTCGTGCTTTCTTACACAAGGGCGGATGGTTTGCACACAGAAGGTACGAGTATTTCAGGTGTAGGTAGGTACCTTTTTTATTTTGTCGGGATTATGGTCTTTGGAATTTCAGGCTTTCGGTAAAACGAACTTTCGGGATTATAGTCTGCGGGATTTCAGCTATTTTTTCAAACTAAATTTCGGTTAAATAAATCATTCAAATTCGGCCCTTCGCTCATAGGCCTTATGAAATACGGTATTTTGATCTTTGGTGTTATAATACGTAACATTTTGTAGGTCATGTAGGAAACCGTTATTAAAATCCAAATTACTTCTACTCTCAACAATAAAATTGAGAAAGTAGTTAGCTAGCCAGATCATTAAAAAAAAATCAATTCTTTCAAAGTACGAGTTTCTAAAATTCATCGATAATTCGTTTTATTTTTACATCACTCCTACATTGCCTATCCTTTTATTTCAAATCTCGAACATTCCTTTAACATTCTGGTCGCAGGACCCTTTTTTATATTTTTATATTAACTTATCAATTTAATAACGTCCGATATTGTATTATATAGCCATAAAGGCATGTAAATGGGCGTGATGTAATTCTCTCCCCGACAGCGAGCAGTTTAATTTGGTCGGCTTATTGACTTCAAAGTTATTAAATTAGGTCAGAAGCGGAGTCTATTAATCCAGCCAATATGAATAGCTCGAATAGTTTCACGTTCATTTGGAATTGTCATTTTTTAAGAATGTTGTTGCTGCATTCTTTTTGGTTTTGGATTTAAGTACGTTACGTCTCGTTTATTTTGTTTGTATATTCATATTCAAACGGTTTTAAACAGTTTGCATCAAAATGCGTGGACGGTGATGTCAAGCATTCAGTAAAAAATCGCTAACAAAAGTTATTAACAGTCTTTTGTCGCGTGGAAATAAGGTGCACGCCTTTAATGGTTACCACTGCTCCCATATTTTGGTATATACTAAGGTGGACTCAGAATGAGCTGGACGCCCTGGATAAGAGGGTCCGACTACTATTTCAATCAGATCGCATATTGCTGTTATGAGATTCTAATTTGAATTCGGTTAGGTTATGAGCCACATTTGCATTGAGTTCAAAAATGACGGCCGCAGAACGGAAAACGAAGTGTTGGCAGGCCTTCCACAACGTGGACCGACCATCTGGCGAAGATCGTGGGAAGCCGATGGATGCGAGAAACATAAAACCGGCAGTCGTGGAGATCCTTGGGGAAGGCCTATGTCCTGCAGTGGACATATTTCAGCTGATTAATTATGATAATGATGATCATGAATATGGGTCCACACTACAGGGTTCCTTCAGGGTACGTGGCAAATCTACAGGACTTGTATACTCTAAATATGAACAGTAAATCATGCGCTCGGGATGGGTCACATCGGGAGACTACGTTGTAACATGACAAATACGGTCGTCGTAATCAGTACTGACACGCCCTACTGACACGGTCTCGGAATCACGTTACGATGAAATGACACAAATTTGGATGTGGACCCGCCTTTACGTGTTTATTTTGTTTGTGTAAGTATTCATTTTTTTGTGGGAATAATTGGTGAAGGCACATCAAAGAGATCTCTGCTGTAATAATGCGTTGCCAACACTGAGGACTAAGATGGAATGCCTCCTATGCTAGTAATTTTACCGAATATCTTATTCCTACACTAGCACAATGCTGCTTGGCGATAGGTTTCAGAATAACATGCCGAGACGTGCATGTCCTGACATTATTTTTCAAAACAATATTCCTTCCTTTTTCTCCTCCTTATCTTTCAGAAAGGTTCAGCAATTTGGCTTATGGCAACGGACACTGCTTGCAGTCTAGCACCAACCTTACTCTCGCTATTCCACCAAACAAGATGGACACTTATGCTAAATCTTTCACGGTACACTCTGTCAAACTATGTAATGGACTACCGCTGAACTTAAGACAGTCTCAGTTAGTTAGCTCGCTTAAAGGAGAGTTAAAAAACTTGTGGTTGAATGAGTAAGCCAGTCTTTGCTGGCTAATTTAATCACCACGTCGAACTAGTAAGTGATCCTTATACATTTCAAGTTGTATTCATAATTAGATATTGATGTTTTAATTTATATGTATATTTATATTTAGACATATTTTTTATATTTGTGTTTATGATGTTTTCTTATAAGTATAGTTTATGTTTATTTAGGTAAATAATTAGTCGTCAAAGTCCGCGGACCGGGAGACGAGCTTTGCTGTAGGTAAGCCTCCAGCAAGAGGAGTGACGACCTTCTAAAGATCGCGGAAACGCGGTGGTTGCGAAAAGCTTAAGACCGGTCTGAGTGGAGAGCCTTGGGGGAGGCCTATGTCCAGCAGTGGACGTCTTTCGTCTGAAATGATGATGATGAGGTAAATATTTACTGATTTACTTAATTATTGGGCACATCTTGTAATTCTGCCTATCCTCGCAATGTATTTTCAATCATAATCAGGTTAACTTAAAGAGATCCATCAAAGTGAATAGTTTGCCATTGTACACGTTAATTTTAATAAGTTTAAAATTATCATTTCAAATTATCATAATCTATCTGAATCAAGTCGACGTGTTTGATTGAATGTTTGACGAGCTTATGCGCCTGCATTGTCACTCATACTAAAATAACCTTCAATTTCCAAAAACCGCGGGAATCGAACCGATAACTTTTCTTGAGTTATCGGTATTCTTAACCAGCGGTGACTACTTACCATCAGGAAAACCGAATGCTCTTATGCCTTCCTTTAAACAAAAAATGCCGTTAAGACCCTGCACAAGTACTTAGTAGTTTTTACTTGTGGGAGGACCGAAAAACCCCGTAGTCCTCCCCTTGAGCTACTTAATCTAACCGATAATACCAAAACTTTACTTAATTCGGTTTACTTGTGGGAGGACCTTGTGCAGGGTCCGTCCGGGTTGGTACCACCATCTTATCCATTAACCTACCGCCAAGCAGCAGTGTTTGCATTGTTGTGTTCCGGTTTGGGGATAAGGCAGCCGGTGAAATGACTAGCATAGAGGTATTCAATCTTACTCCTCAGGGTTGGCAGTGCATTTGCAGTCTTGTGAATGCGAATGTCAATGGGTCACAGTTTCCATTTAGTATAGTTGGCCTGTGTGCTAGTTTGCCTTCTTTCTTCTCAACAATGGTCTCTTGAAGCGCTGGTAGATGGTAGATTCAGACTTGTGAAAGTGCTGTAGGCCTACTTACAGAATAAATGATTTGATTTTTTGATTGGATTTGAATTAAAAAAAAGTAACCTAAATGGTAATTTTAATTTTTTAGTTTTCGTATCCAAAGGGACTACTAACGGGACCCTATTACTCGTACTAAGCCGTCACTATCCGTCCGTCCGGTCGTCTGCCTATCAGCAAACTGTATCTCATAAACCATAGGTAGACAGTTGAAAATTTCCGAATGCGTATTGCCGCTTAATTGAAATTAAAATTAAAGGGGGCCCCATACAACAATGACATAAGGAAGCTAATGTATGCGAGTTCATCTCGCACTGTATTACACTTTAAGAGTAAGAATCCTAACGCCATATGCCGTTTTTTATGCAAACGAAACATAAATCAATCAGTTAAAAGCATTTCCACTAACAGTTAAAGTATGAGGGCCAATCTTTTAACCTGATAACATGGGATGATTTATCGAAAGCATTAAACTTCATATAAAAAGATAACGTAAATATGGATAGAGAAAAGTGCAATATGCTTCGTGAGACCCAAGATGGAAGTGGGTGTTATTCAGAGAGAACTTAAACAGAACTGCATTCAAACTTTAGACTTAATTAAACCTCGTGAAGGCTTTAGAATTGTATTCAGATAGATAATTTATATTTTTAATCTTTGTTTCTATTATTATTATGTTCCTGTTTTAAAGTCATCGAATTTATTTAATAAGTTACGATAAAACCTTGTCGCGAATGATGATTTATTTTGACTAAATTCCTTTTCGGGACTTGACGGTTTTTTACGAATCGTTCGAAGTCAACATTAACTTCTCTCAAAAAGCTAAAATATGGTTTATCAATTCAATTTAATCGATTATTAAAAAAGATGTTTTTTTATGGCATAGGAAGGCAAACGAGCACACAGGCCACCCGATGGTAAGTGGAAACTGTGACCCATAGACATTCGCATTCACAAGACTGCAAATGCACTGCCAACCCTGAGGACTAAGATGGAACGCCTCTATGCCTGTCATTTTACCGGCTGTCTTATCTCCAAACCGGAACACAACAATGCAATACCATAAACCCAATTGAAAAATCCTATTATTTAATCCAAAAACGATAAGGTTTCTGCTCAGCATGAAAAAACCGAATATAATAGAAAAACATAATATGAATTTGAAAATTTTGTTGTAAATTCCAGAATACAACCGTCTGTGGTTTACCTAACACCCTAGGGAGACTGAAAACGTTGGGAGCATACCCGAGAAACAAAGAATACCGAACCCCATACATCATGGTAATGGGCAGGCAGACGTTCACTTGTTGCAATAAAGTAATATCTTATACCGTGGAAAAAATCTTCCCCTTCTGGCGTGTTTGGCGCAAGTTCGCGTACACTCTTGTAGTTAGTTGTGTTTTTATGTATTTAGGTATAAGGTGCCGTGTGGATGCCGGGTTAGAATAGTACCACTCTATGCACGTATGAGGCGACTAAAGGGAATAAAGGCTTGTAGTACTGTTAGACGGTGGGCTTGCAACCTGTCACTAATACACTGGGAAACATCTTAGCCTACTTGTGCAAAATGTGGTTACAGAATTATCAAGAAGTTTTAAGACATGTTGGTAATTCTGTAGCTCTGCCTACCCCATTCTGGGAATGAAGGCGTGAGTTTATGTATGTAAGTAGGTATAAGGTGTATACTCACGCATAGGTATGTATTTTGTTTGTATGTATGGTTATGTAATGTATAATTTGCTCACACTATCACAAAATACTTTATTGAACAACACATAGGGTAAAGTCACCAGTGGTCAGCCAGAGACCTGTAGTCGTACTTGGTCTATACTTTGTATGAGTGGGAAATATTTATGTCGTGTTCTTGTACGAAAGTAAAATATTTCCCACGTTTCGCACTCAATATGGTCGACTAATGGTCACTGGCTGACCACTGGTGACTTAACCCTACACGAAAGAACGGACATTGTATGTATGTGTTTACATAATGAGTTAACAGGCCGTCTTAACGCTAAATAGCTTTAAATGCTTTCGTTCATAAAATATTGCACCGGTAAAAAATGCTATTGGGCATTAAGTTCACCTTTTGTACTCAAATGTGTATTTTGCCATAAAACTTAAATGATAAAAATAACAACTTGTGATAACTTCAAACATACCATTTAAATCACATTCAATGACGACGCGCTGGCCTAGTTGGTAGTGACTCTGCCTACGAAGCTAGCGGTCCTGGGTTCAAATCCCGGTAAGAACAGATATTTGTGTGATGAGCGCGAATATGTGTGTCTGAGTCATGGATGTTTTCTATATATTAAAGTATATATTTCTCTATATAAGTATTTATATCGTTGTCTAGTACCCATAGTACAAGCCTAGAGCTTAGTTTGGGACTAGGTCAATTGGTGTGATATTGTCCCATGATATTTATTTATTATTTATTAATGAACATCCTAATTTGTGTTTTACTTAAAACTTTATTAAAATTTCAGCACATTTTCCTATCAATAACTCTTCAAGTGTATTTGTGTCTATCCAGTACTCCCAAACCAATTCCTAGCACTCCAAAAAACTAACCGTCACACATTTCATTTTATCACCGCGCAAAACCCCTTAACTGAAACCCGATCGCACCAGCCGATATTAAATTGCACATCGCAGAGTATTTGTGTGCATAATATTAACAATATCGTGAGTTTTGTCACGACCGCTATTACGGATTCCGCCGAAGTGCCAAGTTAAGCACCCTTAGCGAAGACTTCAACACTTGATCCTCAGAAGTTTCCTCGCACGGCGGAATCAAAATGTTAAACGGTGTTTGTTGGATGCGAACAGAATCATTTGGCTTGGAATATACCCTTTATCAAGTGTTTTGCGTAAGCCATTGCAGATTATTAAGAAGATTATAGAGATAGGTTTACACGGTAATAAATATGGATGTTTATAAGCGTAATTAGACCCTATAGAGACGCAATAGAATCTTTAGTTGCTGTAAGGAAATTATTTTTAACTAATACATATTATACCATTGCTTGGACATTTAATAGATAGATAGATTTGATCAATTAAAGTTAACTGTGATGCTACGGTTCTTTTATCTCCTCAAAGCACGTGGACCACTACTTTTACAGTTCATTCGTTCAAATAGTGTGCGGCGGTGGCTTCTTTGTACCAATGGTGGCGGCACATTAAGGCATGCAATCTATTTGAACGAACGAACTTTAGTTACAACGCGTATAGACACGCACACTACGACGCTGAGTGACGATAAATACACACTCATAGTCAACGAGCACGTGCATCTACACACACAAGCGTGACCCACCCTCTTTCGTGAGATAAAACAACTGTAACATAATCCTAACATTTTTATCGCATAGAGAAGAAGAGGCCAAATGTGGATACAACATCCGTCACTTTCTGACACGAGAGTGATGGATCATTAATTTATCCACATTTTGTCACGTGATAAAAACGACCATATTAGGCTTGCTGACATCAATAGAAATTGAAAAAAATATAGTGTTGTTAAAAGTACTTCTTTCAAAGAAAAGAGATTTGACAGATATATCGTAAGTCATCGTAGGTTTAGAGTACTTAAAGTTTATTCCTTCATGTCACACTTAAAGGCGACGCTTAACGAACACCAGTTTTTTTATGGCATGGAGAAGGCAAACTAGCACATAGGCCATCTGATGGTAAGTGGAAACTGTGACGTATAGACATTCACACTCACAAGACTGCAAAAGACCGCTATGCTAGTAATTTCACCGGCTGTCTCACAACAATGCGAACACTGCTGTTTGGCGGTAGGTTAATGGATAAGATGGTGATAGCAATCCGGACGAACCCTGCATAACCACCACCCTTAAAAATCCAGCTAAGTCTCAGTTAAATCGTTAACTGAGACTTAGCTGAATAGAAATGTTGTACACGTTGAACTAATTTCTCCATACTCCACCTTTTTTGTGTTGAGGGGTCGGTTTTCAAATCAAACTTTCTTAGTAAGCCCCCAGCGTATTCAGGGAATATTCTCTCTCTATTTCAAGTCCCTAGGATTAGCGATTTAGACTGAACTGCCTGTCGGTCTATCAATTAAAAAGAAAGTCAGTTTTTTACAGATAGCAAATAAAATAAGCAGATGTACAAAAGTCGTTTATAGCTAATTCCACATCCGTCAGTGGATGTATTTATCCATGAAAATAGAAGCACACTTTTGCACAAAAATATGAGTAAGTATTGAAGTCCTTGCACTTGGTACGACACGATAATTTCATGAATAATATCATAGAAGGTAAAATAGAAGGCAAAAGAGGCAGAGGACGACCCAGACGAAGTTACTTTGAGCAAGTCAAAGAGAAAGTTAAGGTCGGGTCGTATCAAGATGTCAAGAACCTAGCAACCAATAGAGAGGAATGGCGGACACTCCACCGACAAGAGCATAGCTCTTAAGTTATGAAGAAGAATTGAAGTCCTTACTAAAATAATTGACAACATTTCAAAAAAAAAAGCATTATTGTTTTATCGCGTTTATAATAGCTGGTTAAAAATTAGACTACCCGTATTTCTTGGTTTTTCTTTATTTAACTTAGATTCGTCGTTAATAATTTATTAAAGAAATAGTCATTAAAAAGACCGTATAATACAAAGTTAGGAATACTGATGTCGTGATCTTAGCCTGATATAAAATTAAAAAAAGTACCTTTAAACATAAACAGAACTAACTGTCATGTCATGTCAATCATTCGCTGCCGTTCGTTCACAAATTTGTTATTTTGCGTAATTTAATTAATTACGTAATTTGTAGACGCCATTAAAATAAATAAACTATTTTGCGTAGAATTGAAAGCGTGTCGTCAGAATCAAGTAATCCGTCAGACAGATAAACAATGAACATGACAGTTGTATATTTTTTTTAATTCCTTTGGTAATAAATGGACTAAGGGCACTATAAGTGTATTCCTAACATTCACAATTCAACTTTTTTTACTGTTTAGCCTAAATATAAAAAAAACTAGTGCATAAAAAAATCCAAAGATATTTTTACTGTAATCAGCAGTGTAAAATCTAGAAACGGTATTTTATTTTACTACATTAGCACAAAATGAATTGTTGTCAATTATGAAACAAAGTCCCTATCTAGGGCCCTAGCCAAGATGCAAATGCTTCTGACGTTTTTTTTTTCTACTTAAAAAAGGATGACAGTTGACCACGTGGTTTATCGTAACGCACAAGAATGTCATTCCATAAATTTCGAGTGATAAAAAATAAAAACGCGAGTAGCGTTTCCATTTGGGCGCTTTAATTGCACAAGCCTTAAAAACATGAATACATGCAAAACTTCAGCCACAAACGTTTAAAAATTGAGGTTACAGTCCAACAATGTTATTTTACTTTTAAACCGTAACGGCGTTAGTCGCCGGTGGTTAACAAGCTTGTTCAGTTTTACCGCTTTTTTATCCGCACCCCAGTTAATTTTAAATGGAACGCCTAGTTCTGCACCGGTAACGTTACTAAGAGTTAAATTATTAATTTTAACTTGAATTCGAAGAACGCAGGGTTTCCACGGGCAGTTTAAATGAGTTTTTTATTTAATTACCGCTGTGAGTCTGTAATTTTACAAAATGGTATAAAGAATGTCTACACTACGCTGTTTTACACTTCGTGAACACATAATCTGTTTGGTGGGAAAGAGATGGTGGTAAAGATTTCGACGGACGTTGCTTACGAGTCGTGCTATCTAAAAAATACGTGTTTAATTTTTATGTGAACGCAATTCAATATAATATTACAAAAAAATACATAAAACAATTAATGGCGCAACATCGGCTCTGGGAACTGAGTTTCAGGCCCCAGTAAACATAAAGACACTTTTCGTAAATTCTCAAGAAAACAAAGACAGATAGATAGATAATTTAAATCTTTATTTTTACAGACCTTGTTTATATTCCTTTGACTTTTATTAAGATTTCTGGGTATAGAATGTATCGTGACGTAATGCATGAGACAGTCTGAAGGTTTGTGAGTTACTTACAAAAATCATTGTGAATCTGATTGACTCTAAGTAGTAAAATCGCTCGTGCAGCTTACACTCAAAATTAATTTAAAAAAAGTTATTGTACTAATACATACATACAT
This sequence comes from Acleris emargana, assembly GCA_927399475.2. Classification (NCBI taxonomy): domain Eukaryota; kingdom Metazoa; phylum Arthropoda; class Insecta; order Lepidoptera; family Tortricidae; genus Acleris; species Acleris emargana. The sequence goes on along the minus strand of OV656839.1, from coordinate 4,368,008 downwards.
ACATACCTTGACGCCTGTAATCCCAGAGTGGGGTAGGCAGAGCTACAGAATTACAACTTCAAAAAGTTGGTTGACAATTCAGTAACCACAATTTGCACAAATAGGCTAAGATGTTTACCAGCGTAAATATTAGTGACAGGTTGCAAGGCCATCGCCTAACAGTAATACAAGCCTATATTCCCTTAGTCGCCTCTTACGACATCCATGGGAAGACATGGAGTGGCACTATTCTAACCCGGCAACCACACGGGGTTATTGTACTAATATGTACTAATAATGAAGAAGTAAAGTAAGTATTAGAATTCAACAAGTATTAGAGTTTTAAAATACTGCACGGTAATTTTCACTTCACTTCGGCGTATGTTTCAGTACACCCAAAACTCGAGTAAAATATCCCCTCTCTTCCGCAAGAGATAAAAAACTTGGGGCAAAATATTAAAATTATAAATAAGTTAGCTTACCAAACTCGACAAAAGTTTGAGATTTATTACTGCTATTAATTATTTGCTTGCCCGAAGACAGAACGTAATTATTTTGTAGAGGCAAAGTGAAATCCTACGCCTGACGAAACCGCCGTGTTTTGAATTAAATTTATTTCGCTTTCTGCCTTTATTTATGAGGAACGGATTAAATTTAAAAGACAATAGTTATGCTTTAGGAAGTCAGTGAGAATTTGGAGTGTTTGAAAATAATTTAATTAATTGAAAACAAAGATACGTTTTTCAAATGAACATTTTCACCCAATAAGGATGTTTTGTTTAAAATATTATTCGGTCTGTGTATGGTTTATTATTGCATGCTTTATGTAAAAGTGACTATGAGCATATGCTCTAATGGCAAAGTTTAGCTTTGCATACATTCACTAAGCATAAAGTCCGTTGGCCAAATATGTTTTCGCATAATGTTGATGAATCAAATCATCTCAAGGAATAAAATGTGTTAGCATTGAATTATAAAGCAAAAACGATAAGGAATAACGTATTCAACATGAAGGAAAGTAAAATGGCAAGAATTTCCCGGTAAAGGAGCATCGAAGCCTTTCAGCATTGCTTTTTCCCGTTCCTCATACGAATTTACCGTTTTAAATAATAAGGTACTTAACTTTGTACAAAAAGTAATGAAAGAAGGTCGTTATGCATCAGGATTATTATTCAATATAAAATGTCATGAGATTAGACCTTGCTAACAACATAATATTTAAAAACCTCACAAACAAACTAACAGATAATCGCCAAGTAAACCTTATACCATCTCTGCAATGTCCACAGTAATTGAATTACTGTCCCGTGTGGTTGCCGGGTTAGAATAGTGCCGCTCCATATCTTCCCGTGGATGTCGTAAGAGGTGATTAAGGGAATAAAGGCTTGTAGTACTTTTAGGCGATCGGCTTGCAACCTGTCACTAATACGCCTGGTAAACATATTAGCCTAATTATGCAAAATGTGGTTACAGAATTATCAATATTTTTCAAGAGTTGTTGGTTATTATGTAGCTCTGCCTACCCCGCTCTCGGAATGAAGGCGTGAAGGTTTGTATGTATATACATACATACATACATACAAACCTTCACGCCTTTACTATAACAATAAGTAGGTATATTATTCTAAAGACATTTCAGATAATCGAAATTATAACCGTCGATCTAATGGGACAACCACCTTAAATACATTTTTTTTTTCATTCATACATTCCTTGGTTTATTTTTTAACTAATTTTCTAATGTTTGCGCATTTTTTTTTCAAGGTAAATAGAATACCTAGTAAAACCTAATCAGATAAGTTAAAAGTAAACTGTTTATAAATCCGATTTATAAATCATCAACGTAAGTTGTATTACACTGACTCTTAGTCCTGATTTTTTTGACTTCATAGATTTGTACAATTTAGTTTGTTTTCCAGAAGAGAGAAAAATCAATACAGTAAATATTTTTTATCTTACAATAAATAAAACTAGAAAGATTCCAAATTCGTCCCTTTTGCGTTAATAACTGTTCTTCCAATCCTTTTCAATTCAAATTAAGTACGTTTTTTGTTGAAAATTTGTAAAGCATTGTCGATTTTGTACGACACATACCTACTTACTTACTTAAATCACCTATAATGCATGTGAACACTTATAAATTCCGAATCCTCTTTTTAAAAATATTCATTTGTTTAAAGGTTTTACTTTAATGGTTGTACGTAGGTTAGGGTAGGTTTGATGTATAAGCGATATCAAAGAATTTAGTCTTTTATAATTCCGAATGCAAAGTTTAGATTTTTATCAATTCAGAACTATGTCTGTTCGGCATTTTTTAGAGTACCCTTTTTGCATTTATCAATCAAATGCGATATTTAATAAATTCACGAGTAAATTACATAGTTTTCCATTTAGACTTCTACTATCTCAAATGTCACAAGCAACTTGAATAAAGCCGCTACAACACTGCGGTGCTATCTAGACTCGGATGTGTAGATTTGTTTGTCTGACCCTGTGTTAACCTTTCCGCTGCGTTGCATGTCGCGCTCGTGTGCGTACCTACCGTGCGCGGCCAGGTCAGGTGACTCGGGCGGCCTGCCCATCTAGATTGGCTATTCCAAACCTAAAAAAGAACATCGTATTTTGCATAAACAAAACAAAAAATTACCATGATTGTATTATTAATCGATTTCTCACATTATTATACTGTTATTTAGTTATTTATTTAATCTTTTTTATGCAAAGAAATACACTTAATATACAAAACGCGGACTTAATGCCGTAACCATCCAAAACCGTAGTGACGCTTCGTAGTAACATTCGTAGTGACGCTTCCCGACTATTTCATTTGATATATTTTCATAAGAATGAGATTCACCATCGCCCTCTCCCCATATCTAATCCTTGCCCTGGCTCTTAATTAATTTGTACGCCTTCAATTAAACTTAAATCCTCAAATTATGTTGCTATGGAGGTGTTGCATAATATATTATTTGATTAGGTTGATTTTACTGAGGTGTGATTAAATTTCGTGGTCAAGAGTTTTCCAAACATTTCAATTTCAAACTCCTCTATTCTAAACAGAGCGGTTTTGTTTTCAAACGTTATTTTTTACACCTGTTCCTCGCTATTTCTTAATTAACTTACCACGACTTTCATTTTATCTTTACAATATTCAACTTTGCGTTTCATAATACTATCTTACTGAGAAAAATACCTATTTACACAACTTATATACCTACTGATATGTTATCTCAGACAGCAGGTTAAATACAAACTTACTCGACTAAATTTAACATCGCTAGATTTTTCACCTCATCTATGCATGCTGCAGTTTGAAGTAAATAATCTACATAAACGCCAAAGATTTAAATTATTTCTGCATTAGTTTCACTGACACCAGTCGCCTTGACCGCAGGTTCATAGCATATTAATCCGGTTCATCACCTCGGGTCAGCGAGGGTCGTGCTCATCATAAATTTAAACGATGACCTGCGCTGAGTACGTAGCACGTAAGTAGTTCATTAAAGTGAATTCGTTGGAGAGTGCCATACCGCGTAACTAACAAAGAGATTCGGTAGCCTAGTGGCTTAGGGTATAGACTCGTGATCGTAGGGAACCAAGTTTGAATAGTATGGATTATGTTGATGTGACGTTATAAATAATCATAAAGATTATCGTACGTTTTGGTTGACAACATCACTTAAACATTGTCTATAGTGGTCTATCAATCAAATTGGTTGACAGTGCTAATGAGGTTTTCTAACTTTAGTACATTATAAATCTGCGTACTATTTTTCTTGTCATCATTACGGTCAAAGAAAACATCTTGAGAAGACCTTCACATTTGAAATGCTGGTCGTTTAAGAGCACGGAATTGCCCAAAGTAATATAAACGATTAAAGTTTATCAAAAACGGGTTATCTGTAAGATAAGATAACGAACAAAGCCGAAAAGGTGCAATTGGCGTCTAATGCACCTAGTCCTACTAATATTATAAATGCAAAAGTTTGTGTGAGTGTGTGTGTTTGTTACTTCTTCACACTACATTAACACATAAAAAAATGAATAAAAATTAAATTGGAAAATTTACATGTTCCCGAAGAAATAACGATAATCAAAATCTACGTGGTCGAAGTCACAGGCAGAAGCTAGTTATTTTATAACGTGAAAATTTTCAAACTTAAGACTAGACAAACTCATTAATACAGTCTGCCTTATGAGCAGCAGAAAAGTTTTGTATCTTGTCGCTTTAACGCCTTTGACACAAAAGTGGTATAGCACAGTGTGCAGCGAATTATAAGACCCACCATTCGGGTTGATCTCAGGTTGTCCTGGTCGCAAAATGACTACATAGGTTGATTGACCACATCGCATAATGACTAAGTCGCAAAATGCCCACATCTTTATTTGACCACATCGCATAATGACTACGTCGCAAAATGCCCACATCTTTATTTGACTACATCGCATAATGACTACGTCGCAAAATGCCCACATCTTTATTTGACTACATCGCATAATGACTACGTCGCAAAATGCCCAGATCTTTATTTGACCACATCGCTTATTGACTAGGTCGCAAAATGACCACATCTTTATTTGACCACATCGCATAATGGCTAGGTCGCAAAATGACTAGATAGGTTGATCGACTACATCGCATAACACCAGTACAGTCAAGTGTAAAATACTAACTTTCACAACACTGCTCGGAAATATGGCCATGGATGGTCTTGTTTGGGGTCACAAAACGTCACTTATAAGGACAAACCAAGAATGTTTTTGTCGGCATGTTTGCTGATTGGTCGAGAACATTGTTGTCTAACTTTAAGAACCAATGAAAATCAATCAATCAATTTTTGTGTCATAGCTCCTTAAAATGAAAAATTGAAATCAACCAATCAGAACACACCATTTTGTGTCGTAAAATATTAGGTGTATTATTGCTAAAAGATACACAGACTACAAACTATGTCACTGCTTTTTTTTAAAATGTAATTCAAACTTGGCCCCTAATCTCGAACCACTAGAGATGAAATGACATGGGAGATATGGTGAAACCAATACAATTTATATGGAGTTGACATCTTCATCTCGAATGTTAGTTTATTAATCTCGAGCAATGGCCGACTCTGATAAAGTTTATGTATAAACTAAAAACAGAAGCTCGCTATCAAGATATGCTCGTTCGTGGTTTTTTTTTTCAAAAAGTAAACAGAAAAAAGAATGATATCATTTTAGACAGGAAAATGAAACACGAGTTGAAAAAAGTTACACGTAAAGAAATAACAGCGTACGAGTTTCTTCAAAATATATCTAGAATCAAATATATGCTTAAGTTATAAATAATGCTAGATTTACGAAACAGTAAAAAAATGACTCCAGAATGATACGGCGAACAAAAAACGGAAAATAAGAAGAATTTTAGTTTAAATTTAGAATAAGAAACTATTTTAGTTTAAATAATAATTTTAGGTTCTAAGTTACGAAATGGTAATTCATTAAAAAAACAAACCAAACTCATGTAGTTTCATTTGACTGTACATTTATAGAACAAAACACAAACTAGACAAATAAGCTATCTAGTCATTTTGCGACCTAGCCATTATGCGATGTGGTCAAATAAAGATGTGGTCATTTTGCGACCTAGTCAATAAGCGATGTGGTCAAATAAAGATCTGGGCATTTAGCAACGTAGTCATTATGCGATGTAGTCAAATAAAGATGTGGGCATTTTGCGACGTAGTCATTATGCGATGTGGTCAAATAAAGATGTGGGCATTTTGCGACTTAGTCATTATGCGATGTGGTCAATCAACCTATGTAGTCATTTTGCGACCTGGACAACCTGAGATCAACCCGACCATTCAAACTTGGTACTTAATTATATTTTGGCTACACCTGAAGCCACCTATGCTCAACAAAAACTAAGAACGTTACTTTAGGTTAATGCGGATAAATGGATCTAATCCCACAGCGAATTTAAACTTCCTACGTTGAAGAAGTTCCAGAAAACAGAAGGGTAAACAAACTGACTGTGACACCTCTTCACGAGGGTTTCATTTTTAACCTTTAATGAACAGAGCACTATAAAGGTTAATTAAAACAGACATGCAATTAAACACACTACTTGAAACTTCGTATAACCGTGGCATGTGACACGTTCGCATGTCTAAACGCAATGAGGGGTGAATCAACCGCAACAGTACGCCCAAAATCGAACCTTAAACCTCCCATCTCTTTCCAACCATTGTGCGACCACTCAAGAGTAAAAGGGATAGATACTACAAGTCTTATTTGTATTTTAGAGTAGACATAGGTGACAGCTAAGCCTATTCATGCAGCCTATTTGTCTAACCATCCTGGTTATTGGATTTGAACGTTAACTAATAATAGTCCCATCTCAAGTTGCAAGGGATCAATATTGATATAGGGTTAAAAAAATACGTGATAAAGCTAAGGCAGTACTTAAGCTGATGATTAAAGAAAAAAGATAAAGATAGAAAGAAATTTAGTATGTGTATCTCATATTTGAACACATTTATCACAAATATATTTACCGAGGTGAGAAAAAAGTGCGAAGACCTACTATCATAGACCTCCAAATGTATTAAATAAAATCAAAATGTATTTATTCACTTGAGAAGCGGTTAAAATAGTTGATTATTTAATAAAATTTGGTCAGCGCTCTCGCCCGCGACATCATCATGCAAATGTGATTGTGTTAAAGCCTCATTAAAGCTAAACCTAAAATTAAATCAGTAAAATGTCAAATTTCAAGCATTATAAGATTAATCTTTTTTAACATTAGTCTAGTTACTTTTAACAATAAATGTTCCTTGATATTAATTCTTTCTTACATTTTCGAAATCTATAACACAAGCAAAACGTTTTTCTAGTAACCATTTATAGCGTACTTGGTAATCTATTATAATATGGTGAATTAATTATGTCTTTACTTAAATACATAGAAAACATCCATGACTCAGGAACAAATATTCGCGCTCATCACGCAAATATATGCCCTTACCGGGATTTGAACCCAGGACCGCTAGCTTCGTAGACTATCCCACTCTGGGATTACAGGCGTGAAGGTATGTATGTATGTATGTAATTATGTCTTTAGGAATATTTTTAAAAATATCTGCTGTAATCCCGTAATTATGAAACGGTTTTCTGCTAAACTAGTTTTCTGGGGTACCTGATATTGAATATACAAACACTTTTGAATTGAGTTAACAGATTTAAATTTAATTTTACAAATTCGCTCATTTCCAGTACATATTATAGTTATGCAAGAATTAGTTCATTTCATCAAAAAAAGGTTTGCATGATGTTAGCGGCGGATTTTAACAGAGGACCCTAATGCATTTTTTTTACTGATGTGTTAACTGCGAATGTCATAAGAGTTTCCCTACAGCAGCAGTCCGTACCTGAGCACTGATACCATGTAGCCATGCCATGGTACGCTTGAAGAGCTGTTTTTTTATTGATGATTGTTGCAAGTCCGAATTGGATACACAAAACCAATAACTGCTATACATTTCTTATCTATTTAACGCTTTCATGAAAATATCTTATCTAGTTTATAGCGATCTAAATCTTACTATTAACGAAATTAAGTTCATTATGAAAGTATTTCCTAACTTTCAATGTTTTATCAAATCAAGTAAATGGCTGTTACAAGGTTGTACAAAGTCACATCTGGTTTAACCTTGACATAGTTTAAATATTGAACACAACAACAAGGACGGGCGGAAAATGTTACGAGCAATTTTTGTCGCGAAAGTTGATACGAGTAAAAATAAACTTATATTTTGTACAAAGTCTTAGGAAAAACAAAGTATTTGTGGTAGAGTGTATGTGATCATATTTTAATACATGGGTAAATCGTCTCATTCCATCAGTTCTCATCCAAGCGCTGGCCTAGTTGGTAGTGACCCTGTCTACGAAGCTAGCGGTCCTGGGTTCAAATCCCGGTATTTGCGTGACGAGCGCGAATATTTGTTCCTGAGTCATGGATGTTTTCTATGTATTTAAGTAAATGTTTCTCTATAAGTATGTATATCATTGTCTAGTACTCATAGTATAAGCCTAGAGCTTAGTGTGGGACTAGGTCAACAGGTTTGGTGTGACATTGTCCCATGATATTTATTTTATTATTTATTATTTAAGGGATCTCCAAGATCGGTCCATTCTGTTTGTTTCAATTTCACAATATTCACTAGATCGTCGGCTTATTCAAATACTGTCTTATCTAGAGCGAATTAGACAGTATTCACAAAACAATATATTCTCAACTTCCCTTTAGCCTCTCCAAAGCTCCAAGAACATAACAAAATCACTTTTTACATTCCACAACTTCACACCTAACACAAACTGTAGTTTCCGAAACACCCCGTAACGCAAAGTTAGGTGCGAAGGCTTAAAAGCGCCAAATTACCGTGGAAATATAACGAAAATTATATAATTACAGGCCCCAAGCGGCTGCGTTTTGGATGTCGTTCGGAGAGTAGTTTGAACATTTCGCGAGTTTTCAGGTCGAGTGCTTTTGCTTGTTGCACGTGAGTTGGTTTTAACAAAATGGATGCCGAGATCGTAAATCCTGGGATATGGCGACGGGTTGTCCCAGGACACATGCTTTTGAAAGCCGCTGCGGTTGCCGGGTGACGAGCGTTCTAATGCGGATTTAGTATTCTTTTTAAGTGGTGAATAGTTGGTTAAATTAAAATGTGTATTGATGTTTTTATTTGTGAGTTTTTTGCTTAGTATTTTATTTTTCCATAGTATTAAATTAAAACTTTAATATGAGCTAACAGCTCTGTTTTACTTCATTGAAAATATGATCAACGACAATTTTTCTTCTAAAAACCCGTACAAAATTATTTTTGAAAAGATAGGACGCATACGCAATACAAAATTTACGACGCAATAAATATTAAATTTATGAACACTCAAACAAAACTCAAGTCATAATTAAACTAAAAATCCTGATTTTTCATATACTCTACTTAATTTATTTATGATAAACAGAGCCTGTATGATCACAATTCAATCTCTTCGTACGCCACAATGATGTAGGCAGAATCAACTAATATCTAAGCTCAACGAAGATACTTTTAGATAGAAAAAACAAAAGACGATCACAAATATACTTACCCCGGCTAAAAGTATGCTCAAATAAAGATAATCTGCACTTCATTTATAAAGGAGATCATTTTTCGCTATCGCCATTGACAAGGAAACTAAACAGACCCGCAGAGCGTAAAATGGGAATACACCTAGATTCATTTCAAATTTTGCACGACCAAATATCACGGCTGAGTTCTCCCGGTGTTGCTTCTAACGATATATCATGCAGTTATTCTGGCAGCTTTGTGTTTCTGTCGTATGAATTAAAAAGTTTATTGTAGCAAGGAAATAGTGGTCGAACGAAATGTTGCTGACGGGAAAGCTATTGTTTTTAGGAAATCTTTTATTGGTTGTGCAGATTTTGAAACTGTTAAAACAGTTGCGGCTTGAAGAGTTTTTATTGTGTTTGATCAAAGAGCAATTTATATTTTAGTGGGTGTATTGCACGAAAATACTTTTATAGATGAATAAAAATATGATCGTTAGAATTACATTACAAATTATTAAAATAGGATAATATTGGTAGGCCTCCCAAAATGTGATTATTATTTTTCAATGAACTGCGTTCCGAAGTATTGTAAATTAATAAATAAAAAAATATTCTCAGATATCTCAGATCCATAGGTTGTTAGTTACAAAAACACTTATAAAAACTACGTTAGTACATTAATAATATTAAAGAGTTACATAAACTATTTCATTGTCGTAAGACATGAAGGTCGGTGTATCGGCGGAGATTTATCGGAATCCCACCTCCCTCCTATCATTTTCATTTTTGTAAAGTATCCAAACTATATGTAAAAATGTGTTTTATCCCTGGACATTTTTGATATGCAAGTGAAGCTAAAATGAGTTTTTATAATCGGAACCATAATATTTAATAATAGTTATAATAATCATTAAAGCAAAAGCAACAAGAAAGCTGATAAAGGTGATATTATAAAGACAGTCCTAATTTATCAGATTTCCCTTATAAATGGAATATCATCGTGATCTATCGATCATTGTCACTCTGCTGAATACCCATTGTCCGGCCGGTCCTTCGACTTTGAGCTGCCTTTGAAAGAATTGCTGATCACATGGCTATATAGTCATCGATTGACAAATTGGGTAGCGTTAAGGTGTTTTACAATCGTGACAATGAACTAATCGGCAAATTTTTCATAAATTAAACGAGAAAGATATATATAGCACGTATTCAGCCATGTATAGTATTTTGAAGTTGAAGTTGTCACACGTATATAAGTTCGTTTGAGTACTACTTTTGTTTTTGTTATATTAATATTTTCTCAAACATGCTTGGAAAGAACGGTTTTCCAATTGAAACACGAGGATGGAAAGTGCCTCGTTTTACTCCTAGGAGTAAAAAAAACATAGGCAGTTCATATGCCAATCGATTTGTCTTTATTTAGTGAGTGTCACTAAAGATATGACAGTAATCAAAGTTCAATATGACGGCAACCGGACGCTATGTTACAATAAATTATTAGTCCCTAATAGATATAAGATTTTTAATAAAAGGGTACAATTTTAAAAACATTTACATTCTAATGAAATTTCAAAATTTTAAGACTCCTCTTTCGTTTAACTATACCTTGCGTTTGTTTTTTTCTACTAATTAGTGGCTCACTCCTGTTAAGGTGTATTTCGCTAATGTCGAGTTATTTATAGACATTCGCAATGTACTAATTACAGACATAAATCCATGTTAAACACGCGACATTATTTTTTCTCGTGGTTTTGACAGAAACACATCTTATCTCTTGCGTTACAACCTTGGTAAAAAATCATTTGACTCTGCCATGTACACTACAGACTACATCAAGTTTAGTGACCAGTACCTTTTTGGGTAATAATTGGATCATGTTGCCAATTTCACTTACAACAGTTGTTCGTTTTCTCCGATCCTTTTTTTAGCAAAAATTATGCAATCCATTAGAGACTCATTATCCATAAACTTTTTCCTGATCGTGCGTAAAGCAAATCTGCAGCGCTCGCTTTCCATTTCCTTTTAACCAGATCAGAGAGAAACTCCGTGTCTCGTTTTGAAACACGCTTTGACAAGTTCTTTGAGGCCTTCCTAAACGTCAGACAAAGTGCGGTGGCAGACTAAAAACAGATTAGCATCTGTAATTAAAACGTTAGGTGTGATGGGACGGGTAAGAGATGCATGGCTTTGTCTATGGGGGCAAATTAAATGCTTTCATTTATCAAGGTTTTGAAATTTGACTGGGTTTCGAAATTTTGTTTATGAAACGGTTTCGCTAGGCACTGGCTGACAAACGAATAACAAGTAGCCTTCATTTAATAATCATGTAGCGTACAATTTTAATTTATACTAGCTTTAAGAAGGATTTTTCAAAATTCAACTCCTAAATAGCAGAAGTTACGGCATAGCGTGAAATGAATTCGAAGCTTACTAAATCGTAAGAATGATAAGTTTTATGAAATAAAGGCAAAGAAAAATAACAAGTACTTATCTTTTTATTAGTAATTAAAATATTAAAGGCGATGAAAGAAAAGAAAATTAAAGGTTCTCTCAATTTTGGTACGTATAATATAAAATAATCACACCAAATTAATATGAAAAATTATTGTGACGTGGTCAAAATGACTATCGTTGAATTTTTGCTAAAGGCCAAACGTTTAAATATTATTTAGACCTTCTTTTGTCAACACAATAATTAATTATTTGAGAAATATAAATTTATTAATATCACGGGACAATCTCCCACGAATGGAATAAGTCCAAAATTAAGCTAATGATAACTTCACTGTTGTTCTGTAAGCATCACTGTTAACTGACCATTAGCAATAACAATATAAAAGACTTTTATTTCAGGCGAAGTGAGCATTATTGTAAAGCTGGGTCCTGTATCGTATCTCCATCGCATAGCACCGACGCGTATCATAATCGTTACTGTGGACGCAAAAAGATCGCGACCATGCTACGCGCCGTATCTGATGCTATGCCATGCCATGCTGACCCATGTTGCTACGCGTTTACTAAACCGTTTTGATACTGTATCATGATACGTAGTTACGGATTAATACGTACTAATACGCCACGATCTATCTCAATTTGGTTTTTCCCTGATCATCAAAAGGCATTATCATAATATATATTTTCTCATAATTCATACATTTTATATAACAAGTCAGCTATACGGCGTTATGATACGATACGCTGCTGGGTTAGTGATACGATATGCTCAAAGTGAGCATACACACCTACCTATATAGGATACGCGTGCTCGATACGATACGCATGACCGTAATTGCCAAAATCATACAAATGCGAACCTAGTTTTAGGTGACCACATTCAGAAATGGTCATTTAACTGTGTTGCCGAAGGTGCCTACACGTCGAAAATCAAAGGGTACGTAAATTTGTTACGGGTGATGTTGAGATAGATTGGTCCTCGGCTCGAAACATTGTTGTTTTGCTTGGAGCAGTGTCGTGTTCAGAATATGTGATTGAAGTTCTAGTTCAGTCAGCAGACAAAATGGGTAGAGATACGAGTAGACAAAGGGAATATCGACCTGTACTGATTTATACATTTTTTATGACGCCTGGTCGCTGTGCGTTGAGCCTCCGCTCTGTCCGTTTCCACCCTCTATTGAAGAATAGCCTAAATTTAATTTGAAATGGAACTAAATGCCAGTTTAAATGTTGCCAGTGATATTTTCATTGTTTTTTAGTTTATAATTTACAAGTATTCGATAGTATTGTTATCAAAAATTTACAATGAAATAAAATCAAGTGTTGCGTTCTTGAGTTACAAACGGTTTCAAAGTTTATACCTATACCTACCAACAACTTATTTGTGGTGTTGGTTATCTGACCGGGATCTATGTCGGTGTATGGGGATAACAGTTTTCCAACGGCAAAGTTAGTTCGCGAGGTCATATTTGTTTGTGGTAACGGCTTCGGAACCCTACACTGACCATGGTCCGACATGTTCTTGCCCGTTTTTTTATTGATAAGTAGTTAAAAGAATTTTGCATTCCGAATATAAACTTTTTTTATTTGATTTATTTTGATTTGAAGTAACTTCTGTTGCGACGATAAATTAATAAGATGTTACAATTTTTATAAAATTCTTGATACTCGTTAATTGTTAAAAACGGCTATATATAAAATGATACCTATTACGATTCAATATCACTAAAATTACAGCATTCAAGTTGAAAAATGATACTCGGTTATTATTTAAGTGTAGCAATAATTGGAATGTTTTCGTTCAGGCCAATATCGTGGTGCAAACATACTATTATTTTGTTTGTCCACTGATTGGCGTTTCAAATTACGACTACCACGCGTTCTCTCTCAATTTGTAACTTCAATCCGAAGTGAAAAACATTCGTAACAACTTCTTTGTTTTAATGTTAGGTAGGCATTAATTTAACACTAGCTTGTGCCTTGATTTCGTCTGCGTAGATTTAAACTGTCGTTATTCTCACGTGTTAAAAAAACCATAATTGTTAATCCAGGGTATAAGCTATCTTAGATTCTAATTTCATCCGAATCTGTCCACCCGTAGCAGCGTGAAGGAAGGAAGGAAGGATAAATACATTAATAATGAACTTTCGGATTTATAATATTATTATTATTATTTTTTTTAGCCTATTTTGGTGTCCCACTGCTGGGCAAAGGCCTCCCCTCCTTTTCTCCACTCGTCCCTGTTGAGCGCATGCTCCCGCCATTCGCTTTGAAACGCGTCCAAGTCGTCCCGCCATCTCCTTTTTGGTCTGCCTATTATATATTAAAATAGAAAAAATAGTAGATTGTACAACAAGTGCATAAAACGTACCATTTTACCCGAGACGTGCATATAGCCACCCGAGCCGGCACGGCGAGGGTGGATGGTCACGTCGAGGGTAAAATGGGTTTTATGCTCGAGTTTTACACTCTGCTTTTCACTTCGATCGCAAGGAAATAAAACAACGATTAAGCATATACAAGAAAAATTAATTAATTTTTATAATGTAATTAATATGTTCTATCACGCATAAAATGTAATTTCATCGACAGTTCGTCAAATGAGCTTAAAAAAACACACTCCGCAAACGTGTTTACGCTTTTTTGGTTCCTCCAAATCATAAAACTTTCGTATGTGCTGCTTGAGATAGATTTTCTTTGATTTAGGCGGCAATATCTGCTCAATTACATTTTTCGCACTTCTGTACATTACTCTCAGGCGAAATCATTTTTTGATCGTCACTATCACTACTTGAAGACATTGTTCAATTACTTACGAATAATTTATTGACTTTTCAACCGCAACACAACAAATTTAGTTAGTTTTTAATTTTGTTTGACGAATAATTAGCTTCCCGCTACACAATTTTTCTTAATTTTTTGTTTTAATTTTCAACTATGTGACGTTTGACTATGGACACTAGGTTTGAGCCTTAATGCCAAGTTATTATAAATATTTGCCTTACTTATGTTTTTTTTACGTAAATGCACGCCCGTATTAATCTTAAAGTATTTAGATAGTATTACATATGTCGTAATTAAAATAAGATATAACCTAAATCTCATAAAAATATATCAATAAAATTAAGGTGTATTGTGTATGTGGCTGTAAGGCCTTATTACCTTAGTCTTAAAAGAAGAAATTACTTTATGCACTAGAGCATAAAATGCGATTTTATGCAGCCTATACCCAGCATAAAGAAGGACTTTACGAGCATGAGAAGTAAAAAATATATTTTGTCACATAATTGTGATTTTTAATTAGATCGTCAACATAAAATAACAATTGATAATCAGCCAAAATATTTAAAAAAATAGTAAGATCAATAATTAAGAAAATACAAATAAAACTCAATTAGCTTCCTGTCACCAAAAATGTCATGTGTATTTAATGTCATGGCAGAGGTTATTATGCAGCTATGACATAGCTATGCAGTTCATTTTACGGTGAGTGTAAAGGACAGCCTATAACAGTTATAAAGGACTGTACTTTTCTCTCAGCGTAAACTGAACTGCCAAGTCATGTCATAATAACCCATAATAACCCATAATAACCCATAATAACCCCTCTGTTAAAAATTGGACACGTGACGTATCGTCGTCGTCGTATTTTGATCAAAGACTTGTTTTATTCTTTGAGAAAAAAACCAGTTTCTAGAAATATCGAAGCCGGAAACCCCTCACTCGTGAATTATTGAAGTCGTCCCGCTGGAATCAGTGGTATGTCCCCTTTCCTGATACACCCTGATTCTTCTTCATAAGATATTTATCAAAGAAACCCTCTAGCAAAATTTAGGACGTACAATTACTGAAACCTTGAAGACTAATAAATAAAGTAAAATGTGAGATGGAGATAGTTTTCGCATGCCTTTATTGCAGCAAAGCAATATTTCATTAGAAAAATGCTTTATCAGAAT
Source organism: Acleris emargana (assembly GCA_927399475.2). Taxonomy (NCBI): domain Eukaryota; kingdom Metazoa; phylum Arthropoda; class Insecta; order Lepidoptera; family Tortricidae; genus Acleris; species Acleris emargana. The sequence continues at coordinate 4,352,516 of OV656839.1, read as the reverse complement.
TCAGCAGTTATAAGAAATATTTAATTATTCAATCAAAAATACATACATACATAAACTCACGCCTTCATTCCCAGACTGGGGTAGGTAGAGCTAAAGAATTAGCAGGAACACTAAATATGTGTTAATAATTTTGTAACCACGTTTTGCACAATCAGGCGAATCATGCGAAAATAAAAAAAGTATCGAGGCTTTGGTTTTTAAATCATGTTTTCACGAATAACAGTTTCAAGAACACATCAAGTGTTATGTAAAGAATAGACACGATTTATGTGCCCTCTTAACGTACTTACGTGCTTAGATTGTGAGTGCATATCTGTTTCTTGCTATGGTCATTAAATTCTTTAAATAAATAATAATTGCTTTTTCAGACACTATAGCCTGTTTAACAATAAAACAGTCAAGCCGACAGCCTAAACAGAAAAGCGTCAATGACAAATCCAGCAATTGTTGTTTGTGACAAAAAGGACTTAGAATCCAATATTCTTAGCGGTATTGAAAATCGAAACAAAGCAACAAGTCAAGTCAAAAGCATGTTCAGTGCTCTATAAACGACCTTCGGGTTTCTTATACCTCTTTATAGCTCTTAAGCTTGTCTATCCGACTTTACCTGAATACGAAAGATTTTTAAAACCTTTGGCGGTGTAAGTAGCTACTGACATCACGCTGACGTCACAAAATAATGTACAAGTACAGTCTGTGAGCAAGTAGAAGATGCTTCGGGTTTGTACTTTTCTCTCACTCGCTCTCATATGCTCTTATGAAGAGCGAGTGAGGGAAAAGTACAAACCCGAAGTATCTTCTAAGAGCTATTGCACTGTACAGAGGTTTCACTGCCTGAAACACGTCGTTTTGGTAAAATAATTGTACTTACTTTATTCTCCTCTGTCTATCATATAACTAGTATTTATTCGCACAATGCTATGTCGGGTGACTGTGTCACAAGAAAGAAAGAAAGAAGTTATAGTGTGAAATGAGATTAGGTTGATAAAAATATAAATAAACTATATTAAAGTAAAAAAAAATCGTTCTTAGGTTGGATTCGAACGTACTTACATCTCCTTTGGCTCTCCGGGCCGATGCAGGCGCATTGCAACGTATACCACCAAAACAATACTTCAGATCCGCGAAATTAGTGATCGCTTGTTTGTTCCTCCTAGGAGGGTATGATGACGCCAGCTATCGTTGTATCTCAGAGAATACCTTTGCATATTAATATACAATACTGTCGTAAAACGCAAAACCAAAACGCTCATTTTCGATTTTCCAAAAAACTTAAATTATGACGAGACAGAAGCCATCTTACATTTATTTGATTAGATAAAACATTATTTTTCATTTGTTTTAATTATTTTGTCTAACCACTGAATGATCTCAAAGTTGTATTCAAGTAGTTTTACTAACTAATTTGAGTATTAATATAATAGTAAATGGTTCCCCGCGTTACCTCATAATTATGTTAAAAAATTGTGTGCGAAATAAAGATTTATTATTATTATTGTTTTTTACTGTAATATAGTTAAGAATTTCGTTACGCAGTTATTGTTGAAGTTAACGTTTGCATATTATTTAGGTTTCATTCTTTCGATTGGTATTTAATTTGTCTATTAAACAAGCAATTGCAATTTTTTGTTTAAAACTGATTTTTGAATTTTTAGTTAATTGTAATAATATACTGGGCTAAACAAAATCAGCTTATATTTGATATAAAGTACTTTTAATCGAATAAACAGCTGGTTGAAAGTCGTCTCGTATTCGAATCCCCTACTATTAGTTAAATAAATACGATAATAATAAGTGGTAACGATAATGTAGAATGAGCACTGGTTATTCTTGCAATTCTATTGTGAATCCGACACATAAATCAGAATGAAAAACACCCCCCATGTAAACTGTAAAACCGGAATCAGTTTATCGATTCCCACCCACATAAATCCAACGGAAAGGTGTACAATGTCAGAGTAATCTCGTTAACTACCGCGGTGCAGATTGAGTGGGGGATCACAGAGTACTGAATTATGGATGAGGGCGCACTGTGCACGAGATAATGTTGCTTAGGTTTTTGGTGAAATTACATGTTTTTTTTGGATTATTACTCGTAAACCTGCAAACTGCGTTGTGGTTATATACACATACATATATACATAAATTCACGCCTTCGTTCCCAGAATGGGGTAGGCAGAGCTACAGAATTACCAACTCTTATAACTTGTTGATAATTCTGTAACCACATTTCGCACAATCAGGCTAAGATGTTTACCAGTGTATTAGTGACAGGTTGCAAGCCCATCGCCTAATAGTACTAAAAGCCTTTATTCCCTTAGTCGCGTCTTACGACATCCACGGGAAGATAAGCAGTGGCACTATTCTATCCCGGTAAGCATCGTTTTGGTTATATATTTTTTACTTTATTTGTTTTTAGTATAGTTTGAATATAGTGACAAACAATATAAGGCTTCTTGCGTATGGCTTCTCGTCCGAGCGGCATTTTGACAACGGTAGAGAGAGGCTACTGCAGCCATTGCCACCGTCAACGAATCAGCGGCAGCTGTCAACCTATACGACGCTTGCAGGTGTATGCGTGTTGTTGATAAGCGTCGCTAAAGGTCGGCTATAGGCTGCCACCGACGTGTTGACTGCAGTCGCCGACATGTTGGTAGCAGCGATAGCCTCTGCTGCTAGCAAAATGCCGCTCGTCTGTAAAAAGCCTTAGATTATAGTCAGTGTACGATTGACCTGCACGATTATACTCGTATTGCAGTGAAACATGGTCTTTTAAATTCTCGGAACTCATTTCGTATATTAACATTGACATATTTTTGACATCCCTTTACAATAAGACTGTTTTGAACTCCAACAAAACAGTTAAACAGTAACTGGCACCATGAGATCCAACGTCTAATAGGAACCTTGTAAGTTGCCAATGTGGAATCTCTCCAGCTTTTTTTAAGTAGGTCTTTTTCTCGAGGGGACCAGTGAGCTACCTGATAAGCCCACCCCCAACCTTCCATGCGTGAAGTGTTATTTTCTCTACTTGGCAAGGGGCTCTGCCTGTTGTCAAATCTATCAGATTGTAATGCAGATTGTTTATTGGATATGGTTCTGCTAGGGCCCGTGCACGCAGGTCTGCCAGCCAAAAGCACTGCGTCCACTGCGTCCAAAGCGATGCCGGAGTACCTGTGGGATCAGATTGGGTGGTGGGAACACCCAAGCCAATTCGAAGTTCCATGGCCGATTGAATGCGTCGCAAAAAATTGCCGAACCATCTCTGGAGTCCCATGTTACATATCGGTCTAAGACCGCAGACTCTCTGGAAGCGAACAAGTCGACTTCGGGAACGTCCCAACTTCTGAACTTCTTGATGGTTTTCTTTACTTTTTGTACTTTTGATGTGGGCAAAGCCCTGGTTACTTGCTGTGTGTTCCACATCAGGGCCAAATATTCTAGATGTTGTGTGGGTGCAAGTACTGACTTTTGATAATTGACCTTCCAACCTAAGCTTTCTAGGGTTCTCAGAGGCTCCGAGACTTGGTCCGATAACTTATTCTTGTCCTGATTCACAAGGATATAGTCGTCTAGGTATACTAGGAGTCTTATACCCCTTCCTCGTAGCAGCTCTGCAATCCAATTTAACACCGCTGCTAAAGTCCGGGGGGCTGAAGATAGGCCAAATGGTAGCGCTGTCAGTTGAAGTACCTCTTGATTGTAATATATCCTCAAGAAACGGCGATGAGACCTTGCAATTGGAAGGTGAAAATATGCCTGCTGCAAATCTATTTTTGCCATCCAGTCGTTCTTCTGTAAGAACTCTGCTACAACCAACTGGGAAACTAATTGAAATGCTTGGTAGCTACATACTGGGTGAGGCCCCTTAGATCGAAAATGGGCTGCAAGCTTCCATCTGATTTCTTTATCAAAAACTTCTTTGACAGGAAGCTGGAGTTTAGATCTTGTGGCACCTCTAACACTGCCTTCTCTTTCAAGTTCTTGATAACTGCAGACATCTCTGGAGTGGTTTGTGTTGCAAATCTGATCAGTATATTTTGAGTTACGTGTTGGAGGGGTGGCTTTTTCTTGAAGGGTATGCGACCCTTTGTTACAATGTTTATAATAAATTGAGTCGCCCCCCAGATCCTTCCGTGCTTGTACACTTTGCTTTAAACAACCCCCCCGTTAATTCTGCTTCTGTATTTAGTCATTTTTGTCTATTATCTTGGTTGGTAAAGTTCTTCTTGCCAGGAAAGTTGCCTCTGTTGTTGCGAAAATTAGTCCTTTGCTTGGCTCTATTTTCCTGACCAGAAATTATATTCTCTTGTCCGTGATTTCTACTCTTAAATGTCTGGATCTTCTGTCATGTCTGAAGTTTGATGAGCGATCGCGACTTAGTCCTTTTTCTTTGATGTAGGAGGGCTTTTTAAGCCACATCTGAGGGCCTCCAAGCGATTTTATGAGAGGCTGTAATGCATTCTTGCTAAATAAATAATATTCTGAGCTAGGAAGAATTTCTCTCAATGAAGTTTTAAGGTTGATATTGTTAACTTCCTTTAAAAGTCTCTCTCTTTAATCTCAATACATTATCCCCGTCTGCCACAAATTATTTGTATCTTCTTCTCTGAGCACTTGTGTATAGGGGAGCCCGGCCCTAAAAGAGCTGTCGCTTTATCAAATAAAGACGTTGGGTTTAATTCTGTAGGGTTTCCTGCTGCCCAATTGATCAGCTCCTAAAGGCCCTCCCTCAATAATTCCTGATGTTCAATCTCAGCGTTTGTTAGAACGGCTAACATGTTTTTAGCCGAAGCTAAAAAATCCTTGTTGGCTTTTAAATGAGTAAACTCTTCATTAACCTTCAGAGCTACAAAACCGGGAAAAGCTGAAAACCCCTGTAAAATAGATTTGTATCTTAAGCCTTTCCAGGTTTGCAAGCAAGTTAAAGTGCTGGAGTTTGTTAAGCTCCTCCAGGCGCTCCTTCTTAGCCAGTGGAATGACTCTTTTATCATAACAGTCCGTCTGTAACTCACCGAGTTCAAAGGTACCTGTACCTGCACTGCAGGGGTAAACTAGGTACTGAATAACCGCCGATGTACTGGGCCGGTCTACTCTAACGTTAGAGACGGGTAATTGGGACTAATTGTTTTGAGAAAAGGCCGTCAAATACTGAGGTAACTGCGTCAAATACCCGGATATAAAGTTAACTTGATGAACTAAATAGTCAACTCGCGGGTCCGTACGTAATAGGTTCTTATCGCACCTACGGCGCTTATAAGGGGGAAGCGATGAGGAGCCTTCGTCATCTTCCGAAGATGCCGACGACTCACTCTGGCGATTAGAGCCACTCAATCGTCATCGTGGTCGGCATTCTTCGTCTGAAGCAATGCCAACCTCCGACCGGTCACTAATAACAGTAATAATACTATAACCTTCGTCATCCTCGTCCCGCGTGCTCATCTTCCTGATAAATAATCACTCCCTTTTCAAGACACAGCACTATAATACCTTAAAAACACTTAATACGCACTAAAAACTCTTTAATTCAACGTACGTTGCTTAAATACAAAAGCGACACAAATCAAAATGTGTTTGTATTGCATTTAAATTCGGAATGCTATTTACTTTAAGTATTAAATTAAACTGTATCTGTTTTTGTTTTGTGGCGCTTTTGTATTTAAGCAGCGGTATGTACTCGGATTAAAAAGTTTTTGCACATGGCCTGTGAAAAAGATATGACGCTATGAGTGACAAATGACAGGTGCGCGCCTATTTTCGGGGCGTTTTTCGGCGCGCTCTGCTGCGTGCAAGTATGATGAGATTGATGAGTTGAAAAACAGGTAACGTCAAAATGAACGTAAAGACATTTTATCTACATTTTAGCATGTATTCATGGTCAAATTATAGACGCTTCTTCAATAAATGCTGTGTGTTTTGGAAACACATAATAATATTATGGTTTTTTATTTTCATAAAAATAAACATCATGCATCAAATTAACAGAAATATTCAAAATAAGTTTAAAGTAAATAACTGTCAGGTGACAATGTCACACCAATTGACCTAGTCCCGAACTAAGCTAGGCTTGTACTATGGATACTAGATAATGTTTTTTTTTTTTTTTTTTTAATATTATGTCATAAATAACATTTCAAATTTAAGTTCATTTTTTAAAGTCACATATTCAATTTTAAATTCGTTTTACCCAAATATGTTAGACAGAATTAACTTTTATAAAGGTTTATTTTCCTTAACATGGTCATTTGGTTTATGAGTAGTAATGTTTTATTCGGTAACAAAATATCGAGACAACCTCGAATCATTGGATATGCAAATAAACAAAAGGTTTAAGGTTGACTGTGTGAGATGAACAAGGAAGCAGCATCAAAAGCCGCCATTTAGAGGCACTATCCATTATCCAGGAAGAGGCGCTGCCAATATACTGCTCAGCTGCTAGCCAACTGTCTCTTGTGCCTTCCCATTGACGGGCCATTCCATTGACTGCCATACGGTACCCTTACCATGAGTTACAATTAACGTACTCGCTAGAGAATCGAATGCTCTGTCGCTCGCAGACCTCGTAGTATTCTTTGTAGAGTGCGAGGGATAGAGCATTCGACTCGTTACCGAGTTCGGTAATTGTAACTCATAGTAGGGGTATTGATAGAATCTGTTATTCTAGTAAACTATTGGCCTGTATTATATCCATCTCTTTTGTTTTTGGTAAAAATTGAGATTGACTTAGCGAGTTCGGTAATTGTAACTCATAGTAGGGGTATTGATAGAATCTGTTATTCTAGTAAACTATTGGCCTGTATTATATCCATCTCTATTGTTTTTGGTAAAAATTGAGATTGACCACAGCCTCAGTATTACTCGGTTACTAAGAAGAAGCAATCACAATTTTATAATGAAACTTGTAAAAGGAATATAAAAACGGGTAAACCGATTCATCCTGTCCAGGACGCATTCTGCCAAAAGGGTACTCTGGTATGCGTAATATTCATTTTACAAGTTTCATTATAAAATTGTGATTGCTTCTTCTTAGTAACCGAGTAATACTGAGGCTGTATTTTTTTTTAATTTAAATAATAATTAATTCGGGGTCAGAATTTCCAAGAATTACTTTTTATGACGATTTTTCTTGGCAAGAAAACAGGACATTTCTGAATTAACAGACACTCAATGAATAAACGAGTAAAAGTAAAAATGTTTTTGCGAAAACATCCTTTACTTAAAAAAAACATTTGTAATTTATAACGGTATTGCTTTACGACCATCGGCGTAAAAGGAAAATTATTTAGTATTCGACCGGCCGTAAGCTTTGAATACTGGATTCATGTATTCCATGCGAAATCAGTGAACGAATGGAATCGCGGCTAACTATTTGAATTATTGAACGCAATTTGTCGCGTTGACGCCATATTGTGACGTTCCATTCACACATTTGAAAGTTTCATTCGTTGTTCATTTGATAGTTATAAAATTGGATTATTCAAAAAGCTAACGCTCATCTAGTTTGGTTAACTACATGGTTTTGAATGTGGTTAGTTCAGGATTGTAATTAAATTATTCTATTATTTTGTTTAGTTATATTAATTGAAATATTATTTTAAATCAGAGTTGATTGATTTTTATTTGATCAGTACTGAATATTATACAATTCTGTCAGTACATTTTAATAAGTAAAAACGCTAGTAAAGCTAGCTAGCTATCAGAAACAAATCATTTTTTTGCATGGTACACATATTTCAAATACGTTAAAAATATTTCAACTCCGAATATAACCATAAAATACTTCGCGTGGGTACCGTACGCAATATTGAAACTTTATTTTTCTCCATGTGTTGTGGATAAAATCTACAGCCTAGTGCAACAAACCTATAGAGAAAGGAAAATAGAAAAGCCAGCAGATTGGCCGGTCGTGACTCAATAACAATCATTGTAGCACAGAGGCTAGAAACACTGTTCGATTTAAACCAGACATTTGTATGGGTCTCATACCCTGTTTTTTTAATAGGAAACACAGTATCTTTTACTCAAAATGTTTCCTATTAAAATACTTGTGATAGTACCTTGTGCAGGATCCGTCCGGGTTGGTACCACCATCTTAATCATTAACCTACCGCCAAGCAACAGTGTTTGCATTATTGTGTTCCAGTTTGGGAATAAGACAGCCGGTGAAATGACTAGCATAGAGGCATGTTAGTCCTCAGGGTTGGCAGTGCATTTGCAGTCTTGTGAATGGGAATGTCTATAGGTCACAGTTTAAACTTACCATCAGGTGGCCTGTGTGCTCTTTGGCCTACCCATGCCATAAAAAAGAACCATAACATATTGGTAACCTTACCCTATTTAATAAGAAAACCTGCCTGCAAACCAAGGGTCCGATTCTGGGTTCGCTACTTTTATATTTACGAGTGATAACGGGTTTTTTAACGGTCGCACTCAGAGTCGAGTAAAGGAACGACCACAATGCTGCTCAAAATAAAGTGACGGTACGGAATCGCAATCGCGGCTGGAAAGCGTGCCGTACATAGTCGTGACGTTTACGGCATGTCATTGCGATTTCGTACCGTCGCCGTATTTTGAGTAGCGGTGTGGCTCCTTAAGTCATTTCTTAAAGACGATTTTTCATATACGAGTTTTAAAAAGATACGAGTTAAGGTTAAGTTAGGTAAATCTTGAACATTTTCCGTGTAGTTAAGTCATCGAGTTAAGTATGTATTTTATTTATAAGTAAGTACCTATGGTGATAGTGGTAAAAGTGAGCTTGATTTGGGACTGAGTCAATATCAACTAAACAGGAAAAAAACTGTCAAAATGTTCATTTTACATGCTCGTAAAAAGTGCCTTGTGTCTAGCTAAGCAACAGTGGTCGCATTTTAGCATTCCGGTCTAGGAGTAGATATAGTAAGCGACCAGCGAAATGATAACGAGAGAGAAAGACAGAGAGATGCCCATCTCATAAAACTAAGAAGTATTTTATTGCCACCTAAAACCAGTAATATGAAAAGTAATTTTAATACCTATTAAAAAAAAGGAACACAAAAGGCACAGACCCGAGCCTTCGCTGCGTTGGTTTTTAGTCTTTAGTCTTGCCTTTTTCGTACTCAGTCTAGATTAACAAGATTAAAAAAATGGGTTTGCGTTTGACCTCAGTCTCACCTAATGTTATGTGATCGAGAATGGCGCACGTGTGGTTTAGCAGGTAGATCATCTCATGACTTGTCAAAGTAAATTAACGTCAAGTCATAGAAAATTTACGTCTTTGACGCATCTTGAGACAGGCATCTCGTGATGAGTTTATTAATACGGCTTTTAAACAATTACATTGCTTTGCTTTTGCATTGTTGCCTAATGCAGTCGCCGAGTTAGTTCCAAATTACTTCGGCCAACTAAAATGGCGTCCTAACGCGGGTGCCGCATGACTTCTAAATGGATTCGATCAACGACTCGTTTTTACACTAGACTGACCGTCTAATGTATTTGCGATCCCGCATACGGTGACATATGCGGTCAACAGACTACATGTTAAAGCGATTGCAGCTGTCATTTGTCATTCAGCCGACTACAGTCTATACATTGTTACGGTTGCTGCATGTGGCATGCGGCAGACAGCAAAATATAAGGCACTTTGTTCCACTGCCGGAGACAAAAAGATTAACTATCGACTATTGTCTCGCACAAGAATTGGACAAAATATATAGATCTCGTGTAAAAAAACGTGACAAATATAAAAGTTGATCGCTGACTGTTTACACTGCCGACGAGAACTCACTCTGTATCTAGTGTCAATAAAAGACACGCATATTATATTTATAGTTGATAGCTGGCTCTATTTGCTTATCGCCCTTCGTCAGTGGTGGAACAAGTGCCTAATTTTCCCTTAATATATGTTTATCTCTCCCTGTCTTTCCTCAAGGTTAGCAACACATTTCAGTCTTGAGATTTAGAACGACCTTGAGTCTAATTACTGATCAAAAACTTAAGTAAAGGTCATCTTGCATGAATTTGTGTTGAAAACTAGTAATAATATGGAATTTACGTCGGATTTTATTAGATGTGGTTACAACTACATGCAAAAAAACCGGCTTGCTGCCTTGTTCATAAAATGCATAGAAAGCAGTTGTAACCAACACACGACAAATTTTAAAATATATATCGTCAACAAAGTTATCATTAAAAGGAAAAGTAAACTCCCTCGGTCCAACAAATACAAGCGAGTTGATAAACTTCACGTTTTAAAACGGACCCGTTGAACCGAAACAATCCATGTGACGAGTTCGGAGTAACAATTTGTATACTTTCAAATATTCTGAATCCTTTTCATTTATTGCATCAGCTCGTTTACGGGGTGACCCAGATTTTATATTTATTTATTAATTAATAAACTATATTTTACTTAAAACAGGAAACGAAATCCCTAATGGTAAGTATGGGATTATGCGAAAATTTTTTGCAGCAAAATTCTCACACCAAATAATAATTAATACTTTTTATATTAAGAACATTTGATGGTAAACTTATTGTGATATATTTTAAATCTTTTATTTTTATTTTAAAATTAGTGTGATAATAGTACCCTTAGTAAGTACTTATTTTTAATAATAATTTACATTATCGTCAAGCAATATCTCTATTTTGTTTATGTAATTATGTCAGCTACCGAGGTTGGACAATATTCAGTTAAGGCCCTTTATTGTATACTAGTCCATTAAATTACCCTTTTCACCAATGCTGCCGTGCTAAGCCAAAAAGGCATAATATGTCCGAAAATTACCAAATTCTGTTTTTTTTTTTTTTGCATTGGATTCCTTAAGCTACAAGGAATAAGATTCTGTTAACGAAAAAGTCATATTTTTATTATAAGTGCCTTAAAACGACTAAAAAAATAGACGTAAGACTGGTTTTTCCCTTAATTCCTAAGGAAATCTACGTATGTATAAAATACTTAACAATTTGGTCGTATAGTTCCGTTACGAACTAATAGATAAGGTGTCCATTGTAGTAACATTAAATTAACGCATTTCTAAGCCAATTGGACGTAAACCATGCTTTGTCCTTATCTGTCATTGTGACATTAAAATTTGAATTTGGCAGATAAGGACAAAGCATGGTTTAGCTACCCCACGGTTATTTCACGTTTAAGTACAATAAATAAGGGCATTAAAGACTACTTATTTCGTTCATTAATTTGTTGATTTTATTATGTTGTTAATTATTGAAAAAGATACTCATTTAGTTGTCTATTCTAAATAAGTTCTATTTTGCTCATAAGCGATGTTGTGATATTTATTAATTAAATAACTGCTAATTGGGAAAAATAGAGATCTCATTTCATAAATATTGATTACATTTCATAATAAATGTAACTTAAAAAACACTAGTAGATTGCTTCAATATGAGTCATCAATTTATATGACTAGATCTGTTTATTTTTATAACATTTGCTAGGAGTACTTAAATAAAAGTTTAGTACATACCAATGTACAGTTACTTACTTAATACAAACCAAAAAAATGAAGGTTTTCTTTAAATTGTAGTGAGACAATTAAAGAATTGACTGACTTTAATTTTCTTAAATTTAAGTTGGAATAAGTGGTTTTTTTGTTTTTTTTTTGTCTTAATATTAAAAAAAGAGGAGTTTGTGAAGAGCAATGTAACACTCCTACCCCCAGGCTACATAGAAACGATAAAATATCCTACGTTGTGTAATTAAATTAACTGGCCAAAATTAAAACATGTGATCGTCTAGTTATAATTATATCTATCTAAATTAGGACCCTCTACGTTGTGTAAAAGAAAAGGTAATCTAACGTAATCAAAATCAAGATCTGGGTGGATCAACTTTTTTATGTTGTTATTCTGTCCCGTAAGCCAGGAGACAACAGTGATAGAGTTTCTTAGAAAAAATGCTATAATATATACTTCCAGCACACTCAGGAGAAAGGCCATAAAAGAATGGGTGTGTAGTTGCCAATAAAACAGTTTTTTAGTGGACTTATATCCTTTGAAATCATAGTTTTAAAGAGTGACCCAGGAGACGTAACCATGGCAACGAGCTACAAAGAAAAGTTGATTGACCCATCTATCAATAAACAAGCTAAAACCGAAAATATATGAAATTAACTTCAATCACGAAATAAATACAAAATGAAACACAGTTGAAATAAAGGTTTGACTCACCCAGATTCTCCTTGTACTACCTTGACCGTTGTATACCTGTCGTGTGCCTAAAAATATTCCCTACCTATATTACGTGGATGTAACACAATGTAATGGTATCCCTACCTATACCCCAACCTCGAAAGAGGTCGGTTACAGTGAGAACCTATTTGATCTTAGATTTAAATCTACTTTCTTAAGTATTCGTAATATTTAATTGAACAAGAAGTAATAAATCAAATTGGTTCTTACTTTGGATGGGGTCTGACCTCAATAACACTACCTTGCTATCTTGCATCTATTCCTTTTACGGATGAGCTAATGTCATACAACACATTGTACACCAAATCATTTAACGAAGTGATTCATTGGACAAAGTCATGGAAAACAAATGGTGATTAAGAGGAATATTAAACGGTTTGTGATTTCCACTGTTACTTTCAGGACATCACAATAGAGGGTCGATCTCTCTTTCTATCTTCCGACTCGGGTTACGTCAGAGAGGATCGGGGTCGATCACTCTTTCTAACTTCCTTCACGAGTCACGTCAGAGAGAATCAAATGATTCTCGTGCAATAAAATGAATGCAAAAGTATTTGTTTATGTCAAGTCATTCAGTCCTGGGAGACGTGAGTATGCGCAGCGTCCTGCGCTATCTCGGATTCATCGATGTGGATGAATCACATACTAACCTAAAAGTTGTGAATTCCACTAAGCAGTCATGCGAAGCGCGTTTCACAAATTATTCCTAAACCACCGCGTGATTTCCGCTTAACCGTTAAGCACTTCACAAGAGGATTTCTTTATTAATCAACATAACTGTAATAATCACTTGTTAAAATCTATGAATGTTATGTGTATGACACAACCCAATCGTTCCGAGATAAACCACACTTAACTATTTACGAAAATAACAACGAACTAAACTGAGAGAAATTCTTAGCTATAAGGACTTACTCCCTGGCTACTGAATATTATAGCACGTTCCCTAAATTGTATCCGGACTAACTCTTTCCTCCTCCTAAATTCAAAGTCGACTGTCCTATTCCCAGATTTCCTGATCAACTATCCCCTAGCTTCTCTACCGACCGTCTTGTCCCTAGGTTCGCTACCAAGTCCCCTCCGCCCCTAATATTGAAAAGACATAAATTATCTAATTCATAAAATCAAATCAAATATATAGAAATGATACAACCGTGTATAACACTGAATCTAAATAACTATGTAGTAGTTAGCAATCACAATCCTCATATAAATAAAGTCCTTTAAACTAAGTCCATAATCACACCAACCCGCCTACAGCGATACGAAACCAACACTCTAATCAATTACTTAAATACTGTAACTTGGAAATTTAGATCGAAAGTAGGAGATCTGATCTTACTCGCGCCCCGTAGTTGTCTGTCCTTGCTCATCTACAAACCCTACCTCGTTACATCTTAGACCCCCCCTCCCGAATCTGAATTTCCTTACTCTCCTAAAAGTAGGCTTGGCTACTACCACCCTTGACCAATCGGTGACCAATACCCTTCTTTAATGTTAACGCCCAGGCCCTATTGTTTTCGTCAAAATCATCAACATCTGTGCCTAAGTTACTCTCTCACGATAATTTTCTTTGTTAAAATTATTGAGAAACGGTTTACCCCGAGGAAGCAATAAATATTTGTTTCGACTTTCTTATTTCTAGTAAAACAATAGGTCCGAAACCCATTTGTGCAACATGTTATTTTGGGATAGACGATGTTCCTTGTTAATGCCGAATACTACTGTCATATAAAATGCAATGAATCTCTTTATGGCCGCCTAGTAGATTCGTAGAAACGAGAAATTGCCTTTGGCGGTATTTACTGGGAAAGTCCTGCCATACAGTGTTAATTATTTAACACTATGTCTGTTTTTAACAATCTAGCAAAAAATATAAAGACAAAAGCGATTCGTCTAAATGACCTGCAGCTGTGAGTTAAGAATCCCAAAGCCGCCTCTTTGTCTGTACCGTGTCATTGTTATAGGTAATTCTAAGATTTCGAATTATAAAAAATGTTTATTACATTTTTATATATTAATGTATAGCGGGTAATATACACGCGTTACAGCAATAAAGTCAATTTAATTATTTTTCTCCTTTTTTTTACCACACTTCATCCACTCAAATATTTTATTACATTGCTATTAGAAACCTTCATAGAAAAATAAGATAAAATGTCGTATAACACGTAAAGAATATAAGTGCTTAGCAAAAAAGTCGTAAGTCTGTTTTAAGTTAAAAATATATATAATTTTGAGTTCAAAATAAAACAAACGTATGGCTCTTTTCTTAACTAAACCATAAGTACAAAAAAAAATAAGAAAAGTCCGGTTTTAGATGGAGTTTTAGGTTGCGACGTTGAAAAAACATAAAAGCGCGTTTATCTCGAAACCGTCAAAACGCCTATAGGCCTTTTTGGCTTAGCACGGCAGATTGATGCTGACATAACACATTTCAAATATGACATATCACAGGTATTTTTTACTTCATAATATCGTGAAATATTTTATACATTCATTCATAGAATATGCGCTTGATAACGTCACGAGGCTTTAGCTACCTCGAAAATTTATTGAAATACGAAAGTAATACGCTTTCGTATAACGAGTTTTTCCAGGACATCACATAAGTTTGAGCCAACGTAAACTATATCATATTTATTTCCACGATTTCTCAGGAAGAGAATAATTTATTAATGATTTTGTTTTTTGATTACTTAGTGAATCAAGATCATTTGTATCATTCATTCATTCATTCAAACCTTCACGCTTGTCTCCCAATGGGATAAGCAGAGATTATGGAACACCAGGAGCACCGTTCTAAACATACGACTTTCGTTTCTTCCACATTCATCTGCCGTCCATTATCTAAAAGGCGGCTAAATACAAGAGGGTAATTTTGAGTTATGGCCAAAAAACATGCGAAACCATGTCTCTGAAAAGTGGTGAGCGATATCCCTGTACTTTTTTTTGTATACTAATATTCGAGACTTGCTTTATTTTCTACGTATAAATTTGATATGGTTTTACTTGTTTTTATACCTGAAATCTTCGATTTTCCTTTGTAGCTATGATACCGTAGACTTTTATGAAATACGTTACATAGTTTAATGGCGGTTAAAGTATGTTTAGCCGCCTTCTAGCTCAGTAATTTAGGTTATCCACGATAGATTGTACAAGTACAAAAAATATGTATGAATTACATAACTAAAAGGCGGTTACATGATATAGCCGCTTTTTAGCTATGTATGCCTAGTTAATCCTGTGCAAACAGACATGACTATAAAACGGCCTTACGACTTTAACTGCCTTCTAGTTTAAAATGAGTGAATATGGTGGAATCTAATGTACGTTTTGTATCATCAATGCTAGATTAAAAGGCAGTTTATTGAAGAACAAATAAAAATAACTGCTTTTTTGTTCTGGATTGCAATCGAAGTATGTTACTTTATCCAATGACTTGGGGAAGTTGCTAAAAACACTGCGAAATTAAACTTAATAAAAACACCATTATTATAGTAAAATCAAATTTATTCATGCGAAATATAAAAATCTTAATAATAAAGGAACTAATTGCAAAGGTACAATGATAAAGTCACAGTTTAAACCCGGAACTATCTGTTGCTTAGCTACTAAATAATAACCTCTCTAAAACTTATAAAAACAAAAAGAGATCAATTGCTCATTCATAAAATATAAGGCAGTCATCAGTTAAAACACTTGGAACGTTAACAAGTAGCATATTAAATAAATTAATATAAATATCTGAAATTGAATTGTACAACACTTTATCATTAGATTTATTAAATCCGAGTGATGTCAAAAAAAATATTTTACACACTTCTATTCGTGTATCGTCTGGTTTATTTAAATAAAAAGTTATTTTTGCTGCTCTAACGGACTGGTCATTGTTTATTCTTTTAGGTACGGCTAACTGGTGTATTGCATTTTATAAACAATCTTCTTTCATTCCATGTCTTCTTCCTGTATTTTTCATTCACTTTTTTTCGATCCTCATCTGTAAATAGACTAGTACATTTTTTCCTACATTTAGAATCACAACCAGATTTTACTGATGATACAGATATTGCATTCGTTTTTGGTGTTGTTTTTCCAACTTTCGATCAGCAAGACTAGTGTTGTACTTTTTTCGCTTAGAGGCATTCAAGGTATGGTTATTTAATTGTTCAGGTAAATTAGTGTTTTCTCCGATACAGCTATTGTCAATTAAGGTTGAAAGATTTAAATCTATAGTGTTTCTGCGTTTTTTAATTATAGCCTCGTTTTGTTTGCTTGTATCAGTTGTATGTATCTACTTCAACAGTATTCCTTCGATTAATGATACTTGTACTTTTAAATAAATTTGTATTAACTTTACATTCCTACTTTTATTTCTTGTTTTGTTTGAGATGATTTCTTCTTCGGATTCAACGCTGTCAGATTCTGGAATATAATTTTTATCTAAAACGGAATCGTCAGATCCGTCGAAGTCCTCGTTGTTTCTTGATGGTAAGGAACTGGAGCTCATACATTCTTCATCACACATTACCTTATCTGTTTCTTTCGCATTTGTGTCTGGAAGAGCTTGAAGAAAATCAACAGCATTAGACAACTCGGTAAGCTCAGATTGTGTGGACCATCGTTCGTTTATGTTAAATTCTTCACTATTTATAAACATGTCTATTTCTTTTGTGTCTAGAAATGCTTGTTGAAGTATATCAACAGCTTGAGAAAACTCGGTAGGCTCAGATTGTGTGTTCATCACTTACTGCCGCACTCAGAGACGTCAATTAAATTTAATGCTTGATTAAAGTTGCTGCTGTCACTTTCTTTGCTATAGCAATAGAATAAGATAACACGTCACTAAACAAACATTACATTTAATTGACGTCTCTGAGTGCGGCAGACATACTCGTTATTAAAAGAAGAGTCAAACGAGTCCAAATTTGATGGACCTACCATTAGGCATTGAAGAGTGCCTGCCTACGTATAACCACCTCCAGTATTCATCATAATACCACCTCGATGATACCATAATATTGTTTTGTTATCGGAATAACCTGTATGCAAAATGTCAAGTAAATCCGCCAATTAGAAGTAGGTAAGTAGGTTAAAATCGATTTCGCAGATTTTATTGCATTGTTACTTAGTTCGTTAATGAAAAGAGAAGCTATTACCTAAAGCGTGAAATATTTGAATGGTAGTAAATTCCTTTAGTTTAGATATAAGTACTCGTACCTACGTGTCAATCGGTAGGTACGAAACATTATTTACGAAAACATTAGGTAAGAATCGTATCAACGTTCACTTTGTGTATAGGTAGGTACTTTTAAGTTCGTAAAATAAGGCACATTTTGGCACATATAAAATACATGTACCTAAAGCGAGCCAGGCACCAAGCTTCAATAACGAAAGTTTACTTAATAGTAGGTACTAGCTAGACCTAACCGCCTATTGAGAAATTTTAACTTCACCTGGTAGACGTTTTTCTTGGAGGCAGCGACATGGTGGAATTGGCGGGAATCGACGCCCGCGCCGCATGCGAAGCGACTCTTTAGATTAGGGCTCCTGGTCGTGTCCGTGTTTCGTGTACCCGTAGCCGAATCTCCGTTACCGAGTAACACTGCAACGGAGATCCGGCCCGTTCGACACGTGAAATTCGGCTACGTGTAATTAAGATACGTAGATCCGTGTTACACGGAGATACGTTTCTTATTTACACGTAGATCCGATCCGCCCGTGACCGTGACGTTTAATTTTAAGCTTTCATTCAATAACCGTGCGGAGCGGAGCCGGAGCCGAGATCCGCAGATACGTAGCCGAACGCAGACACGGATACGTATCTTGGCGTGACCGTGTAGTTCGGGAACTTAGCACCGCCGGTGCTAAGATCACGGAGCTACGGTTCCACGTGTAACACGGATATCAGGACCACTACTTTAGATAAGCACTACGGCGACTGACTCTGGCCGACGCGTCAGCCCGACAGGCGAGACAGGGCATAAGGGGACTGCTGCGCGGGGAATGAGTTGCCGCCTTTTAGCTAGGCAATGTCGTATAGCCGCCATTTAGTGAAGCAAGGACTTATTTTTATTACTTTTGTTGCTAGATTATAAAACCGTGACGGCCTTTAAGGTATGTATTTTGATAAAAAATAATACAATTTACATACAAAAAGGCGGCTATTGGATTTTAACCGCTTATTTCTTATGTACACACGGATAGGCCGCTTTTTAATCTATGACCTCTTTTTCTGTTAAATATTACGTTATTAAGCTATAAGCCGGCTAAAGTCCAATAGCCGCTTTTAAGTTGTAGAAAATAAAATAGCCGCTTTTAAGTCTTGTACCGTAACACGTGTTACGTTTAAAAATTGGCAGTTATCAACTTTTAATCGCCTTTAAGATAAGTAAGTGATAAATGACCGCCTTTTTGGTAGTAATATCTCAAAAAAACTGTATTTAGCCGCTAGCCTCAAGGCTGTATCTCAGTTGTTTTTAAAGATATCGAAACCAAACCTAGATAGATCGATAGCTAATAACTAGCTGAGTCGCCCTGTATATATAACTCAAAAAGGTCGTATGATCCTTTAGCCGCCTTTTAGATAATGGACGGCAGTCATCAACTTCTAAGTGGTTTCGGGTGCTGTTGTATTAAAAAAAAGTAACGCCATATCACGAAAAAAAAATAGGTTTGAAATCCACTTTTTACTTTAGTTTCTTAAAATAGTATTTATCCGCCGTTAACGTATTACAAAAACTGGGCCTCTATTCAACACGGTAAAAACCATATCATATTTGAGCTGTTATCGTATCGTCACCGTATTGATAGCTCCTATTTACTTGACAGTAATAGCGGCTTACGTCATAACCATACCATAACAAGTTAACTACGATATCGTCTTTACCGCCTAGGATATCGGCCGTGATTGAGCGCTTTCATTGATTCTTAGGGTTAAAAAACTATGTTGTCCGCCAATCAGCAAGCAGGCCGGCAAAAATATTCTTGGTCCACCCATATTGGTGACATATGAGTTTTGTGACCCCAATCCACACCATGTTTGGAGATATATCAGATATGTGCTGTGAAATAAGGATGTACCTATATATCGTTGTCTAGAACCGCAGTTTTAAAAGCCTATAACTTGGGCTATGTCAATTTACAAAAAAAACAGCCAAGTGCGAGTTGGACTCGCGAACGAAGGGTCCCGTAACATTATTTATAAAAATCACGTTTGTTATTTTATCGGGATAATTGTTTTATCGTAGTTATATGTTACTTCTTCTTCTTCTTTTGCCCCCGCGGCGACTTGAACAGCTACTACCGCGGGGATATGGCGTTTCCACGTTAAGTGATTTCGCCAGTGTCAAGTATATATAAGTATATATCAATATAGCAATAAAACAATCCAATCTTCTCTAGGAAGATTGGGGGCAACGTTGTACGGTGATTTGTAGGTCAGAGGTCAAGATAGTTTTAACCTCTGCACCACTGCGAGTCCACTTGAAACGAGAAGAAAGATGCCAGATACACGAAATAAGTCCAAATCTTCAATCACTGTGCGACACAAAGGCATAAAAAGTACAAATCACTATCAGAAAAGAACTTTGAACACCTAATTACCCAAAAATTAAAGTCTAAAACAAATTACACGTCCGCCATCTTTTAACGTTGCAAATGGCCCACCTTTATCGTAGTTATATGTTACTTAACCTTTTGAACGCCGTACGTCAAATACAAAATACGTCACTCACACGCCAAACATGTTTGCTATGCTAAGCAAATTACAACAAAGTCTCTTTTAATCTCTAACTTGCTAACTTGTGTCGGCTGTGGCCGTCGGTGGCGTCAGTTGCACGCTTTTAGTCGTCGGCCAGAGCCGACTGCGGCGTTCAAAAGGTTAAAAAGAGGCACCAGCACAGATAATGTAACCTAACTGAAGTTACTGAATAAACTTTCATTTATTAAAACTCCTACTTCATAAAAAAAGAAAGAAATGAAACATAGCGTTGTTATGTTAGCACCTCCCTCTTCAGAATTTCGTAGACTCGGCCAAATATAACGCCTGCCATGTAACCCTTCAACCAACTTCGTCATAATAGCAGGGTGTTCGTGATTAATATAGACGAATAACGTGCCAGGAGTAAGAGGCCAATTTTTCACCACTCTCACTAATTATAAGCATACGAGTACGTTGTGATGGATCCGGTACAGTGAAAATATTGCTTTCGGTTCCGTCTAAAATAATTGTTATTATATACATACACTAGAATCCACGGAGTCGCTGTTTCCTAATTATTATAATCAAGCCACCTTGATTTTGACCTTCAGTATTGTCATAATAAAATTTCAAAATGAATTCATTCGTTCAATCGCTTAACTAGTTTAAATGAATTTTGGTAAAGAGGATGTTTCCGCTGTGAAAGCTTTACAAACAAACATAACTAACGGAACTAAAAATTCACGTTGTTTTATTTTGAAATCAAAGTGGTATGTTTATAATAATAAGGAAAAATCGACTCCATGGATTCTAAAGCTACGATGTCCCACCAAAAGTTCCAACCCTATATTAAACACGATTACAAATATCTAAAACTAACGAGTACTTACCTATAAAATATCTCAAATTTAACCTGCATGAGATCCTTTAATGGGATACGTTCGCCTTTTACACTTTAAATCTGTAAATATCGTATTTAAATTTCTTTGTTTTGTATAATAAAGTGATCACAT
Organism: Acleris emargana; assembly: GCA_927399475.2. NCBI lineage: Eukaryota > Metazoa > Arthropoda > Insecta > Lepidoptera > Tortricidae > Acleris > Acleris emargana. The sequence continues at coordinate 4,331,609 of OV656839.1, read as the reverse complement.
ACATACATACAAACACAAATCTTAATGGTTTTGCTTGCAATCTCACTTAATCTAGTGTCGTCTTTGAGACGTGACAATGTTATCAGGATTATCAACTCTTAGTTAATATATATATATTATTTTTTTTGGCTTAGGAAGGCAATCGAGCACACAGGCCATCTGATGGTAAGTGGAAACTGTGACCCATAGACATTCGCATTCACAAGACTGCAAATGCACTGCCAACCCTGAGGACTAAGATGGAATGCCTCTATGCTAGTCATTTCACCGGCTGTCTTATCCCCAAACCGGAACACAACAATGCGAACACTGCTGTTTGGCGGTAGGTTATTGGATAAGATGGTGGTACCAACCCGGACGGACCCTGCACAAGGTCCTCCCACAATAATATTTAAAAAAAAATAAGATAAACTAAGCTTAATTACCATAAATGATCAAAACGACCCCATACTGTTAAATAATTTCAATCCTTTTTAAAAACATGGCGAACCCCAGTTGTAAATTTTACAATAATTCAAAAAGAGAATTTCACCAAACTTCCATATTACTCCGAAATTCACCATAATAGGAACGCCTAGTAGTTTAGCCAAAACAAGACAAACGGCGATGTTATCTCACTAGTGTATTACGCGAACAAATTGAGTCTACCTACAATTAGCGGTAGACTTAATAGTCGAAATCGTCAAGTGGATTACCCAGGCAATTTAGACCAATTATACCACACGCTCGCTGCTGTATCGTATATTTTGTTAAGTTGCTACCAAGTTCTGCGTTAAAAGGTACATGGTGATTTGGGTGCGTTTATTATTTATTTTAGAACGAAATAAATTCGTCCATCGTGTAGAAGCCTATAGGTTTGTTTTTATAAAAACCAGAAATAATGAAGGTTACTAAAAACAAAGCGAGTTGGCAAATGAAACAACAAATGACAATTTGGCTAACATATTTCGCCGAAAAAAAGGGTTATGAATAAAAAAAGATAAAAAAGATAAAAGATGTTTATTCAGTAAGTAGGCCGCACGGGCACTTTTACACGTCAAAAATCTACCAGCGCTTCACAAGAGACCACTGCTGAGAAGAAGCGCCGCAAGAAACTCAACTGTACTGAATGAATTAAAAGTCAAGAATGTAAACAAATTAGTAGCGCAAACACTTAAACTCAAGGTTTGCGTGTTTTTTATAGCGTATGATCACACATCGCACCTGACGGTAAGTTGCTTATGAGTAGACCCTGTTATCTTGGGGCACTGACGTCGCATTTTTGTAGGGATAGAATGTTTATTTTATCGACCATCTCTAGTATACGATGTTTGTAGTAAATTAATTTCTCCTCAATTACTATAGGTACCTAACTTTTTGATTTAAAATAAGTAGAGTACCTCATTATTATTACGAGATGCGATAACCTGATGCAATTATTGTGGAAAAACTATGATAAACAGTTTTAACTAACGAACTCCAGTGACTTTAGTTCCCGTTATTTATGACACATTTGTAGTAGTCATTGTCAAAGACAACTGACATGACATATAACTCTAAGTACAACACCATCGACATTTAAGGCCATATTAATAAACTCATCTCGGCTGAGATGCGCGTCACAAGATACGTCAAAGTAAACGTCAAGCTATAGAGAACTGTCATGTTTCACGCATCTTGAACGACATTTACAGACGAGATCAGTTTATTAATCCCTCTAACCTGGACGCATGTCGAATGCATCTACACCGTGTTTTTTTTTTATTTACGATAACTTTAAGGGAACGTTCTTTAGGTCAAATAAAGTTAATTTCCCGAAGACAGACAAATGATAACTCTGACGGTTTTAAAGATATTTCATTTTAAAATTTAATCAGTTAATCACGTTGAACTGGTGTAAAAGGTGTGTTCGAGTATGTCACACCAACATTGACATATTTGACACTGATTATCTATTAGTTAACTCCAAAGGTCCTTTTAGAATGGCCAAAGATACAAAATTTAATTACTTTGTTCTAAACAGAAAACATTTTTTTTTTTGCAATATTTAATTTTTTTATCTACCATGTAGTTTCTACGGATGTACCTAGTAATATGCCGAAGTTATCGTAAATCAAGAAAAACACGGTGTAATTAAGTAATAAGTAATTCTTGATTATTTTACAAACTAAACTAGATTAATATTTACGAGTATAAAATTAGTAGGCCTGATTCTAGCCAAGATGCAAACGTTACGTTTTTCTTTCAATCAATAAAATTGTATGGGATGATATTCTTGTGCGTTGTGATAAACCACGTGGGGAACTGTCATCCCGTTCATTTTAGGTTATAGAAAAGAAAAAGGTTAGTAGCATTTGCATCTTGGCTATGGCCCAAGGTCACTCAACGACAACGACGAGTTGGTGGTGACACTGCCTATGAAGCTAGCGGTCCTGGGTTCAAATCACGGGCAGATATTTGTGTAATGACCGCGAATATTTAATTTTGTTCCCGAGTCATGAATGTTTTCTATGTTTTTACATACATACATACATATCGTCACGCCTGTAATCCCAGAGTGGGGTAGGCAGAGCTACAGAATTACATACAACTATGTTTTTAAGTATGATTTTCTCTATATAAGTATTTATATCGTTGTCTTGTACCCATAGTAAAAACCTAGAGCTTAGTTTGGGACTAGGTCAATTGGTGTGACATAGTCTCATGATATTTATTTATTTTATTTGTTTAACAAGGCTAACTGAGTTATTTAAATAATAATTCGATACATACACATATAACATTTAATCACGCCTGTTTCCCAGAAGAACAAATCTCTTTCGCTTCTCCCACATTCTTACATCGAGTCATGCACGCACGTCGGTTGTGGGAGATAATTTGATAATATATTGAATATCTCCTTGACTCAATCTAATCTTAGCTTTAGTTTCCAATGCACGTATGTATTAAGAAGCTATACCCGTAATGCCTAAGCTGAGCTAAGATGCACGCAGGATTTACCTACCCCCGCACTTAGGTAGCTATCAATTCAATCAATATTCGCCAATTATACATGATAACCTGTGGCTTGGTGGTTGCATTATTATTGGCATAATAACTATGTCTGTCTAGTCTGCTACCTAATCATCCTAATAGCTTATTATTAGTATTAGCTTTTCTATTAGTAATATCCAGACATAGGAATATATGGGGCAAAATTAAATGACAGCTAGGGATTCACTATATCGATAAACTAAATTATTGATGCTTTTCCCATATACTAGTTAGTGGTCGCTCCAAGTTTTGTTTGTATTTTTTTTTTCATTAAAAGTATGAAAATAAAACAAAATAGAAACCAAATTATGGTAATATTTTAAATTTTTGGATTTTCACTCATAATCATCATACTTTTTTCCCCATTGTGTATTTCAGAATTACTGTCCCATTGACTATTGTTAAAGTAAACAATCAGAATTTGTTCCAAATTTTCGAGCGTTAATTTTCTCCGTCTCGATTGATGAATCCATTTCAGGTAGCTTAAAGCCTTTTGAATGTCTGAGGAAGTGGTAGGGGTAAAACCTAATTGAAAAATACACACTTACAAACAAAACTTGGAGCGACCACTAGTATATGGGAAAAGCATCGATAATTTAGTTTATCGATATAGGCAATCCCTAGCTGTCACTTAATTTTGCCCCAAATATTCCTATGTCTGGTAATATCTGTCAATTACTGTCAAAGTCAAATGTCACAATGGATGTTAAGGTCTAAGAATATTTTTGGTTGTTCCGGTAACCTTCGGAGAGGGAAGATGGCCGATTGAAAAATGGCCAGCTTTTACTTTTGTTAATTTTGATTTACTGTTTTCTCTGATTATACTATCTCACTGACACTGGTGAAATCAGTTGGTGGACCGCCATTTATTTAAAGAAGAAGAAGATGAAGAAGAATATATTTAAAGCATTCTTTAACTTTTGCGCGTTTATAAATAATAGAGATCTTCTACTTTGTCTTGACAACGCGATAGCCTAGTTGTTAGTGACACTGCCTACAAAGCTACCTGTCTTGGGTTCTAGAGCGCAAGTATTGGTTTCTGAGTCTTCGATGTTTTTTTGTAGGGTAATGGGTACTAGACATAGAGCGTCGGTGGCTTACAGGGTCGACTCGTGATCGTAGGGTAGTGAGTTCGAACCCCCGCGGTCACCATTTTTACCACTGAGTTTTGTTAACTTAAGTGCATTACCTGATGCTCTTACGGTGAAGGAAAAACATCGTGAGGAAACCTGCACATTCGAACATCTGGCTGTGTAAGAGGATAATTGGATAAAAGATCCTAAATAGACGAATTGTATCGGAAAGGGCCCATCTTTAAGAGAAGATAAGATAATGGGTACTACACAACGATATAAAGACTTATAAAGGGGAGTAAATTCTTAAATTTCTCTTTATAAGTATTTATATCATTGTATAGTACCCATTGTACTGAGCACAGTCAAGGGCATAAATATATATAAATACGTTCCCAAGAGGTCCGTATATACGTATATTTGACGCGATAGCTGTATAAATACTAATGCCCTTGACTGTATACACCGTGTTTTTTTTGATTTACGATAACTTTAAGGGAACGTTCTTTAGGTCAAATAAAGTTAATTTTCCGAAGACAGACAAATGATAACTGTAACGGTTTTAAAAATATTTATTTTTTATATTTAATCAGTTAATCACGTTGAACTGGTCTAAAAGGCTGTTAACTGTCTGTGTATGTCACGCCAACATTGACGAATTTGACACTGACTATGAGTTAACTCTAAAGGCCCTTTTAGAATGTCCAAAGATGCAACATTTAATTACTTTGTCATAAAAGTTTTTTTTTTTTTTGCAATATTTAAAAATCTAATCTACCACTTAGTTTCTATGGATACCTGGTAATATGCCGAAGTTATCGTAAATAAAAAAAAACACGGTGTATAGTAGTGAGATCGTCCCTTGATATTTATTTGTTCATTGAATTGGCGCAGTCGGAAGGATCAAACAACACAAGGTGTCTCACTACACTCTAATTAAACACTATTAAAAAGCGTTACTAGTATCATTGCCTCACACGTAGGCTCTATGCCAGACTAAAACATATTCTACTTCAACAAGATAAGATGTAAGTTTCATTAATTATTACGGTATTAAGGTAGTTACAACACGTGATCCTTATTCCAAGACAAGTAAATCTCGCTCTTGTTACAGTAATAATAAAGTTTTAAATAGAAAGTAAAAGTGAGAACGAGAAATTCCCCACTCATATCTAAAGCCTGTTGATAAAATCTTCCCATTCAGTTAATGTCGCTGCCGTATCATCATTCTAAGTTTAATTAAGAACTTCCTTCCATACGGCAGTAGGGAAGAAAAGTTTCTTATTTATTTTACATCTACATAGGGTGTTTGATATTCGATATGAAATCCTGAAGTCTTAACTTTTTTTTCAGGTGACAGAAGTAAGGTTTATTTGGGACGACATTATTTAGTATCGGTTACCTTTGTAATGCGAAAGAACCTGAGTTCTTAATTTATATACACCATTTTATTTTATTTTTTATAAAAATCTTTGTACTTTTTCACCCTTTTTTTTTTGTACAAGGTTAACAGAGAAATATAAATTACATAAATTACGGGTAAATTTAAATGTTTAATCCTTCTTTTGACACAATATTGCTTATTGTATGTATGTACAAATGATGAGTGGCAAGGAACGCAGTGTGACGTATGACTGGGCATTAAAGTGAAAGAGATGACTGTACTGATATTATGAACGGGAGTGAAAGAGATAGCGAACGGAAGAGGTCAAGAGTTAATTTTTAGTTTAGGGGTCGAGGTTCGGTGTGTACGACGAAAAGACGTGTGTGCGGTGATTTCCAATTTCTTTCATTATATTATTTTACTTTTACCGTTAACTTGGTTTTCATTTTGCCATCCCACATGCATGTCCAACGATCGATATATAATTTGTAAGAGTAGTAAATGTAGTTTATATACTTATGTGTCGCTATATTCACCTCAACCTCACGAGTATCAATGGGTACTTATAAAATAGAACCATTGAGTTGGGTTTATCTCTTGCTTTTTGATAATTACTTAGATAAATTTAAATTAGTGTATCCACTCAAGAAGCTTATAAGAAATAAAACTATGTAGGTAGACATTTGTTAAAAATCTTCACAGACGACGCTTAATGAAAGCAATTTCTAGACGGATCAATTAGTGAAACAGTACGAAAGGAATTAAGAATACAATAAATCACTAAGATTCATGGCAGGTTTAGAGGTAATTAGCTAAGTTTTGTTTAATCTATTGCGATTTGAGAGTGAACCTTACAATAATTTTGAAATGTTTTAACTTTAGCCGTTGCTTCCTATGACAAAAGTATGACTGGTTAAGTAGTTAAGTTAAGTAGGATTGGCAAACAACCGTGGATTCCTGTAACTTTCAATGTACCTAGTATAATGGCACTTATCTGACGACGCGCTGGCCTAGTTGGTAGTGACCCTGCCTACAAAGCTAGCGGTCCTGGGTTCAAATCCCGGTAAGGGCAGATATTTGTGTGATGAGCGCGAATATTTGCTCCTGAGTCATGGATGTTTACTGTGTATTTAAGTATATATTTCTCTATATAAGTTTTTATATCGTTGTCTACTTAGTACCCATAATACAAGCCTAGAGCTTAGTTTGGGACTAGGTCAATTGGTGTAATATTGTCCGCCTGATATTTATTAAAAAAAATAAAAATAAACTTGGACACTGTTAGATAAAAGCACCAATAATGGATCTTTATTTATTTATTTAACTCTTAATTTAAACATCATGAGGTTAAAGATTGATTGTCTCAAAATAATTAATAAACTCTTACCTTCGGTAAAATAGTATTTAGTTTATCAGTAGCCAACACTATTTGGCTCTCGCTTCACCTTGCTATAGGTATCCATGGCGTAGTGCGTAGTTGGAGCTCTTAAATTTATATCTACTCCACTCATACGCATGAATTAAACGGCTATAAAACGTTTCTATCCTTTTCTTGAAAAAGTTATCCATCTTTTTCCCAAAGGTGCCGCCTGGTACGATTGATAATTTTCAAACTTAAAACAACGGTCGTCGTTCAAGGCAAGGTCGTTGTGCAAGTGCTCCACAAATGTAATAGGGCCGTGTGGTTGCTGGCTTAGAATAGTACCACTCTAAGTCTTCCTGTGGAAGTCGTAAGAGACGACGACTAAGGGAATAAAGTAAATAAATAAAATTGATAGTAATTGTACTTTGTTCCTATATTAAATTGTAGTATTATATTGTAGTATTGTTAGGCGATGGGCTTGCAACCTGTCGCTAATATACTCTGGTAAACATCTTAGCCTATGTTTATCTATTATTGCTTACAATAATACTTACTTAAAAGTATCTAAAATACATTACAAGGATATTTTTTTTTTTTTTTTTTTAAACTAACACAAACAAGGCTGAGGAATATTCCTTCCGAATTTCAAGTCGCTAGGTTAAGCGGATAAGTCTGTGCGTTCTCTGTCAGTCACGTAAGAGTTTTGCAGTAAAATCACAAATTATAAACAGTAATCTTGGCCTCTATTCATCACGGTAAAAACCCATATCGTCAGTTATACTGCTAAACCGCGTAATTAACAAATTTACGATAGAGCAAAATAAACCTTACTGTATCATTAAAAAGGTGCATTTTGCTACTTATTTCAAATTTTACTTACGCGGTTTTGCAGTTTAACCGACGATATCGTGTTTGATTTGTCATCATATTGTCATCGTTTAGATAGCTCTTATTTACTTTACAGTAATGGCGGCTGACGTCAAAACAATACCATAACAGATCAAAGACGATATGTTTTTTACCGTCGGGAATAGAAACCCGGTGTCAATCGCTGTCACACTCTTTCCGACATACGCGGGCTTAGAATGGTTGCGTTGAACGCGTGACAAAGTATGGATCCGTCAGTCGTTTTTGTATACGTGTCAAAAAGTGACGGATATTGTTATCCACATTTTGTCATGCGATATACGCAAACTAGGCCCGCTGTCAGTATATTTGTCATGATGCCAGAGAGTGTGAAAGCAATAGACAGCCGCGTGCGATAAAAACTCCTGTTTTACTGTTCGTGTTGAGAATGGAGACAATGTTGTTTTAAAAAATGTATGATCAATTATATATTTTAATTATCGTTGATGATACTGCAAAACAGCGTAAGTAACAAATTTATGATTGTGCAAAATAAACCTTACCGTCTTATTAATAAGGTGCATTTTGCTCCTTTTTTAAAATGTAACTTACGCAGTTTTGCATTATCAACGACGATATACGCCTTACAAAAGAATTCGTCTTTCAAATGAACGTGTTCAGTGTTATGTGTTTTCATTTTGTAGGTATAACAATGCGCGGCCAACAAAAGGTCAACTGGTATAGCACGCCATTAGGAATTAAATTCACCTTTTGCAAACAAATTGACATTAAAAATATGCTGTAAAGATAAAAAAAAAAAAAATTAAATAAAAAAAAAAAAAAAAATTCAGAGCTGAAAGATCAACGAAGCGATTTGCGGTAACAAAACTGTAACGTCAGACCGTACCCTTTTATATTTGAACAGAGTACTTACTCGTTCTAACGTGCTTTTAAATTTCCTACACGCTGCATTAAAACTTTCGTCTACCTTCGCTCTAAAACTACTAGCTCATAGCCAACTGGTAACATGTTTGAACAATGTTTTCAGTTTAAAAAAATAAAGGGCCGGGTCGGAAAATTTCTACTTTTCCGAGTTTAGAGGGAAATAATATAAGAAGGAGTCCCTAGAAAAAATGCATTTGGCGATCGTTATAGTTACCGAGAATAGCGTTGACGTATGCTGTCAGGCGGTTGCGTCGAACGCATACATCAATTCCCTACATTTTGACAGTTGTCGAAAATAGTTTACTTTAATGTTATGCATCTTGGCTAGCCTCTCAGGTTCTGTAGTGGTAATCAACTTGGTACTAGAAAATGCATACGGTGGTGGTCACATAATTAATCAAATAGCTCTTAATCAATTTTTTTTTTAGTTACTACAGTTTAAATGTATGTAAAAACTGCATGTACACTTTTTATGAACGTCGTTTGTATGGTACGAACTCCTCAGAAATCAGTAGTTATCTTCAAATGCATACTTCAATGATTTGTGAGGAGTTTGTACAATACAAACGACGATCATAAAAAGTGTACTTCTTAGTGTTAATTAGTACTTAATTAATTAAAATACCTATTTTTTTGTTATGTATTGTATCTCATTGGATAGATAGTAAACCAATGAAGTTTTTCCAGCAACTTGTACGCTGCATGTCTTGTGAATGCGAATGTCTATGGGTCACAGTTTCCACTTACCATCAGGTGGTCTGAGTGCTTGTTTGCCTTCCTATGCCATAAAAAAAGAAGAAACGATATTTTTCGTTCATTGTGTGACGAAAGTTAAGCATATTTATTTAATACGTATACCAACAGAATACAATGCTGACATAATAAGAGAATTAATATTAACCATTAAGGTTGATTGATTGATCGTTATTATTGTTAATTTTCGTTACATAATGGAAGCAACTAACGCTTTTTTTTTATATTAATCACCCTTGCTAGTCTTCAATATAAATAAGGGCCTGTTTCACAATCGACGAGAAAACTTGTCTTCGATTTGAAATTGGCTCCCTCATTGTCTATTAGTGAAAGAAAGAAGGGCTAAATTTAACGGTCAAATATGCTTTACTTGTCGATTGTGAAACAGGCGCATAAAATGTATGATATTATATGTGTACGAGTATATGTATGTAATTTTGTGTATTTAGTAATGTTGATGATTATAATTATTACTTTTACAACTTTTTAGATCTCTATTAGTACTAACTCATTATTTTAAAAAAAACACGCAGTTTCTTTCAGTTTTCTTGCTTTTTGTACTTACTCGTTACCACATTAAACTTATCTTATTTTTCTCAAGTTCGCCTTTGTACATTCCTATTCTGTAAATATTGTATTTGGATTTCTGTGTTTTAAAACAAAATGTTTACATAAATCCATACTAATAGCAAAGCATCGCACAAGCAATAAGTCATTCTCAAATGCATATGCAGTGAGAGCCAAATCAACCAACCTTTTCATTACTCCTGCGCCGTTGCAGCTCGCTTAAATGCTAAAAACAGAATCCGGAATGAAGTTGAACGTGAACCTTTTAATTAAGTGCCCGATAAAAGACTCTTTTCGTCAATTGGTCATGAGATAAACGTGCTAAAATCAAGCCGGGTATGAGCCGAATACAATTTCTGCAAAAATAAAAAAGTAGTTTAGTTTAGTTTATTTATTCATCAATTTAATATTACAATATAAATTGCATTGCATGTCAAAAAATACGAAATAACATTGAGATCGTCAAAACATAAATACTAATACTCAAAAAATACAAGAATAATTAATAATAATTAATTAACACAACAACAATTAAATATCGAATAAAGGTCACCCGTCCGATGTCAATAAATACAATGAATGTGTGAAATAAATGAGAATTATCAAGAAGTTTTAAGACTTGCTGGTAATTCTTTAGCTCTGCCTACCCCGCTTTGGGAATGAAGGCGTGAGTTTAGGGAACACCCAAATACTCCGAAATATTTTATTCCGAATTTACTAATTCCGATTTTTAAAACCCCGAATTTCATAATTCCTAAGGAATAAAATTTCGATTACTAAAAACACGAAATTTATTTAACCGAATTTTCAAATTCCGATTGTATATTTTTCCGATTTTTATAACTCCAAATAATGAAAAGCCCGAAGTGTCATTGGCCCGAAAAACAAAATTCCGATTATTAATTTTCCGAAACTTTATTACTAATTCGGAAATTTGATATTCGGGATAATGAAATTCGTGTTTTCAATAATCGGAATTTTATTTATTAGGAATTATGTTTTATAAATCGGAATTAGTAAATTCGGAATAAAATATTTCGGAGTATTTGGGTGTTCCCATTGTAGACACAGGTAACAAAACCGAATTGGAGAACCCCAAAATCCACGTGGTCTTGTCTGTCTTACCCCTAGAGTGTATATAAAAAGCCGGAGACGCGGAGGGAGAGCAGCCCTCGCCCGCTGTGACAAAGGACGGGAGCCGTGCAAAGCGGAGCAGCTGAGGCTGGTCGCCGATTCGGCGACCAGCAAGCCGAAGCTGCGGAGCGGAGCACGGGCGACCGTCCTTTGTCACGTGAGGGCGAAATGGCTGCTCTCCTCGCAGCGCCGGAGCTAAGGCGGAATTGTCACTATCCAGTCGCCCCTGTCACAACAGCAATAACAGCAATTCGTAATTCTGATGTTTCGTACTTTTGATTAGTCGGGTTTATTATTAGTCAGTGTAATGATATTCGGTATTTTAATAATCGGAATTCGTATTTTTGATATTTCTGATTATTATTCATTCGGACTTATTATTGTTCGGTGTATTGAAATTCAGAATTTTGCAAATCGTAATTGTTAACGTTAGACATTTTGAAATTTCGGATTTATAAATATCGGAAAAATGAAAAATCGGAATACTTATATTCGGAGTTTTAAAACATTCGGAATTATAATAATCGGCATTATGAAATTCGTGATTCCTATACTCGGAATTTAGTTTTTCGTATTTATGTAGTGTACCCGTGAGTGTACCCATGCATGTAAGTATGTAAATATTTCCAAACTTAAAATTTCTAATAATTATTTGCTTTGTTTACACCGCCAAATATCAGTAAAATTTTAAGATTCAGCCTAATAAACTCTAGCCTTATCAGAGGAAAATGGTCTTGACAGACACATGGACAGATCTGATGGACTATACTTACTTAGTCATCTAAATAATTCTTCTATTTTTCAGTATTCGGTACGGAATCCTAAAAGCGGTATAAGTCAAGAAGTACAATCTATACTAGTAGTCAAAACAAAATAGGGGCCACGCTATGTTCTACATGTAAAAGACCTGTTTTTGGAGATGAAATATTATAACTAATTTTAACCCATAATTTTTGAATTTACTACCATTCGAAAGCTGCAATGATCAACTTTAAGCTGTGTTTTTTTATTTTTTGTCCCTTGTTTTTTTTTTACCGTGCGGGTGGTTTTTTAAAACAATTTTCAAATTTCATACAAAATGAGTAAAAATATGTAACTTTTTTAAAAACCACAGGCACGGTAAAAACAAAATAATTGTTTTAAAAAAACACAGCTTGTAAGTTAGTCAAACATTGCAGCTTTCAAATTATAAAAAAAACTAAATTTTTAAGTTAATATTTGATATAATAATCCTTCTCCGAACATAGTTCTTTTTCATCTCACTAGCTCGGAAAGCCCTTTTTGTTTCTTTGATATCTATTGAGGAAATCGCTTTTTATCCACAAGTGAGGGAAGAGTTTTGACATTTGAAGGCAGCTTAAGTGATATTTGACAGCTAACCAAACGTAAAACCTTACAAGTGCTGAATTTTTAACATCAAAATTAATGAATTGCATCGAGTAAAAAACACTAAATAAAGTCTTACTATGTACTTTATTTTAATTCATAAATATCAGCATTAAAAATTAACCTTCATTCTTGTTTTAAAAACGGATAAAATGTTCTGACAGTCCAAATAAGTCGATGTGCAAACAAAACGCATCCGAAATAATAAAAAAAAAACTTACGTCAAAACTTTTCTATTAAGCCGTCAACGTTAAAATATTCGCATGTTTTTCTAGTTTGTTTTGTTATTAAAAATGAGTGATTCGAGTGATAAAGACGTATTTACACCCGTGGAATTACCAGAAACCGTGCAAAATGCGGAATTGAGCTTACACTACAAACCCTTTTCTTAGTTTCCTCGCTGTAGTGAGGTGAAAAGTTTTGTGTTATACGCGGGTGAAAAGTATATTTTACGTCTCGTGTCTTGAAACACTTGCTACGCTCAGGATTCTATTTTTGAACCACTCGCTTCGCTCGTGGTCAATCATAGAATCCTTTCGCTACCTCGTGTTTCAAATGAACACTCGCAGGTAAAATATAACTTTCCCCACTTGTATAACAAATAACTATTGTATGCAGAGCATAGCGTGGCCCCTATTTTGTTTTGAGTAGTATATGTACTTATATGATGTTTTTCACCGCTTACCCAAAAAGAGGGATTTTATGTGAATATCTGTATATTATTTGATGAATCTAGAATTTGACGGAACTAGAATAAGACGGACGTCTTTGCTTTTAATGTAAGTATCATAAGGATGGACCGATTCGGACGCGGTATTTTTTTTTAAAGTAAGCTGGTTTAACGGAATGATTCTAAGTATCCTTCTTACATTATAAATGCGACAGTTTGTATGTGTGTGTGTTAGTTTGTTACTTCTTCACGCTACAACGGCTGACCGTATTTTGATGAAATTTGAAATGTATATAACTTATATCCCCGAAAATTTAAAAGTTCCCGAGGGAAAAACGATAATCGAAATGGATGCGGACGAAGTCACCGGCAGAAGCCAGTTATTTATTATGAGCTAAGTCGACTGTTATCCGTTTTTACTATTGTCACATATACAGCCCTGAGCTGGAGCCTGTATTCTACTCCGTAAATCCATATTGCATTGACAAATTACTATCAAGTAAATAACAGCTATCGTTACATTGACAATATGGTAACATGACAAAAGTAATATGGTTTTCCCGAGCAGCATAGAGCCTCTGGGAAATTTGCTATTCGGTTTACAATGCAAAACTGCAAAAAACCTTCTGCTGTTTGTTTGACTTGAACTGTATCCCGACGGAACAGTGATCAATTTGCTTTGCGGTGGTTTATTTTCCACGCACGGCTGAAAGGATTTCCCCTGCTTATTCACGCGTAAAACTACACATTGGCCACATCTGTCCCATAGCAGTTCGATGGAAAGAGACCTTCAATTTACTAGATTAAAAATCAGTCAAGTGTACGGGATATTTTCGATATCTCAATCCCTAATGGAATTAAGTTACCCGAGCTATTGTTTACGGTATTACATGTAAATTTGTATGGTTTCAAGTCATTTTCGATTTTGTTTTTAAATGAGTGTATTTTAGGTTTGTTTTTGTTTAACGTACGTGATAGGGTAATGAACAGACCTATAAAATGTTATGAATAAGAGAATTTTGTGGTTTATAAGATGTTGTGATAAGGATTAATTAATAAAGGAATGCTGAAGTAGTTTGGTTGCATGGATAGAATAGCTAAAGTGAGATTAACAAAACAGATAGGTATATGAAGTAAGAGTTTTTTTTATGGCATAGGAAGGCAAGCGAGCACACAGGCCACCTGATGGTAAGTGGAAACTGTGACCCATAGACATTCGCATTCACAAGACTGCAAATGCACTGCCAACCCTGAAGACTAAGAAGGAATGTCTCTATGCTAGTCATTTCACCGGCTGGCTTATCGCCAAACCGGAACATAACAATGCTAACACTGCTGCTTGGCTGTAGGTTAATGGATAAGATGGTGGTACTAACCCGGACGGACCCTGCATAAAGTTCTCCCACAAGTAAGTAGTAAGTAGTTAAATGGGAATGTTGCAAGGGGTAGGCCAAGGTAAGTTCACGAACATATTGGAAACTTATTTATTAAGAAAAGGCCAGTCAGGAGTATCCTAACTCGGCGCAAGAGTATGAAGAGTAACGAGTCTGCTGGAAGCAAGGGAAGTATGTCTGGAGTGGATTCAGGTTTTACTGTACTCATATTAAAAACCGATTAAGCAAGTTCATCGCAATATAATAAACGATTTTTTTATGTAGTCTGTTATATAGTGCAATTAAATACATTTTTAGGATTCCTAACACGACGGGTGCCTATGGTACCCTCTATTATTACAAAGACTCCGCTATCCTTCCGTCCGTCTGTCTATCTGTCTGTCAGTGGATTGTATCTAATAAACCAATAGGTATACCCATGTTATTTTTACAGAGCGTTTGTTACTGTGGCTGCTAATCGACCAAAAAAATTAAATATAGTTTTTATCCCCTGTCCCTATACAAAAAACATAAAGGAGATTTTGCCTTGATCATAATATTGTTCAGTATAAAATGGACTCGCACTATGCTGCTTATATCTTAACTGTCGATTCTTATTCAATAGCGACTTTTAATATGTTTAGCAAAATCCAACATAAATCACACACAGCTGTATTTAAACTAAACTCTAGCTAGTAAATCCGATTGACACCATGTCAATGAGAGAAACAGCAGTCCACACAAGTTGTCTGTGAAACGGTGCCAGCGAACTGGATCGTACGTGCAAACTTGCATCCGTTTCTGTCCATACGACTCATTTAATTACTGACTCTGACGTAACTAGGATGCAGCTGTAATGGAACTGGCTATGAGATTAAAAGGAAAGTTTGAACGCTTCCCTACTCGAAGGAAGGGAACGCAAAAGGTTCTATAGATGGGCTTTTTTACTCTTCCTAATTTGAAAACATTTTGAGATACTTATAATATAAGTAATAACGTTGTATGGAAATTGAACAGTTTTTTTTGGCGTCTTCATTTTGGAATTAAAAGCATGTTTTATGACAAAATGCTTTATCACAGTTCATAATATAAGCAAAATTCATAAATTGTTTCCAGGTAAACTTGATGAAGAATAATAAAAAAATACGTAAGTAGGCATGTTTATCGAACGTCCATGTAACGATTATCTGTTTAATAATTTAATGATTTTTGAGATATTGTTATTGATTTTGTAAATTCTACTTTATCAATAATATTTTTTTTATTTGTTTTTTTTTTCAAATTCAAAATCTTTATCTTGTCTGGGGGACACCGTTGATGTAGGAAAACATATCAATCTTATGTGGTTATCTTGCACCGTCTTATATACAAATACGTAGGAGTTCTTTTTTCCTTTTCTCTCTTTCTATCTTAAGATTTTGGTGTGTTTTCCTGCGGAAACTACGCAGGATATTTGAAATATTTTTTAATTTGCTATTTATAGATTTATATAATGCTAGACTAAGTAGTACCATTGTAATATTAAATATATTTAAAAAAATGACTGACTGCTGAGTTTCTTGCGGCGCTTCTTCTCAGCAGTGGTCTCCTCTTGTGAAGCGCTGGTAGATTCTTGACGTGTAAAAGTGCCCGTGCGGCCTACTTACTGAATAAATGTCTTTATCTTTATCTTGTCTTTATCTACTTGAAACATTGAATCTCACATCATGCCCATATTATATAGAATAGCATCGATCTAACCTAGCTTTTTGAGGAGGTTTAAAGAATCTTTATTTCTCAAAAGAAAAACAATATTTTATTAAGATGAGAAATATTATTTAATTAATTAATTGATATACCAAATTTAAGTCAACGAAAAGAAAACAACCAGTCCTTGAGTTGCTTTGTATCCTATGAAATACAATTTTGTTAAATAATTAACGTACCATGTTTTTTTGGCAGTTTTAATAATTGAAAGTTTTTAATAAAACTCCAGCACTTTGTCGAGAGTGGTTTTTGTAAATAAAAAATTTACTGACATTTTAATGGAGATATTCATATAAATTGTTATCATCTTGCCTACGCATTTTTTTACCTACCACAAATATACCAAAGGAAAGAATCCAATTCCTGTATTTTTTCTCGTAAGTATTATTAATATTTGCCAGCGAAGTACATTTGCAAATTCAATTCCTTATTGTTTACTTCCATAAACTTTCAATTTACTCGACAGTAAAAGAAAAGGGGTAAAGAGGAAGGGAATAAAATTGGCAAACGTTGTTTTTGTGTAAGATGTAAATAAATAGTATTTTGGGCCGCGAATGCTGGGAGGCAAATAATTTGACGTGACAGAACTATTTACGGGTCGCTCTTTTCTAAATTGAATTTATTTGTTCATTTTTACCAATACAAAATAGTAGTTCTTGAAAAGAAGAATAATGTCATTGTCAATAGTAGAGCTCTAAATAAAACCTTTTGAGTTATAATAGTAATAGTAGTATTTTTTTTTAGGTAGAATTGACATCATCTTGATTTTAAGATTCCGTTATCTGTAATGTTTTGTGCTGTAAGTATTTATATTAATTTAATATATTGGTTTGTAGGTATATAATAATTCCGTATAAGTTATTTATATGTTAGACCCTATGTTTCACCGCTGCCACCACAATCTCTGCTTTGCCCAAAGGTTAACTGGTAGAGAATGCCTTACGGCATTAAGTTCGCCTTATGTATATTAAGTTTATTATTTTGTGCAATAAATATTAAATAAATATAAGGTCAGTCGGTTGCAAATAGTCTGTCGTTATGGACTTCTAAAATCTCTGATAGAAATAAGTTGTAGTATTAGATTTGGTTCAATGACACCGAGTGACGTCCGCGAACAATATCGAATGACAATTTTTATATATGTTCATGTTTATAAAGCAATATTTAGCCTCTACGAAAAAAGGTTGCTGGCAGGTTACATCAAGTTTAAAAAGTCCGCTAGATAAATTATATTTTCAGCTAGGATGTCCAGGTGTTAACTGACCTGAAAAGAGTTTTTCACGGCTCGTTTAAAGACCCCGACTCGATGTCCCTAGAGAAGGTTTATCTGTGAAATGCAGATGCTCATTTGTATAGAAAACTCCCCGAAGGGCTGAAAAGGTCGGGTGGATTCACTTAAAGTTGCCTTTATTGTTGAGCAGGTGATAATTTTATCACTTGTGTTTGACTTTATTTGTTGGCCGGGATAAAAAGGGTTTAAAGTAGCTTTAATTTGTTAAAGAATTATAGATCAAGGTCAGTTTATTAAAAACGAAGGATGAACAATATAAACATCTTTTTTAAATAAAACTATTTAATTACCATTAGTAAACACTATCCCATACTTACTATTTACACATAACAAATAAATGCTGATAAATTCTCAACTTGATTTATTAACGCAAATTAAATCCATCAACTATAGAAACTTTGTTGGAAATTGTCTTAGGCAATTTCTGTTTCTGTGCTACACTTATGTCTACGTTCAAATCATTTATTACAATTTTTCTTAGTCATTTCTTAAGCCCAAAAATTTACTAAGTTAACAAGTGGCAAATCACATTCTTGCTTATGTTTTTTATCCTATATTTTTAAAACCAATCACCGTCAATATAAATCAAGTGACAGTCGCGTTAACTTTTAACTGCTCAGTTTTTTGCGCCGTAGTTTCTCAGTAAGCCAATTGCATTCCATATTCGAATTCCGGTTCGTTCCATTTTTAAATCCTTTCCAGTTCCATTATGTCTGTCGAAGCAACAGTTAAGCGCTGGAGGCGCCTAACAACTCCTGACCTCATTTACACTTCTATTGTCACCGTTAATGCGCCACCTGCTTTTGATACACTATCCTTCTTTTAAATGAATGAATCATTTAGAAGTAAAGTAGAGAATTTATAGTTCTTTAAACTTTTATTAATGAAACTTATGAAGCATACTTAACTACTAAACAGATCGAACGCGTCGATAAAATCTTAGCATACCTAGGAGATAAGACAGCTGACGAAATAAATGGATGTCATTCGCGATCCATAATATCGTTTGTACTAACGTTCGTTTGTCCTAAATTATTGATTCTCCTAAACTGGTTTTCAGTTGAGTCAGACATTTTTTTAAGCTTTCCAAAAATTTCTGCGGTTAGTTTAGATTAGAGTTGTTTTATAACGACACTAAAAAACATTAGGTGGACAGGTTTTAAGGACAAACAATGAAATAGGACAAATAACGTTTAGGACAAATGACTATTAGAGATTCCAATATAGACCCGAAATAAATAGCACAGAGACACTCCGTCATTTCTCCATCTGGTCCTTTGAAAACCCCGGAGCAAATTTCTCACCTGTTTACCTACTCGTATGTGCTGAACTGCCTTCGTCACTTTTTTATGTAACGCACTATGTGAAATTAGTAATTTTAACGAGCTTTCTTGCAATTTTGACAAAATTAGAACACCCACGATATGTTCTTTTTTGTATCGATTTATACCTTCCGACAAATAATTTCAAAATTAATCTTATAATTTAACCCCGTAAGAAATATCTGGCAGTTAAAGCTATATAACCCTTCTTTTCTTAATCAAACTATTATTACAAACGGACTAAAAGTTAGAAGAAAATACAGATAAACTTTTTTCCCAACCATACTTTAACTTTAAAGTTAGGCACAAGGCAAATTCCAGCGTAAAGTCGGGGCTAACTCAGCCAAAGGCCGTCAAATCAAGACAGTTACGAAACTAGATAGCTGAGGATCATAACCAGAGGCTAGGGCTAGTACGGGGGTGTTATAATGATGTTTATTTGATGCATTATGGTTCCGAAGTGAAACTGAAAGTTATAATTTCGTCGTCTCTGTCTGTCTGTCTGTCTGTCTGTATTATGTCATACTACTCTATTACAGTTAAAAACCTAAAACTTTGTTCACATAATTCTTCATAAACATAACAGCAAAGGCAGAGGGGCGTGCCATAGGATGCCATATTCAGAATTGGATTGATAACTGAAAATTTATGTTAGGTACTTATACAAAAGCAAAATTGAAAAAAATATCTTTTTTTTTTATATTTAAGTGTTAGTTACATTATTTTCATGTCAAATATAATTGAGTTTTTTTTTAAATTTACATTAGCTAACTTCTTAATTAAGATTTGAATAAAAAAACTATTAAGAACAGATAGCAATTATTTAATTATCAATAAATGAAGTCTCAAACACTTTAATAATGAAATTTTTAAACACATTTAAATGAATCTCGCTCTCTTGCTAAAACTAACAGAAGTGTTCTTTAGCCATTGACACTTTAGCAAGCTATTTGTTCTCGATTTGCATTCACAGCCAGCAATGTAATCAAAAGGTTCCGTTTGTCAATGTTGCATTATGGTAACAAGGTTCGCGTGAACTCCAGACTGACGGTTCACGTCTCGCTGAATATACAGGGTGGAAAAAACGAACGCCTTAGACAACTACCTCAATATTGGAAATAGTAAATTCTACACAAAGTAAATTTACTTTATTTTTAATTATAAATTCTGTTTTTTTTAGGTATTTACTGCCTTTATGTTTTACTCAATTTTACGGTGTTTATTTAGTTTATCCATTTCAAAGCTAAAAACACCTAAAATTCGTGTTCTGTCGTGCCTCCTACGCCACCGACGCCTAAGCTGTCAGAAATACAGTTCAAAAGAGACGTCCTTTAAAGTATGGATTATGTTGAATTTTGCATATCGTTTGAAACTTACTTGGAGTGTGAGTGACACATTTGTATAGGACATGGGGCGCTAAATAATAAAAGTGTCAGTTATTTAAATATAAAATATATTTTAATAACCCTTTCTTTTCTATTTAGACAAACTTATTTGACAAAATGTTCAATGTTGTTTATATTTGCGAAAATGAAAGTAAGTAGAATTTGCTTTTTGTTTGCCTTTGTGTAGAATTTGCTGGTTCCAATATTTTAAAAAGTTGCCCTTCATGTGGCGTTCGTTCTCCACCCTGTATAACAAGTATAAGAGAATAATGTTGTATTAAAGTTTTTACATTGTTAATAGATTCGCCCGGGATAGAAATTTGTACTAATCGGAGATAATTTAACTGTTTACTGTAGGCCTTAAATGCATAATAATATATATTTATTACAGATTCATGAAAAATCCTTTGATAAAATCTTAAATGCCTACTTATATGAAACTTAGTAAAGCTACATTAAAATGTTTAAACGGCCATTATTTGGCGCACACAGGTGCAAAAAAACACCGAAAAAAATTTGGTTTTATTGCCTTTCCTTTTAAACGTTCCTCAATAATATTGAATCGAAGAGATAAGTTTACAATCGTAGTGTTATCATATCATATCAAATACCTAGGGTAAGATTAAATTTAACCTAGTTAAAATTCCGTAAGCAATCATACCAGACTTTAAATTGGTCACTTGGCCTATGAATATAATTGAGTCTTAGTGTGACTCACACTAGCGATCATTTGACAAGATTGTATGAAGCAGTGCCAAATAGGAAAAGATCTACGAATTCAAAAGCAAATCTCACCATAACTGTGATTGTAGAATTTCATCGAGAGAGAACCCGTCTAAATGATTCGATTTTCAATTCTATAAACATTTTTTAAAAAAACGTTTGATTATACACTTGGTTGCTTTTAAACCAATCTTTATAGGTCGGTGTATAAATAACCATTACAAGTTTAAATAAATTCTTGGTGAGAAAAAGTAATTTTAAGTTTCCAAGAACTGTTCCCCCACGTTGAAAGTTCTAGTTAAACTGTCAATCAACTTATTATAATAAAACTAGCAGATCTATTAAGGAGAACCATTTAACTTATAACGGATAAAACTTTCTCACAAATCTAAGTTATGGTTGCCATATTAGTTGACGCAGGACAATGAGAAAGGTGTAGCTGAGAGAATAACGTTATAATAAATGCCTTTTTTTTGTTATGTTCGGTAAGTAGTTTAGTTTTAAATGGTAAATTACAAATGTAAAATATTTTTTTTTATACATCTAACTGTACTGTAATAAGCACAGTTGGTTTAAAAAAAAACTATTTCGTAATTTTCTTTATTGCTGACAGGTACTTATAGCATTCATAATAAAAACAAAGTCAAGTAAGTCTGATCTAGACTGATCTTCTATGAGCCAATGAGTTCTTCCTATGGCCACCTTCTGTATCCATCAGCATTTATTATTATTATTGTATTGTCATCAGAATTGCAAAAGTTAATGCGACAGTTAGATGTCGGTGAAAATCGACTTTCGAGATTACATTTAATGGTTTGTTTCGTTGGTTTGTATAACGACTGCAGATATTCAAAATTCAAAATTCAAAATATTTATTCAGTAAATTGGCCACATGAGGGCTCTTTTACACGTCGGTAACATGGAGTGAATCTACTTGCGCTTCGGACAAGACCATCATTGCGGAGAAGAAGCTCCAGCAGAAGGTCATTTTTTTTTCAATGATTAAATACAATAATACTTAAAAGTATCTAAATTACATTACAAGGTAATAAAGTAATAAATAATTATTTTTAAAACTAAAACAAATAAAATCATTACAAATGTAAGGTCAATAAAATACAAATAAAATACCTAATATAAGTGTGTAAAAACAACGTAAACTATTTTGCGGAGGCTTATAAAATTGTACACGCGAAAACCTTATACTACGACATTTTGAACCCATCAGAATCTCAATGACTATTGGATTTTTACAAAACCGTCTAGACGTACCCAATTAACGAACATCAAATTTCACGCAAACAAACACTGACTCAATCAAAGCTTCACGTATTACATGAGCGACCTCAAAAAAAAGTATAAAAAGGCAGTTTTAATTTTCTTCATTCGCAGCGTAGGGATTAATCCCACAAGAGCCAATATTGCGAAAGTTGGGCAGGATTTGCCCAGTTCATCCGTTTTTCATGGGGCCCTCGAAGTTGGAAGAATTATATCAAGTTAATGATGATGTGTGCTAACATTAAAAGGATTTATATGCAGAGATGCCGAAATTCTTGAAAGGTTTGATGAAGTATGGTTAAGCTCTGTCGTTTATTGTACAAGACATTGTTTCTTAAGAGAATTGTGAATATATTAAAAAATCGTAAAAAAATCGGACTTTATTTAGAGGGCGAGAAATGTTATCGCCCGTAGCTACATTATTCATGGAATTTTTTGACAGCTACGCGATTTAAGCTTCGCTACACAATCCCCTTAAAATAATATTTTGACAAGGTTGAAGGGCGTAAACTGAGTTTTCAGTGACATTTATTTTTATTACAAACGTGAAAGTGTGTTTGTTTGGTTGACTGTTCCGTCCTCCCGGTTAAACTCCCCAACCGTTTGATTTATATTCATAGATATAGAATTGGATTTGTAATGTCACGTTTAAATCGCAAGTAATTTGAAAGTTTTGATGAGATATTCACATTTCATTTATTTAATAAAATTTGATCTGTGCCATAGGCAAGATTTGTTAGTGTTCAATTAGTAGTTTAAATAAAGTAGAATTTGTTACGATTATCGCGAAAAAACCCAACAAAAAAGTCAACAAGCAAAACTATTCCAGGTTAATCTAAGCAATTAATCTTAAAAGCGTTAAAGATAACTACAAAAGCAGAAGCATCAATACATAATGAAGTAGCTCCTATGTCCTAGCATTCGAAAATGTCCACTGAAACACTAAACGGGCCACCAAGATCCCCTGACCTATCTCCGAAAGGCCGTACAATATAGAGCAGAGTTGAAGATAAAATGGTTTTTGAGGAAACTGCGGCACTAGTAATGCAGCATTATGCTAATGGGTCTTGTCTAAATAAAGCCAACAGGAAATATGAGGAGCACTGGACAAATTACCCTGCCTAATAAAGATGGTAATACTGTACTAAACAATTTGATATTCCTCTGCATTCATGTCTAGTGTATGCAATGCTTTGCTTGAATTAACATTTTGTGTACACAGTGGAGTTAAATGTGGCAAGTTATTCATTGCAGTGAGTGTAGGTGGCCAGTAACAAACATGGATGCATCAATTTACTTTTGGTGTTTTTTTAAGTAAGTCTACCTCTGATTTTAAAACTTTAAAAAACTTGTTGATAATTCTGTAACCACATTTTGCACAAAAAGGCTAAGATGTTTACCAGCGTATTAGTGACAGGTTGCAAGCCCATCGCCTAACAATACTACAAGCCTTTATTCCCTTAGTCGCCTCTTACGACATCCACGGGAAGACATGGAGTGGCACTATTCTAACCCGGCAACCACACGGGAATATAATACATATAATAAAACAAACAAAACTGAAAATTCATGAAGATTACCCGTGTAATTAAATGCAGGTGCTTTTATTTTAATAACCTCATTTCACTTAACTTTATTAGTTCATTAAATTTTGCAATACAAAAACCTGAAGATGATACTATAATTAATGGCTCATCATTATTCTGATCTCATAATATTATGTTTAACCCTGTTTATGTTATGATATTCAATGTATCCGCCTCTATCACTTCCCACCTCTGCTTGCTCGGATTTTGTATTAACTACGTGACTAGTTAAATAAAGTGTACAATGACGTCATTTATATCTCTAAGATTACACAATCAATTGAAACAGTGAATACGGGTTACCTTTGTTTTGGCAAAATATGTTTTCTAACCGTTTCATCTGCCAACCCGCTTTGTTTTCTGTATCCGTAAATATTTTCAGGAGTTGGTCAATACTAACCTAAACTAGAGTGTTCTAAACGATGGTACTGGAATAAATCCTGAAATATTCACAGTTCCAGGAAACGATACATTTGGCAAACACAATATTTCGGCCAAACTGCAGGCACACGGTGAATACACGAAGGTACTAAGAGACTTTTGCACTAAGTGTCTAATACCTGTTTTATATTTCCGCTTTTACAGTTCTACAATCCAATTGATCTGATCAGAGGTCCTAGGCAAGATAATTAACGGTATCGAAAACGGTTTTCGAAACCTGTCAACGTTTAGATTTTATTTTCGATAAGGATAACGATTTCGCCAAGCAACTTGCCTAGGACGAACACAAAGTATTTTATTTTTCAAACAAATCGAGCCGAGGGCTAAGCTAGTAAGTGCTAAAGTTGTTTTTTAAAGTCATGATACCTTTTACATTCCAATTAAAACAGACAACGTGTCGCGATTGTTGTGTTACGACGATTCTAGGCTACAGGCTCTATAATGGGTCGTTTTTCCATGGGATTCCCGTTTCTAGGCATGTAACTGTTCAGGGTATATCGAATGGGACTCGACGCAAATCCCACACCGTAAACTATTCGATTATCCATCGAATTGAACTGAGCCCGTCCCGTGTTCGCTGTACTTCGCCGAAAAAGAAGTTCGACGCTCGAGGTCAGAGTTGAGGTAAAGAAATTGCTATAGGCTTGCAACATTCATGCTCATAGTTTTTTTTTTCGTATTCCGTATTCATTGTGACTTGAGGATTGAAAAGAATACATCCTGGATAGCATAAGTAGTATAGCATAATAATTATAATAAGTAGGAAGTCACTTTAACCCCCTCGGATTCCTTGTACATAATACGGCCAATGAAATATAGATCTAGTGCAAAGGAAGTACAGTCGAATTTCTTTTGGTTTTGTGACTACTTAACAAATTTGAAAATTGTCTTTATTCCATTCACAATAGATTCATATTCCATTGACAAATTTGGTTGTATGGCGGGCCTTAGGAGAAGGTTAAAAATCTGTAACAGATTGTTACCCAACAGTTGGTCGATCATCGTTGAAGTTAAAAACAAAACACTTTTTATTTAATTTAAGGTAACAATTCAAACCAAAAACTTTAGACTGAAGATGTAACTGAAGGTATTTTTTTTAAAGGTTATCCTTATTACCGCCTAAAAGCAGTGTTAACATTGATGTGTTTCCGACTGGAGAAAAGAGTACCAGTGAAATTACTAGCATATTGGCATTACATCTTAGTTCTCAGAATTTTAAAATCATAGAATTGCAACCTCGAGATTGCAGTCTTGAGATTCCAGAAGTTTATAAAGTTCAGATCCTACTTACCATCAGCACCTTTTATACAATAAAAAAGTAACAGCTTCTATAAATTTATCTTCCATCGACACAATGTATGCCCCTAAATTTAATAAACAATTTCAGTTTCCTGAACAGTTTTCATTCAAGTAAGTGCGCGGAATGTGACAGGCGTATGGAAGACCCGGTTTTCTTCGTTTGCAGAGAAATCACGCCAAACGATTAATATGTAAAACATCGCACATCACACGTGTTATGTAATGCAATAAAGAGCGCTGTATAAAACGCTCGTGTTTTCGTTAGAAATTGCCCCCGCATCGCGAATCGCTTTTACGCATAAGAGACAGCGATTTGATTATAAATAAATAAATGTCAAGAGATCTCACACCAATTGACCAAGATCTAAACTAAGCTCTTAGCTTATACCATAGGTACTAGGCAACGATAAACATAATTATATAGCGAAATAAGTAAATGGATACATTACAATGACATAATATAATACAGAACAGTCGTCATTCCGAATTTATCAAAATGCCGAATTATCATAATTGCGAAAGCAATGTTTAGATTAGACACACGTAGAGACACTAGGTAACTGATTCCTACCAAATGCCTAATCTACGTTTTTATTACTTCTTCATCTTTTATTTACTTATTGTTAACTAGCAGTATTTTTGGATCAAATCCCCTTATAATTTTTTTGTTATATTTATGTATAATAATTTAGATATTGTGTTTGCGTAATGCGATGTAGATTTTGTAAAAGCTCTATTAGCAAAATGAAAATCCGTAATTGGCCAAAGTTCTGTTAAAACTTAAACCCTACAACCTATCATATTACACTGTTATTTGTGCTGTAGATTTATCATGTAATAAATAAATAAATACAACACATACAAATAACACGAAAAATAATATTTTACAATGATTGATTAATCCATTTTACAATGCCATCCCATTTGCTTAAATAAAGTTCCGTATTTTGACCCCATCTTCAATAATTATAGCTATTAAAACTACGAAAAATTCAAAGGTTTAATTTTACATATTCGTACGAAAGCCTAATTATTATTATAGAAACGGTATCACCATGGCAACGCTCATTATAGAATGGTTTTCACGCTTCGGTTTCGCTATAGGCGGTATTCTGATACCGTTAACGATGTCAATATTAGCAGTTTATAGTAGTAGGTGCGCGAGTAGTTTTTTTTTTTTTAATTATCTCTAATTATTATTTGAAACCGCTTTGAGTTAGTAACTTGCGTTAAGTCTTTACCACGTTCATCATTTTAAATTGGAAACTCGATACTTCAGATAGGTTCATCCGTTCTGAGTGTTTTTTGTTGTAACGAGTTATACAAATCAGGGAGATGAAATATTACATGAAACTGAGTAGCTAAACGCCTTTGTTAAAATAAATAATGGCGTTCATATTGTTACAACAGTACAAGCCTTAAAGCTGTACAGCCCTCCGGCCACTAGGATCCATTGGAAGGATCCATCAATGGATCGAGTGAACGTTTGGATGGATTTTTTGGATTTGTCAGTAGATTTTTCGAAACTATAATACAAACGCTGAGTCATCAGTGGATTCTAGTACATACTTTATTATACTCAGATCTAATAATCGTTTGTAATAGATTGTAATGTCTGCGAAGATCCATAAAAGGATCCTAATAAACTTTATGCAGACTCGGGTTTATACATTGATTACAAATAAACCGTAATTGATGGATTCCAGACATCAAAGTAAATTAAAATCCACAAATGGATCCTAGTCTAAAAAAACGGCACATTAATCCATTGATGGATTCTAGACGATTTTTTAGTTCACCGTACTCTGTTATGGATTCTAGTGTACATAACGTCCACTGATGGATCTGACTGCATAACCCGCTGGCCTATTACCTAACGCACTCGCAATCGTAATCGACTTCAAAATGGAACCATTGCTTTCATTTTGTATTGTATACTCGCGTTCGAACTGTCAAAATGAAAACTATTACGATTGCGATTGCACTAGTTCTAGCCTGCTGGTTCACTCGACTCCTAATTGATGGATCCTGCTAATGGATCCCAGTGACCGCGGAACTGTTTACTAACGGAGTGACCAAAGGTTGTTGGATAACATTTTAATACAATTACATCATATTAATTTTGGTGGCGGTACAAACTCGCACAGAGTACTGCATTAACGCGTAAGTAAAAAAGTTGCAAAATGTACCTTATTTACCTGAAAGATGAGGTGTATTTTGCATCTTATTAAATTAGTTAGTTTCGCGGTATTGCCGTATCACCGACGATATGAATTCAATTGTATCATAATATAAGTCAACTATTTAACTTACTACAGTTTTAGCACTACTATGCCTTGGTGTGGAATCTAGAAGACGGCCAGTGGAATAATAAGCGTACATATAATCATTCCATCTCAGTCTTCATGATCGACAATGCATTTGCAATTTTTACCTTTAATAATCTTGGACTTGCATTTTTTCCATGGGCTAAAAAATAGCTGCTTCTCGCTTCTACATCCGCGTAAAAGTCGTTTATCACTATTCGTTTGTCTTTTGGGATTCAAGTATTATTTGTCCTTTATGTAGTCCTACTATCTCGAAAAGCGACACAGACATACAGAGTTACTTTCACATTTGTAATATAAGTACGGATATTGATATTCGCGTTTTTCACACTACTAATCGAACCCGCCTAGCTTTATGAACCCAAAAACATACCGAATGGTTTCCAATTTACAACCGTTAATTTGTGTACGGAACCTTCAGTGCGTGAGTCCAAGTAATAATTCGTGTTTAACGTTGAATGTGCTGCTATCCCACATTCTACGTTTAGGGAACACCCAAAAATTCCGTATATTTTTTTCCGAATATTATTTGTTCGATTTTTCAATTTCCGAACGGTATGTTATGCTGGAGGAGCTATTTTAGATAAAATTTATAATATAATAACCGGGTTCGGTCAAAAGTGTTTGACCAGTGTGTGTTGCCAGTGATAACCTACGGATCCGAGACGTGGGCGCTAACAATGGGCCTCATAAGAAAGCTCAAGGTCACTCCGAAAGGGCTATGCTCGGGGTTTCTCAGAATCAGAAATGATGATATCTGCAGTAGAACTAAGGATACCGACATTGCCCGAAGAATAGCTAAACTAAAGTGGCAGTGGGCGGGGCACATCGCTCGCAGGACTGATGGCCGATGAGGCCAGAAGGTTCTTGAGTGGCGTCCGCGGACCGGGTCACAAGCTGTAGGTAGGCCTCCAACAAGATGGAGTGACGACCTTGTAAGGATCGCGGGAACGCGGTGGATGCTAAAAGCACAAGACCGGTCTGAGTGGAGAGCCTTGGGGGAGGCCTATGTCCAGCAGTGGACGTCTTTCGGCTGACATGATGATTATGATGATGATGAGGTAAGGTTTGATTAATAAGCTTATATTCGGATCAATGCGGAATTGTGACTCTTCGGAGTTATGTACCCTTATATTTAACAATATCAACATTAAAAGCAGGTAATTCTATTATGGATAACATAAAGTTTCACTATTGTATTATACGTTTGTAATTATTGCTTTAACGAGCACGAAATTGTCCGTCTATCGATGGAGAGCTTACCTGCGCTCAGTGCCTTTACGTGCAGACCATTAGTTCAATTGCCACTTGGGTTGATCGCTTACGGCGACTTTTTGCTGCGATACAGTTACGTTACAGTTGCGATCCAGTCGCAATACCGTTGCGATAGTTTTGCTGATTGTATATCTTTGATCATGTAACCACACACCATTGTTCATGTGTCGTGATTCAATCTCACAATCACTACTAGTAAACGCGACTTCTTGCATCGCTACTTTTGTCCGTTTGACGCATTAGCAACGCACGAGACTGAAGTAATTCAATAGCGATACAGTCGTATAGTATCGCTTCTGCATCAATGCAAAGGTACTACTGTATTGAGATAGCATTGGTAGCTAACGTGCAATTGGGATAGACCAAAAAAAATAACTCACGGTGTTGTTACATTCTAATTCGAAAGAATGAGTAATTTAAAGAGACCAATTCCATTAATTTTGTATTTGACCCAATAGTTTTTTATAAATATCTTTATTTCATTAGCAGACATTTTATGGATGACATGATTATTCTAAATTTGGGTTGGCATTTTCTCATAAATTGTGTGTCTCTGTGTCTCTGTGTTTCTCTGTGTGTCTGTGTGTGTCTGAGTGCGTGTGTATGTCTCTGTGTGGCTCTGTGTGTATGTGTGTCTGTGTCTGTGGCTGTGTCTGAGTGTGTGTGTGTGCGGCTGCGTGTACGTCTACGGGTGCGTGTGCGTGTGTAAATGTCTGTCTGTCTGTTTTAATAGATATCAGCCCTGAAAGACGGGGTTATTGCCTATTTATATTATTATTGTGTGGTTGCCGGGTTAGAATAGTGCCACTCCATGTCTTCTCGTGGATGTCGTAAGAGGCGACTAAGGGAATAAAGGCTTGCAATACTGTTAGGCGATGGGCTTGCAACCTGCCACTAATACGCAGGTAAACATCTTAGCCTGATTGTGCAAAATGTGGTTACAGAATTATCAACGAGTTTTTAGAGTTTTTGGTAATTCTGTAGCTCTGCCTACCCCTCCCCGGGAACAAAGGCGTGAGTTTATGTATGTGTGTATTATTATTGGGGATTTTCATCTTTCTAATAATTATTACGTGATTCTCCCGCAAATAAAAAAACAAACATGTCATGTCACTTAAAGACGCAGTTAGCCTAGTTTTGGTAGTGACGTTGCCTACAAAGCTTGTGGTACAAATCCCGGTAAGAACAAATAAAGTTCCAATTTTTGGATTTTTCCTGAGTATTTAAGTATGTCGCACTGTTGGATCAAAACAGTAGTAACTCAAAATTCAACTGTATTTAAAAAACAACTTTAATACAACGTCTATGAGCTTGAAACAAAACTAACAAGGATGTTGAGTTAGTACTGTTTTGATCCAGCAGTGCGATGTGTTTCTCTATGTACGAGTAAGTATGACTGCGTATCATTGTGTAGTAGGTGTACTCAAAGTCAAGCCTAAAGCTTGACGACGCGCTGGCCTAGTTGGTAGTGACCCTGCCTACGAAGCTAGCGGTCCTGGGTTTAAATCCCGGTAAGGGCAGATATTTGTGTATAATGTGAATATTTGTTCCTGAGTCATGGATGTTGTCTATGTACTTAAGTATGTATTTTTCTCAATGTATTTATATTGTTGTCTAGTACCCATAGTAAAAGCCTAGGGCTTAGTTTGGGACTAGGTGAATTGGTGTGACATGGTCCCCTGATATTTATTTATTTATTTTTATTTAATTTGTGACTAAAGTAACTTTGTGCGAGATTGTCTGGTAATATTAAAAAGAGAGAACTGCATATCTAAACACTGTGGATTTTTATATAAATGACGCCATAGAACAAGAAATTATAAAAGTTGCACAAGATTTCTAGAAATTAAGTAATAACTTTATATACATATAATTGGGTATGTTCTCTTTGCATAGAAATACTAAAAATATTCTTAGAAATTACCGAGAATTTTTCATATCATATTTTAACTACTTGAGAAGGTTCTCCCGATACGATGCTACCAGAGCAATACCGTGATCTTTTGCCTCTGCTAGCAATGGTTGACAGAAATAAAACAATGGTTATTTTATCACTATTACATACATACATATTAAATCACGCCTGTTTCCCAGAGGGGTAGGCAGAGACCACTTCTTTCCACTTGCTACGATCTATTATTATTATATTATCACTATTATTGCTCGACAAAACAATTTATAGTTAATTCCGATGAAATTTTATTTGGAAAAACATTAAAGTTCAATGTCAGATCCGGCCGGTTCAGCCACCTAGGATTACGCTCGTAATCCGGTTATATGGAGTACGGTTCAGTTTCATCGGGTTTATGTTGACGTAACCTTTAATCTCTGTATTGGTATGTAAAGTGCCACTGTTTTTTTTATAATATTGAGTATTCTACACTAGCTTTTGTCTACTTACGGTTTTGTACGCCGTAAAAAAAAAAAATATGAATGAAGATAGGATTTAAGTATATTTTTGATGATTTACTAGATTTTCGGTAACACATACATAAATTAAAATGTATTATACTAGTTAACAACCTTCCGTTCATAAAATCTAACTAATAATAAAAAAGCTTGAGGGATTTTAATATGAAGTGTCGTTAGAGTCGTCTTGGATGTAGAAGTAAGATCTATAATCAAAGTAATAATACAGTAATATAATAATACAGTTGTAATAGTGAAAGAAAAAAATAAAAGAAATAAAAAGTTTTTTGTTTTTCGTTTTGCTCCTAGCAAGACAAAAAAACTTATTATAATATACTAAAAGATAGAATACATACATACATACATACATAAACTCACGCCTTCACTCCCAGAGTGGGGTAGGCAGAGCTACAGAATTACCAACAACTCTAATAACTTGTTGATAATTCTGTAACCACATTTTGCAAAATCAGGCTAAGATGTTTACCAGTGTATTAGTGACAGGTTGGAAGCCCATCGTCTAATAGTACTACAAGCCTATATTCCCTTAGTCGCCTCTTACGACATCCACGGGAAGAAATGGAGTGGCACTATTCTATCCCGGTAAGCACACGGGCAAAGATAGAATAGTGGGTGTATATTTCTTTAAAATAAATAGACAATGCGGAAAATTGGATTTTCAAAGCTTGGTTTTTATTGTTCATGTTTAGATCGAGTCGATTACCCCTTTATTTACAGGGTGTTTATTCCACACCCAGTAGGTAATAGAGCAAGCTTAACAGGCTTTAAATCACTAAACGCTGTATCCAGTCAATTTAACCTTAGTTTATGCATGCGATAGGCAACTGGCGTGTCATAATTTTGCTCTAACGAACACGGCCGCCATGAAATGCGTAACGCATTAGTGCACAAATGCGTGTGTTCACGCGAATGTGAAACGTGTTTTGCACACAAATGCAATTCGCGTTTTGCCAACATGCTGTATTTAGGTCGGCAGAAATGTAAAGGTTTACAGTTGTTTCGTCGGATTAAAAATAACAGCTTGATTTACGATTTAAAATGCAGATTTTAATTTTGATTATTGCATTTAACGCCAAGCAAAAAAAGTCCTGGTGGCTTTAAGTGTCGACTCGTGATGGTAAACTAATATAAACCCCAGTGCGGTAAAATATAAGCTGTTACAGACTTAAGTACATTGCCTGATGTCATGTTTTGGTGGGGAAAAACATTAAGAAAAAACTTGTAATCTTGAACAGCATTCAGATAAGTGTATAATAGTGGTAATTCCACAAAAGATTCTGTAGCCTCGAAGAAGCTGTAAATCCTATACGGCCTTAATACGAAATAGTCTACTAACTGCATACAAATAGTATGAGCATTTTCAATTTAATATCCTTACTAATAAAGTAAAGATTGCTTTGACTAATACTTTGTAGTTAGCAGCCTTCTTTAGGGCAAGATTATTTTATCTGTAGTCAACTGAACGGTTACGATTTTTAACTACCGAATGATCAAACAACGGACCCTAAGTTTTACGACAGTGGGTATAGTACTGTTTACCGATTATAGAAACCATTATGTTGAGCAAGAATTAGTGCCTCTTCTGATATGAACAGTAATTAATGGTTCCAATTATTTTTATCTGACTCCAAGTTACATTTAACCGTATCACAGTCTCAGTGAATATTTATTTATTTATTTATTTAGTTATAGGAACACAAACAGTCACAAACAGTCGCAAACATAATTCTAAAAAACTATTATCGAGTACAATTGATCATCCACAAACAGTGCTTACGTTTGACATGACAAACGTAATATTAACAGTGCTCCTAACCTATGACCTATATGAAGTATTTTGTTATAATTATATTGTTTATGCACTGCCTGATAGTATAATGATAGTGAAGATGGTCTAGGTTTATCATGATAACAAAATACTGAAACGGTTAAATCATTGCACATCAATATCGGCCGTCATTTAAAAGAAAAGGAATTATGAAGATACGTGTTGGTATTTTTCATTTATTTGGCTTTTGTAAGAATAACTTTTTAACACTGTTATTGATTAAGTGTTATTCGGTTCATATTTGGCACAAAAGGGACAAAAATGAAAAGCTGCGCTGCGCAGCATCCTGCAAGACTGCGGCCAGCACCAGCTAAGTTTGCTCCTTTCTGTTTGTTGTTAAAGCTGTTATAATGGTGTCCTGCAGCAATAAATATTTTTTCATTTCATGACCTGTTGTCATCATTATAAAACTAAAATAAAAGTAGACCTACCCTGTTTATTTTCATACTTTTTAATCTCAATTCACAATTCAACAATTCTGTTTTTCAAAAAACATGAAAACGAATACCTAAGTATTTTATTTCTTTGTTATCAACTCGAACCTCACCTTGAGTGAGTGACAGAAAGATCTTGATTCTAAACAAAGTATTTCCGTGAAATATTTACAAATCATCTTAGTAACAAAACTCCCTCGATTGTCTTTTGTTTAAGCAGCTTCGATAAAATGCGAGCGTACTTAGTTCCTCGTTAAATATTTATGTAGAGACAGTCAACATTTCCGAGATTACCTGTTCAAATAAGCGGGCCGAGAAAACCCATTACTGACTCGTTTTGGCACAATTAAATCAATTACTGAAAAGACAACATGTTTTCAAAGATCAAGCACGAAAAGACGACGTTTCGACGTCGAAAAGGGAAGTATTTTGAGCATTTGTGTGCTAAAAATAAATGAAGTATTTTGTTACAAGCTATCATAAACTTATGTAAATACTTTGGTTTATCACACGGTTTATTTTGGCATTGTTTATACCTTGCTATTTTGTTACGTAACTATGCCATTATTAAGACAGGATAAGGAACAAAATTGCGTTACTTTTATATAAAATAATAGGGTGATGTTTTACCTTAGAATTCAAATTAGCCCAGTGATTATTTATTATTTTATCCAGCTCCAGGAACTTCAAGTTCATTGCATAGCTTTAAATCAGAAGTATATTATTATAAATTCAAAGGACATTTTCGATTAGCAAAAGTACGATTTAAGAAAAAAATCTTACATTTTAGAAACAACATAGAACCATCTCCGTGAGGTTGATTTTATGTTTGTAGTTTCAGACAATATACGTTGATTAGTATTTTTTAATGTTTAACACATGAGTGACAAATAAATAAACCTTAAAATAGGAGTATGACAGTATCGTGTATCTACAATAGCGGAGAAAATTCCATCAAACCTCGACGGACAAAATCTCGTGAAGTGGGCAAACAAGAAATTCCTTTGTAGCTTTATGAAGGCTCCTTTCGAGAAATCTCCTTAGCCTAGGGTCTTAGCTACACAAATCCTTACAGATTTCGACGCCGTTAATATATTTCAGACTATCACTGGAACTTGGCTATCACTGAAAATTGGAGGGTAACCTTTTGAATGGGTAAGTCGGATTACTTTTTATGTCGTAGATTATAATTTTACCCGATTATCTATGAAGCGTAATGTTTTTTGTGTGTAGGTATGTTATCCTTGGTTAGAATTAGTTATAAGTACTGCTGATAGTAAAATATAACCATAGTACGTTATTAAAATCGGTTATTAAAAACCATGATTTATTTACACATATTTTTTACTAAACAAATTCAGTGACTGTGAATAACCAATTTATAGAACGTCAAAGAAAACCCATATCAATGAAACCATGACCAAATAATAGTTTCAATCTCGAAAATGTATTTGTTTTTCCTTTTTTCACGTCTCAACG
Organism: Acleris emargana; assembly: GCA_927399475.2. Taxonomy (NCBI): domain Eukaryota; kingdom Metazoa; phylum Arthropoda; class Insecta; order Lepidoptera; family Tortricidae; genus Acleris; species Acleris emargana. The sequence continues at coordinate 4,296,259 of OV656839.1, read as the reverse complement.
TGTCCATGGGAAATTTCGTACAGAATCGCGAGATCAAAATTGATACTCTTTCCCCCGGAAAATTGCTTGTTTCCAAAGAAACAATAAAAACCAAAACGTGATCATATCAAACTTGGAATCCCGAAAATGTATTAACCTATTTTGCAATATGTTTATCCCGTGACGTCACTAAACTCTTTCCTCTGAACTTTTCAAAATGTCTTCGAAGAACCCGTGAACTTCCGGCAACGTACGTGTGCACTCGACATATTCCGTGATTAGTTTTGATAATAAGGGTGAAATGTGCCCATTTCCGGTCACAGAACGTCTCGTTCCGCAAAAGGAAATGACGTTATGTCCTTTTTGTAAAGCGAAAAAAACACGATAGCCGCGAACGGAGTGACCTTGGCTTACTTTCGGACGCGTTTTGATGTGTAGCTGCGTGTGACAAAATTTAGGAAAATAAATGTTTTTCTGGTTACTGTAACTGGAAGAGTGCCTTTGATCAACGGTTTAGCATTTTGAACAGTAATATTGTAGCTATACGAGTAACAATTATCTCACTGGCCGTACTAAACTAAGGCCTAAACTAAGTGTTTGGGATATGACTATTTTTTTAATATCGCAAATTCAAAACACATCCTAGGGCTAATTTAATTTCTAGTGATGATAGGTTCTTTTTTTCATACCTCGTTGAAAATTTTATATTTTTTACAAAACGTCTAAAAATTACAAAAAAAAACTCTTAACAGCATCATTAAGAAGCTAAAAATTTATATGCAAAATGCGAAAATGTTTCTCTAACCTAGTCCGGTGTTTACGATTTTTGAATATGTTGTACCTAAGTAAATATCATGAAAAACTACGTCTGTACGTTTTCTTTTCCACGGAAAAACTTCTTGGAAAGAAACAAGTTTATAAAAAAAAACAGAAACGGACAGACCTAGCTCTTTATAATAACTACAAAATATTTAAAAATCGTGGAAATCGGGCTTGATTTAGGGGGTGAGAAACGTTAACGGCCGGAGCTAAATTTGTATGGAATTTTTCGGCAGCTACGCGAATTTAGCGATCCTTAATTACTCCTGTGTGGTCACCGGGTTAGAATAGTGCCACTCCATGTCTTCTCGTGGATGTCGTAAGAGGCGACTAAGGGAATAAAGGCTTATAGTACTGTTAGGCGATGGGCTTGCCACCTGTCACTAATACACTGGTAAACATCTTAGCCTGATTGTGCAAAACGTGGTTACGGAATGATCAACAACTTATTTAAGAGTGCTTGGTAATTCTGTAGCTCTGCCTACCCCACTCTGGGAATGAAGGTGTGAGTGTATGTATGTATGTAATTACGAGAGATTATTAATCAAAAAGACTACAACAGTGGGTAAAATAAAAATAAAATATTTTTTTTACCTTCACCAGTTTATCACCAGCCTTTTGGGACACAAAAAACGTCTCAAGACATCATCGTTGTAATAAACCATAAAATTTAAAACACCCTTCAAATATACAGCGTATTTTATTACGTCGTTTCCTTCTAAAATTTCGTTTACGCTCCCAAATTATGTGCATAATACCGGTTTTTGCGGCGTATCAAATTATCTACGCATATATAAATTTATTTTAAAGCGCCGTGAATTTAAAGCGGGAGAGTTTCTAATTTTAGGTTATAAATTTAGCTGCCCTATTTCAAAATCTAGTACGTCTCAAAAACTCAATTTTGCGTTTTGCATTAAACGCGGTTAGCCGGTTACTAGCGAGTCCCTATCGCGTGCAAAATCATCTATCTCACTCAGGTTCACATTAACGAGTACCCTGAAACCTACTAAGTGTACACAGTGCACAAAATACGGGCTTGACCTGTGACATGCACTTACCAGGTTTTGAAGAAAACAGAAAAGCTTGAAAATCAACGGCACGCAATTTTTTTATTTGCATTTAATTTCAAATGATGTATGTCACATAAAAAATGTCATAATAGGATATTAAATATATATATAAATACTAGGGATTGCAATTTAACTGGTTAATAACAGTTTTTGTATGACAATAACCGGTTAAAACCGGTTATAATCGGTTATTTGCTTTCCCTAATAAATACGTAATTGTCTTAATCTAATTAAAAATAAAGTATCACTGTGTAAACAAATCGCACCTTCGCTTCGGTAGAACAAAGGCACAATGTACTATTTGATTATAGGGGCAATTGAGCCCTTGTCCTACCGAAAGTGCGAAATATTGCAAAATTTTGTATGGCCGAGACAAAACATGTTTTTTCACTTTCCTTAAAAATTACCTCAATATCCCTTGCTGAAGGTTTGAAATTGAGCAGCCGACACGCAATTTATACATGGTGCAGGGTCATATCAGAGGTCAAATGAACATTATTGGTGCAGATGTTGTGCACAAGCATAATACATCTTTTTGTTGGGTTTGTTTGTATTTGTCTTGCTTTTTAATTAAGAAATGGTACTAAAGCTGACTAAGGGTTCCTATTGTTACAGATAACTATTTTTGTAATAATAATAATATTGCATAATTACTTCTCACCTAATTTATCAGAGTCGCTTTACTCGCTTGCTTACTGCCTTTTGTTTTTTATAGTAATTAGGTAAGTAGGTATGTGATTTTCTACATAGAAAAATGTAATATGAATATCATACTAAACCAGAAACAGTTTTTTTTTAAATTTGACCAAGCCATTATTCAGATGATTGCCAATTTTCCTAAATAAGCTTTCTGCAATGTTAACATTCGTCTACATAAAAATAATAATGCCGAGTATGCCATGATAAATAGGTCGGACAATCGATATTATGCATATTTGGCTCCCTGATAACAAAATAAATACGAAATTTTCTGACGAAAAACAATGCCGTAAGTTAATTCACTACATCTGCAACGCCCTTTATACATAAGAGGTACTCTTCACACAAAATGCACGCTCTCGAAATTTCAACAAGGCACTTTAATATTACGAACAGGTAAAACTTAACAAGAGATGTTACGCTCAATGCAATATTTTTTTTAAAAATGTGCCTATCCGGCTTACACAGAGCATTAGCTCGTATTCTATAATCAATAACTAATTATTGAAAGAATTTGTAAATTATTTATATTCACGGAGGTAGCTATACTAGCTACATAATATGTTTAATAACGAATAGCATGCTGTTTAAACCATAATAATGAAAATATAAAAGTTGTTTATTCGGTAAATAAACTGCACGAGTACTTTTTCACGTCAAAAATCTACCAGCGTTTTTCAAGAGGAGACCACTGCTGAGGAGAAGCTCCGTAAGAAACTCAATAGTCTGTCATTATCTAACATAATTATTAAAGATAGTGATAATACCTAACATACCATTAGTATAAAATAATGTGATCAAATATCACTACAACGTGACAAAACTATATTACAAGACCAAATAAATTAAAATTAAATGTGTAAAATTTTGATAATATGTTAAAACAGCATCATGCATTGCCAGCACACTCTTAAACGATCTTTTTTATATGGCATTGGGAAGGCAATCGATCGCACAGGCTACCTGATGGTAAGTGGAAACTGTGAACCATAGACATTCGCATTCACAAGACTGCAATCCTAAGACTGCAAATACACTGCCAACCCTGAGGACCAAGATGGAATGCCTCTATGATAGTCATTTCACCGGCTGTCTTATCCCCAAACCGGAACAAAACGATCCAAACACTGCTGCTTGGCGGTAGATGACAGAACGCGCCAACCACTTATGTCAACTCCATAGTTTGAGGCCGTTTAAGTATAGCGTAAGCAATTTATTACAATTATTTATCCTCCCCTCCTCCTTGTCAGCAAAAATAAGCAAAGCTCTTACCCTTCCATGCTTACGTAAAAATACGTGGTTATTTCTCTACTCAGTTCTAAGCTAGTACATCAACGTATTCATTATTTGTGGGAATTCCCGAATATACGTTTCGTTTTCAAGCATAGACAGAGGGTTGCCATATATGTAAAAATGTAAATAACTACTGCTAACGTAATCACCATCTATAGACCCCCATCCCCCTATAATAGTGATTACGTAATACTTTAACGGTCCCATTCGAGTCTCTAAAAAACAGAAACATTAGCATTGTTAGTATCTTAGCTATTACCTACTGTTTCTTTTCAGGGATAGAAGGTACCCTTTTGTTAGCTAACTGTCAAAACTATCAGGAATCTCCTTGAAATATCGACAAACGTTTCATAAAATGTGAAATTTCACCGAATATAATTTCATCGAAAGCAAATTTCTACTAAAACCTAAAAGCTTTCAGGGTTAAGCATTCGTTACGTAGGCTAGGTTAGGTTAGACTTGTGACCACAAAAAAAAAACCTCCTGCACGTGTAAAAGCCTGTCGATGAAATGAAAATTCGGCGAAATAAATCATCCTATGAAATGAGTTTCGCTATTTTAAGGATAAACCAAACTATCAATCTCAATACAACGACATTTGTCAGTGGATTATGAATCTATGATGTAAGTGAAATAAAGATTATTTTCTAATTTAATCATGAGTCATAAAACTCATAAAACAAAAGAATCTCTACTTTACTTCCTTTGCACTAAATCTTAATTTCAATCACCGTATTATAAACTATTTTAGTACGAGGAGCCTGAAGAAGTTGAGTATAGACTATCTTTATTTATTTGCAGCGTTGAATCGTTGTAACAAAACGAACAAGCAGAAAAAACAAATAAGCTTTTTTTTTTTGGATTCTATGACCTGGTTACAGGAACCTTTAAGCCACGTCTTTATTGGGTAGTATTAAAAATCATTTGACAAAGTTTTTTTTCCACAAATTTTCTTAAATATATTTCACTGTGTTTATTAGCTCAAATAACCGAGTGGTTGCCGGCTTAGAATTGTGCCACTCCATGTCTTCCTGTGGAAGTCGTAAGAGGCGACTAAGGGATTAAAGGCTTGTAGTATTGTTAGGCGATGGGCTTGCTACCTGTCACTAATATACACTGTTAAACATCTTAGCCTAATTGTGCAAATTGTGGTTACAGAGTTATCAACAAGTTTTTAGATTTGTTGTTTGTTGGTAATTATGTAGCTCTGCCTACCCCACTCTGGGAATGAAGGCGTGAAGGTATGTATGTATGTATAAGCTCAAATAAGTACTCGTAGTAACGTCAACAAACTAGTAAATCAGTCCAAAATTAAAGTTTCACCCCCCATTTCGTTCAGCTGTATACTATGTTTCAAGTGAAACTAAACCCGTTCCAGTAACTCACCTTTGACGCCTACTCGCCACACGCCAACTTTTAACTAACACGCCAACTTCCCAGGCCAATTAATTTGAGTACTAAACTTATCTTTATGCAACGGGTCTGTTACCTCGTTTGAATTTCAATCTGGGTTCAAACGATGTCGAAATTCCAAGTGTTGAAACAATATTGTTCCTGTTACTTTTATTTTTTATATAACTTTTCTACTTTTTTTTTCTTTACCTAAACTAATAGTACATTATTGCCTAGGCAGTGAAGCAGGCAATTGCCGTTCCTGCCGAGGCATATAGTGCAATTCTCAAAAATCGCAAGATACAAATCGCATATAAACAAAATTTTCACGTGAATTAACATCAATCTTTACCGCCTTTATGTTTATGACAAGGAGAAACGCAAGATTTTTTTTAGAAAAAAAAACTAAAGCTTTTCCAGACACAGATAAAAAAGTTACGTTTCGAATAAAATATGGATGCATAAGACTTGTGCCCTCATTTTATTATGGCCGTTTTCACATTTTAAAACGTTACAAACTAGATAACAATGTTTGTATGCATATATTTTTTTTTTATTTGGGAACTGTCTGTAAACTATATACTTCGCGTCTCAGTAATGTCAACTTTCCCGGTCATTTTTGAGAAAAATGTATTTACTAGTTTCTGCCGGCGACTTTGTCGGCGTAGATTCCGATTGTAATTTTTTCCTCGGGAACTTTTCTATTTTCCGGGTTGAAAGTATAAGCTTCTAAATTTCAATCAAATCCATCCAGCCGTGGCAGCGTAAAGGAGAGACCAACTAACACACACACTTTCGCATTAGTATTAGAAGCAGAAAAAAAATCATAAAAAAAACTGTAAGGTGGAGTCTTGTAATTGCAACTGCCTGGTTATTGCAACTGACCTGTAGCATCACTGTTTTGAACAACGACAGGCTTGATATTGCATTTCTTAGTATAGAAGAACAATTTCACGCCTTTCTTTGTTCAAAACAGTGATGCTAGAGGCAGTTATTCAAGTTAGTTGCAATAACCAGACAGTCGCAATTACAAGACTCCACTATACCGATTGTGAAATCGCATCAAAATCTGTTGCTTGCCTTAGGAGTTGTCGATATACAGACAGACGGACAGGCAGAAGTGAAAAGCGACTTGGCTTTATATTATGTAAAAAGTGTAAATAATGAATATGTTAGAAATCAATAAACACACAGCCTCTTATTTGTTTGCCAAATTTTAACGCCTCCTTACATATTTTATACGACTAATCGTCGGTGAAAATGCAAATTCGGGTAAGTAACATTTTAATAAGGAGCAAAATGCACCTTTTTGATAATATAGTAAGGTTTATTTTGCTCTGTCATAAGTTTGTTAGTTACGCGTTTTTGCAGTAACACCGACGTAATGCAAATATTCAAGCCGCGTATAGGTTTAGTGGAACAGTGCCAACTGCTACTTGGCAAATGTCAATATTTAACGCCAAGTAACCATCTATCCGCGGTTTAAGTATTTGGAGAAAGCATTGAGGACCCATTCTTTTCTGGTCTCCCGGTCTAGCGAGAGATCAAGGTTGAATGATATAATAAAATTATGGGGGGTGTTATAAGTTTGACGGCTAGCTGTGTGTATGTTTGTCTGTCTTAGGCAACGTACAGTCAGCGTCAGATAGATCGAACCGGACAGCGTGCCCATAAAAATGGGATGCATTGGATTTTCAAAAAAAACGAACCCGATAAAATTTCAGAAAAATGTGATGTGACGGGATGTTTTAAGTATCGGCTTGGATAAAATGTCAAGATGATGTAACTGTATAGATTACCTAAAAGATTGAAATGGTCAAAATTTCAGCCGTATCGAAGCATCTAAAATTCCAACAAGATGGGATGGGATAGAATGCCTAAAAGGTGTAACCATTTGAGAAAAATGAACTTAGTCCCAAGAAGTTAAGATTCCTAATGGTTTGCCACTTCAAACGCAATGAACAGCACAATATTTGCCAGGTATGACTCTTAAAACTTGGTAATAAGGGTTAATGTGAAACTACAGATAATGTAACGCGCGACTGAGAGGCCGTTCAGCAGCATGTTGTCCTGCTCTTCGCCGTCAGTCATTCTGAATAAAAATGTCTTATCTGTTGTCTGTTGAGTAAACGTATTAACCAGACATATCCAATCTATTATGTAAATACTATGCATTCCGATATCGAACGCTTAAAAATATTTATAGCTCAACTGTGTATTCCTAAATTAAAAGGACGACAGTACGGCAGCCAGTACACTAACGGAAATATTTAGAATTTGATGTTCATGCAAAAACCTATCGCGGCAGATTCAGCCATATTGAGAGGGCGTTTGTCATTTTCACCAGTAACTGATGGAGCTGATACTATATATAATATATATAATTGTTACTTTGGATTTAGGTGGAACATTGTAATATTAAGCGGTTTGTATTTTATTGTCGCTATATGCTTTGACTTTTTAAATACGAAGTTTAACAAGCTGAACTGAATTAATATAATTTTTGTAATAAATTATAAATGTCAAATAAGTATTGCTAACTCAAGGTCTTCATTAAAAATATGTAATTTCATAAAATTTGTACCAGACTCAACTGTTGAGTCATACTAATATTTACAATTGAATTGAACACCTTCGTTAAAGAACTTAGGGTACCTATAGAAGACTGCATGCCTGCATGTTTAAAAAAATATATACTTATCCAGGATAATTTCTAATCGTGTTATCTCTTTCACATGCTTCTTAAAGGTTTTCAGTATCGCTCTCTAATCAAGCTATCTCTTTCACTCTTATAGGAAAATTGCCATATACAGTATTCCCAGCTTCTTATTTTTCGGCTGGCTATCGCTATCACACTTGCACTCGTAACTGACAGTATATTTGTCACTTGTGTGTCATAGAAAAACGAAGATTGCCGATGCCTGTTAAGAAAATGATTGCACTGTACTATCAGCCCCATGGAATGGAATACAATCGGATTCCTCCTTTAACCAGCTAGTACGGTGCACTGTCCATTTCGTCTAGTCGCTATTTCTATGTTAATATCAAATTTAACAGTCTGCGGAGCTGCGTTTTTTTCTGTTGAAGAAGTAACATAACCTAAACCTACCTCTACCTATTTATGATACCAATTTTGGTAAATTAGTAATAGAGTAGCGAACAGTGGAAATGAACAGAGCACCTATCCCTACCGGTAGAAATAAATCTACAAAAACGTGCACTTAGAGACTGTTGTGTGATCATTAGTAAAAATAAGTAATCGTTAAAAAATCGTAACTAATAGTAAAATTCCAAGGAAATGTGTCAAATTTACATATTTTTTTCGAATTTTCACAATGAGTAGAGTTAACCCTTTGAACGCCTCTGACTTCTGTCCTCACACGCCAATGACAGCTAATGTCAACCGTACGTCACAAATACTCCGGGCTATTTTGCACTGTATCTGTGACCACTATATGAGTCGATGGCGTCATAGGGACGACAGTACACGACCACTTGTGGTTCTTGGCGTTCAAAGGGTTAACTACTGATCAAACAACAGGCTCTTACAGCAACAAAGTGTACCAGGATAGTTCAAGTTTATTCCCACTAGTTCAGTTGTCCAGTCCATTGAACTAGTGAGATTATTTTTGTCGTCTGTTCAGTTAACGTCGGTTTTTATTTTTGACAGACTTCAAAAAAGGACTTTAATTTTGCCTCTATTCCCACTAGTTCAGTTGTCCAGTTCAGCTGACTGAACTAGTGGGATTCTTTTTCTCGTTTGTTCAGTTAGAGAGGTAGGTTTAGGTTTTGGTATGTTAGATGTTCAGCAGGCCTGAAGGGCCAAAAACACCCAGAAATAGCTCAGCGGAGTTCCGTCGAAACGGATATACCCGCTACGTCCACGTTCGTGACTACGATTTCACAACTGAACAAACGAGAAATAGAATCCCACTAGTTCAGTCAACTGAACTGGACAACTGAACTATGGCCATCAACCTAACCAATGGGAAAGACTGGATTTTTGCATGCACAGACATGACCTCGTAACCAGGCCTAACCATCAGAAACTTGGTATTAAATACGGTCAAATAACACCCGTAGATAAACTTTGGAAAAAGTTTGCTTTTATCCCTTATATTAATAGATTACACTTTTTAAACACCGATGCAGTGCTTCCTCATAGATACATTTTTGGGTACAGTTGATTATTGCCATACCCGTCGCCTTTAGATAACCCACCCAAATAAGTAACCTAATCGTATTTCTTAAATTAACAAAATGATAATGAGTTTTGATTATTAACGTGCGATTCTGGTAATAATGGTTGTTACGGTGCATTAAATGGTATCTGGTACGAGTATGTGGACAAAATACGACGAGATGTTCATGTATCATACTCCTCGCAATATAGAGATCTTTATAACCGGCATGTTTTGTTACAAAAAGTATATAATTTATTTAGGTTGAATTCATACACCATTATGCTAAGGCATTCTAAAAACAATTAAGTATCATTGACTCTAAGTATAATAAACTAATTAACCACATTATCATCATCTTCATTTTAAACAGCTTTTATACGACATTATACATTGACCCAGTTAAGTCGAAAACAATTAAGTTATAAAATAATTGAAAAAAACAATCATATACAAAACATTACACATATTATTACAAAACGATGGGTTTATCGTCGTGACTCGTATAAATATATCTATTGCTGAGCCTTTCCCAACAATTTCCACGACGCTCGGTTGGTTGGTGTAGCTACTCGCAACCAGCGCCTTCCCGCGATCTTTACCATATCCTCGGTCCACCTTACGGGAGGCCTACCAACCGAAAGCCACGCTGCACCGCGCCAGCAGCCTGCACGGGGACCAAGTGAGTACATCATCACCATCATCATAACCAGAAGCGTAGAGGCGTGGGGTGCGCGTGGCACCGCTGTTTGCCTGTTGGACGCCGCCACGCTGCAACGTGCCAGAAGCCAGCACGGGGACCACGTGAGTACATAATCACCATCATCATCATCATCATCATCATCACAATTAGAAGCCCAGAGGAGTGGGGTGCGCGTTGCACCACGTCAGTAGCCTGCACGGGGACCACGTGAGTACATCATCACCATCATCATAACCAGAAGCGTAGAGGCGTGGGGTGCGCGTGGCACCGCTGCTTGCCTGTTGGACGCCGCCACGCTGCAACGTGCCAGAAGCCTGCACGGGTACCACGTGAGTACATAATCACCATCATCATCATCATCATCATCATCATCACAATTAGAAGCCCAGAGGAGTGGGGTGCGCGCTGCACCACGTCAGTAGCCTGCACGGGGACCACGTGAGTACATCATCACCATCATCATAACCAGAAGCGTAGAGGCGTGGGGTGCGCGTGGCACCGCTGCTTGCCTGTTGGACGCCGCCACGCTGCAACGTGCCAGAAGCCTGCATGGGTACCACGTGAGTACATAATCACCATCATCATCATCATCATCATCATCATCACAATTAGAAGCCCAGAGGAGTGGGGTGCGCGCTGCACCACGTCAGTAGCCTGCACGGGGACCACGTGAGTACATCATCACCATCATCATAACCAGAAGCGTAGAGGCGTGGGGTGCGCGTGGCACCGCTGCTTGCCTGTTGGACGCCGCCACGCTGCAACGTGCCAGAAGCCTGCACGGGTACCACGTGAGTACATAATCACCATCATCATCATCATCATCATCATCATCACAATTAGAAGCCCAGAGGAGTGGGGTGCGCGCTGCACCACGTCAGTAGCCTGCACGGGGACCACGTGAGTACATCATCACCATCATCATAACCAGAAGCGTAGAGGCGTGGGGTGCGCGTGGCACCGCTGTTTGCCTGTTGGACGCCGCCACGCTGCACCGCGCCAGAAGCCTGTACGGGGACCACGTGAGAACACCATCACTATAACTATCGTCATCATCGCCATCATCATCATCATCATCATTATCATCTCAATAATCATCATCGTCACAATTAGTAGCCTAGAGGCGTGGGGTGCATGCGGCACCGCTGCCAGCCTGCTGGACGCCACCACGCTGCACAGCGCCAGTAACCTGCACTGCGTATATTATCATCAACATCATCATCATCACAACTAGAAGTCTGGAGGCGTGGGGTGCGCGCGGCACCGCCGCCTGCCACCCGGACGTCGCCGCGCATTAGAAGCATGGGGTGTGCGCTGCACCACGCCAGTAACCTGCACGGGGTCCACGTGAGTACATCACCACCATCACCATCTTCATCATCATCATCATCATCAAAATTAGAAGCCCAGAGGAGTGGGGTGCGCGCTGCACCACGTCAGTAGCCTGCACGGGGACCACGTGAGTACATCATCACCATCATCACAACTAGAAGCGTAGACGCGTGGGGTGCGCGTGGCACCGCTGCTTGCCTGTTGGACACCGCCACGCTGCACCGCGCCAGAAGCCTGTACGGGGACCACGTGAGAACACCATCACTATAACTATCGTCATCATCGCCATCATCATCATCATCATCATTATCATCTCAATCATCATCATCGTCACAATTAGTAGCCTAGAGGCGTGGGGTGCTTGCGGCACCGCCGCCTATCTGCTGGACGCCGCCGCGTTGCACCGCGCCAGTATCCTGCACGAGGACCACGTCAGTACACCATCACCACCATCATCATCATCATCATAACTAGCAGTCCGGACACGTGTGGCGGGCGTAGCGCTGCCGCCTGCCTGCTGGACGCCGTCACGCTGCACCGCGCCAGCAGCCTGCACGAGGACCACGTCAGTACACCATCACCACCATCATCATCATCATCATAACTAGCAGTCCGGACGTGTGTGGCGCGCGCAGCGCTGCCGCCTGCCTGCTGGACGCCGCCGCGCTGCACCGCGCCAGCAGCCTGCACGATGACCACGTCAGTACACCATCACCACCATCATCATCATCATCATTATCATCTCAATCATCATCATCGTCACAATTAGTAGCCTAGAGGCGTGGGGTGCATGCGGCACCGCCGCCTATCTGCTGGACGCCGCCGCGTTGCACCGGGCCAGTATCCTGCACGAGGACCACGTCAGTACACCATCACCACCATCATCATCATCATAACTAGCAGTCCGGACGTGTGTGGCGCGCGCAGCGCTGCCGCCTGCCTGCTGGACGCCGCCGCGCTGCACCGCGCCAGCAGCCTGCACGAGGACCACGTCAGTACACCATCACCACCATCATCATCATCATAACTAGCAGTCCGGACGTGTGTGGCCCGCGCAGCAGTGCCGCCTGCCTGCTGGACGCCGCCGCGCTGCACCGCGCCAGCAGCCTGCACGAGGACCACGTCAGTACACCATCACAACCATCATCATCATCATAACTAGCAGTCCGGACGTGTGTGGCGCGCGCAGCGCTGCCGCCTGCCTGCTGGACGCCGCCGCGCTGCACCGCGCCAGCAGCCTGCACGAGGACCACGTCAGTACACCATCACCACCATCATCATCATCATAACTAGCAGTCCGGACGTGTGTGGCCCGCGCAGCAGTGCCGCCTGCCTGCTGGACGCCGCCGCGCTGCACCGCGCCAGCAGCCTGCACGAGGACCACGTCAGTACACCATCACAACCATCATCATCATCATAACTAGCAGTGCGGACGTGTGTGGCGCGCGCAGCGCTGCCGCCTGCCTGCTGGACGCCGCCGCGCTGCACCGCGCCAGCATCCTGCACGAGGACCACGGCAGTACACCATCACCACCATCATCATCATCATAACTAGCGGTCCGGACGTGTGTGGCCCGCGCAGCGCTGCCGCCTGCCTGCTGGACGCCGCCGCGCTCAGCCAATAGAAACAGAACACTGATACTTTTAAGTTCGAGTAAACAGTTTTGATTAGCTGTGTAACCGACGTGTGTGTGTCACGCGGTCTGATTTATTAACATTTAGTTACATGATTGGTGATTGCTCCATTGCAGCATTGCTACTTTGGGACGAGGGTTTAACAACAGACTGAAAAATTCACTTTCGCAGTAATGAGATAATAAACTAAATACATATGGTATGAAATCTTGCTGTAGTGACATTAGTGACAGTGCTGACTTCTTAATATGTCGGATGCCAAGGGGCACTTCGTGTCGCTGCATCAATGGAATAAGTACTGATCTGGGACTTTTACGAGACTAAATTACAACCAACACACCTAACCAAAAGAGTTTAAACCTGACCACCGTCTAACACCATCATCAGACCCTCCTCGTCACCAAGCAAAATACTACAACAACAACAACAGCAACTTGTGAAACTTACAGCATTTTTCTCCTTCTTTTCTTATTAATGGCCGTCCATTGCGGTATACCGTATTTATTATTTAATATTTCCATAACATATTTTGTAGGAATTATTCGGTACGACAACTAAGTGACATTTGTCATTTTAGATTTGCAAGCCGTCAATATCAAATACTACTTTTAAATGTATTGTCAATATCATTAGTAAACAAAAAGGTTTGTTACAAAAAGAACTTTTAGTTGCAGGTTCCGATTCAATTTATTTCTTAGAGCATACAATACCTGGACTGGCCTTATAGGTCGTATTCGAGTACAATTATGTCTACCGAGATTTACGGGGGGTGAAGAAATAACACATGCAAATGATTGAAGAAATGTAATATCTATCTCCACACAAGCACATTTTGACAGAAATCTAACACATAATATATTTTGGTTTATTTAAATAAAATTTGTTGTCTAAAATAAATAAATACAAAAAGAAATGCACGTGCATGGCGCGGAATCGATCCCAGAGCGCCATGCACCGTATTCACACCTTCGCCACTGAGACAGTTAATACATGTTTTGAATTAAGCCTATGCTTCTAGAAATGAAAGATTTAACCAAGGAAGTATCAAAGATGACCTGATGATCATAGATAACTTTTTTTTAAATCTGGACCCCTAGTCTCGTTCTCTCGTTTCTCGGCTTTCGAGATTAATAAACTAACATTCGAGATGAATATGTCAACTCCATATAAAATTGTAATTGCTTCGCCTTATCTCCCATGTAATTTTATCTTTAGTGGTTCGAGATTAGGGGCCAAGTTTGAATTACATAAAAAAAAGCAGTGACATAGTTTTTAGTCTGTGTATCTTTTAGCAAAAATACACCTAATATTTTACGAAACAAAATGGTGTGTTATGATTGGTCGGTTCCAAAAAAAAAAACATGTTCTAAAATAGCGCCCCACATATAACCGATTTTACCAGAGTAGGTATCATTTTCAACTGAACATAGAAAGTCAAATAAAAATATCATAATAAAACAAGGACAAAGACGCAAAATGACAAATCAATATGTCAAAGCGAAATATTAATGAACTCGTTTTAAGCTTTTTGCGATGCGTTCCCTGTAAAATAACCACAGCGTCTAAATGTTTTTCACAAGCCATTTGGAAAGTTTGACAAAATATATAACAATGTATTTCATATAATGTAATTTTAACATAAAACACAAGCATGAAAAATTAAACAAAAAATTAAAGCTTTAAAACAAAATCTTGTATTAAGTTGTCATTCAAGTGTCAATTTCGAGAGTTAGGTAGGTAGGACACCACACAGATCCCCAAATATTTAATTCGGACCAAAATCTGGAAAGTTTAATATACTACTACTTTTTCCCATACTGTCAACGGATTCCATGTTGGAGACCACACGGATCCCCATAAATTGTTTTTTGAAGCAATCAGTCCAATTACTAAAAAGTTCAAGATGGCGGCTACTTTTTCTAAATCTGTCAAGAGATTTGTAGTCGGAGACCAGCCAAATCTCCAGATATCGATTTTGGAAACCATCCGTGGAATAGCTAAAAAGTTCAAGATGGCGGCGGCTACTTTTTCTAAATCTGTCAACAGATTTGTAGTCGGAGACCACCCAAATCTCCAGATATCGATTTTGGAAACCATCCGTGGAATAGCTAAAAAGTTCAAGATGGCGGCTAATTTTTCTAAATCTACTTACTAACCTACGAGAAATGAGCCCGTGTGAAGGTAAATCTTACGCGCCTCAGGTATGGTAAGTATGCTCTTGTTTTTGTGATCCGAGGGTATGCCCATAAATAACTATTGTTATACAAACATATCGGACTATTATTTTGTCGGCGGCTTGGTCGGTCTCTCTCTCGTACGTAATATCTATACGTAATATAAATTATGTAGCACCGACAGTAATTTCACATATTAAACAACACAAAGCACACATTTTTATCTATTTAGCGGGAAACTCAAACCTAATATTTAGTTATTATTATTATTAAAAAAGTTTTAGTTTCGAGTGCAAATCTCAAAAATATGGAATTTAGGAACATTCGAAATTAAATCGTGAAAGATTTTCGCATTCGAACATTTTCTACCGCTCGGTTTTGAAATCGAACACTAAAACGTCAAAAATATGTCCCCAGAACGCCGCGAAGGCTGCTTAGCATCCAAAGTAGCTAAAACTACGAGACACAAGAAAACTGAACCTTATTTACCAGTAAGTAACACGAAAACAGTACCATACTGTCATGGCATATGTCTGTCTCACGTTTTAATTTGTCACATTATTTATTGCATGGTTAACAGGTTTTGCAATATTGAAGCTGCCAACTTAAACCAGGTATCTATACGTTTCAATATTTCGTCTAGTCAGCTGTTAGTCACAATGGGCCAGTGGATTGGTAGTAAGACTTTAGAGTCATGTGTTCTGGGTTATAATTCTCGTGATAGGTTCTTTTTGTATTTTTATTTTATATTTTTTACAGTCCACCTTACAAGGTACAGTCACCAGCATAAATATATTACTATGGACAGCCGTGCAAAAACAAATGATGCTCCATTGGGCTCATAAGTATGTGATGATATTACTTTGGTAAAAATATGTGATGCTTTTTGGACGGCATAAACATCGTTACACTGCATCAGTATAAATATCGGGTCGGCTCGATCAAAACTATTTGATTACCTATAAAAATCAAAATTATGTGACCATCTCTCACCGGCATAAATATCTCCAGGTCGCCACACCGGTAACATCTATCTGGGGGTCCTCACGGTAACATTGTAATTGCAACCTTGTCGAATAACTATAGGGTGCCTTTTATGTTTAGTATTATGTCCTCGAGTGAGGACCGGGGGATGCTGGTCTAAAATAATTATTAACTTAAAACAAATAATAAGGCACAAAATAAAAATAAAAATTAAACCCGAAAAGAAAATAAAAAGTGTTTTCTCTATGTATTCGACTGAGATTTGAACCCGTGATCTCTGCTTAGAAAACCAACGAATGCTACTGAGACCACAACCGACCCCTGACAAATAGCTCTAAATTTGGCTTCACTTAGCTCTCGCTATGATGTGTCAGGCGTTTCGACGATTCTGTTGAAAAGAAAATAAGTTACAGTTGACCGAGAGGCACCTGTCAAATGATTGAAGAGAAAAACGTGAGATAGACATATGCAATGACAAGTCTGCACCGTTTTCGTGAATTGTCAAATCACTTTACACAATTTACGTCTCTATGCCAGCCAGGAAGGTAAGAATCGTTTTTGCAGATCGATTACATATTTTTGAACCTCTCAGATATTATTATGGGTACCCTCTATGACGTCGAATGTATAGTGACGCCGAATTTTGTTTTTGCATAATTTTTCTCCAGCTTAAAGGTAAAGTGTTTTTTTTGTGTAATATCCTTGTAGAATAGGTACAGTAGGTTAGGTAAGGTTTAATTTCAAACTTTCAAAAAGTCAACGGTATTAGTAGTATTAACGGTGCGGCGGTCCACCTGTCGTCCGATGCCTATGCTTTCACAGAGGGATAGATATTTATGCCGGTGAGAGATGGTCTCATAATTTTGATTTATATAGGTAATCAAATAGTTTTGATCGACCCGATCCGATATTTATGCTGATACAGTGTAACGATGTTTATGCCGTCCAAAAAGCATCACATATTTTTACCAAAGTAATATCATCACTTACTTATGAGCCCAATGGAACATCATTTATTTTTGATCGATCCGATCCTATATTTATGCTGTTACGGTGCAACGATGTTTATGCCGTACTAAAAGCATCACATATTTTTACCGAGGTAATGTCGTCACATACTTATAAGCCCAATGGAGCATCATTTGTTTTTGCACGGCTGTCCATAGTAATATATTTATGCTGGTGACTGTACCTTGTACACCTCAGAGATACACTTGACGTTATATTTATTTTTTTAATTTAAGCAAAATTTATTTAGTTTCAATGGGTATCTCACCCGCTTTGGTAACCGCTTTAGGTAAACGACTCAGTGCTATCGCCGCTTTAGAAAAAAAATACAATTACACTGACATGTGTCTTGTCTGTTTCAATTTGATTCCATTCGCGCCCTTATTCACTTGACACTGCTAAATTTGTCTCCGCGACGACGGTTAACATAAATTAAACTAAATAGATTGATTGATTATTTTGGTAAAAGAAAATGACCTACCAGATAACTCCGGCCATGAGGCACAAGATAATTCAACTAAAAGAAGAAGGCGCGTCTGTAACAGACATATCCGGCGAACTGGGAATAACGGTAAGTCGTTTTGTAGGTTGTCGTCAGTCCAATAATGTGAAACTTGGGTACCATGGCAAGGTTCGCCGGAAAAAATCAAGACGCCAAAGAAGGTAAAATTTGGATATTTTGAGAAGTCAGTGTTCAAAAATCTCAACTGCCGGCCCCACGCAGTTGACGACTGACAATTCGCTTGCCAATTGCCAAACAAATTTATGTCCATCAGGTATAGGTCATAAAATTGTTTAAAATGTTGATCAGTTCATTAAAGATTCAGTTTTCTATGTATTCAAAACTAGCTTTCCGCCCGCGACTTCGTTCGCGGAGAATCATTATTTTGGTTATACGTAAAAAAGGACAGTTCTTTTCAAGTTTCAAATATTTTTTCGCACGGCTATTGAAGATGACTATGACTACCATCTAACGATATCTACTATCGACTATTGATTGAGCACTTCTTTGTATACCACGTTGGTGGTAGTACTGTCAGGCGCTAAAATAACCAGGCTGCTGCATGAACTAACTCTGGAACAGCCCACGTAAAACTGCCCGTGTGCGAAGCAATCCTCCCTTAAGTCGATGCCCGCCACCTTTAATGACTGACCTGAGATTTGTTTATAGTTATAGCAAAGCAGACTTTAAGGGGGAATTGCAGTCGCTTAAATTCAAATGCGTAATCAGAGGGTATAAGTGGTATTCGTGGTATGAATACCGATTCACCCCAAGCACATCCGGTAAATACAGTAGCCTCAATAACATTTTTGTGAAGTGCTTTTACTCGCAGTCTTGTTCCGTTGCAAAGCTTAGGGGGGTTAAGGTTACGCAATAGCATGACAGGGGTGCCAACTTTAAGGAGGAGTTTGTGAGAAGGGAGACCAGGTGGGTTGACACTATTAAGGAACTCAACAGGATAGTGAACAGCCTCATCGGTTTGTAAGACTGAATCTACCGACTTGTATTCCATTTCTGACCCTTCAAAGGACTTGAGGAGGATATCATTAATGGTGGCAGCAACATTGTTCTTGGGAGCCAGTATAGCGCGTTCACACAGCCAATCCATCGACTTCATTTGTAAATTAGAAATATCAGGATAAATTTTAGATATTAATTATTTTATTGTTGAAACTACTGTGGCCAGCTGAGTAGGGATACATATTTTTCCATTCGATTCGGGATAATCTCCGTTTCCTATTTTGAGTAGGAGTTCAGAAAACTCTCCAGCAAATACGTCGCCCCTTAACACGTTCGGCGGCGGTATCCAAATTATGGAATGTACTAGAATGACAGTAAATTTCTTCATACAAAATGAAACTACGGCTTAAGCAGTTCTGATTATATACATTGTTGGTTTGTCTCTACTCGAGTACAGTAACGGTTATAACCGTGCTACGGGAAGACAACTCAACGTCAGCGGCAAGCGCCGTACTGCGTGTGTGTGTAAGCGTTTGCATCTGTGTGAGTCAGGGTCAAACTCGTGTTCGAGAATTATACTTGGTTTTGGTGGTAGCCACATGGTTGTTGTACCCAACATGACAGTAAAAAAAAAAATACATAGCAATGGTATGGATTTTCGTCGGGAAGAACCGTAGTGACTTTTAGGAAGTCGTAAATAAATACTGCATTGGCCGTACTGTCATATAACGTGCTACACGTTTTACGGTCATAGCCGGTACCGCCGCCGAACGTGTTAAATGAACTCTCATATTTCTCCTAAGGGAGAGTTTTTTGATATTGGGCCACAGATGTGAGGATTTTAAACATGATTTAACCTCGTCAGCCCGAGTTCCTCTAGCGACTACAGGAAGAGTCTGATGAAAATCCCCAGCCAACAACACAGTAACTCCACCCATCACTCCAACTGGATATGCATATAAAATTTCATAAGAATCGGTCAAGCCGTTTTGGAGGAGTACGGTAACTAACATTGTGACATGGAAATTTTATATATAGAGACTAGCTGACCCGGCAAACGTTCTTTTGCCATGAATGTAAAATTTTGGAGTGGACCACCCTTATCACTTAGGGGTATAAAAAATAGATAGTAGCCGATTCTCAGATCTACTGGATATGCATATAAAATTTCATAAGAATCGGTCAAGCCGTTTCGGAGGAGTACGGTAACTAACATTGTGACATGAAAATTTTATATATTAGAGAAGATTATCCTTTCTCATAAAATAATCATTGTTTTTGAATAATGTAAAAGCCAGGCAAAAGGATACCCCCAATTTGGTTTTGGTAGGTATCCCCAATTTTGCTTTGGGCTACCTCATTGTAAAGATAATAGTTGTTTTATTACAATTTTCATGCTACTTGCATATTCATACTATGCACCCAAACTGTAAGATATGTTAGATTATTTGCATTATAACGGTTCAGGATATCTTATCTTGGTCTACATAAAACAGGTATCTACTTAAAGTAACGTTAAGTTTGTTGATTAGTTGCATGATGCAAATCATTAATAATATGAAAAATATTCGACGTCATTTTATTACCTAGTTTTCAAAGCGCCTGGTTAAGTTTACGTTGCCTAGGTCCTTATGGGAATGGGTGGTCAACGTGACAAAATATTCAATTAATAAATTAAATTTTTCGATTTTAGCGTAATACCGTAAAGCGATGGCTGGAGAGGTGGCAGCAGGAAGGCCACCTCCTAAACCATGCATCGTATGGGCGCCCGCGCTGCACTTCGCAGCGCCAGGATCGAGATATTTTAAGAAAAGCACACGATCAGCGTTTCATCAACACTACCCTCTTTGCCGAGGAGTTTGCAGTGTCTTCTTCAACAATTCGTAGGAGACTCGATGAAGGTGGCCTACGGAACAGAGTCCCTGCGAAGAAGCCACTGCTCACGCCTCGGCACAAAATGCTGCGTCTGCAATTTGCAGTGCAGCATTTAAACACCAATTTCGAGAATGTTATTTTTATGGATGAGAAAGTATTTTGCTCAGCCGACAACGGGAGGTTAAGTTTATGGCGACCCGAAAACTCTCGTTACTCCGAGGACCACGTTATGCCCGACAGGCATAGTGGCCGGATCACGATTGGCTTTTGGGGGTGGATGTGTTCGGGCGGTCCTGGGGAGTTAGTAGAGATTTCGGGTCGCATGAATGCAACCCAGTACCGGGATATACTGGAAGATATTTTTATACCAACATCAAAGATTTTCTTCCCCGACGAGCCAGTAACGTTTGTACAAGATAACAGTCCGATCCACAATTCTAGGTTAGTCCAAGCGTGGATAACTGAGCAACCAAACATAACTTTACTAAAAATGCCCCCCCGTAGCCCTGACTTAAACCCCATCGAGAACCTCTGGGGAAAAATGGTCCAAGAGTGGGATTCAACCCAATGTAGAACGAAAGAAGCCTTAAGGAACCACGCCCACCAAGTGTGGGAATCCTTCAGAGGGCAAAATTTATGTAAAAAATTGATTGGATCAATGCGCAGGCGTCTGCAAGACGTGTTGAATGCTGAAGGGGGTTACACCAAATATTAAACATTATTTTGTAAGCGTCAGAACAAAATGTAAAAGTGGCAAAAAAAAAATGCTCGAAAGAGTAGGTACTTCCCTCGATTGACGCAGTCCACACATCCTTGAATATCTCCATTGGTCCTGGAGTTCTGACGCTTACTAAATAATGTTTAATATTTAAATATTATATTCATATTTTGTGTTTTTTTATAAATTTCGGGTCTTTACATATGAAATTGGCGTTTTATAATTGGTGTTTGGCAAAGAATTCTATATTCAAACTTATTTCAAATTTTAGCTCATAATAGGTATTTGTGCTTCGAATTTAGCGATTCATTTGTGAATTTAGCGATTCAAATGACGAGACACGTCATTTTTTTTTTCGACATAATTCTGTTCACAATATGGAGAACTTAAAATATCGCGTTATTTAAGAATAAGAGTTACGGCCCGAAGGATAAATGATGTGTATGAGGCAGCTACTGTAAAAGAAAACAGGGTACGCTTTTGGTTCCAACATTTTCGTTCTGGAAATGTTGACCTACACAACAAGCCCCGTGGGTGGACGGCAGGAAACCCTAGTTAATAACGAAGAATTAAAAGTGATTGTGGAAGCGGATTTATCGCACCCTACGTCAGAGTTAGTGGCAGGCTTCGGTGTGAGTGATAAAACATGTTTTAATTCACCTAAAACAAATTTTAACGTTGAAAAGGCTCAAAATATGGATATATTATGGCTATATTTTCGCCATATATAACGCCAAGTTCATATTACCTAGGTATTCAAAATTCAAAATTTTCAAAATTTCTACATTGGTTTGCTTGCTCAGTCTTTCCGCCACCCCAAGTTCATCAAAATTCAAAATTCGAATTCATAATTTTCAAAATTTCTAAATTAGGTTTGGTTGCTCAGCCTTTCCACTGCCCAGAGTTCTTCAAAATTCTAAATTAGTCAAAATTCATATTTTTTAAATTGTTTGTTTGCTTAGTCTTTCCTCCTCCCCAAACCTTTTTCTCTTAAATATTACCGAATCAAAATTCAAAATTTTCTAAATTAAGTTGTGTTGCTCGGCCTTTCCACCGCCCCGAGTTCGTTGTCGGTTGAGCAATGATATGGCCGCCTAACGCCTGCGAGTGGACCGGACTATATAGCCAGTGAGTCAGCCAGCTCAATCATTACTTTGCACTAATGTCAGTAAATGTAATATAAACTTTGAATTCAGCCCTGTAAATTCAGATTCAATAGTCAAAGTATTTAAATCGCTTAGTTTGAAAAAGACTGAGGATTTGTGGGGCACATCAGTTACTTAGTGTACTTTTTCATATAATAGATGTAATTGCACCCCATCTAGCATTAATATACAATAATTGCATATCAGGGGGGATCTTTCCAGATCTAATGAAATATAGTAAAGTCATTCCTCTTTTTAAATCGGATGAGATGAGTGATATAACGAACTTCCGTCCCATTTCCATTCTGTCCGTTTTAAGTAAAGTCTTTGAGAAACTAATTTTGAATGATATGTTAGGTCACTTTATTAGAAATAAATTACTTAGCAATAAACAATTCGGCTTTACCAGAGGTCGATCAACTATTGATGCGGCATCTGTACTCATTAAATATATATATAACAGTTGGGAGAAATCTTGCGATGCAGTAGGAATATTTTGTGATCTTTCTAAAGCTTTTGACTGCGTTGTTCACACGACCCTTATTTTAAAATTAGAACATTATGGATTTTCCAATAAAGCTATAAGTTTTATGTCTTCTTATCTAAGTGATAGAACTCAAACAGTTGTTGTAAACAAAACGCAATCTGATGGAGCTACAGTAAAAATAGGTGTGCCTCAAGGCTCTATTTTAGGTCCTTTTCTATTTTTAGTTTACATAAATGATTTACCACCAACAGTAGATAAAAAATATTATTATTAATTATTATTCAAAAATTCCGCGTCCGCAAAGTACATAAATCATTTGTTGGTCAATGCATTCATTTCTATAATAAATTACCTGAGGTAGTTTTAAAGTTACCCTTTCCAGCACTCAAAAATTACTTGAAAAAGTCGTTAATGTCTAAAGCGTATTATAGGATCGAAGACTATATAATAGACAAAAATGCTTGGCCTAAACCCGAAACTTAATCAATAATAGGGTATAGTCACCAGTGGTCGGCCAGAGACATGTAGTCGGCCTCTGCCTATACTTTGTATGAGTGGGAAGAGTACGAAAGATATATTTCCCACTATTCTCACTCATACGAGGTCGACTACTGGTCTCTGACCACTGGTGACTATAGTATATTTCTATGGAACTTGCCAACCATGTAAACAAAAGACTTAACTTTGTTTCGTCACTGTTTCTCCTTGAATTTTCATACCACCGCATCAAACACCATTGAACCCATAAACTATTGAAACTGTCATTACTGTAAAATACTAAATCACCAAATATATAACTCTATCTTGGATATTTCATTACAAGTTTAAATGGTTTCAGAAGTTAGGTTATTAGGACCTGATGGAATTACGTTTTTGTTTCTTTTAAATTCTGCAATTGTCTATGATGGGTAGTGTTGTGGCTAAAGTTGGCGATATAATTAAGGCCCCTACACATTACCTAACTCACGCTGATCACACTCACATCATGATATAACGGCACCTTTTGTAATAAATACTGGTGATATATCATCTTCAAGTACCGATTTTTCTTCAGATCGTGATTAAACAAATTAGAAATAAGTAACTACTGGTTTTTTTTACTTTCGGTATTTTATTATTTGATATGGTTTGACATAAGTAAAGGAGTATTGCCCATCACTAGTAAATTCATCATTCAGAGACTATGTCAATATGGCGGTTTGTTTACATAGTTAGCAAGTTCCATAGAATTAGACTTTATACCCTATATCATTTTTTTTCAAATTCAAAAGCTTTATCTTGTCTGGGGGACACCGTTGTTGTAGGAAAACAATTATCAATCTTAAGTGGTCATCTTGCACCGTCTTATATACACATAAGTAGGAGTTCTTTTTTCCTTTTCTCTCTTTCTCTCTTAAGATTTTGGTGTGTTTTCCTGCGGAAACTACGCAGGATAATTGAAAGTGTGATATTGGTAATAAAAGCTTAAGTAAAAAACCGATTCAAGATCATTTTTTAATGTCTTAAATGGAAAGAAACTTATTAGTAACACTATCGGCCAGTATGTTGTGACTGGTGTTTGTTCTGGAACGATTAAGTTTTCTTTAATTTAAATGTAATACTGCCATTCATTACCATCGTTTTATGTTCATTACCATTCTTCATATAATGAATGGTAAAATATGGTAATGACGAGAATGGTAATGAATTTTCTTAACTTTTTTTAGATTTACTCTTTATAAACAAATGCAATCTCAGGTATACTCATTTAGTAAGGTTCCAAACTTCAACGTTAATTATTTAAGTGTCTACAGTACAATAAAACACTAAGCATTAATATCAGAACAGCATAAATGGTAATGAAAAAAAAACGTACCAAATCCAAAATTCCGCCACGAATTATTTTTTTACAATAATCTGGCACGCGTCCCATCTCTTCACTGTTCACTGAGACGACTGGAGCGGGATCGCAGGCAGGGGGAACGATGCCTACACTAATAATTCGCAGGACTTCAGTTTGATTTTGTTATTGCAAATTGAATTCATGGTAATGATTTTTTTTTTTGTACAAAAATATTTTGTTATACAGTGAAAGTAAATAACCACTACATGACGGTTTAAAGCTTCAGTTTTATTCCTTCGTAAGTATTTCAACATTATCAGAGGATAAATTTAATGTGGTATGTGTAATAAATTACTTATTTGCCCACAAATCTATTTATTTATGTTATGAACGATGATGGTAATGAATTTTTGGCATGTTAATAAAAAAAAAAGTACATTTGGATTGCAATAATATAGTAAATTTTAAATGCAAAATATACCTAACACAACATATAAAAAATATTTCAATTTAATTTAGCACTTAAATCATGGTTTTATTATAACGAACATGTGATTTGCACGAAATGGTAGAACTACCCTTACATAGTATTTAAAAGTGTACCAAATAGTTTGACGTTTTTTTATTGAAATTGTTTAGAAACAAAATAAATTGCCGAAATAATATAAATGACTAATAAATGTTATAATTTAAACTATATTTTATTTAAATTTAATTTATTATGTTTCAATGTTTGAGAAAAGCTTTATACAGGGTGTTCGGCACATGGACCGTCAATTTTTTTTTCATCTCACTAGCTCAGAAAGCCCTTTTTGCTTGTTCGATATCTATTGAGAAAATCGCTTTTTATCCACAAGTGAAGAAAGAGTTTAGACATTTGAAGGCAGCTTAAGTGATATTTGACAGCTAACTAAACGTAAAACCTTACAAGTGCTGAATTTTTAACATCACAATTAATAATTGCATCGAGTAAAAAACACTAAATACATTCTTACTACTTTATTTTAATTCATAAATATCAGCATTCAAAATTAACCTTCATTCTTGTTTTAAAAACGGATAAAATGTTCTGACAGTCCAAATAAGTCGATGTGCAAACAAAACGCATCCGAAATAATAAAAAAAAAGTTACGTCAAAACTTTTCTATTAAGCCGTCAACGTTGAATATTTGCATGTTTTTCTAGTTGGTTTTGTTATTAAAAATGAGTGATTCGAGTGATAAAGATGTATTAACACCCGTGGAATTACAGGAAACCGTGCGAAATGCGGAATTGAGCTTACAGTACAAACCATTTTCTTAGTTTCCTCGCTGTAGTCAACGTTAAATATTCGCATGTTTTTCTAGTTTGTTTTGTTATTAAAAATGAGTGATTCGAATGATAAAGACGTATTAACACCTGTGGAATTACAGGAAACCGTGCAAAATGCGGAACTGAGATTACAGTTCAAACCCTTTTCTTAGTTTCCTCGCTGTAGTGAGGTGAAAAGTTTTGTGTTATACACGGGTGGAAAGTTATTTTACGTCTCGTGTCTTGAAACACTTGCTACGCTCAGGATTCTATTTTTGAACCACTCGCTTCGCTCGTGGTCAATCATAGAATCCTTTCGCTAGCTCGTGTTTCAAATGAACACTCGCAGGTAAAATACAACTTTCCCCACTTGTATAACAAATAACTATTGGGATATTGTTGGGGTTATTTGCTGTCTTTTCGCCCTTGGACCTTGGGTCATAAGGGTTAAGCCGGAAATCCACTGCTGCGCACGCTACGCACGGACACTCTTTACACGCCACCCACGTGGGTCCATATGTCTAGCCACGTGTGTCAACATTTTCACAGCAACCAATGCACGCACACGTAAAACGTGTGGTCCACGTGGGTACATTGGTCTGCTGCGTGTATCCATATGCCCCACTGCGGGCCACGTCCACGCTTGCAAGGGGGGTGCGACGCGCCTTTCCATTGCAACTCACGGGCACGGGCACGCTCACTCAGTTCGAAACATTCTGTAGAAGCGATACCACGTATATTTCTGTTTTTATTACACTAAAATGGAGTTTGCGCTATCGTCAGACAGTTCTTCCGAAGACGATTACGAGAGTGAATGTGATGATTTATTATTATGTGCATTGACTGCAAAACGGAGACATCGTTTTTGGATTGATAAACATCGCCGCATGCATGGCCGGCGCACGACGCAACGCACGATTCTCGTCTCCTCCGCTCCCCGCTTCCCCTCCCTGTATATACCGCATTCGTTTCTAGCGTGAACAGCGTGGGTAGCAGTGGGGCTTTGCCGGGCACGCACGCTAGCGTGTGCGTGGCCGGCACTTCAGCGCAGCCACGTGTGTATAAATGACGTCATTTCATGCGTAGCGTGGCCGTGCGCGTCTGTGGAAGTGCCTCCATACATTTTCATTCAGACCGAATATGTGCCCACGTGCGTAGCTTAGCCGTGCGCCGCAGTGGATTTCCGGCTTTACGGTTTTGAAGATATGATTTTTTAAATGTTTTTTCTCAAATTTTCCGAAATTCCACCTTTGAACGTTTGTAACTTTTTTATTAATGAAAGTAAAAAAAAAATATATATATTTAATACTTGCTAATACATGCTTGTTCAGATAATAATAGTCTTTGTTTTAATTGATGGTCTCAAAGGGACGTACGAGGATTTTTGATGATGTACTCACTTGGTCACCGTGCAGGCTCCAGGCGTGGTACAGCGCGGCGGCGTCCGTGATGGTAGGCCTCCCATAACGTGGACCGAGGATCTGGTAAAGGTCGCGGAAAAGCACTGGTTGCGTGTAGCCACGCCGACCAACTGAGCGTCGTGGAAATCATTGGGGAAGGCTCAGCAATAGACTTTTGTACGAGTTAGGACGATAAACCCATAGTTTTGTAATAATATGTGTAAAGTTTTGTATTATGTTTTGTTTTTTTTAATTATTTTATGACTTCAATGTTTTCGACTTAACTGGGCCGATGTGTACTGTCGTATAAAAGCCGTTTAAAAAAAAGATGATGATTATATGAAGATACTTAATTGTTTTTAGAATGACTTAAATAATCAAAACTTATGTTCTCATTTGGTAAATATTTAAGAAATACGATAAGATTGCTTATTTGTGTGTCTTTCCATACTATCTTCATGCTAGTTTTTTTTTGTATTAGTTCAAAATTAATATGTCACGGATCATTTTATTACCGTAAAATGGGGTTAGATTGATTAATTTTAAAAATAAATCTTCTGTAACTCCCGTATTTAATCATAAAATAATTTATTAAAAATATCATATTAGCAACTTCTTATTTGGAGTAACTTAAAGCAGCTTGAGGCAGAATACGGTAGACAACTTAGTAGAAAAAAAACATTACGCAGCCTTATATCTCATTTCTGAAAATACTTTGATTATCCCTGTTTACATCACTATATCAAAGTCACACCTGAAGCATGTCAAAATATAGTGTTTTTCTGTTTCCAAGTTTTTAAATACAATTTTACTGAAAATACTTCAACTATAAATATTGTTCGCTCGCATATGAGACATATGAAAGTTATGTCGCGAAAGAGCTAAATAATGACTTTGACATTGCACAAAATCGACGATTCAAAAAGTTATCAAACTCGCCTCGCTTTGCTTTAGTCACCCCATTTTACTGTATCTATTTTATTAGTGCGTCTACCTGATTTCTTGATTTTAATATGTAAAATAAAACATAAAATTACATTAACGCACTTATGTAACCAAAAATCAAAGATCCTATGCACCTGCACAAAGTGAGCGTGGAAAGACGTTGCCCAACCCGTCACCTTAATTTCCAATATATAATTACGCTACTCATAAATTTGAATTAATAGGAAAAAAAATGTCCAGTACCCTTACCATGAGTTACATTAATTAACGTTCTAGCTAGCGACTTGAATGCTCTGTTGCTCGCAGACCTCGCAGTATTGTTATTATTATTAAGAGGTAATTTTCTCGTCTGGCCGAATGAGCAAGGTCCCGCCCCGTCGCCTTAACATCAATTAGTTATCTAAGTTTAAGTTATTTTTTAATGTTGCAGAACAAAAGTAGTTAAGTTTAGCGAGTAGAATCGATCGTTGCATTTAAAGCCCCAAGGTCAGAGACACACTGTATAATTACAAAGTCCAAGTATTTTTTCATTATTATAAGTAATTAATTAGAGCAACATGAGCCGCGGAAAACCAGTCACAGAAGAAGTCAGGAAAATTATAATTTCCAGTAGTGAGAGTGGAAAATCTACCAACCAAATCGCCAGAGATTTATTACTGGCAAGATCTACTGTCCATTCAATCATCCAGCATCGCAAGAAACGGCACAATTTCGTGTTTGAAGAAGTCGGGTCGACCGCGTATGACGAGTGCAGCTGAAAACCGGGTTTTAAAGAAAATTATCAAACAAAACCGCCGTGGTTGTTCCGGGGAACTTACCGTAAAATGGCGTGATATAATCCAGAGAGACGTTTCAGTGGATACCTGCAAAAGGGTTCTCAAAAGAATGGGATATGGTTTTTATACGGCCAAGGAAAAACCTTTACTAACGGAGTTACAGAAAAAGAAGATGCTGAAATTCGCTCGCGAGCACTCAAACTGGACTACTGATCAATGGCGTCAAATAATATGGAGTGATGAATCAAAATTCGAAGTAACTGTCGGCGATGACCGAAAAAAAAACATTCGAAAGAAAGACGAAGCATTCATCAAAGACTGCATTAAGAGAAAAGTGAATTTTCCTGGGTCTGTGATGATATGGGGTTGCATGTCGGCACAAGGGGTAGGCCGCCTTCATTTTGTAGAAGGGACAGTTAATGCAGTGAAATACCAGGAAATTTTAAAAACAAGTTTAATTCCATCTATTCCAAGCTTGAAATATGAAAATGTCTACACTTTTCTTGCCATACTGCGAAGACCACGAAGACTTGGCTCGAGTCTAAAGGAATCCCCACTATGGAGTGGCCGTCGAATAGTCCAGATTTGTAACCCATTGAAACACTGTGGTGGAAAATTAAAAAAAAATTACGCAAGTTTCCATCGAGGTCAAAAAGTGATTTAAAAGAAAAAATCGTCGCTGTCTGGGAGTCTATAACCCCAAAGGAGTGTGAAGAGTTGGTAGCGACGATGCCATTGAGAATCAAGGCTGTTCTTAAGAGTAAAGGCGAGACAACTAAGTGGTAGGCGAACTATTTTGCATACTCAAGATCGATAGCCGAACTAATTATGCGTGGTCGTTGATAGAAGTATTGTATTTTTTTTATTACAATACAGAGATATTTTTTGGTTGTATTATATAGGAAATAAACTTGATTAATTTTACAATACTTTTTTTTATTCCTTGCTCCCATGCTATTAAAATTACTAACTAGATTTGACTTTGAAAAAAAGTTACTTTCAATTTTAAATAGTAGCCGAACTCTTTTGCATTGGGGCTCGTATGAGGAAAGTGTACCTAAGCGAGATTATGGCGAAGTAGCGACACGTACATTTGCTATGGACGCCTATCCACCGCACGGGTGCAGACTCGTCGTCACACCACTGCTATTTGACGGAGCCATGCCTGGGGTAGGTCTCCTATTTCTGGGCGATTTACCCTTCGGGCATCTAAAGCCACCTAACTAACCTTACCTTCCTACTATTGCGGAATAAAAATGATTTCCGACGAAACCGAATAGCAGTGGTGTGACAACCTGGTGTGACCAAGAGTCAGCCCCTAAAGATAACTAACGAACCTAACCTACCTGCTTTTGCTGAATAAAAATGATTTATAATTTCCGATGAAAACGAATAGCAGTGGTGTGACTACGTGGTGTGACGATTTTTGGAGTAAGTAGCCGGCAATACAAAACACGTTTGAACTTGTCTACCCACACCGGCGTCAACGTCGCGCCGGGCCGATTTATTTTTGACAGACTTCAAAAAGGCCTGCTGCAAAACTTACATAACCTAGACCTACCTACGTATACTATTATAAAGGACGAACCTTTTCACATACTATAGGACTACGAGAAATAGGTCTCCTTCGTGGTCCTACTAACCTTTATACCATATTCTCAAAACACCAGATTCGGAATTTTGGGTAAGTACGATAAATTAATCCTTATTTTGAATCTGGTGTTTTGGAATTCTGGTATAAAGTGTAATCTGGTATTTTCAAATTATGGTATTTTGAGAATGAGCCATTTATTTCTACCGGTAGGGATAGGTGCTCTGTTCATTTCCACTATTCGCTATTCTATTACTAATTAACCTTTTGAACGCCACAGTCGGCTGTGGCCGGCAACGGAAGAGGCGTTTTCTCGTGGCCCTACTGATTTGTCCTATTTCTCGTAATCCTATTAGTATGTATGCTTGTGGAAATGTTCGTCCTTTATAATAGTATACGTAGGTAGGTCTAGGTTATGTTAGTTTTGCAGCAGGCCCAGAAGGCCAAACCATCCAGAAATAGGAGCTCCGTCGACACTGTCTTATTGATTTGAAATTAGGGGTACGAACTGAAGTAGGACAGACAGAAATAGGGTTCCCTCGTGGTCTTACTAATATGACAAATCAGTAGGACCACGAGAAAACGGGGAACGGAAGGCCGTGCCACTGACGCCACGTCGGCCACAGCCGACACAAATTTCAACGGCAGAATTAAGTTTAATAAAAAACTTTGCAACAGAATTAATGGAGTTTTATTATTGCTATGCTAGTCTATATATAGTCTAAACCTTAAATACATAGATTATAATAGCAGAAGTATGAATAAATCCACTTTGTGTCAGGCTGTGATTTAATGCAGTAATTGTCAATGCTCAATACGCCAATGATGGCCGTAGCCGACACGTAGTGATGTGACCGCCCGCTGCCTTTATCTTGGGAAAAGTGTAAGAATATTACAGGGTCATTTTATCCATGATAAATTAAAGATAATATCAAAGGACGAACTCACACAAATTGACCTAGTCCCAAACTAAGCTCCTAGGCTTGTATTATGGGTACTTGACAACGATATAAATACTTATTAATAGAGAAATATATACTTAAATACATAGAAAACATCCAAGACTCGGAAACAACTACTCGTACTCATCATACAAATATTGACCCATACCGGGAATCGACACCAGGGACCTCTAGCTTCGTAGACAGGGTCATTACCAACTAGGCTATCGCGTCGTCACACATTACATTACACATTATACACTTTCAGTTCATTCCAAGTAGTTCCGTGGAAAAAGTTCCGTGGCGGAACCAGTGAGCCTTGAAATAGGAGCCCTGCCGCGAGGCAGGGCTCCGTCAAAAAGAGCAGTGGGACGAAGTAGTGGGACCACGGGTAAGCGTTCGAAAATGTGTCACTAATTCCAACACGGAACGATTGGGATGAAAAAGTGTCACTAGTTCCGCCGCGGAACTTCTTCCACGGAACTACTGGGAATAAAGGACACTTTCGCATATTATACACTAATGAAAAATTTCAATTCCAGACCCAAGGCACCCCTTAGTGCCATAAATATGAGGTAGGTTTAGGTTATGTTAAAGTTTGGTCATTCTAAGAGGGCCGATTTGACACCTATCAACGCAGTATAAAATATAACCTCAAACACAGATTTTGTCTGTTTTTGTACTGAGTTGACAGCTGTCAAATCGGCCTTCTTACAACGACCAAATTGTAGTAATTCAGCTGGCCCGGAGGGCTAAACTACCCAGAAATAGGAGCTCTGCGATAGCAGAGCCCCGTCGACTTTCTGCGAAAGTGTATACAATGCGAATAAATCAATGTAGGTAGGTAATGTAATGAAGCAACATTTTTTGTATTTTTTAACATTGTTTTGTTTAGCCTATTAAAGCTAATATACCTGTAACTAACTACATAAGCAAATTTATACACTTTGAAAAGAAAACGATTTTTATTCAATTCCCATTTTCTTGAGTTTCTTTAGATTCTTGCTCAAAAATATCAATACCAAAAGGTAATGCATTTCAAGTTTCCCAACTCTAGTATTAAAATAATTTCCACTTCCTTCGACGCCCCTGACGGCCGGAGCTGTCAACGCGTGACGTCATCGCCCCACTAAATTAAAATACATATCGTGTGAACATTTGGGTGTTTTCATGTTTTATTGTGGGATTATAATGTTAAAAAAAAAGGAAATTAAATTACATTATAATTGTAATATTGTATCTGTTAAAGTTTTCAGATACTCAAATTCACTATTACATAGGGTCAATTATGGTATCGATATTTCTTTTTGGAATCACTACGGTTTTAGAGATCGACTTGTACGTTTTTGTTGTGGCGTCCGGGAAGCAGCGTTTTGTTTCGCAGCTTGGCGTTCAAAAGGTTAATCAAAATCAGTATCTTAAAGACGAGGTAGGTTTAGGTTATGCTAGGTCTTCAGCAGAAAAACACTCGGAAATAGAAGCTCAGCATGAGTGGAGCTCCGTCGACTCTGTTAAATTTTGATATTCAATTAGAAATTATGGGTAGAGTAGTAGCGAATATTGAAAAAGGACAGTGCATGCTGGTTGAAGGAGGAATCTATTCGATTGTATTTCATTCCACGGGGCTGATAGTTCAGTGCAACCATTTTCTTAATAGGTATCGGCAATCTTCGTTTTTCTATCACACAAACTATGGTGTGATAAATAACGACTGTAATTTACGAGTGCAAGAGTGATGGCGATAGCCAGCCGACAGATATTAAAAAACTGGGAATACTGTATATGCCAATTCTGGGACTCGTAATTCGTAATAAAAAAGGTCATATACATGAACGAATTATACTATACTTAAACCCTTTTTCACTTGAGCTTCAGAAGTCTTATACTATTTTTCACTAGAACCCCAGAATTTTCGTCTAAGAGTGAAAGAGATAGCTTGAATAGGGAGCGATACTGATAACCTTTAACCCTTTGAACGCCAGGAACCACTAAAGTGGTCGTGTACTGTCGTGCCTACGACGCCATCGACCCATATATTGGTCACAGATACAGTGCAAAATAGCCCCGAGTATTTGTGACGTAAGATTGACATTAGCTGTGGTTTTCAGCTGTCATTAGCGTGTGAGGACAACGTTTGTATCAAGTCAGGGGCGTTCAAAAGGTTAACACGTTCCCTGTCTGGGTGCCCTGAATGTGTGGTCATGAAGCTTTTTTCAGGAGTCCGTGCTTCCACTATGGGTTCATCCCCATACTAAATGCAAGTTAGACTTGTGACATTGTCAGATCGTTTTGTATGAGGACAGTGAACGTGTAAAGAAGCATGTGAAAAAGATAACACGATTAGAAACAATTCTCGATATTTAAATAAATAGTTAAATTTTGTATTGAAAAAGTCAAAGCCTATAGCGACAATAAATACAAACTGCTTAATATTACAATGTTCCACCTACATCCAAAGTATCCACTGTAAGTTATTTTAGCTCACATCCAAAATACGAAGAAGCGAAGGATATTTGTCAGGATCGTAGCAAGTGGAAAGAAGTGGTATCTGCCTACCCCTCTGGGAAACAGGTATGATTTAATGTATGTATGTATGTATGAAAATACCGGATAACACTTTATACCAGATTGGGAATCACCAGCTTAGAAATTTTAGGTAAGTACAATAAATTAATTCTTATTTTGAATCTGGTGTTTTGGAATTCTGGTATAAAGTGTAATCTGGTATTTTCAAATTATGGTATTTTGGGAATGAGCGGTTATTTTCGATATGTTAGTAACAACCCCATCAGTTACTGATAAAAATGACATAAATGCCCTCTCAATATGGCTGAATCTGCTGCGATATAGAATATTTAGAATTCGATATCGGAATGCATAGTATTTACATAATAGGTTGGATATGTCTGGTTCATACGTTTACTCAACAGACAACAGATAAGACATTTTTATTCAGAATGACTGACGGCGAAGAGCAGGACAACATGCTGCTGAACGGCCTCTCAGTCGCGCGTTACATTATCTGTAGTTTCACATTAACCCTTATTACCAAGTTTTAAGAGTCATACCTGGCAAATATTGTGCTGTTCATTGCGTTTGAAGTGGCAAACCATTAGGAATCTTAACTTCTTGGGACTAAGTTCATTTTTCTCAAATGGTTACACCTTTTAGGCATTCTATCCCATCCCATCTTGTTGGAATTTTAGATGCTTCGATACGGCTGAAATTTTGACCATTTCAATCTTTTAGGTAATCTATACAGTTACATCATCTTGACATTTTATCCAAGCCGATACTTAAAACATCCCGTCACATCACATTTTTCTGAAATTTTATCGGGTTCGTTTTTTTTGAAAATCCAATGCATCCCATTTTTATGGGCACGCTGTCCGGTTCGATCTATCTGACGCTGACTGTACCTCTTAAACGGGTCAATCAATTTCAATTTAAAAATCGGTTTCGGGTGGTAAAACTTTGTGCAGGGTCCGTCCGGATCGCTACCACCATCTTACCACTAGCCTTTCGCCAAACAGCAGTGTTCGCATTGTTGTGTTCTGGTTTAGGGATAAGACAGCCGGTGAAATGACTAGCATAGAGACATTCCATCTTGGTCCTCATTTGCAGTCTTAGGATTGCGGTGTTGTGAATGCGAATGTCTATGGGTCATACTTTTCACTTACCATCAGGTGGCTTGTGTGCTCGGTTTCCTTCTCTATGACATAAAAAAAGCCGTTAAAGAGATATCAGCTTTGAAAGTAAAGGTCACAATAATATGGGGGTTTTTATGCATCCGTTTATTACAATTTGGCTGATAATGTAATTTTGATTCATTTAATTGTTTATTTTGTACATTAATACATACCTATACTTTTTTATTTTTTACCGATAATCATGATTTCCGTCCGGTTTACCCTTGAAATATCGAAACTCATTTCGTAGAACGACTCACTTCGCCGAATTTTCAGGCATTTCCACGTGCAGGAGCTTTATTTTTACTGTGGTCACAACTCTTACCTACGTAACAAAGCTGCTAATTTCTGCTGAAAACTATAAGGTTTCAGCAGAAATTAGTTTTCGATGAAATTAAATTCGGTGAAATTACACATTCGATCTCTTTCCGTCCACATCCACCTACTGCAGGTTAAAGACCTCTTCAATTTTCACGCCACTTTACCCGATCTCGTGCTAACGCCATCTATCTTTTCCCAACTGTCTACCAAAAGTCATCAGACCAACGAGCTGATGGTCTACCTACCGCTCTGTGACCTAATCTCGACCACCACTCCAGCGCCCTCGACCACCTGCCATCGTTTCGCCTAGCCACGTGTCCCGCCCATCTCCACTTCAGTTGCGTTACCACTAGATCTAGGAATATACGGGGCAAAATTAAATGACAGGCTAGGGATTGCCTATATCGATAAACTCAAATTTATCGATGCTTTAGCTTACTAGTGATCGTTACAAGTTTTGTTTTTAAAAAGATTTTTTATTGAAATTATGAAAATAAACAAATTAGCAACATAATTCTAGAATTTCTTTATTTTAAATTAATTTTTGAACCTACACTCATAATCCTCATATTTTTTTCGTCATTGTGTATTTCAGAATCACTGTCACATTTAGTATTGTTAAAGTAATCGATCAGAATTTGTTCCAAATTTTCGGGTATTAATTTCCTCCGTCTCGACTGATGAATCCATTTCAGGTGGCTAAAAGACTTCAATTTCTGTGAAAGTGGAAATACACACTTAAAATCAATGCTGGCGGCGATAACTAGTATATGGGGAAAGCATCGATAATTGAGTTTATCGATGTAGGAAATTCCTAGTTGTCATTTAATTTTGCCCCTTATATTCCTAGGTCATGTACCACTAATACAATATTAAATTTTCACTTTACATAAGTACGAACTGAAAAATAAGTTCAGGGAGTTTAACAAAGAAAAGAAGCACTCAGTTCAATCGAAAGCCAACAACAGAAGTGCAAAATCTCTCCACAAGTAAATAAAGGGATTAATTAAAACTCGGTGACTCATAAGCAACAAAGCTAAGTGTTTAAATTGGCCGTTTGAGCTCGGACGCCTGCGATACGCCACAAATTTAATTTAAAAACAATAATAGGATTGCTGCTTTGTCTTATGCTGGGACAATATATTTGCTTCTCTTTCTTGTGAACTTTACATTGTAAAGGTTGAGTGAGATAAACGGAACGATAAGTTAAGTAATACTTTCTATGGCGTTAAACTGTTAGGTAGTTATTATTTGGCGTTTGTAATGAATTGCGATTCAATGGTTTTATTTTTAGCTTTTATATACCTAATATTAAACACGGTGACTAGGAAAAAAAATTAAACTGGCAAAATGCATAATTATTCTTACATACCCTCGTTTTACTCATAAACGTACAATAGCTTAAGTGTGCTTATTATTATTATTATTATGACTGACTTAT
Organism: Acleris emargana; assembly: GCA_927399475.2. NCBI lineage: Eukaryota > Metazoa > Arthropoda > Insecta > Lepidoptera > Tortricidae > Acleris > Acleris emargana. The sequence continues at coordinate 4,259,087 of OV656839.1, read as the reverse complement.
GTAGTTGGTAATCTATACCGTGACTACTTCACCCGGGCACGGGTAGCGATGCCCCAAGGGGGGGGCATGCTGAACCCTAAGTTAGAGGTGCGGTGTTGGTCGCACCTCTGGAGGGGTGCCTCCGTCGGGTGTCAGGCCGGTCGAGCGCAGCTCGGCCGGCTGAGTATCTTGAAGGACTTCGTTTTCTTCGGTTGCTTCCAAGTGTTCGGTTTCTTCGGTTTCTTCGATCTTCTCGATCTCTGCAGTGATGCAATGAGGCTCAGGTCCGGATCTGGGTGGGCGGCCACGTCGTCCTTGGCGGCGGAGCTTCTTCCGTTCTTCAGTGCCCTCATCCACTGCGAGTTGGATGGGATCGGTGGGATCGAGCAGGATGTGCTTGGGGCGCCTGACGGGTGCCCCGAGCGCAGCGAGCACGTCGGGATCGGATGGGGTGAGTTTGGGAGTGTAGGAGGTGGCACGGACGATGAGCGGGTTGGGGTGGTGTGAGCCTTTATCAAAAAAGCGCCTAGACGCGTCCTTGATAATGTGTCTGATCGACGGGACGCCGAGGTCCCTGTGCAGGTCCGCGTTGCGAACAAACCAAGGGGCCCCCGCGACCGATCGGAGAAGTATGTTTTGGAATATCTGTAGAGAGTTTATGTGTACGTTGTGGGCGTGTGCGAATGCCACGCTGGCATATGTGAAAATCGGTCTGATACATACTTTGTATAGCGTTAGTTTGTTGTGTGTGCTGAGTTTACTGCGCCGAGACGACCCTTGATCATCTTGGCCCTGTTTAGTACAGTTTGGATGTGGTGACGGAAGCTCAGGTGTCTGTCCAGGGTCACGCCGAGGTATTTGACCTTTGGTACCCAAGGAATGGGCCTATCGAAAAGAACTATATTCTCAAGGGGGTACTGGCGCAAGGTCGGGTAGAACCAGACAGCCGCACTCTTCTCGGGGTTAACCTCTATCCTCCAGAGTTTAAACCACCGACCTAGGTCAGTGATCGCCTCCTGGAGGTAGCGCTGGATGACGAGGGCGAGTTTGTGGGTTGTGAAGAGTGCGGTGTCGTCGGCGAATAGGGCAAGCTGCACTTTGGGATGGCGCGGGATATCAGTAGTGTATAATGAATAGAGGATGGGAGAGAGCGCGGACCCTTGCGGGACCCCGGCTCTGATAGGATGGGCTTAAGTGTGCTTGAAATAATGTTCTGTCTTTATCTGTTACTAGGACATTAAATTTGAATTTGATAGAAAGGGCAAAAGTTGTTTTTACGTACTAAAATTGATTTATTGTTCGCTTATGAATAAGGGGGTTAGGGTGCTATATAAACAGTTTTAATGGTACAGAATGCGATAGTGATAATAATTTAAATTAAAAAACTAAAGTTGCTCATACAGTTAAACAGATACGACACTGTGAAAGACTTACTTATTTAAGCAATAAATACTTTGAAATAATCTTTCTTGTATGTTTTATTGTGATAGAATTGAGATCACCAGATGAGCTCATCTTTGAGCTGATAAAAATCACCCTGAGCTCTATATGCCACGTCATAAAAACAAAAAAGTAACTATATGGACTTTAAAACCTATTTGTAATGTGAATGTGAATGTAAATCGGGAATGGTTAAAAGACTTACCTTTCTAAATAATGTTGGTAAAACTTACCTATTCATCAAACATGGCTGTCAAGACAGTCCTTACTAAATATACCCCAACAAACGTAAACCCATGGGATTCCGCTCCAAACTCAAAGAGTTACTTCAAATAAGGTGGAATTCAAACGTTTCCTGGAACAAATTCAATCGTAGTTTCTTAGTGGCCAGCATTAAAAAAGTCTCTTCAAAAACTTCCCCAACTGGCCGTAAAGCAAATGAAATCGCCGCCATAAAATCACGTTCAAACTTAAAATTAGAATCTGATTTATCACACGAAACGAGCGATCACAGGTGCGTTTATATTCTTTCCGAGCTGAAATTGGGCATTATAATGTCTCGTTTCGCAGTATGACAGCGAATTTGCACTTTATAAGAATGAAATTGTTCATTAGGCCCCCGTCGTCAAATAAGCAGGGCGATAAAGAGTAAAATATTTATGCTACTTGCAAACTCCGGGATCAGTGTTTATGAGAAGTTGTGAGTTGTTGATGCTAGCGATGTGAACATTAGGTATTTATTTTAAATTGGTTACAAACGGTGATACTCGACAGTGCAAACACTGAAGCTTAGCATTGCACAAGACCAAAAAAAAAATGTAATTGTTGCAACCTGTTATTTTTCGTACTCTCGTTTAACCGAGATATTATAAAAAAGGAGATAGAACCAGCAAAATTGCTATTGGACGATACCGTTAAGGTAATGTCGACGATAAGCGCTTTTATTTTTTATTAAATCGCCACGCAATTATCATCATTAGCCAAAACAAGATTCCGCTGCGTGTATCCACTTATGCACCTTATTTCAATTGAATAAAGTGCCAAATTAAATACATGTCTTCATGGTCAACTATACATCGACTGAAAAGACAAATTGAAGCTAAAACATATAATATAGTCCTTAAATTCATTTCTGCTAACTCGCCTTTTTAATCCAACCGAGAAACAAAAAAGTCAGAATTAGCGAGCAAATTGTCTAGGGCCTTGCAAAAAAACTTATTCAGCCACTTATCCGTGGCATTTGTAAGGCGCTTCCGAGACTGGTAACTGGAAGGCTAGTAGGGCTGTCTAAACAAAAAAGGCAGTATAGAGTATGACGATATTATATGCACATACAACCTTTCTAATTTGGTCGGCAGAGTAGGTAATTTACTCGTGATCCGTTTACTTGTATAAGTTACGCGTCTAGTAGCAAGTAGATTTTAAGTTTTTGCAACTTGATAAAAGAACACATGGTAGTGCAGGCACAAAATGTTAACGGCTAAGTGGATTCAGTGACCCATAGACATTTGCATTATCACGACTGGTTCCCCTTGTTTACGCATAATCATAAATTGACCGAATATATGATTTCGCAGAATACAAATTTCACATAATTGTTATTCTACTGAAACCTTTAACTTTTTTGAAAAGTTATAAAATAAACGTAACCTAACCTACAGTCTATTCTTACAGGATAACACATAAAAAACGTTTAAGTGGAGAAAAAATATGTGAAAACGAAATTCGGCGTAACTATACATTCGGCGTAAAAAGTTTCGGCCAAATAAAACCCATGAACCCATCGAGATGACAATCTTATGACTGCAATACCAAGACCGCAAATGCATTGCCAATCCTTAGGACTAACATGAAATGCATCTCTGCTAGTAATTTCATCGATTGTCTTATCCCACACCGGAAGACAATAATGCGAACACTTTCGCTTGGCGGTAGGTTGAAGGATAAGATGGTGGTATCAATGCGGATCCTGCTGCATAAGGTATGTAAGATCTTCAAGAACATCGCAAGCGCATGATTTGTATTAAAGCTCATCTTGTTTTGACAGAGCTTGTTGAAACACCCTGTATAATATACATACTAAACATTAACAAACTGTAATGAAGCATGTGTCGGTTAGAAAATTTAAAAAGTATCAAATTCATTTTGCACACGAGATTTAAATTTTTTAAGTATCAAGAACTATCACTATATTGAGTCTTGCTCTAGATTGAAATACTTACAAGTTACTTGTAAGTAAGAATCAGAGTAAACGGGCCCAAAGAAAACGTGGGTGTACAACGCAGCTCTCCTCTAATCGCCATTTTATTACGCCTATTAGATATTTTTTATGACATTCCTTTTGAGTAATTTCATTTTCACTGCATTTGATGTTGAGTTCCCTCAGAAATTAAGTGTAATGTTAGGGCGTACAATATTTAAGAATTATTACAATCATTAAGATGGATTAAGTTACTTACTAAGGAGTTTAACTAATATATCGTCCGTAATAGTGCAAAAATACGAGATTAAACTTCGTCAAAATACACAAAACTATTAGGACTGATATTATGATTCTCATTACTTGACTACCAGCGAAGCAAAGCAAGGGTAATGATTTTTTTTTATGTTATTATCCTGAGCTAATCTTCATTGACGAAGACCCTTTTAGAGTGTTTTTGGACGATGAAATACTTCGCAAACCTTCATAACAGATATCTGGGATACTCTTTAAATTTGAAAATTTTAACCTCTTAATCAAGATCGCTTTTGACAATCTTTGTCTTCATGGACCAATAAACAGGAGAACAAAGAAAATTAGAATCTCCACCAATCAGGCTCATTCTGTTTTCACCAAACAAATTCAACGCCAAGAACTAAACAAGGGGTCCATTTCTCATACAATTTAGGATGCCGGGCACACAATATGTTAAACAACCCGCACTCGATTTAAAACGGAATCATAATTAAAATTTTTGAATATCGAACGTGATAAAAACAATCGGCGATCGGTTAACGAACATTCTGCTCATTCCGTGCGGGATCGAATAAACATTGTTGACATGCTAAATCGGCTCGCGAACGACGGATCAAGCATCGAAGCTGTGGAGGGTATACGTTCGTTTTATGGGACGCAACGTGATTCGATTTGAATAAAAGGTATCGGCGCCGACGCCCGATATGTAAATTTGGTTAGGAAAAAATATACGCGTCGAGAAGAAAAATATCGCAAAATGAGCTGGACCGACGTTGAAAATTTTTAATTGGCTCGGTTCGTGAATTGATAAAATTCTTTTAGAACAATGTACGGTGTTATTTTTATGATAAAAATAATTCTCGTGAAGAAAAATTAAAAAGTATGTAATTTAAAAAAAATATTGCTCCAAAATAGAAAACTTGTTTTATAATGCAGTTGTTTAAGATACCTTTTACGAAAGTCTAGGCAACAACATCGCATTTTTCCTTGTTTCTTGTTAAGGAAGTAAAATAAAAATCAAGCCGAATTAGAATCTATTCTCAAATATATTTAAATATATTTCTTAATCTGTCCTTTTCGACACCAGCAATTAATACTACGCTAACTTGAAAATGACAACTTTACAACAGAGCCAATAATAGGGAAAAATGTGATAACTTTTTAACCTTGTACACCACATTCATGATTTTTTCACCATAGGTTATTCATAGCAGATTATACAATACGTGATTACTATTTTTTGCAATATTTTCTTAATTTGGAATTTAGTTGAACTTAGCGGAGTTTGTCTCAAAAATATAAAATACAATACCGACTTAAATAACGCTAACTCATACTTAGCGTTCTGTTATACGGAGCATACTTTTTTAAATTATTGCTTGTATAATCGATTTACACAGGAGCAGTAAAAGAAAAGTTACATAAAATAGAGTAATATAATTATTTTTAATAATCTAATACAAATAACAAAGCAAATGTGTCCTTTTTCATGAATTTTATAAAGTTAGCGTTGTATAGTCGGGACGCTTCTCGGTGCTTCTGTTATTACTAAATGCCCTTAAGTGCGTTCATAAACGTGTAGCTGGAGTGAAAGTCGTAACAAATATCAACAAATAAACAAAAACATTAGTAGTAACGTAGTAGAACAGATAAATTAATTTTTGAAATGCATTTCTTTAGCTGTAATTTTATTTTATCATTTTTATGAAACAGAATAAAGCAAAGAAAAAACAAACAGTCTACGAGTATTTTTTATTATTTTAAATCTAAAAACTATTAAACAATCAACACGATTAGAAATCAACAGACAATATTTATCAAAAATAGATAAAACTACTCTAAACTATCCTTTATTAATAATATGAGATCAAAATCAATGAGATGTAAGGCTATTTTTTATTTTTTCAAATCTAAACACTAATAAACAATCAACACAACTATAAATTAACAGAAAATATTTATCAAAAATAGACAAAATTACTCTAAACTCTCTTTTATGAATATAATATGAGATCAAAATCAGTGACATTTAAGACAGTTTAAGACAATTTTTCATTTTTTTCAACTCTTAAGACTATTAGACAATCAACACAATTAGAAATTAACTAAAAATATTTATCAATACAGAAAAAAATACTCTAAACTCTCTTTTATGAATATGAGATCAAAATCAATGAGATTGAAATTAAAAATCACTTTGTTTTATTTTACCAATTTAGTCATCTTCTTCATCGGTCTCTACATTGTTAATACTTTGTTCTTCAGTTAATAAATTCTTATAAAGACTATGATACTTCTCTGGTATAATATTATTATCACAGTAATATTTTAGGTCATTGTATTTGGCTTTACTTATTTTTAAAAGACCTTGATAAGCATTTCCGGGGAAAGGTTCCAGGAGTGATAATCTGGTGGACTTCTTAAAACACTGGATATGATCAAGATCATCATTAATTAAGCTATATCTGTAGCCCAACACTCCATAATTTTCAGAAGAGACTTGAACTTCTTTCATTTTGTTCCAAGCAACCTTCTCGTTTTTTAAATTTTTTGTCCAATTTTTCTTAGCGATACAAGTTTTGAAATCATAAATCATGTCCTGCTTCACTTCGACAACATTATAAGGTTTCTCATTCACTTTCGCCCAACGTACTAAAGAATACCACTCATCTGGCGAATATACCTCTTTACCCCTTAATGTTCTTTCAATAAGGGCGTGCACGGAGTCCCCTTCATTTTGAGTATGGCCCTTTTCCATAAAACGATGATTGATGCTCATGTTAAATTTATCTGCAGCTAATAAATACATCGCACCTCCTCTAAAAAACTGTCATAACACAAAAAAAGGGATTTTGAGAAAATTGTAGGTAAAGTTTTTTTTTTTTCTTCTTCGTTTAATTGTGAATGTTTATTAATAGTTTATACTATTTTCATTTTTCACACTACTGTAAAATGTACTTAACTATAATGGTAGTTAAATAAAAATTGTGTTGTCATACATTTTAATTTTATTTTTATTATTAATTAAAAAAAGTCATATGTTATGACAGTTTTTCACATTCTAAAAATGATATGGCTGTATACTGCAATAGGCACGAACAAAAGTAGTGTTTGACACTATAAAAAATTGTCATAACCTGTGATATGACTCTTATTTACATTCAGTATCACAAAAAATCGTAATATAAAAGAGTAATATTCTATGATACGACTGTTATGTACAAATAAAGTATGTGATATAGTGTGTGAACTTAACTGCAATAAAGTCGCATAATAGCTTATGCCGGTTTTCACCCGCACCGACACGCGTACGCCTGCGGTAAACACTGTTAGGGCACTGTTGTAGATTGGCGGCGTGTCAATGTCGCTCCGGATTAAACAGACACTAGTGCCCTCTATCCGCGATTTTTTGAGTTAAGAATATGGCGTTTTTGTAGATAATTAAGAAAAAATAGTGGTTTTTTTTTGTATCATTGGTTAAAATTTGCACTTTTTTGTGTTATGACAGTTTTTTAGAGGAGGTGCGACATGTAGTAAACAATGCGATTTCGATTTTGTCCTCCGCAATTATCGGACCATAAAAATGCTTGACTAACCCCGTTTTCATTTAATTTCTTGAAAAAATCGTACAGGCAGCTAGCCACTTCATTGGCTCCTCTTCTAGCTGTTTGTTCGTCCCACATGTAACAAAATGCTTCTTTATTTGCCATGTCATAAACTGTAAAATTATACACGTTCAATTTCCTTTTATAGTAGTAAACACTTATGTTTCCACAAGGGGCACTCAGGACTTTTTGAAAGTCGAATACAATGCAAGCTGTCTTTTTATTGGTTATAGCTAAGAATTTATTTTCAAGTTTTAATTTTCTTGACATTTCTTTTTCTGCTTGATGTTTTTCATATTTCGTTTTCTGATCCTCTGAAGGATTTGTTATATTTTTAAACTGATGACAGAGATCGCATTGATCTTTCTTTGGGACATGAAATCCTATTTTCATGTTGGCGTTAATTATATCTCTGTATTGCCTTAATGTCTGAACCATTGTACTATAGTTATTTTCTGCACACCAATCTGGATACATTTTGAACATTTTTGAGAAAGTGAGTGAGGGGTCTAAGTACTTTTTAGATGAACGTTTTCTAACATAATGCGATTCGATCGGCGTAAAAGAATTAACGTGCTCTATGACGCTCTGTTTTATATCGTTAGTGATTATGAGTTTATGATTTTTATGGCGACCTCTGTCATCAGTTATCTCAGAAAACTGACTGCACTCCTCATGTTTTCTCAGCGCAGTATATACAAAATCTTTGCTGACATCAAAAGTGTTTAAAAACATGGTTTTGCATACTTTTTGTAATGAAGAGTCTGTGGCAGCCATATTTAACGGAAGATGGTAATGCAAAGTGTATAAACGACGGTTATTTTCACCTTCAGGGTTGGAAGAAGTTTTTTTTTGTTTTTTCGTTACGTATTGAGCTATTAGTTTCCACTGTTTGATATGACTGCCAGTACTCCAAAAATTTGTAAAAAGTTCGGTCCGCATAGTATCGGAAATTTTTGCACCACAATGTAGACGGCAACTCTTACAGCTTGACTTAATTTTTCTTGCCCCTTTAGTTATTCCCTTAGTACTAGTATAAGATTTTCCTATATTACAAAGATGTTTTCTTTTTATAGCTATCCAGTCTTCTTTATGCTTGAGACGTTTACTTCCAGCATCGGTTCTTTTCTTCGATTTTCGTTTATTTTTGGGTGTAGATTGCTCAGTATAGTCGCTTTCATTAAATGTTGTAGTCGAACAAACGGAACTACACGCAGAAGTGATCTCCGATACAGAATTTATTTGAAAATTTTCATGATTGTTGCAGGGAAGTTGATCCATGCCCAAAATTTCTTGAGCATTTTCAGTAGTTAATGTTATATCAACGTTTCTGGAAGTTGATGGTGTTAGGGTGTCATCAGCAGTATTAAAATCACAAGAAGGCGAGGGTACCGGAGTAGAGTTTTTTGAATCTTGGTCTTCATTATTTGTGATCACAGAAAACAAAGGTTCGATGGACATTGGGGTCATGGCCATGGGAGAAACCATTTGAATTTGATCAGTACCAGAAACCGTGCTACTCTCGGCCACTGGAGATTCCGATGCCATCATATTTAGATTTACATCTTCTATCAATATACTGTTATTACAAGCATCTATTTCAATTGGACTCTGATTTGAAGAACAATTGCGCTTATAAGTAGTACGCGTTTTTTTAAGGGAACTAAATGAAGTGTCTACTTCAATAGGTTCATCGAAAACATGGTCGAACATTGCCATTAACTCAATAGAACTATTTTCTCCATCGCGAAGTGGTGACGAAACTAAAACAAAAACAAATGAAACTGTTTTGTAATCACGATTTAAAATAATAAAATTACACAAGAAAACATTTTATTTTGTTTTAAATAACGTACATAATTATTATTATCACATAAAACAAATGTTTCGTATGCCAATAATATTAAACTGTATAAATTATAGAACTAATGTTTTGAGTCCTTTACAACCATCGCGAACACCTAATGGGTTCATATTTTTACCTATTTAATGAAATACTATTATTAAATAGCGGATTCAAATCATAAAAATAACAAAAACCTAATTTCCTTGAAGCTAAGTCGTACTCGGAATCAAAATAAACTGTTTACAATCGCAATATACTACGCTAACTAGTAAATAGCGTAGTTTTGTCCGGGAATGAACAAATAAGTTACAAAGCGTCAGAAATCTTTTTTAAATTAAAATAAAGCCATTTTTGGCATAATATCCACCGTAAAAAAACAGACTTACCTCTCTCAAAAGTTTCATCCAGTTGTTTACCGTTTATGTCACAATTATCACTGACACTGTGCTTTTCTTTAGTTAATTCCACTAAATATTTAGCTCGTTTCCGTGACATATTCAAGTTTTTTTAATGTCTCAGTTGCGTAATATACAGTTATTGCACTAAAATAACTTATGAATCACTTGAACGTTATAATAAACTTTTAACAACAACAAAGCGCGCGCCGACCGGTTACACAACGACAACTAATACTTAGCGTAATGTAAACAAACATTCCCCCGCGCGCTCCCCGCGCGTACCCGTCTAAGTAGTACTTAGCGGTGTACAGTTTGGGTCATGTTAAAAAGTACATCAACTTAGCGTTTTATGACTTTCAAAACTTCTTTGTTTTTCAAAATTTTGTTCTGAAATTTGGTGAGCACCTACGTATACCTAAATTGAACACTTTGGCATCAAAAACGCAAAATCGTGAAAATTACTAATATATCGTCCGTAATAGTGCAAAAATACGAGATTAAACTTCGTCAAAATACACAAAACTATTAGGACTGATATTATGATTCTCATTACTTGACTACCAGCGAAGCAAAGCAAGGGTAATGATTTTTTTTTATGTTATTATCCTGAGCTAATCTTCATTGACGAAGACCCTTTTAGAGTGTTTTTGGACGATGAAATACTTCGCAAACCTTCATAACAGATATCTGGGATACTCTTTAAATTTGAAAATTTTAACCTCTTAATCAAGATCGCTTTTGACAATCTTTGTCTTCATGGACCAATAAACAGGAGAACAAAGAAAATTAGAATCTCCACCAATCAGGCTCATTCTGTTTTCACCAAACAAATTCAACGCCAAGAACTAAACAAGGGGTCCATTTCTCATACAATTTAGGATGCCGGGCACACAATATGTTAAACAACCCGCACTCGATTTAAAACGGAATCATAATTAAAATTTTTGAATATCGAACGTGATAAAAACAATCGGCGATCGGTTAACGAACATTCTGCTCATTCCGTGCGGGATCGAATAAACATTGTTGACATGCTAAATCGGCTCGCGAACGACGGATCAAGCATCGAAGCTGTGGAGGGTATACGTTCGTTTTATGGGACGCAACGTGATTCGATTTGAATAAAAGGTATCGGCGCCGACGCCCGATATGTAAATTTGGTTAGGAAAAAATATACGCGTCGAGAAGAAAAATATCGCAAAATGAGCTGGACCGACGTTGAAAATTTTTAATTGGCTCGGTTCGTGAATTGATAAAATTCTTTTAGAACAATGTACGGTGTTATTTTTATGATAAAAATAATTCTCGTGAAGAAAAATTAAAAAGTATGTAATTTAAAAAAAATATTGCTCCAAAATAGAAAACTTGTTTTATAATGCAGTTGTTTAAGATACCTTTTACGAAAGTCTAGGCAACAACATCGCATTTTTCCTTGTTTCTTGTTAAGGAAGTAAAATAAAAATCAAGCCGAATTAGAATCTATTCTCAAATATATTTAAATATATTTCTTAATCTGTCCTTTTGGTGTACTTAAATATGTTTAATAATATTGTATATTTTCTACTCGCATACTATAAACCGCTAATATTAATATCGTTAACGGTATCAGAATACTACCTATTGCGCAACCGAAGCGTGAAAACAATTCTATAATAAGCGTTTCCACGGTAATAACAGTTCTATAATTATTATTAAAGCATTTACGGTCATTCCGGATAAAAGTCTCACGTTTAGTGAACATTTGATAATTATCCTAATTTGTATAATAAATCGTTAAAAATATTTTATTAACAATAATAAGGACGTATATTAAAAACAAAATTTATTTTTAGTCTAATAATGTTCTAAAAAAATTTATTTTTTCATATTATTATAGATATCAACAATGGCGCTTCGTTTGGCATATCAGTTAAGTACAATTAGGTAACTTACATACATACATAAACTCACGGCTTCATTCCCAAAGTGGGGTAGGCAGAGCTAAAGAATTACCAACAACTTTTAAAACTTGTTGATAATTCTATAACCACATTTTGCACAATAAGGCTAAGATGTTTACCAGCGCATTAGTGACAGGTTGCAAGCCCATCGCCTAACAGTACTACAAGCCTTTATTCCCTTAGTCGCCTCTTACGACATCCACGGGAAGACATGGAGTGGCACTATTCTAACCCGGCAACCACACGGGATTAGGTAACTTAACTTTTGAAATTTGCATGAAATTATTTGTAAATATTTAACTGTAAAATTCACCAGTTATTAATACCAGAGGAAATAATGAAAATTCATTTCATTGTTCATTTAATTTTTTATTTTTGTTACAAATTATATTCAATGTCAAAAACTCATATCAAAGAATATCATATTAAATATTCTTGATTCTCATATTATTTAGTTAATGTAAAACATATTACCAAAAGTACATTTTGTTGCAAACAAGTGCGTGTTTTCTGGTGGGGTCACAGTTCTAACCTAACCTATCCTACTTTTTTGGTAGCAAGTCGTTTTTGACGGGGTCAAGGTTATAACCTTACCTAACCTACTTTTCTGTTAGGAGTGCATTTCTGACGGGGTCGCAGTTTTAACTGAACCTACTTTCTATGAAACCTAATCTAATTTCTTTTTTAATTCTATGAAATTTATGTCTGCGAAACAAGGGACCACCCTTTTTTACTTGACAATAACGGCGGCAGAGTTGAAAACTATACGATTAAAAGACAAAAGCAATAATGTTCTACCCAGTAGAACACCACATATTAAATAACGCTTTAACTCTGTGATCATGACACAAACGTTCTACACCAGGTAACTTAGTTCTGGTTCAAACAACTTGAATTACTTCAACTGTGAATTTGTGGAATATAATCATATGAAGATCGGAGTTGTTGCTAAACTTAGTCGAAATAGCGTCTGTTTACAATCTACCAATAAGTTGTACATATATACATACCATCACGCCTGTCTCTCAATATTGTAGGCAGAGACTGGGAATACTAGGTGTGACTTAGGTGCTTTTAAAAAAAATATTATTATCATTTAAAAAAAACATTTATCAAATAATAATATTCACGGCGCAATGTATAACGACAATTGCCGCGCAAAGATCAATTTACGAGATTTTAAATACATTGCTTGTAATTAGTAAATCTCTAGTCTAAATACTTTTAAAATGATGAGTTTTTTTGATAAATTTTAGATAAAAAATCGGTAATATCAATATTTGTGATAAAAACAAAAAGTTTTTACACTTTTTCAGCGAAAATATGATAGTCAACGTAATATTTTTTACTCTTAATAATGTACAAACAAAACTAGTTTTTGCCTGCTGTGAGTTCGTCCAGGCTCTTTCTTCAAAAAACGTACCCTTTGTCCTTCTCCGCGCTAACCAATATATTTTAATCAAATCCACGTTGCTCATGTTAGACTTAGATAATTCTCACACTTTTTCATAGTAGCGAATTTTCACATTGCGTTTTTTCATGATCGCAAATTTAATTATTCGTATTTCTTTATGTAGCGTTTTTTCGAATAGCGTTATTTACTGTTCGGTGACTTTACTATTCACATTTTCTCCATTTCCAATGATTCCCAATCGCAGATTATCCTTAGTAATTGTAACGTAATACGTAGGTAGGTTAGGTTAGGTCCGTATTTATGTCAGGCCCGGAGGGCCAAAATAACCCAGAAGTAGGAGCTCAGCTATGTGGTCGACTTTTGTCAAATTAGGTTGGGCAAAGGACTGGTAAAATATGCGAAGAATATGAACGCGAACATTAAAAAACGCTTTATGAAAAATCGCTACATGAAGAAAGACGAATAATTAATTTTGCGATCATGAAAGAACGCGATGTGAAAATTCGCTACTATGAAAGAATGCTTTTGTGAAAATAATCTAACAAATCGTTTAGACGTTAAACCATTAACGGGTTACCATGCGCATAACAGACGTTTTTGATGACGGTAAAGTTCTTATAACGTACTCAAAACTGAATGTAAATTTATCAAAAAAAATATTATATTTAGCGATCTTTGATTCTAGTTTCTATGTTTATATTCTTATTTTTTTATCTTTGATTCTTTTGATTTTGAAACACAAAATTGGATATAACTTTTTCATCTTGGCGTCAATTGATATAGAAACTACATCAAAAAAAATTCATTAATATTTTATCTAATAAATCATCGAAGGTTTTTTTTCCAAAGTGAGATATGGAAATAAAGGCCAGAAAACTAGTTTTTTTGAGTAAAAATGACAAACTTTGAAAGCATAAATCTCAATATCAGTGACTTGTAAAAGAAAAATTGAGATGACAGCTAGTTTATAACAGCAGTGTTAATGAAAATAGGTTTAAAAACCACTGAAAGTTCAGAGCTTCAGATAGAAAGTCATCTGCCCATGGTAGCCCCTTTAAAGAAACAATCAAACTTTCGCATTTTTTTAGAAAGGGTTGAATAAAACAACATGAACTCTAGATATAACTCAACTTTTCCCATTTGAGAATCTGAATCTGGAATTCACTTTTGCTAAAGCATTGTGTCCATTTTACACACGGTAAGTTAACAAGACCGTTGTGGAATGTACCTTATTGTGTATTAAACCGCACAAGAGAATCTGGACCGTATCTAGTGAGCATTAAAAATGCAAATCGCTTACGGGCCAAGTTTGCCATCTGAGACAAGATAGATATGCTTGGTTTTCAGGGAAATTTCGAAGTAAATTCTTTTATATTTTCACTTGGCGCTTTGACTGGTTGTAGAGTTACTTTGGGGTAAAATTAACTTGGTATAGGAATTTGGTGTCGGTGAAAACTGGTTTAAACCGGTTTTAAGTTCATGTCTAGTTTAAACAAATTCTATTTCATATCCAGACATACTTTAAATACAAAAGTTACTCTGTTTTTTTTTTCTTTGTCTATAACTTAGTGATGCAATAAAAACTAAACTTTGGCATACAATTTTGAACGGAGTTGATTTATGCTCTAGATTAGGGTAAAATTCAATTTGAACTCAGAAGTTATTTGCAAATAATGGTAGGTATACTTATTATTAAAAGTAATATTGTCTTGAAACATAGCACATATTTTATATAAAAGTTTAAAAACATTGTGTTTATCTTCTGTAGCGAGGTAAAGTCGCTTTAATACAGAAAACATATATAATTTATCACCACCCTTTATTAAAAAAATCTGCAGCACAATTTTTATCACACTTTGTAAGTTAGAACACACTAAGTACAAATAATTAAAAATGGTTATTTTGTCATGTAGATATATAAATAATGAACAGCATAGAAATGCGATAAAGGTCCCATGATATCAAAATTATTTAGGTTGCACTCCCAAACATTAAAAAACCAATGTTATTCCCTAAGTAATTTTAACATTGTTTTATGTATGGCAAGGAGAAGGCACACCAGCACTCATGGCACGTGATGGTAAGTGGAATCTGAGACCCATAAAAATCCCAATCTTAAGATGGCAATCCTAAGACTTCAAATGCGTTGCAAATCCTGAGGACTAAGATGGAATGCATCTATGCTAGTAATTTCACTGAGTGACTTCTCCCCATTCCGGAATGCAACAATGGTTGCTAAACTATATCTTTAACCCAAAAAAAGCGTAACAATAATCTTTTTTTTATCATGCTTTTAAAAAGCACATCAGTTGCTAGCTGCATAAAATCATACTATTTCATTTCAATATTAAAGGGCTACCATGCATATAAGAGACATTTTTGGTTAAGTTTAAGTTATTTTAATTGAGTCAAAACACGTGAATTTATAATACACTCGCGGTCAAATAATACGGGTCAGAATGCGTTTTTCATACTAAAGAGGCTATTTGGAAGCCTTGGTTCCTCGCCAGGAGATGCTTTTAGTGAAATCTGATGATGGACACCCCGAGCATCGATACAGGACTTCCAGATTGCCCAAGATACCCAACGGATTGAATCTGCGGTTAACGCCGGAATTGTGCATGTTCAGAAAAACATATAAAATGGCAATAAAATGTAAGGAAATCCAAATGCTGACCCATGCTCTCTCGCTGTGGTGTTAACTGATTGTGCGATCTGTTAGGTATCTTAAGCACTTTTGACCTCCACTGTTTAACCTCGGAGTATCCACCATTAAACCTCACTCAAAACATGCCTGTGTCCAGGAACCAAGGCTTCGAAATAGCCTCGTTTGTATGAAAAACGCACTCTGACCCGTATTATTTGACCGAGAGTGTAATTATCCTTTGATCCAGTCGAACAGAATTTCAAAATAGCCCCTGGTAATTTTTTTTTATTTGTTTAAAAACATTACTAAAAAAACACAAAATTGGGTATTAATTTTTCATCTTGGCGTCAATTGATATGGAAACTACATCGAAATACTCATCATTAATAGGTATATCTAACTCATCATCGAAGGTTTTTTTTGTAAAGTGAAAAACATGGAAATAAAGCCCAAAAAACGAGTTAAAATGTGAAACTTTTATAGCATAAGTCTCGATATCAGAGACATGTAAGAAAAAAATTAGATGACAGCTAGTTTAGAGCAGCTGTGTTAATTCAAAAAGATTTTAAAAACAACTGAACGTTTAGAGCTTCAAATCGAAGGTCATCTGCCCATGGTAGCCCTTTAACTCAAACTTCTTATAAACCTCGATACACTCGCATTCAATAGCTAGAAAAGCACACAACTTTGTAAGAATTGTAAGAGGCCAATCAAAGCGTGCTCTTAGTTATGAGATCTCTTCATACTCGGAAAACATCCGTCTTAGGTTCGAAAAGAGTCTTTCAAAGACGTTTCTTTTGAGTGTGTGCGTCCGTCGAGCATCGGGCAAACACGACGCACTCATTCAAATTGTACACTCCACTTAGTGAGCGCTTTCTTTTTTGCATAGTTCGTATAATCGGTGCAATCTTGCTTTTTTGCTTGCTTATGGGATGTAGCTACAGTGTATAAATGACAGTGGTACTAGTAGTTTTTTGTAAAGTTCTATTTTTTTTGTTGTTTTTGATCTTTTATCCAATTTCAACGTTTTGATAGCTTTTATTTACTTAACAATAATGGTAGCCGAGTCATAAACAGTACCATAACAGGTTAGGGTCTGTTCACACCGAGACGCGACGTGACGCGCTGAGCGCCTATTTTAGAGCGACTCAAAATATACTTTTATTTTTGCCTAACCTAACCTAACCTACCGTCAAACAGCAGTGTTCGCATTGTTGTGTTCCGGTTTGGGGATAAGACAGCTGGTGAAATGACTAGCATAGAAGCATTCCATCTTAGTCCTCAGGGTTGGCAACGCATTTGCGGTCTTAGGATTGCATTGCAGTCTTGTGAATGCGAATGCCTAATGGGTCACAGTTTCCACTTACCATTAGGTGGCCTGTGCGCACGTTTGTCTACTCTATGCCATGAAAAAATATATTTAAAAAAATACTACACAAAAAGGTACACATTTCATTGTGAGAATAAAGAATACGTTGCGCCACGTAGCGTTGCGCCTCGAGATGCCTCGCAACGCAACGGTGCATCGTCGGTACGCGCGGCGTGTAAGAGCAGCGCTGCGCCTAGCGAAGCCGCGTGACGCAGCACGACCCCGCGAGGCGCAGGCTGAGGCCACCGTGACGACTTTTCTCTACTATTTCCGTCGTGTTAGTGTAGAATTTAATGTAAACTGCGGGTGGACGCGGCATACATGTTCCGCTACATCGCGTCGCGCTGCCAACGATGTTACGATGCGCTTCGAGGGTTCACTAATGTTTGACCAAAAAAATATTGACAAATGGTCATTTGAAAAACAACATTTCACCAAATGATAATTTGGCAAACGAGACATTTGATAAAAGTATAATCTTACAAAAACTCACTTAGCAATTGATCATTTAGCAATTAGTTTACCTATTTCTGGGCAGAAAAAAAAACAAGGGAGCCAAGCTCTCGCCTTTGCCTTCTAACATAAGCTATCTGAGTCGGTTATGCCCCGATTCGTCTTCCTCGTAAAATGTTAATTTAACTGTTGATCATTTGTAAAATGACTAGTAGTAAAATGATCAATTGACTTAACATTTTTTTGCAAAACGTTGTTTGTCAAGTGTAATTTTGCCAATGACTTCTGGTCAAATGGCGTCTCGGTATGAACTGACCCTTAAAGTCTATGGTTTTTACCGCCAGGAACCTCGGTCTAGTCGTATCGTTTATAAGTCACTTTCATCATCATCATCATCATCATGTCAGCCGATAGACGTCCACTGCTGGACATAGGCCTCCCCCAAGGCTCTCTACTCAGACCGGTCTTGTGCTTTTCGCATCCACCGCGTCCCCGCGATTCTTACAAAGGTCACTTTGGGTGACCACAACTAAAATCTTAATGGACAAAGAAGATTTCATGCTTTCATCGAGCATCGGGCAAACACGACGCACTCATTCAAATTGTACACTCCACTTAGTGAACGCTTTCTTTTTTGCATAGTTCGTGTAATCGGTACAGTCTTGCGTTCTTGCTTATTTATGGGATATAGCTACTATTTATAAATGTCAGTGTTACTTGTCGTATTTTATTTCAGTACAATTTTGGTAGGATTCTCATTTTAAAAAAATCTGAAGGCCTTGGCAAGTTGCTTAACGATTTTCGACAAACTGACAAAATGTATGAAATGGTTATAAGTGCTCGATGCGATCGTCCTTGTGCTATTGCATTCACTGTTTGCCATTCCAGAGTGTTATGTATTCCAGTTTATCATTTATTTCGGATTTCTTCTAAAATAATATGGCCGCTACTGAACAAACATACACATTACCAAAATGTTGATGTTAAAGCTTTTGTGGAAAGCTCGTTTTTTATTGTTTAAAATTTATATTACTTAAAAAAACTTACTTAAATTTTCATTCTATTTGTTCATGAATTTTGTTTTTTTTTTCATTAAATAGGCCGCTTACGCTAAAACAGGCACAGTGTCAAAAGAAATGTTGGTAAGTGAGTTCTGAATGCCTTTACAGAAGGCTTTTGTGCTATTGCATTCACTGTTTGCCATTCCAGAGTGTTATGTATTCCAGCTTATCATTGAAATCGGTAATCTTCTAAATATATGAGGCCGCTGCTGAACAAACACATTTTTTGTACTTTCTACTAAGATGCTGATGTTTACGCTTCAATGAAAAGCTCGTTTATCATGTTTTTTATTTATATTACTAAACAAAATTATCTTTAATATTTTAGACTTTTTTATGAATTTTGTTTTTTTTTCATTAAATAGGCCGCTAACTTTATAACAGAAACAGTGTCAAAAGAAATGTTGGTTAGTGAGTTCTGAATGCTTTTACAGAAAGCCCTTGTGCTATTGCATTCACTGTTTGCCATTCCAGAGTGTTATGTATTCCAGTTTATCATTTATTTCGGATTTCTGATAACGATCATGCTAACGTTTGCTGAAAACATAATACATACATTCATACATAGTTACATAAACAAAGCAAGACTAGAACAAATCATATTCCTTTTCTTTAATGATAAACAGAAGGCAAACGAGTAAGTGGGATTTAAAACCCATAAACATTTGCATTCTCCAGACTGCGATCTTAAGATTACAAACACCGCTGATTATCCTTATACCGGAACACAAATGCGAACACTATTGCTTGGCGGTAGGACAAAGGCTAAGATGGTAGTAAAGAAGTGGGACATCTGTGTCTTTAAGTACGCTGAGCTGTTAACTTTTCCAGAATTCCCTTGACTCGACGATAAGCATCGGCAGTAACAAGCTACCAATGACGGCTCGTATTTGTGCACTTCCGCCCGTTATTTTGTTTCCACGTCATTATCGTTACGTTTTACGATGCGCGTGATATTAAAATAAATAAGTCAAAATATTTAATAAGGAAAAGCGTTTTGGGAATAAGAGGAGATTTTGAGGTTGAACATTTTCTGTTTTTTTTTTTACAAAAAATAATAGGATGATAGGATGAATAAACAAGCTTATTTATCTCCCAAAAATTTTAACAAATAAATTTATTTTCTGTTCTTGAATCTAACAAATCATCACAACTCAACAACACAGTGCTGAAAAATGGCATTTATTTAGAATAATGCCACTTAACGAATTAATCTAGACATTAACATTATTTATTACAAATACTAAAATTACATACATACATACCTTCATGCCTTCATTCCCAGAGTGGGGTAGGCAGAGCTACAGAATTACCAACAACTCTAAAAACTTGTTGATAACTCTGTAACCACAATTTGCACAATTAGGCTAAGATGTTTAACAGTGTATATCAGTGACAGGTAGCAAGCCCATCGCCTAACAGTACTACAAGCCTTTATTCCCTTAGTCGCCTCTTACGACTTCCACGGGAAGACATGGAGTGGCACAATTCTAAGCCGGCAACCACACGGCATACTAAAATTAATCAAAGATCAATTTCTGAAATACTTCGTTTATAAACCATTGAAACATTATTTCCCTTTTATTTTCACGTTAAATCATCTCAAATTATTTGAGACAAATTACTAGTGACATGAAACCCGTATTTCATTTGGAATAATACCTAATTGAGGATTTACTACCAACTAAGCTTCGCTGTGGGATATTTCCAGGCTTAGCTGTCATTTCATTAGCATTTTGCCGTGAGTGTGGAGAAATACAGTACCATTTTAATATCTGTCAAAAAAGAGGGGTATAATAAGTATGACGTGTTTGTATCTGTGTAGTTTCTCTGTGTCCGTGTGTATAATCTATGGTATCCTAGTTTTCAAACGGATAGATTGATCGATTAGGATGCGATGGAATATACCTAATTGAGGATATACTTACCAACGAAGCTTTCCTGTGGGATATTTCCAGGCTTAGCTGTCGTATCATTAGCATTTTGCCGAGTGTGGTGGCGTACTTGTACAGTAACCTTTTAAACCCTAACAAAAACAACCCTTCGTTTTTTTCAGGGGTTAAAAAGTTACTGTACGAGTGTTTTAAATTTAGCGTGTGTGTAACACTCTCCAAGCGAGTTCAACTCACATTTGGCCGGTTTTTTGAAACAAGTTTTTGTCGCTTAATCGCTTGCTTGTGGAATGTACTTTTTTTTTGCAAAATCTTTATCCGCTTATCAATACCAACTGTAGAGTCCTAACACGGTCTAAGGTAAGAATAGCGGAGATCCTGTCACCACCTTCTGACTCCATCATAAAACAACTCTTAGATAATATTGAATTGTCAATGGGTATCTATGAATACTAGAATATAGACCAATAACATTATAGTACAGATTTTACCTACAATCACAGACAAGAAAGTTCTAATATTAAAATTGGTTGTAATAATGCTGGTCATTTCCGACGGGTTTTGAACGCATAATAGACGACTTAAAAGTTTGTAAAGGGGTGACAATAGTGACAATACTACCCACTTAACTGTTACTAATGGGCTGGTAGCGCCATCTATCGGTAGATACAAAAATACACCCCGCTGTTTTCGGTCACTGGAAAAAAACATGGAGTCGCTCACGGATGAATAATTAAATTTCTCGTACATGATTAGGTTACGCGCGGAATGTTTTGGTAACATTATAAGGCAATCTGTTTTATAAGCTGGAGATTTCTGTTTTCATGCAATGTGATACTTCCATTCAAGTGTAAAAAGAATCTGGGCCCTATTTCACGAAAGGTACTAGTCTAGTAATACCCGTCCATGGACTAATATTTTGTACAAGTTTACAATTGTGGGTTTCAACAAGCTACATTTGTAAGTTACTAGTTACTTCTTTGTAAAATTGTAAATACTAGGATTACTAGTGTACGTTTCTCGAATCTACAAATATACGGCTTTACTAGTTAGTAGTAACTAGTTAATATGTACAAGTCTTGGTAAATCACGTTTCATTACTATTTTTACAAGACTTGTAGCTAGTAGCGGTGCACAGACTAAAAATACTAGTTACCGAATGGCTGTTTACGCTATTATAAAGGCTGAATTAGGTACCTAAACTTTTTATTCAAAGAATCAGTCAAGTGAGAGTCGAGCACACATTATTTTGAGGTGCCGGATCTAATTAGGTTAATTAATTATTGTTTAGTATCGTATTCATTATTAAGCGTGTAAAAACTTGTTGTGATTTTAATGGTAATCGACACAAGACTTGGCAGTATGTCTTAAACCCTTTGCCTATCTGTGGGATGAATGTAACAAACATCAAAAACGGCCCGCGATTTTTTGATTAGCTTCATTCGTGTCGTGTCCTAATAAATTGAACAATAATAACTAATATAATAAATAACAATGGAATTTAAACTTACAGTTTTAAGAATAATATTAGAGAATAAAGGTGTTTTATTTGGGGGATTCTCTAGTATATTAACAAAACGTCGGAATCAGTCCACATTGCTTTAAAAACTTCACAATAGGTACACTTAAAATCGACAAGACACAACAATTTTCACAATAAAATCGATATTTTTGACAAGAGTAAATTCAACTTGTAATTTTTACAAAGCTTCCGACCTTGGTAGGTTTAGGCTTGTAATTAACAAGTGTATTTATTATTTTTAACTTTCGTGAAACAAAAAGCAGTTTACCATGGTGAAATTAGCCAGTATTTACTAGTTGGCGACTAGTAACTGGTAGATTAATATTGTAATTTGTGAAACGTAATCTTACAAGCTAGTGAAAAATAATAGTCCATAGAATAGTAATACTTGTCTGATAGCTTTTGAGACACAGGATTCCACAAGTCTAATAAGAGGTAATAGTGAAACAGGATTTACTAGAACTTGTAATTGTAACACTGGTGACTGGTAACAAGTAAATCCGTAGACTTGTAGATTCGTGAAATAGGGCCCTGGCATCATTATTGTACAATTTAGTGTATGAAAGAATGTGAGTGGTTTATTTTGTAAGTGAAAAAAAAAATGTTAAAAATAATAAGCAATAACCGTAATGAAGGAAGTGAAGGCGCAGTATTTTATACGTGTGCTACTATTACAATTATTGTACAGGCATAGCATTTACCAGCACTGTCGCTTACTCAAGTTTTACATGCTTTTAACTTCAATTTAACGGTATTAAACGGTATTGTAGTAGAATCATATCGGAGAAATACTGGAAAAGGACCGAATCTTAAGTTCGTACCCGAAACCAACGTGCGTGCATGACTCAATTTATGAATGTGGAAGAAGCGAAAGAGATATTTTATCAGGATTGTAGTAAAGTATCATCAGAACTGAGGAAAAAGCATCAAAATTAATTTTTTTATGCAGTCAAATTCATTAATATGTGTACACTTTAGTACCTTGTCATGTATGACAGTTTAAATATGATATTCAATAGACAAAGCACTAAAGTGTAAACATATTTATGAACTTTTCTGTACCTTAAAGCTTAATACACAATGATGCCCATGGAAAATTTTACAAACTTTTCTCAATTGTCACAAAAAAAAAGAAACATCCACCAGGATTCGAATCCATGATACTTTTACCCACACGGCGACCACTCACATCTGCAAATCAAATTTGCAAAATAATCTTCCTTATTTCCTCCAACATTATATTTAGGGTAACCACGATAAAGTTCGTTTTCCCTGAGCCCTCTTTGTTGTGAAATGGAGTCCCCAAAACTGCTGTTATTGTGTGCACAATAAATTGTAATGTATGATAATAGGGGAGACAGGTCACTAGGGATAGGACTCTTATTGAAACGAGCACAACGGCCCGGTTTTTTTGAGTGTTCGGAATTATGGTCACATTACGTTTGTGTATTTATTAGCCTATATTTCATGGAGAATTAGCTTTAAAATGCATTTGTTGTCCGCTTTATCCGATACGTAGTATCATGACATTCATGACTGAATTTGTATTATTTAGTCCCCTGATATTTATTTTGAAATGAAATTTGAAATGAAATGAAATTTATTGCATATGGAATTTAAGTTCAAAATCTTGCAGATACATTTGCCAGACAGTTGTATAAAAAAAATTTTTTTTTTTTAATTTTCCGATAAAAAAGAAGAGTACGTTGTAACTGTTATAAGTAAAGTCAAGAAAGTTTATCAAGACAGTAGGTATTATCGCTTCGAATGAGCATGTTGAAATTAGAGGGTTTTATTTTTAAACAATTATTAATCCAAACCTTTTTTACAATCGCGGTTAATATTCATGTCATTTTATTAATAAAAAGGTTATCATTGCGGTTTAAATCAATTTATTGAGCTTCTGACATTTTAACGATACCTACTGCAATTGTCATAATCAAAAAACGATTCGGTATCATGAAACTTACATTTTGGGGTCATAGTGAAACAGGGTATAAGTCTCCCGAAGACCAAGTGAAAAAGGGGTTAAGTTTAGTTTACTCCGTTCATGTATATATCTTTTTTTATTACGAGTCCAGTCGACTTATACCCTTTTTCACTAGGATGCCAGAATTGAAAAATAACATTGTTACAATATTTAAACATCACAGCGTTAAATACGTTGAATACAAAGAACACAGAATTGAAAGGTCCATTTCATTTAAATTATGGAATGATCAACGTCAGAGGCATATTAAAAACGAACGTACCCATTCTAGGAACTGTTTACAGTTTCATTTTCTATGCGCACTGGCTGCTTACTGCTCGAATGAAGCTTTCACCGAAAGACAAAGCGAATGCTCTTTTAAAATGAAACACCTCGCTACCGCAGCTTTATTTCCAATATTTTCATACTTCCTCATTTTGCTTTT
This sequence comes from Acleris emargana, assembly GCA_927399475.2. Taxonomy (NCBI): domain Eukaryota; kingdom Metazoa; phylum Arthropoda; class Insecta; order Lepidoptera; family Tortricidae; genus Acleris; species Acleris emargana. The sequence goes on along the minus strand of OV656839.1, from coordinate 4,234,652 downwards.
GAAAATATTTAGAAAGTAGGGAAAAATGTTTCCTGCAACACGACTTATCACACTTTTGACGTTTGAAAAGGAGCGTTTAACAAAAGGATTTTTAATCTGCAAGAAGAGGTAGATAATTAAAATCTTGTGGTCACATCTTACCTGTGTGAGAGTGCATCGGTCGGGTTTATAATGAGTATGAAACGCGACATTGATATGATTGATTAGGGGACTTAAAACAAAAAAACAATTGAGCTTTCTGTGGAAAAAACAAATGATTAATTTCTCTTTATGCCAATAATGACGTAATTATGTATGTAATCAAAACAAATGCAGGTACTAAATTTAATATTTTGAAAAATCATTGATGACAGACAGTGTGGTCGGCAAAAAATTTTTTCTCGGAAATTCATTGTTGTTCTATTTTCTCATACTAATGTTACTTGTTAATTATTTTTATGAAGCAACATATATTTTTTTGTATTGGGCAATTTTGATCAAGGGTTAAATGCGTTATAAAAATATTACAAATGAATAATACAAAACGTTCTAAATTTAATTTACTCTATTTAACATACCGTTGAAATTGCCCACACAACATTTTTGACAGTTTTTAACAGACTTTATACGATCCCTTTAGGGATAAGTTCGCCTTTGTACATTAGTTTAATATTAATTTTGTAATATTTATATATTTGTGCATTAAAGAGTTAACATACATACATAATTTTACACAACACGTGTTTGACTTTCACTTAGCTGTATATCCTTCCCAAATCATATTTAATATTGCTTACGAAACACTTGCTTAAAAGACAGCCTTTTCGAAATGAAAAGAAAATACGCTGTTTCTCGACATAAATTCCCCGACACTCGACATGATTGCTAAGTCCACTCAGTGTGACTTCCTCTTAGAAAGCAGGTATCTATAATCTGAAATTGTTTACGCTTTCCTGCTTTTTAAGAGATGCTTAGTCGATTGCCAGTGCTTATATAAATTTAGTGCCTTTGTTTGTCCAACGACGTGGAAACGATAACTGCTATAGTAAAGTTGACGATTTAATAAATAAATAATCCCGGTAAGGGCATAGGGTTGTCTAGTACCCATAGTTCAAGCCTAGAGCTTAGTTTGGGACTAGGTCAATTGGTGTGAAATTGTTCCCTGATATTTATTTATTTATTTTTAATGTCAAAAATATTTTTTGTATTTCAATAAAACGAATTCAAACTTTATTTAAACTTGTTTAGCTTTTTTTCGCATTCACCGCGTTCCCGCGATCCTTACAAGGTCGTCACTCCATCTTGTTGGAGGCCTTCCTACAGCTCGTCTCCCGGTCCGCGGACGCTACTCAAGAACCTTCTGACCCCATCGGCCATCAGTCCTGCGAGCGATGTACTTAAGCACTTAAGCACTTAAGCACAAGACCGGTCTAAGTGGACAGCCTTGGGGGAGGCCTATGACCAGCAGTGGACTACTTTCGGCTGACATGATGATGATGATGATGATAGATTTTGTAGTTGCTGGAAAAACATACAGACGCTAAAATGTCACGGTAAGGATTTCTTTTAAACGTATTATTATTGGTACGGAACCGTAATGCACTCCTTATATTTTCCTCCTTTCCCTTTTTTTTTTTTTTTTTTTTTTTTTTCCAAATACAAAACATAACATAACCTAAACCTAAATGTGATGTGAGAATTCATCCAACGATATCCAATACACATAAATTTGATTTAGGAATTTGAATTTATGGCGGAATAAAGCAACTCACACACTTTCATACACGATAACCATACAAAACATTACACTTATTACATTTGAACATTTTGCTCAGTCGTTTAAAAAAAGCTAATATGCTAATCCAGCTCGGGCATTTTGTTTGGACATGAGAAAGGAATATTTTCAGTACAAACACACGAGTTTACTACACGTGTATAATATTACACTCAGGGACAAATTTAAAGGATCGCACTAAATTAAGTTAACTACAATTATAATGAGTTTTTATGGTTCCAGTTGGAAATTGATAAGGGCTGGGGCCATTTAAACAAAACAGATTATCATCTTTTAAAAACAATGTGATTTTATTGATATTTATTTTATTTTATTGGCGTACGTAGGCAATCGAGCACACAGGCCACCTGATGGTAAGTGGAAACATCATTTAAATTTGATAACAAAAATCTACCAGCACTTCGCAAAAGACCACTGCTGAGAAGAAACGCCGCAAGAAACTCAACAGTCAGTTGTTTTTTTTAAATATTGCTTATAGTTATGATGTGTCAGGTTGGGCGAGCGGATCCCAGCAATGATTGAAGTGATGATGCGTGTGTTTTACTTGTTACAGAACTACGAGATGCGCCCGAGGACGGTCGCTAGTCAGTCCGGCCGTGACGGCGCTTTGGCAGAATAAGATGTGACAGCTCCATCTGTCATATCTAGCGAAGCGTCATATCGACGGTTGGCGGCGGCCATGTTGCACTTCACTTGTTGAACGACGACAGGCCGCGCACCGCGTCTTTGACGAATCGCCTTTATTCTCCACGATCTTTGATTATTTATATGAAGAAATTAACGAATTAAGATACCAGTATTACACTTGTGATTGCACCGCAGTGATTTCTCATCTCTTGATTAAATGTACTTTGATTGTTCTCCATAGTGTTGAGTTATTTTTATACTTCGCGTCCGTTACCTTCGAGTCGCCATGGCCGACTCGGATGGAACCCATCCTGAACCTACAAATGCATTAATTTAAAACACTGTTTATTTACACAAACCCAAATAAACAAAAAAAGTCAACCAAAGGTAGTATTAGAAAACAATTGAGTTTTGACACATTTTCCTGCTCAACTACGCATGATATTATATATTTATTGTTAGATTTAATGTTTTATATAATGCTGGGTTTAGTTTTATAATTGTGGAGCATTTGTAATGAAGATGAAGTTTATATAAACTGCATAGTTCATAACCCATGGGTATGTATCTTAGTGTTTTATTTGTCTTAAATTAATTTTGCGTATTCTATCATAACTTTATGACATGTGTTGTATTTTGGTGCAATTTGGTCGAAAGACAGTGTCATCCGGGCCACTAGAGTTGGTTGTGTGTTGGATACACTCGTCTAGGCCAAGTAGGTCGAAGAATAGTGTCATCCAGGCCATCTCTGAGATGAGATGGTTGTATGTCGGATACACTCGTCGGAGGTATACTGGTTGAAGGACAGCGTCATCCGGGCTAGCTCTGTGGAGTTGGTTGTGAGGATACGCCCGTCCAAGCCAGCTGTAGTATGTATGGTACGGTGGTTGGAGACCTTACTCTTGACCCAACACTCATTGTGTCAGAAGCTACGCTTATTGTGCTGTTTCTTTCAGATCGTGCCGATATGGTACTAGAGCCAGCAGTCATAGTACTGGAAGCTGCGCTTAATGTATCTCTACTACTAATTGCATCTACACTACTCATAGGTACATCTTCCGGCGCCGTCTCGGCCTCCTCATCATTCATCAAGTAGGAACTTATTTCTAATACTAATACTGCACGCAAGTTCTCGTGAGCGTATTTGTAAGTGCGGTGAGAACCACTTATACTTTTCAGTTCGTAACGGTCGTTGTCCAAAACTGAAGTAATCACAAAGGGACCCTTAAACTTCCTATCCAATTTGGTCTGATTACGCTCGCTACTCTTGATAAATACAAAATCTCCCTCTGAGAACGGCCTAATCGTTGCGCGACCCCTATTAAAACGCTCGGTATCAGATTCCGCAGCTCTTTGTATGTTATTGGAGGCATGACCGCGAATCGATTCTAAGTCCAAAGTGTCCTGTATATTAGAATTTTCAGATATTTTGGACATGCCTAACGATTGAGCCCGAATGCCAAACATTAGTTCTGTCGGTGAATATTTTGTGACTCTAGAATTAGTACTATTGAGTGCTAGTTGGACGTTACCTAATTCATCACGCCATGTTTTATTAGGGTTGTTCTCAATAATTGTCAATAAGCTTTTGAGCGTGCGCATAACGCGCTCGACTTGTCCGTTTGCCCTACTCGAGCCCGTCGCAATTAAGTGCAAATCGATTTTATGGTCAGCACAGAACTTTTTAAAATCCGTACTTATATAACACCGGCCTTGATCCGCAATGATCCGTTTCGGAGATCCGAAAAGACATACTGCCTTTTTTAGAGCTGCGATAGCACTGGCTGCGTCTACTGATGTCGTGTGCTCGAGGAGGACGTACTTAGTAAAACCATCTATAAGAACTGAGCAATACTCTTTGCGGTCACTCTTTCCCGTTAACTTTCCAGTAAAATCTATGTGCAGAGTATGCCAAGGTACCGGGACTCTCGGAATGGAGTGGAGTTGGACGGGCTGCGCGCCAGAAACGCCTTTAGATGCCTTACAAACGATACAAGAATCGATGAATTTCCGAACACATTTAGACATCTCAGGAAACCAGTATTGTTCGTACAATTTGTCTAGGGTTTTCTCGCAGCCTAAATGTTGAAGTTCGTTATGAACGTGGCTAATAAGGGTCCAAATCATTGAGCGAGGCACCACTGGTAGCCATGAAGTGACTTTATTTCGGGTTATTTTCCTATAAAGTATTCCATCACGAACGTCGTACGTAGCCGCGACTGTATCGGGAAAATCATTGTTATTACATTTTACTACTAAATCTTGGATTTCGCTATCACGCTTCTGTTCGACCGAAAGCCAACCCTGATGCAATTCTACAAATTTTACCTCTTTTCTTCCTACAGGTACTGAAACCTTGTTGGCCTCGGGTAGTGGGTTTCTAGATAAATAATCAGCATGCTCCATGCGTGCGCCTTCGCGATAGATGATATCAAAGTCGTAGGCTTGAAGGAAAGCCCACCAACGGTGCACTCGAGGAGTGAGATCAACTTTAGATTTCGAGGCCTTCAATGAGTTGCAATCTGTGTAGACCTTGAAATGGCGGCCATATAGGTAATGCCTAAAGTGTTCTACTGCTCGTACGACGGCTAAGGTTTCCAGCTCGTACGAGTGGTAGCGCGATTCTACTTCAGACGTTCTTCGGCTAAAGTATTCGACAACATGTGGGAGATCATTCTTCTTTTGTATGAGAATAGCCCCATACCCCTCGGCGCTAGCATCGCAATGAAGTTCAACAGGTAAGTTGGGGTCAAAGATTGTCAAGACGGGTTCAGATGTAAGTATCGTTATGATTGTGTTACGAATTTCTTCATGCTTAGCATTCCAAGTGATTGGACCCTTTTGCTTTGTCAAGGGATATAGCGGACCCACGATTTTAGTAAAACCCGGTATGAACTTCCTAAAATACGAAGCTAATCCCAAGAACTGGCGCACGTTTGTGGCTGTTTTAGGCGCAGACGAGTCTATTAATGCTTGGATTTTACGTGAATTTGGTCGCACTTTACCGTTTTGAATATTATAGCCCAAATAATCAATCTTACACATCATAAATTTGCACTTAGCCAAATTCAAGGAAAATCCAGCCTTTGAAAGAGAATCCAAAACGTTATCTAAACGCTAAAGACCCTCAGTGATAGAACTAGAGTAACAAAGTACATCGTCCATATAAATGAGCGGTTTGTCTTTTAGTCCGCTTAATGCTTTCGTTATGCATCGCTGGTATACGGAAGGTGCATTTCGCAGGCCGAAAGGCATCGCCAAATATTCATACTGCCCTTCGGGTGTCACAAACGCTGTCTTTTCTACCGAATCGGGATGTATGGGTATTTGGTAAAAGCCCGACGCCATATCCAGGCATGAGAAGTAATGTGCGCCGTTAAGCTGATCTATTTGTTCCTCTATTCGGGGTAAGGGATAGTGCTCAGGTCGCGTATTGGAATTAAGCTCCCTATAGTCAACGCATAATCTATAGCTACCATCTTTTTTCTTGACTAGAAGGATCGGGCTGGCGAACGGTGAGCTACTCTCACGTATCACCCCAGCGTCTAACATATCTTGAACCTTTTCCCTAACTATTTCTTTCTCTGATGGAGCTAACCGGTAAGGGCACCTTTGTACAGTTTTGTGGGGATCGACTAAATGAATTTCAAGCTCTCCTGTTGTAACGCGTTTGCTAGGAACGCCTTCAATGAAGCTATCTGCGTATTTTTCAAGCAATTGTATGAGAGCGTCCCTATCGTTTCCTACAAGATCCGTGTCAACTTTCGAAAAGTCGGGTTTCACGTTGAGGCTAGAATCGCAAATGTTAGCTGTTTCTCTAGGGGAAAATAATAAGCGTTCGCTATCGATTTCCACGGTAATGCCCTTCTCTATGATGTCCCTACCTATTATTGCAGGTTCCGAGATGCAATTATCAGGAACTATGTGAAAATCTAACGTTTCGCTTATGCTACCAAGTTCAACCGTACTCAGAATTTGGGAAGTACACTTAACGTTTTCGGGCCCAATACCTGAAAGATAAACGAGATTCGTGCGCACAGTACGGTCAGCGTCAAAAGAAAGTGATCACTTAAATACCTTGTCGCTTTACTGTCACATAAGCAATGTCAAACAAGATTGTCTAATGTGTAAATGCGATAAAGTACAAAAGTAGCTTGAAGTGACCAGTTACTTTTGACGCTGACTGTACCACGAAATTTTGGAATATAGCTTTCTTTTAAAAGAGAACAAGAGGAACCACTATCAAATAAAAATGGTACAGGCTCACCGGAAGAAGTCCTCATGGTACCTCTCGACGTGCGCTGCTTGCATAAGTTGACTTCCTTCACCGGAGCTTCACTCTTCTTGTTTGGGCAGACTGTAGCCAGATGACCTGGTTTTCCGCAGGCGTAACAGGTCACAGGAGTAGATGTCTTCTCAGCGTGTCTCAGGGAACTCGATGCTATAGGCAAATGCGACGTGCCAGACTCTTTTTCCACCTTCCTCTTGTTACATTCTGCATAACGATGACCAGCTATTCCACAGAAGTGACATTTTCCAAGAAATCTCGAATCGGAAGTCTTGATCCTTTTTGCTTCGGGTTCTTGTGCATCGCTTGCGGCGTCAGACCGTCGTTTTAGGGTAATGCCACCTAATATTCTAAATAACTGTGCCCTATTAGTTATAATGTGGGCATTCAATTCGCGGCGCATAAAACCATCCTTGTGACATAGCACCGAAATTACGAATCCCGTCACTACTTCTTCCGTCAATTCCGTGTTGGGTATTCGTTCGATCATATTCCACAAACGCAGTGCCGCCTCCGCGGCAGTTTCTTTGATTCCTACTTGAAATCGTAGTATGTCATCAAAAAAATCTTGCATTAACCTCGGCTTAGAGAATTTAGCTATTAAAGTTTGTTTTACAATGTCCCACGTCAACTCGCTTAAGTTTAATTCAGTAAGACAGGCGGACGCACGCCCCTTAAGGGCATCTGTCAATGCTATAAGCAGATCAACACCCTTTAGAGACTTACTCCGTACAATTAGTTCGGTAACTCTGCACCAGTCTTCCACTTCAGTCTCGGTGTCATCAGGATTAAAAGGTATTAATTTCACCGTATTATTGCCGCTAGAAGTCCCGGACACTGGTGCTGACATTGCCAGTACTCGTGAAAGTAACGCCTCCATAATACTTAATAATTTGGCACCATTGTTTTCATTCGACGGCTTTTCCGTTTCTTGCCTTCGTCCGTCGAATCCCACTTCTGATGTAGGTTCAGGATGGGTTCCATCCGAGTCGGCCATGGCGACTCGAAGGTAACGGACGCGAAGTATAAAAATAACTCAACACTATGGAGAACAATCAAAGTACATTTAATCAAGAGATGAGAAATCACTGCGGTGCAATCACAAGTGTAATACTGGTATCTTAATTCGTTAATTTCTTCATATAAATAATCAAAGATCGTGGAGAATAAAGGCGATTCGTCAAAGACGCGGTGCGCGGCCTGTCGTCGTTCAACAAGTGAAGTGCAACATGGCCGCCGCCAACCGTCGATATGACGCTTCGCTAGATATGACAGATGGAGCTGTCACATCTTATTCTGCCAAAGCGCCGTCACATTTTAATTACTTTGTTATTATTTTGTTAAAGACTTAAATAACAAGATTAATATTAAACAATAACGTTTATGGGAATGGTCATATTTTTCCTTTACTTTTATTGCACTTTAAAATCTTAAAAATGAAATTAACAACAAATCAATTTAAATTGTTTTTTTTGTGTTTGTCTATCTTTGTCCTTAAGTGTATTACGACGGACTTAATGTACTGTCTGAATTAAATGAAAGAGGGTTTTAAATTTCCAATTAGAGTTGTGACTGAACTCCATTGTTGATGAATTATACAATTATTTCAAAAACACTTTACCAGGGGCTCTATGCAACACCATAACTTGTGGGAGGACCTTGTGCAGGGTCCTCCCGGGTTGGTACCACCTTCTTATCCATTAACCTACCGCCAAGCAGCAGTGTTTGCATTGTTGTGTTCCGGTTTGGGGATAAGACAGCCGGTGAAATGACTAGCATAGAGGCTTTCCATCTTAGTCCTCAGGGTTGGCAGTGCATTTGCAGTCTTGTGAATGAGAATGTCTATTATTGCGGTCACAGTTTCCAGTTACCATCAAGTGGCCTGTGTGCCCGTTTGCCTTCCTATGCCATAAAAATAAAAAATAAAAAACATGGTAGAACTATATCGCGTTTGATGTGCTATGGTTTTGTTTTTTACTCGCCCACCATGTCTGTCAAGTAAATAAGATATACCAAAACGTGGACATTACGATAACACCTAAAATGCAATATTTTTTCTTCTCAGAAGAATAAAGTCGCTGTTTTATCTTAGTATTTAAAAAACGGACTATTCTTTTTTTTACAGCTTCAATGAAAGCTGACTCATGTAACAAACGTTGAAAAAATTTTTTTTTGAAGAGCATTAAAAATAACCGAGATAGGTATCAAGATATTATTATAATTTAATAACCAAGATAAGCACACCATCCATCCACCATCCTCGTAGGCCATGCATGTGCGTGGGTGCGTGCGTGCGTGCGTGCGTGCGTGCGTGCGTGCGTGCGTGCGTGCGTGCGTGCGTGCGTGCGTGCGTGCGTGCTTGCGTGTGAGAGAGCGCGCGCGTGCGAGTGTGCGTGTGTGTGTCTGTCTTTATGTGTCTTTCTGTGGTACCGTAGCTCTTAAACAGATGAACCGATTTGTTATTTTTAATTTTATTTGAAGTGTTTCTTAGCTAGGTTTCATGAAAACTGGTTGAGCTATTTATGAGATACCAGCTCTGAAATATACCGGGGGTTTTTATCTATCTAATAATTATATAAAGCTGTCAAAAATATTTATACGCCCCTATAACACTGATAATAAGGTCTATGTTATCATAATATCAAAAACTCCGTAATAAAAACAAATAAATAAATAGGGGGACAATGCTACACCAATTGACCTAGTCCCAAACAAAACTCTAGGCTTGTACTATGGGTACTAGACAATGATATTAATATTTATATAGAGGAAAATATACTTACCGTAAAACCCCCTGACTTCGCCTGGGATAACTATCATCGCCTGTTTTTATAAAAGTGGAAATTCCCGCCTAGTTTTCAGGGCAGGTTCCACACAAAACTACTAAATAGAAAGTGTTGTCAATATTCTCGCATCAATTGTGGCTAACTTCATGCCGTTTACGATCAGTGCCGTCTTTTCGTACAAGTGACAGCACGTGTTTATTTTTACCTTGACTTCGGTATAAATAGTGCGAAACAAGAGATAAAGGTAAGCTTTTTCTTGACAAAGACAAAGACAAAGACCAAGACATTTATTCAGTAATAGTCTACAACGAATGCTCTTTCTTATAGTATTATTATTTTGTACTTAAGTTACGTTTATACGTCGCACTCCACTTTTATAAAAACAGGCGATGATAGGTATCCCAAGCGAAGTCAGGGGGTTTTACGGTATATACATAGAAAACATTCATGACTCAGGAACGAATATTCGCGCCCTATCACGCAAATATCTGCCTTTATCATGATTTGAACCCAGGACCGCTTGTTTCATAGGCAGGGTCACTTACACCTAGGCCAGCGCGTCGTCCAATCCATCGATCGTCTATAAACATTCGACACATTGCTACTTACCTACAACTAATTACAAACCAAACTAATCAAAGAGAAGCACACTATAAAGCTAATCGATGTGTTAATTTAACATTAGTAGCTACGAGGCTCCCGGCAAGGTTGTGATGAAGTCAAACATGTTGACAGGAGCCTTCATTTACTTGCTCAAATATGACATATTTACAGCCTGTTTGTATTGCCTTATAATTTGGCTGGCAACCAACGGGGCTCCACTTGGGACTCTTTAATTTATTGGGTGTCGAATAAAATATCGTTATTTGAACTGTCATTTAAATTTTGAAATCCCATCCTACTAATCATAAATCCGAAAGTTTGTAAGTGTGTGTGTTAGTTTGTTACTCTTTCACTATATACGGGGTGTCCCAAAAGTACCACGCCACAGTGACACTGGAGATTCCCCAGCCTCAGACGAACCAAACCAGCCTAACATGACCTCAGTAAAAGTTGCACCGTTTTCGAGTTATACCAATTTAAAGATTTTTCCAAATTTTCACCTCTTTTGACATTGTAAGTGCTCGTATTTACTGGGATAGCTTTAGAATTTAGTTTTTTTTATTTGTGCGCGTTTATGAATAGTTGATTAAGATGATAGAAGCATTATTATGTCAATAACTAATGTAAAAGTTGGAAAAATACTGTAATGAACTTGACTTAAATTATCATCAACATAGTAATTTAAACTTTGAACACCTGCCATAACTTTTTTTTACTACAAACGAAATGAGCAAATAACTTTAAAAACATGCGTATTTTATGCCAATTCAAAAATGGTATGATACATGATATCTTAATGCATAAAAGTAGGAATTCGAATGACATTTGCCAATATGGATCCTCGGAAATCAATGCTAATCATCTAAAAAAATATTCATAAACGCGCACAAATAAAAAAAACTAAATTCTAAAGCTATCCCAGTAAATGCGAGCACTTACAATGTCAAAAGAGGTGAAAATTTGGAAAAATCTTTAAATTGGTATAACTCGAAAACGGTGCAACTTTTACTGAGGTCATGTTAGGCTGGTTTGGTTCGTCTGAGGCTGGGAAATCTCCAGTGTCACTGTGGCGTGGTACTTTTGGGACACCCTGTAATGGCTGGATGGATTTGGTTGAAATTTAGAATAGAAATAGTTTATAACGCATACTTTTCGTCTCGAAAATATTTAAAGTTCGAACGAAGTCGAGGGTAAAAGCAAGTAGTAATGTAACACTTATTAAAGGGGGTCTTATAAACTAGGTCAAATCATATAGCTTTAACATTTTATCGTATTGTATTTAACTTAGCCGCCATTACTGTCAGGTAAATAAGAGATATCACTACAAATAATCAAAAGCAATATGGTTTAGAAAAATAGAACCCCTGATGTAGTGAATGAATAAAATACATTGTTCGTCGGAAATGTTCGTATTTATCTCGATTACTGATGTGCCCAAGGAAACTTTCCAAAATTGCGGAAAATTTCATGTAGGAAAATTTCGGGAACTTCTCACAATTTTGTATGGGGATTGAAAATTTCCGCTTCTTAAATTTAAATTTCCTATATTTCTTGTGAAAGTTTCCGGAAATTTCTTGCAACTTTTCCAACTTTTTGGAAACTGTCTGCAACTTGCACATCAGTAATCTCGATTCAATTATTAAAAATTAACAGCGTCGCTATTGCCTAACAACGCGACTATTGCGGCTTCAAAGTAGATCAATTGTTTTCATTTTGTATGCAGACCCGCATTCGAACTGTCTACATGAAAACCATTGCGATTGCAAGTGCATTAGTCAATAAGCACTGTGATCCGACAAAAAACGAACTTGGGCTGTTTTTTTTTTTTTTTCTTTTTTTTTTATGGCATACAGAAGACAAACGAGCACACAGGCCACCTGATGGTAAGTGAAAACTGTGACCCATAGACATTCGCATTCACAAGACTGCAATGCAATCCTAAGACTGCAAATGCGTTGCCAACCCTGAGGACTAAGATGGAATGCCTCTATGCTAGTCATTTCACCGGCTGTCTTATCCCCAAACCGGAACACAACAATGCGAACATTGCTGTCTGGCGGTAGGTTAATGGATAAGATGGTGGTAGCGATCCGGACGGACCCTGCACAAGGTCCTACCACCCGCAAAACATGTAAACGTTTCTTGTCCTTTGTTTATGGGGCATTTTTTGCAAATGTCAGTAACATTCAAAGCAACAAGCCTTTCATTTTGTAAATGAAAACGATTGCTATTATGACTGCGTTAGGCAATAGCCCCTCGGTCACTCCGGGACAAACTTGACATCAAAATGGAGATGATTATTCTCTTTTATAAATACTAATCCCACAGAAAGTAAATAAAAGGATGATCATATCATTGTAAACTAGTAAACATAATAACGTAACTTTTGTCTTTATTATAGAGACGTTGTAAAAGTTCTTTGGTTGACTAGAAAAAAAAGAATATTTGCATCTTTACAAGTGAGGAAAAATTGACGCTCAAGACTCTATTTTAAAATAAACTTAAATAATTTTAACGTTTCCTAAAGCCCAGTGAGGAATAAACCTAATTGTCGAGTGAGACTCAATTAGACTCGGCAAAATTATGATTTCACAGAACGTATTTATTTTGCTATTTTTATACAGACACATCTAATTGGTAATACAAACCACTTGATTATGGCTCAGATGATGATGGATAATGAATTCCACTAACTCATTTGTTTGCATTAGCTTTCTTTAACTATCTTTACATTTCTAATAAAACTAATAATTAAAGTCCTAAAGTGTGGCTACCCTACATTTATTACCTAACTGTCTTATCTGTCACTCGATGTTATCAATCTAATTTAAGACTGGTTTACACTTTGTGAAGTAGCAAGTGAAGGTAAAAAGTGATAAAGTTATCAATTTTTTTACTATGATTATGTAAAGAAAACGTTTACACATTACTTAGGCCCTGTTTACACTTTTTTAAGTGCAAGAGTGAAGTTCATACTCGTACATTTGCTACTTGCCATTTGACAGCAAATGTATGAACTTCACACTTACTCTTAACAAAGTGTAAACAGGGCCTTACACGTTGATTTTACTAATCACTTTACACCTGTAGCTCTCACCCGCACTTGCTACTAAACAAAGTGTAAACCAGCCTTAAACATAAGGAGAAGGGCATAAAATCAAAAATATTAAGGGCCTGTTTCAAAATTGACGAATAAATTTATCTGCGATTTAAAGTTATCCCTCTTCTTGTCTTTTTTCTAGTTTAAGAAAAAGACAGGGCTAAATGTATCTGTCAAATATGCTTTACTTGTCCATTGTGAAACTGGTAATAAAAGTCTATAGCTAAAATAGTTTTAACCAAAAAATATTCCCTAATTTGTTTAATAACCCGTTTTAGGCATAATCTAATATTCAAGTCAATAATTAAGCGGTAACTTTAGTAATGAGGTATAATTAGGACAATTAGACCGTGACGGCGTAGCACGATATTAGCCTGAAATTGTAATGATGTTTGGTTCCAAAATGTTACTCTACTAAATAAACTTTATAATAAAACTGTTTATGTTACGCAGTGCCCTACATATTATGCAGATCGCGCACGAACGCGACGATACGCGAATAAAGCAAACAGCTGCGCGTCTCAAAATTGTCACGATGTACAGTCAGCATCATGTATAAGGGAACATTCAAAGTGCTCAAATAGTTTGGTACACCATACAGTGCGATAGCTATTGGAAGGTGCTTCCGATGATTTATTGTCTAACGCACCCGCAAAAGCAATCGTTTTCATTTTGACAGTCCAATAAATAAATAAATAAATACATACATACCTTCACGCCTTCATTCCCAGAGTGGGCTAGGCAGAGCTACAGAATTACCAACAACTCCAAAAACTTGTTGATAACTCTGTAACCACAATTTGCACAATTAGGCTAAGATGTTTCAACAGTGTATATTAGTGACAGGTAGCAAGCCCATCGCCTAATGTCGGGTTCCTATATTCAATCCGAGGATAGATAAGGCTTACCTCGGGTTAAAATTTGACATTTGCCCATACAAAATGTGTCAAATTTTAATCCGAAGTAAACCTATCTGTCCGCGGATTGAATATAGGGTTTGGCCGTTAGTCGCCTCTTACGACTTCCACGGGAAGACATGGAGTGGCACAATTCTAAGCCGGCAACCACACGGCATAGTAAATAAATATAAGGGGAAAATGTCACACCAATTAACCTTGTTCCAATTTAAGCTGTAGGTTTGTATTATGGGTACAAGACAATGATATAAATACTTATATAGAGAAATATATACTTAAATCCATGACTCAGGAACAAATATTCGCGCTCATCACACAAAAATCTGCCCTTACCGGGATTTGAACCCAGGACCGCTAGCTTCGTAGGCAGGGTCACTACCAACTAGGCCAGCGCGTCGTCAAAAATGGAATGGAATGGAAATTTTGAAGCCGATTGTGATTGCGAGTGCGTTAGACAATAGCGACGCGGGTCTGTGCCTATCTCTGACTCACCCTCTTGCGCTCTTATTAAGAGCGAGTGAGAGATAAGTACAAACCGGAATTACCTTCTAAATGCTCACAGACTGTACTGAACTATTTGAGCACTTTAAATGTTCATCATCATCATCATCATGTCAGCCGAAAGACGTCCACTGCTGGACAAAGGCCTCTCCCAAGGCTCTCCACTCAGCCCGGTCTTGTGCTTTTCGCATCCACCGCTTTCCCGTGAAAATAAATGTTACCGTGATGTTACCTTATACACGACGCTGAGCTGACAGTAGTACAAGTACATTTAAGTGTGCGGTGTATGCGCGCGAAACGACGCGAACGGCGCAAGGCTTGAATTTTTCGAGCGAATTTATAAAAATGTTTAGTACCAATTTCACCATACGATGTAAACTACTTAACAGACGATAAAAGATATGAACTAAGAGACGATTAAAATTGATAAAATTTAACATCGCATGGTGAAATCGGTAGTTTTACATTTTGAATTGTTAACAGCGCAGTGGCTCCATTCTACTCGTTTATACCATATTGACGTCTTATAGCTCCTATTTAGTATAATATACTATAGTAATAAAGGCCGAATTAAGCCCCAGTTCGCTTACGTAGGACACGTTGCGCAGTAACTAGGATCCTATTTGGCCACTGCAAATTGAACACACTAATGCGCAACAGAATTATCTATCACAGGCAACAAATAGACCTACAGTAGATATGAGTACAACCCCTCACTGAACAAAGCATCTAGAAATTCCTGGACGCAGCGGGTCTTCGTGGTGAGCTCAAAACAAAAGGCTGTCACAAAAAACCAGCATTGGTCGAAGTGGCCCCCGAGGCCCATCTCAACCCCCAATAATAAACAGTAGTTAGTCGAAGCAAATGGCTCATTTTTTACAAGTCGCCACACGTGATGGACAGCACTGATATAGTAAATTTTGATACAAGTGCGGAAAGTATGTCATTTACATCGAGTCCCGAGGCGCCTTGGCCCGAACTGCAAGCGACAAGACTCAAAACGAGTGAAAATGACAGTTCCAAACGTGTACCAAACGACGTCTTTTAATACATTTGCGAAAAAATGTGTATCTGCGTATTTATTTATTTATTTATTTAAACTTTATTGCAAAAAAGAATACACTTCATATACAAAAGGCGAACTTAATGCCGTAAGGCATTCTCTACCAGTTAACCTTTGGGCAAAGCAGAGATCGTGGTGGCGGTGCAACATAGGGTCTAACATACATACATACATACATAAACTCACGCCTTCATTCCCAGAGTGGGGTAGGCAGAGCTACAGAATTACCAACAACTTTTAAAACTTGTTGATAATTCTGTAACCACATTTTGCATAAACAGGCTAAGATGTTTACCAGCGTAACAGGTCTAACATATATGTTGCTTAAACGTAATAATATATACCTACATACCAATATATTAAAACGAATATAAATACTTACATAAATACATAATATAAAAAAATAAATGAGGATAAGCACAAAAGATTACAGATAACACCATCAGAAAAACAAGAACTTGACTATTCTACCTACAAAAAGAAACAAAATCGCGAACTTTCTTTTTAAAAGCAAACTTGTTCGGTGTTTGCTTGATTTTAAGGGGAAGGTCGTTCCAAAGTCGTGCTGCTTGAAGTGCGAAAGAGCTGGACATGAAGCCTGTGCGGTGAAGAGGGATGGATAGTGTGATATTGTCAGAGGATCGTAGCTGACGGAGGTGGGTGGAACCAAGAAATTTAAAAAAACATTTTAGATAATCAGGAGATTTAGGATCATACAGGATATTATATAGGAAACAAAGTAATCGGATTTTGCGACGTTGACGAATAGGAAGCCATTTAAGTTGAGAGCGGAAGGAAGACACATGATCATATTTACGAAGACAGAAAACAAAACGAATACAATTATTAAGAAGGCGATCAAACTTATCCAGTTGTCCCTCGCTCAGGTCCGGATAGCACACGTCACCGTAGTCAATGACGGCGTAAATGGCGTATGTGTGTATCTGTCTTTTTCCCCCCGGAACTCTGAAGTGAGCTTAACGTGTGCACTTAAAACAATTTTTTTAACGCAAGTACTAAGAGTGATTAAACATAAGACGTACCTACATAACCAACAGTCCACCGCGCTGTATCGGGCGCGACCTCCCACCCGCCGCTGCGCCTCACCGTGCTACTTCCTCACAACCTCAGCGCTCCCGCTTGTTCCATCTAGTCATACACTTAGTTCTACATGTATGATTAATAAGAAAAAAAAACCGCTTAGTTCTACATCCATGTATGACTTCTTTGAACACGTAAAATGGTACTTTTTTGTTCTGTCTAGTCATACACCTACACGATGTGTACAAAACGAGTTGTTTTAAAACCTACCTCATTTTCATATTTACATATTTACATTTTTATTTGTACACATCGTGTAGGTGTATGACTAGACAGAACAAAAAAGTACCATTTTACGTGTTCAAAGAAGTCATAAATGGATGTAGAACTAAGCGGTTTTTTTTTTCTACATGTAGAACTAAGTGTATGACTAGATGGAACAAGGGAGCGCTCCTGGTATTTTATTTAAACATGCCAACTCTTTGGTTGGATGCACGGCTTATATTTAACAAAAATGGAAAGTGCAAATAAGAAAAGTAAAAAGCACTAGTTCGGAAAAACCTACTTTCCGCACGATTTACAGCTACAAAAAGTACAACTTTTTCAGCAACTGTATTATAAAATAACTCTTTTATTACTTCTTTTATACACATTCGCGGCAAATTCTCTGCGCACCCGTGGCGAGTTCGATGCAAACACTTTCACTATTCAGCAGGAATAGGGAATATGCATGTTTTTTTTTTACAGCTTCAATTAAAGCTGATTCATGTAACAAACAGATCACAAAAATCATTTTTTGAATAACTATAAAAATAACCAAGATATAAGCCAACAAAGATTTGTTCCTATCTCTTTCTAGAAAAACGGAATTTTACATGGAGTTTATATGGCCGCAGTGCACAATGACGTCACGGTGCACATCGGATCTCTCTGTCTAATTAGAAGTTTGAAATGCTTATAACTTCCGTATTTCTTGACCGATTTTAATTTTAATTTCCGTTTTGGTGATCTCTTTTACGGTATTTTCATATTTTGATGAGAAATGCTATTTTTAAAATCCATGCATATTCCCTATTCCACAGCCATGCAGTGGGATGCACGCGACGCCATGCAAATTCTACATAATTAAGTTTTGCGCATCAAACTGTTTTGGGCATGTGTCACTGACATACATTTCATGCGTCTGTAGGAATACTAAGATAATACTAATTGATACTAAGCAAATTTATACCCACGTGAGCAATTCCGCCTTGACTAGTGATGGGCGGCTTGTAAGTTTCAAAAGTGAAAGATTCACTTAAATTTCTGCAATATTTTGAAAGTTTCAAAAGTGAAACTTTCACCTAAAATTTCATGCAATATTCTGGAAGTTACTAAAGTGAAATCGTTTAATTTACGAAATTTACTAAAGTTTTGTAATGTAACATAAGTAACGGAAACTCTTCATGAATTTTAAATGAAATTTACTTGTGTCGAAATCATTTCCATCTAATCATGTAACTTTCAGAAGCTGTTCTTTTCGCAGTTAAGGAAAATTTTATGTTTCAGAAATCGCTCATCAATCATACAACTAGCCTTGATTCACGCTTGTAACACGTTCACAAATCGTTAGTGTAGTGAGACGGCACCAATGATGGACACTTTTAGCTGACAGGCACCAGTAACGGACACTTCACTCTCTTCACTTCACAACATACAACGCGTGTCAATGAATTCACTACTTTCACGTCACCACAACTGGCCTCGCTTCCTAGGAAGTTAACGTGTTTTTCTCATTTCACTCATTCACCATTTTGTATATTTTGACACAATATTTCAAATTTCTTGCAATCTTGTCTTCTAGCCACACAATTAATTTCGAGAGTTTGATTTAAATACTTCATAGGATAACAATAAATGACTATGACGATGACGATTACGATTACGACACTATTGTCAGCTTTCAAAAGTACCGGTGCCACTACAATACATACGTTCCTAAATAAATTGTTGCAAAACAGATGAATAACCCTTATGTTCTGTTAAATAAGAATCAAGTATCCATTATTGGTGCCTTGTCTATTACTGGTTCCATCACCCTATACGCCTTTTATCATTTTTGGGGTTGACTTTCTTGCTTCCATTTCTATAAGTACCTTGAAGGGGTGCAGACTCGTGGTCACACCAGGTTGTCACACCACTACTATTCGACGGAGCCCTGCCTGAGGCAGGGCTCCTATTTCTGAGCGATTTGCCCTTCAGGCATCTAAAGATACCACATGAACCTAACCTACCTACTTTTGCGGAATAAAAATGATTTCTGTCGAATTTCCGACCAAAGCGAATAGCAGTGGTGTGACAATTTGGTGTGACCACGAGTCTGCCCCTCCTTGAAGATACAGCGTCGCTCGGGTTGAAAACGAAATTTCCCCGTTGATCACAGGACATGTTGATCCTCGTAGTCATACTGATTTGACAAATTAGTATGACCACCAGGAAACGCGGATCACAACTTGCAAGATCGACTATTCGCTCATCACGATTAATTGAAGCAGTTGGTATCTATTATGCCTTTCGCGACAGTGGTCCAACTACTTTGTCCAACTGACCAATATTTTCCATTTGAATATCAAAAATTTGAATATTGCGGCACACGCTGGGGACACACGCTACACACGTGACATATGCCTAAAACAACTTCGTAGCTCACGAGTGAAGAATGCGTGCGAAGCTTGTGCCACAGGGGTATTCCGGCTTTACCCCTCGTATGCTTAAGCACGGATTCGTGCATAAATGATGAATAGCTTTTTTATTTTTTTGAATAAAATAATATACAGAAGAGATTATTAAAATTATAATTTATTGAACAACTACAACAAATTCTGACCTTAACGAACATTATTACATTTTTTAAGTTGTTTTATAACTTTATATTTTATATTTGTAATATTCCTATAAAATTATTAATAATTTCGATTTTTTAACCCCCGGCTTATAAAAGGCCATTAAAAATACTAAAAGAATCCTTTATAGCTTCGTGGTATTGTCATTGCATTTAAAATTTTGCTGTACTAAAATGTTACTTTACAATCCACTATATTATTTACATACATACATACATAAACTCACGCCTTCATTCCCAGAGTGGGGTAGGCAGAGCTACAGAATTACCAACCACTCTAAAAATTTGTTGATAATTCTGTAACCACATTTTGCACAACTATATTATTTCTTGATAAATAATAAAGGACACCGGCATGTAACGTTCCCAGGTACTTATGTGTGTGCTCGGGTAGCTTATGCCACGTTACTGATACACAAATGAATGTATTTTCGCAGCGCACGCTCATAGTACCCCAAGCGCAATTGAGGTTAAGTATCCGTATATGGTCTTTCTATGATACCTTTTCGTGCAATAGGATTGTTGACATGCTCTGCTATTAAGAGGCTTCTTAAAAGAACAAAACTGGCAACAAGGAATTTTTTCGTTTTTTCGATTAATGAAAAATTAAAAGAAATTAACAATAAATTTTATGATGAATCTATGAAAAACAATAAAGTTAATGAAACACTGTAGGTAAGTAAAACTTTCAAATTATTTGTAGAGAATTGAAAATCCAAATTTCCTTACAATTAAATTTTTTAAATAAATACTTTCCAATAGTCAAGAAAACGAAAATACGCAACGTTGCCAGCACATTGTGTAGGACAGCTCTTAACATCTTATGGTATTATGTGCATTTTAAGCCAGCATAGGCGGCGAGAGGGGGTTCGGGCCGGTGGGGGGAGCGGGGAACGCAGAGTAGGGTGCGGCGGCGGGCGGGGTGAGGAAGGCCACGCGCAGTGGTTGCGGCGTCTGTATCTTCTGCCGTTCTACTGCACCGGTCACCAGGGTGTAAGCTGCCGCGAACACAGTCACCGCCTGCAGAATTATCCAGTATTAAGAAAAATTATAATCATCTTATTAATTAAGCAAACCTTGATGAAGGTCTCCCCACACTGTATCTTATCGTGTCCACCAATCAAATTTTTTTTGACCCTTTATTGGGTGTCCTGCCGTTTGACCAAAAGTCATTTGGCAAAATTACACTTGGCTTGGCTCCCGCCTTGGCCTTCGAGGTTGTTTTTTTTTCTGCCCAGGGATAGATAAACTAATTGCTAAATGATTAATTGCTAAGTGAGTTTTTGTAAGATGATACTTTTGTCAAATCTCTCGTTTGCCAAATGATCATTTGGTGAAACGTTGTTTGTCAAATGACCATTTGTCAATAACTTTTTGGTCAAACATTAGTGAAACCCTATATTGGCTATATGTTCTGCAAGCGATGTGCCCCATCTACTATCACGTAAGTCTAGAAATTCTTAGGGCAATGTCGAGGACTGATTCTTGTCAAATATTTTCATCCCTGATTCGATCATGCAGTGAAATTCCGAGTACAGGTCAGGCAAAAGAAACGCAGTACCTTGGTCTTGTGGCTAACTTTGGGAGTGACCTTTGTCTAACAGTGGATATATTTTAGTTAAAATGATGGTGATGATACTGAAGATGAACTAACTGCTTTATAACTCGACTGCAGTAAAGTGGCTCGCCCACGACAAATCACCGATGTGTTACTTTATAATAAAATTGATTGGGAGTGTTCCCCTTCCGAGGCAATTTTTTTTTGGCAGGGTTAAATGCCTGTGACCCGTATTGCTATTACAGTCTAGATTAGTTTATTAAATACGGCCCTATGCATGCCAGTCTCAGCTGGGATACCAAGGGACGTGTCAAACCTGCATGGACTTAAGAATATTGTGAAGCTAAAAAATTCTGTACAAAATACGATAACGTTTCTCTCCCATTAAACTTAGTCCGTTTTTTTTAGATTTTTCAATATGTTGTAGATATCATGCAAAACTATGTCTGTATGTTTTCCTTTCCATTTTTTTTAAATGAAACAAACATAGAAAATATGTACGTACAGCCCTAGTTCTTTTTAATACATACATACATAAACTCACGCCTTCATTCCCAAAGTGGGGTAGGCAGAGCTAAAGAATTACCAACAACTTTTAAAACTTGTTGATAATTCTGTAACCACATTTTGCACAATTAGGCTTTCTTTATAATAACTACAACATATTCAAAAATCGTGAAAACCGAACTTGATTCAGGGGGTGAGTAACGTTTTCGCCCGGAGCCTAAACTTGTATGGATTTTAAGACAGCCACGCAATTGACAACATTTCAAAAAAAAAGCATTATTGTTTTTTCGCGTTTATAATAGCTGGTTAAAAATTAGACTACCCGTATTTCTTGGTTTTTCTTTATTTAACTTAAATTCGTCGTAAATAATTTATTAAAGAAATAGTCATTAAAAAGACCGTATATACAAAGTCAGGAATACTGATGTAGTGATCTTAGCCTGATATAAAATAAAAAAAAGTAACTTTAAACAGAAACAGAACTGTCATGTCATGTCACTCACTTGTCAATCATTCGCTGCCGTTCGTTCAGAAATTTGTTATTTTGCGTAATTTAATTAATTACGTAATTTGTAGATGCCATTAAAATAAATAAACTATTTTGCGTAGAATCGAAAGCGTGTCGTTAGAATGAAGTAATCCGTCAGACAGATACAAAATGAACATGACAGTTGCATATTTTTTTGAATTCCTTTGGTAATAAATGGACTAAGGGCACTATAAGTGTATTCCTAAAATTCACAATCCAACTTTTTTTACTGTTTTTCCTAAATATAAAAAAAAACTACTGCATAAAAAAATCCAAAGATATTTTTACTGTAATCAGCAGTGTAAAATCTAGAAACTGTATTTTATTTTACTACCTTAGCCCAAAATGAATAAAATTGTTGTCAATTCAAGTGGCGCTTCAGAATCTTATTAAACGGTTTATGTCTGTTATTGCATTGTTAGCACGGGGCTACGAGGTCGCTTTTTAGCTCCAAAACGTAGCCCCAATAACGTTCTTGGCTGCTGGTGGGAGTGCTAATATTTTTTTTTTTATGGCATGGGAAGGCAAACGATCACACAGGCCACCTGACGGTTAGTGTAAACTGTGACCCATAGACATTCGCATTCACAAGACTGCAAATGCGTTGCCAACCCTGAGGACTAAGATTGAATGCCTCTATGCTAGTCATTTCACCGGCTGTCTTATCCCCAAACCGGAACACGATAATGCGAACACTGCTGCTTGGCGGTAGGTTAATGGATAAGATAAGAAGTCCTCCCACACACAAAGAAAAAAAACCACTGAAAGCACACCATTTACTCAACTGGAACAAAGTTGATGCCGTCCAACTCACAATGTTGACAGTGATAAGGGACAATTCGATATAAATTGCAAAGTCGACGAGTTCCAATGTCACTGGACTTCATCTAAGCTACTCATTTGCATTCAGCACCAAATTGTAACCGATCAGCTGACTGTTGTCTTTTTAAAGTAGCGAGCTAATGACTAATTGGGTACGGTGTCCATGCGGGCAATAGTACTGTTTTTGATTGTGATTTCTAACTAGTAATACAGGATGATTGATAGCTAGGTGCGAAACATTAACAGGGTGATAGAACAGCTCATAAGCTATCGATTTAGTCCCCATGTATGTTCAGTAATTGTTATTAGTTTCGGAGATATTGATCATTATAATCGGAATTATTGTAATTTTTTCCTATATCCGTGGTACAAAGAACCCCTAAATTCATGTAATAATTTTAAAAATCAGTGTTTTCTTGCCTGATTAGAATCACTATGAACGAAGGAAGATTTTAACAGGTTCCCTGTCCCATGAGGCACATGTGCCATGAGTGGTTTTACTGGTCTGTCCATGAGGCACATGTGCCTCATGCCCATTGATGTTAATTAATACTTAATACATAACACATACGATTGAGTGTTTAATGTCATTATTACTAATGGGGACGTGTGGAAAGAAGGTTGCACATTGCTTTTGTACTGTTAACCTGACCTTTTGAACGCCAAGCGGCGAAGTAATCCGGCGTGCTACTGACGCCACAGCAATAAAACAAAGTGTAGAGCTCTTAAAAACTAGTGATTGCAAAACGCGGACAAAATGTGGGTTTTTCGAGATGTGGCTAGTTATATTTGAATAACATTAGGCAAAATAGAAGGAAGATGGACAAAGCAATAATACAAACATAAAAATATAAAAGTAGGTTTATTTATTACGTGTTTTACCGTCTTTGGCGTTCAAAAGGTTAAAGCTTAGCTAAGGCGCTGTCTCCACGAGCGAGAGAATCGCGACGAGTCCGCCCTTATATCGTCGGAGAATCTCCACGAACGAGCGATAATTCCGCCGCGTATCGTCACGAGTCGTAACGGAATCGCAGCATTTCCGCGGCGACTCGTAACGGTATCGCCGCGTTTAGTTGACGACGCGTTGTAAAAGAAAGAATTCAGTTACGTGCTAGACGAGAGCGAAATAAGTAGTGTCTCAGTCGATAAAATAATTCTTTATTATGGATATAGTGTTGTAAAGGGCAGGTCTCTCTCTCACTTCAAGTATAAACTTTTCAATGTCAAACATTGTACTATTGTTTAAAAAGCTTGTTGAAACGTCCTTGCTTGACGAGAGGTAACGCTGAAATGACGCTGTGTTTGACAGCGCGCCCGCTGCGCGCTCGTCGCGAGAGCGCCACGAGCGCGCGGTGGGCCCGCTGCTAGTCGCGACGGGCTAGCGACGATGTAATGACGTTTCGCTCGCTCGTTGACACTCGTCGCATCGCGGCGATAATATCGCCGTATGGAGACGGCTCCATAGAGAGTGTATAGAAATACGTGGCACGACGATAATATCGCCGCGATTCTCTCGCTCGTGTGGAGACAGCGCCTAGCTTTGCACCTTGCTACCTATCACTCTGTATAATCAACTAACCAAGATAATGATGATAGCCGAAGCGAGAGCAGCAAGCGCGTTGGCATAGTTACGTAGTTCTACCATGGCTGGACGCAGGCAGCCGTTGGCGAATACTGGCGTCTCACAGGGCTCCATGCGTAGCTGTCAAACAGAGATAATAAGATAACTCAACCTGTAATCGGGCCGGTGCAGCAGCTGATCAGGCCCAAACCATCAAGCGCCGCAAATATTTATCATTATTAAATAATTACGAATTTGTGGTACTTGCAGTGCAGACTATCGGACCTTGGTCAGCCGATATAATGAAAAGCTTTATTAGAACTGTGTCATCCATACCATACCTCTCCCACAGGATTGGGCTAGCTATCCAGAGAGGTAATGCAGCCAGTGTCATAGGGACCATGCCGCGAGCGGACCTGCTAGAGGGGGTGTTCTTTTTATAGTGGTAATTATTATTTTAATCTTTAATACATACATACCTTCACGCCCGTAATCCCAGAGCGGGGTAGGCAGAGCCACAGAATTACCTACAACTTAAAAAAGTTGTACATTATGCAGCAACCACACTTTGCATTAATTATCTTATTAATTAAGTACATTAATATATTTCTATGTATCAAACAGAGATTAATAATAATGGTGTCCAAAAGCTAGCTCTCACACGATCTTATTAAGAGCGAGTGAGAGAGAAATACAAAGCTGAAGCATCTTCTACGTGCTCGCAGACTGTAGTGCAGCCGCTTTACCACATCGTTTATATGCATTTTTTTAACCCACCATCGAACTGTGCCATAGTGACGATAATATCAAACAAAATTCACTGTGAAACAGTTGCATGGTGGGTCAGGATTTCATTTTGCATTTAGCTGTGAGTGCACCGGTAAAACATCGTGAGAACTGAGTGTGTAAAAGTGGGAATTAGACTGACAGTAAAAATGCAGAATTTAATTGCTGTCTTACTTTAACTTTAGTTCTAGAGCAAGTAGTACAGTTTTTATGTCTTTTTCTTTCTTAAAAGTTAGAGTAAGATAGCGCAGTCAACTTCTGAATTTTTTATTGCTAAACTAAATATTTCTTAAGAGCCGAGAATAAAAAAAAGTAGTATATCGAGTGTTTATAGTACATTATTTCAGAGACTGGGAAAATGGCTGTTGCGGGACGAGTAGTTAGCGTGGCCGAAAAGCAGTCGAGGCTGCGCTCATACGAGTTCAGCAACCGCCCTGCCCGGCTTTAGCTTGTATAGTGCTTTTCTCCAACAATGCGAGAAAATGTAACACAATAGTTAACATTATTAAACACAGTCCCAAAATTTTATTTAAAAAAAACAAACAGGTACGATTTAGTATGACGTAATAAATTCAATTTGAATAAAATAAAGTTAAAATAATAATGTTGATAACGAGTTTGTTATTTCGGCAATTTATTTCGTTTTTAACACAATGTCAAACTATTTGATTCACTTTTAAATACGCCGTAAACGCTGTTTGAAAATGTAAAACTGTTTAGTCTATGCCATATAAAAAGTAAAATATACAAGGAAGAATTCTGTGGTCCTAGTGAAAAAGGGTTTAAGTCTAGTGCTGTCCGTTCATGTATTATACCCTTTTTTATTCCGAGTTAAGTCGACTTGTACCCTTTTTCACTAAGACCACAGAATTATTTTTATTGGACGAGTGTTTGGCTGTTTGTAGTTAGTTATCCTAGTCCAAAGAAGGTTTTTAAAAGTGAACCAGGTACGTAATGAAATTTTCGCGGCCGCTGCCGTTGGTCATTTTTCATTTTGCCTAAGTTTACCTAAAACTCGGAATTTTGCGGGCTGATTTTACAACAGTAAGTTAAAAATTTCCGAGCACATAGGAGAAAAATATTTTAAGTAAGCCCAGCGTATTTGCGAAAACCGGTAGGAGCTATCATTTCCTTTTATTTTCCTTAACGTTGCTGGTTGCTATGTGACATGTGTGCGTTAAATTTTCTATTAAATACTTGAGTTACCTTCTTCCTTCCTCCACGGGCGCAGCAGGAGGCAGGCAGAGTGCTGCGATGGCGGAACCAGTCCGTATGACCCTGGACTCCACAGCAACGCAACTGAAAGCACAAACAAATGTAAATTTAGAGGATTTTACTGACGGGCAAAATTAAATTTCATGGGAAAAGTCGGTAACGCCACGTAAGTAAACAAACTAACAAAAACTTTATGTTGCTTAACGTTCTTTCGAAATATTGAAAGCATAGAATGTGCGAAAAGTCAAGGAAGAAAGCAAACTTTGCAAACCTCAATCTGGAAATACTAAGAATGAGGAATGCCTCTCATCAGGTGTTTTATCTTACTTTTAGATTATTGGGTCCAGATGACAATTTTTTTGATACCAGTATTGAAAATACTTATTACTGCTAAAAAAAAGATAAAAGATGTTTATTCAGTAAGTAGGCCGCACGGGCACTTTTACACGTCAAAAATCTACCAGCGCTTCGCAAGATACCACTGCTGAGAAGAAACGCCGCAAGAAACTCAACCATTACAATTTGCATTACAATGCCACTTATCATGTTTCGACCTAAAAAAGCCTAACTATGTAATATGCTAGAGGACGGTGCCGTCGTACACTTACTTCTCTATTTCTTTCCTTAAGTTAATTTTAGAACCTAGCGTACCAAAAAAGCGATAGGCATTTTACTTGCTCCAACGGCAATCATGATAGTGTCGTTGAATAGATTATACAAATAGACATTTTAACTTCACTATACGTAAACATACATTTCCAAGGGATATACTTATAAATTAAATATAATATTTTGGTGGGTATCACGTTCCATAAATATTGGCCTATTGTGCTTCCAAATCCCTAGGCGCAGCGGTTTAAGTTAGGTTATGCATTTTCCGTCATTCTGTCAGTCAGTCAGTCACGGAAGATATTTAGAAGTAGATATTAAATTGTAAGTAATGGGTGGCTGACGGATGCACATTACGTCAAAATAATTTCAACCGATGTATCCGTAATACGGTTATGACTACTGATTTATAATATAATAAAAATTGCATATTTTTTCATTCATAAATTCATACATACATACATTAAATCACGCCTGCTTCCCAGAGTGGTAGGTAGAGGCCACTTCTTTCCACTTGCAACGATCTTGACAAATTTCTTTCGCTTCTTCTACATTCATACATCGAGTCATGCACGCACGTCGGTTTCGGGTACTAAAGATTCGGCCCTTTTCCAGTATTTCTCCGATAAATAAATAGTACTTAAAATTTAATAAAAATCTTATCCATCTTATGCTTTCGTTACCGTATTGCATCCGTCAGCTGCCCTTTAATTATAAGATTTACATCACACTGCATCGAGGCGAAGGATCCCCGTATGGCGGGATCTATCGACTCAAGCGCCATGGCACGGTGCATGCTGGCGTTGAGCGAGGCGGTGTCACGCAGGCTGCGCGTGATGCCAGCTGCGGACACCAGCCCCATGCTGAGGAGCATCATTGCCGCTGTCGATACGCATAGCAGCTGCAAATACAAGTAGTTTATAAATTAGAAGAAGGTCGTCATTTCCTTTTAAATACTTCTTAAGTTAAATACAAGTAATAATATCTTAACTTAAATTGGTCGTAAATATTGCTGGCAACTGTACAATTGTACATTCTAATTTTTGTGTTATGATCTTCAACACATTAATTAATACATTAAAAAAAAATATAGACATACACTTGTGTACATATTAATATTTTGATTTTCATTATTTACTCACTTCAATAAACTTCAATTCTAACTAACTGACTCGCATTACTTTAGGAAATTGATTGAAACCTATTTAATATAGTCATTGAATTGACTTGGAATTTTCCTATTCATAGGATTTTGATGACAATACTATTATTATAGTACCTACATAGATTCGTTAAATTTGGATTTATGTTACGTTTTAACAGCAATTTTATCATCAGTGAAGTAATAGAATTAAAAGTAAAATTTGAGATAAATCTCATTAACAAATCGTCTTCCCGCCGTGTGTCTACTTTACACGTTACTCCAAATATCAGCCCACTAAAGCATCAATTACAATCATGTTCCATTAGATGTAGATGAGATAGACTTACCGTAGCAAGCAGCGACTGCGACTTAGGATGGTAGGGCACCAGAGTGGCCAGCCAGCAGGCAGGCAGGCACAGCAGCGCACCAGCGATGAACAGCACGCCACCAGCCAATTCAACACTCAGGTCAGTGGTCCAGAAGTAATAGGAGATACGTAACAGGCTCCATGACGAAGATCCTCCCAAAATTGCGCCTCCACTCTAATGATAATTACTAGGGTCAGAATTTTTCGCACATGACTCGTGGACCTACTACTTCGTCCTACTGCTCTTTTCGGCGGAGCCCTGGTGGCAGCCTAACCTAACCTAACCTATCTACATTCGCGGATTAAAAATGATTTCTGATGAATTTCTGACAAAAGCGAATAACAGTGGGGCAAAAGTAGTGGATTCGGGCAAAAGTAGTTGGTCCAGGAGTCAGTCGCTCAATTTTTGGTGGCATATCGTGATTCTAGAATCCATAAAATCGCTGCTTTCTTCGTTACAATCATGACACCAAGGTGGCACGCCTGTGTGCTGGTGTACCTTCTTGTCATAAAATTATTGTATAATAGGGAATATGCATGGATTTTAAAAATCGCATTTCTCATCAAAATATGAAAATACCGTAAAAGAGATCACCAAAACGGAAATTAAAATTAAAATCAGTCAAGAAATACGGAAGTTATAAGCATATCAAACTTCTAATTAGACAGAGAGATCCGATGTGCACCGTGACGTCATTGTGCACTGCGGCCATATAAACTCCATGTAAAATTCCGTTTTTCTAGAAAGAGATAGGAACAAATCTTTGTTGGCTTATATCTTGGTTATTTTTATAGTTATTCAAAAAATGATTTTTGTGATCTGTTTGTTACATGAATCAGCTTCAATTGAAGCTGTAAAAAAAAAACATGCATATTCCCTGTGGCATATCGTGGAGTTGGTATTTCCTAATTACTATAAACATAACACTGCAATTTTGACCTTTAGTGTTGTCATAATAGTATTATAAATGCATTCATAAGTTTAATCGCTAAACGACTTTAAATTAATTTTGGTGAAAGTATAACAGACACACAAATTGATTTTGAAATATAAATTTTAGTCAACCGGACACAGACAACCGTACCACGGGCGAAGAGGGAAATTTTCAAATATTAGTAGGTATAAACTGAACTAAAACTTTTATGTAGTTTATTTTGAAATATGACAATATTGCCGGGTAAAATCATAGTGTTAAGTTTTTGATAATTAGGAAATAGCGACTCCATGGATTTTTAAACCACGATATACCCCCAAAAGGGTTCACTAATGTTTTACCAAAAAATTATTGACAAATGGTCATTTGACAAACAACGTTTCACCAAATGATCATTTGGCAAACGAGACATTTGACAAAAGTATCATCTTACAAAAACTCACTTAGCAATTGATCATTTAGCAATTAGTTTACTTATTTCTGGGCAGAAAAAAAAACAACCTCGAAGGCCAAGGCGGGAGCCAAGCTCCCGCCTTTGCCTTCTAACCTAACCTATCCGAGTCGGTCATGCCCTGATTCGTCTTCCTCGTAAAATGTAAATTTAACTGTTGATCATTTGGAAAAGTAAGTCATTTGTAAAATGACTAGTAGTAAAATGATCAATTGAATTAACATTTTTTTGCAAAACGTTGTTTGTCAAGTGTAATTTTGCCAAATGACTTTTGGTCAAACGGCAGGACACCCCCCAAAAGTTCTTACCCTAGAAATTAAACGATATTTTTATGACAAAGAGGAGGCTCACTGGAACACAGGCCATTTGATGGTACCTAAATGGGACCTGAGACCCATAAATATTTTTAATCTCAAGAATGCAATCCTGACTCTAAATGTGTTACCAACCTTGAGGACTAAAATGGAATGTCTCTATGCTCGTAATATCACCGGTTGTCTTATCACATCGGAACACAATAATGGGTATAAACCAAAATAAATGTCCAGTTAAAGAGGAGTTTTGTCACCGTAACGAAACTGTCGATTAACGTCAAACATTCATTTTTATAACGAAATTGTAAGTTAGACATCATTTAAGGCACATTTAAATAGCGCCTTTATGGTCATTTATTTTGGTTCTTATCCTAATGCGAGTTTAAGGATAGGCGGTGATAACGATCGAAGAGGACCTGGCAAGGACCACTACTAAAGTCCGCGAGATCTCAGTATAAAATTAAACTTATGTAATATTCTATTTTTCAAGATAGAGAGAAGATTTAGTTAGCCTAAAAACACACCTATAAAAATAGTGGAACGGCCACAAAGTAAGAAGCAGAATTATTAAAGTAAGAGAAACATTACATTTGTTTAATAAACAAATATCAACTTACAAGAAGTAGCCCCGCGCACATAAACAAAACCAGGCCACCTTGTCTCATTTTGAGATATAATAGGTAATAAAAATTCCAATTTATTTTACGGATGACATAGGAACAAGAGCAAAGTTTTTTTTTATTTATGAAGTTTGCCAATTTGAAATCGACGTTTGAAAAATATTTGACACGTTCGCTTCTTTGTGAATAGTTCCATAGAAAAGGTTACACTCGAAAAGTTTACAGACTGCATGGCACGAAAATAGAAGTAAAGCATAGAAGCCACGCTAAAAATAACAACAAGTAGCACTTTTTTTGAATTAAAGGCTTATGAAAGAGATGAGTAAGAAAAGCACTCGGACCATTAAAGCGCTGAAAAGAGTACGTTTTTAGTTACGTTTCAATTATTATTATTTTTGTAAAGATAATCTAGCTAGCTTCTAGCTTTATTTTAAAATCTTAACTAGCATTATATTGAGACAAATTGGTGTGACGAAAAAAATGTTGCCAGTTACGTAAGTAATTACAAAGTCTTGAAAAAATTACGATGTTTAAAAATCGACTCGTCCTGCATGCTCTGTCAATTCTTAGCTATACTGATCAATAAACTTAAATTACATTACCGACTGAAATAGTTTTGGAAAGTGAGCCGATGGGCCCAATATGGCTGCGTTTATCGCGTGACAAAATCCGTCACGTTTTGAAACCTTCTTTATCCACATTTTGTCACTTTCTGCTACGTACATACATACATAAGTACGAGAGTGACGGATGCTTTATCCAGATCTATACACGCGATATAAAGGCAACCAATAGTAGGCCCGCAGCAGAACAAAATTATAATGATATTTCTTTAAAATGCTAAAAAATAAAATAAACAAAGTCACAATTAAACTCGAGTGTTTCTTTGAATCTCTCCATTGCTGTCCGTCCGTAAGTTAACCCTCAGAAGTCGTTTATCATGCAAATGTATCAAAAATCTCGAATGATCGATGAAATCGTGCTCGCTCCTCAACTTGTGCCCATGAATCTTTACCAATCGAAATATTAACGATGATGAATCGTTTCTTGTTTCAATGAAAAATACGGCAAATTGTGATTAATTGATTGACTATGAGACAATAATAAATTACGGTACAGTTGCAGAATTGGGGCATCGTTTGCTAACGACTTTTTGAATTATTTATTTTAACTTAAAATATCTGACGAAAGCAAATACTTACGTTAGTAGTCGGCAGATTAGACTGTCTTCTGGTTCGACACTGGAAATCACGTGATTATATAAAAAGAGATATATTTTTTACAATGACATGAGAACATTAGAATATTTTAATAGTTTAGGTGTTACTACGAGTATGATTACATTATTAAAGATTTCTAAGATTGCTTAGGTTATCCAGAGAACTATATCTTCTGCAATACCAAATGACCACTTGCACCGTATGGCAAAAGACGCAAGTTGTTATTGAAAATACTGACAGCAACAACATATGGAATTCAACTATAATAATGATGGAACGTCTTTTTGTTAGTTATTTCACGAACACCGGAACCGATCCATGCGAACAGGGCATAAACGATGACTGGTGGCCAATTGTTTAACAATACATCATCATTATTACTTAAGAGCAACATTATGTTTTGTCGGTAGAGCGCCCATCATTCCTCTGTAAACGCCCTTAACCTATTATTATACATGGCTATTATACATGGCGATAACACCGACGAGCTGCGTAAAAATATCAATCACATCATTCTGCTGTTGTTGCAATGGTTCAACGTGAATGGTATGCAAGTTAACATGGAGAAAACCAATATTATTTATTTTTCACTGAATAATATACCTCAGCCTCCTTTAGATATATCAGTTGGTGGTATTCGGGTGGAGTCCGTGGTACAAGCTCGTTTTGTAGGATTTGTCTTCGACAAGATTCTGAAGTGGCAAGCTCACATTGATGCTCTATGTGCTAAACTTAATTCGGCGTTCAAACACTGTCATTGCGAAATCTTGTAATGGCCTATTTTGCTTACTTCCATGCGCATCTAGCGTATGGAATCGACCTCTGGGGCTGGGCGGCTGACAGAGACCGGCCGTTCATTCTACAAAAGAGGGTCATACGCTTGATTTGCCGCGTCCCCCGCGATGAGCCTGCAAAGCAGCTCTTTATCAACCTGGGCATCATGACAGTGCCTTCTCTTTACATATTTGAGGTTGGCAAATATGTTAGGAGCAATCCTGACGAGTTTACGCCCAGTAGAAGCTACCCTGCGCGGAGGAAACCAGGACTGGCCGTCCCCGCACACAGATTAAAAAAAACGGGAAAGTCCCTCTCCATAGTGGGTGCCCGTATTTATAACCATTTACCTGAGTCGGTCAAGGCCTCAAAAACTGACCGCATTTTCAAAAATAAACTAAAGGCATTTTGCTGCCAAAAGGCCTTTTACTCTATCACGGAGTTCTTTGGCTGTTGAATAAATGTGTGGAATGATCGAAGTGCCAAATGACATAATAACTTATAAATATTATTCACAATTATAACTTAATTAATCAATAAAATGACATAATGCAGTTAAATTCATCCTGAGTGCTAGTTTATATGTAATCGAATCTGATATTATTGTACACCAATACTAATGTAAAACTGACTATGTATAATTATTACAAATAAAGACATCTTATCTTATCTTATCTTATCTTATCTAACTTTCTCTTTCACTTGCTCAAAGTAAAGGACACCGCACGGAAAGTATGGAAAAAAAAACATCGGTGAATTTTGATAAAAAAAATATATGTTACGCGCCTTGATCAATATATAGAAATACTTGGAGGGCAATAAAATCCTATGACTAGTTTTTGTCAAAAAAAATATTTAGTGAAAAATCAAGGGGATTTGGTTCCATAGAAAAATGTATGAAGTAAAAAAAAAAGTGTTCTGTTTTGAACGAAAAAAATATATGTTTTAGAAACCATTAAATTGATCAACTTCATCGAAAAAACTTATTTAAAAAAGAGTTTGGTTTTTAAGTTATAGCGTTTCATAAAAATAAGTAAAAAAGGTATTTAATTTTTTGATTTTTTTTTTATCGTTAATATTGCCGTTTATGGCGATAGTAAAAATAAGTAGAAAGATACTGTGTGCATCTTTTTTATTTACATAAGTTTTGTATCACAGTCACCTG
This sequence comes from Acleris emargana, assembly GCA_927399475.2. Lineage (NCBI taxonomy): Eukaryota > Metazoa > Arthropoda > Insecta > Lepidoptera > Tortricidae > Acleris > Acleris emargana. Next base: position 4,200,494 of record OV656839.1, on the reverse strand, counting down.
TTTTTCAGTATTTAGATTTGAAATGAATTTTAAGGAAAAAAACTTGGTTTTTCGTGATTTTTTTTTAAACCGATCGGTGAAAAATTGTGCCTTTTGAATATTTTATAAGTTGTGTTATTGTTAACATAAATCATTAAAATTCAAACATATTCTATGAACGGATTAAAAAAAAAAACATTTTTTAAGTCTTATTATTATTAAACTTTACACTCACTATAGCCCCAGCCCAGCGTATCTATATACAGTATTTTTATTCTATAATACACTACTCATGTTCATTCGGATCTCGTCGACGAATTGGTCGTTGCCCAGCGTCAATAACATTTTCGAGAAATGCGGTATCGGGGTACCAAACATTTTGCGCAGCCCAAAAACCACAGAACGCTAATTACAAAGTATTTATAACTACGTCAAAAACACAATTTGCATTTCAAGAAAAGGCCAATCCGAATACTGGCTGGAAAGACACAAACTAATGGCTTTCTGAGCATAATATAGCCGATTAAAAAAAAACTTTTAACTTTTTAACTCCTAGTATTGGCGGGAAAACGATTTAATTTTTTTCAACATAATATGTAAATGTGATTTTCATTTACTTTTGCTGTGAGTCAGTAATTAAATAATAAATTGATCAAAGGTCCGAGCCTAATTATCCCATTGAAAACAAATATGAAATAACTATTTACATCGAAATAATAATAAAGAATTTTTCTCAAACATGCTATGTAATGTCGGCGTTATGTTAGTTATTTTAGGCTTCAAAGTGCCACGTTCCCGACGGAACAACTCGAGAGAACTGTAAAGGAATTTCATACAAAATTGAAGGCCTAGGCCTGGAAGTAATTTTTTTTTAATTTTAATATGGCCATGACAGCTGGTTTTATGAACAGGCTGAATAGCTGAAAATTGTTTTTTTTTTGTATCTGTGTGGTTCGGACCAAAAATATCCGCGTTAATGCCTATTACACAAATGTTTTTTGAGTGATGTTTTTTTTTTATTTCATTGCATATGTTTGAGAAAAGCACTATACATACCTCGCCGTGAAAAGGGGTTGCCAGCCTCGTGACTATCCGACCTCGCTTCGCTCGGCCGTCTATATGAACTCGGCCTGCAACCACCTACTTCCCGGCGTCTGTAGTAATGTACTATTAATCAAAACTTTTGTTCACTCCACTTTCAAATAATAATGAGCAGTAACTTCGTAAAAACAGTGAACCTACCTCTTGAATCAAAGCATTTTCGTTAATGCGGCTCATTTGTGCCGCTAACTGTGACACATTGCACACAAAACAGTTTAGACGAAATCTAAAATACATTTTTATAATTTATTTCGCTCTACAATTAATGACAATCGTTTTCCCGCCAATACTAGGAGTTAAAAAAGTTAAAAGTTTTTTTTAAATCGGCAATATGCTCAGAAAGCCATTAGTTTGTGTCTTTCCAGCCAGTATTCGGATTGGCCTTTTCTTGAAATGCAAATTGTGTTTTTGACGTAGTTATAAATACTTTGTAATTAGCGTTCTGTGGTTTTTGGGCTGCGCAAAATGTTTGGTACCCCGATACCGCATTTCTCGAAAATGTTATTGACGCTGGGCAACGACCAATTCGTCGACGAGATCCGAATGAACATGAGTAGTGTATTATAGAATAAAAATACTGTATATAGATAAGCTGGGCTGGGGCTATAGTGAGTGTAAAGTTTAATAATAATAAGACTTAAAAAATGTTTTTTTTTTAATCCGTTCATAGAATATGTTTGAATTTTAATGATTTATGTTAACAATAACACAACTTATAAAATATTCAAAAGGCACAATTTTTCACCGATCGGTTTAAAAAAAAATCACGAAAAACCAAGTTTTTTTCCTTAAAATTCATTTCAAATCTAAATACTGAAAAACAGGTGACTGTGATACAAAACTTATGTAAGTAAAAAAGATGCACACAGTATCTTTCTACTTATTTTTACTATCGCCATAAACGGCAATATTAACGATAAAAAAAAAATCAAAAAATTAAATACCTTTTTTACTTATTTTTATGAAACGCTATAACTTAAAAACCAAACTCTTTTTTAAATAAGTTTTTTCGATGAAGTTGATCAATTTAATGGTTTCTAAAAAATATATTTTTTTCGTTCAAAACAGAACACTTTTTTTTTTACTTCATACATTTTTCTATGGAACCAAATCCCCTTGATTTTTCACTAAATATTTTTTTTGACAAAAACTAGTCATAGGATTTTATTGCCCTCCAAGTATTTCTATATATTGATCAAGGCGCGTAACATATATTTTTTTTATCAAAATTCACCGATGTTTTTTTTTCCATACTTTCCGTGCGGTGTCCTTTACAATTAACGTTCTCGCTAGGGAGTCGAATGCTCTGTCACTCGCAGACCTCGTAGTATTCTTATAGAGTGCGAGGGATAGAGCATTCGACTCGCTAGCGAGTTCAGTAATTGTTACTCATGGTAGGGGAAACTGATCGTCCACAGCCTTATTTTTCTAAAATTTTAGCTATTCTTTTATTATTATTTTTTTTTTTTTTTTCGATGGGCTTGCTACCTGTCACTAATTTACACTGTTAAATATCTTAGCCTAATTGTGCTAATTGTGGTTACAGAGTTATCAACCAGTTTTTAGAGTTGTTGGTAATTCTGTAGCTCTGCCTACCCCACTCTAGGAATGAAGGCGTGAAGGTATGTATGTTTAGCTTTAAGGAGCGTTACCAAATGCTCAATACACGCAAATGCTCTCTCGAGGACACTCCTTTTTTATAGTTTTTATGACACAATCATGTCATATTAAGTGCTGTTTATCTATCATCTATCTTGTGCTGTTTCCTATCGTGTTTTTTTTAGGCTTTTCTTTTCTATTTATTAAAAAAAGAGAAGTGTTGTAAGTTTCACGTGTGTTAATGTGTATATGTAAAATGTATGTTTATGTGTCTGTATGTTTTTGTATCTGTGTATCAGTATAGCTTCCAAATGGACAGACCAATTTAATTACAATATTTTTTATTTATTTTTTAATTGGGATGGTACTTAGGCGGGTTTAGTAAAAATCGTTTGGGCCGTTTAACAGTTATTTAAAGTACTTTACTGCATATGAAGTATAGTTAATATTACGCAACATGCCCTAAAAAAATAAGCTGGTGAAATCTTAATAATCTGCTAAACAAATACACGTACTGAAAACACTAAGCAAATATTATACATTAATCATCTGCTAATCAAACTGCTTTAGAAAACATTAAGTAATTTCCTCGTGTTTACTCTGTTCTAATTATTGTGGAGTGTAAGTTCCAACTTGATACATCTTCTTAATGAATTTGCAATATTAATGTTTCTGCCACAGGTTGATTTGCACAATTTGGTCATTAGCCGGAAATTGCTCCCTCTAATTGTATTACTTGTTGCAGACAAATTAACCATGCTCACCTCATCTGAAGATAATTTCGTGTTTTCCACGATGGTTCTCGCCTGATTATTTAATTTTTAGGGTTCTGAAACCAAAAGGTGTTTACTGGAACTATTAATAGGCCAAAACCAACATAATGTTAAATGTCATAAATAAAATTGGCTCAATTTTTCTCATGAATTTTTTGGCCTTTTTTTCCAAATTATGATAGTCATAATTTTTATATGGCGAGTCAAATACTAGTTATAAAGTTTTTTATTTTATATCTAACATAATTATAGATGAGAATAGGTTAGGTTAGTCTTATTAAACACTAAAACCTTATCGTCGGTGATACTGCCAAACCGCGTAACTAACAAATTTATGATAGAGCAAAATAAACCTTTCCTTCTTATTAAAAAGGTGCATTTTTCTCCTTATTTACAATGCTACTTACACGGTTTTACAGGTTCACCGACGTCATGACTTGCGAAAATTATGACCAAAACACATTATTAGTAAAAGTACTTATGGCACACAAAAAACAACAGTTTTTTTATTTATTATTTCGAGTTACTTTATAGACTTACATACATAACAATAAAATAACTTCTTTTAAAATAGTCAATCCAACTGAAGTCTGCTTTTGGTTAGAATATTGTCGGACGCTGACCAGTTGCACTGACAATTGTCGCTTCTCTTGTTCGCTGCCTGTAGACATAGACTCGCATAGTGCACACCTGTTGTTTGTGTTAACACCTTGACGAGTATGCAGGCAATAAGGCCGGCTTTTATGCTCCTCTTTTAAGGTTCACGTCCTCTCTGATAAAGCTGTAAAAGTTATTACAAGACCCTTTAGTCTGTTAGCTCTTCTCAGAAGATGTGGAACATTAAATAGGACAAAAGACCCAAACTGGTTCAATCTGGAACTAATTTTGTATACAATTGTGATACTTGGTGAAGCCGGCTTTCAATGATTATGTTACAGTAGTGAAAGATTATAACAAATAAGCAATAACAGAAGTGACACTCGTATCGAGAAACGTTTATACCTACGAGTTCAGTACATATATTTTATACAACATGGCGCCGTTTTTGACGCATCGTAATATACGCACCGTTAAGCAGCGGTGCGGTCGCACCTTAACACGTTAAAGTGACAGACTTATAATTATAACTCACGGCCCTGATCTATTGGGTGCGATAAGATAAGAGCATCTTGTCTATGCCTCCAGGTAAAGCTACAAAGGCGAAAGCAATGTGGTATTGATTTTTCGAATTCATATAAACTTTCGTTAAAGAATCAAAGTAACGCTATTAGTTATTAAATAATAACAAAAACAATCATACCTAGAGAATATAAAGTAAGTACCCAATATTATTTTGCTAAAGTGCTTCTCTCCGCAGCAGTTGTGTTGATTGTTTTTCGGTTATGAAGTAACTTTCTTAATTAAAAAGGACTAGGTTAGCACGCTCGGCAATTTGTTAGATATTTCATTAAGTTGGATTAATGATTGTCAGCATGTTTGGTGCGTCATTAAGAGTATTGTGAATCTTAAATTTTACATACAAAATGCTATGACGTTTCTGTCCTTTTACATCTGGTCCGGTTTTTACATTTGATAATTATGTTTTAGATATTTTGAAAAACTAGGCACGTAAAGTTTTTCTTAATGACTACAATTATATTTATATATTTTAAAGATAAAGATTAAGAGACATTTATTTGTAAAATTACAGTACAGTACAAAAATAATAAGACACAGAGAAATTGTGAAACGGTCTTAATTCAGCATTCGCTATCTGTACAGCCAGCACTGGTCTTCCGTTGGAACCGCTCGATGAGAAGGAAAGCGACGCATTTAACGCAAAACAGCGTTTAAAAAACCAACATTCCTGACTTGAGTTAGGGGGTGAGAGTCTATTGCCCGTAGCTAATGTATGGTTTTTTTTGACAGCTACATGATTTAAGTATTGTAGTATGTAACGCGCTGGCCTAGTTGGTAGTGACCCTGCCTACGAAGCTAGCGGTCCTGGGTTCAAATCCCGGTAAGGGCAGATATTTGTGTGATGAGCGCGAATATTTATTCCTGAGTCATGGATGATTACTATGTATTTGAGTATATATTTCTATAATACTCGTATACGTATTTATATCCTTGTCTAGTACCCATAATACAAGCCTAGAGCTTAAATTGGGACTAGGTCAATTGGTGTGATATTGTCCCCTGATATTTATTATTTATATTAAGTAGCCATACATTGCAGCCGTCAATGTATAGCTAATTTTCGTCACAAAACTGATAAAGTAAGAGTTCTTTAATTTTAGTCCTTGATTGGGGTACACGTTTGTAGTGAAAACGCCCTGATAACAGCTTCAAATTCAATGCGTTTTCACTATGCGTGTATACTAGTGAAAACGCCCATCAAGGCACGCACACACTATCTTCATCAAACGTTTTTCGAAAGCACATAATATAGCTATCCCTTTTCATTCTTGTATCTGACATAGAAGCAATGTTGGTGAAAGATTGTCCCCTAAAAAGAAGTGTTCGAGACGGTTTGCCGCGTGAACTGCAACTTACACTTAAAGCTCTAAACGGACCCTGCACAAGGTCTTTCCTCGACTAGAACTAACTTCCCGATAAATCTGAGACTTATAACTTTAACCATAACTTAGAACTGGTTCTAGGCAGGTATTATAACAAAGGAACAATCACTTTCTTAATAACATTTAACCAAGAGTAAACTTCTAAAATGTTCGCTTAAACTCCGGATGGTAAGGTAGGTGAATTATCCGGAATCTTTACCGTGTATCCCGAAGACGTGATTAGAAATTCAAGGGATTTCTTGAGATGCCTCCATGCCTGTTTAATTTTGAGGGCAATTTGTACGTTGATGAAATTTGAGTTAAGTTACTCGTATTAATTATTATGGCTGTATTTAGTCGGTTTTTTAAAGTGACTTGCTTAGAATGTTTTTTTCTAAATCTGCAAATTTTATAATTAAATGTCTCTGTGTGTATCTAACGGGTGCTTTACAAATACAGGTTGCTTCATTATTTAACATTTTCGATAAATACAAAAGTTAGTGGTGTGTGGACCACTAGTATATGGGAAAAACATCGATAATTTAGTTTATCGATATAGTCAATCCCTAGCTGTCATTGAATTTTGCCCCAAATATTCCTATGTCTGGTTATAATGTTATAATTATAAAAAATATTTAAGTCTTGTGACTTACTCTCAAGGACCCTCAGCCCTTAAGGAAGTAAGGAGCCTGATTCTTTCCCTCACTTTTAAATATTCAACACCTGTGACAAAGCGACTTAATTTAAACGAATTCAGGAGGTAGTATAATCAGGGCTCGTAGTTGGTTTTTAATGTCTTTTTCATTTACTTACTTTTTGCTTTTCCCGTTCATTCGTCTTGCGGTGAAAATTGAGGTATTGTTAAATTGTTTTCCTACTCGTGTATAAACTGTTAACTAAGATAGCTTTGACAATGCCGCTCGTTATGTAAAACTCTGAATCGTTGTCATGGTGATAATGTTCTTATTATAAGCATTGCGATGATAATAACACCATTATAGTATTGTAATTACCATGACAATGCTTATTACTCAATCATTACGTATATCAGCAATGGGCATTTACTGGATAATTATATTGGTATCCAACTTTTTTTTTAGTGTCAGAAACGTTTCACAGAGTATTGATTTGGGTAAAATTTTGATAATGTAAATAAATACTCATTCCTAATGTTTGTGCCATTGGTGGCTGGTAGAAAATGCCTTAAAACTTTAAGTCCGCCATTTGTGCCACTTTCTATATTGTTTTTCTTTATAAATTATACTTTAATTAAAAAAAGAAAGCAATAAACTATTTGATTAACGCCACTTGCCACTCGTATCACATGAGCTGGATATATTAACTGTTTCGTTGCATGACACTTTATTTTCTTATTCATAGGTACAAGTACCAAAATGCCCCCATTAAAATTTCTCGAAACAATTCTAATAATATTCATCTATTTCCCTTCAATATTTTATTTTATAAGTGTTTCAAAAAACGAGGATAGGAGATATAAATAAAAAAGACTTTATTTCTTTCTCTAATGCCATAATCAAACGTGTTTTTAAATTGATAACGACCACTTAAAAGACCATGGTAACTTTCCGCGCAGCTTTTATTATGTGATCGAAACTTAATACATCCTCTAAATATTTGGTCACGTTAACAACTCGGAAAAGGATTTATTACCATTTCAAATACTATTCAAGACCTATTTAAAAAAGGCTTGTGCGTGTCGTCCAATCATAAAAAATAATAATGTTTTTTTTTAATTTCATATTGTACGAATTTTATTCGGAATGACTTATGGCATGTGTATGGCAAACCAGTACCTACAAAGGTTAAACAATGGCAAGTCTATGTAAACTCTAATGAGTAATGGGCGTAATGGCTGATTTACATTGGTCAAGCAAAAGTAAAGAAGTACATTGCGTCGTTACGATAGCTCTCGCCGCAAACGTCAAAACCAACTCGCTAATGTATTTCTACTGGCATGATTTAGGTAGACCAATGTAAATCAGAAATAAGGTATATAGACATGTGTAATTATTCTATTCTGTAAAAGAGGCCTAACATAATATACCTCTTTGTTTAGAAAATAATCGATTCCGAGCTAGATACATTTTGGACAACTTCCGTTGACCTACCCCTCGAATAAAGAGCCGGAAATTCGATTCGCACTACCCTCACAGCCTCTGATGAAGCAAAGCAAAAGATTTATCGTAAATTGTATGGCATAAATAACTTATACAGGGTGTGTTTCTTTCCGGCCTGAATGGACCATTCATAGAAATTGTATACATTATTGAAGTGAAACTATTTTTATGGATTCCAATCGAAAATATATTCTGTATTTTTTGGAGCAGAAAAGAAAATTTGGTCGCTGTTTTATAATGTATACCTACGATTATTGTACTATTTTGGCAGAATTTATTCCTTAAGTAAGCATTGGACGTTTTCGTTTATTGACGTTGATAAAAAAAATAACTCTGTTGATCTTATTTTCAAGAGATGTTGCTTCATTTGGTATCCTTTATGCCTGTAACTGTTAATTTTAGTGTTTTTACCTAAAGGTGGATATCAAACATCAAGGTTATGTAGGTACACGATAAGGTTAACAAAAATATTTCATTATAAAATTTACCTTTCGGAGCTCCACAACTCGGAACAAACACACAAATAAATTTGTTAAAGAGAGTTTTTTTTTCGGGTACAGAAACATAACGATTTTTTCTTTTTTACTTATTTACACGTGTTTTTGTGACAGAAACATGAGTGCGTGGAGACCATCAAGTTGGCTTTAGGGCCGCAAATACGGACTGCTTGGAGCAGTCAGGACCGACAGCTCCGTGGTCTCTATTGGTCAATCTGCAGTTTCAATACGAACCTTGAGCATTAACCTCCCAAGTCCCCGCGTACATTTTTTTTTACATAATACGGCAATTGCAATAGTATGACTGGCAATTAAATTAGAAAATAGACTTTATTGCAATCGTAATAAGTTTATTTTCCACTGGCAAATTTCGCTGTATGGTGCGTCTTAGGAGGTAATTACAGATCGCCCAATAGCGACCACGGAGCTGTCGGTCCTGACTGCTCCAAGCAGTCCGTCTATGACGGCCCTTAGACTCTTTCCGACCGACCAAAGACGGCTAGCGTAGGTCAGAGCTATACCAGTATAAGAGGTTTATTAGGGTTTTTGTAAGGGTTTTTTAGGGTTACTAGTCCGTATTGCTTAAACTATAAATATTAAACATCTGAGAGATATCTCTCATGAAAGTTTGTAAAGTTCATTGGGTCTTAAGTTAGAGGCCATTAAATTCAAACCTACCTACTGAAAATTATCTAAAATATCACCAAACATTTTATGATATAAAAATAATTACCAAATACCTATGATGATTTTTGGGGATACTTTTATATGTTTACATGTTTTTGTCTTGCCCAGTGATTTGTAATTTGCATCGATGATGAATTTATAAACATCTGTCAGTAGACGTCACATAATACGTCACATAATACATTTTTTGACAGTTCATCACCATATTATAAATAACAATTTAAACATACAACTCAAGGTAAGGATAACAACCATTTAACGTTGACTGAGATAAATGAGCGGAGATCACAAGGTGACGCACTGGAGCGTCATCGTCGAGACCTGTTCCACGTGTAGCGCCGTAAATAATCACGGGGCCGCTTTATTTGCGGCCACTGTGGCGAAACTGCGACGAACAGAGGAGTCACTTTTATTACCGAATAGAAGAAAACAAACCGCAGTTTCGGAACGAGAGTGACCTAATTCAAAATTTCAGCTTTCAAACTTTAAGTCATAAATTGATTATGATAGAGCCTTAACTCGAAATTCCGAATTATGTCACAATTGTTCTGAAGGTGCAAAATGTCTTATTATACTGCCCTCCTAAATAAAAAGGACGAATATGCAATTTGTTAGTCAAAGTAAATTTAACCCCTTTACCTTAAGAAATAAGGTCACTAATACATACGCAGTTCTATGAGACATAAGGTAAGGTGGGGGAAGATTGAATGGTTTTTTGATGAGATGGATAGTGTTGTGTTAAAACCCTCGTAAAATAAAAACTATTTACTTCCTTTCAATTGCATAAATTGGTAGGTATGAGCAAGGGCTATATTTTTGTAATCTGTCGATAAAACTCGGTTACGCCTATTCTAATATATAAAAATAATAAAATCAAATCAAATTTTGTCTAAAAAATTGACGGGTTAAGATGGAATGGTCGAGGGCTAAGATTGACATAGTGTCTAAAGTCTTTTAAATGAATGCAAACGGTTACTGTTGCTCGTTATTGTATAGAATTCCTTACGCTTAACAGATACAGATGATTTTTGCGTAAATATTCCTGATAGGTAACAAGAAAAGTGCAGTTGAAAAAAAAAGTATTTTACTCTTACCCCGCTTCACAGGGAAAACGAGAGTGATACTCAAACTTTTTATTGTATATTCTTCATATAAAAAAACGTAAACACATTTTTTTTTAATATTAAGAAGATCAGTTTGGAATTAAAATAACAGTTGCATGGAAACAATTATTTATTTTATAAAAGAAATTAATACAAAAAAGTAAGTATTTTCTTGAAGCATGACTAATTTTGTCACAAATTAAGCCACTTACATGTAAAATATTACAAAATAAATATGAATCTGTGTAACAAATTAAGACACATTTAAATACAAAAATATACCAAATACTTAGTAATTTGTGTAGAAAATTTAGTCACAGACTTACTTACATTTATCATATTAGAAATCCAAATAAGTACTTCTAGTAAACTTTAAGAGGTTTTTTTTCTCTCCAAACAAAAAAATACAGATTTATTATTGATTTCACACAATAGTTTCACACAACACTTCTTAGTTACTATTTATCTTATCGTTATATTAGGTCAGAAAATAAACCTTACGTTAAGTAATTATTTTTTAAGTGCAAAGTTTGAGAATATGACATGACGTCATAATATGTCACAATATGTGTCTTTTTCTATGACTTTCAAAAACGGGGGAAGATTGAAACATTACTATTTCAATGTTACCCCAGCGAAATTGGCTGGGTAAAGATGGAAACTTCTCGTAAATCTCAATATATGATTAATAGCTGTAGCTATTAAATAGCAGAAGTAAACAAAAATAGAATCTCAAATAACACATAAATAGTCAGTCAGAACTTTTATACTCCCCTTATTAATCAAGTTATGAAACACGGGGTAATATTGAAAATCGACGAATTCACCACGAAATGCCGACCTTCACAAAATAGCACATAACACACGTCTACTTACTCCGAGCGGTCACTGGCGAATGTGCCGCGGATCGTAACAAAATGGCGGCTTAATGGATGATACCAGCACTAAAAAATTTAAACCAAATAGGGAGTTATGGGAGACTTTTAATCTTTCCCCTTTTTTTATCTTCCCCCACCTTACCTTACGCCCTTTTTTCCAAGGACGGCAGCATAGTTAAGTACTCGGGTATAGGTGAAAAACTTAAGAAAATGACCTCTTGCATGTAGTTGTGTACAAAGCTAATATGAAATTTGCGTCAAATTTCAAATATAGAATGACGGACGGTCTATACAGATCTTTACTACTTTGGAAAAAACTTATCTGATATTTCGAGATGTATGAGTTTGAACTTAATTCTCTTCACGTTTTAGTTTAAAATCGTAAGTCACGAAATATGAGATACAAGGTTTATTCAAAGCAATGACAAGATGTGTTAACCTACATGCAAGAGGTAATTTTACTTGAATTTTTCAACTTTATCTATCGCTGCCACATTTTTTTTGGCATCCGTCAGTATATTTATTAAGCTGTTGCCCGCGACTCCGTCCGCGCAGAAAAATAAAACATAGCCTTTTTTACTCAAGGATAATGTAGCATTCTAATGGGGAAGATTTTTTTAAATTGGTCCAGGGCTACATACACATACATACCTTCACGCCTGTAATCCCAGAGTAGGCTAGGCAGAGCTACAGAATTACAACTTTAAAAAGTTGTTGATAATTCAGTAACCAAAATTTGCACAAATAGGCTAAGATGTTTACCATCATATTAGTGACCGGTTGCAAGCCCATTGCCTAACAGTACTACAAGCCTATATTCCCTTTCGCCTCTAACAACATCCACGGGAAAATATGGAGTGGCACTATTCTAACCAGGCAACCACACGGAGGACTTTTTGAGGGCATTCTTTACAAACATAGAAAGTTACAAGTCTTTTTTTAAATATTTTATTATCATAACTAGCTTCTGCCAGCGACTTCATCCGCATAGAATCATGTTGTCAAGACGAGAACCGTTAATTTTTCCGGGATAATTAGAAACCTATGTTACTCAAGGATAATTTGGACACTGTTACGCAAAAATGTGTCATTCCACAATTATTTAGCAAATAATATGTCAATCTATAATTATTTGCTATTGGCCCACGTCTTTTCACAATAAGAAAAGTACCTATATCCATTGACAGAACACCTGTTAGGTATTTGAAATAAAATTCCAGTCGATATTGTTACAGTTCATCGAATCGAAAGTTTCCACAAGTAAAAAAATTGGTGTCCTGCCGTTTGACCAAAAGTCATTTGTCAAAATTACACTTGACAAACAACGTTTTACAAAAAAATGTTTCGTCACTTGATCATTTTACTAATAGTCATTTTACAAATGATTTACTTTTCCAAATGATCAACAGTTAAATTTACATTTTACGAGGAAAACGAACCAGGGCATAACCGACTCGGATAGGTTAGGTTAGAAGGCAAAGGCGGGAGCTTGGCTCCCGCCTTGGCCTTCGAGGTTGTTTTTTTTTCTGCCCAGAAATAGGTAAACTAATTGCTAAATGATCAATTGCTAAGTGAGTTTTTGTAAGATGATACTTTTGTCAAATGTCTCGTTTGCCAAATGATCATTTGGTGAAACGTTGTTTGTCAAATGATCATTTGTCAATAATTTTTTGGTCAAACATTAGTGAACCAAAAAAATTGTCCTTACCATCAATATCTCAAAAACAACAAATCGAACGACTTTTAACTAATAATGCACCATCTTCACATACTTCCATCTTCCCTAGATATCAAGGGAGGCTCCAATTTCGTCACGTATAGTGACGCGCGCTTTGTCATTGTTGCCGGGATAAGCGTCTTTACCGGGCCAAATTAAACATTTACTGCAAAGCCGGCGCTGTGTGGCAATTTGTTATTCACCCTTTTCCTATTTACGCCCTTGTTCCAGGAATGTAGCTTCATATGTATAACTCGGTGCCTACTCCGTAGATAGTATAGAGCATATTTTTTTAAACAAAACACAATACTACCCTGAAGTTATGTTGGGTTAAATAACAAACAAAAAATTAAAAAATTGACAGACTGTTCAATTAATAGGTCATATTTCGCTAAAATAATGACTTATTAACTCGGTTTACTCCTAACGATTGACTTACATATAACCTTCTTAAAACGGTTCTTATTAAAAAACTGTTTATTGATAAAAAAAAAAAACTAAAATACTACAAAACGTCTTAAAATTCTAACTATAAATAAAATAACCCTTGTAGTTCACCCGCTTGTGGCATGGTCCCTAAAATGCTGGCCGCGTTCCCCCTTTGCACAGCCAGACTGAGCCGCTGGGCAAAGAACGAGCCGGCTCTGGGATCACCCGCCGCCAAAATAAGTCTTTCCGACACCTCTTTAACAAACTTCTTTTTATTAAAATGGTTATATATTTCAAAACGTAATGAAATCATACTATCACTTTAAGAATGACCGAAGTCACAGACATACATGCAGAGAGAATCATACTAGTTCACGTCTTTTTTAGGGTTCCGTACTCAAAAGGTAAATACAGGACCCTATTACTAAGACTGCAAAGTTGAAATTTTCACATATGGTGTGTTTCTGTCGCCGCTATAATAAAAAAATACAAAAATTCCGAAAATAACAAATGTTTAAGTGGGTCCTACACTGTGAGTTTAGGTAGGGAATAATAAAGGCTTCTAGTACTCTTAGGCGATGGGCTTGCAACCTGTCACTAATACACTGGTAAACATCTTAGCCTGATTGTGCAAAACGTGGTTACAGTATTATCAACAACTTATTTAAGAGTGCTTGGTAATTCTGTAGCTCTGCCTACCCCACTCTGGGAATGAGGGCGTGAGTTTGTGTGTGTAAGTGGGTCCTATACAACAATTGTGTTTTTTTCGTTGTTTTTTGCTCGATATTAATAACGGCAACTGGTGTATAGTGGCGAATCCGACTCGAACTAGGCCGGTTTTTTTAAATTACAGGTGTTAAAAACACAGTGATGTCATTCAATTAGTCAGTCAGTTGAGTTAACTACTGATAAAAATAAAAAAACAAAATCATTTATTGATAATTACACGATAAACATAAAATGAGTTGGGAGCTCTTCTTTTAAGTGATATAAACCTGTGATAGAAGAGTCCCCTCAAATGATGATCAAACTGTTAAACTGTTAGTGTTCATTAATATTTTTTTCATAAATAAATAAATAATCGACGGGCCCTTACTTTTATTATACTCGTGACGTAAAGACTGATCACGAAATGAACCATCAAGTGTTTGAAAAACAGTAAAACACAAAACATTCACGTTCACTGATTTACCGTGAGACTATTTAATTATTTTAATACAATATTTACTAAGGTACAATTTTTTTATTACAATGTCGCACCAAATTGACCAAATCCTAAACTAAGCTCTAGCCTTAAAATATGGGTAAAGTAAAAATAGGAAATCCTGCACTATCCTTTGTGAGAATTTAGAATTGTGTACGTAGGTATTTAAAATGCTTTTTCTCAAAAATGACCGGAAAAGTTGACATTACTAACTCCATACTGAGACGCGAAGTACATAGTTTACAGACAGTACCCAAATTAAAAAAAAAATACATTGCGTGCTCGCTGCACAAGCCTGTTGCATACAAATTTCATTGTTATCTAGTTTGTAACTTTTTAAAAAGTGAAAACGACAATAATTAAATGAGGGCACAAGTCTTACACATCCATATTTTATTCGAAACGTAACTTTTTTATCTGTGTCTGGAACTGGATAGCTTGAGTTTTTTTTTCTAAAAAAGCTTGTGTTTCTCCTAGTCATAAACATAAAGGCGGTAAAGAGTGATGTTATTTCACGTGAAGTTTCTGTTTATATGCGATTTGTATCTTGCGATTTTTGAGAAAAGCACTAAACATATATGCCTCGGCAGGAACGGCAATTGCGGGCCTCGTATTTTTAAAAGTTTAAACCAATACTCGGCCCGCAATTGCCTGCTTCACTGCCTAGGCAATAATATACCATTTAATTTACAAAACTGTATAGCCGTACGCTTGAGCAGGGCCTCTATTCAACACGATAAAAACCTCGTCATATTTGAGCTGTTATCGTATTGTCACCGTTATAGCTCTTATTTGCTTTACAATAATGGCGGCTGACGTCATAACAATACCATAACAGGTTAACTACGATATCGTTGTAACCGCCTAGAATACCGGCCCTGTTAGTTGTTTATGGGACCGGTCTAGAACCGGTCTTTAACCGAGGAGTCTTCACTGTTACTTCATAATTGAGATTCTTACTAGATGGACGAAAAAGATTCAGATACAAAAAGCAGTAATTATTCACACGGCGCGTATTACCAGGAGTTTCCCGTGTCAGCTATTGCCATCGGTAGCTTAAGCCTTGTCCCGCTGCCGGCTTGTAGTCATTATCAACATTATTATCTGTCACTAACAGCTGTTAATTGAGTAATAACTTACATACATACATAAACTCACGCCTTCATTCCCAGAGTGGGGTAGGCAGAGGTAAAGAATTACCAACAAGTCTTAAAATTTCTTGATAATTCTGTAACTACATTTTGCACAAGTAGGCTAAGATGTTTCCCAGTGTATAAGTGACAGGTGGCAAGCCCATCGCCTAACAGTACTACAAGCCTTTATTCCCTTAGTCGCCTCTTACGACTTCCACGGGATGACATGGAGTGGCACTATTCTAACCCGGCAACCACACGGGACAAAAACAAAGTAATAACTTAAAATATAATAATCGCCAGAATCTCATTACTTATCAACAGAACTGGTTAATCTCAGCCTACCTACGAGTTGTTAGTCCTGCAAATGTTTACGGTTTTAAAGCAGTAATGAACTAGAATCATGAAAATGATATCACAACTCGCTTATAATTTGTACGAGCGGTAATTACATTTTGAAAGCTGAAATTATTTCAATGGATTAAAAAAGCATTTTGATGAAGAGTAATTAGAATAACCTCTTTTTAATTATTAGCTTGAACTGTTTTTCCATGGCCCTCTTATGAAATGTTACTAATAAGAGTGAATTTAAAAAAAATACTCACTGTATTCCACTGTGTTTGGTCGATGGCAGGTTAGTCGAGGCCATTTTATTTTTTATTACACAATGGAAAACTAACGGTTTTTTATGCTCAATCACGTCTTATTACATTCCAACAATATTTTTAAACTTTACCCTTGTGCTTTAAAATGAATAACGTTAAATTACATTAGCAAAATAATAACGAAATAAGTGTTTACCCAAGTATAAGTACATACTATTAAGTTGGTAGCGATATGAAAAAAGAACTCAGTGCTTTCCATGGCTAGTCACTTACATACCAGGTGATTATAATAGTATTCAGTATCGTAAAATGTGCCTACTTTGTTCCCCCATGGGTAACTATGCTCCATAGTGACTTTTTTGTATGTTACTTATAAGACAAGGCCGATGACAAATTTTCTAAAAATAATTGATGTATACATCCAGCGGCACATTTTACGGTACCTAGTGATTTTTGGTAACAGGTACTTTTTATTTTAAGTTATATTTATATTTGTATTAAAATGTACTATCACCCCAGTGGAACCCTGGCCGTGACGTTATACGTGTCAAACATAATGGTTTTAAAAGTAATGTCACTGTTACACCGTTCTATGGTGGGTCAGGGATCTATCTAGATTGATAGCACCTAATGTCCTCGCAAAATTGGAATCGTAATTAAATTGATTTGAAGTTTAGCAACTTGTTTTTTTAATTAAAATGACGTCTTTATTTTTTAAATAATATTTAATGACAAAAAACCAATATTGACAGTAAAACCAACCTTTTCGTTCTGATTTTATAAAATGCAAATGAGCTTTACCCAAAGGGTAGCTTAATTGCTTTTTTGAGTGGAACGTTTTTAGCTGTTAATTTGGTCACAAAGTATGGATATTTTCCCTCAGATAGTCGAACGAGATTTAAATACTGGGCGCAAAGAGTTGCTCTCTTTTTGGCTTTGACAAAACGCTTCTCTGCCGCTAGCTGCCTTTGGCCTTTGAGTAACATTGTTTACATACCGGCTTCTATCTTGTCGTACACGAATTAGGGTTATATTTAGATACGATTATTAAAATGGTCAAAACAAATTATTAAAGTGATTTATTTAATTAATAATTGCATAATTTAGGACTACTTACCACTAACTTTTCTGTAGTTATTTTAGCACATAACTTGCTATTTGCTATTGCTTCATAGCTTGATGTTTGATGTCTGATTTTTGTGCAGGAAAAAAAAACTGGTATCCAGCACAAAAAGCAGCAACTTTTGTCCATCACCAACCAATTTTTTTTTAATTTTGCCTTGACCGATCAAATAAATTCACACGCATTCAGCAAAAAGACTCCCCTCCTCTCTTTGCCTTGGGGGCACAATAAATAGCTGAACTGAATTTTGGCATAAGTAAAACCAACTTAAATCCCATTGCAAGAAAGGCTTACAGGGTTATCTTCTACTGGTGTCTATTGATGTAAGTTTGTATAATCTACGTAATACTTATATCTAGGGTGACGGAACCAGTAAATGGACAAGGACCAAGGCACACTTGATTCTTGTTTTCAGAAGATATGGGTTATTAATTTGTTTTGCAACAATCAAATTTAAGACCGTATGTGAATTAAAAATGAAGTAACGCAAAATAACGTTATGACAAAACAGTCATTATGGCAAATGTATGTTATGCCAAACATTACTTAGGGCAAAGGTGCTATGGGATATGACTTTAGGACAAACGATGTTATGGATCGCGAATGACACCCTTCAATTACTGGTACCTGTCAGCTAAAGGTTCCATCATTGGTGCCGTCACCCTATTTTAATGTGCAAAAGTTACCAAGCAAAGCCTGTGATGTTTCTAATACTGCTTGTTAATTTGCTTGCCGTGATATTCCGTCGTACGTCGCTTATACTTCGGACGTACATTCAATTACTGTACGTCGAGTGTCAAAGGCTTTCAGCGTCGTGTGTCGTTTAATCCTCGTACTAAACGGTTCGCTCGTGTTAGCTTTTAAAATTTCATATAATGCACTTTCCATTTTGTTCAGGGAATTAGAATAAAGTGGAACGGATAGCTGGTAGTAAGTAGCTTTGGAACGCGGGTCTTTATTGCATTGGTGGGGGTAGGTCCTTGTTTAGGGTTCGTCCGGATCGCTACCACCATTTTATACTTTAGTACCAATTTCACCAAACGATGTTAAATTTAAACAATGTTAATCGACTGTTAGTTCATACATTTTGACAGCTGTTAACATCGGAGCTCGGCAGGGGTGAGCTGTTTTCAGAGTTTGCATAACATGGATATACCTTGTCATTCAATGGTAGATGTGGTGTAATTTAATAACTTTTGAAATTATTTTATTTAGGTTGCCTTTCTGCAACGATATCTACGTCACTATCAAAATAAATTAATTTAATATCAAGCTTTTTTTAAAAACCTCTAAAGAAACAGATGTGGTCAGTATCTACAATCTCACTCCACTCACTTCGGTGGATGTAAAAATATATTATTCTGTCCATAAGTCGATATAAAACTCAAGAAGAAATGCGTGGAAAATTGAAAATATAGATAAACTTATAGTTATTTGTTACGACACCAAAGAAAATTTAGAATAAATAAATAAAACTTAGTAACTTTTTTTGTTATTTTATAGTATAGGAGCCAAAATATTGACCCATATTATGCACAAATCTGTATTTTTATTTAAACAAACTGACAGACGAGAAGCATGCTGTAGGGCGTGAGTAATTTCAAATAGTAATAGAAGGCATTAAATTTCTATATGTTATGTTGCCATGGTAAGCGTCATCAAACGTGTTAAAATATTAATGAAATTCTGCTAATCAGATGCCGTCCCCTAGAATTTCCATTAATTCAGTCATAACCTACTCTTAATCCAGCTTAATAAGTCAAAACAAACGAAAGTAGCACTTGTTGATCTTATTAACCAAAGTTCGTGATATCAAAGGGAATCCTTGTCATCGCTGTCGTTTACGTCATTTTTACTTGTAAAATAAGCTCAGGAGTTACTCGTGAACGTGTGTCAAGCGGATTAAAAAGCCTTAAGCGCCTAGTTTAACACGTTTAACGTCCACATAACATGGGTCAGAAGGACAGCTGACGTAACCGCTGGGGTAATAACACGGTCCGCACTTGATATGGGACTTTTAATATCGGTCCAGTGTGACGTGGCCACCCTACGTAATATTGTTGTAACTAATTTGACAGGACACTTGGCCACGTAACGGCCGAGGCACGTGTTATATGAATTTGACAAGGTGACGTTGATTTTTGGGGGTTCGATGGGATCGTAAAAGTTATTGGTTTTTCCCGTGGTTGACATAAAAGTTGTATGAGCATTGTGGTTATTGGGTACTTAACAGTTTTAATTGAAATATGTATTGCTTTAAGAAGTACAAGGCTGGTTTTTAAATGGCATATGCCGTCATTGTTATTTTATTGAACAAATTTTGTCGACGAATATTAATCGGCTAGATTAATGGCGCCTTTCTGTTACTAAATTTTCTTTGTATTTTTTTATTTAAGGGGAAATTTGCCGTTATAACACAAAATAATTAAAAAAATGGACGGACAGCGTAGCTTAAGTAATAGGGTTTCATACCCTTCGGGCACTTCACAGAAAAAAAACTACCAAGTGTGAGTTGGACTCGCGCCTTACCATTATCAATAAAAACACAGTATTTTTCGCCCCTTAAGTATTTAATTTTATTCTGTTTTTAGTATTTAGTACTTCGTTGGGCAATAAACTTTTTTTTGGTTGATATAATAGTCTATGACACTCACAAAAAGCGTGGCGTGGCAAAATCGGTTCAGTAGATTCAGTGATTACCCCTTACAACGTCACAAACTTTATCTCTTTATAATATTAGTATAGATAACAAAAAGTTAAGTTTTCTGGCAAAAAATTGCGTTCGGAATTAATATGACTCTTCGGAATTATACATAATCGTCGGTGATACTGCAATTAAACGGCGTAACTAACAAATTTATGATAGAGCAAAATAAACCCTACCATGCTATTAAAAAGGTGCCTCCGGGTCCGTCCGGGTTGGTACCACTATCTTATCCATTAACCTACCGCCAAGCAGCAGTGTTCGCATTGTTGTGTTCCGGTTTGGGGATAAGACAGCCGGTGAAATTACTAGCATAGAGGCATTCCATCTTCGGCCTCAGGGTTGGCAACGCATTTGCAGTCTTAGGATTGCGGTTTTGTGAATGCGAATGTCTATGGGTCACAGTTTCCACTTACCATCAGGTGGCCTGTGTGCTCGTTTGCCTTCCTATGATATTAAAAAAAAAAAAAAAAATGTTACTTACGCGGTTTTGCAGTTTCACCGACAATATAGTGGTATTGTAATGATATTGTTTTTAACTCAGCCACCACGGTCAAGTAAATAAGATCTATCAAAAAGTTGACGATACGATAACGGGTCAAAGCCGATATGTTTGTTACTGCCAAGAATCTTGGCCCAGGTGGCCTAGTGTTTGTTTGCGATTTCTATGGTAGATAGATAATTAGATAGATAAAAATCTTTATTCACATATTACGCCATGACAAATTAAAACACGTTTATATAATTAAAATAAAGTAAAAAGAAGTAAAAAAACATTAAAAGCTTAAACTATTATTAAATCTACAACTAAAATTAAGATGCGTGATTCAGATGTCACGGCATAGTAATGAAAGGGCGCCGACTCAGCATGTGCGCGCGCATTGCTGCGCCAGCGCTGATATTCTGCCGGGACCCGGCGAAGTGAGACGCACTCAGTCCCTTACTAGCCAGCTCCGTTCATATCTAGCCGTGTGTGACATATTCAAATTAACCTAAGTAAGTAAAAGCCTTTTTAGGCATTGACCTGAAGTTTCTGAAACGATAGTAAGTGCGCTTTATATTTATGTTTAAAGGTACTGCAATAAAAAAAACATGCGGTCGGGTTAAAGCTTGCTTTATGTTTGCTTTGTAAAACTTACCCGATATATTAAACCCTTGAAACAAATAAATGTTTATGACCCAATACAGTTGTTGAAAAATTTCCCGGTCAACTGTCTTTGTTCTGCAAATAATAAAGAACTCTAGACAAAATACAAAATAATTCGAAAAGTTCTCGTTATTTCCCGCAACGAATATAACAGAAAAACTGGTAAGTTGAGTCTGTTTAAGTTTATTTTGTCTAGTTTAGTCACGTCGGTCCCGTTTAGTTTTTTACCCTTTTGGAGTATCTTACCTTTTGGAATTCCGTGGTTCAATCGTCCTTTTATTGAAAGGATTATTGAGTTGTTAAGTTTGGATTTGATTTGGTTGTGGATAGCGTTTTGAAGAATTTCAAATATAGTGTAGTTTTGGACTTATTTGAGACAGTGTTAACTTTCTCCCATTGTGTAACGAGAATAAGTCTGGTGATCGTATAATCAATTTTTGTTAGGTACGCAATGGAAACATATATATATTCACTCGTTTTGTTCATTTTTAAGTAAAAAGCCTATGTATACCTACGAGTACCAATGAGTAAGTAGTACTTCTTCTTCAGCGCATTATGTGCCCACCGTTGGGCATACGCCTCTCCAATTTTCCTCCACTGGGCCCGATTTGCGGAGGATCTCCCCCAGATTAGGCCTGCGGTCGAGCTATTGTCATCCGACCACCTTGCTGGTGGCCTGCCGACTCCTCTTTTTGAGCGCGGTTGCCACTCTAAAATGCGCTTGCTCCATCTCCCATCGTTTCGGCAACACATATGGCCTGCCCATGGCCATTTCAATTTGGCCACGCGATAGCCTAGATCCACCACTCTAGTGCGTTAAGTATCTCCAAACTAAAACAGGTTTAAAAGTGGCAGTTACCAATCGATGTTTCGAAATACCTGTGTCCGCTGGTTGGTTTGTCCGAAATTTTCACTTATCCAAAAATCATTATTCTTTGAAACCGTTTTTTTTTCCTGGATTATTATAAAACTAACCTAACCTAACCTACACGTTCTGTAGGTATATATTTTTAAACATTTTGAAAAGTTTTTTTGGACAAACGAAACAACGGACAAAAGTTTTTCGAAACATCGATCGATAGGTTACCCATAGTCGCAGGCAGAAGCTAGTATTATTATGATTTTTTGCATAATCTCGGTCAGTCTACCTAAGTATACCAAACATCTTGTTACCACCTTCAAATTTAATGATTATATCAGCTCTTACATACCATAATTCAGTATTCAGTATTTATTTTCAATAAGTATGGTTTACATTGATCTTGTTTTTATAATACTAGAGCACTCACTTAGCTAAATATATCTTACAAGCAAATTCTACATTTTGTTTTGTCGTATTATGTGAAGTGTAAAATAAAAATTATATCAGCAATTTAGTGTCCAGGTTAAACAATTCTTGCATTGAGTAAAAACACTTGTCTCTCAACCATGTATTTAGCTTATTTCTAAATTTCCTTCCATAGGTAATATTAAATTTTCATCGAGTTATCACAAGAACTAATTCAAAATGGACTAGCAAGATTTCAACGCGACATAACAAAACATGAAGAAGGTTGTAGAAACTCATCAAATCTATAAATATCTAGCACATCTGAGTTAAACAAAAACCTTCTCCGAGCTCAGACCCATCTTCGAGCATCACACTCTCGAGTGACATAATACGATTACGCAGTCTTGGATATTACTTGTCAAAGGTTTGCCCGACACACGCCTCTGTTCCACTGCTGTGATTTAGAGAGGAGCCATGCGAAAAGCGATTTTGCATCCGCATTTTTTTTACTTCATATATTTTTGACAGTATTTTAAAATTAAATTTTGGTAATTAATTTTGAATCAGTTTGTCTAATTAACAAAGAAGTATTTATTAATTTATTGACATTAAAAGATAAAACTAAACTTATTTAAATTAAAATAAAACTAAGCTACTAAAATATTAAAGATGTAAATAATAATCACAACTATCAAAAGAACACCCCCTCTAGTAGGTCCGCTCGCGCCACGGTCCCTATGACACTGGCTGCATTACCTCTCTGGATAGCTAGCCTAATCCTTTGCACCAGCATAATTAATTGGAGGGGTAAAATTTTGATTTTCTAATAACATTATTTACACGATTACATTGCGATAATTATGTGTCAGGATCTAAAGATGATATTAATAGTCGCCAAAATGATCTCCGTTTTATTTACAGGAGACCCACATATTTTAAGTAAAGTAAATATGATTATTAACTGTATGGAAACGTTAATCCCTTGTTATAAAGTTAAACATCTTAGCCTAATTGTGCAAATTGTGGTTACAGAGTTATCATCAAGTTTTTAGAGTTGTTGGTAATTCTGTAGCTCTGCCTACCCCACTCAGTGAATGAAGGCGTGAAGGTATGTATGTATAAAGTTAAATACTGGCGTAGTTTTAAGATGATTAAAAAAAAGGTTGAACAGTAATTACTGAATCTGAAAGCTGGCTCCTATTATGTAAAGTCTTAGCCTTAAAAGTATAGAGTAGAGAAAAGGCTTCATGATCCTAAGCGGACGTAATATGAAGCTACAATAGACTACAGAGACTACAATAATCGTTTTCCTTTATAATTATTAATTAAATTAGCATGTACCATTTGTATAATTAAAGGAAAAAATATTATACTGGAAGCCTTTTAGTTTATTTCAATTTAAATAATTTACTAACCGTTACTAATTTTAAACCGTGTGGTTGCCGGGATAGACTAGTGCCACTCCATGTCTTCCCGTAGATGTTGTAAGAGGCGACTAAGGAAATAAAAATTTGTAGTACTGTTAGGCCATGGGCTTGATACCTGTCACTAATACGCTGGTAAACATCTTAGCCTATTGTGCAAAACGTGCTCACCAAATTATCAACAAGTTTTTAGAGTTGTAGGTAATTCTGTAGCTCTGCCTTCCCCACTCTGGGAACAAAGGCGTGAGTTTATGAATGAATGTGGAAGCCTTTTAGTTCATTAAAATTCAAATAATTTACTAACATAAGATAAAAAATATGTTTTTTTGTCTTAGTATTACTTTTTAAACTGTTTTATATTTCTTTCTCGTTCAGACTCTCACTACCGCTCGTTTGGTGGCCACCGACTATCACATAATCCCCCACGTCGGGTATTTCTTGGGTTTTGATTTAAAATATGAGCTAGGCTTAAGGGTTTGTTAAATGTGTTAGCTAAGTATCAACTTCGTTTGCAGGAATTTCGATGTAACGTTTTGATCGGGAAGTTTAAACTTTGTTTTGAGTACATTTAGGACAAGTATTGCTTAGATAAACAAAAAAAAATTGCGGGTGTTGCAATTTTTTTCCTGGTAGACTGTCTAATTTGTTAATGTTATTTCATTAAAAAATACATATGTAAGGTTCGTTATTTTGTCTCAAATAAACTTTAAGTAAGTTTTGTTTCAATAACTCACAAACAGCTTTATTGACATATGTATTTAAATATTTTATCGTACAAAAATCAGAAAATCAAATACAATATTTACAGAATTGGAATGTTATCTATGGGTTAGGTTCTAATATGCTTGAATGCAGTAATGTGGCTGTCTGTTTTTTGCTTTGTAATTGCGTACTTGTATTTCAAGCGTAAACAACTATTATTAAAAATCATTGGCAACGTACGGTCTTATTAGGTAATACCAAGAAAATACACGTTATGAAACGACTTTGAGTGTCAACCTAAATATATTCAGTGCTTATATACTAAACATATATCAACATTTAACTAATACAGTAGAAGCGGTAAGCAATGTGGTGCAGACGAGATATTGTCTTTTATAATAAGAACAATCAAGATTAATAATTTGACTGACGTAAAATATGATAGGATAGAATATTGAAACAAGTGTTGGATTTCAAACTAGGCTGAGCCCGTTTCTTAGGACTCACGAAGCTAAAGCTTCGTAATAATATACAACTATGTTTCAAGAATCAAATAGTGGATGTAATTGAATGATTATTAATAAATAACTATCAGACGCACGCACGCAGGACTGATGGCCGATGGGATCAGAAGGTTCTTGAGTGGCGTCCGCGGACCGAGACACGAGCTGTGGGTAGGCCTCCAACAAGATGGAGTGACGACCTTGTAATGATCGCGGGAAAGCGGTGGATGCGAAAAGCACAAGACCGGTCTGAGTGGAGAGCCTTGGGGGAGGCCTATGTCCAGCAGTGGACGTCTTTCGGCTGACATGATGATGATGATGATGAACTATGTATCAGAGGACATTTGGTGCTAACGACACAATTAAGGCCTGCGCAAACCGGCGGAGCGCAGTGCAGATCACCTAGGAAGATTTACCGACGAGGGAAAATCCCCCGCGATACCGCGAGCGCCCGCCAGCGCAGCGCCGGCGGCCGGCGCACCTGGGAGCACTTCGGCGCATACCGGGGGTTGCCGCCGCCTGCCGTGGCGGTATCCTCTCCCCGTGGCGTTGAAGAGCGCCGACGATACTGCGGCGGCATGCCGCGACCTCTCCCGGTATGCGCCGAAGTGCGCTGGGCCTACGAAGGGAAGGTGCGGGATAAGGGAGTGGGGTAGCACAAGCTAAGCGAGGCGCGCTTTGCATTCCATTCAGTCTTGCCGCCGCATTTGGTGTTTGTGTCTTCTATTATAGTGATTTCTACATGTCTGTTCTTCTTCTTTAGCTAAAATTGATATGAACACTAAATCCCAGTCTGCCATCACGAAACCTCCGACACGAACGACTCGTACAAAAACAAGTTTTCGACTGTTGGTCGCTAGTGGAACGGAATGTATAATCACCGATCATGGGATACCGTGGGATCACGCGGGATGCCGCGGCATTGTGGAGGTGCTTGCGGTATCAAAAGTCGTTTTCTCCCCCGTCATCCGCCGAGTTGCGCCGAGACTTCCCCTCTCGCAGCCCCGCTACCCCGGCGCACTCGGGAGGCCTCGGCGCATAGCGGCAGATGCCGCGGGATGCCGCCGCCTACCGCCGCGGTATCCTCTAACATGCTCCTCGATGCCGCAGAGTAGAAATCCCCCGTGATGCTCCGAGGTCGGTTTCGAGCATTCAAATTTATACCTTAATGTAATTAAAATAGAAAAGAATATACATTGATGAATTTAAAGTGATCTGCCCTGCGCTCCGCCGGTTTGCGCAGGCCTTTAACATCGGTCCTAACCGGAATCAAACTCTGGGCAGCAAGCTTTGTAAGCATGGTCATTAACAAGAAGGCTAACCGTGCCATTTGTACTTTTTCAATAATCGCCATTTTCTACAATTACACTTTAATAATTATAAAGAATAAATATTTGATTTTTTGTATCTTTGCGTTGAATAGGCTCTGAAACTACTTGGACCGATTTGAAAAATTCTTTCACCATTCGAATCCTACAATATCCCTGATGAATAGAGGCTATGTTTTATTGTTCTGCGCGGATGGAGTCGATGGTAACAGCTAATCATAAATTAATGACGACGGGCTGGCCTAGTTGGCAGTGACCCTGCCTACGAAGCTAGCGGTCCTGGGTTCAAATCCCGGTAAGGGCAGATATTTGTGTGATGAGCGCGAATATTTGTTTCTGAGTCATGGATGTTTTCTATCTATTTAAGTATATATTTCTCTATATAAGTATTTATATCGTTGTCTAGTACCCATAGTACAAGCCTAGAGCTTAGTTTGGGACTAGGTCAATTGGTGTGACATAGTCCCCTGATATTTATTTATTTATTTATTAATGACTAGCTGCTGCCTGCAACTCCGTCCGCGTAGAAATCGTTTATCGCGCGACCCTTGGATACTGTCCAATTTTTTTCGGATAAAAGTACCCTTTGTCCTTCTCTAAAGCTGATTTCAAAGAAATCTGTTCAGTGGTTTAACCGTGAAAGCGCAACAAGCAGACAAAGTTACTTTCACATTTCTAATGTTAGTGTGGCTTCTCACATTTCAACACCATATAAAATAATCATCATCATCATGACGTCCACTGCCGGACATACGCCTCCCCCAAGGCTCTCCACTCAGACCGGTCTTGTGCTTTTCGCATCCAACGCGTTCCCGCGATCCTTACAAGGTTGTAAGTTTATAAAATAATAACCGACAAAAATCTCAATCCTTTATTATGCTTCCGAACCTCACACTCCCAAACTCCTTTAACTTTCCAAACTTTTTAACAACGGGCATATCTACAAAGCGTACATTATGCATCATAAATATAACTAAACCGTTTACGATGCGGCAACCGCAATTTCACTCGGGAAATACACTTCGCAGACCAAATGCCTTACGTGGCGTAATGCGAAAACTTCCTCCATATAACCGTAGCGATGCTATAGTACCGTATAAACTTTACTAATTTAATGTTCACTAAACTATGTCCTTGGATATTATAACAAATATTTGTGTTGAGTTATTAATTTATGCATCATCTTATATCAGTGTGGCTAGAAAGGTTGATAACCATTTATTATGATTCGAATTTATTTAGTTTTGAAATCTATGTCAGAAAGTTTAGCATGTTGCGCTTTTAAGTGAAATAATATATTACCATTCCATGCACACATGATTGAGGACATTTTCAAAAATATAATATAAAATCTATGTTAGGTTACTTTTAACAAAAAACTTATTTAGAAAAGAAAAGAAATATCAAAGTTTATTACAATTGTATACATTTAAGATTTTTATAACTAGCTTTTTTATATTGTTATATTCACTGAAACATTGTTAAGCATTAAGCACATATTTATTTGTATTTATTTATGTGTATGGATTATTATTGGAAAGCTTATTTTATCAAGATTTCTTAGAAGGGTTTTTGTGAAGATCGGTTGAGTGGTTTTAGAGATAACTTTGAAGGAAGGGGTGGCCATTATATGGGGTTTTTTATCTTATTAATAGTTTTGGTTTGGGTGTGTGGTTATTCAGGATAAAAGCTATCTCCACTCCAAATTTCATTCAAATCCATCCTGCCGTTGCATTCACATTTCATAATATTAAGTAGATAGGATGAGTACAAGTACATGAAAGACTTTCTTAGTAATAGTAACAAAAACTTTCCTAACCAGAAATAAAACTCGATAGTAATAGCTTTGTAGGCACACCAACCAAGGCAAACCGCGGCGCGCAATCGTAAAATTATTTAGTCTTTTTATTTTTTACTTAGCATTCCTAAAACAAAGATACTTACCAATAAAACCATACAATAACCATCTAGACCGTTTCCCACACTATCTGTCTATAAAACTTGAATGATAAAATATTCCTAAGCGTTTCCTCCAGCACAGGACAGGACACAGGAAAGCTACGTCAGCCTATACAAACCAACTTACATTTGCGGTTGACCTCAGCAGAAAACCTTTTAAAGAGGCCCCCACAAGGTTTCACCGAACGCATAATTATCTTGGCTCCACTCATACGCCCCACGCTTGTTTATCACGATTATCCAGCACATTACATGCGACGATCTTGTGTAACGTTCGTAAAAAGAAACGACGTGATCTTTCTTTCCTTTTTAACGCTACGAGCTTTTCCGGCCTATTTCGACTCGTGATGTAAGAGGACGGTTCACTTGGTAATTTATTTAAAAAATAGAAAAGGTGGTGTTTAAGAGAATTTTGTGTGTAAATTTTAGGAACAATACTTGTTTAAAAAAAGTCAAAGTTCTTTATTCTTCAATTTAGGCATAATATAATGCACCTATGAAAGTCAAAAAGCATTTACCATACCAGCAATTCGTAAAATACAACTTTTGCCCCGAGAAGAACCGGCGTAAGTGGCGTAACACGGCAAGGTTAATTTTTTTCAAAAATAGTTTACGTCATACATAGGGTTGCAATATCACAATATTGTTTGCACTCATGCAGGATGTATGCCAAACATCCCTATCCACGATATAATCGTTTACTTTATGATATGCTCGGGAAATTAGTTTTTTGTTTCATGACAGTCTTAAATTTAGTCAGTAAGCTCAGTTTTTTTTTTTTTAATTTTAATGTAGAATTGTATACAATTTTCTAAGAATGATTTTGACGTTTTGGCCAGTCTATAAAATGTGTGTGTTGCTTTGGAACTTGTCATTTTTCATTTATCAATTTAAACAAATATCATTGTTATCATAATAAGCTGAAACACGTCTTACTTTAATAATAAACATTCGCCGTTGCACTATCTTCAATTTGACAGAGTATAAACAGTAGTTCGTCTTCCAACAAGGTTACTAACTGTTTTGCGTGGTTTGCATGTGTGCGTGCCACGACCGTACGCGCCGCGAGCCACCACAAGCAAACTCGACAGGACGGACCAAGCCGGTCCACTCGGAACTGCGCCGTCGCCGCGTTTAGTTACATACGTATTAAGTATCGAGTGACGCGCCTCGGTGTAACCCTGGCATCCGAGCGGCAATAGGTAACAGAAACTCGTAAAGGTTCTGAGGCGAACTACTTTTCTATTTATACTAAGCCAGTGACAACACGGTGAACCTAGTTATATTGGTAGATACGCTGTATGTACGTATCGACCGGTTCCAGGTTCGAACCCCAGTAATACCAAATATTTGTGAGATGAGCGCGAGTATTTATTTCTAACTAGCTTTTGCCCGCGACTTCGTCCGCGTAGATTTTTACAGGGTGTATTATGGAGAGTGTGCCCAAGAACTGCATGACCTCATCCCACCCTCCACTTTCTCATATCGGTCTTCTAGACGCTGGGAAAGCGTCCATCCACATGTAGTAGAATACCCAATGGTTCGCACGCAGCGGTGAACTGCGTCGTTTTTTATTCGCACTGCTAGGGAGCGGAACGCTCTCCCTGCGTCTGTATTCCCGGAATCATATAACCTTGGTGTTTTCAAGGCAAGAGTGAATAGGCATTTTCTGGGTAAGCGTGAACCACCTTCGACCTCGTCGTCACTTCACAGGTGAGACTGAGGTCAAGCGCAAACCCATTATGGATAAAAAAGAGTTAAAAAAAAGATTTTGATTATCGATATTCCTTCAGGAACATTCTCATTTTCCGGGATAAAAAGTATCTTATGTGTTAATTCAAAGCATAAGCTATCTCTATTCCATATTTAATTCAAATTCGTCCAGCGGTTGCAGCGTAAAGAAGAAAAAACACACACACACACACACACACACATACACACACACACACACACACACACACACACACACACACACACACACACACACAGACACAGACACAGACACAGACACAGACACAGACACAGACACACACACGCACGCACGCACGCACGCACGCACGCACGCACGCACGCACGCACGCACGCACGCACGCACGCACGCACGCACGCACGCACGCACGCACACACGCACGCACGCACGCACGCACGCACGCACGCACGCACGCACGCACGCACGTGGTTTTCTTTATAGAACAAACCTAGAGTCTAGTCAATAAACTAGGTCAATTTGTATGAGATTGCCCTTTGATACTTTTCAAAATCAGTACTACTTTGATCTTGAAAAACCATTCTGAATTTAATCTCTATAAAGGGCTGAAACTTTTGATCTGTATCAATCTTTGATGTTATCATAATACGTCTATTCTTATTTATCTTAATATGACTAACGCTAATGTTGATAAAACAAGTCTAGACTTCCAACCTTTCTCTACAATAACTTTCCTCGGTCACCTTTTTGTAATTCTCTTAGATGTTTGATTTCTCAACCCCAAATTTTTATTGTTAGTCTTGAATCAGTACAATTTTCTAGTGATTCAACTGCCTTATTAATAATTCGGGGTCTGGCCATTTTATTGTGTTTTTACTCCTTTGCGATGAATTGTTAATGACCAGACCTTTACTGTCAAGATAATCAAAAGTTATTACTATTTTATCATTACAAAAACAATAGGGAAATAGACAAAGTAAAATATAGCTCAGGACTTCTGAAGTCGGTAGGTAGGTACTTAATGCTCGTTTTCTTGAACTACTATTGGTATCTTTACAAGACTAAAAAATACTTGATCACACGCATAATAAAAAAAAACTGTTTCATTGCTAGCCCTTTTTCCTTTTTTTTTTTTAATAAATGGCGGATTCGACCAAATGAGAATAAGGTATAATACCTAAATTAAACGCTGAATTTGAATAGACTTTATCTAGGAGTAAATCTTATTCCAGTTTCTTCTCTAATTATTTAAATAATTGTGTCTTGAAAATAGTCCACTAGCGCTTCTAAAAATAAATCCACTTTCAATGAGAGCACAACGTCCATTACATTGAAAAATTTATTATTTCAATGCAGTGAATGTTGGTTGCTCTCCAGTGGAATGCGTTCCAGAAAATACTGTAAGCTATAAAAGTCTTCGAAAGCAATAATATCGCAACAGCCAGATGCAAGAAATCTTCAAATGGTTTTCCTTATCCTCAATACCGCAAACTCTTTTCATAATATCAATAACGCAATAACGTCTCATCATTATTCCAAAGGAAGCCCTCCATTCGTCATAGCGTATTAATATCAAATTGCCAGAAGTCGCACGATCGCTCAAGTATAATACGCCTCAGAAAGTTTCCTAAAGCAATAATCCAATTGTACCCCGATATTCTCTGGCGAATCACTTATTGAAGATTACAACCGAATATTATTGGAAAACTTTTTGACATATAACCTATTATTATTCTTTATTGAACTATAATATATTAAAGTTAATATGCGACTCCATCAATGCGAGAAATTGTAACACAATTGTTAATATATCAATAACAGTCCCAAAATTTATTATAAAAAAAAAAAAAAACAGGTACGATTTAGTATGCCACTGAAATAAAGCATTAAATAAAATCATACTTTTAAACGTAATTAATTCAATTTATATTAATTTTAATTTAAATAATAACATTTTTACCGAGATTATGTTATTTCGGCAATTTTTTTAGTTTATGAACACAATTTCTATAAAAAAAAACGTCAAACCATTTGATACGCTGTAAACGCTGTTCGAAAATGATTCACTTTTTAGTCTATGACATTTAAAAAGTAAAATATACAAAGAAGAATTTTGATTGCACGAGTGTTTGGCTGTTTGGAGTTATAGGTCTACCAGAATCTCATGAAAAAAAGGGAAACTAAAATTTGTAGCTAGCAACTCTGGGGAAATAGGATTAAAAGGTCGTGATACTTGAATTCTCCCCAATTAAATACATACATACATACATACCTTCACGCCTAT
Organism: Acleris emargana; assembly: GCA_927399475.2. Classification (NCBI taxonomy): domain Eukaryota; kingdom Metazoa; phylum Arthropoda; class Insecta; order Lepidoptera; family Tortricidae; genus Acleris; species Acleris emargana. Next base: position 4,167,959 of record OV656839.1, on the reverse strand, counting down.
AATCCCAGAGTGGGGTAGGCAGAACTACAGAATTACCAACAATTGTAAAAACAAAAAAAGAGTTGATAATTCTGTAACCACATTTTGCACAATAAGGCTAAGATTTTTACCAGCGCTGCAGCGTATTAGTGACAGGTTGCAAGCCCATCGCCTAACAGTACTACAAGCCTTTATTCCCTTAGTCGATTTTTACGACATCCACGGGAAGACATGGAGTGGCACTATTCTAATCCGGCAACCATACCATTTAAGTGGAAGTTTTTTATTGCTATTTTCTCGGGAACTATTCTGTATAATATATAAAACATGTAAACTATCCCTCTTTGTTATTATTCTTGCATGATTAAATACAAATTGTACATAAGTTGTTTTTATTAATTTTGCAGGTTTATTCGTAAAGTTTATTACACGTAGGTCAACTTTTATTAAGCTATGTTGTCTAGACTAGAGTAGAGTAGAGTTGTAGGTAATTCTTTAGCTCTGCCTATCTTACCCTGGGATTACAGGCGTGAAGGTATATATCTTTTATAGGGTGTGTATTCAGTTGAAATACAAGTGTCCCTCTTCAAATTAGGAAAATATTAAGAATGAGAGCGACGTACTGGACGTACGTGTATGCTCGGTGCAGTTTTAATAAAAATAAAACAATCACATGTCATGCCATAACATTATTATAATATTATATAAGAAGAGATGGATGGATGGATGGATGATGGTTCGGTCATTTGGAAAGGATGGATGAAAGATTGACGAAACAGATAAACAGAGCGAAAGTGAGTGGAAGGGTCAGAAGGGGTCACCCTAGACGTACTCTGTCGAATCAAATCGGAGAAATACTGGAAATAAGCCAAATCTTAAGTATCCAAAACCGACGGGCATGTATGACTCGATGGATGAATGTGGAAGGAACAAAAGAGATCTGTCAGGATCGTAGCAGGTAGAAAAAAGGAAATCCCTTCATATTTCATAATTTTATTTGCTATAATGGTGACTGGCTATAATATTCATTTCCATAATATCACATAACATAGCTTCATTTGACATGAAGACATTTTAACTGAAATCGTAAACTTTTCAGGTAATTTTTAAATGCCATCGTATAGAGCCCAATAGGTAAGGTTAGGTTTGTTTTATTACAATTCTGAATAGTTCACGATTTCAGAAAAAATGCCTTTATAGCAAATGAATATTATGGCATATGATCGTTATGGCATGTAAATTATGTCCTTTGAAATTCGGGCAAATGAAATTATTGCATATAAAATTCGGTCAAACGATAGAGAACCGGGAAAAAGTGGTCCTGGCCTAACCCTCTGGGAAACCGGCGTGATCTAATGTATGATGTATAAGAAGAGAGTAGTAGCTAGGTGTCGCTCGAATATAGCTCTAAATACTCCTCCTGAATTTCTGGCTCTTCTTCAGATGAAGAGGATGATGAGGGCGACAGGTTTACTATAAATCTTTCTTCCATTACATCGATAATTTTATCCTGGTGCATGAAATCACTTTCAATTTTTTCTACGTGTTGACAGCATCTGTGCCATTCATTTTCACCAATTTCTAAGAAAGCTTGTTCCGTCAATGCTTTTATGTCACTTGCAGGTCTATTTACATTTTTATCTGCAACTTTTTGCTTCATGATACCCCAAATCAGCTCGATTGGATTTAAAGTACAGTGATAAGGAGGAAGCCTCAAAACTTCATGACCACGCGACTTTAATATTTCATCTATTTCATAGATGGGATCTGATCTATTTTGTTTTACTGCTTCGAGTAATTCACATTTACGCCAGCGATCATCGTAATTGATATTATTTGTACTGAGCCATTCTTTGATATCAGAGACTCGGTTGGCCTGAGTAGGTGGTTTATTCAACCTCACAGAATGGTAACTTGCATTATCCTTAACTATGAGGGAAGGTTTTGTCAGATTTGGTATGAGCTTATCTGTGATCCATTTGGTAAAGTTATCTTTATTCATGTCGTGGTGGTAGTCAGCAGATAAACTTTGTTTTGGACACCAAACCGCAGTTTGGTACAAAACCGTGCTGCCCACCAGCGTGTACAATAATCCATCGTGATCCAGGTGAAATTTCCTTTGATGGACCACGTATAGTTTGGCTTTGCCAACACTTTTGGACGGAGCACGAAGAGTGAATATATGTTTCATCTAAATATATAACATCTAATTTTTTATTCTCCTCAGCGTCACGGTTTTGCTTCATACGCTCTAAGTATTTGTGTCTTTGAATTTTTATATCATGGCGTTCCATCAAAAGTGTCCTTTTCGACTGGCATTTTACATATTCGAAACCAATTTTTGTAAGTATGACCCTGAAAAAATATTTAAAAGTAACTTAATACAATTTATCTATAAAAACTTAATTTAAAAGACTTCCGTGATTAACTGAATGATAAAACAACGCACAGCACAGCCCGCTGGAAATGCAGGGATGCACTAAGCAGGATCGTCTTCTAGCCCCATATCTCATTACATTATTTAAATAACTTAATGCTGTTTCTCTAACCTTAAAGACTCTCTCCCTCCTTTAAAATCAATGTCCTCTTGCAAAACTTTTAATAATTTTGCGACTGTTGAAATTTCTTTTCGAACAGTGTAAAATTCTTTTATTTTATTCCTAATCACTTCTAAATCGAAATTGTTCAAATTAATTCTTTTACATCCTCCTTTCCTATTTTTCCCTGGTGTTGAAAATACACCATCATGCGTCGTGCCTTCTTCCACTATTCGTCTTACCGTGGAACGAGATACTCCTGTAATTATATGATACAATATTAATATAAATAAGTAACATCGTCTATATGTAACTGAAGTATCAATATTATTTGGCTACGCTACCGGTCAATTGAAAATCACGATTAAATATTGCAGATTGTGTTTCACTAACACCTCCTTCCTCACATATTTTATTGTAAACATGGTAAACAATATTTCTGGCTTGCGATCGTAATGGTTTTTTAGACATTTCTCGAATATAAGCACTTTATTTCGGTAAAAATAAACAAACCATTCATTCCGCGAAATTTGAAATGACAAGTGACAAGACTGGCAAGGCAACATTGCCATATCAAAATCCTTTTCTTTTTACTTTTAAATTTTTCATGAGATTCTGGTAGACCTATAGTGATCCTAGTCCAAACATGGTTTTAAAAAGTAAAACACCAGATACATAATGAAATTTGTATACATTTTCGCGGGCTGATTTTATAACAGTAAGTTTAACATTTCCGAGCATGTTTGTTCCGAGTTTTTTTTTTTAAACAGTCTTTTATACTTCTATACGAGTCTAACCGACTACCCCAACCCAAAAAACTTTTAATGACCTCTTGCACCGTCTAGCCTTACATCTAGCCTTAGTTTTATGCGTAGGACTAGATTTATTAGTAGTTTTTATGATAATCCGTATCCGTATCCATACAAATATTATACTGTTGGTTTGTTACAATTTTGCAGCTATTCCGGTGAACCAGTTTTATAAAAAATTAATGTTGATCCCGGAAATTAAACAGTTCCTAACGGAATATCAATAAACGGAATCTTATAGTATTTTAAGTAAGTTTATTTTAAACATAATTATTGCTGTACTTCAAAAAAACAGCTGTGTTACGCAGGCTTAAATACACCTATTAAAACAAGTCTTACGAAAAGTCAAACGCATAACACTTCTTTTGGGCTTTACCGCAGTCGGGTAATAAACATTTTTTTTCTGATGACTACATAAAACCGACACTAAAATTAGTGAGATAAAAAGTTAAAGTTTTAGTTGAGAAAGTTTTTATTGCCAGTTAATAGAATTTGAAGAGAAATATTACAATTTAGATCAATCTGCAGATGGGTTATTATTTTTATTACCTACCTAATTGAAGGAGTCTAAAGGCTCATTTACATTATACATCTTTCATGTACATTCAATTTAATTACATTTTATTCTGTATCTCTGCCTACCCCATTCTGGGTACGAAGGCGTGAGTGTATGTATGTATGTAAATTCAATTAAATTGAGCAAATAAAAAAAATCTCAGTCTAAACCTTATGGAATAACCTTATTGAAAGTAACTTGAATTCAATTCTGAAATAAATGTAAACAGCGGCCAACAGTCAATTGAATGCAAAAATTGCCACTCCATCTAAAAACGCATGCATGCATGTTTTCTGTATATTACTATATATAAATCTTATTTCAACGGAAGAACCTAATTTTATTTATAGAAAATCTGCGACTCTAAATAATGTGTAACGATTGCGGCAATACGTAATATATCGGGCAACTAAAAGTTTTAGACTTATCAAGACTTGCACTCGTACGCAATTGTCTTCTCTGAATAATGTCGTAAATGTTAACAAAGAGGTTTTACTAATTATTTCCTGCCTATACTTGTATTCAATAATTTTTTGAATATTGCACACGTGTACAATTCTTGAATTCTATTATTGCCAAAAAATTGTTGCATTACATATCAATTATTGTTGATTTGTGTACAAGAAATTTGCATACCTAGTCTAAATGGGCCTTTATATTCTGAGACAAAGTAATTTGACATGTATACTTTTTACTTACACCAAAATAGGTTTATTTTCTCTGCGTAGGATTGATGTAATTTTGTCTGCGTAGAATAGATCCCACCAAAACATAAATGTAACAAATAGGCTAAGTTCTCAAATATAAAGGTTAACAAAAAAGTTTGGCGATACATTTTTAACAGTTAAACCAACTGAAATAAAAAAAAATCAGGAAACCATATCACGCAAATTGATTTAGTCTCAAACGTAGCTCTAGGCTTATACTATGGGTGCTACAACGATTTAAATAATTATGTAGAAAAATAAATACATAGAAAATATCCAATACTTGTGCTTATCACACAAATATTAGCCAGTTTCGTAGGCGCGTCGTTTTCGTTGTCGTACCACTAAATACAGTTGAGCTCTAACTTGTCAGTTTTCTCAAATAAACCTAACAGATTACATGATATTGTAAAAAACTATATAGATTTTGTTTCACTGCCAACAAGTGTTCTAGTGCCTCACTTGGCATCTTTTTAGATACGACTACTCGAAGTGACGCGAGAACTTGGCCTACTTTTTACATAAAATGTTTTCGGTGGTATCGCAGACGAAATTAAATCAATCTTATGCAGAGATAACAAATCTTATGAGTTATGACCTTTAAAAGTGTCTTCCAGCCGACAACATTTACCCACAATTATCAGAACAAAAAAAGTTAAGGTTTTAGTTTTAAAAAACCTTGTCATTGACAGTTAATATCATTTTGACGAGGAAAATTACAATTTATATCAGTCTGCAGATGCTTTGTCCATTGTTATTTGATTACCCATCGAACGAGTCTAAACTTCTGGTACAAAGTAATTTATATACTTACTTTTTATGATCTTTGTGAGAGGAGTCTTAAAATTGCCTTCGTGTTATATCGATACCACGTATACTCGTAGCGTTATGAAACAAAAAATATTTATCTCAACGTTATATTTTGCTTTGTTATTTATGGGTAAAACACGGCTCATTCAAAACATTTTAAATGTAACATATTAAAAATCACTTCATTCGAGATTCGTTCAATATTTAACGCGATTTTGAATGTTATTTACCGTTTGTACGGTTGTTAATAGTTTTTATTATAATAAAAACTAATCATCGAACTTAATTTTATGTTATTTTAGGGCTCGTTGATCTATTTCTAAATTGCAGTATCTGACAGATACATTTTAAATCTACCTTTTATTTTGTATGACAGCGAAAAAAGCGGTAATAACTTTAAAATACTGATGTTCTTATCAAGGGATTGGATAAATTAGGCCCTTATCAATTCTTAACTGTCGTGTATTTTTGTTTATCTCGATAATTTTCTCAACAGGGCTGCCCTGGGGCCTAAAATTGCGTGACAAAACGTGGAAACATCCGTCACTTTCTGACAAGTTTATAAGTACGAGAGTGATGGATGTTTTATGCATATTTTATCACGCGATAAATGCAATCATACTAAGTCTAGGCCCGCTGCTAAGACAAATGGCGGTACCTATCTCACACAAAACTCCTGTAGCAAGTGAAGCCTTATTATCAGACCTAGGAATATACGGGGCAAAATTAAATGACAGGCTAGGGATTGCCTTTATCGATAAACTCAATTATCGATGCTTTCCCCGCATACTAGTGATCGCTCCAAGTTTTGTTTGTATTTTTTTGTTATTGTAACTATACAAATAAAACAAAATAGCAACATAATTCTTGTTATTCCTTACTTTAAAAGTTTTTTTTAACCTTTATTCATCATTATCATTTTTTTCCTTACCGTGTATTTCAGAATGACCGTCCCATTTTGTTAAAATAAACAATCAGAATTTATGTCAAGAGTAAAAAAAAAAGATTATGAGTAGTGAAGGTTAAAATATCCTTTTAAAATAAAGAATAACCAGAATTATGTATCTATTTTGTTTTATTTGCATAGTTTCCATAAAAAAATATTTTTACAAACAAAACTTGGAGCGATCACTAGTATGTGGGAAAAGCATCGATGATTGAGTTTATCGATATAGGCAATCCCTAGCTGTCATTTAATTTTGCCCCGTATATTCCTAGGTCTGCTTATTATTCAGGTGAGATGATTGAATCTACTTTGGCTATTGAATTTGCGATACTGTCTATTGGCTTGTAAGGACAGAGGGGGCCTAGTCGACATGCATAACGCTAAGTTAGCAATTTTCGAAAATTGCTAAAATGTATAAGATGGACGTAAGCCGATGGCATTGCGTCGATCGCGTATGTCAAGTCCATACATTTTGAGTCCATAGAAAATAGAACCGTTAGCAGCCTTTATAATTCGGTTACGTCTACTGAGTGCTCTTCTTTCGGAAATAGTAGATATACAGGGTGTTAGGCGCATGGTTTGACCGAAAAAATGGCCAATTATTCAGGCCTATTACGGAGGTCCAGGACAACAGACTAAACTGAAAAAAAAACCAGAAATTCATTATTTAAAATCAAACCATAAAAAAGAAACATGAATAACCCGCCATTTTTTTATTTATTGGTATCTTGACAGTTGCATTGTTCTGTAAGAGTTGATATCTGGTGCAAATAATTATTCGAAAAGGCCAGGCCAAAGTAAAATTTTAAAGAGTCGTAAATAAAAACTAAAAGCAACGCTTGAAAAAAACTAAAAGTGGTTCAAGTTCTTCGAAAACTTTTCTGATTAGTGCTCTTTACAACGATGGCTCATATTATGCGTCTATATTATTTTATTAACTGGAGTTATTTGCCAATTTATCTGGACACCATTAATTAGGTCGCCATTTTTTTGTCTAACCATTTACTTCGCTGTAGAATAAAAAAACAAAGTTGTTTAAAAGAAAGTATTAAGTAATGAGTCTTTGAACTACAGTTGCAATATTTCACTTCTCAAGTGCTTGATATTGCTGATTTACCCAACACAAGAGACATAAATTACCAAATATAGTGGATCAGTGCGCGTAACTTTAGTGAATTCGCCGTAGAATGGTTTTATATTGGCTGTTACGAACACTCGGCCTACGAGTTTAGTTCTTTTATGGCTGGCTCATAAAAATGATAGATCACTATATGTGACTTGGCGGTGTTTTTAACATAAAGCGGTAGCGTTCCGTTCCTGTTCGCGGCTTATTTTAGTATTATCGTTTTTTTTCCTAGCTTAGTTATACAAGTTTTAACTTTGCTTTCTGTACAAACAGCTACACACTTAACTGCCCATTAAAGACAGAAGAGAGAAAATGTAGAAAGAGATAAATATTGATTTTACATAAGAATCTCATGTGCACGACAGAGACAGTTTCTCTCTGTTTATCTACTCACTCAGCTATGTGGGCGATTGTAGGTATGAGTAGAGGGGGGATTATTAGTGGTTAAATTTAACAAGGCATTTTTTAAGGTATGATAGCAAAAGGCCAGCTGAATGGTAAGTGAGATCTGAGACTTTAAACATAAAACTTCCGTGTGACTCTGACATAATTATGAGATATGAGAGCAGCTGGGCTGACAGAGCGCTTCGTCGTGCTGCTGCCTCGTCTGCTCATGATTAGGGACTCCGGACGAGCGCGAAACATGTCAAGCGTTTTTCGACACTATTTACGTTAGTAACACAGTCTGATTCTCTAAGTTTATATAAGATCTGAGACTTTACTCAAATTCATTGAGTGTAGTCTTGAGATTACAAATGTGTTGGCAACCCTATTAAGGACTTACGACTATAGAATGCCTAATTTGACGACGCGCTGGCCTAGTTGATAGTGACGTTGCCTACAAAGCTAGCGGTCCTGGATTCAAATCCCGGTAAGGGCAGATATTTGTGTGATGAGCGCGAATATTTGTTCCTGAGCCATCAGATGTTTTCTAAGTATTTATATCGTTGTCCTATAGTACAAGCCTAGAGCTTAGTTTGGGACTAGGTCAATTGGTGTGACATTGTCCCCTGATATTTACTTATTTATTTATTTAATTATGCTAGTTATTTCACAGGTTGTCTTATCTTTACAATGAAACACAACGATGTAAAACACTGCTGCTTAGCGGTGGGTTAAAGCAGTTTGATACTGCACTACTAGAAGGTCAATAGCTGGAAGCTTAAGCATTTTTTCGACGTTTTAACTCATTTGTTTTAAATTATAAATACCTAACTTTACCAGATATTCCAATAAATGCGAGCCGAAGCCAAATTAAACCCGAGTCAAAACAAAAAAAGAAACGCATCACTTAACACCACCGTTCCACTAGACTCTTTTCTCGGCTCTCTTATTCGATCAATCAATCAAATGGGGAAAGAATTCTGGAATCTCCGAAGCATGTCAAGGAATCTAATTTCCTGTGCTGACCAGTGCTGAATATGGGTGTCCCTGATCAAACGAAAATATAAGTACATTTGCGGAATGAGCTGGAATATCTTGTATTTTCTGCGAGTTTGGTATAAAAGTAAAAATATGATAGAGTAAATGGTTGAATACGCAAAAAAATATAGCATATCATCTCCGTCATCGAATTGCTTTTGATAATGTTATCATAATACTGTCAACAACACGATAAAATGTCGAAAACAATAGATTTTACAGCGTAAGAGCCCCAGTTGAGTACTGTGATTGACTTTATTACCTGACGAAAAATGGCGATAAGTGACAGATTCAGTAGCAGTTGATTAGCTACAAAATCAAAATAACTTATCTTTCTTAATCTCTTATTAGTCCCATACTTTGTCGGAAAACCTTACCTTTACGTACCCTTATACTGTATATTCCCCTCTCAAACAACGTTGTAAATATTTTTTCATCACACTTGCACGTAAACAGTATCTAAACATACAGGTTAACTTGGCCGCAATGCCCCATATAAAACCCTCGACCTTTCTTTTTACCATGAAACCCAAGGTCGGTAAGTAATTTTTTTTTAATTTATGGCACAGCACATAGGTCATGCAAGTTCAAGCCAATACACGCAACTTACACGCAATTGAAAAATTGTCTTAAAATGTTATTTAAACAGGAATTTCATTGCAATCTCGCTACATATTACTTAAATACTCAATTAATGTTCTTAATAACCGAGTTTAATAGTTTTCTGTATTAAAACGTCGTTTTTTTTTTACGCTCCTTCAGGGCTGTATGTATAACTACGTAAGTATTTGCCCTTAACGTTTCTGAACGAAACATTTTTATAATCTGTGGAGTCCGCCAGCCATCCGCTTAAAAAAAGTTCAAGTAATTCGTAATAATAGTTGTGCTGACTTGTGTATTTATTTACTCGCAAATGTGATGAAAAACATTGTATGTTTCACGGGCGGTATGGGAATTACGAACCTCGACTCAGAAAGCCCTCAGTCTTCGACTTCGGGCTTCTACTAGAGCCTCGATCGTAATTCCTTACTTACCGACCTTAATACACAATGTACTATTGTAGCATACAAAACTTAAACAACAGTCCACGACTCAAATTTAAGATCATCTGCAAATGAAATTCTCTCGCTATCTCTCACATCATACGTTGCAAAAGACATTGTCATCTCAAATACTGTAAACTGAACCAAGTAAGCAAATACGACTGTTTTATCTTTTGTTTACGATCCTCCGAGCATTATGTGTGGCAGTTTGGGGAAATTTAAGCTCTGTTTACGTTTATTCTGCATTTGTTGTGAAAGTCGAGCATTCGTTAAGAATTTTACTCAGCTGTTTTCTTAAGTAGGTATTTGTTTGACTTGCTCGTTTATTGGGCGTTACAGTTTATTAGGGGATGTTCATTTTTTTGTACGTATTTCTTTCGGTTTAATTTGAATGGCGGTATTTGTTTGTCTTATTTTTTACTTGCTTTATTTCCCGTCTGTCAACATAGAATTCATTAATGTTAGTTTTCACGATCGCACATAACAGCCTAAAGTATATTTAACAATTGCTTAAGTTTTTGAACCATTTAAGTACAGTCAACTTCTGATCAAATTTGCCTTTAATCCAAAATTGTACATAAAATTACTGCTCCATTTTGACATTTTAAAAGGTCATTCAAAAACATTTCGATATTTTTGAATTGACTCTTCAGACTAAAGTTACGTACACACTTGCTGCAATTTCGTAAAAAAAAACACATTTAATATTTTTTTGATTTATACTATACACACAATATAAAATCCAAAAACGAGGCCGCATTTCCGCGCTGTATATTTTTTCACCCTACATCCTCAGCTTTCAATAATGCCGCGATACACTTACCTACGGTATCCGGATGTATCTGAAGATATATCGCCGAGATTAAGTCTCTATAGGACGTTTACCTTTATTTTCGGTCCACGAAACATACAGGGTGTTTGAACCTTATCATTTTAGACATAAAGCCGCGAATGCTCTGTTAGTTGTTGGTAGAGAATAATAGAGTCACTGCTAGCATCTGAGATGATTTATTTGTGTTTTCCCTGTTGGAAGTTTAAGAGATAGAGTGCCCTTAAAGGTCATGTAGTTGACAATATTTATGTTGTGTGCGTAATATTTTAAGTTTATTGCTGTGTTTTTTAGGATGAGGTCGTGGTAGTAGGAAGTTTGACTAGGACAATAAAAAACATCAAATAGGATGCCTTGTTTTTTTTTATTATAAGTGATCTGAGTAACAATGGTTAATTTAGTTCATCAGATCACTTTATTCAGAAGATTGTGAGCTAATCTTGTTTACAATCATTGTTGTGTTTTCTATTTATATACCACCGAGAACTAAAAAAACAGCACCCTTTTGTGTACATTATACATATATTCGTATTCTCCGATTTCTTTCCTAATTTAAAGTTCAAAATCTATTGCTAATTTTTACTCAACAGGTTTACAAAAAGACAAATGAGTGAGCTAGTAAAAGTTGGTAAAAAATATATATGACGTAAAAAAATATATTTAGAAAACGAGAAAAAGTTCCTAAAAAACGTTTTAACAAATGCGATCACGTTTCATCAATAAGCTTCAGATTTATTGTCTTGAGCTGAAACCATTACCGATTGGAACTGAAACTGAAAAATCCGTCTGGTTGAGTAACGAAGTGCATTGCGATGCAAGCCGCATCGGTGGCTGCAGCGTATTGCACTTACTACAGTTTCTACAAAAGCAATTCTAAATTGTTTCTTTTTGTCTGGATCGTTTAATGGAAATAATAAATGGACTTTTATTGGGTTTGACGCGATTTCTGAACGCGTATTGTATTTGTGATTGGTAAATAGAGTTTATCGCGAATGATTTATTTGTTCTTTATCACTGCAATTTGTAATCAGACTAAAATTATTATACAGAGTGTCCCATAACAACAGAGTGTGACATAACGGCATGGAGAAAATTCATTCTAATACTTGTTTGAAATATAGTTTTAAACTTTTTAATATGTAAATTAGTATATAATTTATTCATATTTTTAGGTAAAATTTCATACTTTTAGTAATAACATACATACATACATAAACTCACGCCTTTATTCCCAGAGTGCGTTAAGCAAAGCTACAGAATTATCAACAACTTAAAAAAAATGTTGATAACTCTGTAACCACATTTTGCACAATAGGCTAAGTTAATTTATGTATGTATGTATGTATGTAAACACTTTATTGTACACAAAAAAAAAAGAAACAGAAAATCTAATACAATACAGAGTTAGAATGTACAAAGGCGATACCTAGATACCTAGTTAGTAAAGAATTAGGCACTGTAACTACTCATGTTAAAAGTATATTTTTATACAGACGCAAATAAACATTCACTCGCATGTAAATATAATGAACTAGCTTTCGCCCGCAACTCCGTCCGCGTAGAAGTCGTTTATCACTGCTCCCTCAAGAACTGTAAAAAAATCCGGAATAAAAAACGACTAAAAACTATACTAACGTCCACAGCTAACGTCTATATGTGCCAAGTTTCATCTTGATCTGTTCAGTGGTTGAAGCGTCAAAGACGGGCATACTTATATTATCAATGTTAAAGTGTGCATACACTTTAACATTTTTAATATATGTATGGATATAATTATCAAAATTTAGACAAAATTTTAGACGGAAGCCGTAAGTGACTGACACTTTAGTAAGATGTTAAAACCATGTCCATTCTTCTGCGTCAAGAACACACATTTCCGGTTTTACCTGTTACCTTTAGTGTTTCCTGTTATTGTTGTATATTTATGTGTCCTCCGCATGATTAGTTAATTTCTCCTCTTACTAAAATACCTAATCGACGAGGTCAAAGACTTGTACTGGCTTTATAATAATAATAAGAGTCTCGACCAACACCTCAAGAGAGTCTCGTTAGATGGCTGGGTCAAGGGCCAGATACAGAAGGCCGTACTCCTCGACACGGCACGCATTGTGAGGAGGTTCCTCTCTGTGCAGCCTTAACCACTTAACCACCAACCAGTGCGTGGGGTCTGGTATATCCTGCTTATAAAAGCTTTTATGAACTTGGATAAAATGTCATTGTAAATTTATGTTCAGTTTAAAGTTAAACCAGAAGACACTAAAAGACTAAACTAACATTTAAAAAGCATGAGCATGATGATATACATTTAAAAAAATATATATAATCTTAGTTATCACTGAAAAGGTATAACGCGGTAACAGACCGATCAACGTATTCAAACAAAGGGGGTTGTTCATTTGTATACCTTTTCGTATAGATACGAGTTTAAGTAGACGGTAGTTGTGGTAGTACGTAGTACGGTAGTACGGTGAGGTTTTGCAAAATGTTGACTTACTAATTTTTATACTTTACGGTTTAAAAGTTCATTTTACTTACCAAAATCTAGTTCAAGCATTGCTCTACGTTGAAGATTAAGAGAGATAAATATAAAAAATATTCCCCTGTGGTTGCCGGGTTAGAATAGTGCCACTCCATGTCTTCCCGTGGATATCGTAAGAGGCGACTAAGGGAATAAAGGCTTGTAGTACTGTTAGGCGATGGGCTTGCCACCTGTCACTAATAAACTGGGAAACATCTTAGCCTACTTGTGCAAAATGTGGTAACAGAATTATCAAGAAGTTTTAAGACTTGTTGGTAATTCTTTGAAGAATGAAGGCGTGAGTTTATGTATGTATGTATGTAAATATAAATAAATTCGAAGTGTTACGAATTAGGACACGGATAAAGCTTGTCCCAGAAAAAAATGTCGCTCATTATTAGATGGGGTTGTGTATCAGGATGAAATCTAAAGTGGTTTGAAAACTATGTTCAACGATGTCGTCGGTGCAAGAAAAGTTACACGGTTTTTTTTTGTACAAATATGTTCAATTTAAAGGCATCTCTGCGAAGAAAGTGGCATCGGAGCTGAAAACGTTACAAGTACCGTTCAAAGGGTTTTAAAACGGTTCAGGGAGACAGGTGGTATACGGCGATGGCCTGGAAGTGGACGTAAACCAGGGTTTGTAACCCAGAATATCGAGAAGAAGATTATAACAGCTTTACAGAAAAAACTACCTTTCGAGGTTTTAAACTTCTTGCCCAAGTCTCGTACAAAGAGCTGTACGAGACTTGGGCAAGAAGTTTAAAACCTCGAAATCTACAGTGCAACGAGTGAAGAAAAATTGTTTTATAACAACGTTTAAACAAACTAAAGTGACTAAAAATGACTAAGAAAAAATATTGTACACTGCAAACTTGAATTCAAATGACTTCCAGGACACCAATATTATTCTGGGACCGACAGAAAAGTAGTAAGTGAAGAGTATAAGGTTATCAAAATGGATACATTTGCAAATAAAGTTCTCGTGTGGCAGGCGATCTGTTCATGTGGCAAACGCAGTACACCATATTTTGCTAATGGAACCATAAATGGTGATATATACCCGAATGAGTGCCTCAAAAAACGAATGTTGCCATTCATTAAGAGGCATACTTCACCTGCCCTGTTTGAGCCTGATTTGGCCACGTGTCACTACACGAAGGAAGCAATAGAGTGGTACAAAGCAAATAATGACGATTTTGTTAAAAAAACTCTCAATTCTCCCAACTGCCCGGAGTTACGACCCATTGAAAAATATTGGGCTCGTGTGAAACAGAAGCTTTTAAAACATAAAAGTAATGCAACTTCAGTCCAAGACTTCAAGCGGAAGTGGAATGAAGCTTCCAAACTGATCACCGATGACGATGTACAAACTTTGATGGCAGGGGTCAAGGGAAAATTAAGAAGTTTCTGGATGAACTAATCCTAAACTGGTCTTTATGCGTAAATAATAATATTTTAAGGAATATCAAATAAAACGGTATCAGAAAATTTTGTTATTTAATAAGGATTTTTTTAAAGTTTATAAGCGACATTTTTTACTGGGACAAGCTTTAGCTGACATAAAAATAAAAACCAGGAGATAGACTTAGTTCAAAACTAAGCTCTACGCTTGTATTTTGCGTACACAATGATACCAAACAAGAAATACTCGCCTTTATCACACAAATATTTGGGAATCGAATAAAGATGACTCAACCAACATTCGGCAGAACAGTCAGTTCTAAAATAATGAAACCTCACGCATCGTACTGCATCGCAATATAATTTCAATGCGACCTATTTCCAACCTGCCTTGTGCAGTTCCTCTGCTAAACAATCATAACAAACAACCATAGGAGTTTCAGCGGAACTTGCATTTTCCCTCTTATAGTTCCGTTCGTCTCTATCATCATAGACTAGTAAGAACAGGACGTCCTGATCTACGAACACGTTGCAGGGTAGATTGTGTTTTCCGCGTAGGTGTGAGATCTAGTTAGCTGTTTATGAGCTGGAGCTAAGTGCATTTGGGGACTCGAGGTAATCTTATAGCGTTAGTGTGAATGTGGAATGTGTAGCTCAAATCGAAAATCTGTAGTGGTGGGATGTAATATTAGTTAGTATTTTTACTCGACTGTTTAAGGAAGTATTTAGCTGCATCCTTTTATTCATAAACAGGCAATAGCTAAAGTGTGATTCAAACATATTCTGAGAATGTTTTGTGAACTTAAAAAGCATATCTAATCGTTCTGTTTTTAAAATCCGCTTAAGGAACTGATTGCTAAAGAAATGCTTCTATGATCTAGACGAGTTTGTTAATTAGTAAGTACTTAAAATCAAGTTAGTGTAATTAGGGTTTATTTTATAATTATTGTAAAACAAAATATGTTTTTAATTTTCAATTTTAATTGAAATATTTCCGATTCAAAATGTATTTGTTAATGGAATAAATGAATATGAACAACATTATGAGAAAGAATACTTTAACTAAAATAGGTTTATTTTCCTTTTATGAATAAGGGGTATAGTCATTTTATTCCCTCAAAGACGCTTAAGGAATGATTAAATTTCGATCAACGATGAGGTTAGTTTTATGTAACATAGCAAATGGCTTTAGGTAGCTACAATCAAAGACAAAGATATCTTAGTAAGTATACATTTTTGCACCGTCTATGCCATGTCTGTATGTTTGTATGTTCGCGATGACCTCAAAAACTAGTTTTATTTTTTACACAACGTTTACATATACATACATATATATTACATACATAGATTATTATAAAATGTGGTTACAGAATTATCAACAAGGTTTTAGAGTTGCTGGTAATTCCGTAGCTCTGCCTACCCCATTTTGGGAATGAAGGCGTGAGTTTATGTATGTATGTATGTATATATTACTGGTTTATGTACGGGTGTTACGGAACCCTCACAAGAACTTATTCTTCTTCTTCTCTTTGATTCAAGGTTCCTTAAATACATGATGCCAAGTTAGCAGCAGTGTTGACGGGCCTGGCCGTCGCGTCTCTCAGGTCGTGCTCCGAGCAGGAGTGCGGGCACGCGGGGCACGACAGAAGGCACGCCGTAGTTTGTGGTGCTGAGTCGCAGATGCATTTGGTTGAGCGGTCGTGGAGCAGACCCCATCTCCCCAATTTGGGACCTGAACCGGTTTAGTGCCTTCCAAATGGGCCACAGTTCTTCCACATAAACTAAAGCGAAGCGAACGTAGTCACTAGTAAACTTGTGTTGATAGTTTACTTGTGGGAGGACCTTCTGCAGGGTCCGTCCGGATCGCTACCACCATCTTATCCATTAACCTACCGCCAAGCAGCAGTGTTCGCATTGTTGTGTTCCGGTTTGGGGATAAGACAGCCGGTGAAATGACTAGCATAGAGGCATTCAATGTTAGTCCTCAGGTTTGGCAGTGCATTTGCAGTCTTGTGAATGCTAATGTCTATGGGCCACAGTTTCACTTACCATCAGTTGGTCTGTGTGCTCGTTTGCCTTCTCTAAGACATAAAAAAAAAAAAAAACTAAGATTAAGTTTACTCCATACTTAGTACTACTTATATTATCAAAGTCACTAAGTCATCGGTCACTATCCATAGTATATAACATATCGGCAAGCAGTTATTACATTTTTGAAAGTACAACGCCAATGAACCGATCCTGATGAAACTTGGACGGCTTTCAGCATCGGAAGTTGAGAAGTTAAGAGATCATTTTAAGGATAATTCATTGTCTCTGCTCAATGCAAAGGATCAAACTCAAGTTGTCCCTAAAATAAAGTACTATTTGAACCATCTGGATAAAGAATTGGGAAGTTTTGAGGGTTTAGCGACATAATTGTTTTTTGGATGGTGGATTTATTACAGATGTAGTGAATAATGTTTTGACATCGTTTTATGTCGGATTAGATTATATTGATCTTGCTTTCTCAATTGGACGCAGTTCTGCAAACGGGAACCAACCCACAAACATTTTGCAAACTGGAACCAACCCACAGTATTCCGCATGACAGTTGATATTTAATTGCTAAATCTATGTGGGTTGGTTCCTGTTTGCAGAACTGCGTCCAATTAGCTTATCGATGGGTACTAAAGTTGACTGGGACAGCAAGATTAAATCGATCTTTTCCAACAAAAAACGATGGCAAAACAGGTACGTATAAAGATATTATTATGCCAGCGTGTTCAAAAGATAAGCGGGGAATCTAATGGCTACCGGTGGTTAGGGCTGCAGAGAGAGGAACCTCCTCACAATGCGTGCCGTGTCGAGGAGTACTGCCTTCTGTATCTGGCCCTTGATCCAGCCATCTAGCGAGAGTCTCTCCAGGTGTTGTTCGAGACTCTTCACTATAAGCACATTTTCCGAAACAACTATCGGGACAATGGTCGAGTCAACATCCCACATGGCAGTCACCTCGTGAGCCAAGTCAAGGTACTTGCAGAGCTTGTCCTTCTTATTATTTTTAGTGGTATTGTCATTTGTGTCTTAATTACTTGACATAATAGCGGAGTTAAAAAAAACCGTCAAAGGTATTTTGATTTTAACCCAGTAGACTAGAGACTCTTAAGTAAGGCCCAGTGTGCAATAAGATGTACTTAATCAAGGAAATTTACTTTGAACTCTGTTGCAATAAATATAAGGTTTATTTTCCTATGTTCATAAACAGATAATGGCATTTTCGGACAATCGCAATTGAACTTTATTCCCTTGATTGTAGATTCAAAGTCCCAGTTACAAAAAAACTCCCATTTTGCAGTATGGTGGGGCTTACGAGGATAAAAAAAATATTAAAACTAGTGTTTTTAGCTTGCTTAGCCTCCTACAACCATACAACGAAATTTGCCAGTGGAAAATAAACTTATTGCAATTGCAATAAAGTCTATTTTCTAATTTAATCGCCAGTCATAAAAACAAGAGAAATTCTACTTTATCTTCTTAACAATTAATATTTTATTGCAATGGCCGTATTATGTACATTTTTTTGTATGCGGGGATTTAGGAGGTTAAAATTTTAATTTGCAAACTGTCCATGTATCACCAAAATTCTAAGCACATGTAATTAAAACGTGACACTTATTTGCAAAAACTGGCAATCTCATAGCGAGGCGTAAATCATCTCCGGTTTCAGAACATTTATTTCAGTATTTATGCTGCAGTTAGTTTCGTGGAATGGTTTAGAAACTCCGGGATATCCATATGCGACGCTGTTTTGTTCGGTTAAGTGATTTGGTTTTGTAATGTACGTGTCATATCGTAGGGATTTAAGTTGTTCTAAAAACGGGATTTTTCTGATTTTTAGGGTTTCCGTTTCCGTCATTATATGTGAACAAGATCAAATCTTATCCCAAATACGCTGTTCGTTCTTATTTCTGTTAAGCATGGTTTAATACCAAATCTAAAGGGATCTTCATCTTACTAGAATGTACATTAATTCACATTATACACCTTTTCATTTAAGCTGTAATTACAACAAGGCAGCGTATTTAGGAGCCGAAATAAGTTTTACAATAGACAGGCAACTAAAACCAATATTTCAAGCATACGACTGGGCACTGATCTAAATAGGCATTTTCTGGGTAAGTGTGTACGAGTATCACCTTCGACCTTAACATCAGGTGAGACTGAGGTCAAACGCCAACCCATTATTGGTATAAAAACGGTTGACAATATTTATGACAGCAATTCAGAATTCATAATAATATTTGTTTTCGTTTTATTTGGTTACCTACTTTAAGTAAAAATTTAACACAATTTTTAAGTGAAAAATTACAATAAGTTGCACAAAAAAAAGTTCATTTAGACAAATTGATAATAAAATACTTGAAATAGCGCGCATTCATTAAGCAGCCTTAGTATCGTTTCGTATTGACTTAAATCTGGCTTAAACGCGTCGTCTAATTAGTGTCTTAAACTTTCAAATATCATAACCTAAAAGCTTTTCAATAACAGGTAGTTTTCAAAACTGCAGTTATTTTCGTCAGTTAACTTGACAGTGCACGTATGTCCAGTTTGAACGGTTCGTTAAGGCTGCCCAACGATGTCAAATGTCCACTTGAACGATGGTACTCGATAGGGTTACCACGTTTTCTATATTTTTTTAAAAACATAAAAAATTCGAGATTTCGTTTGAGACAACTTTATTTTTATTAAATGGCTAAGGACATGAAATTGGTAGTTTAATGAAGACAAAATATTAAATTACTTGTACGTACTCTATATTTTTATCTTGGAATGTAGACAATGACTTATGGTTAGTTCCAATCAAATCAAATCAAATCTAAATCATTTATTTCAGCTATCTTTGGACCATAATAATAATAAAGTGTTTGTAAATTAAATTAAAAATTAAACTTATATGCGTTTTTACTGAGTTCATAACTAAACTAAGCTACTTGGATTGATGTGCCAGTAGGTGAACCAGACAACAATGATTCACACTGACCATCGAACCTCTGGGTAAACGTGCTGGGTAAACCTCTGGGTAAAAGCTGCTGGAGCTGGCCCGCACCCTGTGTACCTGGAACGTGCAGCGTTTTCCCATGGTGGTGTAAAAGCAGTGCACTCTTGCATCCGCAAACATACCCGACGCGCTGCAGAATTGAGGCAGCCCAATCAGCACCCTAAACGTGTTATTGAACTGCACGCGGTGGGCGCTATAACGTATTTGCATATAGTTTATCCACAGGCCGCTCATGTAGAAGTTAGAACAGTATGCTCTAAAGAGCACCAGTTTAACCTAAGCGGAACAACGAGCAAACCGGCGGGCCACCAATGCCATGTTCGCTCTGTCAGTCTGCGTCTGCATTGTCCCTTAGTTCAGAAGACAGTACGTGCTCAAGGTACTTAAACATTTGATTACTTTGGGTTTAATTTTTACATTTGCCGAAAGTAATTCCAATTGATAATTATTTAATTCAGGTTGATTTTTTTTTGCAGTAAAGACATTGTGTATATACGTTATCATTTCTCGGTACTAAACATACTCCTTATTAAAAATATAATAACAGCATAGTTCTGTCGCAAACCAAAATAGATTTAAATCTCAATAATCATTTAAATGATTACGTTGCCGTCGTCAATGAAACAATTTTAGTAAACTGTTACGAATTATAATTCATAGTAATGGTATTCGTAGTTTGTATTTTTATTAAGGTATCCCTTTTTTGCATTTCTTTTATCACAAAAAAATAATTCCAAAAATATCCGACACAAATTGTGGTCACCCTACCCAAGTGGCTTTTGTCCGATATTTTTGGTCTGGATCCGGAAAATACAATCCCGCTGCAGAAAATCTAGCAACAAAAGGTTACTGGGGATCTTACTGCGCTTTCTTGGATTTATTTTTAAATTTTTGATGCGAACTGTCCCCTCAGCTATTGCAAAAAATTTGGCTTTGCTTGGCGTTTCGATTTAAGAGAAGGAGGAATCTGAGGCTATATTTGGCTGAAATAAATCGGTGACTAAGGCTTAACTGACTGAAGGACTGGTCCTAAGCTTGTTTCACCCGTACATTATTTCGGAGATAGTGGATTTGGTGGCTGCTAAGATCAAACTGTGTGCGATGGGTCAAACTCGAGTATAAAAGTTATCATCATCATCATGTCAGCCGAAAGACGTCCACTGCTGGACATAGGCCTCCCCCAAGGCTCTCCACTCAGACCGGTCTTGTCTCAGGTCTGGTCTTGTGCTTGTGTTATAAAAGTTATGCTCGTCAAAAACCGTAACAATACAGCTATAGGAGAGCTTAGCCCGAAGGTAAACAGTTTACCTATGAGCGAGTACTTTAAAAGACACTTGTGACTTTCAGCAGATTATTAGTATTTATTCGGTGGCTGGATAGTAAATACTGTTACGCTCCATAAAGAAAAAAGAGCACAAACTGATCCTAGGACTGTGCCTAGGATAAACGTAGAAATTTAATACAAATAAAAAAATAAATTGTAACCTAAAGATAGTTTATTAAGATTAATTATAGGTGTCGAAAATAGACTATTGCGACAAATATTGGTATAAAAAAAAAAAAAAAAAAAGTAACTAGTTTAGGTGAGGTGACGATAATATAATAACAAACAAATTTAGAGGTTAGTAAAGACGAAAAATTAAGGATTAACACAAAAATTTAGAGATAAAAAGGTATTCCAAGAAAGATTTAAGTTACGTATCCGAATATTGGCCGAAAAAGAACAAACGTTCATGGAGCGCGCGGACTCTTTTAGAATTTGGAGAAACAATGCACGATAGCAATAATAATCAAAGGGGCCCTAAAAAAAAATATGCGCATATCTTTTACATTGAAGTTAGGAGATGGGAATCTTAGATGCTTTAAATCAAAAATAAATTTAACATGTACGCAAATATAAAAAATATAGAAAACGGTTTCTTAAACTACGCTTATCTTGAAAAAAAAAAGTCTCGTAGCCGAAGTCTCCGGAGTCACACGCGTGCGTTGTACACAACGCGTGAAAGTATATGTGTCTCGCTATACGCGTGTGATTGCACAATAATCGTCCGCAGTTCGCGTTTAGTGGACAACTTCTTCAGGTGGTAGGTGGACTAGAATAAAAGGATCTAATGAGTAACGAACGACAAGACAAACAGAACGGGGCGTAGCGGGGAAAGATCTCAATAAATATCAACTTACCCGGATCAAGCCGGTATTATTTGGTGCAAAAAAGGTTCCTTCCTTTCGCTCAGCAGATAGAGTAACCGTGCACCCAACTATGCGAACTAGGTCACTGTTAAAACTGCAAATGTACTTGTAATTGCAAATGTACGAAGTCGAGAACAAAAAATATATCCCTTCGGTTATGAGACTCAAGCACCAATGTCAAAAAGAAACATCTTACAACCATGCCGAACAATCTGACAACACGTTCAAAATTTTAAAATAATAATCGAAACCATTAACAACGCAGGCCAGCAACTCTAACACACAAAGGAGTTCGACACCTAAAAAATAAACAAAATAAACGCGCGAATTTGAAGCGATTTTGTAGCGGTAACGCTACAATTATCTTCCAACTAAAGTTTAAAAAAAAAAAAAAAATTGACTTCCCCTGAATTAATTAAAAGTAACAACCCTAAATATTTTACAAGAGGCAACCCTAACCATTACCATAAGTAACAACCCTATAATTAATCACAAGTTCATAACTAAACACTAAGACAACAATTAACACCCTGTAGCATCAAGGTCAAGTTCACAAGGTATCGCCAACCCAAAACATCTTGAGACTAGACTAAATTAACCTATGAACAAAATTAACTAACCTAAGCAACCTAATACGGATAAACTGTACACCATCACAGCAGTAACCGTGACCGGTTATCCACGTAAACCATAGCCAATACTCATGGTGGAAGTTTATATTCTAATTCCTAACATTAAAATCTAACAATTACATGACACTCAAAAAAAAAAAAACATTATCATCGATGCAGCAAAAAGATGAACTTAGGCACACAAGAGTGCACAAAGTTAAAGAAAACACGAAGAACAATTGGGATACTCTATTTGAAATTTTCAGGCACTAACACTTAAACAAAGCTACACCTTGTGCACTAAGTTCGCTGACCAACAAACCACTACAATACTAAAATCACTGGTTAAGCAGTTTGCGCAAACTACCTATCCGTTGATCCAGTAAGATAGCCCAACAAAATCTCAAGCCAACCTGAAAAATTCAACAGAGTCTCGAAACAAAAATCAAGACCTACCCAACACGCTATAATAGACATAACTACGCGGCGAGCGTAATATGTAATAAAAAACAAATGACTAGTGTTATGTGATAATGATAAGAGATTGAGCGCCAAAACCATATTCTAACGAAAGGTACACAGTACAGTGCGACCAAAAAAATTAGAAATGTCTACCGAGACCTGATCAACGTATGGCCTGCTGGGAATAAATCTATGATATACAAAAAATTAAGACCAGAAGATGAATCGAAAAAGGAAACGTTGACACATATGGGTCCTTTAGAATTTAGGAAAAATTGTGTACCAAAAATACGAAACAATATAACCGGACAGAAAACGCAATACAGATTAAAAGTAAATGCCTAACTTTTTTAAATATCCTTGACGTGACATGTTAAATGAACTTAAGCCAAAAAAATAAATTTACCAAAATCACCGTAGCGCCTAAACAAACAAGATCTAAGTATTACCACCGCAACGACCAAAGGGAGGTATATGGTACACCATTCCCCAAATCCCGCAAAAGATTTCCGTCTAAAGGCGAGTTCGTCCCGACTGTGTACCAACTTGGGCACATAGTCTGAACATATTTAAAACATTAAACACCCAAGAGACGAAAAACTTATATAACGTGTATGATGGCGAGCTCATCCCGACTGAGTTCCATCATGGGCCCACGGTCTGGATATATTCAAAGCTTAAAAAGACGCCGCACACGCAGACGAAAAGCATTTGGTGTCCAAACACCTGATTACGGAATGTTACCTAGCTCACGGTGAGATAACATGCTGGAGACGAAAATAAAAAAACCCCACAGCCATGCAAAACCACCGGGAACTCTAATAACACGAGGTAGTACGTAGGAGCGAAAAGGTTACATGCAAAAAAGTTAAAAAGCACTCACCTTGACGGGTCCTACTTACAAAAAGCATGACAAGAAAATAAAACTCAAGTGGCAAAATTTTTTGGTGGCAATAAAAGACATTAAGTTTCGGACGATCTACAGGTATTTTTTGTAAAAAATTATAATTATCAGCATTATGTAAATAATTAAATTCAGTGGAAAATTCATGTCAGCTCCAGGTTGAGATACGTGACACGAATCCAAAGAAAGTAAAGATCGGCGAGGTCATTACATCACTAAGCACTGCTAAGTATCTCGATAGGTGAACTATCAGCTGAAATAACAGTAGGTCGCAAATGGAAGTTAAAAGAAATTTCCAACTTATTTAATAATGAAAGATCGACAAGGGATACTTGTGCACCACTATCTAGTAAAGCTTTGATACGAGAATTAGATAGAGTAATCTCTAAAAAAAAACGATTATTCAAAGAATTCAAAGTCATGTAACAATTACAATTCACCACATTAAAATAATCACTGTCGAAGCGGGAACGACCCGACGAAGTAAACGAGCGAACGAGGTGAAACAAACACCTCAACACAACAGGAAGTTCAACGGGGACGCAAGCCTAGAACACAACGTGAAGAATTAGTAGAATGGGTAAATTACTATTGGTCTTCTAGACCAATCTCACCAAAAAGGACACAAAAAAGAAAAGGAATCAATTAAATATAACGAGAAAAACAATGAAAAAACTTACTTCGGGCGCCATTTGTTACGCTCCATAAAGAAAAAAGAGCACAAACTGATCCTAGGACTGAGCCTAGGATAAGGAGAAATTTAATACAAATAAAAAAAGAATTAAAACCTAAAGATAGTTTATTTTATAAATTATAAGTGTCGAAAATAGATAGCTGCGACAAAGATTAGTATAAAAAATAAATAGAAACTGGTTTGGGTGAAGTGACGATAATATAAAATTAACAAACAAATTTAAAGGTTAGAAAAGACGAAATTAAGGATTAACACAAAAATTTAGAGATTAAAAGGTATTTCAAGAATGATTTAAGTGGCGTTTCCGAATATTGGCCGAAAAAGAACAAACGTTCATGGAGCGCGCGGACTCTTTTAGAATTTGGAGAAACAATGCACGATAGCAATAATAATCAAAGGGGCCCTAAAAAAAAATATGCGCATATCTTTTACATTGAAGTTAGGAGATGGGAATCTTAGATGCTTTAAATCAAAAATAAATTTAACATGTACGCAAATATAAAAAATATAGAAAACGGTTTCTTAAACTACGCTTATCTTGAAAAAAAAAAGTCTCGTAGCCGAAGTCTCCGGAGTCACACGCGTGCGTTGTACACAACGCGTGAAAGTATATGTGTCTCGCTATACGCGTGTGATTGCACAATAATCGTCCGCAGTTCGCGTTTAGTGGACAACTTCTTCAGGTGGTAGGTGGACTAGAATAAAAGGATCTAATGAGTAACGAACGACAAGACAAACAGAACGGGGCGTAGCGGGGAAAGATCTCAATAAATATCAACTTACCCGGATCAAGCCGGTATTATTTGGTGCAAAAAAGGTTCCTTCCTTTCGCTCAGCAGATAGAGTAACCGTGCACCCAACTATGCGAACTAGGTCACTGTTAAAACTGCAAATGTACTTGTAATTGCAAATGTACGAAGTCGAGAACAAAAAATATATCCCTTCGGTTATGAGACTCAAGCACCAATGTCAAAAAGAAACATCTTACAACCATGCCGAACAATCTGACAACACGTTCAAAATTTTAAAATAATAATCGAAACCATTAACAACGCAGGCCAGCAACTCTAACACACAAAGGAGTTCGACACCTAAAAAATAAACAAAATAAACGCGCGAATTTGAAGCGATTTTGTAGCGGTAACGCTACAATACAAAGTACTTAATTCGGAAATTCAGACGTACCATCTTTTTCACTCGTAATAAAAGACAATGTTAATGTCTTTCTAAAGGACTCGGTTAGCCAAGCTAGTAATTAAGCAAGCGATCCTGGTTCAATATTTGTGTAAGTAAATATTTAGGCAAGAGGAAATATTGGTACGAAATTGTAATGCCTCTATTTTCAAAACTATTTCCATTCCCAACTAAAAACTATCACCAACAAAGCAAATTAAATTTACGCAAAACATTTATCAATAACCCTAAACCGAACCCCTCCTAACCGAAAACCGCACCAGCCGAGAGACATAGCTTTGTTCGAACCAATTAAAAGTTGTATTGAACACACGATTAACAAAAACTGCACACGCACCAATCGACAGGAGATAAATGGGGGGCAAGTTTTAATTACTTCGGCCACAGGGTATGATTTAGGCGCGAAACACAGGCGACAGCGGATTTCCTTAATCTTTGAGTAGAGTGGGTAACTAGCGTGACGCTAGCCATGACTGCGCGGGAGCGGGAGGCGGCAAGAGCTGGGCGGTGTGAGTAGTGATGGGCGGCTTGTAAGTTTCAAAAGTGAAACTTTCACTTTAATTTCTGCAATATTGTGAAACTTTCAAAAGTGAAACTTTCACCTAAAATTTCATGCAATATTCTGAAAGTTACTAAAATTAAATCGTTTGATTTCTGAAAATTACTAAAATTTCGTAATGTAACGTAAGTAACGAAAACTTTCATGAAATTTAAATTAAATTTACATCTAATTATGTCACTTTCAGAAGCTGTAATTTTCGCAGTTAAGGGAAGTTTTGTAATGTTTCAGAAATCGCCCATCACTAGGTGTGAGCCGGAAACAAAATTAGGTATAGAAATGGCCTTAAATTTTAACCACAGCACTCGTGGTTTGCTTTATGATATCTTATCTTATGTAACAGACGAGCCCGGAGCCGTTCTGTGGCATCACAAAACGAAAAGCCTTTTCACTGCTAAGCGAGCTATTCAGATATAAAGCGACCGAGCTGTGCAAATCCACAATAGTTATTTGTTCAACAAGAGAGCAAAGTTGGTTTTTGCTGCGAGTGATGATTTTGAATCCCGAGTAAGCGAAGGATTCTATTATTGAATCACGAGTGTAGCGAGTGATTCTAGGTTAGAATCCTGAGCGTAGCGAGGGATTCAAAGATCCGAGACGTAAAAAACTTTGGTCTCGTGTGAGACATACAACTTTTCACCTCAGCAGCGAGAACAACACAGCGTGAAGCTGGTAGGGCCCACGCAGGTCTTCCGTTGTGACCGTTTGGTGAATACACGACTAAATAACGACACGATCGCATATGCATCAATCACAAGCATTTTTGCAAAATACTAATAAAATAAAAAGTGGAAAAAATAAACATGAAACAGATAAAACCTGTCACTCAACTTGATAATGCCGTAGTGCAAACACAACTTTATACAGCTTTATGTAGTCTGTGGCTTTAAAAAAAACCTAACTAGGCCTTGTATATGGCTGTTGGCTACAATAATCCCGCTATTTTTGAAATGCGTTCTGAAACTGCCCCCGCGGTTTATGTCACGAAATTAAAGATTGTTAAAACGATAACAAAATTATGTAGATACATGATAAACTTCTTATTTTTTATTAATTTTGTCTTCAAAACATTAAATAAAAAAAATGATTACTGTATAAATTAGTTATAAGAAACACATTTCAAACTTTAACAGATAGTTTTATTTGCAATTTTACGGTTATCTGTGCATCCGAACGTGCGTTTCTTTTTGGGCCTACTATGTGTGGAATTTGAAAATAGAACTTCGAATCAAGTTGTTGATCTCTCGCTTTTTTCCTATCGAAGTGAAAGTGACAGAACAAAGTGAAGTTCAATTTTTTCGAATGTTGTGAGTAGCCCCAGCACTGCTCACGGCATTTAAAAAAAATATTTAAAAAGCTACTTTGCCTCTCGCTCGCAGCAAAATTGAATTTTGCTCACTGTTTTTAAGCAGCAAAACCTGCTTGTTTGAGCTGCTGAGGTGAAAAAGGACAAAACCACTCGAAGTCACTTATTAGGGTTCAGAAGCAAGCTCTCCAAAGAGATTCTACAACTCAAAAGAGAAAAGACTTGCGCAGTGACCAGGATCCTAACTGGCCACTGCAAACTGAACAGACATCTGTTTTTAATGGGAATGAAACCAGAAGCGACATGCAGGTTCTGTCAGGAAACAGAAGAAACAGCAATGCACATCCTATGTTCGTGCGGACCACTAATGAGCAACAGAAGTATCCACCTAGGGAGACATATCATTGACCCACAAGACATACAACTACTCACTGCCCAAAGCATCTGGAAATTCTTAGACGCAACGGGCCTGTGTAGTGAACTCTATAACAAAGGGCTGCCACAAAAGATCAGCAATGATCGAAGTGAGAACATCAGGTAATTCAATAGAATCGATTTATTATAATTGTAAAGCTGGACTTAAAAGTTAAACAAAATTATCAAAATTAATCAATTTAGTATCAATGACAACCCTACTACTACCAGTTCAAAATTAGTTTCATTTTAAATTGACACG
The DNA here is from genome assembly GCA_927399475.2 of Acleris emargana. Classification (NCBI taxonomy): domain Eukaryota; kingdom Metazoa; phylum Arthropoda; class Insecta; order Lepidoptera; family Tortricidae; genus Acleris; species Acleris emargana. The sequence continues at coordinate 4,139,636 of OV656839.1, read as the reverse complement.
TGTCATCAACTTTACTTTAAATGCGATGCTCAAAAGTACCACCGTGTCGTATTATGCACGCTGCCGCTCGTGCTCGTGTATGATGGTCATACATCGTTATCGCGGGAGCAAAAACAAATCTATTAAAGAACACATATAACAGAATGTCTGTTCAGTATAAACGGAATATTCTGCCTATACACTCTAAGCCTCTAAGAAGTTCTTCATATCTTGCACGAAATTTTCGCTGGAAACAGTCAATTAAACTTGTCTTACACTGAGTAAACGCTTTTATAAGTCAACGTGTCAGCTTTAATAATAATAAAAAAGTCAGATATATTTTTGTATCTTTTTGTACATATCAAATCAATCAAGAATGACGAATGTCTAAAGTAGCAGGAAAAGTGACTGAAAAGGTTGAGGTTAGGATTGCGTATCTAATCTCTTTAAATATGTACTACTAATCAAGTCAAATACGGAGGTAAGCCATTTGAAATAAAATGATACATTTTGAACTCGTAGGTATAAACGTTTCTCGATATGAGTGTCACTTCTGTTATTGCCTATTTGGCATAATCTTTGACTACTGTCAAATCGTTTTTGCTCCCGCGATAACGATGTATGGATGGTGTACCTTTAATAATGGCATCGAATCTACTCGCTAGGGTTGCTAATGTGCAGATTTTGCACTTATATTAAACAAGCTGTGTCTTTAAAAAGGTTAGAAATTTTAGTATAGTTAATTGGTGAAAAATAAAGTAAAATACCTTAAAAAAATCCCCGTTTTCAAAAAAAAACTCGTTTTGTTCCGCCCCGCACCCATACATTTAATTCTTGCCACTCATCATTCGTCGTTGCCGCTACCCATGAAAGTCAAGCTTACATTTGCTTTGACGTCTCTTGGATGAGATACCGTCTATTGCGTATGGAGGCTGAAAATGAAACACCAACATAAAATTAATACTAAATTACAAAGCGCTCGCGTCCGCGTGTCGTAGAACGTCATGGACCTCGAGATAAGTGTTTTTTGAGGTTATGGTTTGGAGAATAATTGCGTCCACGAGCGCCCTCTAAGATTTATTTTACGATATAATAGGCAAGTGAATTAACAGATGGCGTTACTATGTACTATGTTACTTAAAACTAACATTAGAAATGTTTGCACATAATTTATGTATAGAAACATAGTTACTTCGCATCAATGAAAAGGATGCCGTGATTTACATACTAAACCAAAGTAAAATATAAAACAATAAAGAAGTACAAAATGTATCATGTCACCTACAATCCCGCCCCCTAGTGCTGAGACAGCACTATTAACCATCTACTGGGGAGAGCAAGGCGACGCGGGTGACAGGCCGACGCAGCGGCCCCGAGCGCGTGCGCACGTCCACCACTCGCACACGGCCGTCGCGACCAGCGTGTGCCGCGCTCACCACCCCGTGCCGCCAGGAACCGCGCTCTAAATTGGGATCGACAAGTACTACGTAGTCCCCTACTTTTAAAGACCTAGCCTCTTTGGTCCATTTTTGCCTAGGTAAGAGTGTCGGCAAGTATTCTTTTATCCACCGTACCCAGAACATGTCGGCAAGCCGCTGGGCTACACGCCACCTTTTTCTAAGACAAAGGTCAATGTTTTCGTACTTACCAAACGAAGCTCCGGTCGACGAACTACCGATTAAAAAATGGTTTGGCGTCAGAGCCTCTGGGTAACTGGGGTCCGTTGACACGTGCGTTATGGGACGGCTGTTAACTAATGCTTCGACTTCAGCAAGAAGCGTAGATAATGTTTCCGGGTGTGGGGCACGTTCTTTTAAAATGATTTTTAGAGCTGTTTTGACTGTGCGAATCATCCTTTCCCAGGCACCTCCCATCTCCGGGGCGCCGGGTGGAATAAAACGCCACTCAATTCCCCTCACTGACCCGTCATCACGTAATTTATTTAAATTCAAGTCCTGTAGACTCTTTTTCAGTTCAGTGTCTGCTCCTCGTAGGTTAGTGCCATTATCGGAGTATATAACACTAGGTGTACCTCGACGGGCTGACATGCGTTTAAGGGCCATTATTGCTGAATCCGTACTAAGCGTCTCCGTCAATTCGATATGGATTGCACGGACGGTAAGACATGTAAACAGCATGCCATATCTCTTTTGTCTGCCACGTCCTATTGTAGTTTCCATCGGGCCAAAGAAATCGACTCCGCAACAAGAGAATGGACGTCGATTATGCTGCAAACGCGCCGAAGGTAGATCGCCCATACGCTGCGGCTGCGGCGCCGCGCGACGATAGCGACAGAACAGGCAGCGCGCCGCGACACCGCGCACGGTCGGGCGCAGCTTGACAATCCAGTAAAATTGCCTCAGCTCGTTGACAACATGCTCATTGGCTACATGCATGGCACGTCTATGGTAGTACTCGACTAACAGACGTGTAGTTTTATGTCTACCATCTAGTATGGCAGATCGTGTCGCAGTCAGGTTAACACCTGCGACTTTATCTATGCGACCACCTACACGAAGGATTGAGTCACTATCAAGATACGGTGTTAGCTTTATAATACGACTGTTCGACGGTATCGGTTTTCCGTGAGTCAAGCACGATATTTCCGCGGCAAACGTATCATTTTGAGATTTTTTAATAATGTGTTTTTCAGCAATCGTCATTAATTCTTTATCCAAGTAAACCGTTTCAGAATCTGATTTATTTACTCTCTGTTTACGGAGTTGTCGACATTTTTTTATGAAATAAACAACTCTTGCAGTGGTCCGTAGAAGTCGGATCCACGAGGAAAAACGTTCTTCATCGGGCACAGGTAAGTACTTATTTACTGTCGTAACTAAATTAACGTTTCTTCCTTCGCAGGTTGCCTCATCGACCATCTTCGCGTTCTTGAGGTCCTTGGGCCAGTAGTCCTCGGGCTGTCGTAAGAACGCAGGGCCTTGAAACCACGTATCGCTGTACTTTAAGGGCGGAGAATCAGTTTTCGTGGCTACATCAGCTATGTTCAGAGCAGACGGAACATAGCGCCATTCATTAACATTAGTGAGCTCGTCGATCTCGCCTAATCTATGTGCTACAAAGGTTTTGTAACTTCTTGGATCGCTTCGTATCCATTGAAGGACGGTGCTGGAGTCAGTCCAAAAGAAGCGTTTACTTATTTTTGCGTCCTTTTGCTCTACGCCTACTGTTTGAGCCAGACGGGCATCAAGCAGGGCTCCTTGTAGTTCAAGCCACGGAATCGATACCGGGCGCAAAGGAGTCACACGGCTTTTACTGGCTACCATGCAAACAAGAACGCAGCCGTCTGCACGGGTAAACCGCCAATACAAAACAGTAGCGTACGCCTTGATCGACGCATCGTTAAATATATGTAGTTGAGTGTCTACAACCTCGATACCGGGCGATAAGCCGGCCGGCGGCGCGTAGCACGGCGCCCAGGCGCCGGCGCGCAGGCACCAGCGCGGGATGCGCAGCGACTCCAGCTGACTCAGCTCAGCGAGCCACTCAGTCCACCGAGTATGTTCTTCTAGGTGGATGCGGCATTTCCAATCAACACCACTTCGATGTACATCTTGAAATAAAATTTTACTTTTTATAGTAAATGGGGATAAGAATCCGTGAATGTCATAAACAGACATAATTATACTCAGCATTTGAGCCTTCGTTGGTGCTATGCTACCATTTAATATCTCTACCGGAATTCGATTAAAAGATACTTTTATACTAAATGTGTCATCAGCGGGATGCCACATCAATCCGAGTGTGCGCTCAGTCGTGTTCATAGCTCCGTCTTTAAATCGAACAGCTGACTGCGCGAGCGCCTCGTCGGGAATAGCCTGCAGTACCTGTTTACTATTACTAGACCAACCACGTATCTCGAAGCCGCCGCGGTTGTGTATAAAAGTTATTTCGCGAACTAATTTTATGGCATTCTGCTCACTTTTTGTGGAATAATAACAGTCATCCATATAATGAGAATTTATAATAACGTGAACGGCTTCGGGATACTGGTCCTCATATTTCATTGCATTTTTGTTTTTTATGTGTTGTGCTACGAATGGAGAACAAGTTGCGCCAAAAATTAAGCTTTGCATGACGTACGTCTGAAGTGGAGCCTCGGCAGACGCTTGCCATAAAAATCTGAACACATGCTGATCCTCGGGGCGAATTTGAATACGCAAAAACATATCTTTTATGTCGCCTATAATTACGAATTCGTTCTCGCGAAACCGCAACATGATGCCCATCAGCGAGTTGTACAGGTCGGGCCCCGTGAGCACGAAGTCGTTCAGGCACTTGTTGTTGACCCGAGCCGCGGCATCGAACACTAATCGCAACTTACCAGGCTTATTTGGGTTTTGCACTCCAAAGTGCGGGATGTACCATATGTGGTCGGCTGAGACCAAACGCATCTATAAACTTAATCGCACTGGATCTTTCGCAGTTTAAACCAAGTTCATCGGCTAAGTCGGAGTCTATAATTGAGACTGACGCTGCGTCGTCAAGTAATGCATAAGTTTGTACTTCACCTGCGGGTCCGCGCACTTTGACACTAACCACTTTCAGCATGACGTTCCCTTCGGGCGCCGACGCGGTGTCGCCAGGCGCCGCGATGTGGGCCACCGTAGCGTTGGCGGTGTCCGCGCACGGCGGGTTGGCTGGCGGGGCCGGCGGGAGCGGCGCACGCGGCTCGTCATTGCACATTTCATCTGATTGCGGCCTTTTCCAATGTAGTAAGCGATGGTGTGCGAGGCCACAATGGTCGACGTCACACACTGGCGCTGTGCACGTATCTTTATCATGACGTGCGACTAGGCATCCGAAACACAATCTTTGAGTTTTAATGAACTTCCACCTATCTCTGCGCATCGCGCGTTTAAAGACACGGCATTCGGGCAGTGTGTGTTCTTCTTTATGACAAAATTTGCACTTATTTGACTCAGCGCGCATAGTAGTAAGTACAGGCCGAATATAGCGATGTTTTTCTTCGGGTCGCTTTACAGGTGACTCGTTCGGCGATGGTTTTTTATAATCGCGCACTTGAACAGCTCCAGCTACTGAAAGCATTTCAGCTTCTCTCTTTAAGAATTGTGCCAATAGTTCTAGCTTTGATTCACCGGCTTGCAATTTATCATAAGCAAACTCCGTCCATTTTCCCAATAGTGTGCTGGGCAGTTGAGATGCAACAGCTGACGCGAGTTCTGGGTTACGTGAGTGCTCATTGTGGTTAAGGGCACGGATAGTGGCTATACAATTGTTTACTTTCATGGCAAAGTTAACCAATTCTTGCTGATAATAAATAGGCAGTGGTGGTAACTTACGTAGTTGCGAGGTGATACTAAATATTATGGTCTCAGACCGTCCAAATTTCAGTTGCAGTGCTTCCATAACAGTTGCAGGCGGAGTGTTACCAATCAAAAGGTCGGTTACTGCTTCTTTAGCTTCTCCTCTCAGTGCACGTCGAAGTCTGGAAAGGTTCTCGTGATCAGTAATGCAGTCGATGCTTCATCGTAAGCATTTTTAAAATGCAGCCATTCAATGCAATCTCCACTAAATACAGGCAGGTCGCGCGGGGTACCTAGGCGGCTTAGTAACCGCTGCTCGCGTTGTGATGACGTCTGGTCCATCATGTTCTTTAGCGTGCTAGCTAACTGCAGGATGCTGTCGGCGGGGTCCGTACACTGCGCGGGGGCTGCACGGTCGGCGAGGGGCGCGACCGGCTCGGGTTGCACAGGCGGGCGTTGCTCATCAACATCCTGGCCTTGTCCGGTGTTTAGCCAGTCGGAAACTCGATCAGGTGCGACATCACTTTGGCTCGCGACTTCAGATTCTTCATCTTCAGCGTCAACGACCGCCAGGTCTGCTTCGAGGCGCTTGTCTATTAGTTCCATCTGTATCCGGGCTTTAGCCTCGGCTGCTTTGAGTTCCAAGTGTTTGCGCTTTGCCAGCGAGGATGCCGTCGACCTTTTAGATTTATCCGTGCCGACGGAGGAAGGCGGAGGCAATGCTCGACACTGAGACTCACTCTGCGGTTTAACATTTAAGGTTTGGGCAGCAGGCGGTAATCCCTCAAACTTCATGTTGGTTAGCTCTGACTCGGACTTGGTAACTACTTGGCCAGCTAATTCGCGGTACCGTTGTCGAGTTAATACCATCTTCGGAGGCGTGTTGAACATTAATTCTGTCACTTATTATTGTAATCCGTTTCGAAGACCAGCTTATTATTGCGTATGGAGGCCGAAAATGAAACACCAACATAAAATTAATACTAAATTACAAAGCGCTCGCGTCCGCGTGTCGTAGAACGTCATAGACCTCGAGATAAGTGTTTTTTGAGGTTATGGTTTGGAGAATAATTGCGTCCACGAGCGCCCTCTAAGATTTTTTTTACGATATAATAGGCAAGTGAATTAACAGATGGCGTTACTATGTACTATGTTACTTAAAACTAACATTAGAAATGTTTGCACATAATTTATTTATAGAAACATAGTTACTTCGCATCAATGAAAAGGATGCCGTGATTTACATACTAAACCAAAGTAAAATATAAAACAATAAAGAAGTACAAAATGTATCATGTCACCTACACCGTCACATACCCTAAAGACCAAATTAATTAAAATCTGTCGTCAAAGGTCATTAACAATTGAAAATCGCCGCTCACTCAAGATTTGCACTACAAAATCACACCAGTTCAAACCGGTTTAAACCAATCGGGAACAAGAAATCTGCATGAAACTTCCTTCTCTCGGCATCGCAATATGCGATATGGGACGAGCAAACAACCAGGATCCGGTTTGATTGGTTGCGTTGATATCGGATTTGCTCCGTTTAACAGCATCGCTGTTTCAAAAGTATTTATTTTTGTAATTTATAGGGATTATCAGTTTATGTACAGATGGGGACTGAGGGTAATTGGGATGATTCGTAATTTTGTAACGTTCTCAATAACTGGTCATTTATTAAAGCATTTTTGGCAATGCCCCCGATGACAATTAGTTTAATTTAAAAGTAGTTTGGAATTAAATAAAAAAATGAGTATGAGTATGAGTAAGAGTTGACTTTTAGTGTTAATGTCGAATTCACAGCTCTCTTTCGTCTTACCGTGCTATGAAACCCCCGAACCCTGGTGAGCTCTTTTACGGTATATTCAAAATTTGTAGAGAAATACGATTTGAAAAATCCATACATTTTCCGTACCTATTTATTCAAATGTTTCAATAAAGATAAGTTCAAAGAATAAAATATTATTGGATGACTTGACACGATCACGTGGAGATAACCCTAGTTTACAACGCACAACACACACGGAGTAGTCACGTGTTGTATCTATGTACCTAATGTTTCTCTAATAAGTCTATGGTGATTGTCTAAAACTCGACATTGGCGAAACACACTTTGTTAAAACAATGCGTGAAAGCCACTAATTACCCAAAAATTACCGGACAAGTGCAAGTCGGACTCTCCCACCGAAGCACATGACACGGTTAACTCAATTCAAAATTTGGACCGCCGTTCCTTGCGTAAAGACCCTGTTAAGTAGATCCTGATAATTAAAAATGTGTAGTTTATACATTTTTTCTTTATATTGGTAGTATAAGATGGTATTACTTGCCAAATTTCGTAAATCTAGGTCATCGGAAAATAGACTATAAATTTCGATGCCCTTTGAGAATGTCGAATTATACGTTTTTAGCGGCATAAACGGCCGTATCTTTTATTACATAAACTTCGTTTTTTTTTCACAGCTTCAAGGGGCTGTAGACTTGAGAATATGCTTTTAATTTTAACTCGATACGTTTAGGCATTCTGGAGATAAAGGGTCTTGAGAGACACTTGTGGGAGGACTTTGTGAAGAGTCCGTCCGGGTTGGTACCACCATCTTATCCATTAACCAACCGCCAAGCAGCGGTGTTCGCATTGTTGTGTTCCGGTTTGGGGATAAGACAGCCGGTGAAATGACTAGCATAGAGGCATTCCATCTTAGTCCTCAGGGTTGGCAGTGCATTTGCAGTCTTAGGATTACGGTCTTGTGAATGCGAATGTCTATGGGTCACAGTTTCCACTTACGATCAGGTGGCCCGTGTGCTCGTTTGTCTTCCTATGTCATAAGAAAAGACACACGGACGGACGGATGGATAGACAGATGGACAACAAAGCGATCCTAAATCGTTTTTTTCTTTTGAGGTACGGAACCCTAAAAACATAATTATCAAATATTAACTGAAGCTTCTGTACATTAATAAACAACAAGTATCGACTCGGTCACGTACTTTGACCGCTTAGTCGTCTTGTTGATGTTACTCGAGTAATTTTCGCTTTCAATATTCGCCGGTCGCTTGGCCTGTCAAATTAAATTATAAATTACGAACCATCAGTTTAGTTAATTAAGTAAACACAAACAAAACAATAACATTGAAGACAAATAGTTGCGGTAAGCATACAAATATTAGCTGTGGTTTTCCGTTTTACATTATTTAGCCTAAACTGGCTTGAATTCTAGTATTGTCAGGTTATGTTTTAAGATTAAGTTAAACCCATATTACAAAATAGAAAAAAAAAAAAAAAAAAAAAAAAACGATAAATGGGCTGAATTAAGTGCCCGAAACCGACGTGCGTGCATGACTCGATGTATGAACGTGGAAGAAGCGAAATAAATTTGTCAAGATCGTAGGAAGTGGAAAGAAGTGGTCTCTGCCTACCCTTCTGAGAAAAAGGCGTGATTTAATGTATGTATAAATAGATAATTTATTCGTTTCCACCCCTTTAGGAGCTTTTGTAACCTATTACTGTTCGGGCGGGTTGCGTCTATGCGTGTCGCTCGATACTTACGCACGCAACCAACACCCCGACGGCACCCTGGTGAGTTTGCTTGTGGTGGCTCGCGGTGCGTACGGTTGAGGCACGCACACATGCAAGCCACGCGATATACTCTTGTATTAAGATGAACTACTGTTTATACTGCGACCGTGGTCCCAAACAAGATACATTCAGCGAACGTTACAGAGGGGTTAATATGACGTAGCTATGGAGTTCATTTTACGCTGAGAGAAAAGGGCTATATAACTGCTATAGCCCTGTCCTTTGCGCTCGCCGTAAAATGAACTGCAAAGCTATGTCAAAATAACTCCCAGAATAAATATAGAGAAAGCATAAGATTGATGTAAACTGCCGGATGTTCGTGTCGAGCGCTAATTTCAATTCCATACATTTTGTAAGTCTTGTCTAATAAAAATATAAGATAATGACATTTATTCAGTAAGTAGGCCGCACGGGCACTTTTACACGTCAAGAATCTACCAGCGCTTCACAAGAGGAGACCACTGCTGAGAAGAAACGCCGCAAGAAACTCAGCAGTCAGTCATTTTTTTAAATATATTTAATATCACAATGGTACTACTTAGTCTAGCATTATATAAATCTATAAATAGCAAATTAAAAAATATTTCAAATATCCTGCGTAGTTTCCGCAGGAAAACACACCAAAATCTTAAGAGAGAAAGAGAGAAAAGGAAAAAAGAACTCCTACTTATGTGTATACACCGTGTTTTTATTGATTTACGATAACTTCGGCATATTACTAGGTACATCCATAGAAACTAAGTGGTAGATTCTTTTTTTTTATATTGCAAAAAAAAAAAAAAAAATTTCTATGGAGCTAAGTTCATTTAGTTACTTTGCTCCATAGAGTTTTTTTTTTTTTTTTTTGCAATATAAAAAAAAGAATCTACCACTTAGTTTCTATGGATGTACCTAGTAATATGCCGAAGTTATCGTAAATCAATAAAAACACGGTGTATAAGACGGTGCAAGATGACCACATAAGATTGATATGTTTTCCTACATCAACGGTGTCCCCCAGACAAGATAAAGCTTTTGAATTTGAAAAAAATAATATTTTATTGATTAAGTTTCGGGTTTAGGCCAAGCATTTTTGTCTATTATATAGTCCTCGATCCTATAATACGCTCGCTGCCGCAATCGGAGATGTCAATAAATTTAATTCTTGATTAAAGATGCTGCTGTCACTTTCTTCGCTTTAGCAATATAATATAAAACATACACGTCACTAAACAAGCATTAAATTTAATTGACGTGTCTGAGTGCGACAGTTAGTGTCAGTTAATGACGATCACGTCGTTCTTTAGTAACGATTTCTCGTAATTATACAAATTCGAAAAAGGAACATGTTAATTGTATTTTAAAGCTACGAAGCTAGCGCTCCTGGATATGAGCTAATATTTGTAAAATGAGTTAAGGATTCCATGAAATCCCACTCAAGCTTCTCAAATCACTCGTATGAAACTTCCTCCGCTTAAGTATCAACGGTATAAAACTATCTACACTTTTAACAGTGTCTAACCCTGCTAAGAGTTCATCGTTCGAACAGACCAAGTAATTAACTAGAGCTCGGAAGCAAATCCTCCAGCTCCAGGCAAAAGTTTAAAATTCAATCAATTCCCCACCCCGCAGAGTCTATTCGGAAATTCAAACCTTCCTTTCACCTTTTTGTTGGCTGCAAATGAAAGCCGTTCATGAACCTTTTCGCGTTTAGAGGTACAAATAGGACCTGTACCTTTTATGTTAACATACATGTTTTTAATAGGTTTTGAATGAATTTCAATTTAGATTTTAGCGAATCAAAGGGTGCTTGTAAGAGTACCAGAGCGATATACTTTTTCTCATTATGGCATTGTAATCAGGATTAAAAGTGGATGACTCCGTGCAGAATCCATCTGGATCCCACCATCTTATCCTACCGCCAACCATCTGTGTTCGTATTGTGTTCCGGTGTAGGGATCGGACAACCTAGTGAAATAACTAGCATAGATACAATCATTCTATCGAAGTCCTCAGGGTTAGCAACGCATTAGGAGTCTCGGAATTTTAGTATCGCGAATTCAAAATGTCTGTAGGTCAAAGATCTTACTTAGGGTGACGACATCAATCATGGACATTTTTAGCTGACGAGACCAGTAATGGACAATTTACTCTTTATTCAAATTTCATACGGTCATAAATTTATTTTTGCAAAACAAATGAATAACCCTTATCTTCTGTAAAAACAGAATTAAAGTGTCCATTATTGGTGTCTTGTCCATTACTGGTTACACCACCCTTTACATTAACCATTGAATACAAAACAAAAATAAAACTTTACAATTGTTTAAACAGTTATAGTGACTCTTAACTGAGGTAAACCATAATTTAATTGAATTTCATTTCAACGATCTTATCTTTTCATATATACGCTAATTTACTCCAGAATCCATGATAATTTCAAGAAATCTTATACAATAATTACGTAGGGTAGATTAGACTTATGACTAAGTACCACCTTTCATAAATAAATTAACGATTCGATGTTATACCCTGTTGGCACACTTGGCAAATTAGAAGGTACTTATCGGTAGTAATAAAGCACCTACAAATTTATCTCCATAGAACCGTAACAAGCCCTTTTAGCATTTCAAAATTTATTTATAAAGCCATTTTTACCGAACCAAATAAACGTCCGTGAGGCACCAAATAATCGCAGTAATCACGCCGGCGTGACGTTCGTTATCGTCACGTAGAATATAGGAGTTGTGTTAGCGAGTCCGTTTCTCTCTTAATGGCTTCCTAACTGAGCTCTTTGCTTAATAAAGCGTGCTTAGTATATTTAAATTCGTATTTCGTTAGTCAAAATGGCGGCGTTGGGTAATGCATTATCATTGTTGTTCTTGAGATCTGTTTCTTAAGTTTTGGTGTTAGGCTCCGATATTTTACACCCGACGAATAAAAAGGAGTTTTATGAGTTTAATGTGTTTACGTGTTTGTCTGTCTGATGCATCGTAACTCCTAATGAGTGTTTTTTTTTTATACGAGAGCTAGTTTAATCAGAATGGTTCTTAGCTAGGTATCATGAATGGTTGGTTGAGCCGTTGAAGATATTTACCAGGGTTTTCTTTGAAACGCATAAAATCTCTTCGCATGATGTAAGTTTTCGCATGTTAGGCTGAAATTGCAGAATTTAATAAACAGGCACCCATATATTTTTTAGATTAGGATAGGTTAGGTAAGTTTTTTATAATAATAAAAATAAAACCGTTTCTATTGTTAAAATAGTTTTTGCTCAAAAGATTATATGCAAATGATACATTATGCGTAAAAAAATATGCGATCCAACAGTGAACCTATTTATTGGCTTCATAAGTTAGAGTTTGCCTTCATATTGGGGGTTTTTATCTTCTTATTTAATAGTAGGTATAAAAATCATTAATATGTTTACGATATTACTTATGTTTGAAAGTTTTATACATTATTATTTTGGTACAAAATTTATTTTACCTAGAAAAACTTAATCTAAAATATATGCTTGTATTTGTACAAAGTTTTATTCAACTCTACTTTTTTATACGTCAAAGAATTTATGTTTACTCATTTTTTTTTTGTAGTCCAAATAGACTGACATTTTGTTGTTTGTTTACAGAAGTGACCCTGCCTCCTAAGCAACAGTCCTAGGTTAAATAATCCGGTAAATACAAATTATCAAAAACCAAACTTAATAAAATTTATTTATTTATAATAATTTAAGAGCCTCATGTTCCACTGCTGTGCAAAGACTCCCTCCCTTTTTTCCACGTAGCCTTTAGCTTAATTTATAAAATGATAAATTGTTAATATGGCGAACAGTTTGAGGATCATATTAGTTCCCAAACTTAAACTAAACATAAAAAAATACCACAAAAACTATTTTACCTCATTTTTATTTCACATTTTTGCGGGAAATAAACAAAAATATAGCAGGCTTGTTTTGGTAAAACTTTATTTTACGGCTTGCGGCGCGATTCGGACGCCTAACGAACCACGGCTGGGGGACTATTTGAACAACATTGTCAACTTCCGTGGCGAAAAATTTAGTTTCTGCTTTTCTTTGTTGAATTAATGAATCGCTGGTAATCAGGAAAATTCAAAATAAAAGTATTTTGTTTAACGTGGATGGGAATACTTTGGATCGTTTTTATCTTTATAATTCTGATAGGATGATAAGAAACCGTTCAAAAAAAATACCAACTCGTTATAAGCTGTTTTTAATTCTTCTTTCAAAGTATGTTTTCCAAATATTAAATGTTAGTAAGAACATTTTGTGAAATAAAAAGACGTTTCATAAAATTAAAAGAAAACCATATCAGCTATAATTTCCGTCTTTGTTATTGTACAGTAATTATGAGAACACATAATGATGCTTAATAGTTTTTTAATAGGCTTATTATATTTAAACGATATTTATTAAATCATTTTAAAATTATGTGTTTTTAAATGAATTCAGATGAGAAGTTTACACACGTACTTTAAAGAGCTTAAGGTTCTATCCGACCATACAGAGAGCTTCGGAGACCGTACTGTCCCAAGTTAAAACCCCAGCTGTCACAGATGTACCAAAGAGTTGTTTAACCTTAATTAAGTAGATTACCCAATGCTGTTACATTGAAGGCCAAACATCGTAAGTAGATCTGGGCGTCTATTCTACTGGGTAAAAAAAATTACTTTAACGTATTATGGTATTGTTTTTAACTCGGCACTCGGCAGCCTTTACTATTGTCACGACTAAAGCTATAAAGTTTTATCATGAAGAATCTCAATCCTTAACATTGTAAAAATTGAGAGGTTCACTGGATAAAAGATAATTATAAAGAGTCAAATTGTATCCAAAAGGTGCAACATGGCGCTTTATCCTGCTCAGTTAAATCATATCGCTGTTCACATATCATTGTATTGCTTCTAACCATAGACATTATATGGTTCACTAATGTTTCACCGAAATACGTTTGGCCGAATGAGTCGTTTGGCAACTGTTTCATTTCCCAACCCGCTTATATTTCTGTAACTGTAAATATTTCAGATTTTTTTAAAAATAGCTAACCTAACCTAACCTATAGTCTACACAATGGTACAAAAATAAATCCTGAAATATTCACAGTTACAGAAATATATGCGGGTTAGGAAATGAAACAGTTGCCAAACGACTCATTCGGCCAAACGTATTTCGGTCAAATGAACGGACCCCCATTATATACTTGCGTAATAGACACAGATACTGTACAAGCGAGAGCATAATCGCTTACGGCACGAATACGAGTGTGAAAGAAATAGCGAATGAAAAATCTGGCGACAGCGTAAATCAGTATTTATTTCATTCTTCGAAGAATCATTTTTAATTGATTAAATGTCGGACATTACGACGTTAAAGACATTAAGACATGTCTGTTTCGGTAACGCGGGAAACAGGAGCCTGTTCGTCTATTACGCTAGTATATTAATGACTATACTTCTAACTTGGCCATCATTACCGTCAAGTAAATAAAATACGATGACAGGTCAAAGAAGATATGATTTTTACTGCCTAAAATCAAAAAACAATATGGTTTTACCGAGTAAAACAGAGCCGGGCATACTCTTAAAACAAGAGGTAAGTAAACAACTCAACTTTGGTGTTCGAGTATAACCATGCGCTGGAAGGTTTCGCTCATACAAACGTGCCGTTAAATCTAATAACAAACTACGAAAGTTTACTGAATAGCACAGAAGTTCCGACGCCCGAAAAGTAGGACATTTTCTACGGGAACAAACTTGTTTAGACCCGGCGCAGCTGCCAAAAATATCAACGGAACTTGCTTCGAATTTTATAGAGCAGGTTGTTCTAGGATTCTTGTTTACACTTCTTAAATTGTGGCGCACGTGGTTCTATGCGGGGTTTTAAAATAAAACCATGTGCTGCATTTGCAGGTTCATGATAAAATAAGTTTGAGAGAGATACACAGTAATACTGATATACAGGGTGTCCAAGAAACCGACGTCAACCCGCCTAGGGCTGATAGAGCAGCACATAAGCTATCGATTTAACCCCCACGTATGTTCAGCATTTGTTATTAGTTTCCGAGATACAGGCCATTGATTGATTAATTGATTGATTCCTGAGATATAGGCGACTCAAATGTTTATACCTACTAAAATCACCTAAGAGTTCATTTTTGTTATTTTTGACATGACATGTTTGTGTAGTAACGGCTTCGTAACTCTACACTTAGCATGGTCAGACATGCTCTTGCCCGGTTATTTTTAAAATGATTGCTTTGAAACTGTTTGCTCGTAAAACGTTAATTAACAAGGAATAAAAAAATATGTGATTTTAGCAAAATAATTTGCATTTTGTTAACTTTCGGTAACGGTAGTGATTTTGTAAAGACCTTAAAATAAAAACTATTAAATAAAAAGCCAAAGCCGGAAAAAATATTGCTTTTATCTTAAAATATCACGGTAAAACCTCGGCTCAGACTGTAAGCCGCAAAAGGAACTTCGATTAAAACTGCAGTTTATTATATTTTTAATTATTTTTACGTAAACGCGTGGAAAATAATAAAACAACATCGAATTTCAACGAAATATTGACAGGGCATTTTTTTAACGGCTGGTGCTGCATCGTAAGTAACATTCATTTATTTCACAAAAGGTAACGCTAGGCGTGTAGTACTATTAGGCGATGGGCTTGCAACCTGTCACTAATACGCTGGTAAACATCTTAGCCTATCTGTGCAGAATGTGGTTACAGAATTATCAACAAGTTTTTAAAGTTGTAGGTAATTCTGTAGCTCTGCCTACCCCACTCCGGGATTACAGGCGTGAAGGTATGTATGTATGTATGTAACGCTAGCTTTTGTATTTATGTATGTATCTAAACACTTTATTGAACAAAACAAGAACAATACAATGTTATTTACATATTTTTTTTATGTACAAATGCGAATTTATCCCTTTAAGGGATCTCTTCTAGCTTACCCTTGAAAGAGATGTTAGAATAGCTTAAGAAGGTATGAGAAAGACTGAGAGAGAAGTGGTATATACTCTTTAATCGCCTACACTCCCATCATCATCATATCAGCCGAAAGACGTCCAATGCTGGACATAGGCCTCCCCCAAGGCTCTCCACTCAGACCGGTCTTGTGCTTTTCGCATCCACCGCTTTCCCGCGATCCTTACAAGGTCGTCACTCCATCTTGTTGGAGGCCTACCCACAGCTCGTGTCCCGGTCTGCGGACGCCACTCAAGAACCTTCTGACCCCATCGGCCATCAGTCCTGCGTGCGATGTTATATCTTTAGAATGTTTTAGTTCGCCGAATTTTCGTTTCATCTACATTGATTCATATGTGCAGGAATTGTTTTTTCTGGTCACAGGTCTAACCTAACCTAACTTATGTAACCCATGCTTAAGATATCCTAAAAAGAAATAGGTTTCAGGAGAAATTAGCCTTCAATGACCAAAAACCAATAAAAGATGATAAATGAAAACTGGACGAAGTGAAACTTTCTATGAAATAACTACATACATACATACATACCTTCACGCCTTCATTCCCAGAGTGGGGTAGGCAGAGCTACAGAATTACCAACAACTGTCAGACCGGGACACGAGCTGTGGGTAGGCCTCCAACAAGATGGAGTGACGACCTTGTAAGGATCGCGGGAAAGCGGTGGATGCGAAAATGAAATAACTGTAGTCGATTAAAGGAGATCCCGAGAAAAGTATCTGAAATATCAAAGGTGCTATTGCACTGTAGTTTTATAAACAAATTAGCGACACACCCTCTTGCTTAAAACAAAATAAAAATGAAAATCTAATTAGTCAAGACAATGTACCTTTCTTTAAAATCGGTTACGACTTTCTAGAAATAATCGCCTACAAAAATCAAAGAAACAAGGTTATATTTTATATTATTAACTAGTGTCAAGTTTTAGATTTACGAGAGCACGTAAAAGTTAATTTAAGGTTTAATATTCAACTTCGAAGTGACGTCGGTATAATATTTATTTTATTTACAAATGTCAAAAATACAAATTACATTCACAACTGAGGTTACGTCAAAGTACCTACCCATATTTATGTTGTTGCAGGAATTCCGAATTCGAAATATCATTTCCAAAGAACTATTAGCAATAAACAAGTTTTGACATGTTTCCAAGTAAAGCAATAATTATTTACAAATGGAGCTCAAAATGTTTTGAACGTTTTGTCATCACCGGCAATTGAATGACATACTAAATAATTACTATAAGCTGAAACTGAATTGAAACCGTAAATAAATTAATTCACACCACACGCTCAGTTTTGAATACTGTGAATCTAGAGTTGGTGTCAACTTAACCGAGCATTCGACTCTGCAGTGTTCTAGAGAATGAATAAGTTGATACATTTAGTGCCTTTGACACGCTTCGAGTGTCAGAATTACATGCTATTTCGAGAAGGTGGTAGGGAACGAGTTGATATTGTTACTCGAAACCTTTCACGCTTGAGCTGTGTTTAATTTACGTGTCAACTGAGTCAAGTCTAATATGAGAAGAATGAAAGATTAGTTGTAAACTTTGCATATTTGATGTATTTGAAGTTAATATCAAAAGGATCATTGTTACGTTTTATAATGTCCTTTACTTTATTTTTAAATACTAAACAGTGATGACGTCTTTAGACTTCACAGTTAACTATATATTGTGTAAATAAATGTTTTAATTTAAAAAACCTTATGCATAATTATATGTAGGTCTTACAAATATTATAAATGTGAAAGTTTGTGTGTGTGTTAGTCTGTTACTCCTTCACTCTGCAATGGCTCAATAGATTTGGATGAAATTTAGAATAGAGATAGCTTATACCATGGATTCACACATAGGCTACTTTTCATCCCAAATTTAAAAATGCCCGAGGGAATAACGACTGTAGAAATCTACGCGAAAAAAGTTGAGGGCAGAAGCTACCTCTAGTAGTAAAATAAAAGGTGTTTAGGTGTTCAGGGTTCCGTACTACCATACCAAAGAATGGCTTTCTGCAAAGTAATTCAATCAGAATTTTCAATTGTATATGTTTAGCAATAGAGTATAAAACGCTTCTACTACAGGAGCCCTGGCCAAGATGCATTACTCTTACTTACGTTTCTATTCGATTCACTATAAAACTAATCGCGTCACTCGTAGATGACGTGATACGAAAAGTCACGTGATGTACCAACCATAATCGATTCTTAAATATGTGTACACGTTAGTAATTTGTCTATTTAATATCATGTTTAAACTGCCACAGCGATTAACGTGACAAGGTACTAAAGTGTATATTTATTTATGAACTCGACTGTACGACGTTGCACTTAGGCGCCATCTTTGGCACTTCAGAAGCATAGCCAAATATCAACACATGTCATGTTAAGCCAGCCCAGCTATTGTCTTGTTATTGAGAGGATTTAGTAAAGTAACTTCGTTTCCTATGAATACATCGATCCTTATTTTCTCAAGGCTATTGTAAAATCGAGTGAGATAAAGTAGCATCATCGATCAACGTGTCAAATTTACGGATATCCAAGGCGTACCTTCATGTGAGTACTTGGGACAGCGAGGTTACTAAGGACAATGCGGGTTACTTTTAGAAAATTACATTCAAACTAGCCCTAAAACTAAAATAGCTGATGTAGCTCAAGCCGCCAAGCTCAAATGGGAATAGGTTGGGCATGTCTGCAGCATGCCGAAGGAATTGTGGGCTAAAATCTGTACCAAATGGGTCCCACGGTATAGAATTCGGCGTCGCGGTAGACCAAGGCGACGTTGGCGAGATGAGCTTGATGGCTTCAATCGGGACTATTGTGAGACTGCCCAAGATAGGGCTACGTGGAAAGACACTTTACGCTCTTTTATTACAGATGGACTATGGTCCAGATGGACCATAAACTAAAGAGCAGGGTGGCCAGCAAAATCAATGACCCCACCCTGAAACACCTTTCACCGAACGTTTCATTTATTTTGCATTTTTTTTTATAATTTACCCTACGCGTTTCCTCCGTCCACTAGGATCCATTGATAGAATTCATTAAAGGGGTCAAGTGGACTTTTTGTATATTCAAATCCATTAATAGAGTAGAGTGGCCTTTAATGTACACTTAAATCTGTTTGGATTGGTTTTCACTTTTTAATACGCTGGGATTCATCCATCCATTAAAAGATTTTATTAAACTTTTAATATACCAGGATCCATCAATGGATTTTAGTTTACTACAATGTCCACGAGTATTCATAAAAGTTGATGGATATAAGTGTATTAAACGTTTTATAAAATCAATTTTTGGGTAACCGTAATACATAGTAGTGTACTAAGATCCATTGATGGATCCAAGTGCAATTAAAATTGGAACAGAATCCATTGATGGATCCCAGCGTATTTAGAAGTGTAAACGACTCCTAATGGATTTAACTATAAGTACATTAAAGCCCACCTTACTCGATTAATGGATTTGAATGCGGGTACAAAAAGTCCACTTAAACTCTAAATGGATCCTATCAATGGATCCTAGTGGACGGATGGAACGCGTTTGATAGACGATCTACACAGAATTATTGTCATGTATGAATATGATACTTGGCTTATGAGTGTCTATTTCACATCCCGACATAGACCTGGAAGCCATCCAAATGCTATGAAAAACATTATTTTCGCTATCCATGTTGCCAATGTTAGACGCAATGACTGAGTTGCGTTTGTTTATTGTTTGCACAGTCGATTGCAAAGAGAGGTATCCACTTTTTTACCTTTTTGCATTGTAATAAAGTCCGAAATTCACTTTTAGACATTTCATTCGTAGTCGACTATACTATACAATCAAAAGCACTAAATATCGTCTTATTGATTCAAAAACAACAAACTGACTACAAATGTATAAGGACTTGATTTTAAATGGACACAAAAAAAAGGTAAAAATGGGTTACTAATTGGTGAAGATTTAGGCACAAAAAGACTGACGAATTTGAGAACCTCTCCTTTCTGAAGCGTTCGATTTCAATAAAATCGTAAGTAACTAATTTCCATTTTGAAGGAAAAAGTAAAATAGGAAAGTTTAAAGATTTATTTCCGCTATTCTAATAAAAAGTTATCTCAATTTCAAGAAAATTATATTTCAATGAAAATTTCAACTGTTTATCATAATAATGATTGGGGTACAGAATGGTGCGAAACAAAGTCCAAACCCGGACAATAAAGAAGAAACGACTGTTTGAGAAATAGGTTTGATTGCTTTTGGCAGTGGCTGAAAGTCAGGGTCTAACTTACGAGCGGTAGCGTTATATTTTATTGAAAGGAATTAAAATGTCTTACTACTCGTACTTAGTCATGCTACTCGTAATGTAATAATGAAGAAAACGAAAGTAGGTAGTTTCTTCCCAGCTACGCTATTCGCACCGAGCAGCCAGGCAAACACAGCCGCTGCTGTGGCCGTGGTTTTACATGACTAGGGGCTCCGGACGAGCTCGAAACATGTCGAGCGAGTTTCGACGTTATTTACGTATAACCTGTAGTAATCTTTTTTAAAATAATTATTCCAGCGTATTTTTTATTAAAATGTAAAAAATACGCTGGCGGTCCACCGCGGCATTTCACAGTGATTTCGCCAGTGTCAAGTGAGTAGAGTAAATCAGTAAACAGAATAAATCGCCCTGCTAGATGAAGACAGTATCAACTCAAAATAATTATTAGTTTTGTTTTAAGCTTATAGACGTTGTATTAAAGTTGATTTAAAATTACAGCTGTATATTGAGTTACTACACTTTTGATCAGGCAGTGCAGTGCAGTGCAGTTTGATGTTGGCAGTGCGAAATCAAAAGTAAAAACCGGACTTCATTCAATCAGCCATCTTCCAACCCTGAAGGTTACCGGAAGCCAATGATAGTGCTGCCATTAGGCACATGTCACTTCCTTCAAACTATAGTCTTAAATAAAGTTTGCAAAGTACATAAAGTATGCGTTTTCTTACAGCGTTGAAACGGTAACTTATAATAAAATCAAAGGTGCTTATCGCAAACGTAATTCTTGACGTGTTTAGCTACGCTACTCAGAATTCGTATTCTCCAAGAAAATGCCATTTAATAAGAAGATTATTAAATCAAAATCTTTAAATTCTACGTAGAATTTTAATTTCAATATGGACGTGTAGGTTACTTATTATACTCATTTTTAAATAATGTTAAATAATCTCCTAAGAATTTTATGATTAAATTTTCCACCCAAATTAGAGCCAAAATTCAACAGAATCATAAAAACGAAAATGTTAAATTATTACAAAAGTTATTTCACGAATAGGACTAAATAAGTACTAGTAAGTGGTTACGCTACGTGGTTTCATCGGGGAAAAGCTTTGCATTTTAAATATTCCTGTTAAACAGTTTAAAAAAAAAAATTAATAAAATATTCGGTAGACCACTTTGCATAGTTAACCAAAGAACTCCTTTCCCTCTTCACGACTGTATTTTTAGGACGTTAAGGTTCAAAAGAAATAAAGGAATTACAAAGTAGACGATAAATATTATGTACACTCTTTTTTTAAATATAGTAAAAAAGCCATTTTCATTTACACATGGCTGGAAAGTTTTTGTGTTAAATTACTGGGCTGATGATTAAATTGAAAAACATCGTATTCCTTCTATCAAAAAGAACAAACGGCATACTTTATTTGTCATTTAAAATGGACTACACAATAAACAATCCTAGAATAAAATAATTGGTTTTATATTTTGAACTCAAGATGGATAAATAATATTCGAGTCAATGTTTTATTACCGACCGTATTTTATTTTACACAGCACTTGTACGAGTCGTGCTGGACGTGCACCCGTTTTTTTTTTTGTTGAGGTGTCTTTTTACGTGTTTCTTAGCGTGATTAATATAAAATAATCAAACCAAATTGCAGCTTCGTAGCAAGGGTCTCTAAATTAATCTATTGATAATAAATAAATAAATATCAGGGGACAATGTGACACCAATTGTCCTAGTCCCAAACTAAGCTCTAGGCCTGTACTATGGGTACTAGACAACGATATAAAAACCTACTTATGTAGAGAAATATATACTTAAATACATAGAAAACATCCATGACTCAGGATCAAATATTCGATGGACAGACGGATGGACGGATAGACCAAAATAGTGAAACTATAAGTGTTCCTTGTTGACTACGGAACCATTAATGTGAACACGATGCAGGTATTTTACACAGTAAAAAATATTTCAAAATGATTACAATTTTGACCTTCCTCTTTTTCAGAACATTTTGCTTACAATTATATTTGGATTGCATTTTTATTTAATAAAACACTGTAAAATGCCGTGTGGTTGCCGGGTTAGAATAGTGCCACTCCATGTCTTCCCGTGGATGTTGTAAGAGGCGACTAAGGGAATAAAGGCTTGTAGTACTGTTAGGCGATGGGCTTGCCACCTGTCACTAATACACTGGGAATCATCTTAGCCTACTTGTGCAAAATGTGGTTGCAGAATTATCAAGAAGTTTTAAGACTAGTTGGTAATTCTTTAGCTCTGCCTACCCCGCTCTGGGAATGAGGGCGTGAGTTTATATGTATATAATATGTATAAACACTGTAAAATTACACCGCAAAACGAAGACTTTTGTAACAGTTTTCCCATTTTATGTCTTGCACCAAACATCTCTTGGTTCGGTAGCGTCCAACACACCGACTGCTAAGTTGACAATACGCGTTACAAATATGTTGGGACAAGACTCCAACTTTGCCAACTTTGTTCTGTCTCGTTTTGCGGTGACTTTAGTTTTTATTTTCTTGATACTTGAGCAGGTTTCAAGTTTCTAGTGTCGCAGACATGTTGCAAAATTCTTATATAATAAGGTTACAAAGGATTTGTATAAGGTTTCCTATTTTTATTTCAGCTGATTTTGAACGGAGATTAATCGGTTTTGAAAAAAGTACCTATAGTATTATTAACACTTCAAAGCTTTAAAGATTCGAAGCTTTTTTGTTTTTAACTTTTTATGTGGGTTGTCGTGCACCGTCATAATCAGTTCTTGTGAAAATGCTGAGTTTTGACACATTCTCCTGCTCAACTACGCATGAATATATTTATTTCTTGTTTTAATGTGGGATTCATTGCTTTATATAATGCTAGGTTAAATTTATTATTATATAATATTATAAGCAATATTTAAAAAACGACTGTCTGTTGACTTTCTTGCGACGTTTCTTCTTAGCAGTGGTCTCTTGCGAAGCGCTGGAAGGTTTTTGACGTATAAAAGTGCCCGTGCTGCCTACTTACTGAATATGCATCTTTTATCTTTTTTTTTTAAAGTAGTAACAAAATTACTATAGATACGAGTAAAAGAATATCGAACGTGACATTAATAAAAATTGAAACTCCCATTTACAATATGTAGGGATCTTACCTGTCTCCTTGATATTTCATTTATACACAGTTAACAAAATACCGCTACAAACATCCCTTAAAGATTGTCCCCAGTATTTCGATCATTGAGAAATCTTAATTATGTATTACTCGGTGAACGCAAGTCCCGTCGAAATCCTGACGTTAATTCGCCGAATAATCAAATATTTAACGCTCTAGGGACTCCACGTTTCTACAATCGGCCCGAAAATTATTCAGGTCAGTAAATCTATCCTGGAATGTTTTATTTTCGAACGTCGCAGAGTTCTCCGTATCATTTTTTTAAGAATGATATTCAAAAATGTTTGAACGAGGAATTGGTTTGCGGGAACGATGGCTGATTTGTTTGATGTGGATTTATACGCTTTGGGGAATGAGAGGTGTTTCTGGAGCGTGTAATTGTGACTATTGGGTTGTTTTTGGGAGTTTCTCTTTATCTTTGATTTTTCTCTGATCCCAACGTTTGTTTACCGAGATTTACTTATATTAATCAATCAACTCCGTGGGGTTGCCGGCTTAGAATAGTGCCACTCCATGTCTTCCCGTGGATGTCGTAAGAGGGTACGACTAAGGGAATATAGACTTGAAGTACTGTTAGGGGATGGGCTTGCAACCTGTCACTAATACACTGGTAAACATCTTAGCCTATTTGTGCAAAATGTGGTTACAGAATTATCAACTAGTTTTTAGAGTTGTTGGTAATTCTATAGCTCTGCCTACCTCACTCTGGGATTACGGCGTGAAGGTATGTATGTATGTAATCAATCAACAGACTAACTAATGATATTGTGAAACATTTAAACTTAAATAGAAACCGAATTATGTCTTGATACATAATTCGGTTTCTATTGTATCAATTGTTTTTTAGACAACGGAAATTTCTTTGAAGTCTTTTACACGCTGTTGCAGTGCAGACGTTCGGCGACAAAGACGACGTTCTAAGCTATGAATAGCATCATTACCAAACGTAACACCATCAGGTTTTTTTTACATCAATGATAAAATGATTTATGTCAAACTTAGGACGTAAACTTAATTATATTCTTTGTTTAAATATCGATTGTTTTTTTCGTTTAAAATTCCAACACGTTTCTCCAAACATCAACCAAATATAAAACTCAACTCGATATTCTCAGTGGCAACTACGATCGCTATAAAACAGTAAAATTTGAAAGTGAAAAGTCATTTCTCGCGTAGCGTGATCCAAGTCTCAACTAAAACATACATGACATCGACTCTGCGATGGAGAAGATAAAATATTCTATGAATAATTCACATGTCATACATCGACAGAGCCGAATAAGATCTCTATTCGTCTCGTTGTTGCTGTAAGTGTGTGAAAAAGTGTGGATGAATATATTTTTAGAGGACGCTTAAGTGCCTGGTTGTGGCGCGGGGGCGGAATCGCATAATAATTTTAACTAGATATTCTTTTGCTTTTTTTAGGGTTCCGTACAAAAAAATATAAAACGGAACCCTTATTAGGATCAACAGCCAATTTTCTCCGAAACTACTGAACCGATTGAGTTGAAATTTGGTACACATATGTAAATTGATGACCCAAATACAGATTTGCAAAGTAATTTTTTATTATAAATGAGTGTGATTTTCGGGGGATAAAATTAGCCCTACATTGCATACTGTTCCACATTTGGCACAACCAAAATATTTGCGTATTGTGACAAAAGTCAAGTTGCTAACGACATATCACATTTTAGTTTTATTTCTCAAAAAAAAAAAGTCATGCATTGTAGGGTTAAGAATTAAAAAAAAAAGGTTTGCAAACCTTACCGTGTCACATATCAAATGAAAGGGCTCGTTATGAGAATTTCAAATATATTTTTGTTATTATTGTTAAATAAATAGTTTTGACTCTATTCATTAAAGAAGACGAAAATTTACCATTCCCCAGATCTCCGTAACTACTAAACCTAAAATTTTGAAAAAAAATCAAAAATAACAGGAAAACCTTTAACAAATCTATTAAAAAAAAAGTATTCCAGGAACCCTCTCCACGCGAGTTTATCTCGAGTTGTTGTTTGTATCGAAGTTTTTATACATGTTTTTGAGCCTGCTTCCTTATTATGAGATATTTCTTCAGTATCGTGCGGCATAAACTCTTCACTGAGCAAAGCCCGATATATCTCCTGAGCGTTATCATCTGCAGAGAAATTACAATTCAGATATTTTCCGTTTTTGATTCATCGGCAAAATATCTAGGCTAAGTAGATACTCATTCAATATTTAGGCCTGATTCGACCAAATTGGAATAGGAGCTTTATCCAAGATTTAATGGCGAAATAAGGTAAGGACTAATCTTGGATTAAACGCGCCTTGGTCGAATCGCGCCTTTGTTGTTTCTGTGATTGGATCCTTGTTAAAGTCAACAGTCACTTTTGGAATAAATTGGGCACGATTATTTCACGGAATTGCGTATAAATTGACATTGTATTTAAATTCTACCAAATTATGTGTGTAGCTTCCTACTTTTGTATGGCTTAAATAATGAAAAGGAGCACATTATTCATTTATAAGGTTCCGTACCCAAAGGGTATAAACGGAACCCTATTACTAAGACTCCGCTGTCAGTCTATCCGTCTGTCCGTCTGTCTGTTTGTCCGTCCGTCTGTCTGTCCTGTAGACATTTTCAAATTTTCACAGAAACAAATATTTAAGGGGGGCTCCCATACAACTAACTTGTTTATTTGCCGTTTTTTACTTATGTTGCATAGATAATACGGGCAGTAAATAAGCTACTGTATCCCAAAATCAATAACCAAAGCAGTTTTAGTTCTCTTCTCTTAGTAATAGGGTTGATATTGCTACAGGAATTTTATCTGACATACTGCGTATTAGCTACCGAGGGCAGAATAGTACGGAACCATTCGCGTCCGAGTCCGACTCGGACTTGGCCCGTTTTTATAATTGTAATCTTTTGTATGTAGTGTTTACATACATACATTATAACTACGTGCTGTATGTAACTAAGTGAAAGGCCTAATACAAAGCTTGTTAAACTCTACGTATGTTATAATCAAACTCGAAACCTATGTGAACTCATGCGGAGATCTGGGAGATCAACGTTGTCTTGTTGGTCAGTGAACTGAGTACACATCCAGTCTCAAGGATTAAAGTACTACGAGTAGAACCACAAGAACACTATAACAGGGCATGTATTCTACTGGTAATACCATAATTATCGTCGGTTATATAGAAAAAAATACCATAGCAAGTAAGTCAGTAAGGAACATTTTGCATGTTGGTATTGCAGTTACAACGATGATGATAGTGCAATTGGCATGTTATTTATTCTAACTTCAGATACTTGATGTACTCAAGGTGTTCTAATTTGAATTTTTTATTGCAATGTTTTGCATGTATTGGTCAAATTACCAAACGACTTAAGTAAATGCTATAGCTCTATGATTTACGCTCACAGTAGAATTAACTGCATAGCTATGTAACAATAACCTCGAAGAACTGTTTTTTTTTAAATTGATCATGTTTTAATGGGAACGAAATTTAACCGAAATTAGGTTAAAAAAGAAATGCAGGTGTAATTGAATTACTTATTATTTTACGCATTCTTATTTTAAACCTATATGAACTTAAGTCATGCTTATCAGTAACTACGGGAGATAAAGGTTGTTTTTAGTGAACTTAGTGCATTATCAAGACTCCAGCATTAGAATCACTCGAACACTAATCCGGCCTCTATTCTACTGGTTAAAACCATATCGCCTTAGACATGTTGCCGTATTGTCATAGTTACAATAGCTCTTATTTACTTCACAGTCATGGCGGCCACTTAAAAACAATACGATACCATGACAAAAGCAATATCGTTCTTACCAGTAGAAGAGAGGCCCGGAGGAAACGTCAGTCATCTTGAATTCTGAGCTTTCGGTCGAAATTCAAGAGAGCCAACATCGAAATTCGTGTTCAGCAGGTTCCAGTTAGTAAAAAAACACATTTGGCCTTATGTTACCCAAAAAACCACTAACTGTCGCACTCAGAGACGTCAATTGCAGTTACACCGATGATAATTGCAATTGGCATGCTATTTATTCTAACTTCAGCTACTTGATGTACTCAAGGTGTTCTAACTTGAATTTTTTTTTTGACTAGGTCAATTGGTGTGACATTGTCCCCGGATATTTATTTATTTATTTATTTATTAATTAAATGTAATGCTGGTTTAGTGACGTGTTGTTTTACTCTATTGCCGTAGCAAAGAAAGTGACAGTAGACTTTAATCAAAATAATCAACCATTTTGACGTCTCTGAGTGCGGCAGTGAACTAGTCTACCAGTACGATCGCCCACACAGCTGAGTGACCAATGAAGATAATTAGAGATAAACTGTCCCATGCACATGAGATGCTTATGTAAAATCTATATTCATCTCTTTCTATACTTTCTCACTTCTGTCGTTAATTATCAGTTAAATGTGTGGCTGTTTGTACATTACTCGTCGTTGCTCTTTCAAAGTCTGTAAAAAGGGTGATTTCATTTTCTTCACCTTATTTTCCATTTTTGGTGAACTTCTGGAAAGAAAGAAAGAAACGTTAAGTCCGACTTTAAGGTACAAGATTCCAAATAATGGGACATCTATATGGATTATAGTTATGCCAAAGTATCAGTCAATTAATATTTTCCATGCAGGGGCCCTAATATGACCGCGTTAATTATCGCATGACAAAGTTTGGAGAGCCATAAAGTATTAAGTTATCTGTATTAAAATACCTAGTTAGCCCTCAAAAATTGTTGTGCCCATGCAGGGCGTCACATGGATAGGTACCTATTGTCTAATAAAGATTTAGATTTTGTTGTTTTTTTTTGCATAAGACATCCGTCTCTTTTTGACAGGTAGGCAAATACGAGAGTAAAAGATGCTTTATCCAAGTCCCGCCTGCTTACTTAATTTTAAGTTAATCTTTTAGTTTTACGTCTAAAGTCACTCTGACATTTTTACAGCAATCAAGGATGACTTTCCTGTAAGTTAAAAATAACTTCATTTCTAATGACATTGACGACATTAAGCATTTTTTTTTATGTGACCGTATTTTACCCTACACTGTTTGAGCTGTTATCGTATTGTCACCGCTTTGATAGCTCTTATGTACTTGACAGTAATGGTGGCTGACGTCATAACAATACCATAACAGGTTAACGACGATATCGTTTCTACCGTCTAGAATAGGTACCGGCCGTTCAATGTCAGTTTTAGAGACGAGCTAGTGTGGGCATTGAAAACTCAATACAATTATTAATCACTAGGTTTTTGAATTATTATTAAATGTAAAAAAAGTAAAATTTCAATAAAGCATTTCATAAAAGACAATGCCTACTTTAATTGCTTTAATATCTCAGTTTATTGCTAGGCATTTAAGAATAGCTGTTGACTATTCATTTTATCTTCTCCATTATAAATTTTAATATAAAATCTCAGTCAATATTGCTAAATAGAAAGCGATTATTTCATCCGTTCCAATTGAAATTTTGTAAAAAATATACAAATGTATCACGATATTAATTTTATTCCAATAGCAACGAGAATAAAAAATCTGAGCCGGGCGGGATTTTATTAAATTTCTGATTATTTAAATCGTTTAATTTACTCGCAATTTTGTTTGGCAATTAGAATAAAAAACTGCTCCTTCCGCGTAACCGCCGGAGAAGTAATTTTGATGAAAACCGGAGAGAAGCATTCGAGTCACGACTCCCTGGAATTTCCCTGAAGATAATAAACGGTCCTGGCCAAATTAAACGGTTGTCTCAATTTACATTTTTTTCTGAGGCGCCGCAAATTTCCGTGTATCATTCCGTCACGTGTCATTTAGTCGGCACGCTTTAATGATCGTATATTAAACCTATAAAAGTCAGTGTCACGTCGCGATTATTATTTTTACGAACGTATTTCGTTGATAAAAATGTTTTATACTGACGAGCGTGACATTTGAAGTGACACGTGCGGGTACAGATTATTTTTCCTCGGATTTTTTACAATAGCTAAGCGCGGAAGCAACAAACGGCGAGCGGAAACAAAACAAATACATAGGGGTGTATGAACCATGTCACGAGCCACTCACTGCGGCGGCTAGTATACGGCGTATTTTATGCGTTTTTTCCAGCTTACCGCTTACTACCGCCGAAGTCGCTGCCACGCAAGTCGTGTTGATTCTACAAATATATAAAAGGTCAGATTATATAGACAGAAAACAAATCATCATGTTTATTTTCACTTATAAACTACAATTCTCATAGTGGAAATAAGTAGGAAAACAGAATCGTAATATCATTATTATATATAAATAATATTAGATTTAGATCGCGCCCGTCTCCTTGCTGTCTCAGCAGGCGAATCAGGTCACTGGCTGCTCGCTCTTCCTTCCCGCAATAAAGGCACAGTCTTGCACCCAAGCTGCTTGCGCATAATACTAAGCTTACGCGTGCGGGAAGGAAGTGAGTGAGCTGGGACGACATGGCCTTTCATGTTTTAGAAGTGCCAGCCGTTTGTACCGCCACGCACAATTAATGATCTGATCCGTCGTTCGCTTGCCACTGCCTCTGGACCAGCTGTCCTAGAACCGGCAGGTTTACATAGAGACGATGGCAAGCGACCAGACGGAGCTACATTGGTGCCGTGGAAACTGGGTAGGGCACTGGTATGGGACGCGACGTGTGTTGACACATTTGCCCTTTTCCACGTTCAGTCAACCCGTTATCGGGCTGGTACAGCAGCTGATCAGGCCCAAACCATCAAGCGCCGCAAATATTCATCATTATTAAATAATTACAAATTTGTAATTCTTGCAGTGAAGACCTTGGTTATCCGATGTGAAAAACTTTATTAAGGCTCTGTCATCCCGGCTCATAGACACCTCTGGAGATCCTAGAGCTGGTGCTTACCTCTCGCAAATGATTGGGCTAGCTATTCAGAGAGGTAATGCAGCCAGTTTCTTAGGGACCACGCCGCGAGCGGACCTGCTAGTAGCGGGGTGTTCTTTTTATAGTGGTGATTATTATTTTCATGTTTTTTATTTGATTAGATTTGTTTTATTTTAATTTAAATAAGTTTTGTTTTAACTTTTAATTGTTAACATCAATAAATATGTTTATTTATATATAATCTATTCAATTCTCAGCCTTAAGAGATAAGTGTTAAAGACTGAGAATACTAGGTTAAGTACATACGTAAGTAATTAAGTCAAAGTAGAGTATACTTACATACTGCCGCTTCGATAATCAGGATAAATCTTTCTACTATAATCAATATTGGTTTTGTTTGTCCAGCAAGGAGCAATATTACAGAATAATATTAACGAAAAATGATGTTTTAATTATATTCTAAGTAATTATATTCTAAGTAATTATAGTCTTCGTTGAGTTAAAAATCTGACAAAGTAAACGAACAGTTTAGGAACAATCTTGTTAATAATGACGAAAAGCAAATGCAATGAACACTGTCAGCCAATTTGATTCCTATGGACCATTTCAAAGTGACATCTTAAATAAAATAATAATAAATAATACACTTCTTATAGTTTTATTTATTTTATTAGGAAGTCAGTCTCTCTTTATTAATTACTAGCAAACCCCTTCGCTTCTTTATAAAGAAAAATACTACCTAATTACAAGTCAAAAATAACGTAGACTCATAAGTTCTAGAGATTACCTCCACCATACAATCTGACAATTCAGCCAAACATTTAAAATTCATAAACGGATCGGATGTATTTTTAACTAAAATTGAACCGGAAATCCAATGCAAATAGCTGACGTGATATAACTAAAATAACTCATGTCACTACGGAACACCGTCAGAATAATGCATCGAACGATAAAATCTTAACCACAAAATATAGTACAAAACGAGTAGTCGATAAAATTCGAACACTAGTTTATTTATTACTTGATATTTGAATTGTAATGCCATAACTTGGGCCACGCGAAATATTGCATCCACTATACGTTTTCCGGTAAAGAAATAAAGTTTATCTGAAAGAGACAGTTACAAACTAAATCAAAAATATTATATTTATACAGATATATACATACATACATACACATACATGTTTGGGTCGTATAAATTAAATTGAAATGCGCTCTTTGCGTAGTATGTGTGGTGTGAAACTGACTGATAGAGTAAGGCATGAAAAGGTCAGAGAGAAGAAGAAAGAAGATGTAGTGACTAAGATTGAAAAAGGCATGCTTGGATGGTTCGGTCATTTGCAAAGGATGGATGACAGAAGATTGACCAAACAGATATACAGAGCGAAAGTGTGTAAGGGTTGGAAGGGGCCGCCCTAGACGTACTTTTTCTAATCAAATCGAAAAAATACTGAAAAAAGGCCGAATCTTAAGTACCCGAAACCGACGTTCATGCATTATTTACTCGATGTATGAAGGTGGAAAAAGCGAAACAGCAGTAGCAGGTGGAAAAAAGTGGTCTCTGCCTACCCAACAGTCTAAGAAACAGGCGTGATTTAATGTTTGTATGTGTGTATATATACCTGTGTGGTCACCGGGTTAGAATAGTGCCACTCCATGTCTTCTCGTGGATGTCGTAAGGGGCGACTAAGAGAATAATAAAGGCTTCTAGTTCTCTTAGGCGATGGGCTTGCAACCTGTCAGTAATACACTGGTAAACATCTTAGCCTGATTGTGCAAAACGTGGTTACAGAATTATCAACCATTTTTTTGTTGTTGGTAATTCTTTAGCTCTGCCTACCCCACTCTGGGAATAAAGGCGTGAGTTTATGTATGTGTATGTGTGTATTTACATATTACGAAATGGTCGAGAAGTGAAGAATGGGCGCACAGGTAGGTATAAGGCAATCGCTTTCCTATACACCACACTGTGGCTTACAGAGGTAGTTTCAGGTTCGCGGCATCCAAGTGTTGAAATGATATCCCTCCTCGTATCCACGGAGTGTCTAACAGGTACACCTTTCAGCGCAAGCTTAAGGGCTCTTTGTTGACACTCCAGAAATCCTAGCCCCCATCCAGCACTTACGTATATACATTAATAATTAGACCTGTTGCTTTAAAATTACCCTATAATTCATGTTTAGAATATCGTTTGCATTTTATACTTTTTTTTTCCGCTATTAGTTATGTAACGAAAGTGTAACCAAATAAACATCAGCTTTTAATAACTCACCTTTAGGTCCTATTTCCACTGGATATTGACGGCAATACGACCTTAATGTTGATCACAGGTTGATGTAAGAAACTGGGTATACGAGTTATGTAGACGATATCTTTATTTACTAAATTAAAACAATAACTGTAAACCAGCGCCATGGCTTGCCATAGTTTAAAACTGATTATCCCCTATTTGACACTATTTGGCATTTTAATATTATTAAAGTTCTTTATCGATGTCCCTTTTAAACTCGAAACCGACGTACTTGCATGAAGAGATTGATGACTGTAGAGGAAGCGAAAGTTGTATGTTTAGATCGGGGCACCTGGCGTTCTATACTCTCTGCCTACCCCAATGCGAGAATGGCGAGAAGGTATGTATGTTTATGTGTATCTTTGCTTTAAAAAAGTCTAAATACAGGAGTTTTGTAGCATCCATGTTGAAACATTAAACAGGATTATCCCCCAAAGTTTTACCAAGGGCACTCAAACCAATAAAATATTTTATCACTTCCAGCTCTCTAAATTCTCGTGGTCATTTTTTGTAAACGCGCCACGTAGATGCACTAGCAGTGGCTGAGGGCAAATAAATTTCACGATTTGTGGCTGGAAGGCTTCCAGCGTGTTGTCCGTGGTCGGCCGGCATGTTCCGTGAGATACCCATTATTAGTGTTGCGACTTATCGTTAGTGCTTAGTGTTAATGCGTGTTTTAACCTCAAATTTGAGGAGTCTTATTGATAGTAAAAGTAGTATTAAATAGTAAATAACAAGTGTTAATTTGGCATATCAATAAAATTGGGGGGGTTAAGACTGCGCCGAGCGCACGCCGGATGTACAGTGGCGCCCTCATTATTAATATTGAGTTTTCTAATAAACTAAAGTTTTTTCTTGAAATCGGACGATGCTTTTTTGTACTACAAATGAAAACACAACTTATAGGATATATCATATAGTTTACTAACAATTGACCTTCGAGTTATCAACTAAACGGAAAAAAGTGGCCACCTTTTCCCGTTAAGCTGACTACTCAAAGGATAACTGTTATCAAAGTTTATCACGTATCCCATAAATTGTGATTTTACTTGCGCTACAAAAAAGCATCGTCCAATTCCATGGAAATTCTTTAGTTTATCAGAAAACACTATAATAGCAATGAGGGCGCCACTGGACGCTCGACGTTTGCTCGGTGCAGTCTTAACCTAAGAATAACAGAGGCCGTATGCTTTGATTCTACTAAATTCAAAACCATTTCAATTTAAAATACCTTCGATTGATTTTGAGTCTTACAACCAATACATAAATGGCAGTCTTGGGATGAAAAGGTCAGTTTTAGACTACATACATACAAACATTAAATCACGCCTGTTTCCCAGAGGGGTAGGCAGAGACCACTTCTTTCCACTTGCTACGATCTTGACAAATTTCTTTCGCTTCTTCAACATTCATACATTGAGTCATGCACTATGAAGAAACAAAAAATTACGTAGGCCAAGCGATGTAGTCAGCTTTTGTTTTGAGTTGATTTTGGATGCGTAGGATTGAAATTGGAGAAACAAAAGGGACCTTTTGAAATTAAGACTAAAAGACAAATATAATAAGTGCGTAATAGAACTTTGGAGGTAAGTACTATTGTAGTGTAATTTTTAGAACTGATATTTTAAATTGGTCGCATGGAAACAAAACTCATCAATCCATTTCGTCATTCAGTGCAACGATCCTCTTTTCAATGATCCCAGCTGCTATTTGGTTACTGTCAGTACCATCAATTCCTTTTACAAATTTCAGCCCAGACTTATTTACCGGCCAGCCAGCAATAGTTGTGCAAACAGTCGCGGATAGCGGTTCGTTAGCGCCAGAGGCGCAATCACAATCCACCGCGGGGCGAATACATACCGAAAATGGTGGAATTCTCTATCGTAAACACGGAGGTTTACAGCATGGTAGACTCCATATAACCTGACGACCTTGTAAGGATCGCGGGAACGCGGTGGATGCAAAAAACACAAGACCGGTCTGAGTCCAGCAGTGGAGGTCTTTCGGCTGACATGATGATGATGATGAGACCCCATATAACCTAGACTTAGGACTTGGTGAAGACTGGCCTACAGAGCGCCCTAGAGGTCTGCCCGAAGATGCAGTAGTAAACCACGGCACCATGTAGGAGTAGTACGCGTCGAAGTGCCACAGCAGAAATACGTGCAAGAGCGGTGATCGCGTTTCACCATCTTGAAAGACGCAAAGGGTTTCCCACCCTTGGTTATTGGTTTATATTCCGGTCGATCGGCAAGTAATATGCGTAAAACTGTAAATGCGTTTTTCCAACGGCACAAAAAGCGTGCGTGGGTTCATTCAGAATGCAATCAATCGTATATTTTATTTAACTTACCACCCTATAGCAATTTTCGCAGTGTAGTATTCTGGTATGGGAATAAGACAACCATTGAAAGAGGAAGTCCGTATTGCATTTTAGTTCTCTTTCAGGGTTGGTTCTCAGTGTTGGCAACGGATTTGCAGCCTTGATTTTACAAATCTGTGTTCTCTTTGACTGTCTACTACCACGCATATTGACCAATGCGCATTACGATCATTTCAAATTTAAGTTATTACTACGCAGAATAACATACGTAAATTGACCAATACTTTATGACCATTGCCCTCCTTCCCCACTACTGACCAATGATTTCTATTTCTAATTCAAATTAAACGAAGTCGCGATAGCGGAGCTCCTTTTTCTGGGTGTTTTAGCCCTTCGGGCCTGCTGAACAACTAAAATAACCTAAATCTACCTTATACTTGCATTTTACGAATGATTGCAAAGTGATCTAGACCCACCTAACCCATCTTACCATAAATAAAGATGCATTGCCTTTGTAAACGGAGTAAAAGCTGTTAGAATAACACTAAAGGGGTTGAAAAATGTTTGTCTATTGTTAAACATCCCGTCGAGATCTCTCTGCAGCATTAGAGAATACCATGTTTCCTAATATTTCAGTATTTGAAACGTTCACCGCATTGCGTGGTTCTTTGCGACAAATGGTAATTGGGTAGAGGGTGCAATTTTTACTCCACGTTTGTTCTATTGTAATTTGTTCGTTGCCTTCAAATTATCTGCTGGGACTTAAAATTTATTTTAAATTTAACCATTTTGTACTTTGCCAGTCCCTCGGTCGTGTGTGTTAAACAAGATAAAATGTAATTAAAAAAAGGTTATCTAATACATACATAATATCGTCACGCCTTCATTACCAGAGAGGGTAGGCAGAGCTACAGAATTACCAACAACTCTTAAAATTTGTTGATAATTCTGTAACCATATTTTGCATAATTAGGCTAAAATCTTTACCAGTGTATTAATGACAGATTGCAAGCCCATCGCCTAATAGTACTACAAGCATTTATTCCCTTGGTCACTTCTCACATCCACGGGAGGACAAGGAGTGGTTTTATTCTAAGCCGGTTATCTACTAAATTTGAAATTATAATCTACTATATTTTTTGTATGTATGTATGTAAACTCTTTATTGTACAAACAGAAAATAACAGATCAAAAATAAAACAGAAACAAGAAAGGTATGTACAAAGGCGAACTTATCCCTATAAGGGATCTCTTCCAGTTAACCTTTGAGCGATTGAGAGAAGAATAAAAACAACGGATGGCTAAACGTACAATGTATTAAAGATACAGAAGATTAAAATAATAATAACAAATAAATATGTAGGTATAATAAATATATATATTAAATAGGATAAATAAATATATATATACATTGTATGTATACATATATATATATATATATATATATATATATATACATATATAAATAATATATATAAGTATGAAAGGAAGAAAGGATATACAGTCTTAGATCAGGAACAAGAGTCAAGTCAGTACCTCTTCAGCCTAGATCTAAGTGAAACAACAGATTGTGATTGCCTGATATCAGTTGGAAGGCTATTCTATAAACGAACAGAATGTACCGAGAAGGATTTAGAGTAAGATTTGGATTTGCTAGCAGGAAAAGCCAGGAGTAGGTTAGCACTCGAGCGTAAGCGGTTCTGGGACCCGGTAGCTAAGAAAGAGAACCGTTCGACAAGGTAAGGAGGGGATTGAGGATTGAAAAGGATATTAAATAGCAACGACAGGACATGAACATTCGTACGCGATCTAATGGGCAACCATTTAAGCTGAGTGCGGAAATCAGACACATGGTCAAATTTCCGCAAGCCAAATATGTACCGAATGCACACGTTCTGAAGCCGTTCCAGCTTATTGAGCAGCTCTTCAGTTGCGTCAATATATGCGATGTCGCCATAGTCGAATAAAGGGAGTAGAAGAGATTGTGCAAGAGTAATCTTGGTGCGAAGGGGCAGACAATTCTGTAGGCGCCTAAGGGAGTGGAGAGATCTAAAGAGCTTCCGACTAACTTCAGAAACCTGAGCCGACCAGGAAAGGGTCTGATCCATTGTGAGACCCAAATTTTTGACAGTGGAAGAAAAAGGAATAATAGTACCGTCGAATACCAAATCCGGACACACAAGGTCAGACAACTTTGCAATAAAATGTGGACTACCGACAACAATTGCTTGCGATTTCCTCGCGTTGATTTTTAGCCCGTAGTTAGCTGCCCAATCTCGAATACTAGCTAGGTCAGAGTTTATTAGGCTTATTAAGGAGGGAAAATCATCAATACCAGCCGAGGCGTAAATCTGCAAATCGTCTGCATAAAGGTGATAGCAAGATTGGAGAGAAGCAGTGATGCCATTAATAAATATGGAGAACAGAAGCAGGGATAGCACAGCTCCCTGGGGGACACCAGCGGACAAATCCCTCCAAGAAGAGACAGCATCATCTACCTTGACAAGCTGGCGCCTCCCAAGGAGATATGATTGGAACCACGAGAGAGCTGTAGTAGAGAGATTTAATGTTTTGAGGATGCCGAGGAGGATTTCAAAGTCTACGGTGTTAAAAGCACTGCTAAAGTCCAATAAGACCAGAACAGTGAGTTTTCTGTGTTCTATATTAAGACGAATGTCGTCGGTGACCTTGACCAAGGCAGTGACAGTGCTATGCCCGGGGCGGAACCCAGATTGGAACAAATTAAAAAGTTTGTGAAAGTTAAGAAAGCGAGACAGTTTTCTATTTTTACTATATTTTTTACATCTATACTCTATACTGTAATATTATTTTACCTCTTTATAATATTACAGTATAGAGTATACATGTATGTATGTATACTCTATACTGTAATATTATAAAGAGGTAAAATTTGTGACGTTGTCGGGGTTAATCTCTGGATTTACTGAACCGATTTTGAAAAATATTTTACCAATAGAAAGCCAGGTTATTTGTGAGTGTCAGAGCCAAAATATTTACCCAAAAAAAAAAATTTTTGCTCAAGGATGTGGGCACGGGAACAGCTAGTAGTTGATAAATGGGTCATTCTACTTTTCGATACCTAAAATAGAAATGATAATTTAACATCCATTATAAAAATTCGTAGATATCTTGAGATAATTTCACAGCAGTCCCACATTAATTTTCAACCAGATCTCACGTTATATTGTAAATTTACCCACTATTTTTGTCATTTTTGTATATAAAACACGAATTTGCTGCTCAAATTACCACTTCGTTACCAGTCTCAGCGTCCCTTTACGAATAACGACCACTGCGTTACTATTATTGCCTTTTTTACACAGCCCAACCCAATTTAGAAATAAAAAATATTCAAGTATGTCGATCAGAATCCGAATATTGTGTGCATTTTTAAGATTATCTAGTTTTGTTGAAAATTATGACTCCAAATTTACGTTCACGTTAAGGGACGTTTTATTAGGCATCGAAAAGTAGAATGGCCGAAATACTAGAAGTTTTGTTATTATCCCCACGTTGCAAGTAAAAATAACAGCTGTTTGCCATTTATTACTAATACAATGCTTATGAATTTTTAATTTAGAAATTAGAAAAAAATACCTAATATTCATTAATTATTATTTTTCTTAGTTAACAATAAAATGATAACTATATAACTCTGGTAAGTATTCTTTGCGGGGTACATTTTCCACAAAAGTGTCTTCTAAATTGTTATCGTAGTTCTAGCTTGAACAAGTAATTAAATCCTTGTTATAACACCTTTTAATATCGCTGAGTTTCCCTCATAAAGTAAATTCTTGTAGCTTGATTTTTTCTTCTCGGCGTAATTCCGTAATCAAGAGTAAGGATCTGAATTTGGGTCGTTCGTTGGAGCACTTAAATGTAAAACGCATTAACAGATAATGAGAAGCGATGAGTTAAGACCTCTTATTGTTAATGGCTTCCTTATAAACCGTTATTTAATATGATCATAATTATATAATGTATTTTTATTTTATTTATAAAACCGTTTATAATAAATCTTGCATATTGCGTTTAATAATGATCGATCATCTTGAAATTGCATTTTATTGGTGTATGCATCTAATAACTCGGACAGTTCATTAAATTTAACCGAGTCGATGTAAAGTACACAAAAGCAATGTAACCTGACTCTTACCGCCATCTATGGGACCAAATATGCAACTAGTTCGATTTTTCCTTGCAATGATATTATGACAGTAACAAGTGTCTACCTTAGCGATAATTAGATCTCACGGAAACTTTTGTCAAAACTGGTAGACCACTTTCTTGCCCGACGGTACCCATTGCCATACAAGACGTTAAAGTATTATTTAATTCCTTTTTTTGGTTTCTATGTTTGTATTAAGTTCATTTTGTTTTTGTTATATTCTTCTTGCTTTTATTTTATATTACGATAACTATTTTTTTTTAAGTGGGAATAAACCTTTTTTTACTTTTTAACTTTTACTTTTACAAACGAACTTATGCATTAAAAATTATAATATTAAATTAGTGTAGTGACTGAAATTTAATTAATAAACATATTTTAGCATTTCTACGCTACCCATAATATCTTTTCAACTGACTTAACCTACATCCAAAATATTATTCCAAAATTCCCGCAATCTCAAATAACTGCAAAACCGTAATAGCGAAAGTCAACAACTCCCGCGTATATAAAATAAAAAACCTAAATTAACAAACTTCATGCCACGTGCTGGCTAAAAATACACCGCAAAACCTTTTACTTTTACTTACCTAGGTTAAAACAAGTCACTATTTTCATTATGCAGTAGACAGGCTTTGTCCTAGGTGCGCTCGCGGCTATAAATTCATGCAGCTAGTTGGGTGTAAAGTGCCGGGGCCGTCACCTGGTCTACAAGTGTGGACAGGCACGTGCCATAATGGAGCGGAGAAGGTTTTTAGATGATTTTGCAAATAAAATATGGTGTTCAATGGTACAGTGCAGTGCATGCAGTGGGGTTATTATGACATAGCTATGCAGTTCGTTTTACGTTGAGTGTAAAAGACAGAGCTATAGCAGTTATATAGGTCTGTCTTTTTCTTTCAGCGTAAACAGAACTGCATTGCTATGTCATCCCTCCAGATCACTTGGTGTATTCTTTAGCCGTCATCTTGACGTGTTAATTTGCCTTCGCGTGTTGGTTACGTAGACTTAGAGCTAGTGACAGTGGCTTTAAATAGTTTTTATTGACTCTTGAAACGATAAATATAAGCAATTGATGCTGAATTACACTGACTTAAGCATATTAAAGAGATTACAATGGAATACTCACGTTAATAATCATAATGTTGAAAAACGCTCGACACGTTTAGGGTTGAGACCTCGAATACGATTATATTCTAATGTATATTGTTAATTTTATGTATATATTAAATTTCGGTGGATTTTAAAGTGTAACAAAGCCCGTGCAGCCTGCTTACTAATATTTTTTATGTTTATTATCTTAATAATTATGACAATTTTACAATAAGTTTATCGATTGATGACATTTTCATTTCTTTCATTTACTTCTTTTATTCGCTAAACTGTATTCTTTAAACTAGATTAGATAAATATCATGAGACTTCAAAAAAATCGGAACAAATTTGTCACGAGTAGGTACCTACCTAGTTTTAACACTTTACACAAATCAATTTTAGTAATCAACTTTATTGTACAAAAAAATTATAGCAGGGATGTCCAAAGACGAACTAGTTCATGAACCTTTGAGCAATTGACAAATATCTAATTAATTACAACTAAGTACAACACTAAAATAAATTGCTATAAATATCAATAAATTTGACGTGTTATGAGTGTTAAAGTTATATAAGTAATTAAAGGTTTAAACAAACTGTTTCAGCGTGACTTTTATTACTTTGTCACAGGGACACACTTCTATTTTAAAATCCCAAACTTAGTAATCTCCAAGACTTCTCATCTCCATTGCCCCGCAGTTACACGTTGCTTTCAGAAATTATGTCGGAATTAAATTACTTCCGTGGGAACAGAATGATTGTATTAAATAATTTTACAGCGCCGCTAGTGTTAGCCGGTAATTCCTCGGACGGAGTGGTAATGAGATTTCTTTATACGGTATAATTTATTGCTCGAGTTGAAATATTTAGTTTTGGACTTTGGTGCGTTTTTATCGCGATAACTGAATCACGAATATTATTTACGTGACTCTGCGTAATGCAAATTACGCAGAGTCACGTACATTATTTTATCTATACCCATATTGCAAATCCTCTATGACGGGTTCAGGAACTGTGGGTTACAATTTGCATGCAAAATAGACAAAAATCAAACTTTAGCCGATTTTTTTGCAGTCGCTTCGAATAAATTGCACAATCAAATTAAATATTCCTTTAATTGTTCGTTTGTTTCGCTTGTTAATTCCTCAAAGTTACAAAATATGAACGAGAATGAACGACATTTGTTTTTTTTTAACTTTATTTTTATTTGAATTTGCGTTCCGATTCACGCTACAGCTTCATTTCAATCACTATGAGATTGAACTGAATTTCATACATCATAACTACAGATAAAATATATTACTTTTTGACGTAAATCTGTATATAGTGTTCTAATCTGACAGTTTCTGAACGCGTTAGAGAGATTTTGCGATATGGGTGTGGAAAAAGGTATTTAAGGGACCCTCCCTTTCCTATATATCTCTTTCTCCGTCCGTAACAATCCCTTTATAAAAAGTCAACGTTCCTGTATACAAAACGTATTTTTATTGAATCAGTTAATTCATTTGAAAACCAACAGCTACCTTTTATAAAGATCTAATCAAAATCTTCTTTAGGTCTTACCTGAGTTTCGGGGCATTTTCAGATGGAACTTTTTGCGAAAGGGACATTTTGCAGATGGAACGTTCTGCGAAAGGGGTGGGATAGGATCATTAAACTATCATTTGAAAAAAAGTAAAAACAAACATTGATTTGTGACAAACAGATAAAAAAACAACAACAATACTGGCATAGTCAAAAATAACTGCTGTCACAAAATGGTTCCAACTCAGCGTCACACTGGGGTTAAATCCACCTGGTCTTCCGTTAGAACCATCCAGTGAAACCACGGAATACAAGTACTATAGTTACATAAAAAAACAAAAATAAAAAAAAACCGCTATAAATGTGAACAAGTAACACTTTACAATTATTATTATTTAACTTACAACTTTTAAACTCACGATGTCATTCAGCTTATACCTACGTATCCTTAGCATCATTGAATAGTCGATGCTTATATTAACAACGGTAAAGTAATAACCTATAATAACAATTAAATTTAACTTCGCCTAAGGTTAGCCTCAAACCGTTCTTACTCGCAAACATAAACCATAGTTAGTTTAACAACGCAATTTGAACGCAATTATAGTGGGCCGCGGTGATAAAGTGTGCGCATTGGGTTAATCGGTTAGTTACGACCAAAATATGATGCATTTGCAGTGTAAATATATTTCGAGCCAAGTTATGTAGTGAAGGTTAACTGGAAGAGATTCCTTACAGGGATTGGGGGGGGGGCTTTGTTCACCTTTTGTGTTTCTGTCTTTTTTGTTGTTTGTTATTTTCCCGTATTTAACGACTTTTTTTCATGCATGCATAATAATATGACCAAATTCATATTAGTTCTATTTTTGTATTAATAGTGTTTTTTTTTTTGGGTTGCGTAACCATCAAAGGGTAAAAACGGGACCCTATTACAAAGACTCCGCTGTCCGTCTGTCCGTTTGTCTGTCCATCTGTCTGTCACCAGTTCAAATGGAAACAACAACAAATACTAAAAACAAAATAAAAATAAATATTGAAGGGGGGCTCCTATACAAAAAATGTGATATTTTATTGATAATAGTACGGAACCCTTCGTGCGCGAGTCCGACTTGCACTTGGCCAGTTATTTTAAACCACTAAGATTTTGTCATTGGCATATTTTTGTACATATCTTTATTTTGATAAAGTCAATAAAGTGATTTTAACCTTTTAGTCTCTTTGTCAGCATTTTTGTATGATACCGATACAACTTTAAAATAAATAATAATAATATATTACGTAAAGATAAAAGATGTTTATTCAGTAAGTAGGCCGCACGGGCACTTTTACACGTCAAAAATCTACCAGCGCTTCTCAAGAGACCACTGCTGAGAAGAAACGCCGCAAGAAACTCAACAGTCAGTCATTTTTTTTTAATATTGCTAATGATGTTATACAATACT
The DNA here is from genome assembly GCA_927399475.2 of Acleris emargana. NCBI lineage: Eukaryota > Metazoa > Arthropoda > Insecta > Lepidoptera > Tortricidae > Acleris > Acleris emargana. The sequence continues at coordinate 4,096,644 of OV656839.1, read as the reverse complement.
AAACTTAACCTAGCATTATATAAAACAATGAATCTCACATAAAACCAAAAATTAATATATTCATGCGTAGTTGAGCAGGAAAATGTGTGAAAACTCAGAATTGTCACAAAACTAATAAGTAACAGTAATAAAAATAAAAATAAATTATATAAGTTATACTTACCTGTGACGGTGCAAGACAACCAACATAAAAGTTTCGATACATTCTCCTAGAGAAACCGTGTCCCCTAGAAAATATATAATGATGTTTTTTTTTTTGACCAAGTTATTATTACGTTATTTAGGTGTTTAGTTTAAGCCAAGCATTTTTATCTGTTAGATAGTCCTCGACCCTCGACGTAAATCTCACATCACATGAAATCACATTCAAACTTACTGATTTTTTCCTTGTCTCCTTTTAAAACCAATACCTGACAGTTTACCAAATTATTTAGGCAACATCGCAAGTATTTCCAGATTCATCGACATAATACGTTGATAAATTATTTACAACTAATAAGATTCTCTTCAATTACCGCGTTCCAACCCTCAATTGGAATGGCTGCCGCGTTCCAAAGTACTAACCACACACTAATGTAATAATTTGTTAACACAATACAGAAAATTAAATTCGTATTCTGCTCAATGGTGGGCTCAGTAAGTAAATTAATTTTAGTAAGCAAAGTTAGTTTTCGAGACGGACTAATTTGGCCTCCGGGTTGACGGTTCGAAGTGACTTGGAATGATTAGGGGGCGAACTTAGCAAGCGTTTCTACTTGAGTTACAAGAGTTTGTCGTATTCGATGTTGTCGTACCTTTGGTAACGACTAGCGTTCTATAAAAATGCATCTTTTAGAAAAAAAATAGATTTGCGATGGAGTTATTAAAATTCGACCTAGTCAGTCAAATAGGTATGAATGTAAATTCTCTAAATATCCCACTAATACACTCGCGGTCAAATAATACGGGTCAGAGTGCGTTTTTCATACTAAAGAGGCTATTTCAAACCCTTGGTTCCTCGCCAGGGGATGCTTTTAGTGCAATCTGATGATGGACACCCCGAGCATCGATCCAGGACTTCCAGAGTGCCTAGGACACTCAACTGATTGAATCTGCGGTTAACGCCGGAATTGTGCATTTTCAGGAAAAACCTATAAAATGGCAAAAAATGTAAGGAAAGGAAAACCATTAATATTACGGGAAAGTTACATACATACATACATAAACTCACGCCTTCATTCCCAGAGTGGGGCAGGCAGAGCTACAGAATTACCAATAACTCTAATAACTTGTTGATAATTCTGTAACCACATTTTGCAAAATCAGGCTAAGATGTTTACCAGCGTATTAGTGACAGGTTGCAAGCCCATTGCCTAACAGTACTACAAGCCTTACGGGAAAGTTAAGATCTAAAAATCGAAATTCATTAAGAACAGGGAGCACTTGAGGAAATAACCTAGAAGAAACTGACTGACTGACTGATCGATTTACACATAGCCTAAACCACTGGACATAGGACTTAAAATTTGGAGGAAATATTCCTTGGATATCCTAGACCCCTATCCTCGTCCTGCCCAAGCATTTTTATTTATACTTCCGGTTTCTGCCCGATGTTCTTGATTAAGCACAATTTTATTTTGACGGGTTCTGCCCAAGACAATTTTTGTTAAAATTTCTATGTCTACGGTAAGTAAGATTTTTTATATTATTTTTTAGGTAATAACAGCTATGTTTTTAAGAGATTGAGCCGGTTTTGAAGTCAATATCTTTTGTTCTTTTTTAAGGACATTGGGCAGAACCTCTTCATTCGGTAATGTTTTATTTGGCATTTATTAAGAACATTGGGTATAAACTTCATAATTGCAATTTAATATTTATTTAGTTTTTGCGGGAAAATAAATTAAATAGCTTTATTATTTATCAATTTTTTATTAAGAAAATAACTGAGATCAATAAAACTAAAAACTAAGTTATTGTTTCACAAATCGGAAACCGAAAGAATATGCTCTTCCTTAAGAAAGCTTGTCCTTAGCTCTTGATTCCGTTGGAACATCGTCATCGAATACAAATTTCAAAGAGTTTCTTAGTTGCTGGAATCGATTCATTGACATGACCTCTGCCACCGCGGGTATTCTCCATTTTTGTTGCCAATACATACGCATTACAGGGTATCCCACACTGGCCATAATTAAAGTTAGTCCAATGTACCTTTTTAGTTCCGCTTGACTCAGGTCCAGGCTTTTTCCTGTTTTTAGCACTGCAGTCTGATTCGATTTGTCGACACATATAGTCAAAATGTCATCATTTAAGTATTCCATAAAGTAGTCCAGAATTGACAGATGTTCAGTATGATTGGGCAAGTAACTGGGTGCTAATATCTGTTCTGGTAAGTTAGGTGCAAATGAGTACTCACGCCACATTGGAGTTTGAACTGGCAACGACGACTGTAATGGCAAAGAAGCTCGGGTTGGTCCAGCTTGATATCCTCTGTTTCTACTGCCTCTACGACCACCGCGTCTACCCCCACCTTGACCACCACGTCTACCACCACGTCTGCCACCACCCCCACCTCGGGTACCTCTAAATGCATCGTAAATAGAACTTGAGTTAAGCCGTATAGGTACCTCGTCAGTCTCAGATGCCGTATCAGTGCTGGTGTCACTAGAGCTGTCTTCAAGACGACGCGTAGGTATATACTGTGGATCTTCGTTATCTTCATCAGACGGAATAAAATCTCCGATATCTGAATCTCCGAGTACATCTTCAATCTCACGATCACGCAATACTATAATTAATAAAACATTGCTGTAGTCAGTTCTGCCCAGTGTTCTCAATAAATCACATTTTTTGATAAATTGCCATGAAAAATAAAAACTAACCTACATTACAAAAATAAAGTTCTTGTTACAAATAAGAACTATAGGGCTTCATATTGCTATGATATTTATTAAAAACAAATGCATGATTAACACGGTAAATACGGATCAAACTTACCTTTCCTTCGAAGTTTCGGCATCCTTGACATGTGGCGTGACACTACTCGGCAAATCCGAAGAAGTTCAATACAAGGCTTTGATTAACTATTGGCCAATACTCCAACCAATCACAATCGAGCTAATAAAATCGCAAATTTAAAAACATTTGGCCACTAGGCGGTAAATTCGAATATGTGATTAATTGAGAACATTGGGCAGAATCCGGAAGTATAAACAAATAAGTTCGGGCAGAACCACTAAATCCAATGTGTTCTTAATTGAGGACATTGAGCAGGACGAGGCTATAGTACTACCAAATGTTTCTGCAAATTCTAAAATTGTGACGAACTAATGAGGCTGGCGAAAGACGATGGAGGCTACGCAATTGGGATTGTTCATTATTTTTAATGTGTGGTTTTTGTTCATTAACTTGAAAATACAATATATTTTAAGGTACTAATTTGAATATTTATGAATTTTGTGGCTTCGTTTAATTTAAATATTTTTTTCTATTTTTTTTACATTAATCGTTTTTAGGATGACATTGCAACGTCTTAGTCTTCTCTAAGTCTGTTGAAAAAAAAACTGTTGCTGGTTTGTCAACGTCAACGTCTTGTCGACAGGACATACCGTCCCTTATAATCTGTGGTCTTGTCTGTCACGAACTCTGTGCGTTACGATTTCAAAGTTTGATTTGTTAATAATACTAAAAAATATGACCGAAAGTGACTTTATTAAAGCCGACTCTCGTAACTTGCCGATGGTGAGACACGTGGCTATAATGGAGTACATCGCTTCAAGCAATAAACACAATTTGGCTGAAATAAGAGGAGCAAAAATTCTCATGTAAGTATTGTGCACTGAAGTTAGTAAAACGCGCCATATATTCATAATCAATAATGTGTTATTATAATAGTTAACAGCTAATAATGAGTATCATGTTCCAGATCCTCACGTGATTCTTATCTTAAAAACGCTGTTGGATATGTACAAGTGCGACGAACGGGAAGCGAGTGCACAGTTCAGGCGAGAATTGTTCCCGAACACAGTCACAACGAAACCGTACACAGTTATGTGCAAAATCGATGAAGCTAATGAGTCTATAATCGACTCCACTTGTGCTGATTGTGCAGCATCAGCAGGTGAATATATATTATTATATGTATTTTTTGCCAGGTTAGAATAGTGCCACTCCATGTCATCCCGTGGAGGTCGTAAGAGGCGACTAAGGGAATAAAGGCTTGTAGTACCGTTAGGCGATGGGCTTGCAACCTGTCACTAATACGCTGATAAACATCTTAGCCTATTTGTGCAAAATGTGGTTACAGAATTATCAACAAGTTTTTAAAGTTGTAGGTAATTCTGTAGCTCTGCCTACCCCTCTCTGGGATTACAGGCGTGAAGGTATGTATGTATGTATATGTATTTTTAATCATACATTGTGTTGCTGAAACAATATCACAAGATCACCAACATTATCCCTTTATAATGTATATTAATTTGATCTTGTGATATTGTATATATTTATACTCCTGTTTTTTTAGCGTTAGAAAGGACTTGACAGAAAGTATTGCACAGTTTATAAATATAATATTAATAATATGTATACATACATAAATAAATGTGTGTGTATTGTTTTAAATTGCATAGTAATTAATGCATCTTCTTTAAATTGTTCTGTATTTTCTAAGTTGGGATGGGATTGTAAAAAAAGCATATTAGTTTAATATAAGCTGTGCTACTAAACCTGTTGCTTACATTAAAAAATGATGCTGCACTTGTAATTTCCCATTTAAATTGTGTTATTTTTGTGCCATAAAGAGTTTACATAATTACATACATACTATTGACAATTAAGTTTAGTATACATATTTGATATACGTGTATATTTGACTGATGTACAAAGATGTATGATTTCGAATGTAGCATTTTGCAGAAATGTTACTTATACCAAAATTTTACTTGTGTACAGGTGGATGTAAGCACTCCTTGCTGCTTCTATTTTGGTTGGCAAATAAAACATCGGAGCCAGCTTCTACATCTACGGTGTGCTATTGGAACAAGCCCGCACTTGCCACGGCCCGCACAGAACATATTTCCAGCAAGGACATTTTCCCCAAGGCCAAAAGACCAAAATTGAGCCCTAAAGACCCCAATGTTTTGATAAGTTTTATTGAGGAATGTCAAAAACGGAAAATGGTAAACTCTCTCATTCTGGGTTGTGATGAACACAATCCAAAGTCTTCAAATCAGCTCAATCAAAGCTTTAATATATTTGATTTAACAGTAGAATTTGTGGAAATAACAGCACAACATGACTACACAAGTTTCAAAAACTACTTATCAAGTATAATTAGTAAAAATGTAATAGATAAGATTAATAAAAATACCACTGGGCAATCTGACAACAAATACTGGCACAGCATACGACAGGGAAGATTGACAGCATCAAAATTGCATGAAGCTGCCCACTGCAATACTGCAGATGGATCACTAGTGGAACAAATTTTGGGTGGGTACAAAGTTCCCGAAACCAAAGAAATACGACGTGGCAGAAAATTAGAAACTGCTGTACTCAATGAAACTGAAAAATTACTGGACATTAAGATTAACAAATCAGGCATTGTACTAATTAATGGAATCACAGGAGCATCCCCTGATGGAGTCACTGATGATTTCGTCATAGAAATAAAATGTCCCGCAACAGAAAAGGCAGTTAAAACCTATATTAAAAATAATGCCATTCAAAACAAATTCAAAACACAAATCCAATGCCAAATGCTAGCATGCAAAAAATATAAGGGTCTTTTTTGTGTTGCTGACCCTCAATTTGAAACTACAAAAAAGGTTAATTTAATATGGGAAACCTTTGATGAAGTTTATATAACAAATGTTTTGTCAAAAGCAGAACGTTTTTGGGAAAGATATAAATTTCCAAAACTATTAAAAAGTGCTAAAAGCTAGAAAAATATATACCTACCATCGCCAAAAAATGTTCTGCTTTTGGCATAACATAAAGTTTATCAAAACTTTCCCTGTAGATAAACATATTTTGTAGTTTCAAATTGAAGAGGATTTGTGTTTTAAATAGCAATTTTTTTATTGTTCAAAGGCTTTTATATTTAAATGTTATAAAAAATAAAAAATATGCCATTTAAATAGGTAATGATGAATTAATGAAATAAACAGTATATATCACGCACTTTTTATTATTTCTCCTTGAAGATTTATTAATCCACAGGCTATAACTACAATTTCATCTAAATAGTGTGGTTTTAAGATTGAAAATTCTCTAACACGTCTAATGACTCTTTCAACATGTACTCTCAAACTGGCTGTTACTTTGCTTTGCAAGGATTCAGTTAGAGTCTGCTTTACTCCGGTGAATACAATAGGTGGCCTTAAAAGTTTAACACCATGAGAATTTAAAAGACTTTCAATTTCCTTAAAACCTCTGTCAGCTAGTACAACAGCATTTGGTTGAAGAATATCTAACAAGTTACTATTTTCAACAATCGCTTTATCAGATATTCTTCCACCATAGCCTTTCGAAATAAAACTTATTAGTCCCTGAGGTGTACAACCTATCAAATATTTCACCGTATTGCAATTTTTATATTGGGACCACGTTTGTGCCTGCCTTAATGGGTTGGATGGTTTTGAAATTTGTATTTCAAAACAATCGATTATCATTTGTACATTAGAATATCTTATTTGAAATACTAAGGGCAATTTTTTTTTTATTTTTCTTGGCGATGGGCATACGATTAAGTTTTGAAAGAAGTTACTTAAAGTTTCTACACCAGTTAGAATCATATTTGATAGTTTTGTCCTGGAAATTTCGAATTCATCACTTATTCGTTCAAGAGTATCATTCTGCCTTATTTTCAACAAGGTCACAATTACGCTAAGGTACTCAATTTTAGGTGAGCTTTTCTCGATTATGTGCTCAATGAGCCGAAGGTACGGTTTAGGTAAGCCTAAATACATTTTGGGTTTCTTTATGATCATGTCCAACATTATTTTCCTTCTTTGGTAGTCTCTATGTGGTGCAGCATCTGTGGTTTCTGTTTCGGAAGTGCAGCCAAACAAGGAAGGAGTTTCGGTTGTGGTTGCTAATAAATCATCTGACAAATGCATGTATTTTTCTGCAGTTCCAACAGTGGTTTTCTTAAGTTTAGAATTGGTTACCTGGTCAACCATTTTAACAGTAGCTTGAACAGCAACCTGTACCTGGAGACAAGTAATTAATTTATAAAGTTTATTATAAACCAACATTTCACATCACTCCAATCAATATGTTCGGGCTGAACTCAGAAAGTACTGGACTGATTTTGATTTTTACTACAATAAGTATGTGTTGCTTCATGAGAGTGCTAGATAGAAGGTTGAATGGACGGATGGGTGGAAGGATAGTGGTGGTGGATGGGGATAGAATGTGGCAATGACATTATTGCAAATTATTAGGAATTATCTCAACAGCGATCTTACACTCAGTGTAAGATCTTAAATTTTTTAGTCACATCTTAATATACCTTGACTGGAACAGTTACACCAGACGTGGCAGGCATGTTGATATCATCATATTTCCTTCTTTTACCTGTTACTGTTGATTTGTCTAGTAACACTTTCAAAAGTTAAGAACCATTTGGTTGTGTTTCATTTAATTCATTGGGAACCTGGAATTAAAGCGTTACATAAATCTATATACTAATATTATATAAGTATAGAGGTAATGTTTGTGGATTTGAATTAAAAACTATCATAATAATATTTCTTTTGGTTGCTAATGTTATTGCTGTATACACTATAAAAACAGAACAATAATTAATTTTAAAATCCTATTCACAATATGTAGATACCTACATGACATGGTGTCTATTATTCCAATTACCACGACTTTCCTTTAAAATAAGTAGGTACCTGATCCGCGAAATTGATGCCTAAACGAAGTTTGGCTGTTGTCTTAAAAATTGGTCTTCGGTTTTTCAACTTAAATGTGTTGAAGTTCCTTAAGTCTTCCTTTACCTGTGAAAATGTTATTATTTAGATGAGTTAACTAACAGTGATAAGTATGTCAGCACAAGGAGGCAAACAAATTTATTTTAAATATTGAATAGAACCCATTATAACTAGCCTATATACTTACATCAAAATGGTCTACGCAACAATACATGGTGTAAACTGAGAAGTATTCCACGTTAGCTTGCCGACACCATTCTTCCCTTAGGTCTTCCCTTATTCGTACAATGAGCTTGTTTGGGCTATTGATCGAGTCATTTTTACATGTAGGAATAAAGCACTTCTTATAGTCCATTTTATTAAGTGTACAAATTACAATACGAGAGCAGAGAAATAATATTATACGGAATTCAATCAACGTAAACATTGAACGGAATGTCGTTATATCTTAAATCAGAGCTGACAATAGAGCATAAACAAACTAGAAGAATCAATGATTTACTTTAAGGCACAGATTTCTTTTAATTCTGACACAAAGCGGCAAAATGAAGGTCAAACAAAGGTCATAAGTTTGTTTACAAAAATAACAATAATCAGAGATTATTTTTAAGATATAATTAAATAAATTGGTTCTATGACTGATATATTCCAAATGGATTTATAGTTAGAGGAAATGAAAAAATATGAACAATCCCAATTGCGGGCGTCCTCTAGAGTTGTATGAAACAGGGCCTCTATTATACATAATATTTACACATAATTACTAGTTCTGCAAAAGTTATAATAGCAACAATCTAAATACAACAGTACCCTTACCATGAGTTACAATTACTGTACTCGCTTGCGGATCGAATTCTCAATTCTGTAAAAAAAAAAAGATAAAAGATGTTTATTCAGTAAGTAGGCCGCACGGGCACTTTTACACGTCAAAAATCTACCAGCGCTTCGCAAGAGACCACTGCTGAGAAGAAACGCCGCAAGAAACTCAACAGTAACTCGTTTTTTATATATTGCTAATGATATTATACAATAATAAACTTAACCTAGCATTATATAAAACAATGAATCTCACATAACACCAAAAATTTATATATTCATGCGTAGTTGAGCAGGAAAATGTGTCAAAACTCAGAATTGTCACAAAACTAATAAGCAACAGTAATATAAAAAAAAAATATAGAAAATATACAAGTTATACTTACCTGTGACAGTGCAAGACAACATGCATAAAAGTTTCGATACTCATGGTAAGGGTACAGAGGAAAGATCAATGTAGTTAAGACTCCTATGGCCCAACGGAAGATGCGTTCTTCGAATGATATGCACCGGACGGTGGCATCAGGCGCTTATGTCAGTCCCATACATTTTAACAGTTAATAAATACCGCTTTTCATCCGCTTCAGTGACTAAATTGGACCACTTGGTGAGCCTTGAAAGACTTGTTATAATTTTGTAGCTTTGACATTGTTCTGTGTTTCTACATAGCTGTTTAAGATTTGCGATTCGCTTCTTGTTGTATCGTCTTAAAAACGGTGTTGTCCATCGGGCGATCGAATGTTTCACTGTTCGTAGCAAATGTGATGATGGTGATGGTGATGATGATGAAGACGGTGATGATGATAATGATGATAGTGATGATAATGGTGATGAGGATGAAGATGGTGATGATGATAATGATGTTAGTGATGATGATGATGACGAGGAGGATGATGATGATGATGATTATGAGGGTGATGAGGATGTTGATGATGATGACGAGGATGAAGATGATGATGAAGGTGATAATGATAATGATGATGACGATGACGATGAAGATGATGATGATGATGAGGATGGTGATTATGATGGGAAAGATGATGACAATGGTGATGATTATAGGGATGATGATGAGGATGGTGATGATGATGGTGGTGATGATGATGATGATATTAGGATTGGCGGATCGGAGCAGGCGGGCGGTCAATCGGTCTCGTGGTCATTCAGCCCAGCTGTCTACGCACTCGCAATCGCAATCGACTTCAAAGTTAAAAAATTGTTTTCATTTTGTAAGCAGACTCGCCTTCGGGCTGTCAAAATGAAAACGAGTGCGTTAGGCAAAATGTCCCTTAGTCTACAGCATGGTACTCGTGGCATTGATTGCTGGCACTGAATGTGTGAAGCTGTATTGGTAAATACCTAATTTAGACTGCACGCACTAAAATGTTCATTGTGCGCTCTGACGGGACAACTTAATTTCATCTGCCAAGTTGAAAAGTGAGTTCCTTAAGAGAATGACATGTGCCGTGTTCATGGACAGCTGTCATTCTCGATCAGGAGACCTACCGGATTTTTTGTTTCCGGTAGCACAAAAATATGCATTTTTTTTTATTTTTTTTTTATTTTTTTTTATTAGGTTCGCAAACTGGACATTACAGCATTGTGACTTATAAATAGAGGTAAACTAACAAGTTTGGCTGCATGGCCTTCTAGGTGCGAACACAACATGTACACGAGTAATCGCCCTCAATACTAAACTTAAAGATAACAAAATAAATGAAGAAATTATAACAAAATAAAACAAAAAAAAAATTACAGTCTAATAACAAAGTAGTTGGTTAGGTACTTATAATTTAGAAAAGATAAATTGTTTAATGCTTTTAACCGATGCACTGAAGATGTCTAGCTCTTGGCAATCATCGTTGTAGGTTGCACACATACGGAACAGTGGTGAGTGACGGCTGTAGTTAGTGCGACATGGCGGGAGACTAAATGTTTTACGGTTAAGCAGGCGGCTACTAATTCGTGGTATAGAAAACTTTACATTTTCAAGAAGGTCAGGGCTGTCCACTGCCCCGCTTATTATTTTGTGTAGGCAAATTATGTCAGCAGCTTTGCGCCTTGTTACAAGCGGGATCATTTTGTAGTGTTCGAGTCTCGAATCGTAAGATGTTAGGTTTCGGCAGCGATTATTGGCGTAACACAAACAGTATAAAAACCTTTTTTGTAGTTTTTCTAGCCTATTAATGTGAACTGCATAGGAAGGGCTCCAAACAGGGCTGCAGTATTCCAAAAGGCTACGGACATAGCAGTTAAACAATATCATTGGTATTGTTTGGAATGCATGACAAATATACGTACTAAGATGAGCATTTTTTCTTTATTATTGCATACAATTATGATATACATATCATTACGCAACTATCGACAAAGTGAGTAAGGAACAAAGCTTTTAAAGTAACTTTTTTTTTTAATATTTGGGTAAGTGTTGATTGTGATTATACTGACCTTTATTTACGATTATCAAATCATTTCCGAATTTTATGTAAGGAAATATTAGTACTGATAGTCATTCATTATGTAACCGATACATAATAAGAGGTCTTTAAACTTGAGTGTAGTTTGATGAGTATTTTAATGCTTAAATAATAATATGCTCAGTTGCAAACATTACTTTATATACATACATATTATTATGTACTCCGAGATGGCATCAAAATACGAAGGCAAATGACTTGCATTGCTACCAGTGAGTGCTACATTTACCAAATTCTATAGGTGTTAATCTACTAAAAAAAGTTCCTACCCAGCTTTATATTAACAGCGAGTGATTCAACTGACAACAATTTTCATAAAAAAAACAATTATACATACATACATAAACTCACGCCGTCATTTCCAGAGTGGGGTAGGCAGAGCTACAGAATTACCACCAACTCTGAAACCTTGTCAATAATTCTATTAGGTACCACATTTTGAATAATAACAGTGTATTTAGTGACAAGTTGCAAACTCATCGCCTAACAGTACTAAAAGCCTTTATTGCCTTAGCCGCCCTTACGACATCCACGGGAAGACACGGAGTGACCTATTATAACCCGTCCACCACATGGGGTCTAAAAAAACTTTTTTATTATATATTTTAAATACTGAAAACAGCTCGAGATGTGTTAACAAAAACTTTACCAACTATTGCAACTAAAAAATAAATCACAAAATCCATCAATTTGTTTGAAAGAAAATAATTTGCAAAATGTAACCTGGTTATCAGTTAATTCAAATTAATAATAATATCAAAATAAACAGTTTCATTATAACAATATTGTTTAATGTCACAGTAAACCACACCAGTTAATCATGGTGAGTTATGTGCATTTAAATGTTTGCCACAGTTAATTGGTTCAGGTAATATGGAACATCGATTAAATCAGTGATTAATAGCCTATCGAACTTGCTCACACCGCATTAGCATGACCTTTAACTACCATCCATGCTAGGGTTATGTTATGACAAGCATAAACACAGTATAAGCAAATCAGTAGAACAACTTTACACTTGGATACATCGTGCGCCTTGTATTTGTGTACGCATGTATCCATTATGTTATGTTATATATTAAGGTATCGTTATGTTATGACAAGCATAAAGACACAGTATAATAAAAGCAGTAGAACATCTTCAAACAATAGTTATAGTCAAAGTGCATCCACATCGATATCGTCCATGTAAAATATGCAGATCAAGCCCTTTCATTATGACACCCCATTTGCTATAATCAAACCATTTTCATTATTCAACGCCCCATTCTAGACTCCTTTTCAATACATACTGTAGCGTTACCGCTACAAAATCACTTCAAATTCGCGCGTTTATTTTGTTTATATTTTAGGTGTCGAACTCCTTTGTGTGTTAGAGTTGCTGGCCTGCGTTGTTGATGGTTTCGATTATTATTTTAAAATTTTGAATGTGTTGTCAGATTGTTCGGCATGGATGTAAGATGATTCTTTTTGACATTGGTGCTTCAGTCTCGTAACCGAAGGGATATATTTTTTGTTCTCGACTTCGTACATTTGCAATTACAAGTACAATTGCAGTTTTAACAGTGACCTAGTTCGCATAGTTGGGTGCACGGTCACTCTATCTGCTGAGCGAAAGGAAAGAACTTCCTAGTGGTATTCGCACCAAATAATACCGGCTTGATCCGGGTAAGTTGATATTTATTAAGATCTTTCCCCGCTACGCCCCGTTCTGTTTGTCTTGTCGTTCGTTACTCATTAGATCTTTTTATTCTAGTCCACCTACCCCCTGAAGAAGTAGTCCACTAAACAGCTTCGGATGATTATTGGGCAATCACACGCGTATATCGAAACGCATATACTTACACGCGTTGTGTACAACGCACGCGTGTGACTCCGGAGACTTCGGCTACGAGATCTTTAGCTTCACCCTTTTTCAAGATAAGCCTATCATTACTTCTAATTTTTGTTATTTTAAAAAGAAACTACATTCAATATTTTTTATATTTGCGTACATGTTCTGTTTCATTATGATTTAAGCATTTAAATTTCCCATCTTAGGAACTTCGATATAAAAAATACGCGTATTTTTTAGGGTCCCTTTGATATTAATTGTTGTAGGGTTTTGTTTCTCTAAATTCTAAAAGAGCCCGCGCGCTCCTTGAACGTTTGTTCTTTTTCGGCCAATATTCGGAAACGGTACTTAAATCATTCTTGAAATACCTTTTAATCTCTAAATTTTTGTGTTAATCCTTAATTTTCATCTTTTCCAACCTCTAAATTTATTTGTTAATTTTATATTATCGTCACTTCACCCAAACCAGTTTCTATTTATTTTTTATACTAATCTTTGTCGCAACTATCTATGTTCGACACTTATAATTTATAAAATAAACTATCTTTAGGTGTCAAATTATTTTTTATTTGTATTAAAATTTCTACGTTTATCCTAGGCACAGTCCTAGGATCAGTTAGTGCTCTCTTTTCCCATTGGAGCGTAACAATACATACATACATAAACTCACGCCTTCATTCCCAAAGTGGGGTAGGCAGAGCTACGGAATTATCAGCAACTCTAAAAACTCCTTTTCAATTATCAATTAAATTCATTTTTTTTACTAAAAACAGAGAGAACAGACACACGGGCAAGCAAGTTATAAAACTATGCCAAATTTAAAGTTCATAGCATTTAGTAGTTGCTGAGAAAACCTGCTGTGACATACAGACAGACAGGCGGACAATGAAGCTTCACCATAAAAAAACATTTTTTACTATTTTGGTACGGAACCCTAAAAATAGAAAATAAGGATGCTGTTCTTATAATAGTTTTAGAAATGATGGTTTTTCTCATAGTCTGCTTTAGTGTCCCACTGCTCTGCAAAAGTTTCTCCCATAGATCTCCTCCAGTCCTTTTTTGATGCTCTTTCCAGCCGAGATACGAGTATGCGTCCAAGTTATTCCGTCATCTGCATCTTGGCCTTGAATTTGTGCTTGTATGTTTCTTGGTAGCTACAGCACACTTCAGAAAAAACTTATAATGATTTTACTTTTGGTATATTAGAGATCATTATCAAAATATACTTAATACCTAGTTACTAGTCTCACCAAACAAAAGCTTAACCTTAACTCCGTTTCAGTAAAATATACGTTCATTAATTATATCTCAGGTCCTTGTAGTAAAATATATGACCTTCTTAATAGTTGTTAATAACCGTATAGCACTCTGGAGACCTAAATATTACATTCAGGATATGAACATGAGCTGTATAATCTCCATTCTCTAAGAACCCTTCGAATAAACCATTATAATAAGAACGATCGTCTCCCCCGCTCTTAGGCTAAACGAGGATGTACGAGGGGATGTTTTTAACGAAGGGACAGGTCGTGATTATTTGGTGCAGTTAGTTTCCACAGAACTAGATAATTCAATTTAAATGAACGATAACTCGACCTATCAGTGTGACCTGATGTAATTGAATCATAAATAATCTCAACAATGACTATTTATTATTCAGTTGACAATGGTAGCGCTGTGGGATATAGTGATGTTCGTTTGCTTATGCATTATTATTTATTTGGTTTAGATACAGCGTGTTTCGTTGTTATTTTTAAAAGGTTATTTGAATGGCTGCAATTATTATGGCTGTATATTTTGACTTTATCCTCGTGGAACTCATTAATCATTATTTCGTTGGAAACTTTAACATGTATGTACATGTACATATAAAAAAGAAGAGTATATTCTAAAACCGTATACAGGATATAGATGTCTTAAATTTCCATAGATAACCAAACACCGTTCATGTTAAATTTACGGACATATATTGAAAACTTATTAAAGAAAACGTGAAGTCTTTCAACATTCATGAAATTGAATTTGCGAAGAATGTCCCGTTGAATGCCCATGTCTACACAATGTAAGTGGTACTAAAAAGTTAAAGTAGTAACTAAAATTTAAAAAAGTAACTAATATTAGGGAGATATTATGATAAAAGGAAACAAGTCAGCACTATATTTCACACGACTGATTCCTTGTAGATCGATGCAAGTTACAGCGAGGGGCACTATTTTCTTTTACAATATTTATAAGTATTGTCGAGGTAATAAGAAATATTCGTGATACAATAAGATATCAATACAATGGAAAAGTACCTACAATATACAATAAGGACCCGGGTCTTCTATTTACTGGCTAAAACCTTATTGTCTGTGACATGTTATTGTATTGTTTTTAACTCAGCCGCATTACTGTCAAATAAATAAGAGCTATTGTAACGTTGACAATACAAGGCCATGTACAAGGCTGTATTGGTTTACGTAGTAAAATAGAAGCCCGATTTGAAGATACGATTCGGTATACCACGATTCAAAATAATAGGTTCCGAATTGCTTATATCCAGACCTAAGAATATACGGGGCAAAATTAAATGACAGCTAAGGATTGCCTATATCGATAAACTCAATTATCGATGCTTTTCCCACATACTAGTGATCGCTTCAAGATTTGTTTGTACAAATAAACTTTTATTGAAACTATGCGAATAAAACAAAATATAAACATAATTCTGGTTATTCTTTATTTTAAAAGGATATTATTTTTAACCTTCACTAATCATAACCGGTTTTTTTTTACTCTTGACAAATTCTGATTGTTTCTTTTAACAAAATGGGACAGTCATTCTGAAATACATGGTAAGGAAAATAATATGATGATGATGACTAAAGGTTAAAAACATCTTTTAAAATAAGGAATAACAAGAATTATGTTGCTATTTTGTTTTATTTGCATAGTTACAATAAAAAAAAAATACAAACAAAACTTGGAGCGATCACTAGTATGCCGGAAAAGCATCGATAATTGAGTTTATCGATAAAGGCAATCCCTAGCTGTCATTTAATTTTGCCCCGTATATTCCTAGGTCTGCTTATATCATATAAATAATATTGCTCTTCTTCTTTTCTTATTAATAGGGGACCACCGCGATATTCCGCAGTTATTTCGCCAGTGTCAAGTGAGTAGAGTAAATCAGTAAACAGAATAAATCAAAAGTAAAAGCCGGACCTCTTTCAATCGGCCATCTTCTATCCCCGAGGGTTACCAGACAGCATAAATATTGTTAATTAACAGTAAGAAACCGATTTTATTCGGTCTGTAGCGCATAGTTCATAGCTTATAGCATTTATTCATAAAATTTTGAAGATGTGAGTTGTAAAGAAGGAAACAATACAAATTTTGCTCGGGTCAATATTTTTTATCACCCGCTAAATGAAGTCGTGTTTTTACAAATTTTGAATATTATTATGTTGTAGTTATTATGAAATACTAGGTCTCCACGTTTATGTTTTTGTTGTTTCATTCTTAGAAATATTTTCTTGGAACGGAAAACGTACAGGCATAGTTATTCAAAATATCAACAGCATATTCAAAAATCGTAAATATCGAAGTAGGGTAAGAGGAGAAAAACATAATCGCATGTCGTATAGAAAATTTTGGCCTTAGAAACATATTTTTGCATTTTTGTTCAATAGTGCGTAGCTTGAAACAAAATGGATGCTAACCCTACATTATACACTCAATTAATTCGAACATTGCTTTTACCACATCGGTAGAATTGCACCGATTTGACAGAGCGTTATTTTAACCAAATTAAACGATTGGAATTGTGCAAATATTTTGAGCGTTATTTTAACAATTCGTTAATTCTCGAAGGATTTATTTCAACTGAAACATGAGTCCAAATAAATTTAATTTATTGCATAATAACCCCTATGTTGCGGCCAGGGAATTTTATTTATTGTTGTCATAAATGTTGTTTTGATAGGTGTAGGTATGGATTTGTTTTGTTATACGTGGCATTGTGTTCACAATCGTAATTACTTAAGATTGTGCAATAAATACATAAACACAACACAAGCGTTATTAAAAAAAATTAGATACTTTCAATCACTGAAGAAATCTTTAGAATAGAAATAATAATGTCACAACTAATACATGTAAAGGTGACCCTTTCTTCCTGAGCTGATATCTATCGACCTGATTAAATGAATAACTATCGATTAAACTTAATTCCCTATGAAATCAAACCGCGTCTGAATCGATCCATCCGCTTCAAAGCTACTATGCCACAGATAGACACAAAGATACACAGATACGATACACGATAAACTTACAACAAACTTTTTTGTTCAGGATTTTCAAATACATAAAAGAACAGTTTGAGGATCCATTATTCGCTATTATCAATAGTATAATTACTTACTTATTTATTATTCGTTAATTAGTTAATTAGTCTAATTGGAAAGTTTCCTGAAAATAGCACCCGATTTATTTTTTCGTCAGATTTCGGAAAAAAATGGGACCATTATTGGGACTATTCTAAACAATAAAAATAGAATTCCTGATTTGTTCCCAAACATTTTATCTATATACTAAATTGTCAATTTTGAATGATTTTATTTATGCTATTTTTAATATTTTTATTTATTACCTTTTAGTGTAAACTATTTAGTTTATTTTTGTTTTACCATACAAAAAATTACCGAACCTAGTAGAGTCACTTTACTATTACCGACGTGTAGAAGAGCCCGGCCATACGCGGGCAATTTACCGAATAATTATTTAAAATTTTAAATTCAGTCATAAACAACACAAGCAACCAACCAACCGGATATTGGTTGTCAAAATCACTTCCGAAAACCAGATAACGGAAGCGCGTAGAATTATAACGAAAACGGATATCTTGGCACAAAAATGAGTAGCGTTAAAGCAGCTGAAAGACCGGGGCAATAACTCGCACTCCGATTTTTAATATCTACCTCCAATCTCCGCAGCGATTACCCGGCAATGGAATTACTCTTCCTACGACGAAATATAAAAAGAAACTCGCTTCATTTCCATGCAAAGCGATCTGAGGCTGAGTCGATCGCGTTTATTGAATTCAAATCACGACAGGGCTAGGACAAAAGGTCGGCGTTCGGTGTTGGCCGGTTTGTAAGAACTATAGGATAAGTTAGCATCGTAAATGTATTGGAATGTGAAGGATGTGAGAGTGAAAAACATTTAGGAGGGTCGTTTCTAGTTCACCTTGCATTTTTTAGGGTTCCGTAGTCAAACTTGGAACCCTTATAGTTTCGCCATGTCCGTCCGTCCGTCCGTCCGTCCGTCCGCAGCCTCATAGACTCTTAGTACTAGAAAGCTGTAATTTGGCATGAATATACATATTAGTCACGCTAACATAGTGGTAAAATAAAATCTTGAAAACAATTTTTGTTTATTGTACCTCCCCTACACGTAACGTGGGTATGTGTTTTTTTTTCTCGTCTATCGTGTGAGGTGTCGTAAGAAAGATCTTTGAAAATGATTGCGCATTCATGGAAACAATTATTCGATTAATGTGTCCGTTTATGAAATAAAAAGCTTTAAAGCGTAATTTTTTGTTAGAGGCAAGTGTTTTTCAAAATAAAGTGACGAAAGAAACCTAGAGATGATTTATTAATACCTATTCAATGATAACCCATATGTTATCGCCTTTTTTTTTACAATATATCGAGTTGCCACCAAATTAAATTTTAGTTATTGTCATATCTTAAAACAAATCAATTGCCATAAGAATCATCAAAAAACCGCCACAAAGGAACAAACAAACATATAGGCTGATAAACACATTATCCTCTTCCTACGAGCACACGGCACACGAGTTATTAGATTTTGGCAGTCGCAACCTTCCCTAATCTATGTAATTAATATTTAAGATATCCTGTAAGCACCACGGGTGGTGTATTCACGAAAATTAAAATAAATACCTAATCGGTTGACAGTTTTGGCGTAGCATGTTACATTTCAGATTGTTTTTTTTATTTTTAAGTGTTGTTTTTTATTGAACTACACTTTTTGCTAAACATGGTATGTCAAACATATGTTTACTCTTTTGCATCTTATTTCAACGAAATAATTTTATCGAATCAAATCGGAGAAATACTGGAAAAAGGCCGAATCTTAAGTAGGTACCCGAAACCGACGTGCGTGCATGACTCGATGTATGAATGTTGAAGAAGCGAAAGAAATCTGTCAAGATCGTAGCAAGTGGAAAGAAGTGGTCTCTGCCTACCCCTCTGGGAAACAGGCGTGATTTAATGTATGTATGTATGTATGTATGTATGTATGTATGTATGTATGTATCTCTGCTAACACTGCTAAAAAAATACTAACGTCCCGCCTTTGCTTTAAGGTCTCAAAAGAAAATAGAAAATTCCATCTTGAATAATGTACTCTTCCAATGTTAAAAAATGATTCAAATAGGTTCCATGGTTCTAGAAATTACCTATCAAATAGATAGAAACTCACAAAAATATAGTATTTCATATTTGTATATTTTTTTCTCCTGGTGTTACGGGTGTCCATAGGCCATGCACACTTAACATGAGGGGGGTAATTATGACGTAACTATGCAGTTCATTTTACGGTGAGCGTAAAGGACAGAGCTATAGCAGTTATATAGCTCTGCCCTTTCTCTCAGCATAAAATGAACTGCATTCCCTCTGGTGACCCGAAAGCTCGTTTTTCCAATCTATCATAAAAAAAAACATTACACCAATCTAAACTTGCTAGCCATGTCAAATTGCAGCATTAAGTGTCCTAAATCTCGTTACAACTACGATCAGTTTCAAGTTCCACTAAAGTTGCATAACTGCGCACCAACAGTTTCCAGTTGCTAACTCGCTCCAACATTGTCCCCGGTGACTGTCTAGCCTTAACAATCAAAACTTCTGAATTTATTGTTTACCAAGACATGAAGTTCTTTATGTTTAACTGTATGATTCCATTCATATTTAGCTTTCAGAAAGGTTCAGAACCTTATTGTTGTGTTTTACAAATTGTCACTATTTAACTGAACTTCAAGGTTTTCAATTCGACTCTTGAATATGTAATATTATTAGAACTACAATTTATTTGCATAATATCCAAAATTTAATGATGTATGTATGCATAAATATGTATGTTTGTCCACTCATTTTAACGAAACTATTGATCAAATTGTTACCATTATTTTATATCAGCTTTGATTAACTTTAACTTAGAAAATTTTGATTTCGAGTTTGTTGGTTTATTTGTGTATAACAAAATCTAGTAAAATTACTATCATGGAGGCATTTCATCTTAGTCGTTAAGGTTAACAACGTTATTACGGTCTTTTTTTTTTTTTTTTTATGGCATAGAGAAGACAAACGAGCACACAGGCCACCTGATGGTAAGTGGAAACTGTGACCCATAGACATTCGCATTCACAAGACTGCAATGCAATCCTAAGACTGCAAATGCGTTGCCAACCCTGAGGACTAAGATGGAATGCCTCTATGCTAGTCATTTCACCGGCTGTCTTATCCCCAAACCGGAACACAACAATGCGAACACTGCTGTTTGGCGGTAGGTTAATGGATAAGATGGTGGTAACGATCCGGACGGACCCTGCACAAGGTCCTACCACCCGCATTATTGTTATTTCGTGAGATTGCAAATATTTATGGGCTTCAGAAAAATTACTATAAGTATGCCTTGTTCTCGAACTGTAACTGGTTCCTAATAAAGCTTAGCTGTGTCACAAGGATTGACCTAATAAGATACTACTGACGTGTAACAGTCGTGTAACAGGAGGATTATAATGCTGTCAGCTCTTAAGCTGTATAGTGGTGTATTGGTATCACAGTGTATCACTTACCAGTAACATAGGCTTAGGATTATAAGCCTCGTTTGGAACAGCGACATTGAGTTTGAGTACTTTGGTAAGGATCAAAGTAATTTTAGGTGATTGCAGCCCGGTTGTTGATCCCGGAGGGTTATTATGACATTGCTATGTAGTTTAGTTTACGCTGAGAGAAAAGGACAGAGCGATGTGACTGCTATAGCTCTGTCCTTTACACTCACCGTAAAATGAACTGCATAGCTATGTCATAATAACCCCCCTGTTCAGGAAACTTGCCTGAAATATGATGGAAATAATGCAATGCAGCAGCTACAATGAACTGCTTTTTTAAGATCTTTAAATTTAAGGACCTATACTTGGGAATAAAACGGAGAATAGGATAAATATGATAATGTCCATGTGCTTACGGTGGTGTGATGCTTTTAATAGTAATTTATTGACTAGTACATAATGAGAGGTAAACCACACGAGTGTGGTTTTATGAAATGAGCCGAAAGACAAGTTTCATAATAAGATCACTCGAGTGTTCTAATGCCTATAATAGTAGTTTATTGAATAGTACATAGTGAGAGGTAAACCACACGAGTGTGGTTTTATGAAATGAGCCGAAAGACGAGTTTCATAATAAGATCACTCGAGTGTTCTAATGCCTATAATAGTAGTTTATTGACTAGTACATAATGAGAGGTAAACCACACGAGTGTGGTTTTATGAAATGAGCCGAAAGACGAGTTTCATAATAAGATCACTCGAGTGTTCTAATGCCTATAATAGTAGTTTATTGACTAGTACATAATGAGAGGTAAACCACACGAGTGTGGTTTTATGAAATGAGCCGAAAGACGAGTTTCATAATAAGATCACTCGAGTGTTCTAATGCCTATAATAGTAGTTTATTGACTAGTACATAATGAGAGGTAAACCACACGAGTGTGGTTTTATGAAATGAGCTGAAAGACGAGTTTCATAATAAGATCACTCGAGTGTTCTAATGCCTATAATAGTAGTTTATTGACTAGTACATAGTGAGAGGTAAACCACACGAGTGTGGTTTTATGAAATGAGCCGAAAGACAAGTTTCATAATAAGATCACTCGAGTGTTCTAATGCCTATAATAGTAGTTTATTGACTAGTACATAATGAGAGGTAAACCACACGAGTGTGGTTTTATGAAATGAGCTGAAAGACGAGTTTCATAATAAGATCACTCGAGTGTTCTAATGCCTATAATAGTAGTTTATTGACTAGTACATAATGAGAGGTAAACCACACGAGTGTGGTTTTATGAAATGAGCCGAAAGACGAGTTTCATAATAAGATCACTCGAGTGTTCTAATGCCTATAATAGTAGTTTATTGACTAGTACATAGTGAGAGGTAAACCACACGAGTGTGGTTTTATGAAATGAGCCGAAAGACGAGTTTCTTAATAAGATCACTCGAGTGTTCTAATGCCTATAATAGTAGTTTATTGACTAGTACATAATGAGAGGTAAACCACACGAGTGTGGTTTTATGAAATGAGCCGAAAGACGAGTTTCATAATAAGATCACTCGAGTGTTCTAATGCCTATAATAGTAGTTTATTTACTAGTACATAATGAGAGGTAAACCACACGAGTGTGGTTTTATGAAATGAGCTGAAAGACGAGTTTCATAATAAGATCACTCGAGTGTTCTAATGCCTATAATAGTAGTTTATTGACTAGTACATAATGAGAGGTAAACCACACGAGTGTGGTTTTATGAAATTAGCCGAAAGACGAGTTTCATAATAAGATCACTCGAGTGTTCTAATGCCTATAATAGTAGTTTATTGACTAGTACATAATGAGAGGTAAACCACACGAGTGTGGTTTTATGAAATGAGCCGAAAGACGAGTTTCATAATAAGATCACTCGAGTGTTCTAATGCCTATAATAGTAGTTTATTGACTAGTACATAATGAGAGGTAAACCACACGAGTGTGGTTTTATGAAATGAGCCGAAAGACGAGTTTCATAATAAGATCACTCGAGTGTTCTAATGCCTATAATAGTAGTTTATTGACTAGTACATAATGAGAGGTAAACCACACGAGTGTGGTTTTATGAAATGAGCTGAAAGACGAGTTTCATAATAAGATCACTCGAGTGTTCTAATGCCTATAATAGTAGTTTATTGACTAGTACATAGTGAGAGGTAAACCACACGAGTGTGGTTTTATGAAATGAGCCGAAAGACGAGTTTCATAATAAGATCACTCGAGTGTTCTAATGCCTATAATAGTAGTTTATTGACTAGTACATAATGAGAGGTAAACCACACGAGTGTGGTTTTATGAAATGAGCCGAAAGACGAGTTTCATAATAAGATCACTCAAGTGTTTTAATGCCTATTTATGTGTACAGTCGCATTTATTTTATTTATGAACGCATTTTCTATAAAAAAGTCAAACTATTTGATACACTTTTAAATATCTACGCTGTTTGAAAAGGTTTCACTTTTTAGTCTATGGCATTTTAAAAGTAAAATATACCAGGCAGAATTTTGATTGCACGAGTGTTTGGCTGTTTGTTTGTTATCCTAGTCCAAACATGGTTTTGAAAAGTAAAACACCAGGTACGAAATGAAATTTCATACATTTTCGCGGCTGCTGCCGTTGGTAAATAATAACTTTTTTTTTGCTTGGGCCCAGTACTCAAAATTTCGCGGGCTGATTTGACATTAGGGTTAACATTTCCAAGCGTGTGGGGTTCCAAAAATTTGTGCTCTGATTGACAAAGGGAAAAAGTTCAAAGTAGATTTGATATTTTTGACTACGCTTACATTACGCATTTTAAATCAGTAATTTAGGTGAATCATTTTGTAGGTAAAAATACCCGCCTATCTATTACCTTTTAAAAAATACTGCTTGTGAAGGTTAGGATATTAATAGGGTCCTATTTGGGATCCTAGGGGTACGTAACGTTTCATACAAAGTTAAGTCGTAACGAAACCTTCTCAAAACATATTGCTCACGTTTACGTAGTTGTTAAAGGACACATGTCATATTAAATATCCTTGATATCCTCAAAAAAATCTTATTGAATTCTTCAAGAAGAATTATAATAAGTCTTGATCCCACAAGTCCTTTGAAGTCTAACATCCAGTGCGATTACCGAGGTAACAGCGGAGTTCGCTTCCACTCTGCAGCTATTAAGCGATATTTTTCGCCGCATAAGTAGTTTTTTTGGGTTGTCACAAGTCGAACCTAACCTAACGACTACCTAAGGAATGTTTAAGATATCCTGAAAATATCATGATAAATATCGTACGATAAATTAAAATTTTATTTAAATGTTACATTCGATGGAGTGAACCTCGATAAATGACGTGGTTTCACGTGATGGTTCCAACGGAAGACCAGCGCTGACTTTAATGCCAGTAGGTATTACGCTGAGTTGGGACCGATATACGTGTTCCGTGGTTTGTTGTGTATGTCACGAATAAATGATTTTCTTTCTTTGTTTATTTTTTCTTTATAAAATGATAGGTAATCGTTATCAAAAAAAACTAGATCTTCCTGAATTTGAACATCTCAGCCTAAAGTCACGCATTAATCAATTGCCTCATTTCAGCGGGTAAATTTGACATCCCACTATAAATCCGTTTTAGGGCGGAACGTCAAGATTCGAGCTCTTAATTAAAGGTCGGGCCCATGTCGGGGCCCTTCTGTCGAACAGCTTTTAATCTTGATAGTGTGCTAATAAACTCCTCTAGTTAAATGGGGTAAGGGTATTTGGAGGGTTATTTACCGTTACCTAGCACCTTTCAGTCACGTGTGATGTTTTGCGTCGTTAGTCAAATTTTTAATTGTGTTTGATTATAAACCAGTTTTGAAAGTTAAATGTAATAGTTGATCTAAATTTCAAGTAAATAAGAGTTTAGATAGCTTACATTTTTAATTATGATTACTTTATAAAATAGCCTTTAAGCCCTAGGTTTATACTCTACTGTACGAAAGAAAGAAAAAAATAATGAAAAATATTTAGTCGTGACCAACCACAGAGCACTGAATCGTCACCGCGCGCTTCTACTAGAGACGGCAGTGAAGACAATATTCGTGTTTCGCAGTTGCTGAGCGCAATTGATGGAGGTAAAGGCCTTCAGTGTCTATTTGGACGTTGTAGAGTGCACATGATCAAAAAAGCGATATTATGCCTCATTGTGCTGTGATATGGTGTAATACCCAAAGTAAAAACGTGAATATACAAAATTCTGGCGTATCATATCACAATTAAGTATTTAAAATCAATTTTTGGTTATTTGAAAATTGCGATTTGAGGTTATCTTGGAACACAAAACCTCCTCTTTTTCTTCTTCTTAACACAAAACCTCCACCGCGCCGTAAGCAGTCTCACCAGCCAGTGAGGCCAGTAAATGCGTTAGTGAAGTGTAGCGGTGTATGGCGTCATATCGATAGAGTGCATCGATGTCCATAAAGTATCAATGCATTTTTATTCCATTCAAAATTGTTAATTTAATATTAATTTTCCTTTACTAACTGTTCCTTTTAGGTTTCCTAATGATGCTTACATTAAAGATAAATGGATATTAGCGACGGGAAAGTTAAACTGGTTTCCTCAGAAACATTGTACGATTTGCTCAGACCATTTCGACGCTGGAAGTACCACGAAAAGGAGTACCAGAACATAGCTATCTAATGATGCTATTCCAACAATGAAACTCCATCCTGTTTTTAACGAGGTAAAAACTTTCACAAACTGATTCATTTCATAAACATATAATTTGGTAAACTGCTTTTTTCCGGAACTGAAAATATTTCAGGACTATCGTGTCAAAACGCTTTAGGTTGGTTAGTTTCATAGAAATCCTGAAATATGTACAGTTTCGGAAAGAAAAGCGGTTTGCTAAATGATGTTTGTGAAATCAATCAGTTTATAAATATGTGGACATCAGACTGAACTACCTTAGAAAAAAACGCAACTCCAATTTATTAATACGAAGTTATTGTAAAAAGTTTCAAGTTCAAGTTTTCAATTAATCTTGATTTTAATAAACAACCCCAATAAAATGATTTCTATTATTTTGGCACATAGTTGGTAATGAATGCCTAAAGGTATTATGAATAATTTTGAATATTGCCGAAATATTGTTTTTAATATAGTCATGTGTCCGATTTTGGCTCGTTAAAATATCGATAAAAATATCGACCTCACACCGCAGCACTCTTAGGCACTTGTGACTTTCTTGAGGCGCACAGATGGCTGACATCTAGGACAAAACGGATACATCATTTATGTAGTAGTGCATGTACTAGTGTGAGTAAACGGTGACGCCCACTGACACGCTTGATTTGTATGGAAAGTTTGGAGCGTACCGTCTCTAGTAGGGGCACGGTTCTGTGCTCTGTGTGACCAACAAAACTCAACAAAAATACTGACATAGACAGAAATACCTGTTGTCAAGAAATGGTTCCAAATCCGCGATACGCTGGCGTTAAAACCAGCGCTGGTCTTCCGTTAGAACCATCCAGTGACACCATGGAAGATTACACACACATAGCACACACACACAATATACTAACATAAATAAAACAAAAGAAAGAAAAAACCGCAATAAAAGTGAACAAGTAACAAAATTATTATTATTTGGTGCTGACGTTATCGTTTTGTCAATACTGTGAAGCTCATATTTACTTGACAGTTATAATGGCCGAATTAAAAACAATATGATAACACGTCACTGTTTGATAAAATGAATGTACGCAAATCAACTCCTCATATTAATCTTTTTACCTAAAATTATCAAAAGTTAGCTAACAAGATCTTTTATAATTATTATTAGAGCACCATATTTTTTTATTAATTTTTTGTGTTTGTTTTTTAATCAATTAAATATCAAAGTATTTAAATACTACATACCTATTTAATTGGTGGTGCAATCACATGAAATTATTTGGAAATATCTTACGTTTCCAACCTCATTATGAAATAAACATAAAAAGGTACCTACCGAAATTGATACTTCAACATTAAATGAACAGAATTCTGACTTCGTGGAAACGTTAAAATGACAATGGGAATAATTTTATTTCAAAAGCCTCACGCTCATTATGAAAAACGAAGCGACGCATGAAATTTTTAAACACCACGCTGTGAATGTTTCCTTCCATTTTCATTTGTTGTGTTCTCCGAAAACGTTTTTGGGCACAATAAATTAACTTCTTTTCGCATATGGGTGTATGCGTGCGTCACATATATGATTTTTTCTACGAAATGGGGTTCGACGAAAGGTCAAACAAATCCCCAAAATTGTGGAGCAGACTTTGATGTCCAGCGTTATTGGCCAAATCAAATTCTTGTTACCTTTTCTTGCTTTGATGAGATTCGATTGGTCAAAATGAGTACAGTTATTTTATTATCTACCTTTAGTAATGATAGATAAGTTCCCTTATTGTCAGCAGAATTAAGATTTTTTGATCTTTTTACAAACCTTCTAACCTGCACGTTATATCAAGCAGATCACTTTACACACATAATTACTAATTGTAGTAACGTTCATAATAACTAAATTATTAGTCTTATTCATAAATTAACTTAGTCCCAAATTTCAAATTCAAAATCAAAATCTAAATCTTAATTTTAGACATGAAACCATATAGTGTTAGTTATAAAAGTATTATAAAACTACGTTAGTAATACAATGTAGATACTTAAAAAATCCTATGTAATATTATTAGCTCTGGACTTCATTATGAATTGAGTCACAATGGGCTAGGAAGCCGCTAGCTGAAGAGGCCCAGATCAGCTGCAGGATGCTGTTGGGACTGTCACTTACGCGACACCAAGCCGACGTAGCTCGCTTTTGCATCACGGTGCCAAAGCTATCAATCCGCAATGCCCCTGCGAACATGCCAGAGACTACAAAAACGGGGCAAGACCATCCTGAAAATGAATTTAAATGCCTTAGTTACAGTCATCAAAATATAAAAATAATAGATAAAAGGCTAAATATCATAATACTATTTCAAGTAACTTACCAGTTTAATGATGATAAAGCAGTCATGGAAATAGCCGACCGAATGTTTCTGTTTTTACGATGCAACAAAAATAAAAATACCTTGACGATACCTTTGTTATTTAACTATCTTTATATTTTTTTATTTAATATCGCAGATTTTCGCTTCAATTCTAAAAAAATATCCGCTATATATCACGGTTTAAAAATACAGCTTTTTAAAGTTATTATATTGATAGGATCCTATTGAGTTCCTCCGGGAACGTAACGTTTCGTACAAAGTTAAGTCGTAACGAAACCATCTCAAAAAATATTGCTAACCTTAACGTAGCGATTCAATGACATAATATCTTCCCTTTACAAATTCTTCAAGCAGAATTATAATAAGTCTTGATCCCACAAATCCCCTAAAGTATCTAACATCCAGTCCGACTATCGAGGTTACAGCGGAGTTCGCATCCACTCTGCAGCTATTTAGTTTTCTTTAGCGTTCTAGTTCGAGAAACTCGTTTGAAAAGTTTGCCTTGAATCCTACTGTTGGCAATTTTACACATTTCACAGAGGCTCAATACGGTCCAATAAAGGCGAAAAAGAGCGCAGCGACTGCATTGGGCTTGGAGTCAGTGAAAGCGGATAGGCGAATAAAACCACGCGATAAAAGGGATAAGTTCGACTTTGTAGATTCTTGTTCTGTGAAATTGTTGCTTTTGAATTTCTGGGTTTTGTAAAAAAAAAGTCTTTACATGCCTGCATACTAGGGTGTGAAATTTTTGACACATTGCAATTTTTAATGAGTTTGATCAAAAGGACCAGTATTAAAAAATATATACAATTAGTAAGTATTTATTGGTTTCGCACTTTGACAACTTTTTGAATCATGTTTTATGATTATGCAATTTTCTAAAGTTGCTAGTTGCAATAGGCGGAAAAATGTTGATCAATGCTGGTCAATATAACGTCAGGAAAATTAGTTATTGTTTGTTGTTTCTGGAAAAATAATAACACATGTAGTCTTTTCTTGCTTTTCAAGGACGTCCGATTTTTATGAAACCTAGCTAAGAACTATCTCGATCAATTTAGTTATTTAACCTAGTTATAACTAAGTATAGAGTGTAAGTGGAATGCCCTGAATGAACCTAAAATTGGTCGAAAATTTATGAAATAGAAAGTATAGACTGGATGGTATCTAAGACTGCATAAAATGGTAAAGAATGGAGAATACCTACACGTAGAAAAAAATGCACGCGGTGGATGCGAAAAGCACAAGACCGGTCTGAGTGGAGAGCCTTGGGGGAGGCCTATGTCTAGCAGTGGACGTCTTTCGGCTGACAGGATGATGATGAGAAAAAAATGGATTATTTTAGGACCATAATGTTAATGACGATGATGATGGGAATACAATTAATAACACGTGAACAGCTGCATTCGATTCTTGACCCAATCAGGTTAAACAACTTGATAAACTAAATACACAAAATAATTGGTTCACAAACCACTCAAATAACAATCACCAATTTAATTCCACGCTACAAAAGTGACCGAACAATTGTTTCGAGTGGGGAAGGCAGAAAAGAGGAACATTCCGAGAACGTTGAAACTTTGTACTAAAGGTGACATATGCACCTTAATAGTACTGAAAAGTTTATTGTGGTTGCCATTTCCAGATTGGATTTCAAGAGCAAATTGTAAGAAATGACTGGCGGTGCGGTATTCTTGTCTGTGTTGGTTTTGAAGGAGCCAAGAGTCAATGCTATTATATTTTTAGTGGTAGAGTGTCGTTTTATATGTTTAAAAAGGCGCTTTTATGTCTGTGGTGTGATACAGTAATTTATTAAATAGGTATTTAGCAATTATACTAAGAAAATTAGGAACACTTTCTGTTGTTTCACAAACATACACATACATACATAAACTCACGCATTCACTCCCAAAGTGGGGTAGGCAGATCTAAATAATTACCAACAACTTTTAAAACTTGTTGATAAATGAATGATCATTATTCAATATATTAATTAACGTTAATGGACCAAAAAGGCGGAAACACATATTTTTTTTCGTGTGTGAATTAATGTGTATGTAATCATAGGAGTAAATATACCTTTTTGTTTAATCTTTTTTTTTTTATTAACTTGCTTACCTAATATTGACCTTTGTTTTGTAATGTAATAGATATCTAAAAGCACTCAATATAAACTTTTAATTTCGACTTTCCTCAAAATCCAAGTGACTATCTGAAATATTTTGTCTACATGTCACAAAGTGCAACGAACATTCTTTTTAAATTCCTTTGTATTTTCGTTCGTACTTTATTTTCCGCCGATGTTGCCATATTGGAGTCTTTTTCATTGTGTGTTGTCCTTTATCAGGACAGTGGCACCCTTTTACTTTCCACTATGTCTGCTCGAATTTTATGTGTTCTTTTGTATTCAGTCAGACTTTTGTGAGTGCACAAGATATATTATGTTCAAGGATATTCCAAATACTTTAAAACTTATTGGTGTGTTTGAGGTTATAATTTCTACTGAAATGACAGGTATCAGGATTGACTTCTTAGCTTCCTTTTACTGTTAAGTCAATAAAAAAAAAATGACGGGACAATGTCACCCCAATTGAAGCTAAGCTCTAGGCTTGTACTAGGGGTACTAGAAAATGATATAAATACTTAGAAAGAGAAATTATATACTTGAATACATAGAAAACATCTATGACTCAGGAACCAATATTCGCGCTCAACTCACAAATATCTGCCCTTACCGGTATTTGACCCAGGACCGCTAGCTTCGTAGGCAGGGTCACTACCAACTAGACCAGCGCGTCGTCTTAATAGAGTTCAATTAGCCATATGTTTCATATCTGTAGACATACTACTGTTTTTTAATGTTATGTGTACGAGTAGTCTGCAAGTAAATGTTCCAAAAAACAATAAATTATGTATTTTTGTAAATTTTAGAATGTTTTTGGCCATGTGTAAATATGATACAAATTGTTGTTTTCTTTTAACCCGATAGCGTGAGAAGGAGGGTTATTTCTGAGTGTATATTTTTTAATTTGCTATTTATAGATTTATATAATGCTAGACTAAGTAGTACCGTTGTACTATAAAATATATTATTTTAAAAAATGACTGACTCTGAGTTTCTTGCGGCGCTTCTTCTCAGCAGTGGTCTCCTCTTGTGAAGCGCTGGTAGATTCTTGACGTGTAAAAGTGCCCGTGCGGCCTACTTACTGAATAAATGTCTTTATCTTTATCTTTATCTTTATGAGTGTACGTATTTATGTCTATAACACTCTGCAGCCTAAACGGCTTGATGATTTTTAACATAATTATAATGTCATTGGATTCTTCTTGGTTTTAGGACATAGGCTTTTAATTTTTAATGAAACAAGTAAAAAAAAAAAACTGACGCCATTATAACAAAATGCAGTGGGATTTTTAAATCTGCTTTTTATTTTTTGTTCTTTTCTATTTATAAAATCGTATTATCCAAAACAATCATAAGTATCATAACTTTACATGTTTCACTTATAAACACAAATTCAATATTATCAACCAATTCACTTAATGAAATGCAAAAAACATTTTGCATTCGCAATAACTACTGTAAAACCACTTTTTCCGAACAATAAACTGCAACCGCTGGAACATATTCATACTCCATTGTTCCGTTTCAAACGAACAGTTCGGTTAGTGAAAAAAACAACTTAAGTGAAACATGAACAGACAAAAGCCTGTTATTTATTGCCCGCATTTATTTTTTCTCGGCAGCGAACAGACTGAATTTATATTTCAACTAAGGACGGAGCGAGCCAGATTAAAATAATTACGTCCTACTAATGTTTTAGGACGTGAAGAGTGTACTTTCTATTATTTTAAGGAAAATTATGATAGCGTACAAAAAGTTTTCACATTTGCAGCAAAAATGAAATTCTAAAGTTTGTCTCGAGTTTAGTTTAGTGACAGATTTAGATTTTACTTTATTGTATAAGTAGCTCTAAGAAGTAGTTACGTAAGTTAACAATACAACATCATACAAGATTACAATTAATTATATTTAAAAAAACAAACGAAATATACCTATTAAATTTCATCACTTGTTTTTCCACCCTTCGATATTTTTTTACAAAAGTTATTGAAAGACTACCCTTAAAAATTAAACTGTTCTCATAAAAACTAGATTTCTTCACCCGAGTGAAGACCCTCTCCTTTTTTGAATTCAGTTAAAAATATAATATTATATAATTGTAATGTTTCTGATGACCTAGGCCTTAGGTACGTCAAATTCTACTTCATTTCAAAACCTATTCAAGTTAGTGCCTTCAACTACTCTCTGATCGGTTAAGTTATAGCTTCCCTGATCACCAATCAGTAACCACAGATTTCCAGGAAGGAACAAACTGTCGGCTGGCACCCGCATCTGCCGTGTTTGAAATATTGATGACAGCCTCGGCCCTCGGGACCGATTATTCGTACCAAATCTCGTCCCGATGGTTGCCAAAGGTATTGATCAAAAAACCGATGCTCATACAATCCGGGATTAGGGATAAGGGGGTTTGGAATTGGTTGGATTTGACTTTGGTTTATGATTTAATTAGGATTGTTTGTAATGGGGCAAATTTGGATCAGTGTATTAATTTTAAATATCTGTCGGTTTCAAATTCAGGTTTACAGCAGCAGCAGCTGCTGCTTTTATTTAAAATTAAATAGCAAAATTGCCCTAGACAAAATGCATCAGGCTAACGTAAACGATTGTCAAAAAGGGACAAAATGAATTGACATAAGAGCTCGATGCGACAGTCCGGGAGATTACGTCAATCCATAACGATAGTGTTCTCGCAATATGAATGTTCCAAAACAGCTGAACGAACTTCAACGCAACAGGACAGAAGTTAAGACTTAAATTTTCGTGTACTTTATGTTTCAATATCTTTCAGAAATCAGAAGCTATTGATAGTACTGTACTATTTAGTATGCACTACGCTACCGAAACAATGCCATGGCGGGACGCTAGTGTAGCAATTATAAGTCATTGCTAGTTTTGGAGAATGGTCAGGGTAATATAGGAAGAGATGTTAATAGAGTTATGTCTCTCCAGACGGGTGTTGTATCTAGAAACCAAAGCCCATTGCGATGATGTTAGAAGTGGTATAGGTCAACTGATTGGGTAAACCTCGATTGTGCGATGCAGCGCACTGTTAAATCTACATGCGGTATTGGACACTGGTGTTGCGGCCGTAGCTCGTTGTGCCTATGTGTAACGAGTTACCACCAGATGTCACTAGGTTGTTACACCAGATATCCCTTTCGAGACCTGAGTTTGACAGTGATAACGTGTGTGACGTGCGTGGAAAATTCCGCTTGGAGAAATTAAGTGGAGTACACAGTGAGTCGTGTATCTTGCTCGAGACGTACTCGTCGTAGGACACAGTCAGTCACGTTGTTAAGTGAGAGTATTATACGCACTGTAGGCAGCAGGTATGGAGATATCAGGATGCTAGTTTTGCAGAGTGTGGGTAGTCTGGCTACCTTTAAAACTGCATCATATGAAGCTCGTCAGGTTGCGTAATTGTCCATTGACGTTGGTCACCAATGTAGGATGACTATCACATCAGTCGAGGTCACCAAAATAGGAAGAGATGACAATGGAGCTTTCTTTTTCCAGGTCCCGTATCCGAAGTCCATTGGGATGAAGTCGGAAGCGGTATTATAGGTCACCTGACTGAGAACACTTCGTTAGTGCGATGCAGCGCACTGTCAGATCTAGTTGCGCTATTGGACACTGGTGGCGTTGCCGTAACTTATTGTCTAGTACGTGTAATGAGTTGCCACTAGGTGTCGCTAGGTTGCAACACTTAAAAGAGACCCCACGTAACTTTTTCAAACTTATAGGTACCCAAAAAAGAAGAAGAAGATTGAAGAAAGATATTTACAGATCGAAATTGAGTGAAAGGGTCGGAAGGGGCCGCCCTAGGCGTACTTTTTCGAATCAAATCGGAAAAATACTGGAAAAGGGCCGAATCGTGCATGACTCGATGTATGAATGTTGAAGAAGCGAAAGAAATTTGTCAAGATCGTAGTAAGTGGAAAGAAGTGGTCTCTGCCTACCCCTCTGGGAAACAGGCGTGATTAAATGTATGTATGTATGTATAGGTACCCATGTAATTTAAACAAACTATTGACAGCAACGTAGCAACTGGTGTTTCTAGTTTAACTAGGTCACAGTTTGAAATTCGAAATCGCTAAAAGCTTTACGATTTAACGTAATTGGCTACAGATTAACGTCGCTTTGGCCGGCTATTTTAGGTTACTTGCTTATAAAGTACACTTAAATGTTAATCTGTTGCTTTTGGAGCTTTTAGGCTAACGGTTTATATTCGGACTGAGTGGAGGACTTCTACGGCGATTTGTAGCTGTGAACTATTAGGTATCTTGCACTATTTATCATGCGAAGTCGTTGTCAAAACTATAGTTGGCGGTAAACATTATAAAAAAGATAAAGAGTCATTTATTCGCAACAATACAAAATTACATAACATACTTATAGATACAAATAAATAAATAAAAAATAAATAAAATATTATGGGACAAACTAAGCTCTAGGCTTGTATTGTGGGTTCAATACAACGATATAAATACTGATTTAGAGAAAAATATACTTATATACATAGAAAACTTCCATGACTCGGAAACAAATATTCGCGCTCATCACACAAATATCTACCCTTATCGGAATTTGAACCCAGGACCAACTAGGCCAGTGCGTCGTCAAAACAGAACCAAACAGAGAGAAATTGTTAAGAATCGGTTCCTACTCAGAATTCAGACGCATACAAATGATGATGACGTATTATTTTTGTTATTTTTGTTTCTTATCGGTGCGTATACAAATGGTGCGTATATAATGATGCGTCAAAAACGGCGCCATTTTGTTACTATGACCCCGTCTTTTGTTTACGACGTAAAGTGAAATTCGGTAACGATTAGGCATGCATTGCTGAGTCTACTAGTTAATTTACCATTGGGTTTTATTATAAGCTACGTAATGTATTTCAAATAGTCAGGTGTTTAAAATAGGATTACTTTAAATTTAGATTTCCTGTAAGCCATCTATGACCATTATCCATACAGAAACTGAAAAAAGCACTACTTTGATAACTGGACTATCAATTTCTGGACAGAGAAGTGTTATTAGAAATAATTTAATTTTGAATCTCATTAGGTATACTGTCAATAAAACAGTTTTAACCGTATTACTTCAGTTTAGTTAGTTTATGGTATACCCAGACTATTAAGTGGTTAGATAAGCTTCTAACGTTTTTTTTTTACATTGGAAGGCAAATCAGCACACAGGCCACCTGATGGTAAGTGGAAACTGTGACCCATAGACTGCAATCCTAAGACTGCAAATACACTGCCAACCTGAGGACTAAGATGGAATGCCTCTATGCTAGTCATTTCACCGGCTGTCTTATCCCCAAACCGGAACACAACAATGCGAACACTGCTGATTGGCGGTAGATTAATGAATAAGGTTGTGGTACCAACCTGCACGGATCCTACACAAGGTCCTCCAACCCGCAACGCAACATATTTCAAACATATAATTCAACATCAAATTGTGTTTTACTTTTCAATTTTAACATTCGAAACATAGCGACGTACGTGTTTATGCAGACGTTGCAATATACAGCGTGTAGCAATAACTAAAATTGCACGGGCATGCAATCGTTCTAACCTTTGAGCTTTGAACCAGCGGATCGTCAGTCCGTGTCGATCTCGCCTGGTATTTACTGTTTACTGAACGTTGTGAGTTGCAATTGTTTTTGACTTTGGCGGTACAGTATTAGATAGTATACATACAGGGGTAGTTATTGTTATTTGATTGATTGAAAGTGTATACATTGTTTAGATTAATTTGATTACATTTATGTGTCGGTACGCAAGGCATGTTAAAAACAGCATTTTTTAACGTTTACTTTGAAAAGTTTTTTTTTTATATCATAAAGAAGGCAAACGAGCACACAGACCACCTGATAGTAAGTGAATCTGTGACCGATAGACATTCGCATTCACAAGACCGCAATCCTAAGACTGCAAATGCACTGCCAACCCTGAGGTCTAAGATCGAATGCCTTCATGCTAGTCATTTCACCTGTCTTATCCCCAAACCGAAACACAACAATGCAAACACTGTTGTTTGGTGGTAGTTTAATGGATAAGATGGTGGTACCAACCTGGAAGGACCCTGCACAAGGTCCTCCCACATGTAAATTACGCGTGCATAAGCAAAATTTCTTGCGGGTATTACAGCCATCTGCTGCTTCTAATAATTAAGTACTTTCTCCATTTTGTAAAATTATCCGTTCTCATTAACAACCTAGCCTGTTTAACTTAACTTGTCGCCAATCGCAAATCAATAGTATGGGCAATTCCCTATTGCTAAACGTTTAAACGTAAAGTTTGCCAACCACCCACTAAATAATAAAGGCAACGGTCAGTAGCAAAATTATCTACCGCTTCAACGGCCCCCACTCCTCCCCCAGGGGGGTTTCACAATAAATTGTGCCCGTACAACCGGGGTAATTGGCAGGTGACCGGTGCGATTATTCAATCTAGGCATTGATGAATTTAACATGGACGCACGCGTTCGCGTTAGGTACGTGATTTTATTGTGAAACGCGTTTTGGTGTGGTTTAGGATTTTTGGAAAGTTCGTTATACGTGTGGTTGGAGGTTTACCTCAATTTGCTAAAAAACGTTTTCAAACTGGTTGCTTGCACAAATATATAATTTTGCAAATTCGAGAAAAATGATATTTTTATAAAACCAATATTACTCGCTCAAAGGTTACTGGAAAAGATCCCTTAAAGGGATAAGTTGGTCTTTGTACAAACTTTTTGTATTTCTGTGTATAATTATTTTTGTTTGTTATTTTCCCGTTCGTATAATAAAGTATTTATATACATACGTACCTAACCTGTAGGGGGTTCGACAAGATGGACCTGAAAGAAATCTTGAAATATTTACATTTTTGGATAAATATTTTGCAATATTAATGTTTTTGAAATTAATCAGTTTTTTTGTTGCTTGAATACCGTTTAAAATGTATTTAGTGTTGTCAATTTATAAATAATCGTGTTTATGAGTATAGTTACGTACAGTGCCTTAAAAATGGGTTTCGGTTTGCATTTCTCTTTCACTTGCTTTCATATGCTCTTATGGTAGTTTAATCTTTAATTGAACCTAAAAGCCTTTTAACATTTGTAGTGCTTATGACACATAATATGGCGTTCAACCAAAGAAGGCGGCTAATTGTAATGCAGTAGTCAAACCTTTTTAAACTCTATTAGGAAGCACATTAAATTTAAAATGCTAATACTATTACTATCCACTTAGTCGCCTTCTTTAGTAGGACGACAGACATATCAAATCCGCTGTTCGTAGCAGATTTCGCTGCATAGCGGAAAAATGCTGCTACACGCTTCAGCGTAGCACTCGTAGCAGTGTAGCACGCAGTGAATGTGTTAAGAGCTGATGTGCACTGTGGATTCGTTAATTATCTGCTGGGTACAAACAGCGGGAGGTATGTTTCAGAACCTGCCAAGTGCAAGTAGTCGAGGGGTTTCGTGAAAAAAACCCGTATTTTGTATGACCCATTTAAATTCATTTTTATTATGTGTTGTTTATAGCAGGTATAGTATTAAATAATAATTAATGAAAATATCATTCCCCAGACCGGGGATCGAACCAGAGACCCCTAGCTTCGTAGGCAGAGTCACTACCAACAGACTAACTGCATCCTCCAAAAGTAATACATAATCTGTGACAATTTTAAGTGTATAACGAGTACAGATCATGAGATCCAAACCGCTCACAGACAACAGACGGACAGCGGAAGCTTAGTTTAGCTCGTATGCCTTCTCCATTTCAGAAAAAAGCGGCCAAGTGCGAGTCGGATTTGACCATGAAGGGTTCCGTAGGAGCAATTTTAATAAACATCAATCGGCGTATTAAAAAAAAAACTACTAACTAGATCTCGTTCAACAATTTTCGGTGGAAGTTTGCATGGTAATGTGCATTACAATATATTTTTTTAAGTTTATAATTCTCTTATTTTAGAAGTCACAGGGGGGGGACACATTTTACCCCTTTGGGAGTGTCTCTCGCACACACTATTCAGTTTAGTTTTTTTTTTTATAAAAAACCTCAATATCATTTTTGAGGACCAATCCATAGATACCCCACCCCACACGTATGAGTTTGAAGAAAAAAAATTTTTGAGTTTCAGTTGTAAGTATGGCAAACCCCGAAAATTTATTGTATTTTTTTCTATTTTTATGTGAAAATCTTAATGTGGTTCACAGAATAATAAATACATCTACTTACCAAGTTTCAACAGTATAGTTCTTATAGTTTCGGAAAAAAGTGGCTCTGACATACGGACGGACAGACAGACAGACATGACGAATCCATAAGGGTTCCGTTATTTGCCATTTGGCTACGGAACCCTAAAAATAGGGGGTAAGGAATCCTAAAACAGTGAGAACGTAATATTATCAGCACAATATGGTACTCTGACTCATCATAGAACGGTGTCACAGAGACGTTAAAAAAATAAATGTTTGACACTTCTTAAGACTTGTATCATAACGTCACTGCGACACGGTTCTATGGTGGGTCAGGGTTTCTATGAAAGTACATTGAGAAAAAATTGTAACGACACAAAAAATGACTAAAGTTATGAATAAACAAAACATACAACTCATTCCAGAATCCATTGCATTTTTATAGCCCATACAAAAAGCAAAAAGAACAATTGAGTAAAAATCCGTCTCATAAACAAAAGAGAAAAGTTCTTAGGCACTTCTTAAAAACTTAAAGATCGCGCAAAAGATTCATTTAAATGAAAAAGGAAGTTTTGAAACTATTGATTGCGTTTCACAGACGGCGGGTGAATGAAAACTTTCTTATTTAAATAAGATTGAATAATTTCATTTATGGACGATCTCTTTGAGACCAGTTATTGGAAATCTGACGATGGGATCACTTTACTATTATTCATGTTAGATAAATTATTACTGTCAGGCTATGCCCGTTTCTAGGGTTTGTGTTGAATAATACATTATATCATGAAATAACATCGTAACACAATTATCATCAAGGATCTTGCAAAGATTTTTGTGATTGCCATTTATATCAGATTGTGTTTTTTTTTAGTTTTATTGATATTGTATTAATAATTGTAATATTCTTATATAAAACTAGAAATCATTGTATTTAACATGTAAGAGTATAATGTATTTTTCATACAAAGTTTTACAGGATAGGGCAGAATAATAAATAAGTCAGTAAAAGAAATAAGCTTTCGGTCACACACATATAAACATACATATTAGGACATTAAATTCCAGTTATAAAAATTAAGGTTACTGATTTCCTAAATGTATGAAAAAGATCAAATTCTAGCCGAATATACTTTTTTATTATTGTTTTCATGTTTGTTTGAAATGTGTTTTTTTTATTAATCGAAGTTCGATCTTCACCGAAATCGATCGATAAAATGTTGGGTTACCTTTTTATAATCCGGCTTAGGAATCTTTTGTTTTATAACCCAGTCTATTCTGTATTTGTGTTGACTTTTACTATTGTCATTTAATTCTATTTCTGACGACCTCAATGTAACTGCATATAATTTGACATGTCATGTAATTTATATTGTGTTATATTGAGTAATACAATCTGGATCTGAATTTGAATCTGAATATACCTACGTGTGTTATAAAGATCAGTTTCTATGTTTGTAATGAATAAACTCAAAAACTGCTAGACTTTTTAAATATTATTTCACCATTAGAATGCTCCATTATCCCGGAGTAACATAGGCTTTGTTTTATTTTCCTGGCCGGACGGAGTCTCGTTGAACCGTTAGTATACACATAAAGCCAACTGGATCCAAGAATTCAGGAAACGAGGTAATAGGCAGCATTTTAAGGAAACATTAATTCCAAATTAAAAATGGCATAGTATGTTTACACACAATGGTGTAGTATGGTAACATATATGTATATTTTTAGGACCCCTTTGAAAAGCATATTTTTTTTACGCATAATGAATCATTTCGAATAAAATCGTTTGCCATAACACTCTTTTAGACTGACGTTGCTGAATTTAATAAACGTCAATTATGTAGATTAGATTAGGTTAGGTTAGTTTTTAATTATAATTATAAAAGAACCCTTTCAATTGTAAAAACCGTTTTAGGACAAAAATGCAAAATAGTACATTGTGTATTAAGTTCGGTAAGTAAGGAATTACGATCGAGGCTCTAGTAGAAGCCCGAAGTCGAAGACTGAGGGCTTTCTGAGTCGAGGTTCGTAATTCCCGTACCGCCCGTGAAACATACAATGTTTTTCATCACATTTGCGAGTAAATAAATACACAAGTCAGCACAACTAATTACTTATTACGAATTACTTGAACTTTTTTTAAGCGGGTGGCTGGCGGACTCCACAGATTATAAAAATGTTTCGTTCAGAAACGTTAACGGCAAATACTTACGTAGTTATACATACAGCCCTGAAGGAGTGTAAAAAAAAAACGAAGTTTTGATACAGAAAACTATTAAAATCGGTTATTAAGAACATTAATTGAGTATATTTTAAGTAACATGTAGCGAGATTGCAATGAAATTCCTGTTTAAATAACATTTTAAGACAATTTTTCAATTGCGTGTAAACTCTTTGCTTGAACTTGCATGACCTGTGTGCTGTGCCATAAATTAAAAAAAATTACTTACCGACCTTGGGTTTCATAGTAAAAAGAAAGGTCGAGGGTTTTATATGGGGCATTGCGGCCAAGTTAACCTGTATGTTTAGATACTGTTTACGTGCAAGTGTGATGAAAAAACAATTACAAACGCTATCGACCTATATTTTTGAATTAAAAAACTTTACTTGGAATTAACAACGGCATTTAATTTTTACATTTTCATATTAATCCACATTTTTAGACCTTTGATATTTCTTCCAATTTTTTTGTATCTTGTTTTTTTTTGTAGATGTATCGTTTATACACAGACGCACACATTACGGCGAAGCTTGCTGACAACGGCTATGCACTTAAAGAAACCGACTGTAAGAAAATTATTAATTCTTAAATCAATTCAATAAGAAAACTGTTAAATTAAAATGCTTGTGTTACACATAATGCCACTAATGTAAAACTTCATTCATTCAGAAATAAGGTAAATGTAGTGTTCCAAACATCCGCTAGTAACCCAAACAAACTTTAACACACAAAAACACGTAACACGAGTTGACTGCGTAAAATGAACGTTATCGTTATTTGCGAGTTCTGGAGGTACACCCGCAAAAAACATCAACCCTTAGTTACTTGCTGCAAAAACCGATTCATGATACATCATGTTCTGTTACTACCTAAAATTTGAATGTATAGTTTAATGCACCAATGTTAGGATAAATACACGAATTCAGAAAATGTTCTTATTGGTATTTTTATAAGAAGTCCTTTTATTGAAGTTGAAATTGTGCAGTTAAGTTTTTTTTAAATAAATAAATATCAGGGGACAATCTCACACAAATTGACCTAGCCCCACACTACGCCCTAGGCTTGCACTATGGGTACTAGGCATCGATAAACTTACTTATTAAGATAAATACATAGAAAACCTTGGGTGTTTTCTCACTCAGGAACAAATACCATAACGGGAGTCGGACCCAGGACCGCTAGCTTCGTAGGCAGGGCCACTAGCGACTGGGCTACCGTGTCGTCAAAATGAGTACGTAGGTCTTCCATGATTAAAAGTGTGCAAATGAAACAAAATAGCAAATAAACTGGTTAAAAGGATTGTTTAACCTTCACTCATCATCATCATATTTTTTTATTCCTGACAAATTCTGATCATTTATTTTAACAAAAATAAGGAAAAAATTAAAATGAGATGAAAAAAAATAATGAAAAAATGTTTATTTTTGTTAGAAATTACGGTTACAAAACTTGAAAGGGTTGAGACCTCCTAGTAAGTATAGTAATACCTGTGACAGAAGGCCGCTAAGTGAATAGTTATTTAATAACAAGTTTTAATTGGTGATTGTTTAATCATAAGTATTAAAAGTTCTACAAAACCAAAGCTTACACGTGAAAGGAATACATTTCAATTCAAATTCTTGTGTGTGTAAATATCTGTTACCAAATTACAACAAAAAAATCCTTTTAATACAAGAAGTTGTCTTCAATAGTTAAACATTTACAAACTTGATTTTGAACTGCTAATGTTTCTAGGTAAGTATTAATATACACCCGTTCTTTTATCTAAAATCGGGGAAATGATAGCAGGTAACTTTTCTCCTGAAAGTTTTACTTCACTCAAGTTTTCTTTTGAAACTCCACCCTTTGAAAGTGAAGCCGGGGGTTTATCGAGCATTTTATTGTATGGACTATCAGGATAAAGTTGTTAAAGTTAGCGCGTTTAGTTAACGTATTCAGACTTATAAATTCGTTAAAAGTAACTTTTTTATTAAAGTTATTATTAAGGTGAATGCGTTTGCTTTAATTATTGATAATTTACTTATAAGTGCCGTGTGGTTGCCGGCTTAGAATTGTGCCACTCCATGTCTTCCCGTGGAAGCCGTAAGAGGCGACTATGGGGATTAAGGGTTGTAGTACTGTTAGGCGATGGGCTTGCTACCTGTCACTAATATATACTGTTAAACATCTTGGCCTAATTGTGCAAATTGTGGTTACAGAGTTATCAACAAGTTTTCGGAGTTGTTGGTAATTTTTGTAGCTCTGCCTACTCCACTCTGGGAATGACGGCGTGAAGGTATGTATGTATGTAATTTACTTATGTAGTTTTCTGGAAAAACTATTTAACTATCAATATATTCTACTATTTTTTCACTAGTAAACATCATTCTCCTGCCCGTATTCCGACTTATTTGGGGTCGGCGCAACATAACCCATTACCTGACGTTGTTTTAAAGTTACCATTTTCAGTACTTAAAACTTACTTGAAAAAGTCGATAATGTCTAAAGCTTACTATAGAGTCGAGGACAATCTAACAGTTAAAAATGCTTGGCTTGGTAAACACCTAAATAACTTAATAATAACTTAGTCATAAAAAATATGTAAATATTGTATATTGTTTAGGGGACACGGTTTCTGTAGGAGAATGTATCGAAACTTTTTATGCAGGTTTTCTTGCACCGCCACAGGTATATCTTTTATAATTTGTTTTTTTTTTTCTAGTTTTGACGAATATATTTATTTTTTGTTTTAA
The DNA here is from genome assembly GCA_927399475.2 of Acleris emargana. Classification (NCBI taxonomy): domain Eukaryota; kingdom Metazoa; phylum Arthropoda; class Insecta; order Lepidoptera; family Tortricidae; genus Acleris; species Acleris emargana. The sequence continues at coordinate 4,053,456 of OV656839.1, read as the reverse complement.
GTGAGATTCATTGTTTTATATGTATAATGCTAGGTTAAGTTTATTATTGTATAATAATATCAAAAGCAATATTTAAAAAATAAACTGACTGTTGAGTTTCTTGCGGCGTTGCCTCTCAGCAGTGGTATCTTGCGAAAAAAAATAAGCGGGCAACTGCGACTAAATATAAGACGGACGTGTGGACGGATCCTTTGTTTTCGGAAGCCTTAAAACAACAATTAAAAATAATGATTTTATCCATTTTAGTCATAAATCAAACATACACATTGGTAATATGGAGTGAATCTACTAGCAGCGGTTCGGACAAAACCATTATTGCAGAGAAAAAGCGCCGCGACAAACTCAATAGAAGGTAATTTTTCCAAACATAAAATGTAAATAAAGATTTTGAATGAATTCACCAAGCCTGAATTTTTCATATAATGTTATATGTGTAAGGATAGAGAATATTTAGTTGACACTGTACCACAAAGTAGTTACACTATTGTCTTAGGGTAAGCCCTGTAAAAGTAGTAGTAATTGTGGTAAATATATAAATACATACATACATAAATTCACGCCTTCATTCCCATACAAAAATATTATACAATAATACTAAGCAGTAGGTTTTTATTTCAAGGTAATAAAGTACATCTTCATATCTTGCCAAAACAAAACAAAAGAAAGATAAAACAAAGCAAAATAGAAATGTCTAATTGTAATAATATTTGAACTAATGGAATAATAAGACGTAGGCTGAGGCCTCAGGCGAGATACATTTTTTTTAATATTCTTTTTTCCAAAGAAGTTTCATGTACTCGTAGAAACGAGACTCAAATGAAATGTTTTCATTATCCATTAGTATATCATGATTATTTTTAATGTGAAAGTAATTTTGTCCCATTTTTAGTGTTACCAAATTAACTGATTTAAAAAAAAACGCACTCGAACACCGAGGGTTCCGAATTTAAGATAATATAGTTAGAAAACGCAAAAGAGAATAAACATTACTTTATTAACTTTATCTTCTATGCAATAAGGTCCATTTGGACTAGCCTACATTTAAATACAGATTTTTAAAGTTTTTTGATAGTTTTCCGAAACTGTAAAATTGTCTAACTCTATTTGTCTTTTAATCAGGAATTTTCCAGATTTTTTAGTGCTTAATCTTAGAGGAGAAACTCTCAGATGAAAGGAACAACCTCACTATACTGTCCTACTACGGAGAAAAGGCACAAATGCACTTAATTCAAAGAAGCATACTGAACTCTCACTGGTTATAATAAGGTTGGAAGTGCAATGCAATTATTATAGTAGATGTGCCTTTTTTCCTTAGGAGGGCAGTATAAGGGTTTCTTGTTTACCATTTTCGTACGGAGCCCTAAATAAAATAATATCGTCGGTGAAACTGCAAAACCGCATAAGTAACATTTTAAATAAGGAGCGAAATGCACCTTTTTAATAAGACTGTAAGGTTCATTTTGTTCTATCATTAATTTGTTAGTTACGCCGGTTTGCAATATCACCGACGATATGTAGATATCTTAAACCCCGAGAAAGGATAGGACGTGCATAAGAGCTTCGGTGGCCTAGTGGCTTAGGGGGTCAACTTGTGATCGTAAGGTACTGAGTTTGAACCCCAGCAGTTGCCATGTACTAATTTTTTTTCTAACTTAAGTCCATTACCCGATGCTCTTTCGATGAAGGTAAAACATCGTGGGGAAACTTGCACATTTGAACAGTTGAGTATGTAAAAGAGGGTAATTGCACAAAAGATCCAAGAGGGTCGAAGTGTATCATAAAGGGAACATCTGTAAGATAAGATAAGATAAGCCCTGTGCATAGTGTTATCCATTTCTTAACTAATATTATGGTAAATAATATGATATATTTTGAGATATCAGGTCTAGAAGGGGTCGCCATTATACCAGAGGTTTTTATCCATTTAATAGTATGTAAATGTATGTAAAAAATGTATGAAAAGGTTTGTCACTTCTGGACCTTGCATTGGAATAGAGTCAAAAACTAAGGAACCTTTTCATAACGCTAGCTACTATAAAAAAAAACAAAACGGGAACGTTCAAGGTCGAACTTGGCCCTTTTAGGGATCTCTTCCAGTCCAGCTAACCTTTGATATTTTATCCACGCACAAACCATTAGTAATTTTAAATGCGTTTAAAACCCGTAGGAAATGACCAGAATTATTACAACCAATTTTACTATGAGAACTTTCTTGTCTGTAGTAGTAGGTAAAATCTGTACTGTCATCGATTTATGTAAGGTTATGAGTTTAAATTTGGAACAGCTGTCAAAACTCAAGAGGGTCTCTATTCTAGTATCCATAGATATTAAAACAGTTATCGATACGAAACATTCAGTGTGTTTTTTTTAAATATAAACCGCACGACTTTTGTTCTCGTGTGACTTGTGAATAGGGACTTCATTCGTTTGTCTATGATTTAAAAAAAAAAACAAACTCGTGACCCTGACACAGCACAAGTTTGTTTTGCCGCCATTTTTGTCAAGTCGTCAGCTTCTTAATCCATCTTAGGGCCGTATTAATAAACTCATATTGGCGTAGATACCTATCACAAGATACGTCAAAGTAAACGTCAAGCCATAGAACACTGTCATTGTTGACGCATTTTGGGAGTTAATAATACGGCTGTAAGAAAACTAATAATAATTATATGTGTAGATAAATAAGTGTATAAGTATGCAACTGTACATAATAAATAATAAGGCATTAGACCCGATTCTACGTGTACATCACTTAAATAGCCTAAAACTAAATTTTCGGATTTTAAGACATAGTTTAGACGGCACTGCTATTTCAGAATGTCAAGCTGACAATGTATAAGACCTCCTAAAATAAGAAGCGTCAGATTCAAATTAGCGCTGTCATGGCGCTGTCATTTTGATTATGACAGCTGCTCATAGAATAGCAAAGTGTTTTAGCGACACCTAAGTAAAATTAGGAAGTTTAGAGGCCACTGTAGAATCCGGTCCATTAAAACACTTGTGTGATTCTATTATGAAACTAGCTGAATCAATAACAATGTACTCGTAATTAAAGAACCTGTCACAATACGAGAAACAAAGTCTACAGGAGGATTCTTATTTTACTATCCGACATAACCCTGAGGCTGCATTAAGCGTAAAAACATCACTCGGCCGCAGTTGGCCTGGTTCCGGTGTAGGGTTGCCACTGAATAAAAAGAAAATTCGCGTGATACAAAAATAGGGGTGTTTGAAAATATTCAAAAATACCAAATTCAAAAGATTTATTCAGTAAATTGGCCACATGAGGGCTCTTTTACACGTCGGTAATATGGAGTGAATCTAATAGCAGCGTTTCGGACAAGACCATCATTGCGGAGAAGAAGCGCCGCCAGAAACTCCAGCAAAACGTTATTTTTTCAATTATTATCGCACTGCCAGATCAAAACAGTGTTAACTCAAAATACAACTGTATTCTAAAATCAACTTTAATACAACGTCTGTGAGCTTGAAACAAAACTAACCATGATTTTGAGTTGATGCTGTCTTGATCTAGCAGTGCGAATACAATAATACTTAAAAGTAAGTTACATTACAAGGTAATAAAGAAATAAATAATAATTATTAAAAGTAACACAAATAAAATCATTACAAAATGTAAAGTCAATAAAATAAACTTAAAAATAATGACTAGGAGAACAACATGACGAGGTCTCTACGTCAGGGACAATAATTAAAATAATTTAATTGGAAAGGGTTCAGTAGTGCTTCGCCAAACAATTCTTTGGTATTTTTTTATTTTATTTTGCTTATAAATTTTCACTGTAGCATTTTTAGGTCCTAACCTTACATAATCTATGAGATACTAGCCATTTTAGTAATCGTCCTTACGATAACTGAATTAAAAAATCTAATTTCTGAGTATTGTAATTAAAAAAAAATGTCATGAAGGTAGATAATTCTAAATTTTGTATTAATTCTTTAGTAATTACAGAATGAGAGGAAGTAACCTGTGTATCGATTTAAGTATTATTAAGTAATGAAAATTAATTTATTGAAGAATTATTACGCTTGAAATGAGCTTGTATTGACATATTTTTTTATTAATTTTTTGTATTCATAAGAACACAATGTCATTTTATCACGCTATTAAAATATTCTTTTTTGAAAAGTAAAAAAAAAAAACTTACGGTTTTGTGCGTAAAAAAAAATCACCAATAATATCATCAATCAATCAATCATAAATAAATTGTTAAAATAAAGCAAGACTTTGATTATTACATATTTTTAATGTGAGTTTTTAAGATAAGACGCAACAATACATGTCTACCAACCCTACTAGTGTAATCCTAAAAGGGGTAATATTTTAACAGGGGATAGCCTCCCTCCTCTAGTGCACTCAAGTATTTACCACGCCCATTAGCAAGTAGTGCCTTGACCATAACGACGGAGCTGAGGTCAAATAAATGGTGCAATTGGGGAATTTATGTTGATATTTGAGCTACAAAAACATTTGCTAAATGTATGGAAATATACAGAATGTGTGAGCATGTATTTCAAGGGCTGAAAGTATTAAACAATTTGATATATTTTTTTTATCTCTAAAAGGTACAAATAAAATTGAAATGACAGTAAGACTGCATCTCAAAAGTGTCAAATAAAACTTTGCATTACATTGCTGCTCGAGAAAACTTACGAAAATAGTTTACCTATTATTAAGAAAAATGTTTATGTTTTAACTATAAAATTATAAGCAGTATAACGCCGACGCGTAGTAGTGTTTAAATAGTTTGTATGCTTTGATGTGCCTCCACAATTAGTATAGAGGAGCAGCGGTTCGCAAAAAACGGCGTGTCAATGACTTCAAAGGGTTGCAATGCACACTATTTGAACGACGGAACTATACTGTAAAAATATCGTAAGTTAAAATTTATGACCGTAGAAAAGAATACACCCCCTGGCAATGAAAACCACTATTATCGTTTTTATTACATATGCCTTGGCGTAGCTTAGGCAGAGCCACAGAATTACCAACAACTCTAAAAAGTTAATTAATCCTTTTACCACATTTTGCACAATTAGGCTAATATTACCAGTAATTAGAGATAGATTGCAAGCCCATCGCCTTACTAAACTACAAACCTTATTCCCTTAGTCGATCGTTTTTTTAAGGTGTAAACTATGTATTAATACATATTATATTATTATTTATACATAGGTATAACCGCCGTGTGGTTGCCGGCTTAGAATTGTGCCACTCCATATCCTCCCGTGGAAGTCGTAAGAGGCGACTAAGGGAATAAAGGCTTGTAGAACTGTTAGGCGATGGGCTTGCTACCTGTCACTAATATTACACTGTTAAACATCTTAGCCTAATTGTGCAAATTGTGGTTACAGAGTTATCAACAAGTTTTTGGAGTTGTTGGTAATTCTGTAGCTCTGCCTACCCCACTCTGGGAATGAAGGCGTGAAGGTATGTATGTATGTATGTATGTATGTATTTATACATATAACCGTGGTGTTAAATTACCGCAACGTCTGAAATACATAACTCTGGCTTTGTAGGTATTACTACCATGAAACTTATCTTGCCAATTAAACACCGTGGTAAAACAATAACATCTCTATTCATACATTATTAATATTCATGTTAACTAGAATCCGGTCTAGACTGCAAATTTACCCGCAAAATACCTATTATAATAGTTAATAGTCTCACATAAACAGGCCTAACTTTGCACAAAAACATCTAATTTTAGAATCAAATCGGCTAGTTATAAGGTTGCATTTTGTTGAAGTTAACAATGGTACATAGGTTGTTGTAGTTTTGTTGTAGAATTATGATAATAAGGCAACGCGTGCGTTACTAAAGTCTTCTAGCGGTACGTTAATTTGTTAAAAATACTTGCTTTTGCACGCATCCTGGGTCGCACGGCGAATGGTAAGTTATGAACTTTATGATTTACTGGCGACCCGCTTTTGCTTCGTTTTTGTTTTCTGTAACACACTGTACATAGTCCGGAATTTAATGAACGTAAAATCCGCCATCTTGAAGTACTCCATCTATTGATGACAACTTCATCCATATTTGTTGCGTAGGTAGTTCGAAAGATCTAAAACTGGGCATTCACGATTTTGTAAGATGATACTTTTGTCAAATGTCTCGTTTGCCAAATTATTATTTGGTGAAACGTTGTATGTCAAATCAGGCATATTTCACTTCTATACAAAGCGACAAAGTAGGTCCGATCAACACGTAAAAGTATTGAATACATATAAAATATATGTATAATGCTGGCCGAACGCGCCTAAATAAACCATATTAACTCCTATTGAAAGTTCATTTTTCGTAGTTTACTGCGAACGTATAGTTATACCTACGTTTGCTTGCTCGAACGGTAGGGTTGTCAACACATCGAAAATATTTATATAAATTAACGGGTACACATTATGAGAAAAACAGTTACTTGAATAATCAAAATATAATATATATTTATATATTTATATATATTTATTTAACTATTAACTATAGGTTTTTTCGAATCAAAACTCGTTTGCAGAAATATTGAGGTTATGTGTCAAACAGTACTGATTTGTTTGTAAACAAATAATTTTATCATTTCTATTGACCCCGAATTTAGATAATTCAATATTTCTAACTTGATGAACACTGTTTCGTGTTGATTGATCACTTCAATATACTTAGATATAAATAAATAAATAAATAAATAAATAAATATCAGGGGACAATGTCACACCAATTGACCTAGTCCCAATTTAAGCTCTAGGCTTGTATTATGGGTACTAGACAACGATATAAATACTTATATAGAGAAATGTATACTTAAATACATAGAAAACATCCATGACTCAGAAACAAATATTCGCGCTCATCACACAAATATCTGCCCTTACCGGGATTTGAACCCAGGACCGCTAGCTTCGTAGGCAGGGTCACTACCAACTAGGCCAGCGCGTCGTCAAATATAAAATATATATATCAAATATGTATAAATAAAAATAAATTGCAACTACTGACCTTTCCTCGTTCACCGGCAAAGAGAAAAACGTTTCCTTTTTATTATTTTTGGTTCTCTTGTGTAAACACCCACTCACACAGCAATAATGAGTCATTTTTTTAAATTATACATTCACCAAAATAATTCAAAGAAACAACAACACACCACACACATCTAACCGAACTTGACGTAATGACTAGAATGTACCTACTACCACAGATTAAGTAAGAGTGTACTACTCGCCTACTTGCATCTCGCTTGACGTGTCTCGACCATGTCTCGACACTCAAAAACCGGTCGAGCGAGTTGACATCGCCGCGCGCGGGCATCCTTGATGTATTAGCATCGGCAACTATGTTCCGTCAGGCGGTGATTATCGGACGTACCTCGCTCAGATAAATATCTGTTACGTAGTAACTCTTACTTAATCTGTGGTCAAATGACCATTTTTCAATAATTTTTGGGTCAAACATTAGTGAACCATATTTCAGATCTCATTATTGAAATACGTCGTCGGATAGTGGTATATAAATATATTGAATACAATCTCACACGTATTGACCTAATTTATAACTAAGCTCTAGGTTTATTCTTACTGTAAATACCAAAATAACTGGATAAGAAACAAATACTCGCGTTCATTACACAAATAAATATTCACCCTGGACGGGAATCTAATTTTGAACCCCTAATATCACAGGTGAAGTCACTTAACTAATGCTAACCACGTTATAAAAAAGTGACAACCAGTCATAAAAATCACGTGCCAAATCGATGTCGGACATTAATTTTGTTTTCGAGAAAAAAGGATTTACAAAACCTACACAATTTTAAATTTTCGTAGCAAACTTTAAAACACTGCCTACTCGTACATATAAATATTACTGTTTTTTATATTAAAACTTCAAAGATTTACGTAACCTATTTGGATATGCCCTAAAAAAACAAACAGCAAACCACTAGCGACTTAACCAACTGTTTCAATCTAGCCGCGAAAAACACTTCCTGCAATTAAATTTAAATTGTACATCTCTCTCAAGATTAATAAGACCAACTTTATCGCCACACCTGTCATTATTTGGAGCACACCGTCGCTCTATATTGTACAATCAGCCTAAGGGAACCCTGACCCACCATAGAACTGTGTCACAGTGACGTTATGATTCAAGTCGTAATAGGTGTCAAACTGTCAAACTTTATTAAATTATCATACGATCCCTTTAATTACACAACACCCCGAAAAATAAAAACACTAAATTGGTATCAAAATTTTCTCCATGTCAAATTAAGGGTTAAAAAAAGCTAGTTGATTACTAGCAACTGAGCCAACAGTTTCACTAGGAACTATTACATTTAAATGGCACTTTTCCCAAGATTAATAACACCAACGTTATCGCCACACCTGTAATTCCTCGGAGCGTACCATCGCTCCATCTTGTACATTATGCCGCCCCAGAAGTGCCAACCTGCAGAAACCGTCCAGGGCAATCGTCACGTATCCAGCTACGTGAGCAGCAAGCCTCGACGAAATTATATGATACCGCATGAGATGTATATTTTATAATCCATCCATGTTAACAGGGTCTGCTTATTAGAATATGGTGGGAATATGTATGATTCCGATACAGAATTTCGCAAGGGTTATAATCTGGGCGATATACTTTGAATAAAATTAAGTGTAAATTGTTTCATGAATTTGTAAAAAAAATACCTATTGTTTTTATTTTAGTGCGAAAATCAAATAATTAACGAAGCACCTTATGCTGTTTTGACATATGTCATTTATTTTTTATCTTATTAATACAACATACACACACAAACAAACTTCTTTTACCATCAATTAGGTAGTTTTAATTATTTTGTTCATATTTGTGGCAGTGTGAAGAAAGTGTCTTCATTGTAAACACTGTTAATAGGTAGACTTTTGTTAATTTTTATGTTTTTTTAATGATTTATCAATTTTGTAACATAAACGAAAGAGCGCTGTTTCTTATCATAAGTATCTTTTAAGTTGGAAGAAGAAAGAAAAAAGTTACGAAATAAGAATCACCGGGTGCCACTCGAAGTCTACCCGTGGATGTCGTAAGAGGCGGCTAAAGGAATAAAGGCTTGTAGTATTGTTAGACAATGGGATTGAAACCTGACACTTATACGCTGGTAAACTAGTCTTAGCCAAGTTGTGTAAAATGTGGTTACAGAATTAGCAACAAGTTTTTAGTTGTAGTTAATTTTGTAGCTCTGCCTACCCCACCCTGGGATTACAGGCGTGAAGGTATGTATGTGTAAATAAGAATCAACTTGCTTTTATTAGTATCCCTTAGGTTTAATCAGTAATTAAAGTAACTCTCAAGGAAATGTGTCAAATTTTCGATTCTTTTTCCGAATTTTAAACATTACTTGGGTTAACTACTGATCAAACAACGGGCCCTTATTAGTATGGGATCGAATCAGCTTGATAACATTGGTATTTAAAGTGTTCATGTACAAAATATTTAAATTAAATGAACATCTTAAGACAGTCAGTAATTGCTTTTATAAATTATTCTGAAAACAGTGATTGGTTCATGGAAATCAGCGTAAGATCAGGACCAATATTCAAATGTACGTAATCACAGAGAATTGTTTTGTTTATCTGATTGTAGGATTCTATTTAGTAACTTTACAATATCTTGTAATTTTTTGGTCATTCGTAAACTAAACTTGTTGTATTTTTAACCTACTCTTATAAGAATGACGAGATTTGTTTTAGTTTTTCGTGTTTTTAGAAATAATAACTCATAAACACCTAAAAAAAGTTATGTTCTCATTGCTCCATTAGGCAGTCATTCGTTCATTAACATTTTAATCTAAAACATTAACTGAAGATGTTAAAAGGACGTTTCCTCCCGTTACCGGAGAAGAAAAATGTTACTTCTTAAAGACTCTATTTGCATAATGTAACAAAATTATAATATAAAGCAAGTTGTAAGCAGAAAATAGCGTAAGAAATTTAAATTAATTCACTTAGTTGACTAAACTTAATGCTTTCACCAAGACTACCGAACTAAACCATTACTGCAAGGCATCGTGAACTTATTTGCTTAAAGAAACTTCCATATTCATATTCATACAGCTTGAATTACTTCATTCATTTGCACTCTCTTTAAATATGTATGAGCGTACGTCAAAACTTCAGTAAGAGAGCTGAACTAAGGAAACTTAAGTATTACTCAGGAGTTTGCAAAACTCAAGTGGGTTGGAGTTAGGAGCCCGCTATTAACGGATGGAGACAATGTACAGTCAAATACAATATTCAGGAAAAGCTATTGTGGAGGAAAATGTTTCATTGTTCCAGGCACTATTGTTGGCGTTCGGTACTTACTAATGGAGACTGCATTGTCTTAAGACCGAGTCAGCTAAACCGGTTTGATCTAGTTCACAGTTTAATTGTATTGCAGTCGTGGCGATATCGATATTTGTCTTTAACAATCGGTTAAGAAGGTCGCTCGGTTTGGCAACTTTGTTGATGACAGACGTTGCAATTTGAATGAAGAATGCTATTCTACGAAATAAAAGAAACGATATTTCTTGAAATATCTTATTGTTTTAACTAGCTGTATATAATTCAATAATATCCAAAGCATGACTCGATGTATGACTGTGGAAGAAGAGAAAAAGAGATTTGTCAGGATTGTAGCAGGTGGAAAAAAGTTGTCTCTGCTTACCCCTCTGGGAAACAGGCGTGATTTAATGTATGTATATCTGATGTTATTCTAACCCCTGATTTTAGAACTGTTTTTTTAATGATTCATTTGGATTTAAATAGTTTTAATATTAAAAAACCTGTCAAAGTTAGCTGGTAAGACGCAATATAAACAAAAGACAAAATGCCAAGTTCATTGCCAATTTTATTTCTTTACAAGGTTACCAAACTAACGTCTAAGGAAATGCGAATGGAAGAAACAACATTTATTCCAAACAAATATTGTAAGCCAGTCTCGTACATCTAATTCCTTTCCCTAAATCCACCCAAGTCATCATCATCACAGCAACTAACGAACCTTCTGATATTTTGTTTTATCACGGCCATAAAGCAAAGACGGTGGACGTGAACCTTTTTCTTACGGCTTGGTTGGCTAACCTGAGTACAAAGCTATATTGTCTGTGACGAGATCATGGCAAGGCGAGTTAGAATCCAAACTGCTTAATCAAACCGCGGGTGCTATTGTCATGTCGTTCTAGAAAAAGTAGCATGTTATAAATAAATAATAAAATAACTTTGAATGTTTTATACTAATTTATTAAATTTGAAAAAAAAGCTACGCTTGCACTATTGATAGTTATACAATTATAAACACAAACTAAAAAAATCTAAGGATGTTCTGAAAACTTAACAAATAATCATAAACGTATTTCTGTTACTTTAAAAAAAAAAACAGAAGCATATAATGTTTAATGTTTATTTGGGCACAAACGGTACAAGTTAATAAAATAAAATAGTACAGAAAAACTTACATAACACATTGACCAGTGAAGTTGCCACAATTAACTAATACAGTACAGAGTAACACGTCAAAAATGTGTGCTTACATAATATTACATTTAATTACAGACAACACGATAATAAAGAAAATTATTCAGTGCAGATTTCATATCAAACAATGAAGTTGAATTAATTTTATGGTTACTGATTCCACTGTAGTTGTTAAGCTTACATTGTAGAGTAAGCCAAATATTAAAAAACAGAAATATTAAACACATCGTGTTCACTTATGTTTACGTACAAAAATACGGTTTACCCTTGTTTTGTTAACACTCATTCCATATAAGAAATCGCTTCGCAGCATATCCATATCACCGACAGGCTTTTTAGGGCACAGGAGACAAAAAAATGTACAAGTTACAAGCAAAACTAAACGTTACCTACCTACGGCATGAAGAGTTAAGGAAGATAAAAGGGCTTCATTCCAGCAGTAAAATAGATTTCGATGAAGTGAAATTCCGTAAAATGATACTTTCCGTGAAATTATTGTCTGTTAAACAAGATGAAAACACAAAACAAAGTATTTAGCAATTGTCAAAAAAATAAAATACAAACGTTTTTATAATTATAACCTATGGTTAGGTACGGTGAAGCGTTAATGACGTAAACCTTAAGTTTCTACTTAAACTCAAACCACCTGAAAAGAAGCGCCAATTTATCATCTAAAACGCGTGAGAATACACCCCCAGTATCGAAGTCACGCGTCCGTTTAAGGAGACCACGTCTGAAATTAAAGGGCAAACGAGCTCTGCGCGGCTTTTTGTGTGTTTTGTCAGAGAATCATTTGAAAAAAACTCCTAAACGACGGCATTGAAACTTGGCCCACAAACTTATCCCCTTATGGGCACGCGGACGTGATGGGCATCTCATTTAAGTAACCTTTTAGGTCGAAGGGCGGTCCTTTACAGCTCAATCTGCAATGTAGATAAGCGGGCACCTCTTTTATCCTTTGTTGTGCTAAATTAAAAGAATAACGAGTCCTATCTGTTACGTAGATAGCAATCCGGTGAGAGTTTAAAATAACTGAATTTAAAATGTAGCTGTTGTTTTTTCAAATAGGGTTTTGTTTTGTCAAAGGAAATAGGGTAACAAAGGTTTTATCTTTTGCCTTGTCCTGTACGTGTTCAAGTGTTAAGTAACTGGAGTTTAGATACTAGCGCAGTGTCACTGTCGGTGAGCAACTTGCAACATAGTTACTGTGACATTGTATGAGTCGCCAAGGACTTAGTCGAAAGTCTAAGTTAGCCGCCTTTGAAACGTGTCATGATTGCTACTCGTTATTTCGTGACCTAGAATTTGATGTCTCTCGATTTATTTAAATTAAAAAGTTATTTTGCCCGTGTGGTTGTTGGATTAGAATAGTGGCACTCCATGTCTTCCCGTAAATTTCGTAAGAGGCGACTAAGGGAATATAGGCATGTAGTACGAATACTGTTAGGTGATGGGCTTGCAACCTGTCACTAATACGCTGGTAAACATGTTAGCCTATTTGTGCAAAATGTGGTTAATAAATAATCAACAAGTTTTTAAAGTTGTAGGTATTCTGTTGCTCTGCTTTCTCTACTCTGGGATTGTAGTTTGTATTTGTAGTTTTTAAAAGAAACCGTTTTTACTCTTGCTTAATATTGTTAATGTAAAAGCATGTTTGTGTGTTTGTTATATTATCTTGACTCAACGCCTTAATAGATAGACGTGAAATTTGGTGAAATATCAGTTAACTGGAGATGGGTTAAGGGATTAGAAGGAAAGACAGGCAAAAGCTAGTTTATATCTTTATCAATAGTTGCGCATTGTTTGTATGCTGAGACTCATCTGTACAGAGCTACTGAACCGATTTAAAAAAAAAACAGTAATTTAAGCTTACAGTTCGTGAGCACAGAATACCATTCGCTTTGTACTTCTCACTCACTAGCTCTCAATAAGAGCCTATGAGATCGAGTAAAATACAAATACAAATCTTAGTGCTTACAGACTGTACATTATTCCTGAATAATATATAGGCAGTTATTTTTTTGTTAAAACCAAAACAAAGCCAGTGCGGGTTGCTAGAGTAAAAAATGACATTTTAATGTGGGTCAGAGAGCAAGTTGTAAAAACTGGTATATCCCAATACATTTTTCGTTTCAGCGAAATCATAATAAACATCGGAAATTGAACTGGATTTCGTGTAATGATTTAAGTCAAGGGGAAAATTAAATCCAGTGCGTTTATCAACGAACGTATGAATTATTGTGAGCAGTTCGTTTAATTATCGTGACAGTAGCAATGGCTTCCTGATTAAAATGTCCTCGGAAAACCATTTCGCATCATCCGGCTCAGGTCAGGCAGTTATTTTGTGCATTGTTTGCTTTCTGTATTTTTGATGGATTTTAAAGCGTTTTTTTATGTTTTGAAATCCTTTTTTATAAAAAAAGGAAGTTATGCACTATATCGATAAGCAGTTGACACAATAAAAGTTGGTTCCCAAAATGATTTTTTATCCTACCTAAATTGCCATTGTGAATAGTTGTAGAAGAACTAGGTCATAGCGGTATTTTTCTTATTTAATAGATTTCCATTTGAACCAGAATTTATTTCTAATTATTAGTAACAGCTTTCAAATAAAAGATGAGTATTTCAATTAGTCGGAATTCCAATATTGAGCAATTTACACATTGATTAACTTTTTTTAAAACCTTAAGAATCGACGAAAAATTATCACAGAAGTCAAAACTTTTCTGTTTTCAGAACATTCAATTTTTATACGACACGATTAAAAACATTTTACTCGGGTTTATTAAGCAAATTTGAATATAAAATGTAATGCATTTTCTCGTTTAACAAAACGGCTGGAAATTCATTGGCAAAAGTTACAATCTATACGGACGTGACACTATTACTTGCACTCGCATTCTACCCTGATTTACTCGCAGCTGAGCGGCCGAGACGACACGAACCACAACTCCCTCAAAAATTATACAAAAAAAACTACATCCATAAAAACCTTCACGCCCTCATTCCCTGAGTGGGGTAGGTAACGAATCATAATTTATTAACATTATACATCATCCTATATTGATCTACTGTTGGGTATTATATTTTGTAAGCCTCTTCTTTATTATGCCACTCTGCTCAGTCTTACATTGATCACATCCATTTAGATGAAGAAGGAGAAAAAAAGAAGCAGAAAGAGAAGAAGTTATGGCTTAATAATACAAGATGAGTGTGAGTTTTGATCCTTAGCATTTTTTTAGACTAAAATTTTGTTTAGGTACCTAGTATTATTATTAGTACCTATATTTAATTATCAATGTATGATTTTGATTGAAGCATTTTTGTTTTTCTATTTCTCTGATGTATAGTCTATTTGTCATTTTCTGTAATTTTGTTAATTTGTATTTTCTCCTGCGTTGTCCTTGCTTATTTAACTCCAAGATTAACTGGAAGTGATCTCATGTGGGATAAATTCGCTTATGTACATTATCTATATTCTATTTCCAATTTAAATGAATGGCTCTCATTCCTCTTAAGGTGTATTTCGCCAATGTCGAGTTATTTATAGACACTCCTATGGATTTATTCGAGAAATAAGTACACGGATATCACATGCGAAGACAATTGTTCGGTAAAAGAGTATTTTCTCTAATGGACTAATCAGAAGCATATGTGTTTTTTTTTCACGCGCTTCTGTCAAGTCCATTATGTATATTGATGCAAGCATGTCTTGTTATCGTGTATGTGCAATTAAATAGTGTACATACATACATATATCTCTACCGTTTCACGGATGTAATTTGACCGTCGGGCAGCTGATCTACCCATGGATCATTTTGAATTCCTGAGTCACTATTCAGTAACCAACTTCGTCTATCTAAAGCATTCCACTGCATCTCTACTTAATGGCAAAACTTACTTTGACTGTGACTTGCCATACTGCATCTCTTTCATTCAGTGGGCATTTCAAACTTTAGATGAAGAAGTAAGAATAGTAACACTGCAAATGAAGTGGTGCCACAAGGTTCGTTATTCGGCCCCAAACGTTAATATCCTTCGTTCGATGAATCTCGTTATTTAATGCACGGTTTTCACAATACATAACGCGTTACTGATCCGCAACGTTACTGAGCCTAATAAATCAAGCTCAGTTGCTTCATTAAACAGACAGTTGGCCATCAAACTCGTTTAAATTAGCTGCTGGCCAATATTGTCGTTTCAATTACGATCGGAATCCGGCGCGGAATTAATATTTGTTACGACGGTCGCGTGGAAATCGGTTTCAAATTAGTGTTGTGACGCGGGACACGTTTCGTTAACTTGTCTCTACAATGTAAAAATATTGTTAACGATTTTTTCTGTTCATCATTTTATCATCATTCATGGAGATGCTTTTGTTGAGAGCGGAGTGATTTTCATTCTTTCCTTGTCTTAGAGTGATACGGTGCAAAGCCTTTTTTTTTTATTTGGTCTAGATTATAATTTGTTATTTTTGGTCTCGCTTATTTTATAGCGTCAATTAAGTTGTCACTATTGTTTGGGCGATAATCTTCGAAAGTACCTGACCAAATTATTTAAAAGAGACACCTAATAGTTAGTTCTATTAACAATTTGTTATATTAACAATTGAAATTAGCCCCGTGTGTTTGCCGGGTTAGAATAGTGCCACTCCATGTCTTCCCGTGGATGTCGTAAGAGGCGACTAAGGGAATATAGGCTTGTAGTACTGTTAGGCGATGGGCTTGCAACCTGTCACTAATACGCTGGTAAACATCTTAGCCTAATTGTGCAAATTGTGGTTACAGAGTTATCAACAAGTTTTTTAGAGTTGTTGGTAATTCTGTATCTCTGCCTACCCCACTCTGGGAATGAAGGCGTGAAGGTATAACAATTGAAATAATAAGACATTTTTAAAATAATTATTCAAAAACAGAAACAGTATGAACAAGGAATTCCAATAAAAATGAAAAGCCCACAGAACCCGAAAAACGTCAACATAGCCCAGTAAACTGTATACATAAAGTCAATTAGTAAAAAACAATGAAAGCAAACTTAATTTGACTAAAATATCACGACTCTTTTTATACAAGCCTGGAAGTACGTACACATCCTAGAGGACTGTAGCCATTACAGTTTTGTTGAGCTGTTTTTTTTTTGACGTTATGGTCACATGGTCAGTCAGTGTTACCCTGCCTATAAAATACCAGCCCCGGGTTAAATTTTTGGATGGTTTTTATGGTATGAATTTCTGTGAGTTTTTATTAAAGAAAACAAAATCTGTCAAATGCGAGACTCCGGTACCGTAAAAATTTGACACGGTTAACTGAATTCAAAATTTGGAACGCCGCCGTTCCTTGCATAAAGACCCTGTTTTTATGTGCTTTAAATAAAAATGTACAAATTCCGGATTTTTCCCTATATTCGTAGTATAAAACGGTATTCCTTGCCAAATTTCAACGGAAAATACCCTATAAATTTTGATTCCCTTGATAGTGTCAAAATATGCGTTTTTTCTGGCATAACGACATAAACGGCTGTATATTTTATTTACGTTAAGTTAGAAATTTGATTTTTTCACAACTTTAAGAGGCCGTAGATTTAAGTATATGGTTTCAATTTCAACTTGATACCTTCACGCGTTCCCGAGATAAAGGGTCTTGACAGACAGACATACAGACGGACAGACAGACAGAAAATAAAGTGATCCTATAAGGGTTCCGTTTTTTCCTTTTGAGGTACGAAACCCTAAAATCGACTATAATATAACGTCGGTGACACTGCAAAACCGCGTAAGTAACATTTTAAATAAGGAGCCAAATGCACCTTTTTAATAACACGGTTAAGGTTTATTATGCTCTATCATAAATTTGTTAGTTACGCGGTTTTGCAGTATCACCGACGATAAGGAAAACGATAACAATGAAATAAAAACATCAAAAAACTAATATTATGTACCACCCAGTTAGACAAAAGACACTTTACTAAAGCGAAAAAGGCTTACCAGCTCAGTTTATAGTTGTTAATTTATCGTTGACTTTAGGACTTGGTCAATTTAAATGAGAGTATCCTTTGATCCCTTCATAATTATATTTCTCTACTAACCTACTCTAAGCATTCTGTACTGTCGATAATATCAACCTTCTATCCAATACCCGCCTTCTACTCACGTGCCAGACATCCCTATTCGGTATAATCCGGACAATACCGGCCGCAAGCGGATTTGTCCGATCATGTTTGCGAGTGTTTATACCCGTTCTACAATTAGCACTGTTGTTGTCTTTGGCCCGTTTAATGAGCATCGATAAATCCCTAGATTTGGTTAATTTTCGAGTACATAATACTATTTTAAACATAATACAATACACTTTTTTCTCTAATATAATAACATACACTATTTTATTTTAGTGTCTTGTTGGTGATAATTATATTATAAACAATTAAGAGGTCAGTTCTCAGTTCTGTAGTAAAAGTTAGCCTTTTATCACAGAACATGGGAGACCAAGTGCGGTATTATTATTTTTCTCAAACATGCTCGGAAAAAACGGTTTTCCGATTGAAACACAAGGACGGAAAGAGCCTCATTTTACTCCTAGGAGTAAAAAAACCATATAAAAACCCTTTCCGTCCATGGCCATATATTTCTTAAAAATGCTGTCAATTTGCATACAAAATCAAAAGGACCAAGACAAAAATTCCAAACAGCCAAGGTAACTGCTCGTTTTTTTAGCACAGTGCGTGTGTTTCTTTTTGAATTTGCATTCCAATGTCTATGGTTAGTATTTAAAAACAATTGACAGTCGGTAACATTCGTTCATTCTGCATAATATAATTGTGAAACCGAATATTAAACTATTTGTTGTGTGAAATACTTACTATAAAAAATGAGCTCAAGCGACGAAAGCGACGAAATAGGTACCACACCGCCAAACGAACATAAATGCTCCTGGAAAAACTATTAAGTTTTTATTTACAAATTGCCCAAACATGACCAGCATAACTTTTAATGTGAATTAAATTAAATTACTTGCTTTTTAGAAATGTATTTGTATTATTTCCTCACAGGTTTGAGAAAAGCATTATGTATGCCTCGGCGGAAACGAGGATTTCCTGACTCGTATTTTAGCAGGCCTCGCTGTTGCTCGGCCTGCTAACCACCTCGTCAGGAAAACCCTTACTTTCCGCGCCTAGGCAACAATGTACTATTATAGTAAAAATTATCAAAAATACTCAGTCATACTAAAAAAGGGCTGAATCTTAAGTACCCGAATTTTTAAATTCCAATTTGAATCCAATTTTGAACCAAACAGCACGAGCTTAACTCAATTTCTAGTATTTGTTGTATTTTCTCAGGGTTTTGACTATAATATAATCATAGCAATTTTGCTTCTATATTTTACCGTATTGACTTGTAACGATACAAAAAAAAATGTGGAAAAATAATGACCCGCTATTACGGTTTGAAAGATCTTTTTTAAAAATGAGTTACATCTTTTTTTTAATGAATATTATTTTGTTCCTCGCATCCCAACCCTATCGCGACCGGCCAGTAGTAGCCCAGTGTACAGTAATATACAATCATTAGCTTTCGAACAATGTAACACAGCTGTTACGACTGCGTTAATTCTGTTCTAAACTAATTATTGTGAAAGCCTTACCAAAATTACGATGTTCTCATTATACTTAAAAAATTTGCTGTTATTCGGTACAGAATCAGTTATAAAAATCTTGCATTAAGTGCTTTTTCCTCGTCTTAAATATTGCATGGACAAAAACCACTGATATTAAAGCTGATATCTGTTCACAGCCGGACCAATTTTCATGAAACCTATGTAGCTAAGAACCTAGCATCCAAATCGGTGCCACAGACAGATACACAGATACACAAATAAGCAAGCCAAACATTTTTTTTAATTTTGAAGTGGCTTTGGCATTACGGGAGCCAAATCAGTTCCATAATTTTTGTAATCTACCTTACCAAATAACTAATTTAAAAAAAAACATGCTGGCAGTAGCCGACATAGGATCTACCTGGATGCTATTAAAAATACTCAAGTTTAAGCCGTGAGCCCCCCACGGCAGCAATGAAAAATAGAATTCCTATCTTCGGTCTTGATACATATTTGGTTCTGTTCAACGTGAAGTCTTCCTTTTACTTTATATTTTTTCATTTTTTTTCTTCTGTGTATTAAATAGAAAAAACGCTAGTAGAGTATGAATTACTTGTGGGAGGACCTTGTGCAGGGTCCGTCCGGGTTGGTACCACCATCTTATCCATTAACCTACCGCCAAGCAGCAGTGTTCGCATTGTTGTGTTCCGGTTTGGGGATAAGACAGCCGGTGAAATGACTAGCATAGAGGCATTCCATCTTCGGCCTCAGGGTTGGCAACGCATTTGCAGTCTTAGGATTGCGGTCTTGTGAATGCGAATGTCTATGGGTCACAGTTTCCACTTACCATCAGGTGGCCTGTGTGCTCGTTTGCCTTCCTATCATAAAAAAAAATAAAAATGAATCTTGCCTAAAGCCCCCGGTTTTTAACACCAAAGACTGACGTATCTCGTCAATGAATTTGCTAAACATAATAGTATTGAACGCTGGATAAGATTAACTGTATACGGTGACGGCACCAATGATGGACACTTTTAGCTGAGAGGCACCAGTAATGGACACTTTTCTCTTAATTCAAATTTTATACGGTCCTAAATTGAATGTTGCAAAACAAATTAATAACTGTTCACCTTAAAATGCCGAATTACTTTTTTCCGAATATTCATTAGCCCAAATTTTCATTTTTCCGATATTTTTATTAAGCGGGATCAATTTTAAATTTAACGCATTATTTAAATGTCATACGTAGGTGAGGTTAGGTTGGATTTATAAGCGATAGCAAAAAGTTAAGTATTAAAATGGTTATCATAAAATGCATTCGAAATTATGAAAATTCGGGATTTTGATCGATTCGGGATTATGTAGTGTACCCTAATAATCAAGTGTCCATTATTGGTGCCTTGTCCATTACTGGTTCCATCACCCTTCTGGTGCACTCTAAGGGTAGACCATACGTTGTATTTGAATAAGGTTTACCAATAAACACCATGAATAGGGTATGAAGCTGGCAAAGTGGCTTATGCAGCGAAGCAAATAGAGTCCTGGCTCAGCTTGACAATGACTTGCATATAAGATATTCAGAGCACCATTGTTTCCGAGTTGCATATTAAAGGTTTAAATGCTGAATAGATGAATAGGAATTAATTGAAACAAGATTTTTTGAAATTTTAATTAACAGGTTAGTTAACTGTTAGGTATATCGTTCTCTTTTTTACCGATTATCGATTTTTAAACAATTTGTTGCAATATTTTACTTCGACAAAAATGATTAAGTACGTAAAAATATAATTATTGATAGTAAGTTAAGCCGGAGACCACGTAGGTGAAGATCACGTTTGTTTCTTTAATAAAATATAAATTACCTTTATAATATCCTACGGATGGCTTTCCTTATCATTGGCGGATCCAATAGTTTGTTATGGAATAAGTAGCGTACGGGCGGACTTACAAAAACTACCTTTATCAAATATAATAGATTACAAGATGCGTTCATAAACGTTATAGTACCGAGTAAGATAAAAGCCAAATATGGTCAAGACTATTTTCGGTCTGATTAAACATTTTTCATTAGTAAATTTCTTCAGTAGATTTTGTTTATCGTTGCTAAGTGAAGAATCATCATTTAATGCTGAAATTACAGAAGTAAATAAGCATCTGTTGTTTAGATTAGTAAACTTAAGTTAGATTAGTTTTGTATGATCATAAAAAAAATCCGTGTCAATTAATTAATTCATCATTAGGCCAAACAATGATTAAGTCGCTCAATGTCAACCTATTATAGATATTGTACCGAGTTTATACAGCTACCATCTGGACATTCATTTTCAATAAAGTCGAGAAGAAAATAAACATCTCTAAAATCGCTGTTGATGCGACGTTTCTCTTTAACCGTATATTTCAAGATTTTCATGTTCATTAAAGCCTCTTTAAAGCGTGCATACATTCTAAGCTATCTGGATGTTTCCAAGCCTGTGTGTGCATACTTGGAATTAGAAAAGTTCGAGGCTTGTTCTTGAGTCGCTGATGCAAAAAAACTTTAATTAAATTGTAACCAGTGATTATAGTAATATAAATATCAGGGAATAATGTCATACAAATTGACCCAGTCTCAGACTAACTTCAAGGCGTGTACAAACAGTTGACTACAAATGAATGTATATTATGACATTATTTCAATGATTCTAGCTCCAAAAATACTAGAGCACGGGAATCAAACTAACATACATAGAAAACATCCAAATCTTAGGCCATCGCATTCACGGACGCGTATACACCCTCAAAATTATACAAAGTCAGGACATATTTTCATTAATGCTAAGTGTACCTATCATTTATGTTGATTTTTGAAAGAGCGAGGCGTCCCAACACAGTTTTTTGTAAGTCTAAGGGCCAGTACACACGGACAGCATTTCAACTGCAACCCAGCTGCAAAGTGGCAGATCCAGGGCTGTTCTGATGCAGTAGGTGCAACTGCATCGAAACTGCAAACCAACTGCAGTCGTGCAGTTGGTTTGCAGTTTCGATGCAGTTTGCACTTTGCAGCTGGGTTGCAGTTGAAATGCTGTCCGTGTGTACTGGCCCTAAAGGGAGGCCTCAGTAACTGTATAAACTGACTAAGTGATAATAAAGTTTTTTTTTATGATCACACTAATACTTGCACTACTGGGAATCGAACTTGGAACCACCAACTAGAGTAGCAGAGCTGCGTCGTCATTAAATTATATAAAGAGTGTGGCGTCTTAACATTTGTATAGTAACTGCATTTAGATTATTGAATATTTGTATAATAAAAACCGAGATTTATTAGATAAACTAATGATTAATAACTAAACGACACAAATCTTACCGACACTATTATTATTATTAAACACGTCTATTTAACAAAGGATAACATCAAAAAGATTAATGATTCACTTTATCAAACTAGTAATCAAATAATCATTAGTCACATTTTCATTTCCAAGACACGCCAGTTTATCATGACATGGAATGTCACCGGCAAAAACGCCTTTAATACGTTATGTAGTCTCCATTCTCAGTCTAATAATGTCGCATTTCCTCTATCTGAAGACTACACACACGGTGCACGGCTTAGCAGCGTCCGCCCCTTTCATGTTAGCGTTCGTAGGTAAGTATGAAAGCACCTTAATAGTCTGGATTGTTTAGCTGTAATGCTCCTAGTAATAGGGTTATACGGTGGTAGTATAAACCGATGTTAGTGGGTAATCAGTGTGGCATAGACAAATAGACCGTTTGGGGTTTGGGAATTTAGGTCAATTCAATTCAATTTTTGATCTGTAGCTCCATAGATATAATCAATGCGCGGACGACGGATGCAATATGGTGACGAAAGCACAAGATAGATAAGACTTTTAATTAATTACTAATACTATTTATGTGTGAAAATATTTGCAGTTTTTGTTATAAATTAGTACATATTTTATTTATTAAGAATGTACTGAAGTAACACTTTACGAATACGTCTGTAGATGTGGAGAGGTAATTTTCCCTATATAAGTAGATAGTTAACTGCAAAAGGAATGTACTGAAAATACCTAACAAAGAAAAAAAAAACAGGGGACAATGTCACACCAATTGACCTAGTAACAAACTAAGATCTAGGCTTGTGCTATGGGTACTAGATAACGATATAAATACTTATATCGAGAAATATGTATACTTAAATACATAGAAAACATCCATGACTCGGGAACAAATATTCGCGCTTGTTACACTAATATCTGCCCTTACCGGGATTTGAACCCAGGAGCGCTAGCTTCGTAGGCAGGGTCACTACCAACTAGGCCAGCGCGTCGTCTGATTATTTACTTCAACAATAAAATTTATAAGTTTTTGTGCAGTGATGTTCTCTTTTTTAAAAATCAATTGTAGTCTTATCCATATTACGGATATCGTTTGACATTATTTTGACGTAAATTGCATCCGTCGTCCGCCCATTGGATATAATCGATGATTCCGCCAATGTCAAGGTTTAAAGAGACACGCGGTTACCAATATACAGATTGCCTCCGACCTTGGTGCTTTAAATGCAACGATCAATTCTACTCGCTAAACTGAACTACTTTTGTTCTGCAACAATAAAAAATAACTTAAGTTTGGATAAATAATTGATGTTAGTCTAATTGTAAAATCAGTGTAATCAATCATGGCCATATAACCACTATCTCATGGTACGGGGGCGATGTTTCCTTGGTACAAGGGCTAAAGGAAAATTGAGAATTGTATCGCGTACATTGAAAATTAAATTAAATTTGTATGAAAAAAAAAAATTAAGTTGGACATAATTTTGACTACTTACAGAGCAAAAGAAGTTCAGTTTCTGGAGTAGAAACGATTGCAGTTAAAGCCCCAAGGTCAGAGGCACCCTGTATATTCGACCGGTAATTTTGATAGCAGATTGACACTGATGAGACTCTAAAACAAAGGACAAAACATACATTTAATGTTAGACTACCTACTTACAAAAATAATTTGTTATAATACAGGGCGGGGAATATTAGTGGGGAGGATATCATACAGAGGAGTTACGATACTATTACAATAAAAAAAAAAAATGCTCGAGACCAGTGAGTGATCCCGAACACGATTTTTTGCCAAAAAAACCGAAGAGCATACGCGGCCCATACGCAATCAGATAATAGAAGATGTCACATTAAACCATGGTCTCGTTGGTAGTTCGGGTTGGATTTTCCCGTGTTTAGGTACCCACCAACCGTCGGGAGGACTACCAACGTTTGTTCCAGGCAACACGCATTTGTGGCAAAGCAAGAGATTTCACGTCACGAGGGTAGCATTGGCTGTACGCGTTGTTGCCCAAAACAATTGCTTCTTTAGCGTAAAAGTTGTGAAAGCACCTTAATAGTCTGGATTGTTTAGCTGTAATACTCCTAGTAACAGGGTTATTCGGGTGGCAGTATAAACCGATGTTAGTGGGTAATCAGCGTGGCTTAGACAAATAGACCGTTTGGGGTTTGGGAATTTAGGTCAATGGAAGGGTCGAGAGGACAACGGTGTCAAATAATTGAAAAAATAATCGCGTCTTGCCGCGATGAAGCGCACAAAGGTTTCTTTGTGAGTTCCTTGAGATAAATAAAACAATGCTGAGGTATTAAAAGTTTTGCTGATTTGTACTGGAAGTTAAAACCTCTTTCTTAAGGGACATAATCTACCTAATTTGTTCAACATGTACCAGGAAGATGGCCAAGAGGAATTGATAATCTGTTTTTGTTATTCTTACTGTGTTGCATAGGGGAATTGTATTTTATTTTGTGTTAGTAACGTATTTGCAGTTTTTTACGCACCTCCCAACCCACTTATCATCTTATCTGTATGTCATACATAAACAGTTATAAAATAATAACTATGTGTAAAAGTGTTGCGTGTGCATTCAGTCGTACGAAAAATTTAAATGTTTATTTTATACTAGCGACCCGCCCGCGGCTTCGCCCGCGTGGAATGTATTATACATATAAACCTTCCTTAAGAATCACTCTATCTATTAAAAAAAACCGCATCAAAATCCGTTGCGTAGTTTTAAAGATTTAAGCATACATAGGGACAGACAGCGCCAGCGACTTTGTTTTATACTATGTAGTGATGATTGGCAGTGACCCTGCCTACGAGGTTAGCGGTCCTGGGTTCGAACCTCGGTTTTGTGTGATCAGCTTGAATATTTGTTCCTGGGTCATGGATATTTTCTATGTATTTAAGTTTTTATATCGTTGTGTAGTACCCATAGTACAAGCCTTGAGCTTAGTTTGGGACTAAGTCAATTGGTGTGACATTGTCCGCTGATATTATTTATTTTATTTTATATTAAACTTTAAATTGTAAGTACATAAATTATTAAAAGCAACATCGCCCTAGCTAAACAGACACACTTTACACTTTATTTCATTGATGTAATATATTTGTCTTCGTCTAGTTACTATTTGTATTTAAAAAAGTGAAAATCTGGTTTAGACTTTGCAAAAGAAACGTATCAGTCAGTTTTATAAGATGCAAATAGAACCTTATCCTATCCTACCTTCCTTTGGTTTCACTTGATGTTTCCAATGGAAGTGTTATGCTAAGTTCAAGACTATTTTTTGCTTGTGCGATTTCTATGTCTTTTGTTGTTGTTTTTAAATAGTTACGAATAAACGACTTTCCTGCTTTGTTTCTTTCAACCTAATTAACTACCTATACATATATGATAAGATATATGATATATAAACAGTATAAACCAACCCAAAAACATTTCCTTCCTCACCGGAATGCACTCTGTACCTAAAAAGCGTCTCCGTCCAGTTCGATACAAATAGAAAAATCTCGTTGGCCGACGTCCAAAAATCGGCCTATGCATTGGCCTGCAAACCGCGATGCCATGCCACTCATGTGGAAAGATACTCTTCAAGCTTAATCAGACCTGAATTTTATTATCAGGGATAGGTAGAGCGAGCTAGGTGTTTTAAGTGCAGCGATAATCTTAAATTAGAAGCACGAGCATAAGTTACGTACGTTAGTTAAGTTTACTTGTGGGAGGACCTCATGCAGGGTCCGTCCGGGTTGGTTCCACCGTCTTATCCATTAACCTTCCGCCAAGCAGCAGTGTTTGCATTGTTGTATTCCGGTTTGGGGATAAGACAGCCGGTGAAATGACTAGCATAGAGGCATTCCATCTTAGTCCTCAGGGGTCCTATGGGTCACAGTTTCCACTTACCATCAGGTGGCCTGTGTGCTCGTTTGCCTTCCTACGATATAAAAAAAAAGTTATCAGTGTTAAATAAATCATAATGATAAAATATCGAGGCGCATTCTCTCACTTTACGTAATTCTGAACTAAGTTCAATTCTGAACCTCTTATTTATAAATGCAAATTAGCGTGCTTAAAATATGCGTTGTCCTTATCTTTCATGGTGACTTGAATTAGACAGAAAGTGATAAAGAATATTGTTAACTTAAATTCTTTTATTGTGCGTTTATGAATACTTTAGGTACTAGTAAACAAAAAACATATTTCCAATTTATTAGTATAGAGAATATAAACATAGAAACAAATTCTTGACCCGTTTTATTTCCACTTACCAAAAATCGCTAACTTTGTAGGCAGTGTCTATACCAACTAAGCTAATGGCGTCGTCGTGATGATTATTTTTTGATCCCCTGATGAGGTAATGGGAAAGTTACAAAATTGCATTAAATAATATGAAAAACAATATGATATTGTTTTGTAAACAATTTCCTTCCCTTTCGCTGATTTTTGTGATCTGTAAGTATAGTAACGGAAACCCTAAGATCATGCATGATTTATATCAATAATACGTATCATGTGCTTTCGTTATATGAAAATAACATCTTTAAAAAAAAAGTAATAATGGCATGCAATATTTATTAATTGATAGTTATTGTATTTTTATATAGAATTGGAATTAACCTGCATTTAGTATGTTAAACTCTTAAAACTTCAAACTAGACTAGCTTACAATTTCAATACAGCAAAACACTATTCAGCCAAGCGGTTCTTAAGTTCTTAAATAGAGCTCTCTCTCAAGTTCCAAAATGCTTCTTTAAGAATTCCCACAGACACTCAATATCGAGTCAAACACACCGAAGGCTTCCAAAATAGCTGTGTTTCCATCAAAGTCCTAAAGTTGACTTCAAAGGACTTGAAGATAGTCTAAGGCTGGAGTGTTAATTGCTGATTCCTATCATGGTTTTCGTGGAACTGGCTCTTTTGTACGTGTATCGTGAGAACAAAAACTAAAGACGTAAAGGCTGAAGCTTTAGACACGATCGAAATGAGGAACTGGGGCCCAAAAATGGGAGTTGTGTTGGGATTTTCTGGCGCAAGTGATATTTTAAATTTAATTTTATTTCTGGTAGCCAGATAAACTTTTTTAGAAATAGCTTTATTGTTTGTAAGTTTTGATATATTATTATTACTTATAGGTTAAAACGGCGCTCTTTAAGAATGGTACGTTTATTCGTACATTTAAAGTAAAGAACATATTATAAGATCATAAAATGGTGCTAGAAACTAACGTATTGTCCTCAAACCTAAACGTATAAACAATTCAACATACTTACATAACATTTTTTTACATGTTTAAAGTAACCTATTGCTAACAAACAAGATTGTAGTAATATTTCTCAAAAACTCTAAAATTACTTGTATCCATATCAGCGTATGAAATATTTCATAACTGCAGCAAACGCAGTACTGGTAAACGAAATAAATTCTGTTTCTAAATCCATCATGCGGCTCTTTTTAATAAAACTGGTTCGGACTTGATTTATACGTGTTTTGTCTGGTCGGAACAGGATGGCGCTTGTAATATCTGGCTGAAACCGGTTCACGCCAGTTTCAACCACAGTTTTTCGCTTTTCATTCCATATTGCATATTGCCCTAAACAAAATATTTAATAATTTCTTGTTTTCTAATTTTCTAAATTGATAATAGCTCTTTAATCAAGGGCATCATAAACTTATTTTATAAGTTGTATAGTTGCCATATTGATGACAATGCTGACACATTTTTTTATGAATTCTATTAAATCGGCATAGAGAGTTTTTAGTTGAAAAAGTCGAAATAATAATATAAGTGTTACGCTAAACAAAAACAAAACAAATACCACGTCGGTTCTTACCTCTAAATTTGCTACCCTTTTTAGTTTGATTAAGCCAATCTCTTATTTTTCATGATTAAATTTTACCAAGCTTACTACTATTTTTATTAAGAAAAGGCAAAATATTCACTCAATCTGACTTTTGGCAATAAAATCGTCTATTATATCCGACACTTGTACTGCGTCCTTGATGTGGGGGAAAGTATTTATCGTTAAAGAGAAGCACTTGTTAACTTGCGATAAATACAATGGATATTTAATTTTTAACGGTTTGTTCGGTTAAATTAAAACTTTGCAATCAAAAAGAGTCGAACTAGGTGTATTTAGGTCAGAAACTGGGTCTCATACAATAAGTTTTGTTTAGCAACAAAGACAGCTCTTTCAGGGTTTATAGTGCAAAACTTTAGTTTGAGACTAGGTGAAATTGTACAATACTGTTCCTTATATTAATTGATTTCTTTATTCCTTCAATACGGCAACTCTAACCTTAGACAGATAATACGAAGTCAAGATTCGAACAAAAAAACTTAACGGTAAATTTACCTTGACAACTTAACGGTTAGCAAATACACTTACGCTCATTCCAGCCTACGCAAACTCTCATCAACCCCTCAAACGGCTCCCAAAAAGACTGAACAGCCATTTCCAACTACTTTTCTCTAATGAACAAAAGTCCAAATGTTTCCCGCGGCCATAAGACTCGTCCGACAAAGAAGAACTTTTCAATATCGTGTCGCTACATATTTTAGTGGAAGACGGCGAGATGTCGAACTTATCTCGACTAAGATGCAGTGATGGGAAGAGTTTGAGTTATCGATAGAATTATTATTTAGGTTTAAGGCGCAATCCTATGTCTCAAGCAGACCGTTCAATACTACACGGTTCGCGACACGCCGGTGTTTGCCTGCTTTTTGGACCTGTCAAAGGCATTTGACACACTGTCATACGACTTGCTATGGCAGAAATTGCATGTTGACACGGATGTACCGCATGAGATCACCGCGATATTTAAGTATTGGTATGGCAACCAAAGAAACAGTGTGAAATGGGCAGGTACATACTCAGATGTGTACAGAATGCAGTGCGGGGTGAGGCAAGGGGGATTAAGCTCACCCAAGCTGTTCAATTTGTACTTGAACAAACTGATCGAGGAGCTCAGCAGCACTCATGTTGGATGTCACATAGAGGACGTGTGTATCAACAATTTAAGTTATGCTGATGACTTGGTGCTTCTGAGCCCCTTCGTCGGAGGTTTGAATAGTTGTTGCGTATCTGTGAGACCTACGCTGAAGCCCATGGGCTCAGGTACAATGCAGCCAAGAGCGAGCTCCTGCAATTTAAATCGGGCATAAAATGTTATAAAATGCAGCCGGTTACGCTATGCGGTGTTCCTTTAAAAAGAGTAGACAAGTTCAAGTACCTGGGCCACTGGGTCACGGAGAACATGTCTGATGTCGAGGACATTGAACGAGAGCGCAGGGCGCTGTGTGTACGCTGCAACATGTTGGCGCGCAGGTTTGCAAGTTGTAGTAAAGAAGTTAAGCTGACTTTATTTAAAGCCTATTATTGTCAAACCTTCTACACGTATGGCCTGTGGACCAACTTTTCGCAGCGTACATACGGCGCGCTGCGGATTTAATATAACAACGCATTCAGGGTGATGTTTGGGCTGCCGCGACATTGCAGTGCTTTGACAATGTTTGCGGAGGCACAAACAGACTGCTTTTTTGCGATTTTAAGAAAAAGATGTGCCTCGCTTCTCAGTCGCAGTCTCCGCAGCCCTAACAGAATCCTGAGAGTGTTGGCGCAGCACTTGGACGCACCGCTGCTGCAGCGCTACGTGCAGCTGCATGCGCCTGTAGTCGCCACGCCCCGCCGGCTATAAATATATTTTTTCCCATTTGCTATTTTATAATGTACTAACACTTGTATAAGACATTGTTACTAATACCCATATGGATTCTGTTCGAAATAAAAATATTAATTTTTTGAATTTGAATTTGAAATAAGACTTGCTACAAAATAGTTACTACCCATAAGAATTACACACAATACTGTTTGTTAATTCATATTAATACTTCATATAGTAGGTACAAAGGTATGATATCTGTCTATTTAGTTGCTACCCAATATTATCTACTTAATCCTAGTTTGAGGTTCAATCTACGTGTTTAACTTGAAAAAGGGTTAACTTTAAAAATATTATAATTCTTGTAAAAAGGTACATTTCTTACTTAAGAGCCTTACATAGAGTTGCAAACATCAATAGACTTTTTTCCTATTTCGTTTATAATAAGATATTTTCAATAGCCACATACATACCGGTCATTAAGTTATTGAATTATCAACAACTTTTTCAAGTTGTAATTCTGTAGCTCTGCCTAGCCCACTCTGGGAATACAGGCGTGAAGATAAGTTATTGATAATCGCAGGAGTTATCGTATTTTTGAGTGGAGACCGCAAATCGGCAAACGTAGGGTAGGACGCCCTCCGATTAGGAGGAGCGACGATCTTCGCAAGGTGGCTGGCAAGAGCTGGATGAGAGTGCCTACGAATTAATTGTGCTCGTTGGCGGGCAATGGGAGAGGCCTATGTCCAGCAGTGCACTAATATAGGCTGATGATGATGATGATGAAGTTATTGATCTATTATAGCATTTATTGACAACATAACATTATTTATTTATTTTATTGTGGGTAATCAATGTTTGCACGGTAAATATACATATTTGATCATTGTCATAATATTTGGGTAAAAACAGCAAATATGCTGTGTGTTTCAGTTATTTAAGAAAAGTAAATATATAAATAAAGAGTCCGCGTGGTTGCCGGCTTAGAATTGTGCCGCACAATTCTAAGCCGGCAACCATTTGTGCCACTCCATGTCTTCCCGTGGAAGTCGTAAGAGCGTTAGGCGATGGGCTTTCTACCTGTCACTAATATACACTGTTAAATATCTTAGCCTAATTGTGCAAATTGTGTTTACAGAGTTATCAACAAGTTTTTAGAGTTGTTGGTAATTCTGTAGCCTACCCCACTCTGGGAATAAAGGCGTGAAGGTATATATGTATGTATGTACAAATAAATATTTGTGTTTTTTATTTCTACCGATAAGATGAAAAACCACAAAAATATTAAAATATATCGACACTGAAGCGATCGCTTCACTAGTAAGCTATCTCCTCCCGCTGTCTGAACCAAACTTGGGAGGGCGCTGCCCAAAATCTTAGGAAATAAACCCCACTTATCCAACGTGTACTCGTGAACAAAATTTATTAGATGGACCTTTTTCTTGGGCTTTTATATGGAATCTCATCCATTCATATTGACCTTCTTGGACCTTTGGGTAACGGTGGGCGATGTGTCAAAATTTGTTTCCGTTCAAAAATTCATTGAACTGACAATGTTGGAATTTTCGCTTACGTATGTTTTGAGATTAATATTGTTAAAAAAAAAGACATTGGTTTGACTTGTAGAAATGAAAGACTGTCTAATTGAGCGTTAGGCTGCACTCAGAGATTAATGACTATTATTACCTAGGACTTGACAGAAGCGCGTGGAGCTAGCCCCATGTGCTTCTGTTTAATCCACTAGGGAAAACACTCTTTTACCTCTTGTCTTGTCGTCTTATTTCTACACCGGAACACAAAAATGTGAACACTGATGCTTCGCGGTAGCGATCCGGATGGACCCTAAGGTCCTACCACCACCTAAATGATGTCCATCAGGTGCCCGCGTCGCGTTTACCAGCATCAGATAATAAAGTTTAAAAAAGTTAACATGACATTCAGGGCTTATATTGGAATAAAAACCATATAGCTTTTGACGTGTTAATCTCGTGCTATAAACATTATGATAGCTCTTATTTACTCTCGGCCGACATTAATGGCGGCCGAGATGCAAACAATAGGTAAGTACCAAAAGTTGCATGACAGAGTTAATAATGTTTGGGTTATTATTATGACGTAGCTATGCAGTTCAGTTTACACTGAAAGAAGAGGACAGAGCTATACAAATAGTATAGCTCTGTCTTTTACGCTCAACGTAAAATGAACTTGTGGGAGGGCCTTAGGGTTTACTTGTGGGAGGACCTTGTGCAGGGTCCGTCCGGGTTGGTACCACCATCTTATCCATTAATCTACCGCCAAACAGCAGTGTTCGCATTGTTGTGTTCCGGTTTGGGGATAAGACAGCCGGTGAAATTACTAGCATAGAGGCATTCCATCTTAGTCCTCAGGGTTGGCAACGCATTTGCAGTCTTAGGATTGCGGTCTTGTGAATGCGAATGTCTATGGGTCACAGTTTCCACTTACCATCAGGTGGCCTGTGTGCTCGTTTGCCTTCCTATGATATAAAAAAAAAAAAAAAAAAAACTGCATAGCCATGTCATAATAACCTCACAGAGCAGCATTCGAATTTCAACTCCCATATCGGAACCGACCAGTGTCCTGACTTCTGGCCGAATGGTGTCGTGTTCCGGCGGTTTCAGTTTGGCAAAACAGAACCATGCTGTTCTGTCACCTCAGTGTTAGTTTTAAGTTTTATATTTTTATGTAAGTCTATAAGGTATTTGTAACTATGGGCCTCGTTGCCTGAAATAAAATTTCTTATTATTATATTATTATATCATAATTTTTAAATCAGCGTCGTAGTAAACTTGGTATTCTAGAATGTTTCATAATTGCATTCCGCAATAATTTATTATTTTTAATGAGATGGAGGCTGACATTTTTAATCTTGCGTTGAAGCCGGTTTAATATTGCAATTAGGAGGCAAATTTTACATAGCTACGTCGTCTCGAGTCGGGAATGCGCTTTGGAATGGACTGCAATCGATTTTAATGAGTGTTACTTGAGGTACAGTTGAGTGCTCTGTTTTTATGGAATAGCATCACTTTATGTTAAAAACATACAAATTTAAAACCCGAATGGTGAAATTGATAAGTCAGTCTTTTTTTTATACAAAAACTACTATTAAATGGAAGCTTGTTTGGCGTTTGTGACACAGTCGAAACGTCACTTTTCATTTTTTTATTTATTAATATGGTTATAATAATTATAAGGTTACCGTGTGAATCTGTGTATGAGTTGCCACAACATTGGGGGTTTCTAATTTCTACCTATTTAGTAGTTGTTTATTATTTAAATATTATTTGTATTTATTGTACCTATTTTATGCTGTACATCTACGTGCATGTGTCTTCGACGTTCGTGGAAGTATACGGTGAGTATGGATAGTGTAACAATAATAAATACAAATTATTCAAAATATCCTATCTTGTCTTATTGGATTAAAACCACCTACCCACTAAGCGAAAAAAAATACCTAAGTAGGTATTTTAAAAACGTAGGACAAAGTATATTTAAATTCATAAAATAAACTAACATTATTAAAGTAAAACTTAACTTACTTATAAAACGATTTTAATTCAAAATAACTACTTCTTTTAGGTATATTGCTAGGATTTCAATTTTTTAATTTGAATGCCATCTACCGACGACCAAGTAAACTAACACTAACGAGGAAAGACGAAAGCAATTGTTGTCCACGGCAGTTTACAGCGGCATCTCGTAGCTTATGTCAAAACGACAGTAGTAACAGCAACAACGGTAACACATTGACTATAGCGCCCTCTATTGATGGGAGGGATAGTTTCTTCCTTAAGTACGGCACTGAGCACAGTTTACAGCGGCATCTCGAACCTATCTCAAAACGACAGTTGTGAAAGCAACAACGGTAACCCAGCGCCCTCTATTGAAGGGAGGAATAGTTTCTTCCTTAAGTACGGCACTGAGCGCCTTAGAGCTAGATTGAATACATCAGTCTCTTAGTTCCAAGCTTGATGTATAGATGGCGCTCAAAAAAAGATTCTTAACATTATTAACGAAATTCAATTGTGTAAATTATTATTGTAATAAGTTTATACTATTAACCTTTAATTTACTTTAAGAGTTTTTATTTCATAGCGATGTCGTTTTGTGAGTTCGTTCTAAGGAATGTTGCATATTAAAGGCTGTCTCTTATTTCATAACTCTTTTCATTAGCAAGTCGTGCATAAGCATGCTAAATGAAAAATGCTCGACAAAAAGGACTGTCGGCGGCCATATTTATTTTAACCGTTGAGCCGTGAACTGAACGATAACTTGCGGCTTGTTCCAGTTGGACCGGGACGCAGAAAATTTACTTTTTTCCAGCAAAAATTGACTTTTCCCCAGCGATTTTTTACTTTTTACAGCAACATTTTACTTTTGTTGTGAGGCTTTTTGGAAAAAGTTGCAGATGTGAGCTCTGCTTTGTCAGCGCACGTGCGCTATGTATTTTTCATGAAAAATTCTCGGTGCGATGACGTGCGAATGTAACAAGTCGTTTCAGTCGAATAAGATGGGAGGACTCTTTTTCTCTGGTTGGTGTATTATCTTAGCTCTTAAAGGTACATCGAATAATTATTTCAGCAATTTAAAAAAAACAAGGTTATTGGGAAACAAATTATTTAATAAATACACTGAAATAACGAATCACTTTTGAAAGTGTTTTAGTACAATTAGCGTTATGGCTCATGATTCAAGTCATTTTTTATTTATTTTTTCTAAAGTTCGGTCTCGAAGTAAAAGTTAAAATAAATGTTGACTAAACATAAAGTTAAATGCAATTAAAAACTTAATATTAGTTACCGTTATTTTTGGTATCAAGCAGCTAAAACTTAACTAAGATAGGAATAAAAGTGTTTTGCGTTATATTTCAATAATCATAATGTTAACTATTTCGTAGAAGTGTGTTTATTTTTTTACAAACTTTTATTTAACTAGCAATGTATGTACAGGTCTATCCACGAGAGTTGGCACGAATGGATTGACCTAAAGTAATGTCACTTGTCACTGTGAGTGGCAGTGTGAGTGCCTTTCTTATACAGGGGCCTCCTTATATTCTGTAAACACGTACCTAACACGTTCTCGTTGTTAAGGAAAAAAAAAAAATCTGCACCAAGTATCAATGTTAATCCTTTTAGTAATTTTTGAAGTCCATTGTATTTAAAAAAAAACATAAATATTTTTATTTGTGAAGAAAGGTGATGGCGTGTTCGAATAGTAAATAATCTAAAAAGGATCAGACCGAGGAGTCCGTCGTCAACAGAGTTTTAAATTTATTTATAATATACTGTCTTATCCTGTTTTCATACCGACGCCGCAATTAACAAAATAATGGCGAAAAGTTTCACGACATCGTCATTACGCATGAAAAATGTTTATATTTTATTAATTTGTAAAATGCAAAATGCAGGCTAGATTACGAAGTAAGAACTTACATAGATAAGATTACATTGTGCTTGATAACCTTCTTATTAGAATGACACTTCACTCATTTTTTACTGTCATATAAGCGACAAACAATACTTATACCGTAATGTAATTTTATCTTATTCTCAAAATGACTACACCTACTTTTGGACGAGGAAAAACATTATCGGGACAGTCTCGAGAAATAATTTTTAACGTTTTTAATTATTTTAAACAAAAAACTAAAAATGCTGAAGGTGGATTTCTAAAAATTCAAGAGTTATACAAATTAACGTCTGCGGCGACTGGGACATCAGAACGAAGTGTACAGCGAATCGTTAACTGTATCTGCAAAAATGCGACTGAGGGATCGACTTCTAATGTGTTCGTGACACCCGGTGAAAAACGATCACGTTTGTCGAAAAGATCGGAGGTGGACAATTTTGATTTAAACGTCATCCGAAGGTGTATTTACGATTTTCACAAAATACACAAAACACTACCAACTATTAAAACATTACACAAAGTTTTAAAGGAGTCGATAGATTTTCCTGGCAGTGTCAGTTCTTTATTACGACTGGTACATAAAATGGGATTCCGGTGGAAGAAGATTCAGAACAACAGGATGCGGATAATTGAAAATGACAACTTTCGTTACAAAAGATTTATGTATTTACAAAAATTACAAGAATATAGAGACCAAAAACGGCCTATTGTGTATACCGATGAGACCTACGTGCATAGCACTCATACTACGCCAAACGCATGGACTGACAACAGCAACAGTGGCATCAGAGTTCCCATATCAAAAGGGCAAAGACTTATAGCGGTTCATGCTTGTACAGAGGAAGGCTTTGTAGAAAATGCTTTGCTGACATTCAAATCTAACCAGAAGTCTGGAGATTACCACAGTAATATGAATGCTATAAATTATCAAAAATGGGTGAAGGAATATTTGTTACCGAATTTAAAGCCCAGAAGCGTCCTTGTCGTCGATAACGCTCCTTATCACAACGTTCAGGTGGATCGAGCTCCAGTAAAAAACGCAAATAAAAAAGAGATGCTGACCTGGTTAGATAAAAATAAAATATCATACCCAAAAAGAAATACTAAAATCGTTCTGTACAAAATAATTAAGAAACATAAAGACACAAAGAAAACTTACAAGTTAGATCAAATACTGCGAGACCACGGTCATTCTAGTACACTACGTCTTCCACCTTACCATCCAGATTTAAACCCAATTGAGATGTTGTGGGGGATTATAAAAGGTAAAGTAGGGACAAGGAACGTCACTTTTAATATGAACGAAGTTCAAAAACTATTCATCGATGAAGTTCATGCCGTTAAAACAGAAACGTTTCATGATACTTGGAGAAAGGCCCAAGAAACAGAGCGTTCGTACGAGTCTATGGAACACCGGCTAGACGACCTTACTGATGGTTTCATTGTTAATATAGGTGACAGCGAGGACGAAGAATCTTCAACATCTAGTAGTTCAAGTGATGCAGAGTCGGATTAACAATTTTTTAAATAAATTTTATAGTCAGGTTATGCATATGTATGTACAGTCGAGTTTATAAATATGTGTACACTTTTTTACCTACTCGAATGCGGTCGCTAACAATTAGTTTGCAAACGCATTCGACTAGATAAAAAGGGTACACATATTTATGAACTCGACTGTACAGTCAGCGTCAAATAGTTTGTAGCAGTCAAAGTGGTCGAAAAGTTCGGTACATCATACTAAATGTATCCTATACCAAACTATTTGACCACTTTCACTGCTACAAACTATTTGACGCTGACTGCACATAAACCACAGTCAATTAACCCACTTAGCCCGACTAGGTGTTATAACACCGCTCAAATTGATTAAACCCACTTAGCCCGACTAGGTGTCGTAGCCCGAATAGGTTATCAATTTGAGCGGTGTTATAACACCTAGTCGGGCTAAGTGGGTTAATGCATTTGTACATATGAGGATAAAGTATTTACATTAATGGTGTTGTTTTAATTTAAGACTGATAGATCTATCAAACCCATCAATCCCAGGACCGCTGCTTAGAAGGCAACTCCCGTTGACAACGTTGTCAAAGATTTTTCATACATTTTATTCATGATGAAAGTAGACCTTAGTTTACTAGATTTATCTTCATGGATGGTTTGCGTGGCACTGCAGTATACTACGTTAGGTGTTCTTGGTTTCCAAAGGTTTCTTATTTTGGCGGGTATGCCAGATTTTCTTAGACACAATTATCGTAATTACTTTTTGCATCAACCTGTATTTAATAATTATGTCATGCACACATAGACATTTTCATTCACTCGTTCAATCCATTCGTGCCAACTCTCGTGAATATATCTGTATGTACAGGACAAATCTTGCACGTTAAATCTGACCCACTTCCCGTCTACGGAATGGACTGAAATTTGGACCACCTATGTAAACCCGATGACAATGCAATATTATGGTATCTAAGAGTTGATCTGATGATGGAGTTGGAATAAGGCGACACACTCTTCGTTATTCTTACCGTAGACTCAACGTGTTAGGACTGAATAGTTTGGTTTTGATAAGCAGATAAATATTTTGCAAAAAAAGTACTTACTAAAAAACTTGTGACAAAAATGAAATTTCTGACAGAAACTTATTTATTGTTTGAACAAGATAACAAGACCACAAAGACAATATTTAAGAAAGTTTAACCAATTCTACATCTTTTGTTGTTGTAGTAGAAGTTTACTGCGTCAATAAGGAAATATTTAATAGACATACGAATAGAAATAGGTTAACTATGTTAAAGGTTAAGTTCAAAATACAAATCAAACGTCGCAACCATGTGGAAATGCACGATATCGGCCAACTACCGAAACCGTTCCACTAGACCAAGCGAGAGTACTTCAAACGGGTCTACACTTTACCTACAACCAACGCTGCATGTACAAAGTAAGCTATATGAAATTTGAACATGTTGCAATGGAAACAGGATTACATTTTGAGTAGCTGACGAATTTCACTTACGATGTTTTAGATTTTTATCATCGGTTTTAGTTGGTACATATTGGCTGTTTAAGTGGTGGACAGTTAACTAGACGTATGAAAACCGGTCAAGTGCGAGTCAGACTCGCGCGTCAAGGGTTCTTTGCTGTTTCACAGTAGCTAGATATTATTACATTCCAATTTTAATTCGATTTCGAATGGAATCCGTGCGAGA
Organism: Acleris emargana; assembly: GCA_927399475.2. Taxonomy (NCBI): domain Eukaryota; kingdom Metazoa; phylum Arthropoda; class Insecta; order Lepidoptera; family Tortricidae; genus Acleris; species Acleris emargana. The sequence continues at coordinate 4,014,736 of OV656839.1, read as the reverse complement.
CTGCGAGCCCAATTCACCCTTGACCAAATATTAGTATTTGTTTTTTTTTCAGGGCTTTCGCTATAACCACATTTATTTTGAGGCTTGTATGCTTATCAGTTTTTATGATACAACAAAAATAAAAATACATTTAAAAATATCTTGTACTTCCCTTTGTATTTCACTTTTGACGACGCGTTGGCCTAGTTGGTAGTGACCCTACGAAGCTAGCGCTCAAATCCCAGTAAGGGCAGATATTTGTGTGATGAGCGCGAATATTTTGTTCCCGAGTCATGGATGTTTTTTACTTGTGGGAGGACCTTGCGCTGGGTCAGTCCGGGTTGGTGCAGTGCATTGTTCAAAATGTGGTTACGGAATTATCAACAAGTTTTTAGAGTTGTAGTTAATTTTGTAGCTCTGCCTACCCCACCCTAGGAATGAAGGCATGAGTTTACATAATATGTATACTACTCAAAACAAAATAGGGGCCACGGTATATTCTGCATACAAAAGAACTGTTTTTGGAGAAGGATTATTATAACAAATTTTAACCTGTAATTTTTGAATTTAGTATCATTAGTAAGCTGCAATGTTCAACTTACAAGCGAGGTTTTTAATTTCTTTGACATTTCTTTTGTTTTTACCGTGCGTGTGGTTTTTTTTAAAGTTGCTTTTTGCTCATTTTGTATGAAATTAGAAAATTGATCTAAAAAACCACGTGCATGGTAAAAACAAAACAATTGACAAAAAAAAATAAAACACAACTTGTAAGTTGAACATTGCAGCTTTCGAATGATACTAAATTCAAAACTTTCAGGTTAAAATTTATTATAATAATCCTTCTCCGAAAACAGTTTCTGTCTGTCTGTAGTTTCTTGCGGCGCTTCTTCTCCGCAATGATGGTCTTGTCCGAAGCGCTGGTAGATTCACTGTACATTACCGACGTGTAAAAGAGCCCGCATGTGGCCAATTTACTGAATAAATATTTTGAATTTTGAATTTTGAATTTTGAGTTCTTTTGTATGCAGAATATACCGTGGCCCCTTTTTTGTTTTGAGTAGTATATTTTATTAAACAAAGTCGCTCCCGCTGTCTGTAAGTTAACCCGTGATCGGATAAAAAATACACGAACTTAAATATTTGTGATGCTCTGAGCCTCTAACGGAACAAATTAGGTTTACCAGTTATGAATCCTCTGAAAAATCGAATTGTATGTTGTGTGTCGCAAATTATATAGAACAGTTTTTAAGCAACAATTGCCTATCAAACGTTACAGACGTTTTAATTTATCACATAACTACACTCAGGGCCAAAAAAAACGGGTCAGAGTGCGTTTTTCATACAAACGAGGCTATTTCGAAACCTTGGTTCCTGACCAGGGGTTGTTTTGAATAAGGTTTAATGGTGGATACTCCGAGGTTCAATAGAGGAAGTCAAATGTTCTTTAGATACCTAACTTTTCTCACAATCAGTTAACACCACAGCGAGAGAGTTTTTGGATTTCCCTATATGTTATTGCCATTTTAGATGTTTTTCTGAACATGATCATGGCGTTAGCCACAGATTCAATTATTTGGGTATCCTAGGCACTCTGGAAGTCCTGTATCGATGCTCAGTGTATCCATCATCAGATTTCACTAAAAGCATCCCCTGGCGAGGAACCAAGGCTTCTAAATAGCCTCTTTAGTATGAAAAGCGCACTCTGAACCGTTTTTTTTGGCCGTGAGTGTAGCAACCCGCCCTCGCTTTGCTTAAGTTTACGTGAGTTTCTGTAACACCCGTATATAAAACAAAAAAAATGAAAACTGCTTTATAATTTGTCGCGTATTTTGAAAGATTTAAGAGTTCATACAGAGAGACAGACGGCAGGCAGCGACTTTGTTTTATATCATGAAGTACTTATTTAGGAATGTTAGTAGGTACAGTCACGAGATTAATTTTGGTAGATACCCACCTTAGGTCCAAAGTCAATCTGACATTCTACAACAATAAGGTTGAGTTTCCTACAAGTTACAAATGACCTGACGTCTCTAATGACATTGACGACTTCAAGCACATTTTTCTTGAAATGGGTCCCAAATTAACGCTCGTGACTGTACATACATTAATATTTATAACATATCACATACATTGAACCACTAAGCCATTCTCAAACGTATTCTAGAGTCCAATTTGTTCTGAAGTCTGTTTATTCCGTAAAGTGCGTCGCAATCCATGCCAATGTGACAATCCTCTATTTTATGCCCCGACAAAAATGATCCAAACTTATTGCTTTCTTGCCTAAATTCTTGTCTATCATGCTTATTTATTTGATGTCTTACATTTTCGATGATATTTTGTCTCAGAATACGAGAATTCTGCTTAAGTATATCATTCATTACACTTCGTACCCTTATTCCATTCCATTTTATACTTTGTATGGGCTATCTCGCAACCATGTCGTTATCATAATATCCTTGATGCTATTGTTTCATTGTCAAGTGGACATACTGCGTTAAAATGCATTTTTTTTATAGCCCAGGAAGGCAAAATAGCACACAGGCCACCTGACGGTAAGTGGAAACTGTGACCCATAGAAATTCGCATTAACAAGACTGCAATCCTAAGATTGCAAATGAGGACTAAGATGGAATGCCTCGCTGGATGCTAGGCATTGGAAATTATCAAAGTAATGTAGAAATATTTTTGATCCTTAGATAATTTTGTTACTTGTTTTGGCCTAAAAAGTGAAATATAGGTCCAAGCCAGATGATTTTCGACATAGGTTATAAATTTATTCCGTAATATGGACCATATTTCTCAAATCTCTGTAACGCCATGATGCCGCAGTAAGCCATACATGTTTTAAAATCCTAACTTGGTTAGGTTAGGTAAATGCTAACAACTAGGCTAATGTGTCAAACGATTGAATTTTTAAACGACTCTAAAAAGGAGGTTCTCAATTCGACTGTTTTTTATTTGTTACCTCAGAGCTTTCGACTGCATGAACTGATTTTAATGATTTTTGTTTTCTTTGAAAGCTGGTTCTTTTTATTGGTCCAATTTTTATCAAAGTGAAGATCTGATGATGAAATCCATATGGAATCGACGGAACTCTTCAAAATTTATAGACATTCCTACATCGATTAAGGTATTTTTCCCCTGCCGTAGACTCAATTCACCTGGGTTAATTCACCTGGATGAACTAAGTGCACTAATTAGTAGATTTGAATACCCATAGGTGATTTGATGTTAATTAAGTACACTAATTTGTAGACTTTAATACCCTGACGCTTGTAAATAGTACTCTTTTTCTACTTTATACACCCAACAGGTGAATCAAGTATACTTAAAGTGTACTTTATGCTCCACTTCCCAGCGATAGGTGCATTAGGTATACCCTTTGTCTACTTAATAAATATCTAATGATTCTATATGCGATCTTTTCACACAGGTTTCTGCAGGCCTAATATGGTCGGGTTTATCGACGCAATAAAGTGTGGATAAAACAACCGTCACTCTCGCACTTACCAACTTGTTAGAAAAAGATGATTGTTTTGTCCACATTTTATCACGTTGATAAATGCGAGTATAATAGCCTCTGGCCACTTAAACAACCAAGATAAATTAAAGTACATAATTATAATTATTAAATGACATTTAGTAAATTTCAATTTATGGACACAAAACCCCCTGTCATTACATAACACAAATACAATACCTGTATAGTAATAGAACCACTACACTTCCTGTTGCAACATCGCCACCAAAATGCACCACTGGCGTAATTTTTTTTTTTGTAAAATTGTCGGCCTTCGTTTAATAGGACTACACCTCGCCCTCTTTTTATAAATGTAAATTCATTCATAACTGATTCTTGACGACAATCCACAAGCAGACAGTAATGAAAGACAATAAATGACATTTATTAATTATAATGTACCTACTTCACTTTATCTTGGTTGTTTTAGTGGCCAGGAACGAAAATGCGAAAAGATCGCATATCGAATCATTGCACTAATGCACTATCGCTGGAATTGGAGCATCAAGTACACTTTTAATACCTACCTATACTGGATTCACCTGTTGGGTGTATAGAATAGACGAAGAGTATACCTAATGCACCTATCGCTGGAATTGGAGCATCAAGTACACTTTTAGTATACTGGATTCACCAAGGTGAATTATGTATACTGATAATAAAACATTGTACTTTTAAAAACAATACTGGTGAATTACGTCTACTAATCAGTGCACTTAGTTCATCCAGGTGAATTAACCCAGGTGAATTGAGTCTACGGCAGGTATTTTTCATTGTAACTCGTGTATTTGCTTTCGGATAGCATTATTTGGTGAAGTGAAACTGATGATGAAGACCACAGATGGCCACCGGAACTCCTAAACGGTATATATTTCAAGGGTGGCGACAAGATATTTTGATTAAGATAATTGAGCGACTATGACGAAGCATATTTAGGTTTAAAGCTTGCAGTGAGATTGAATTTTTCTATAGTGTCTTATTAATTTAGAAGTGGGACTACATAACAGTATAATAATAAAATTATGATAACAAAAATTTATAAAATAAAATAAATGTAAAAAAAAACTCTCCTACAAAAAGCAAAAACGTAGTTCTTTTAAGATGGTAGGTGATAGGTCAGTCCAACTGAAGTTGGCGTCCTACAATATACTCCTTCCTCCTTTAACCAAAGGCAGTCTTCAATACTATTATCTATCATTACCTACCATTTAAAGAGAAGTTATTTTTTGCTGTTTGGAAGAGGGCTTTTGTTTTTTTTAAACATTTTAATTATAACTAACTATGGCAATAGGAATAAATCATAATCCATTTTTCTGTACTGATCATCTTTTTTATCTTTATTATTACAAAGTATAAATAAACTCGCACTGCAAAGTCAATCGCCCGATGCGAAAATTACTAGATATAATTTATTACCCGGAAACTGACATGAGAACTTTTTATCCCGGAAAATCGCTAATTCCCGAGGGCATCTCGATAAACAACTGCGACATTGATGGAGTCGCGAGCAAAAGCACAAGGGTATAAAGGCGAGTTTACTTTAACTTTTTAACCTCCGACAAAAAAGAAGGGTGTTCAAACGCGTGTATCTGGGTTCATCCTTGAATGACCACACTCATTTCACAGGATGTTTTACTTGGCCGAATTTTCATTTGTTATAATTTTAGGTGGTCACAGATCGAACCTCATTTTGCAGAGGGGAAATGTCACTTGGCTAGGTTAGCCAATAGGGTATGACGGACTCTCAACCACCTCCGTCTCCTGCGAGAGCTGAAGTGGAAGAATACCATGTTGAACCTTGCCGCTGTTAACGGGGGTACATTGGGCTGATGACTATACCCCACTAGGTACCTGTGCCAAAGGGAGCGTTCGTTTAACACTCCAAACCCTCCCCCAGACGTGTTGGACCATACTTTGGGAGTCACAGATCTAGCCTAACCTACGTAACCTATGCTCAAAATAACCTAAGAATGATGAGGTTTCCACAGAAATTAACTTTCGATGAAATAATACATTCTATCAAACAAAGTGTCTGTCATTCATTACTACGAGCTGGCGTAGTTGTTAGTGACCCTGCCTACGAAGCTAGCGGTCCTGGGTTCAAATAACGGTAAGGGCAGATATTTGTGTGATGAGCGCGAATATTTGTTCCTGAGTCATGGATGTTTACTATGTATTTAAGTATATATTTCTCTATATAAGTATTTATATCGTTGTCTAGTACCCATAATACAAGCCTAGAGCTTAAATTGGGACTAGGTCAATCGGTGTGACATTGTCCCCCAATATTTATTATTATTATTATTATTGGTGGTTGCTGGGTTAGAATAGTGCCACTCCATGTCTTCCCGTGTCTATCTGTGGCATCGTAGCTCCCAAATTGCTGAATCAATTCTAATGCGATTAATTTTAAAAGAAAGCTAATTTAATCAGGATGGTTCTTAACTAGGTTTAGTGAATATCTGTTAAGTCATTGAAGAGATATCAACTCTGAAAGTGAGTATTATATCAGGGGATTTCACCTTCGACAACAAATAGGAGTGTTATGAGTTTGACGTGTATCTCTATGTGTATGTGTATAAGTATATCTGTGTCTATCTGTGGTATGTAGCTGCGAAACAGATGGGCCGATCCAGATGAGATTTCTTTAAAAGTAAACACATGCATACCTTCACGCCTTCATTCCCAGAGTGGGGTAGGCAGAGCTACAGAATTACCAACAACTCTAAAAACTTGTTGATAACTCTGTAACCACAATTTGCACAGTTAGGCTAAGATTTTTAACAGTGTATATTAGTGACAGGTAGTAAGCCCATCGCCTTACAGTACTACAAGTCTTTATTCCCTTAGTCGCCTCTTACGACTTCCACGGGAAGACATGGAGTGGCACTATTCTAAGCCGGCAACCACACGGCAATATAATAAAAGTAAACATTGATTACCACTCCAAAGTCACCCCGTTTTAAGTATACAAGCATTGGCCTCGGTCACAAATTAAGCATTATCTAAAATTCTCACGTCAAATTTAGCTTACTCTACCAAACGTGACATCGCCAGTACCGTCTAGTCAGTACTTTATAACACCCTGTATTTATTGTTATATAAAGCCACATCATTTATAACTCGGATACAACATAACTCAGTTCCTTTATGAAAAATACGCACATTATTTTACCAGCGAAAATATATCTCATTAACTCTTATACCAAAATAATATATGAATCGTATGTGGACATTATTACATGGGAATTTTTTAGGGTTTCGCAACGAAATGATAAAATGAAGCCTTAAATGCTATCATTTTGCTTTCTGTATGCCATGGTTCTCTGGCTTGTACACGGAATGAGTTATTGGTAGAGTGCAAAGCGGGTGGAGGGGGTAGCCTAAACGATCACAGCGCTCGCTACGGCTAAAATTGTCATTTTTGTCGCTGACTTGAGCTGTCAAATCCATATTGCAGTACATACAAATCTGCTTACAAACAAAGTTGTCTTGTACGCCGTTGCCGTGACGAAGTTTGGCGAACCACTCGGGCTTTGATAATACGAGTCAAATCTCCTTGGCGAATGTCTTCAACCTCAAGGACATGCCCAGCTGGCACCAATTTCTTGTCTTTATTCATCGTCTCCGGTTGGAAAATGATTTCGTGGGTGATGGCACGAAACCCCGTTTTAGTCACGAGTAGGCTCATTTCTCACTGAAAACAACAATTTTAATATTATTGGCAATAATGTTACTGACTACCATTGTCCAAAATTGTGTAATATAGTAAAATAACACAAGATTTCATTAATATTTTTCACAATATTTACTTACTTCTTGTTTGACAGCGGTGACAATGTTGTCCATAATGGCCGCCTGTCACGTGGCGCTGTCGTCGCGCTCGGTCCCAATAAGATTTGAAAGGTATCCTGCCTTTTGGCCGAAATATTTATGGCCGAATGTATCGTTTTCCAACTGTTTCATTTGCCAACTCGCTTTTTTTCTGTAACTGTAATTATTTCAGGATTTATTTTATTCGTGTAAAACCCGATAGGTTAGGTTAGGGTAGTTTTTAAAAAAATCCGACAAGACAATATATTCGGCCATAGGTACATATTTCGGCCAAAAAGTAGAGAACCGTTTTGAAATTAGGATATTTTGTGACAAAAATTTACTACCGTCAAAACTACATACATACATTAAATCACGCCTGTTTCCCAGAGGGGTAGGCAGAGACCACTTCTTTCCACTTGCTACGATCTTGACAAATTTCTTTCGCTTCTTCAACATTCATACATCGAGTCATGCACGCACGTCGGTTTCGGGTACTTAAGATTCGGCCCTTTCCCAGTATTTCTCCGATTTGATTCGAAAAAGTACGCCTAGGGCGGCCCCTTCCGACCCTTCCACTCACTTTCGATCTGTATATCTCTTTCGTCAATCTTCTTTCATCCATCCTTTCCAAATGACCGAACCATCGAAGCATGCCCTTTTCAATCTTAGTCACTACGTCTTCTTTCATTCCACATTTCTCTCTGATTTTTTCATTTCTAACTCTATCAATCAGTTTCACACCACACATACTACGCAAAGAACGCATTTCAACTGCATTTACACGACTAACATGCTTGTCCTGCCACACCCAACATTCACTACCATACATCAGGGTAGGGGCTAGCACTCCATTGTGAACAGCCAGCCGGGCTTTTTGTGAAACGCCCTGTCTGCTCACAAAGGAGTGCAGGGCCCCATTAATTTGATTCCCCGCATTCACCCTCCTCTCGATATCCTTCTCACACTTACCATCTCTTGTAAACATACTTCCCAGGTACATAAATTCGCTCACTTGTTCTACTAATTCACCATTTATATTTATCACGCACTCAGTCATCTCCTCATCCTTCTCTATCACCATGACCTTGGTCTTGGCAACATTTACTTTCATCCCCTTTTTCTTAAATCCCTCATTCATTACTGTCACCATCTCCTGCAACTCAAGTACCGATGGAGCAAGTATAACTTGATCATCGGCATATAAGAGGCATTTGATTAGCAACTCTTGCATACGCAAACCCTTATCATACTCTTTCAAATCCCACATACAACTGTCCATGAATAGATTGAACAGCCATGGTGAGGCAACACATCCCTGTCTAACACCTTTAGAGATATTAAACCAGGCCGAGTATGACCCATTGATCCTGACACAGGCTCTGGAGCCCTCATAAAGGGACCTCAAAGCCTGCACCAGGTTGCTGCTCACTCCATACATAGACAGCACCGTCCACAACTCCTTTCTATCTACCCTATCATAGGCCTTTTCCAGGTCCACAAAAGCACAGAAAACCTTTTGGTTCACAGCCAAGAACTTTTCTGTGATGGACCGTAGTGAAAAGACCTGATCCGTACATCCCATTCCCTTTCGAAATCCCGCTTGTACATCCCAGATTTTGTCATTCGTAACATTCAATACCCTTTCTATTAGAATCTTCGCATATACTTTGCCGACAACACTAAGGAGGCTGATACCGCGGTAGTTTTTGCAGTCTTGCTGTGACCCCTTTCCTTTATACAGAGGGACGATAACGGCCTTGACCCAATCTTCTGGGACTCGGCCGCTATTCCAACATGCATTGAAAAGACGGTACAACAGACTACCCACCAGGCCATCTCCTCTCCTCAGCATTTCTATCGACACTCTATCACAACCTGCTGACTTTCCCGCTTTCATACTTTTTAAAGCTTTCATGATTTCACTCATACTAATCACACTTTCATCTTCGCTACTTGCATCTTTACTCATGCTTTCTGGCTCACGACAAATATCTTCGCATTCAAACAAGCTTTCAAAATAAGTTTTCCATCTATCAAGCATTTTTTCTTCCTCACATATTAAGTCTCCAGACTCATTCCTCACCGCGCTTAATTTAGTTTTCTCTGATTTCCCCCGAGCCGATTTAATCAAGCTCCAAAAGAGTTTAATATTCGACCGGAAGTTGTCAGAGAAACTCCTATCATACTTTTCATTCAGTAAATCTTTCTTTCTAGCCACAACTTCTTTCACTCTTTTCTTTGATCTATTATACTCTTTTTTCTTTCTGTCGCTTAGATCTTGTCCTGGATCTACAGCTACAAAATCCAACCAACACTTTTTCTTCTCTTTCACGACATCATCTACCTCTCTATCCCACCATTCCGGACGTTCATTCTTACTTTTTCTTCTTTTTACTACACCGCATACTTCAGTGGCCGATTTGACCATGCCATTCTTCATAATCTCCCATACATTATTTACATTATTCTCGACTTCACTGTCATTCATTTTATTAACACATTCAAAACGATCTTTCAGCTTTCTTACGTATTCATCTTGTATAACTTCGTCATTCAGTTTCTCTACTTTTATCCTCTCTAACGCAGTTGTCGGTACGGGAACACGATGGCGCCAACGTGTGAACAGACCCCTTACTCGTGTTACCACTAAGTAGTGATCTGAACCTACGCTAACTCCTCGAAATGCTCTGGTATCTACAACTTTGTTACGCAACCGTTCATCCACAATCATCAAGTCTATCATAGACTTCTCATTCTGACGTCTCCACGTATACTGATGAATCTCTTTGTGATCAAACAAAGTGTTTGTCACGCAGAGATTCTTAGCCAAACATACATTGAGAAGGCATTTGCCATTCTCGTTCACTCGCTCATCACCATACTTACCCAGTACCGATTCATAACCATCCCTTTGCACGCCTGTCCAACCATTAAAATCGCCTAGCAAAATAATCCTCTCACCTAACCTAACCTAACCTAACCTAACCTAACCTAACCTAACCGTCAAAACTGTTTTTTTCTAAATTAGAACTTCTTTTGAAGACCCGGGGGAAAGTTTTGTTAAATGGAGCTGAAAAACAAAGAAACGCATCAAAATGGGCCTGAAATATATTTAATGAGCTGAAGATATCATTAAATTGGTCTTTGTATGAACTTAATTTTACATTATGGGCACCAAGTTGAATTCCATTGCATAAACATTATGTTACGGCTCGTTGCACTTACACAAACAATTAATTTAGCCTTAGTTGCTCATCAACACGTACGGACGTCTCATTGTATCATTCCGAATTATAGTAGAATAGCTAATGTTAGGGAATAATGATTGCTTAGTTTTTTTTTCGTTTAAGTGCTACTTTAGTTGTGAGAAAAAATGGGGCTTAAATCTGCTTAAGTTTTTTTTTTTTGATCATCTTATATAGCGCCAAATTTACTGTAAATAGAAAATTCTTTTTTACTTAATGTTTTTGACATTGTTGATGTCTTTGTAGTAACGGCTTTAATAGAACCCCACACAGAGTTTAATGGTTCGATATTCTTTTACTCGACTTTTTTTAGTTGTATTCAAAAATGGAGTCTTAAATTAATAAAACATAGTATTTCCGCAGATTTAATTCTAGATTTAGTTGGTAATCCTTTAGCCACTTGTCTTTCAAGTTCTAATTTAGTTTGTTAGTTTTCCCAAAAGAGAATTTTTAGTTTTTCATTACTTGTAGTTTTGCAATAAAATATGAAGTTCATGCAAATAGCTATTTTACCCTGGATCATCGTTGCTATAGTAACAAGGGCCATTTAAATTACTAGTTTAAACCGGTTTTATTGAAAGGTGCATCTCTAAAGCGAACCTGTAAAATAAGTAAGTCAAACCAATTTTTGAAATTTTATAAAAAATAAATAAAGGCTCTTTTGTCAAAACAGACATCGAGTAAATAATAAATAAATAAATATCAAGAGACAATCTCACACAAATTGACCTAGCACCAAACTAAGCTCTAGGCTTGTACCTATGGGTATTAAGCAACGATAAACTTACTTATATAGATAAATAAATACTTAAATACATAGAAAACTCCCAAGACTCAGGAACAAATACTCGCGCTCATCACGCAAATACTTACCCGTTCCAAGGATCGAACCCGGGACCGCTAGCAAAAAAAAAAAATTACAACCGGAGTGCAATTTAATAACTTCAGAACCGCCCACGCACGAGTCCGTTTCGCGCTTGACAGGTTTTATTTAAATTTGGCACACACGCCGCTGACGCTGTTCATTGCTTGCTGGACAGTAAATAAGGGAAACAATTTCGTTTTACATGGTTGTTGGCAGCGAGTTGTTAAGTATCTGATCGTAGGTTTTCGGGAAAGTCGAATATTTTTAACGTTTAACGCAGATAACGATTTTATAAGATTAAAGTGTCTGCGTGTATGTTTGTGGCATCGTGTCCCCCAAATAGACTGATTCGGACACAGTTTTGAAATGGAATTATGAAAATATAAGTTAAAAGTTGCTATTAAGTTTTGTAGTGTGTGTTGGGCGTTCATTTTTATTTCATCCCGGGGAATTTTGGTTTGCAAGTGAACAATGACAGACAATTTATGAACCAATAGAAATCGAGAAAAATAAATTAATTATATATTATATAACAAAGCATTAAAAGGAAAGGTACTTTGTACCGATGATGCTGGCAGCATTTTTTCGCTTATGTGCTAAACTTAAGGCTAAGCAAGGAAACTGCCAGCTCTTCAACCTCCGGCGACATCTATTAAGGGTATCACACACTAACCTGGAATAGTCCGTGTTTGAATACGACGAACTGACAAACATTTATCAACCATTTAAGGCAAGCCATAGACGGACTGCTTTAAGCAGTGCGGACCAATTGCACTTGGTTGCTATTGGTCGATTTGCAGTTTCAATGCTCTAGAAAGTGCAGATTGTCCAATAGCAACCAAGTGCAGTCGGTCCTGACTGCTTAAAGCAGTCCGTCTATGGCGGGTCTAAGTGCTAGTTTTTGTTGACTGCTTGGTCCCGCTTGCACGTAAATTTTAACCTTAGGTTAACCCCTGGTTATACGAGTAGGTTGATTTGTTAAAATTGACAGTTCTTGTATGGATTTGTCATTCTTTAATAATTTAACCTAGGTCTAAAGGTTAAATGTACTTGCAAGCGGGCCTTAGAGCTTACTCTTTAACCTATCGCTAAGCAGCATTTCAAAAAAAAAAAAACGTGTTAGGGTAAGATAAACGGTGAAATTACTAGCATAAAAGAATTCCATCTTAGTCTTCAGGGTTGGCAACATATTAATAGTCTTACTATTGCCTTCTTAATAATGTAAATATGATCTCAAATCCCATCGCACTTACCTTCAGATGACACGTGTGCTAGCTTGCTAGCTCTGAGTGTACGTATGCCATTTTAATTACACATTTTACATCATAGCAAAATAAACTTTTAATTTTCATTTACATTCAATCTAAAGGACCATAGGGTCATCACGCCGAATGAAACTGAATTATATTCTAGGCAACAACCACTATATTTCCCTACTTTGACACCTGCATTAATACCAGCCCTATTAAATGTTAAAATAAATCCAAATTACTACCTAATTTACCCAAACACGCGTCAAAAATTCACGCAGTTGTGTAAACGTAATAATTTTAAACATTAATTAGAGTTGAACTGAGTGCTACTCCGAAAACAACGTCAAAGTCACGTTAGCTATCTCTTTCTATTGATTTGATGTTGAATGTGGAGTGAAAGGGACGGGGTATTTGAAGTGTCGAACTTGGTGCTTTCTGGACGAGTCGTTTGGCACGAGCGTGTCATGAGTGCATATAAATTACATTAAACCATGGGCTTGAGCCTGTACATTTGTCTCTGTTTCACCAGGTGACTAGGGTGACAGAGTACAAGGGATAAAAGAGGACTTTGCAATTTGAAGTCGCGGTTTTGAGAGTTTAGACATGTCCGTTATTTTTTTATGCAACCAAGACTCTAGGTAGACCTTTTAACGTTGAGATGTTTTTCTGGAAAATGGACAGGAGCTGTATCAGATTTGCTTTAGCCTTCTACTGTAAATTCTTCTTTAAGTTAATCTTATTGTAAACTTTGTTTATTAATTTGTTTAAACTTTACCTACTACACTGTGAAAAGAAATAGGTACAAGTAAAACGGAACGGAGATTCAGCGACTGCGAGCCGGAACGAAACACGATTCGGACAATTCGTTGCTTAAATACAAAAGCGACACAAATCAAAATGTGTTTGTATTGCATTTAAATTCGGAATGCTATTTACTTTAAGTTTCAAATCAATCTATATTTATTTTTGATTTGTGGCGCTTTTGTATTTAAGCAGCGAATTATATAATGTGAAGTCTATATTGTCTGCTGACAAATGGAACGAAAGGCAATTTTTATTGAGATTCTATTGAAAAAAACATAAAATGCATCTTACAACCTGTAAGACGTCCAATGATTTTCATTTCTTTTGTTACTTGTCATATAGCTTAAAATACGATCTCTGTACTGCATAACATTGGTAGAGACTACTAAAAGGGCTACTCCGGCTTTACGTAAAAGCAATGAATTATATAAGCAGGCAAAAAAAACACACTAGTTTTAAAAACATAACATTTTATTTATATAAAAAAATAGCCAACAGTAAATCGTCGAAATTTTAATATAAGTTCATTAAAATTCTACCGGGTCACTCAAACGATGCGCACCCTACATAATAAGTATTCGCCTTAATAACTTTAAAGTGCCGTTTATGGCTCACGTGAGATGTACGTACATTTCCGCTTTTTACCATAATGCATTCTCCTAATTGTGTTTAATGTACTTAACTTATAAATTACGTTTCAATCGCTTTACGTGACTACATATAACTATATTTCCATTGTTTATAGTTTGAATAGCATTCGATTTGTCAAAGCGTCTCGAGTTTTAAGGTAACGTTTATTGAAAAAATATACAAATGACAAAAAACCTAAATAAGTAGATATTATGTCAAAATATATTTCAGGATCTATCGTGTTATGTATGTAGATGTAAAGTGCAACGAAAATAATAAGGAGCATCGACGCATTCTACCATAGGGTTGGTTATGCCTTTCGTTACTACTTTGGAAAAACTCGTATCTGATATTTCGAAATGTTTGATTTTGAACTCAATTTTCTTTACGTTTGAGTTTAAAATTATAGTCACAAAAAATGTGATACGAGGTTTTTTCAAAGCAATTACTATTTGTATTATTATGATTACAGTTTTGTGACTGTACTCTTGAGAACCAAATTACCATCAGTCTGGTGGCCTGTGAGCTCCTGTGCCTTATTTTTTTTGCTCATTTCTTATGTAGTCTAGGTCAACATAAATAATACAGAGATTTATTCACCAAGAATGGAGGGCATAGAGGAGACACCTGCTGCCTCACAAGCTAAAAAACTCAACAGTTTTTTTTTTAAACTGGTAGAAAAAACTCTACACGGCTCCTAATTTTCAAAAACGCATTATATCAAAAAATAGCTGAGGTAAGTTATTTCCATTTACCCTTAATTTAGTTTCTAGCACTTTTTACCCACTTGTATTTTCTATCCCCAAGCCTAACCACCCTGGGAAATGACTGCATTATACTTTTAATTAACCAATCATGCAAAATTGTTACAAGTAGGGTACAATTTTGCTCAAACTATTTCTATTATTTGCGCGTCCATTGTGATCATGTTTGCATGAAAACGGGAGCGCCCCGCCATTTTGCAAAAATAGGTTTGCCAAATGTATAATTTCCCTACTTTTTCATTTGGCAACCCAATATTTATATACATTTTTAGAATTTACTTCAGTACCATTTTATAACAATTAACAGTTGAAACTAAACTTATTTCAATTAAAATAAAACTAAGCTACTCATTTATTAAAAACGTAAATGATAATCACCAGTGATGGGAAATAGGTGAGCTAAAATACCTATTCTTTGCGAGAGGACATAATTATAGAGTGGTTACAACCGGATAAAAGTATATATTTTTTGGATTCCGGGTATTTGATATTTATCCGGGCACTGCGAATACTAGCCGTAATGTTGAATATACATTCTTTTCCTTATAGAATGTTTGTAAAGTTTGTAGTAAAAATGGTAACATTCCTGCCATAAAGTTAAAATTATAAGTAATCCGAAAATGTGAACGCCCATTTGCAAGTCATAAACAAACAATGCGTGGGAAAACCCATATTATTAGTCCTGCTACTACTTTTTAGAAATCTTGTATATTCCTTCTTTTCTCTAGCCCTTTTTACTAAAAACTAACATTAAACATGCCGTTCTTTAAACAAAACATGTCATGTTTTACATTACGATAATTACCCGAATAAATATCGAATACCCGGAACAGAAAAAAAAATAAAATATATCCGGTTGTAACCACTCTATATTATGTCCTCTCGCGAAGAATAGGTATTTTAGCTCACCTATTTCCCATCACTGATAATCACCACTATAAAAAGAACTCTAGCAGGTCCGCTCGCGGCATGGTCCCTATGACACTGGCTGCATTACCATCTTATAGAAACCTGTAGGTTTGGTTAGGTTAGTTTTTATAAAATCCTAAAATATTTATGGTTACAAAAAACAAAGCAGATTGGCTAATGAAAAGTTAAGAAACGATACATTTGGCAAACATTTTGCCGAAAGAAAAGTATACCCGTATGAAAACGCAAAATATGGCAAAGAATTTTGTACTATGACGTAATGACTAAAATAAAATATGTTACAAATGTGGTTACAGAATTATCACCAAGTTTTTAAAGTTGTAGGTAATTCTGTAGCTCTGCCTACCCCACTCTGGGATTACAGGCGTGAAGGTATGTGTGTGTGTGTGTTACAAATATTAAAGAGTGTGTGTATTCATTTTGAACGCACATTGTATCTAACTATAGTAAAGTTGTAATTAAGTACTCGTACTGTAAACGAGCAAAGAAGCACACTTAGTTTAATTTTAATATAAAGGTTTACTTTATTTAATGGTCGTCGTTGATAACTTGTTACTGATAAATTGAATTAATTTGTATGAAAAAAAAAATATTAAATCGAAATAGGTCTTTAAAACTCTTGTGATGAGTGGAATGAAAATATTATGACGCTGAAGCACTGGTACCCAAGTAATTTTCTTTTGTTTTTATAAAAGTAAATATTTTTAGGACTAAAAAGCCTTCATTTCAGCCTTCCATAACAAAAAACAGAAGAGAAATATTTTAATCCCATTACACAAGGGATTGCGGCCAAGGAAATGAAAGTTTTCTTAACAAATTGATTCGGAAAACCGCGTCCATTTGCCAGTGCTTTACGAATAACATCGTAGGCGTTCGGCTATTTCCGTAATTCGGGTGCTGTTGTTTGGTTAAATTAATGCAAGGCTTTACAACGGTTATAAGACTTTCTTATAGTCTTGTACAGTCACCACACGGGATGGTTGAGCCACTTGCCACGGTTGATAATTAAGCCGTGTAATGCAAATCGGGCATAATCGTGAAGGACACTCTAAACGTCGACAGATCATGGGCGTGCGTAAGGGACGCATTTACAACATAGAGTGAGCAACATATTCTTGCATATCACTCTTACGTATTGCTCCGTCCCTTACGCACGCACATGGTCCGCCGACGTGTAGAGGGGACATAAGACATCGTTGTGAACAATTGATAACGAATGATGACATGTCTACATTCGTGTAACAGAAAGAGTAGTCTATCTTTGTCATTCGGTATTTCCATTAAATCAGCTGTCTTAAACCATCTAACACAACATCGGTATTATTAAATAATTAGACTCGTAAACAACGTTCGGAGTGTTTCGGATAAAATCATGGATTCCGAGTTTTCCCGATGTCGTATGACCAAACATGATTATTTTTTTGGTTGATATTGTTACGTTATAACAACTGTCGCTAGGTTAATGTTTCTTGACCTGCAATTAGTTGCTTTTGGGTGTAATCACTCTATTGTCAGGTTGGCAGACTTGGTTTTCAGGTTAGCCAACAGTTAAATTGCATAAAAATATTATCAAATGATTCTAACCTAAATGGCACTTTTCACCTGTCAAACACGATGAAAAAGATGGAATACTTTCCTGCAACTCTCCTTGTCTGGATATGGGTGTAACCGACTAAACCCGATATGTATTACACGGCCAAAATAGGTACAGTCGCAAGTGGCTCAATAATCCCGTGTTGTCGTGAGCTCTTTAAGTTTATTACCCAATAAATGAATATTCAACCGACAGTTTATAATAATGCAAAGTAAATTATACGTAAACTAGCTTCAACCCGCGACTTTGTCCGCGTTGATTTCAATTATAGTCATTCCCTTGAGTACTTTTTAATTTTCCAGGCTGAAAAATAGTCTATGTATCATCAGAAATTTCTCACGGACATGTACATCCTAAATACTTTGTACAGTTTCTAAGGAAGTACCAAAAATGGCTTTAAAACTAAAGAAATCGCGAGCAAAAGCCAGTCCTTACTAATTTGATAACATTCTAGCTTCTGATACACAAATCACCTGTAGTCCGTTCGTCGACACCAATCGTAAGCAATTATCAGAGTTATGCATCATTGTGTTGTTTGTTCGGCTCTGCTTTATACCGTGGGTTTATGCACTGATTGGGCTTTTGAATAAAGCGAACGTGGATTTACGGAGAATCTCGATACACTGATTTTAGGGTTCTGTAGTCAAGTCCGTTCTGTCCACTTGTCCGTATGTCCGGTGTCTAACTTCAAGAATATTCATAGCATGCCCAAAATACCAATACCTAGTTAATCATTAACATTAATCATGATCATGATCATCATTTCACAAGAAAAACCTCGACTGGCTGGACTTCAAGTAAAGATTGAGGTTTTGTGAAATAGCTCTTAAACCACTTTGTGTATGTTATTATCAGTTAATTTCGCTACATGTCTCGATGCGCCAATACTTCCTCCTTTACTAAAGAAGTTTACTTAAAATATAGTTGGTTCTTATCTTTTATATGTTATAAATAGATTTATTGCAGGGAAATACGCAGCAGACAAAATTATTAATATAAGGTTAGGGGTATTTCTCCAGATCATCATTTTTTCGAGTTCGGGGCAAAAAGTGCTTGAATTTAAAACCGTACGTTTTCACAAAAAAATATGCATATGCTATAAACTTTAAGCTAAATGGAGCATACATAAAGCTTGTTGTAACTATTTATGAAATTGAGGAAAAAAAAAATGAAGTGCTGAAACTTGACATCGGTGGAGAGTCCGCAATGCAGATTTCTTCGCAAAATAATTCGAAAAGCAACATCTAAGCTAAAATAATAATATCTAATATTATTTCACATGTGTATATATAGTTAACAATTCACATTATATATATCAAAATAAATAAATGAGAACAGTTTAAGAGCAGTATCGTATACTTCGATACGTCCGAGAGTAGTGCTTGATTACAGTGGCATTTACAAAACGATACGCACACCTCTTCCGAAAAATGTTAGGTACGACGCTGCCCGCTTGTCGGGAAGTATTTAGTCACGCCGCCATTGCTGGAGGGAGCCCACGTGTCTCGCGGCATTTGGGCAGATTTTACCGAGGTAAGTTCGTCGCTCGGTGGTTTTCGAATAGGGTGATTGTTGAATTCGGTGGAGCGATTTATTGGTAGAATTTCTAGTTTTTGTGAAAAGTGAACCAGATGAGAAATACCCCCAAAGGGATGAGTTTTATAATTAAAAACCTCAATATTCTATTATTTTTCTTCTTCTCATAATTGTTAAAAATCGTTATATATTGATCTCGGTGGGTGTGATCTCCGTGGATTCGGTGGTCTTTTTGACCACCGAATTCAAATTTCATCCATGGAAATCAATTATTTACGAAATACAAGAAAATACATATGCCTACGACATTTGTTTTAGATATAAAAATGGGTAAGCTCACAAAAGAACAAAAACTTGAAAAAAAAAATTATTGCTAACGAGCTCGGAAAGCAAGAATAAAAAGTGACCCCACACTTTACGAACTGCTTAAAGAAAAGGATAGGCAATGTCCACCCTAAGCATTTTCTTACAGTTTTCAATTTATTGTGTGTAAAAAAACAGTGTTACATTTAACATTCCCAATAGTAAAACAATGTTTTGTTTGCACTATAATTAAATATTTTACTAAATCGAGAACTGCAATTAATTTCGCTTTTGGGGTAAGCCACCTAAAAAACCACTTACGTTGATTGTTGATCTCATTGTAATAAACCAAAATAAATAGTTATTAAATGTAGGTTAGTAAATATTTGTTGTTAGTTACATTATTTTATTGTGATTATTAATATTTGATCATGTGCGTTGTTAATCAGAAGTTATTTATTTGGTTAGAGATGTATTCTGGTCTCGAAACTCTAACCAAATAAATTACTACTTATAGAAAAATATGTAGGTCAGCTAATCAGGAGAAGAATTAGAGAAAAAACTTTTTATTTAAATTCAATTACCTATTATCTGTGATCAGACATGGGTCCAACTAAATAATTAAAGTATTAATCATTCTATTAATCCTAAATATCAAAAAATAAAGAAGATCTGTCAAATTTATTTTGTTTTTATTGAAAATGTTTATCTCGGTGGACGCAGTATTGAATTCGGTGGTGGAATTTATTGAGATATTGATCTCAGTGGGTCCTTTTTTGATTTCGGTGGCAGTTTTATTTTAAATATTTAATATCTCGGGCTGCACAAGGCCGATCCGAAGCAAATTGCCACCTAAAATTATTAAATTTAAGCTAGTTCAAAAAAAGTATTACATTAAATAAGAATTTTCAAAAAAAAAAAACAGCCACCGAAGTCACGCAAAATGGCTCGGTCTGGAGAAATACCCTTAGAATCCTGATCATAAATTTAAATCCGGATCATGTATCATCTATAGAACTGATCCAGGCAGTTTTTGTTTTCTATTTTAACGACGGTTCCATAATAATAATTATATTGAGTGCCATAATAATTTTTCGTCCTAATAATGTATTGTTTGGTCAAAAATAATTTTACCGATTAAAAAGTTTTTGACACAAAAGATATTTATTAAATTCTGCAATTTTAGCCGAAAAGAATGCTAGGTGAAAATATTTTAGAACAATCAATAGATTAGGACAAACAATTTTATTGGTCCAACAGAATTATCAATTAAACTGCAAAAACCGGAAAAAGTTTGAAAGTTTTGCGTTTTTTTTTTTGCAAATTCCATTGGCACTCTGCCCTAAGGGTTCCATTATAACGAAGGTACGCGTTTTGCGTTTTAATAATAAGATTTGACTAATAAAGGTCCAATAAAGCTAGGTTATGGTAGGTTAGTTTTATAAACATCCTGAATAAGAAAGGTTTCGTGAAAAAATAATGACTTGTCTAAGTTATGACTTAAAAAACACATGACTAAACATAATTATGGCAAATCGTACGGACAATAATACAACCGACTAATGAAATGTTAATGAAATGCTAATTGGGTAGGTACCAACTAAATAACAACCTTGTAAAGTTTTAGTTCTACGAATTAATATTAGCTTTACTAGTGAACATAATAATTATCAAAGATTCTATAATTTTTGATCATCAAAAGCAGCCCTTGTTAAGTTTAATTGCATTAGGTAATTAATGTTTTAATTTTAAACTCATACAGAGAAACCATATAATATTTGAATTAATTAATTTCTCCAAGACACTTTATTATGAAGGCAATTTAGGAGAACAATCGACTCGTATAATACTTCAGAGTTTCAAGCGAATCTGTTGTTTAAAATTATTAATCAACTTATTTTGGTATTAAATTTAACGGTTAATTATTATTAATTAAACTTTGAAGCAAATCTAATTAATAATGTGTCATTCAAAGAAATCTCGTAACAAATCAAAAGTTTCCAGCTCATACTCCAAGAAACATTTGTTATTCATTTAATATTTATTTCGATTTTGTGTGTGCAAATATCTCGATTGAATAAGATTTCTATAAAAAAACGGCATCTTAATCTGTTCACGTAGATATTATTATGCTACAGCCAACTCACAGTTACACAGATACGCAAGTCAAACTTCATCACACCCCATTTTTGCAATGATGGTTCAAATTTATATAAGTTTCGAAAGTAGGAATCATTGTTTATTAATTATTTTAATTTTATAACAAAATAATATGCAGCAGGTACTTACTTATTCAGTATAATTTTCGGTTACGTTATTTTTCTACAATTGTGAATTAAATATCGCACATTCAGAACAATTTATAGTGACCTAATTCAGAAATTTTAAATTTAGATTTAGGTCTCTATAATAATAAATTTATGACTTGAAGTTTGAAAGCTGAAATTTTGAATTAGGTCACTATTCTTCTGAAGGTGCGATATATAGATAAAATAGTTTTTAAATGACACTGTTTTATTCACAAGCATATTGAGGTTCATATTAATAACTTTGAAGTCCATATTCTTACATTATTCTGCCGTGCAGATCTTAAAATGCAGTAAGTGGCATTTCGAGTGTTTTCTGTTTATTAGTGATTTGGAATCAGGGCGTCGAAACGCAAATAATTATGTAGACGGTTTTTTCCTCCGGAGCCTCCTTCGAAGCCTCTACGAGCAGTATGTTAAAGTGCTCAGACAATAGTACACTGTAGGACTAACTAAAACGCAGAATGTAATTAAAATCCTAAAAATCGTAACACGGCTTTGTAAAACACCGAAAATAATGTAGATTATGCCTAAATAAAGTGCAGTAATATTTGAAGTTTAAGTGTTTTATTAGGTATTTTACGGTTTATTAAATCTGGAAAACTAAATAAAACACCGTAACAAATCAGTTACTTTATTTTAACTGTGAAGATACTATTTAATCTCATCTGTAATGGCCATTTAAAATGCAGCATTTAGATAACTTACTCCTAATAAGTCAGTAATCATAGAAATATGCAAATGATTATATTCTATTTAAATTGCAGTATACGTCTAGTTAACTGCGTTTTAGTTCGTAAATTAACGTTTTTTCTAACTTTGTACTACAATTTTCACAGTGGATAATAGTTTTACTGCTCATTAGTCGGTAATCGCCGTATCGTACGAATATAAGTTTACCACTTAAATCGCAGCTTACGTTGAGTTGCTGCGTTTTAGTTAATAGATTCATATTTTTTTATATTTGTACTGCGCTTTTCGCGTTATTTGCTGTGTATTATTTAGTAATTGATTGGCCAGTGGGTTCTCGGACGTCGTACGAGAAGTTACGGTCCGTGGTTTTTTGAGGTTGGTGTGGTTGTGGCGAAGACTGCGTTCGAAGTAAGTAGTTTAGTTTAGTATATTTGAAATTCGGTTACTTACATAATTATTAACGCGTTGAATTGCACTTGTGTCAGGAATGTGTAACTTATTTAATACATACATACATACATAAACTCACGCCTTCATTCCCAGAGTGGGGTAGGCAGAGCTAAAGAATTAGCAACAAGTCTTAAAACTTCTTGATAATTTAATCTTATTTAATTTACTCTAAATAAACAAATAATACGGTATTTACTTGTAAAACTGTAGTAGATAATCAAGATTAAAAGATAATCAAAGTTTATTATCGTTTAAATAACTTTTTTTGTTTTATCTAGTACCAATACATTGACTTTTAAGTCAATTTTGTTTATTTGTTTGTTTGTTTGGTTCTGCAGGTACATTAGATACTTTCTGTATTTTATCTTTCCATCACATTCTTCCTGCGGTAACTCTTTGACATCAGATTTCATTTTGTTTACAGAAATAAGAAAATGAATTCTAGATCAAGAAAAAATCTAGCTATTATAAATAATTTACATGGTTCCGAAGGAGAACTTGGCCAAGTAGCTCAGAAGACATTAAAGAAAAATTAAAGTCGTGAAAAAAAAAACCCCTTGCAAACTACGTCAGGAAATCGGTTAAATGATTCATCAATTTGGTCACTTCCTTATTACATTACATAAAATGAAGGAAATTGAAAGCTGGAATTTTGAATACGACAATTCCCATGACTTTATTCAGGATTTCCATGTAACACAACTTGCTCAGGATTTATCTGGTACTCAGTTACAGTATAGTTCAATACAACCTACACAGAAATCTTTACCTGAACCGAAAACAAACAACGATTTAATACGATAACGAACGGCCACAACCTTTACGCAACCGGCCCTAGAAGCATCAGGTCTCACATCACAAATTGCCGACCACACTCCAGTTGACCCTACTGTAACAGAACCAGCTCCGGAAATGACAGCTTCACCAA
Organism: Acleris emargana; assembly: GCA_927399475.2. NCBI lineage: Eukaryota > Metazoa > Arthropoda > Insecta > Lepidoptera > Tortricidae > Acleris > Acleris emargana. The sequence continues at coordinate 3,991,120 of OV656839.1, read as the reverse complement.
TAGTTTTCACAGAACTAACAACAGTAACTCCGACTTTCTTACAATCTACTCCGGTTGAAATAAATCAAAGTGACTCAATAATTTCGAATGTCGATAACTTGTTACGGCCCTCACTAGACGTCGGGTCAAATTTTACACATTTTAACGTTCAATTTTCTTTGCAATACGCAGTAAAAAAACTCGTAGCATTTTAAATAAATGCCATAGTCTAACTAAGATGCAGCAAATATGATGACATACTGTATTTAACTCTGCAAACTCGAATAAATCGTGGCAGTATCAAGCTTTTATACTGCATATTATTCGGTATTCTGAAAGATTTTTAGTGAAAATATTATAGCAGTAACAGCTCAGGTTTCCTTTAAATCCTCCTCACATGCCTAATATAAGTATGAGGATGTACTTTTTCCCTGTAATCAATACTTGTTACATATACCTTAAAGTTAAAGTCTAAATTTTGCAAGAGTCATCAAAATAACAAAAGAAAATGAACTTTGAAGTAGTTTTTTGCGGTTTTCTCGAAACAGCATTTTTGCAGTTACTGCGTTTTAAGATCTGCACGGCAGTATTCTCTCTAAATATACGTATCACAGATACAAATTGCAACCAAACTGCCTTACGTCAGCCAAGTAACATTACCTAAAAAGCGATTTGTTCAAATCGGTCAACAAATAAATTGTCGGAACCAAACGTTGCGACTATCCATATATTTTATTTCCACATCATTTGACCGAGATACATCGTTTCGGGGTAAGTACCAGAGGAAAATAGAGGGACGTCAGTGATATCTTTTCTTTTCGTTCGTTGTCCTTAGTTAATGGACGTCGTATCAATGGGAGATAAAAATAACCTTGACTTTTGTAATCGTACAATGTTATGATTGCTCTTTTAGTAATAGTATTGTAGAGTTAAAAAATATATTATTTGGGGACTATGTCATTAGTCATCCCAAAATGGATAACCCAAAAAAAACTCAAGGTTTTTACATTCTAATTCGAAAGAATAGGTAGTTTTAAAATACCAATTTCATTTATTTTGTATTTGACCTGTTAATATGTTGCCTTCATTCATTTTTTTTTCATTATGACGGATAATTCTACATTTGTTCCATCATTGTTTCTTCTTATTCGTATTCTGCACAATGTGAATACTGCACTGCATTTGACCACATTCGCAAATAACAATCACAAACGGTTCCTAGGTCTTGGATCTTTTCTATGTATATACGTATGTATTTCTCTATATGAGCATTTCTAAAAAAGTTTGTACATTTCATTTACGACTTCGATTTGCAAAAAAAATTGCAGGTTGGTATATGAAGCTGAGTCTAAATAACATAGTCTCCCAAAATGTCCTCATACATTTGTATGAAACTTTCCTTTTTTGTTACTAATTTTCTTAGGTTCATGGTAACAAAAAAGGAAAGTTTCATACAAATGTATGAGGACATTTTGGGAGACTATGTTATTTAGGCTCAGCTTCATTGACTCTACCAACCTGCATTTTTTTTTGCAAATTGGAGTCGTGAATGAAATGTACAAACTTTTTTAGAAATGCACATATAAGTCATTAAATTATTGTCTAGGTACTCATAGCACAAGTCTAGAGCTTAGTTTGGGACTAGGACAATTGGTGTGACATTGTTCCTTGTTTAAATTATGTTTATACAATCCTGTTTCTTTCTATTCGCGATTCTGCTCAATGTAAATTCCACACAACTGAATTTGATGATATTCGCTATAAATGAAATCAATATTTAATAATAAGGATATTATTTATTTATTTAAACTTTATTGCACAATTCAAAAAGTAAGTACAAATGGCAAACATTATTTACCAGTCAACCACTATCTTATCCATTAACCTACCGCCAAGCAGCAGTGTTCGCATCGTTGTGTTCCGGTTTGGGGATAAGACAGCCGGTGAAATGACTAGCATAGAGGCATTCCATCTTAGTCCTCAGGGTTGGTAACGCATTTGCAGTCTTGTGAATGCGAATGTCTATGGGTCACAGTTTCCACTTACCATCAGGTGCCACTAGGCCAAACAGAGAAAAGATAAGGTGGATGCGAGCATTTCAACAAGAACCTTTACTGGTTCTCGAAATCACAATCAAATAATACATAATATAAAAAAATAAAAAGTAAAACCTACATACATAAATAATATTTTAATTTACATAAATAATATGGCATATGAGAAATAAATTAAATTAAGATTCATTCATGTTATTTAACTATCATAAAAGCAGTTTCTGAGTGTCAAATGCAATCTCACTCCATCTTTTTCTTCGGTCGCGCAAAACATAATGAAAGAACGCTAAGGAATGGAGGTTTAAATGGAGGAAAAATTCCCCATTAATTTTCTGGAAATGGCATTTGGTAACAAACTTTCCAAAAGTAAAAGAAAAGAGTTAAGTGTACTTCGGAAAAGTTTCGGAACGTTAGTGAAGAACAATCGTGAAATTGGACTTTAACAAATTTTTGGATTTTCGTTGTTTTCAATCTGGGAGGTCTTAATCAGCGATTGAAAAAGTTCGGGCAAAAAGAGTTAAATTTGTGAAGGTTAAATAGATTAAAATCGTTTCAGTGGAAAGTTACTATGAATTTGATTAAAGCTTGGAATTTTACGTACTTTACGAAAGCTGTTTCATTATGAAAAAGTTACTATTTGCGTTTGCTGTATCGACATCAATTTCATCGCATTTAATTTTTATACGTTTGAGTATAATGCTTACAGCTCGGTTACGTTATATCACAGGGCTTAATAAATTCATAATCAAAGAAAACAAACTTTGAGTCAAAATTCGAAATTCAAAATTCAAAATATTTATTCAGTAAATTGGCCACTTTAGGGCTACTTTACACGTCAGTAATATGGAGTGAATCTATCTACCTCGGACAAGACCATCATTGCGGAGAATAAGCGCCGCAAGAAACTCCAGAAGAAGGTCATTTTTTCAATTATGAAATACAATAATACTTAAAAGTAAGTTACATTACAAGTTAATAAAGTAATAAATAATTATTGTTAAAACTAATCGTTGGTGATACTGCAAAACCGCGTAAGTCACAAATTTATGATAGAGCGAAATAAACCTTACTGCCTTATCAAAAAGGTCCATTTTGCTGTTTCACCGACGTAATACAAATAAAATCGTTCAAGTTTGATAATCGTCAAACAGTTGAAGTAATTCAAAAACATTAAGCTATAAAAGAAATTGAATAGACGAAATATTTTTTCGTAAACGATTTCAAATACAATATTATTAAATCATTTAGTGAAATAACATTCAAATTGCATCCTCCATTAAAATTTAAAATGAGGTATAAGATTTTATAAATTCTTGTACACTGAAGCATATTTATTTTTACTTCTGCCGACTAATTTCAAGCAACTGCACCATTTATTCAAAGGTCGTAGCTAAAATAGCTAATTCCATTCTCTGGTGAATAATCTGGCGGCTAATATCCAGTTTGCTGGCACAAAATCGATGGCAAACTGACCTGTTTGGGCCCGAAGGCTTAAAATTGGTTTTGCTTTAGTTAAATATTTACCCAAATTGAAATGGTCCATAGTAACTGCGACGGCGTTTGTTAAATGAAAAACCACTAATAATGTAATTTTTATTGTAGGTCCCTGAAACAATTAAATGCTGGATGAGGTGGGACAAAAGATAAAAAGATAAAAGATGTTTATTCAGTAAGTAGGCCGCACTCTAACAGCGATTCGTAAGAGACCACTGCTGAGAAGAAACGCCGCAAGAAACTCAACAGTCAGTCTTTTTTTTAATATTGTATATGTTATTATCAGACCTAGGAATATACGGGGCAAAATTAAATGACAGCTAAGGATTGCCTTTATCGATAAATTCAATTATCGATGCTTTTCCGACATACTAGTGATCACTTCAAGATTTGTTTGTAAAAATAAACTTTTATTGAAACTATGCAATTAAAAAAAATATAAACATAATTCTGTTTATTCTTTATTTTAAAAGGATATTTTAACCTTCACTAATCATAACCGTTTTTTTTTTACTCTTGACAAATTCTGATTGTTTATTTTAACGAAATGGGACCGTCATTCTGAAATACATGGTAAGGAAAAAAAATATGATGATGATGACTAAAGGTTAAAAACATCTTTTGAAATAAGGAATAACAATAATTATGTTGCTATTTTGTTTTATTTGCATAGTTACAATAAAAAAAATACAAACAAAACTTGGAGCGATCACTAGTATGCGGGAAAAGCATCGATAATTGAGTTTATCGATAAAGGCAATCCCTAGCTGTCATTTAATTTTGCCCCGTATATTCCTAGGTCTGGTTATTATACAATTATAAAACGTAATCTAGCATAATATAAAACAATGAATCTAACATACAATTAAAAATAAATACATTCATGTGTAGTTGAGCAGGAAAATGCGTGTGATAAGGTCGCTTATGTAAATAAAAATATTCGCCATGTCCGTCTGTTTGTCTATCTGTCTGTCTGTATGTCAAACTTACTTTCTCTCAGAAACCACCAAAGTTACAAAACTGATTTTTCTACACATTATGTCTATCATATTTGTACCGCGAACTAAGAACGATGATGAAATAAGTAAAAAATAAAATACTGTTTCTTCCCTACACGTAAAGCAAGGGTATCTTTTTATGCTTTATAACATTGTTATAAGTAAGTCGGTATACATACAGTCAGCGTCAGATAGATCGAACCGGACAGCGTGCCCATAAAAATGGGATGCATTGGATTTTCAAAAAAAACGAACCCGATAAAATTTCAGAAAAATGTGATGTGACGGGATGTTTTAAGTATCGGCTTGGATAAAATGTCAAGATGATGTAACTGTATAGATTACCTAAAAGATTGAAATGGTCAAAATTTCAGCCGTATCGAAGCATCTAAAATTCCAACAAGATGGGATGGGATAGAATGCCTAAAAGGTGTAACCATTTGAGAAAAATGAACTTAGTCCCAAGAAGTTAAGATTCCTAATGGTTTGCCACTTCAAACGCAATGAACAGCACAATATTTGCCAGGTATGACTCTTAAACCTTGGTAATAAGGGTTAATGTGAAACTACAGATAATGTAACGCGCGACTGAGAGGCCGTTCAGCAGCATGTTGTCCTGCTCTTCGCCGTCAGTCATTCTGAATAAAAATGTCTTATCTGTTGTCTGTTGAGTAAACGTATGAACCAGACATATCCAACCTATTATGTAAATACTATGCATTCCGATATCGAATTCTAAATATTCTATATCGCAGCAGATTCAGCCATATTGAGAGGGCATTTATGTCATTTTTATCAGTAACTGATGGGGTTGTTACTAACATATCGAAAATAACCGCTCATTCCCAAAATACCATAATTTGAAAATACCAGATTACACTTTATACCAGAATTCCAAAACACCAGATTCAAAATAAGAATTAATTTATTGTACTTACCTAAAATTTCTAAGCTGGTGATTCCCAATCTGGTATAAAGTGTTATCCGGTATTTTCATACATACATACATACATTAAATCATACCTGTTTCCCAGAGGGGTAGGCAGATACCACTTCTTTCCACTTGCTACGATCCTGACAAATATCCTTCGCTTCTTCGTATTTTGGATATGAGCTAAAATAACTTACAGTGGATACTTTGGATGTAGGTGGAACATTGTAATATTAAGCAGTTTGTATTTATTGTCGCTATAGGCTTTGACTTTTTCAATACAAAATTTAACTATTTATTTAAATATCGAGAATTGTTTCTAATCGTGTTATCTTTTTCACATGCTTCTTTACACGTTCACTGTCCTCATACAAAACGATCTGACAATGTCACAAGTCTAACTTGCATTTAGTATGGGGATGAACCCATAGTGGAAGCACGGACTCCTGAAAAAAGCTTCATGACCACACATTCAGGGCACCCAGACAGGGAACGTGTTAACCTTTTGAACGCCCCTGACTTGATACAAACGTTGTCCTCACACGCTAATGACAGCTGAAAACCACAGCTAATGTCAATCTTACGTCACAAATACTCGGGGCTGTTTTGCACTGTATCTGTGACCAATATATGGGTCGATGGCGTCGTAGGCACGACAGTACACGACCACTTTAGTGGTTCCTGGCGTTCAAAGGGTTAAAGGTTATCAGTATCGCTCCCTATTCAAGCTATCTCTTTCACTCTTAGACGAAAATTCTGGGGTTCTAGTGAAAAATAGTATAAGACTTCTGAAGCTCAAGTGAAAAAGGGTTTAAGTATAGTATAATTCGTTCATGTATATGACCTTTTTTATTACGAATTACGAGTCCCAGAATTGGCATATACAGTATTCCCAGTTTTTTAATATCTGTCGGCTGGCTATCGCCATCACTCTTGCACTCGTAAATTACAGTCGTTATTTATCACACCATAGTTTGTGTGATAGAAAAACGAAGATTGCCGATACCTATTAAGAAAATGGTTGCACTGAACTATCAGCCCCGTGGAATGAAATACAATCGAATAGATTCCTCCTTCAACCAGCATGCACTGTCCTTTTTCAATATTCGCTACTACTCTACCCATAATTTCTAATTGAATATCAAAATTTAACAGAGTCGACGGAGCTCCACTCATGCTGAGCTTCTATTTCCGAGTGTTTTTCTGCTGAAGACCTAGCATAACCTAAACCTACCTCGTCTTTAAGATACTGATTTTGATTAACCTTTTGAACGCCAAGCTGCGAAACAAAACGCTGCTTCCCGGACGCCACAACAAAAACGTACAAGTCGATCTCTAAAACCGTAGTGATTCCAAAAAGAAATATCGATACCATAATTGACCCTATGTAATAGTGAATTTGAGTATCTGAAAACTTTAACAGATACAATATTACAATTATAATGTAATTTAATTTCCTTTTTTTTTAACATTATAATCCCACAATAAAACATGAAAACACCCAAATGTTCACACGATATGTATTTTAATTTAGTGGGGCGATGACGTCACGCGTTGACAGCTCCGGCCGTTAGGGGCGTCGAAGGAAGTGGAAATTATTTTAATACTAGAGTTGGGAAACTTGAAATGCATTACCTTTTGGTATTGATATTTTTGAGCAAGAATCTAAAGAAACTCAAGAAAATGGGAATTGAATAAAAATCGTTTTCTTTTCAAAGTGTATAAATTTGCTTATGTAGTTAGTTACAGGTATATTAGCTTTAATAGGCTAAACAAAACAATGTTAAAAAATACAAAAAATGTTGCTTCATTACATTACCTACCTACATTGATTTATTCGCATTGTATACACTTTCGCAGAAAGTCGACGGGGCTCTGCTATCGCAGAGCTCCTATTTCTGGGTAGTTTAGCCCTCCGGGCCAGCTGAATTACTACAATTTGGTCGTTGTAAGAAGGCCGATTTGACAGCTGTCAACTCAGTACAAAAACAGACAAAATCTGTGTTTGAGGTTATATTTTATACTGCGTTGATAGGTGTCAAATCGGCCCTCTTAGAATGACCAAACTTTAACATAACCTAAACCTACCTCATATTTATGGCACTAAGGGGTGCCTTGGGTCTGGAATTGAAATTTTTCATTAGTGTATAATATGCGAAAGTGTCCTTTATTCCCAGTAGTTCCGTGGAAGAAGTTCCGCGGCGGAACTAGTGACACTTTTTCATCCCAATCGTTCCGTGTTGGAATTAGTGACACATTTTCGAACGCTTACCCGTGGTCCCACTACTTCGTCCCACTGCTCTTTTTGACGGAGCCCTGCCTCGCGGCAGGGCTCCTATTTCAAGGCTCACTGGTTCCGCCACGGAACTTTTTCCACGGAACTACTTGGAATGAACTGAAAGTGTATAATGTGTAATGTAATGTGTGACGACGCGATAGCCTAGTTGGTAATGACCCTGTCTACGAAGCTAGAGGTCCCTGGTGTCGATTCCCGGTATGGGTCAATATTTGTATGATGAGTACGAGTAGTTGTTTCCGAGTCTTGGATGTTTTCTATGTATTTAAGTATATATTTCTCTATTAATAAGTATTTATATCGTTGTCAAGTACCCATAATACAAGCCTAGGAGCTTAGTTTGGGACTAGGTCAATTTGTGTGAGTTCGTCCTTTGATATTATCTTTAATTTATCATGGATAAAATGACCCTGTAATATTCTTACACTTTTCCCAAGATAAAGGCAGCGGGCGGTCACATCACTACGTGTCGGCTACGGCCATCATTGGCGTATTGAGCATTGACAATTACTGCATTAAATCACAGCCTGACACAAAGTGGATTTATTCATACTTCTGCTATTATAATCTATGTATTTAAGGTTTAGACTATATATAGACTAGCATAGCAATAATAAAACTCCATTAATTCTGTTGCAAAGTTTTTTATTAAACTTAATTCTGCCGTTGAAATTTGTGTCGGCTGTGGCCGACGTGGCGTCAGTGGCACGGCCTTCCGTTCCCCGTTTTCTCGTGGTCCTACTGATTTGTCATATTAGTAAGACCACGAGGGAACCCTATTTCTGTCTGTCCTACTTCAGTTCGTACCCCTAATTTCAAATCAATAAGACAGTGTCGACGGAGCTCCTATTTCTGGATGGTTTGGCCTTCTGGGCCTGCTGCAAAACTAACATAACCTAGACCTACCTACGTATACTATTATAAAGGACGAACATTTCCACAAGCATACATACTAATAGGATTACGAGAAATAGGACAAATCAGTAGGGCCACGAGAAAACGCCTCTTCCGTTGCCGGCCACAGCCGACTGTGGCGTTCAAAAGGTTAATTAGTAATAGAATAGCGAATAGTGGAAATGAACAGAGCACCTATCCCTACCGGTAGAAATAAATGGCTCATTCTCAAAATACCATAATTTGAAAATACCAGATTACACTTTATACCAGAATTCCAAAACACCAGATTCAAAATAAGGATTAATTTATCGTACTTACCCAAAATTCCGAATCTGGTGTTTTGAGAATATGGTATAAAGGTTAGTAGGACCACGAAGGAGACCTATTTCTCGTAGTCCTATAGTATGTGAAAAGGTTCGTCCTTTATAATAGTATACGTAGGTAGGTCTAGGTTATGTAAGTTTTGCAGCAGGCCTTTTTGAAGTCTGTCAAAAATAAATCGGCCCGGCGCGACGTTGACGCCGGTGTGGGTAGACAAGTTCAAACGTGTTTTGTATTGCCGGCTACTTACTCCAAAAATCGTCACACCACGTAGTCACACCACTGCTATTCGTTTTCATCGGAAATTATAAATCATTTTTATTCAGCAAAAGCAGGTAGGTTAGGTTCGTTAGTTATCTTTAGGGGCTGACTCTTGGTCACACCAGGTTGTCACACCACTGCTATTCGGTTTCGTCGGAAATCATTTTTATTCCGCAATAGTAGGAAGGTAAGGTTAGTTAGGTGGCTTTAGATGCCCGAAGGGTAAATCGCCCAGAAATAGGAGACCTACCCCAGGCATGGCTCCGTCAAATAGCAGTGGTGTGACGACGAGTCTGCACCCGTGCGGTGGATAGGCGTCCATAGCAAATGTACGTGTCGCTACTTCGCCATAATCTCGCTTAGGTACACTTTCCTCATACGAGCCCCAATGCAAAAGAGTTCGGCTACTATTTAAAATTGAAAGTAACTTTTTTTCAAAGTCAAATCTAGTTAGTAATTTTGATAGCATGGGAGCAAGGAATAAAAAAAAGTATTGTAAAATTAATCAAGTTTATTTCCTATATAATACAACCAAAAAATATCTCTGTATTGTAATAAAAAAAATACAATACTTCTATCAACGACCACGCATAATTAGTTCGGCTATCGATCTTGAGTATGCAAAATAGTTCGCCTACCACTTAGTTGTCTCGCCTTTACTCTTAAGAACAGCCTTGATTCTCAATGGCATCGTCGCTACCAACTCTTCACACTCCTTTGGGGTTATAGACTCCCAGACAGCGACGATTTTTTCTTTTAAATCACTTTTTGACCTCGATGGAAACTTGCGTAATTTTTTTTTAATTTTCCACCACAGTGTTTCAATAGGTTACAAATCTGGACTATTCGACGGCCACTCCATAGTGGGGATTCCTTTAGACTCGAGCCAAGTCTTCGTGGTCTTCGCAGTATGGCAAGAAAAGTGTAGACATTTTCATATTTCAAGCTTGGAATAGATGGAATTAAACTTGTTTTTAAAATTTCCTGGTATTTCACTGCATTAACTGTCCCTTCTACAAAATGAAGGCGGCCTACCCCTTGTGCCGACATGCAACCCCATATCATCACAGACCCAGGAAAATTCACTTTTCTCTTAATGCAGTCTTTGATGAATGCTTCGTCTTTCTTTCGAATGTTTTTTTTTCGGTCATCGCCGACAGTTACTTCGAATTTTGATTCATCACTCCATATTATTTGACGCCATTGATCAGTAGTCCAGTTTGAGTGCTCGCGAGCGAATTTCAGCATCTTCTTTTTCTGTAACTCCGTTAGTAAAGGTTTTTCCTTGGCCGTATAAAAACCATATCCCATTCTTTTGAGAACCCTTTTGCAGGTATCCACTGAAACGTCTCTCTGGATTATATCACGCCATTTTACGGTAAGTTCCCCGGAACAACCACGGCGGTTTTGTTTGATAATTTTCTTTAAAACCCGGTTTTCAGCTGCACTCGTCATACGCGGTCGACCCGACTTCTTCAAACACGAAATTGTGCCGTTTCTTGCGATGCTGGATGATTGAATGGACAGTAGATCTTGCCAGTAATAAATCTCTGGCGATTTGGTTGGTAGATTTTCCACTCTCACTACTGGAAATTATAATTTTCCTGACTTCTTCTGTGACTGGTTTTCCGCGGCTCATGTTGCTCTAATTAATTACTTATAATAATGAAAAAATACTTGGACTTTGTAATTATACAGTGTGTCTCTGACCTTGGGGCTTTAAATGCAACGATCGATTCTACTCGCTAAACTTAACTACTTTTGTTCTGCAACATTAAAAAATAACTTAAACTTAGATAACTAATTGATGTTAAGGCGACGGGGCGGGACCTTGCTCATTCGGCCAGACGAGAAAATTACCTCTTAATAATAATAACAATACTGCGAGGTCTGCGAGCAACAGAGCATTCAAGTCGCTAGCTAGAACGTTAATTAATGTAACTCATGGTAAGGGTACTGGACAATTTTTTTCCTATTAATTCAAATTTATGAGTAGCGTAATTATATATTGGAAATTAAGGTGACGGGTTGGGCAACGTCTTTCCACGCTCACTTTGTGCAGGTGCATAGGATCTTTGATTTTTGGTTACATAAGTGCGTTAATGTAATTTTATGTTTTATTTTACATATTAAAATCAAGAAATCAGGTAGACGCACTAATAAAATAGATACAGTAAAATGGGGTGACTAAAGCAAAGCGAGGCGAGTTTGATAACTTTTTGAATCGTCGATTTTGTGCAATGTCAAAGTCATTATTTAGCTCTTTCGCGACATAACTTTCATATGTCTCATATGCGAGCGAACAATATTTATAGTTTGAAGTATTTTCAGTAAAATTGTATTTAAAAACTTGGAAACAGAAAAACACTATATTTTGACATGCTTCAGGTGTGACTTTGATATAGTGATGTAAACAGGGATAATCAAAGTATTTTCAGAAATGAGATATAAGGCTGCGTAATGTTTTTTTTCTACTAAGTTGTCTACCGTATTCTGCCTCAAGCTGCTTTAAGTTACTCCAAATAAGAAGTTGCTAATATGATATTTTTAATAAATTATTTTATGATTAAATACGGGAGTTACAGAAGATTTATTTTTAAAATTAATCAATCTAACCCCATTTTACGGTAATAAAATGATCCGTGACATATTAATTTTGAACTAATACAAAAAAAAACTAGCATGAAGATAGTATGGAAAGACACACAAATAAGCAATCTTATCGTATTTCTTAAATATTTACCAAATGAGAACATAAGTTTTGATTATTTAAGTCATTCTAAAAACAATTAAGTATCTTCATATAATCATCATCTTTTTTTTAAACGGCTTTTATACGACAGTACACATCGGCCCAGTTAAGTCGAAAACATTGAAGTCATAAAATAATTAAAAAAAACAAAACATAATACAAAACTTTACACATATTATTACAAAACTATGGGTTTATCGTCCTAACTCGTACAAAAGTCTATTGCTGAGCCTTCCCCAATGATTTCCACGACGCTCAGTTGGTCGGCGTGGCTACACGCAACCAGTGCTTTTCCGCGACCTTTACCAGATCCTCGGTCCACGTTATGGGAGGCCTACCATCACGGACGCCGCCGCGCTGTACCACGCCTGGAGCCTGCACGGTGACCAAGTGAGTACATCATCAAAAATCCTCGTACGTCCCTTTGAGACCATCAATTAAAACAAAGACTATTATTATCTGAACAAGCATGTATTAGCAAGTATTAAATATATATATATTTTTTTTTACTTTCATTAATAAAAAAGTTACAAACGTTCAAAGGTGGAATTTCGGAAAATTTGAGAAAAAACATTTAAAAAATCATATCTTCAAAACCGTAAAGCCGGAAATCCACTGCGGCGCACGGCTAAGCTACGCACGTGGGCACATATTCGGTCTGAATGAAAATGTATGGAGGCACTTCCACAGACGCGCACGGCCACGCTACGCATGAAATGACGTCATTTATACACACGTGGCTGCGCTGAAGTGCCGGCCACGCACACGCTAGCGTGCGTGCCCGGCAAAGCCCCACTGCTACCCACGCTGTTCACGCTACAAACGAATGCGGTATATACAGGGAGGGGAAGCGGGGAGCGGAGGAGACGAGAATCCTGCCGTGCTAGTGTAAAAGGCGATCATTCGACATTTTGACCAAATTGAGTTGTTATGACCATCGTGATATGGAGAACAAGCCGCGTCGACCCATCTTACCCGTTTGTCGATAAGAGGCTTGGTTGCGAAGATACGATAAGGAAAAAGGCCGTATAACAGACTATTTTCCAGCAAATACTAATCAATAAAGCGGTAACTACACAATACTACATTAGAAAGACGTAAAACAAGACACTCCGCATTATTGTCTGGTGTAGGTTTTATTTATTAATAAGTTGAACTACTCTATAAGGCCGTAATTGCAGATTACTAAGTAAAAAGAACGAATAACATATTTTTCCGCCTTTTAACTTAGTATTTCAAATGTTTTTTTCTATTTGCTCATAATCTAAATGAACGTAACAGAGTTTTCTAGACAAAAAGACCGTATGTCAGTATTTTGCGGTATTTTAGTCTAGTTAATGCCGAGTTTTAAATAATGATAAACTTGTTTAAAAAAACTTTTATTTTGTGATACGGTATTTTTACTTGGGACAGAGGTAGTTTTTAACGCTAGATTACTATTCGAATATCCACAGTCGACCCATGCTACTTAATAAAACCGTATAATCCCCAATCTCCTACATACCCCCCGCGGACGGGAGTGCCCGCGTTCGGGCGCCCTTCAGTTCGGTGACGTTACGGGTAATGAAGGTGCGTGTGCGCTGGCGCCCGTTATCACGCGAAAAGACGAGGACGACGAATTGACGATAAATCATAAAACTGACTACATAATACCATTCTAAATATTTGTTACCTGAGTACAGTAAAAATAAATAAAATAAATATATAAATTAATAATATATACATACATACATACATAAACTCACGCCTTCATTCCCAGAGTGGGGTAGGCAGAGCTACAGAATTACCAAGCACTCTTAAATAAGTTGTTGATATATTTTTTTGGAGAACTAACATAATTGGGATAGACCAAAAAAATAAATCAAGGTTTTTATAATCTAATACAAAAGAAAAGGTAATTTTAAGAGACCAATTTCATTAATTTTGTATTTGACCGAATAGTTTTGTTTTTATATCTTTATTTATTTAACAGACATTTATCGATGAATTACATGATAAGTTACGATAAAAAGTGATTGTAATAGTATAATAAAACATACTATTTCAAGCGGTTTACGCCTAACCCGTAAGACACACCTGGAAGGGCTTCAAGCCAAAAACGAAAGTCAAACCACACGGTCAAATATACTTTTGTCGAAATGTCCGAAATAAATAAATATAACAAAAACTTAATCATGCAGAACGGCTTTAGAACCCTATTCCTCGAAATGGATTAATAAATGGATAAGTCCTTTTTTTATAATGCATTTATACAAATATACAAATAAATAATAAAGTTTTTATGGAGAGTTTTATGGAAATAAAGCAAACCTAGAATATCAATAATTAGCTTACAGAGATGGTTAAGTCCTTTTATAAAGTGAATATTTTATAGACCATAAAACAAATATATCAGTAAATGATAAAGTGACTATAGTGAGATTTGTCTGTTTAGTTTTCATAATATATTTTACTAACATGAGGACTCAATCTAGCTAGAAGACAAAATGACTTCTGTATCCCACTGTTTTACTATAAAAGTTAAACATGGATACTTAGTGAAATTGAACATCTCATTTCAAAACTCAACTCAAATTTAGACTTAAAGGTGAAGCAAGCAATATCAATCTTGAGTCACAATATTATATGATATAAAAATAACATAGTAGGTATAACTATCGCTTTATTGAACGATAAATAATCTACTTTATAATTGAGTTTTTAAACACTCAATTTATATTTTGACCCTTTTCTTCCCTTACTATACGACTGACTGACTAATCGTAGATATTGGCCAGGAGTCTGACCTGTCTATGGAGGATGACTATTGAGGTAGAGTAAGGTCTAGGGATAGCGATCCCAGAGCGTATGGAGGAGATCTCCTTATTTTTTCTATGGCATAGGAAGGCAAACGAGCACACAGGCCACCTAATGGTAAGTGGAAACTGTGACCCATAGACATTCGCATTCACAAGACTGCAAATGCACTGCCAACCCTGAGGACTAAGATGGAATGCCTCCATGCTAGTCATTTTACCGGCTATCTTATCCCTAAACCGGAACACAACAATGCGAACACTGCTGCTTGGCGGTAGGTTAATGGATAAGAATGGTGGTACCAACCCGGACGGACCCTGCACAAGGTCCTCCCACAAGTAAAGGTCCTCCTTCCCTAAGGGGGCCACAAAACCTTTAAATTCTTAGATTTGCTTTAATCTAGACTTCGGTTTCATAAATTATATCTACTATAGGTACATATTGTTTTTGACGACGCGCTGGCCTAGTTGGTAGTGACCCTGCCTACGAAGCGAGCGGTCCTGGGTTCAAATCCCGGTAAGGGCAGATATTTGTGTGATGAGCGCGAATATTTGTTCCTGAGTCATGGATGTTTTCTATGTATTTAAGTATTTATTTCTCTATATAAGTATTTATATCGTTGTCTAGTACCCATAGTACAAGCCTAGAGCTTAGTTTGGGACTAGGTCAATTGGTGTGAGATTGTCCCCTGATATTTATTATTTATTATTATTTTTTATTATTATATTAACTTTATCTTTAACTTAGTACGTAGGTTGAATTTCAAGTGGTTAGGAGTCATTAAATAAACTAGGATAGTGTAAGATAAGTTTTAAATTATAGTCTACATACATACATACCTTCACGCCTGTAATCCCAGAGTAGGCTAGGCAGAGCTACAGAATTACAACTTTAAAAAGTTGTTGATAATTCAGTAACCACAATTTGCATAAATAGGCTAAGATGTTTACCAGCATATTAGTGACAGGTTGCAAGCCCATCGCCTAATAGTACTACAAGCCTTTATTCCCTTAGTCGCCTCTTACGACATCCACGGGAAGACATGGAGTGGCACTATTCTAACCCGGCAACCACATATTATTGTAAATATTTAGGTATCAATATTCTAGAGAGTATTAGTATAGCTAGGACTTAAAACAAAGACTTAAATAATTCTAGGGTTACTATAGGTTCACAACTATTGGGTTATATTAGATTACTTGACGATCACATGCCAAAACTAATTTACTTTTAAAATAGGTTGTTAGGAATAGGAAGCTTTATAGACTAGGAATGTTACTTATGGTGACTAAGTTATTAGGTTAGGTAGATAGATGTAGTAGGAATTAGGTAAAAATAAAATAAAAATAAAATTTTAGCTATTATAATTGGTTCCACGAGGACCAGGATTTGAGTAATTCTATTTAAAAGTGCTTAGGCTACATTAGGGTTATTGCAAGGAGAATATATTGAGTTTAATTTTAGTAAAGAAACAATTACCAAAGTAAAAGGAAATCGCCCGAGGCTTTCATCGCACACTCACTTCCGAGGGATAGACAGACGCAAGTAGAAAACAGAATTTAGTACGTAAACTAGGTCCATTAATGCCTGCTCTTAGCTTGAAATTTTGCGAGGACTTGCCAGAATTCAACCAAGAAAATGTCGATGAATTATAGGTTAAGTATTTTTAACCTATAATTCATCGATTTTTTCATGGTTGGATTCTGGCAAGTCCTCCCAAAATTGCAATTCAATTACTTTATAAGACTGATTACGTTTAAATTAAAATAATTAAAAAAGAAGTTTTGATTAACAGTGCGTCATACAGACGAATCAAAGAGTATTATTGTTGATTTATTGAATAACTAATAACACGACACCAATCTTAGAAGAGATAATATTTCCTGTGATTTAACTGTTAATTTTTGTTTACTTATTTCAAATATATTTGTACCGAATTTATGATGGTTTTAATTAGCAATTAGTCTAACCTTTCATCGTAGTACTAGATTAAAAAACCGTATTTCGTCTGACTTTTGAAGACATACGTTTTTTTAGACTAGTATATAAATATAAAATGATCGATACGAAAACCAACCATATTTTTTTGATTTGCGTACTAGACAAGATAAACGTATTTCTTTTATTCGGCGTTATTATTTAGATCAGAATTATTAAAAAAATATTTTGTACTAAGCAATAAGGCGGTATGTTGCAAATACGTCTTTTTAATTAAGCATTATTGTGATACGTTCAAGCCCTAGTTTAGTATGAAGACGTATGAAGGAAAATCAAGCCTATAAGGCGGTATAGTGCTCATATACCGCCTTTTTGCTTGTTTTTTAGTGGCAATTATTAATCGGCCACTAAACAAAAAGGAAAAAATGCGTGTAAAAAAAAAACTGTAGGTAATAAAAATACATTACTTATGTAGAAAACTAGTAAAACACAATGTCTATCCGACACAAAAAGTTTCATTTCAATATCTGTTTAAATTACCTAGAAATATGAAAATGAAGATTTCGGTCACTTTTTTGCGATTATCTCGAAAGTGTCTTTTGTCGAAAAGTCGCCTTTTACACTAGCACGGCAGAATCGTGCGTTGCGTCGTGCGCCGGCCATGCATGCGGCGATGTTTATCAATCCAAAAACGATGTCTCCGTTTTGCAGTCAATGCACATAATAATAAATCATCACATTCACTCTCGTAATCGTCTTCGGAAGAACTGTCTGACGATAGCGCAAACTCCATTTTAGTGTAATAAAAACAGAAATATACGTGGTATCGCTTCTACAGAATGTTTCGAACTGAGTGAGCGTGCCCGTGCCCGTGAGTTGCAATGGAAAGGCGCGTCGCACCCCCCTTGCAAGCGTGGACGTGGCCCGCAGTGGGGAATATGGATACACGCAGCAGACCAATGTACCCACGTGGACCACACGTTTTACGTGTGCGTGCATTGGTTGCTGTGAAAATGTTGACACACGTGGCTAGACATATGGACCCACGTGGGTGGCGTGTAAAGAGTGTCCGTGCGTAGCGTGCGCAGCAGTGGATTTCCGGCTTAACCCTTATGACCCAAGGTCCAAGGGCGAAAAGACAGCAAATAACCCCAACAATATCCCAATAGTTATTTGTTATACAAGTGGGGAAAGTTGTATTTTACCTGCGAGTGTTCATTTGAAACACGAGCTAGCGAAAGGATTCTATGATTGACCACGAGCGAAGCGAGTGGTTCAAAAATAGAATCCTGAGCGTAGCAAGTGTTTCAAGACACGAGACGTAAAATAACTTTCCACCCGTGTATAACACAAAACTTTTCACCTCACTACAGCGAGGAAACTAAGAAAAGGGTTTGAACTGTAAGCTCAATTCCGCATTTCGCACGGTTTCCTGTAATTCCACGGGTGTTAATACATCTTTATCACTCGAATCACTCATTTTTAATAACAAAACCAACTAGAAAAACATGCAAATATTCAAAGTTTTGACGTAACTTTTTTTTTATTATTTCGGATGCGTTTTGTTTGCACATCGACTTATTTGGACTGTCAGAACATTTTATCCGTTTTTAAAACAAGAATGAAGGTTAATTTTGAATGCTGATATTTATGAATTAAAATAAAGTAGTAAGAATGTATTTAGTGTTTTTTACTCGATGCAATTATTAATTGTGATGTTAAAAATTCAGCACTTGTAAGGTTTTACGTTTAGTTAGCTGTCAAATATCACTTAAGCTGCCTTCAAATGTCTAAACTCTTTCTTCACTTGTGGATAAAAAGCGATTTTCTCAATAGATATCGAACAAGCAAAAAGGGCTTTCTGAGCTAGTGAGATGAAAAAAAAATTGACGGTCCATGTGCCGAACACCCTGTATAAAGCTTTTCTCAAACATTGAAACATAATAAATTAAATTTAAATAAAATATAGTTTAAATTATAACATTTATTAGTCATTTATATTATTTCGGCAATTTATTTTGTTTCTAAACAATTTCAATAAAAAAACGTCAAACTATTTGGTACACTTTTAAATACTATGTAAGGGTAGTTCTACCATTTCGTGCAAATCACATGTTCGTTATAATAAAACCATGATTTAAGTGCTAAATTAAATTGAAATATTTTTTATATGTTGTGTTAGGTATATTTTGCATTTAAAATTTACTATATTATTGCAATCCAAATGTACTTTTTTTTTTATTAACATGCCAAAAATTCATTACCATCATCGTTCATAACATAAATAAATAGATTTGTGGGCAAATAAGTAATTTATTACACATACCACATTAAATTTATCCTCTGATAATGTTGAAATACTTACGAAGGAATAAAACTGAAGCTTTAAACCGTCATGTAGTGGTTATTTACTTTCACTGTATAACAAAATATTTTTGTACAAAAAAAAAAATCATTACCATGAATTCAATTTGCAATAACAAAATCAAACTGAAGTCCTGCGAATTATTAGTGTAGGCATCGTTCCCCCTGCCTGCGATCCCGCTCCAGTCGTCTCAGTGAACAGTGAAGAGATGGGACGCGTGCCAGATTATTGTAAAAAAATAATTCGTGGCGGAATTTTGGATTTGGTACGTTTTTTTTTCATTACCATTTATGCTGTTCTGATATTAATGCTTAGTGTTTTATTGTACTGTAGACACTTAAATAATTAACGTTGAAGTTTGGAACCTTACTAAATGAGTATACCTGAGATTGCATTTGTTTATAAAGAGTAAATCTAAAAAAAGTTAAGAAAATTCATTACCATTCTCGTCATTACCATATTTTACCATTCATTATATGAAGAATGGTAATGAACATAAAACGATGGTAATGAATGGCAGTATTACATTTAAATTAAAGAAAACTTAATCGTTCCAGAACAAACAACAGTCACAACATACTGGCCGATAGTGTTACTAATAAGTTTCTTTCCATTTAAGACATTAAAAAATGATCTTGAATCGGTTTTTTACTTAAGCTTTTATTACCAATATCACACTTTCAATTATCCTGCGTAGTTTCCGCAGGAAAACACACCAAAATCTTAAGAGAGAAAGAGAGAAAAGGAAAAAAGAACTCCTACTTATGTGTATATAAGACGGTGCAAGATGACCACTTAAGATTGATAATTGTTTTCCTACAACAACGGTGTCCCCCAGACAAGATAAAGCTTTTGAATTTGAAAAAAAATGATATAGGGTATAAAGTCTAATTCTATGGAACTTGCTAACTATGTAAACAAACCGCCATATTGACATAGTCTCTGAATGATGAATTTACTAGTGATGGGCAATACTCCTTTACTTATGTCAAACCATATCAAATAATAAAATACCGAAAGTAAAAAAAACCAGTAGTTACTTATTTCTAATTTGTTTAATCACGATCTGAAGAAAAATCGGTACTTGAAGATGATATATCACCAGTATTTATTACAAAAGGTGCCGTTATATCATGATGTGAGTGTGATCAGCGTGAGTTAGGTAATGTGTAGGGGCCTTAATTATATCGCCAACTTTAGCCACAACACTACCCATCATAGACAATTGCAGAATTTAAAAGAAACAAAAACGTAATTCCATCAGGTCCTAATAACCTAACTTCTGAAACCATTTAAACTTGTAATGAAATATCCAAGATAGAGTTATATATTTGGTGATTTAGTATTTTACAGTAATGACAGTTTCAATAGTTTATGGGTTCAATGGTGTTTGATGCGGTGGTATGAAAATTCAAGGAGAAACAGTGACGAAACAAAGTTAAGTCTTTTGTTTACATGGTTGGCAAGTTCCATAGAAATATACTATAGTCACCAGTGGTCAGAGACCAGTAGTCGACCTCGTATGAGTGAGAATAGTGGGAAATATATCTTTCGTACTCTTCCCACTCATACAAAGTACAGGCAGAGGCCGACTACATGTCTCTGGCCGACCACTGGTGACTATACCCTATTATTGATTAAGTTTCGGGTTTAGGCCAAGCATTTTTGTCTATTATATAGTCTTCGATCCTATAATACGCTTTAGACATTAACGACTTTTTCAAGTAATTTTTGAGTGCTGGAAAGGGTAACTTTAAAACTACCTCAGGTAATTTATTATAGAAATGAATGCATTGACCAACAAATGATTTATGTACTTTGCGGACGCGGAATTTTTGAATAATAATTAATAATAATATTTTTTATCTACTGTTGGTGGTAAATCATTTATGTAAACTAAAAATAGAAAAGGACCTAAAATAGAGCCTTGAGGCACACCTATTTTTACTGTAGCTCCATCAGATTGCGTTTTGTTTACAACAACTGTTTGAGTTCTATCACTTAGATAAGAAGACATAAAACTTATAGCTTTATTGGAAAATCCATAATGTTCTAATTTTAAAATAAGGGTCGTGTGAACAACGCAGTCAAAAGCTTTAGAAAGATCACAAAATATTCCTACTGCATCGCAAGATTTCTCCCAACTGTTATATATATATTTAATGAGTACAGATGCCGCATCAATAGTTGATCGACCTCTGGTAAAGCCGAATTGTTTATTGCTAAGTAATTTATTTCTAATAAAGTGACCTAACATATCATTCAAAATTAGTTTCTCAAAGACTTTACTTAAAACGGACAGAATGGAAATGGGACGGAAGTTCGTTATATCACTCATCTCATCCGATTTAAAAAGAGGAATGACTTTATTATATTTCATTAGATCTGGAAAGATCCCCCCTGATATGCAATTATTGTATATTAATGCTAGATGGGGTGCAATTACATCTATTATATGAAAAAGTACACTAAGTAACTGATGTGCCCCACAAATCCTCAGTCTTTTTCAAACTAAGCGATTTAAATACTTTGACTATTGAATCTGAATTTACAGGGCTGAATTCAAAGTTTATATTACATTTACTGACATTAGTGCAAAGTAATGATTGAGCTGGCTGACTCACTGGCTATATAGTCCGGTCCACTCGCAGGCGTTAGGCGGCCATATCATTGCTCAACCGACAACGAACTCGGGGCGGTGGAAAGGCCGAGCAACACAACTTAATTTAGAAAATTTTGAATTTTGATTCGGTAATATTTAAGAGAAAAAGGTTTGGGGAGGAGGAAAGACTAAGCAAACAAACAATTTAAAAAATATGAATTTTGACTAATTTAGAATTTTGAAGAACTCTGGGCAGTGGAAAGGCTGAGCAACCAAACCTAATTTAGAAATTTTGAAAATTATGAATTCGAATTTTGAATTTTGATGAACTTGGGGTGGCGGAAAGACTGAGCAAGCAAACCAATGTAGAAATTTTGAAAATTTTGAATTTTGAATACCTAGGTAATATGAACTTGGCGTTATATATGGCGAAAATATAGCCATAATATATCCATATTTTGAGCCTTTTCAACGTTAAAATTTGTTTTAGGTGAATTAAAACATGTTTTATCACTCACACCGAAGCCTGCCACTAACTCTGACGTAGGGTGCGATAAATCCGCTTCCACAATCACTTTTAATTCTTCGTTATTAACTAGGGTTTCCTGCCGTCCACCCACGGGGCTTGTTGTGTAGGTCAACATTTCCAGAACGAAAATGTTGGAACCAAAAGCGTACCCTGTTTTCTTTTACAGTAGCTGCCTCATACACATCATTTATCCTTCGGGCCGTAACTCTTATTCTTAAATAACGCGATATTTTAAGTTCTCCATATTGTGAACAGAATTATGTCGAAAAAAAAAAATGACGTGTCTCGTCATTTGAATTGCTAAATTCACAAATGAATCGCTAAATTCGAAGCACAAATACCTATTATGAGCTAAAATTTGAAATAAGTTTGAATATAGAATTCTTTGCCAAACACCAATTATAAAACGCCAATTTCATATGTAAAGACCCGAAATTTATAAAAAAACACAAAATATGAATATAATATTTAAATATTAAACATTATTTAGTAAGCGTCAGAACTCCAGGACCAATGGAGATATTCAAGGATGTGTGGACTGCGTCAATCGAGGGAAGTACCTACTCTTTCGAGCATTTTTTTTTTGCCACTTTTACATTTTGTTCTGACGCTTACAAAATAATGTTTAATATTTGGTGTAACCCCCTTCAGCATTCAACACGTCTTGCAGACGCCTGCGCATTGATCCAATCAATTTTTTACATAAATTTTGCCCTCTGAAGGATTCCCACACTTGGTGGGCGTGGTTCCTTAAGGCTTCTTTCGTTCTACATTGGGTTGAATCCCACTCTTGGACCATTTTTCCCCAGAGGTTCTCGATGGGGTTTAAGTCAGGGCTACGGGGGGGCATTTTTAGTAAAGTTATGTTTGGTTGCTCAGTTATCCACGCTTGGACTAACCTAGAATTGTGGATCGGACTGTTATCTTGTACAAACGTTACTGGCTCGTCGGGGAAGAAAATCTTTGATGTTGGTATAAAAATATCTTCCAGTATATCCCGGTACTGGGTTGCATTCATGCGACCCGAAATCTCTACTAACTCCCCAGGACCGCCCGAACACATCCACCCCCAAAAGCCAATCGTGATCCGGCCACTATGCCTGTCGGGCATAACGTGGTCCTCGGAGTAACGAGAGTTTTCGGGTCGCCATAAACTTAACCTCCCGTTGTCGGCTGAGCAAAATACTTTCTCATCCATAAAAATAACATTCTCGAAATTGGTGTTTAAATGCTGCACTGCAAATTGCAGACGCAGCATTTTGTGCCGAGGCGTGAGCAGTGGCTTCTTCGCAGGGACTCTGTTCCGTAGGCCACCTTCATCGAGTCTCCTACGAATTGTTGAAGAAGACACTGCAAACTCCTCGGCAAAGAGGGTAGTGTTGATGAAACGCTGATCGTGTGCTTTTCTTAAAATATCTCGATCCTGGCGCTGCGAAGTGCAGCGCGGGCGCCCATACGATGCATGGTTTAGGAGGTGGCCTTCCTGCTGCCACCTCTCCAGCCATCGCTTTACGGTATTACGCTAAAATCGAAAAAATTAATTTATTAATTGAATATTTTGTCACGTTGACCACCCATTCCCATAAGGACCTAGGCAACGTAAACTTAACCAGGCGCTTTGAAAACTAGGTAATAAAATGACGTCGAATATTTTTCATATTATTAATGATTTGCATCATGCAACTAATCAACAAACTTAACGTTACTTTAAGTAGATACCTGTTTTATGTAGACCAAGATAAGATATCCTGAACCGTTATAATGCAAATAATCTAACATATCTTACAGTTTGGGTGCATAGTATGAATATGCAAGTAGCATGAAAATTGTAATAAAACAACTATTATCTTTACAATGAGGTAGCCCAAAGCAAAATTGGGGATACCTACCAAAACCAAATTGGGGGTATCCTTTTGCCTGGCTTTTACATTATTCAAAAACAATGATTATTTTATGAGAAAGGATAATCTTCTCTAATATATAAAATTTTCATGTCACAATGTTAGTTACCGTACTCCTCCGAAACGGCTTGACCGATTCTTATGAAATTTTATATGCATATCCAGTAGATCTGAGAATCGGCTACTATCTATTTTTTATACCCCTAAGTGATAAGGGTGGTCCACTCCAAAATTTTACATTCATGGCAAAAGAACGTTTGCCGGGTCAGCTAGTCTCTATATATAAAATTTCCATGTCACAATGTTAGTTACCGTACTCCTCCAAAACGGCTTGACCGATTCTTATGAAATTTTATATGCATATCCAGTTGGAGTGATGGGTGGAGTTACTGTGTTGTTGGCTGGGGATTTTCATCAGACTCTTCCTGTAGTCGCTAGAGGAACTCGGGCTGACGAGGTTAAATCATGTTTAAAATCCTCACATCTGTGGCCCAATATCAAAAAACTCTCCCTTAGGAGAAATATGAGAGTTCATTTAACACGTTCGGCGGCGGTACCGGCTATGACCGTAAAACGTGTAGCACGTTATATGACAGTACGGCCAATGCAGTATTTATTTACGACTTCCTAAAAGTCACTACGGTTCTTCCCGACGAAAATCCATACCATTGCTATGTATTTTTTTTTTTACTGTCATGTTGGGTACAACAACCATGTGGCTACCACCAAAACCAAGTATAATTCTCGAACACGAGTTTGACCCTGACTCACACAGATGCAAACGCTTACACACACACGCAGTACGGCGCTTGCCGCTGACGTTGAGTTGTCTTCCCGTAGCACGGTTATAACCGTTACTGTACTCGAGTAGAGACAAACCAACAATGTATATAATCAGAACTGCTTAAGCCGTAGTTTCATTTTGTATGAAGAAATTTACTGTCATTCTAGTACATTCCATAATTTGGATACCGCCGCCGAACGTGTTAAGGGGCGACGTATTTGCTGGAGAGTTTTCTGAACTCCTACTCAAAATAGGAAACGGAGATTATCCCGAATCGAATGGAAAAATATGTATCCCTACTCAGCTGGCCACAGTAGTTTCAACAATAAAATAATTAATATCTAAAATTTATCCTGATATTTCTAATTTACAAATGAAGTCGATGGATTGGCTGTGTGAACGCGCTATACTGGCTCCCAAGAACAATGTTGCTGCCACCATTAATGATATCCTCCTCAAGTCCTTTGAAGGGTCAGAAATGGAATACAAGTCGGTAGATTCAGTCTTACAAACCGATGAGGCTGTTCACTATCCTGTTGAGTTCCTTAATAGTGTCAACCCACCTGGTCTCCCTTCTCACAAACTCCTCCTTAAAGTTGGCACCCCTGTCATGCTATTGCGTAACCTTAACCCCCCTAAGCTTTGCAACGGAACAAGACTGCGAGTAAAAGCACTTCACAAAAATGTTATTGAGGCTACTGTATTTACCGGATGTGCTTGGGGTGAATCGGTATTCATACCACGAATACCACTTATACCCTCTGATTACGCATTTGAATTTAAGCGACTGCAATTCCCCCTTAAAGTCTGCTTTGCTATAACTATAAACAAATCTCAGGTCAGTCATTAAAGGTGGCGGGCATCGACTTAAGGGAGGATTGCTTCGCACACGGGCAGTTTTACGTGGGCTGTTCCAGAGTTAGTTCATGCAGCAGCCTGGTTATTTTAGCGCCTGACAGTACTACCACCAACGTGGTATACAAAGAAGTGCTCAATCAATAGTCGATAGTAGATATCGTTAGATGGTAGTCATAGTCATCTTCAATAGCCGTGCGAAAAAATATTTGAAACTTGAAAAGAACTGTCCTTTTTTACGTATAACCAAAATAATGATTCTCCGCGAACGAAGTCGCGGGCGGAAAGCTAGTTTTGAATACATAGAAAACTGAATCTTTAATGAACTGATCAACATTTTAAACAATTTTATGACCTATACCTGATGGACATAAATTTGTTTGGCAATTGGCAAGCGAATTGTCAGTCGTCAACTGCTTGGGGCCGGCAGTTGAGATTTTTGAACACTGACTTCTCAAAATATCCAAATTTTACCTTCTTTGGCGTCTTGATTTTTTCCGGCGAACCTTGCCATGGTACCCAAGTTTCACATTATTGGACTGACGACAACCTACAAAACGACTTACCGTTATTCCCAGTTCGCCGGATATGTCTGTTACAGACGCGCCTTCTTCTTTTAGTTGAATTATCTTGTGCCTCATGGCCGGAGTTATCTGGTAGGTCATTTTCTTTTACCAAAATAATCAATCAATCTATTTAGTTTAATTTATGTTAACCGTCGTCGCGGAGACAAATTTAGCAGTGTCAAGTGAATAAGGGCGCGAATGGAATCAAATTGAAACAGACAAGACACATGTCAGTGTAATTGTATTTTTTTTCTAAAGCGGCGATAGCACTGAGTCGTTTACCTAAAGCGGTTACCAAAGCGGGTGAGATACCCATTGAAACTAAAGAAATTTTGCTTAAATTAAAAAAATAAATATAACGTCAAGTGTATCTCTGAGGTGTACAAGGTACAGTCACCAGCATAAATATATTACTATGGACAGCCGTGCAAAAACAAATGATGCTCCATTGGGCTTATAAGTATGTGACGACATTACCTCGGTAAAAATATGTGATGCTTTTAGTACGGCATAAACATCGTTGCACCGTAACAGCATAAATATAGGATCGGATCGATCAAAAATAAATGATGTTCCATTGGGCTCATAAGTAAGTGATGATATTACTTTGGTAAAAATATGTGATGCTTTTTGGACGGCATAAACATCGTTACACTGTATCAGCATAAATATCGGATCGGGTCGATCAAAACTATTTGATTACCTATATAAATCAAAATTATGAGACCATCTCTCACCGGCATAAATATCTATCCCTCTGTGAAAGCATAGGCATCGGACGACAGGTGGACCGCCGCACCGTTAATACTACTAATACCGTTGACTTTTTGAAAGTTTGAAATTAAACCTTACCTAACCTACTGTACCTATTCTACAAGGATATTACACAAAAAAAACACTTTACCTTTAAGCTGGAGAAAAATTATGCAAAAACAAAATTCGGCGTCACTATACATTCGACGTCATAGAGGGTACCCATAATAATATCTGAGAGGTTCAAAAATATGTAATCGATCTGCAAAAACGATTCTTACCTTCCTGGCTGGCATAGAGACGTAAATTGTGTAAAGTGATTTGACAATTCACGAAAACGGTGCAGACTTGTCATTGCATATGTCTATCTCACGTTTTTCTCTTCAATCATTTGACAGGTGCCTCTCGGTCAACTGTAACTTATTTTCTTTTCAACAGAATCGTCGAAACGCCTGACACATCATAGCGAGAGCTAAGTGAAGCCAAATTTAGAGCTATTTGTCAGGGGTCGGTTGTGGTCTCAGTAGCATTCGTTGGTTTTCTAAGCAGAGATCACGGGTTCGAATCTCAGTCGAATACATAGAGAAAACACTTTTTATTTTCTTTTCGGGTTTAATTTTTATTTTTATTTTGTGCCTTATTATTTGTTTTAAGTTAATAATTATTTTAGACCAGCATCCCCCGGTCCTCACTCGAGGACATAATACTAAACATAAAAGGCACCCTATAGTTATTCGACAAGGTTGCAATTACAATGTTACCGTGAGGACCCCCAGATAGATGTTACCGGTGTGGCGACCTGGAGATATTTATGCCGGTGAGAGATGGTCACATAATTTTGATTTTTATAGGTAATCAAATAGTTTTGATCGAGCCGACCCGATATTTATACTGATGCAGTGTAACGATGTTTATGCCGTCCAAAAAGCATCACATATTTTTACCAAAGTAATATCATCACATACTTATGAGCCCAATGGAGCATCATTTGTTTTTGCACGGCTGTCCATAGTAATATATTTATGCTGGTGACTGTACCTTGTAAGGTGGACTGTAAAAAATATAAAATAAAAATACAAAAAGAACCTATCACGAGAATTATAACCCAGAACACATGACTCTAAAGTCTTACTACCAATCCACTGGCCCATTGTGACTAACAGCTGACTAGACGAAATATTGAAACGTATAGATACCTGGTTTAAGTTGGCAGCTTCAATATTGCAAAACCTGTTAACCATGCAATAAATAATGTGACAAATTAAAACGTGAGACAGACATATGCCATGACAGTATGGTACTGTTTTCGTGTTACTTACTGGTAAATAAGGTTCAGTTTTCTTGTGTCTCGTAGTTTTAGCTACTTTGGATGCTAAGCAGCCTTCGCGGCGTTCTGGGGACATATTTTTGACGTTTTAGTGTTCGATTTCAAAACCGAGCGGTAGAAAATGTTCGAATGCGAAAATCTTTCACGATTTAATTTCGAATGTTCCTAAATTCCATATTTTTGAGATTTGCACTCGAAACTAAAACTTTTTTAATAATAATAATAACTAAATATTAGGTTTGAGTTTCCCGCTAAATAGATAAAAATGTGTGCTTTGTGTTGTTTAATATGTGAAATTACTGTCGGTGCTACATAATTTATATTACGTATAGATATTACGTACGAGAGAGAGACCGACCAAGCCGCCGACAAAATAATAGTCCGATATGTTTGTATAACAATAGTTATTTATGGGCATACCCTCGGATCACAAAAACAAGAGCATACTTACCATACCTGAGGCGCGTAAGATTTACCTTCACACGGGCTCATTTCTCGTAGGTTAGTAAGTAGATTTAGAAAAATTAGCCGCCATCTTGAACTTTTTAGCTATTCCACGGATGGTTTCCAAAATCGATATCTGGAGATTTGGGTGGTCTCCGACTACAAATCTGTTGACAGATTTAGAAAAAGTAGCCGCCGCCATCTTGAACTTTTTAGCTATTCCACGGATGGTTTCCAAAATCGATATCTGGAGATTTGGCTGGTCTCCGACTACAAATCTCTTGACAGATTTAGAAAAAGTAGCCGCCATCTTGAACTTTTTAGTAATTGGACTGATTGCTTCAAAAAACAATTTATGGGGATCCGTGTGGTCTCCAACATGGAATCCGTTGACAGTATGGGAAAAAGTAGTAGTATATTAAACTTTCCAGATTTTGGTCCGAATTAAATATTTGGGGATCTGTGTGGTGTCCTACCTACCTAACTCTCGAAATTGACACTTGAATGACAACTTAATACAAGATTTTGTTTTAAAGCTTTAATTTTTTGTTTAATTTTTCATGCTTGTGTTTTATGTTAAAATTACATTATATGAAATACATTGTTATATATTTTGTCAAACTTTCCAAATGGCTTGTGAAAAACATTTAGACGCTGTGGTTATTTTACAGGGAACGCATCGCAAAAAGCTTAAAACGAGTTCATTAATATTTCGCTTTGACATATTGATTTGTCATTTTGCGTCTTTGTCCTTGTTTTATTATGATATTTTTATTTGACTTTCTATGTTCAGTTGAAAATGATACCTACTCTGGTAAAATCGGTTATATGTGGGGCGCTATTTTAGAACATGTTTTTTTTTTTGGAACCGACCAATCATAACACACCATTTTGTTTCGTAAAATATTAGGTGTATTTTTGCTAAAAGATACACAGACTAAAAACTATGTCACTGCTTTTTTTTATGTAATTCAAACTTGGCCCCTAATCTCGAACCACTAAAGATAAAATTACATGGGAGATAAGGCGAAGCAATTACAATTTTATATGGAGTTGACATATTCATCTCGAATGTTAGTTTATTAATCTCGAAAGCCGAGAAACGAGAGAACGAGACTAGGGGTCCAGATTTAAAAAAAAGTTATCTATGATCATCAGGTCATCTTTGATACTTCCTTGGTTAAATCTTTCATTTCTAGAAGCATAGGCTTAATTCAAAACATGTATTAACTGTCTCAGTGGCGAAGGTGTGAATACGGTGCATGGCGCTCTGGGATCGATTCCGCGCCATGCACGTGCATTTCTTTTTGAATTTATTTATTTTAGACAACAAATTTTATTTAAATAAACCAAAATATATTATGTGTTAGATTTCTGTCAAAATGTGCTTGTGTGGAGATAGATATTACATTTCTTCAATCATTTGCATGTGTTATTTCTTCACCCCCCGTAAATCTCGGTAGACATAATTGTACTCGAATACGACCTATAAGGCCAGTCCAGGTATTGTATGCTCTAAGAAATAAATTGAATCGGAACCTGCAACTAAAAGTTCTTTTTGTAACAAACCTTTTTGTTTACTAATGATATTGACAATACATTTAAAAGTAGTATTTGATATTGACGGCTTGCAAATCTAAAATGACAAATGTCACTTAGTTGTCGTACCGAATAATTCCTACAAAATATGTTATGGAAATATTAAATAATAAATACGGTATACCGCAATGGACGGCCATTAATAAGAAAAGAAGGAGAAAAATGCTGTAAGTTTCACAAGTTGCTGTTGTTGTTGTTGTAGTATTTTGCTTGGTGACGAGGAGGGTCTGATGATGGTGTTAGACGGTGGTCAGGTTTAAACTCTTTTGGTTAGGTGTGTTGGTTGTAATTTAGTCTCGTAAAAGTCCCAGATCAGTACTTATTCCATTGATGCAGCGACACGAAGTGCCCCTTGGCATCCGACATATTAAGAAGTCAGCACTGTCACTAATGTCACTACAGCAAGATTTCATACCATATGTATTTAGTTTATTATCTCATTACTGCGAAAGTGAATTTTTCAGTCTGTTGTTAAACCCTCGTCCCAAAGTAGCAATGCTGCAATGGAGCAATCACCAATCATGTAACTAAATGTTAATAAATCAGACCGCGTGACACACACACGTCGGTTACACAGCTAATCAAAACTGTTTACTCGAACTTAAAAGTATCAGTGTTCTGTTTCTATTGGCTGAGCGCGGCGGCGTCCAGCAGGCAGGCGGCAGCGCTGCGCGGGCCACACACGTCCGGACCGCTAGTTATGATGATGATGATGGTGGTGATGGTGTACTGCCGTGGTCCTCGTGCAGGATGCTGGCGCGGTGCAGCGCGGCGGCGTCCAGCAGGCAGGCGGCAGCGCTGCGCGCGCCACACACGTCCGCACTGCTAGTTATGATGATGATGATGGTTGTGATGGTGTACTGACGTGGTCCTCGTGCAGGCTGCTGGCGCGGTGCAGCGCGGCGGCGTCCAGCAGGCAGGCGGCACTGCTGCGCGGGCCACACACGTCCGGACTGCTAGTTATGATGATGATGATGGTGGTGATGGTGTACTGACGTGGTCCTCGTGCAGGCTGCTGGCGCGGTGCAGCGCGGCGGCGTCCAGCAGGCAGGCGGCAGCGCTGCGCGCGCCACACACGTCCGGACTGCTAGTTATGATGATGATGATGGTGGTGATGGTGTACTGACGTGGTCCTCGTGCAGGATACTGGCCCGGTGCAACGCGGCGGCGTCCAGCAGATAGGCGGCGGTGCCGCATGCACCCCACGCCTCTAGGCTACTAATTGTGACGATGATGATGATTGAGATGATAATGATGATGATGATGATGGTGGTGATGGTGTACTGACGTGGTCATCGTGCAGGCTGCTGGCGCGGTGCAGCGCGGCGGCGTCCAGCAGGCAGGCGGCAGCGCTGCGCGCGCCACACACGTCCGGACTGCTAGTTATGATGATGATGATGATGGTGGTGATGGTGTACTGACGTGGTCCTCGTGCAGGCTGCTGGCGCGGTGCAGCGTGACGGCGTCCAGCAGGCAGGCGGCAGCGCTACGCCCGCCACACGTGTCCGGACTGCTAGTTATGATGATGATGATGATGGTGGTGATGGTGTACTGACGTGGTCCTCGTGCAGGATACTGGCGCGGTGCAACGCGGCGGCGTCCAGCAGATAGGCGGCGGTGCCGCAAGCACCCCACGCCTCTAGGCTACTAATTGTGACGATGATGATGATTGAGATGATAATGATGATGATGATGATGATGGCGATGATGACGATAGTTATAGTGATGGTGTTCTCACGTGGTCCCCGTACAGGCTTCTGGCGCGGTGCAGCGTGGCGGTGTCCAACAGGCAAGCAGCGGTGCCACGCGCACCCCACGCGTCTACGCTTCTAGTTGTGATGATGGTGATGATGTACTCACGTGGTCCCCGTGCAGGCTACTGACGTGGTGCAGCGCGCACCCCACTCCTCTGGGCTTCTAATTTTGATGATGATGATGATGATGAAGATGGTGATGGTGGTGATGTACTCACGTGGACCCCGTGCAGGTTACTGGCGTGGTGCAGCGCACACCCCATGCTTCTAATGCGCGGCGACGTCCGGGTGGCAGGCGGCGGTGCCGCGCGCACCCCACGCCTCCAGACTTCTAGTTGTGATGATGATGATGTTGATGATAATATACGCAGTGCAGGTTACTGGCGCTGTGCAGCGTGGTGGCGTCCAGCAGGCTGGCAGCGGTGCCGCATGCACCCCACGCCTCTAGGCTACTAATTGTGACGATGATGATTATTGAGATGATAATGATGATGATGATGATGATGGCGATGATGACGATAGTTATAGTGATGGTGTTCTCACGTGGTCCCCGTACAGGCTTCTGGCGCGGTGCAGCGTGGCGGCGTCCAACAGGCAAACAGCGGTGCCACGCGCACCCCACGCCTCTACGCTTCTGGTTATGATGATGGTGATGATGTACTCACGTGGTCCCCGTGCAGGCTACTGACGTGGTGCAGCGCGCACCCCACTCCTCTGGGCTTCTAATTGTGATGATGATGATGATGATGATGATGATGGTGATTATGTACTCACGTGGTACCCGTGCAGGCTTCTGGCACGTTGCAGCGTGGCGGCGTCCAACAGGCAAGCAGCGGTGCCACGCGCACCCCACGCCTCTACGCTTCTGGTTATGATGATGGTGATGATGTACTCACGTGGTCCCCGTGCAGGCTACTGACGTGGTGCAGCGCGCACCCCACTCCTCTGGGCTTCTAATTGTGATGATGATGATGATGATGATGATGATGGTGATTATGTACTCACGTGGTACCCATGCAGGCTTCTGGCACGTTGCAGCGTGGCGGCGTCCAACAGGCAAGCAGCGGTGCCACGCGCACCCCACGCCTCTACGCTTCTGGTTATGATGATGGTGATGATGTACTCACGTGGTCCCCGTGCAGGCTACTGACGTGGTGCAGCGCGCACCCCACTCCTCTGGGCTTCTAATTGTGATGATGATGATGATGATGATGATGATGGTGATTATGTACTCACGTGGTACCCGTGCAGGCTTCTGGCACGTTGCAGCGTGGCGGCGTCCAACAGGCAAGCAGCGGTGCCACGCGCACCCCACGCCTCTACGCTTCTGGTTATGATGATGGTGATGATGTACTCACGTGGTCCCCGTGCAGGCTACTGACGTGGTGCAACGCGCACCCCACTCCTCTGGGCTTCTAATTGTGATGATGATGATGATGATGATGATGGTGATTATGTACTCACGTGGTCCCCGTGCTGGCTTCTGGCACGTTGCAGCGTGGCGGCGTCCAACAGGCAAACAGCGGTGCCACGCGCACCCCACGCCTCTACGCTTCTGGTTATGATGATGGTGATGATGTACTCACTTGGTCCCCGTGCAGGCTGCTGGCGCGGTGCAGCGTGGCTTTCGGTTGGTAGGCCTCCCGTAAGGTGGACCGAGGATATGGTAAAGATCGCGGGAAGGCGCTGGTTGCGAGTAGCTACACCAACCAACCGAGCGTCGTGGAAATTGTTGGGAAAGGCTCAGCAATAGATATATTTATACGAGTCACGACGATAAACCCATCGTTTTGTAATAATATGTGTAATGTTTTGTATATGATTGTTTTTTTCAATTATTTTATAACTTAATTGTTTTCGACTTAACTGGGTCAATGTATAATGTCGTATAAAAGCTGTTTAAAATGAAGATGATGATAATGTGGTTAATTAGTTTATTATACTTAGAGTCAATGATACTTAATTGTTTTTAGAATGCCTTAGCATAATGGTGTATGAATTCAACCTAAATAAATTATATACTTTTTGTAACAAAACATGCCGGTTATAAAGATCTCTATATTGCGAGGAGTATGATACATGAACATCTCGTCGTATTTTGTCCACATACTCGTACCAGATACCATTTAATGCACCGTAACAACCATTATTACCAGAATCGCACGTTAATAATCAAAACTCATTATCATTTTGTTAATTTAAGAAATACGATTAGGTTACTTATTTGGGTGGGTTATCTAAAGGCGACGGGTATGGCAATAATCAACTGTACCCAAAAATGTATCTATGAGGAAGCACTGCATCGGTGTTTAAAAAGTGTAATCTATTAATATAAGGGATAAAAGCAAACTTTTTCCAAAGTTTATCTACGGGTGTTATTTGACCGTATTTAATACCAAGTTTCTGATGGTTAGGCCTGGTTACGAGGTCATGTCTGTGCATGCAAAAATCCAGTCTTTCCCATTGGTTAGGTTGATGGCCAGAGTAGTCTGGCCACCGGGTTTTTTTTCCCGTGAGCCAGATTTATTTAACAGCTGGATAAAAATACAATGAAAGTAATAAAGGTTCGCAATGTTTTTATCTTAGACATTGTTGACGGAGCTCCGCTCAAGCGGAGCTCCTATTTCTGGGCGGTTTGGCCCACCGGGCCTGCTGCAAAACTAACATAACCTAAACCTACCTAGGGTAGATCTGGCCAACGAAAAAAAAATCCGTTGACCAGACTAGTCTGGCCATCGATCTAGCTAAAGGGAAAGAGCTCAAAAATTGCTGTACAAATGCTGAAAGATAAATTAGTTTCGTTGTCTAAAACGATGTAAAAAAAAATGGCCGAGACATCCTGACGTCAGATGGTCTAGCCACTTTCTTTACTCGTTTTTGCGCTGTCAATAGAGGTACTAATTATTTGAAGTTAGGTACCAAATAGTACCAATAAGGCACTGAATTTTGGTAGTTTCTAAACATCAAATATCTCCATTGGTCCAGGGGTTCTGACGCTTACCCAGGTTGTCATACCACTGCTATTTGACGGAGCCGTGCCTGGGGGAACTCTCCTATTTCTGGGTGATTTGCCCTTTCGGGCATCTAAAGACACCTAACGAACCTAACCTACCTACTTTTGGGGAATAAAAATTATTTCTGTCGAACTTCCGACCAAAGTGAAAAGCAGTGGTGTGACAACCTGGCGTGACAACCTGGCGTGACAATGAGTCTGCACCCGTGACCCCAATTTTTCGTGTTCCCGTTATTTTGTCCCATTGATAGGATCATGAGGGGGAACTGTTTCTCGTAGTCCCATTACTATTTATCTACTTCCTGTATACTAAAATAATGATGCGTGGTTTGCTAAAAATCTAAATACGTAGATAGGTTTCGGTTATGTTAGTCTTGCAGCAGGCCCGGAGAGCTAAACCACTCAGAAATAAGAGCTACGCGATTGCGGAGCTCCGCCAACATTCTTAATTTCAAATCAATTAGAGACGACGGAGATACGCTGCCGCGGAGCTCCTATTTCTGCGTGGTATGCCCCTCCGGGCCTGCTGCGACACTAACATAACGGAAGCCTACCTTCGTAATATATTATACAAGACGAAAATCTTCACAACCGTAAATACTAATGGGACTATGAGAAACAGTTCTCCCTCATGGTCCCATTAATGGGACAAAATAATGGGACCACGAAAAAACGGGGCCCGTGATCACGAGTCAGCCCGTAAAGATACCTAACGAACCTAACCTACCTACTTTTGCGGAATAAAAATGACCGATTCCGATGAAAACGAATAGCAGTGGTGTGACTACGTGGTGTGAAGATTTTTGGAGTAAGTAGCCGGCAATACAAAACACGTTTGAACTTGTCTACCCACACCGGCATTGACGTCGCACGTCGGTTTTTATTTTTGACAAGATTTCAAAAAGGACGTTAAATTTGCCTCTATTCCCATTAGTTCAGTTGTCCAGTTCAGTTGACTGAACTAGTGGGATTCTATTTCTCGTTTGTTCAGTTGTGAAATCGTAGTCACGAACGTGGACGTAGCGGGTATATCCGTTTCGACGGAACTCCGCTGAGCTATTTCTGGGTGTTTTTGGCCCTTCAGGCCTGCTGAACATCTAACATACCAAAACCTAAACCTACCTCTCTAACTGAACAAACGAGAAAAAGAATCCCACTAGTTCAGTCAGCTGAACTGGACAACTGAACTAGTGGGAATAGAGGCAAAATTAAAGTCCTTTTTTGAAGTCTGTCAAAAATAAAAACCGACGTTAACTGAACAGACGACAAAAATAATCTCACTAGTTCAATGGACTGGACAACTGAACTAGTGGGAATAAACTTGAACTATCCGGGTACACTTTGTTGCTGTAAGAGCCTGTTGTTTGATCAGTAGTTAACCCTTTGAACGCCAAGAACCACAAGTGGTCGTGTACTGTCGTCCCTATGACGCCATCGACTCATATAGTGGTCACAGATACAGTGCAAAATAGCCCGGAGTATTTGTGACGTACGGTTGACATTAGCTGTCATTGGCGTGTGAGGACAGAAGTCAGAGGCGTTCAAAGGGTTAACTCTACTCATTGTGAAAATTCGAAAAAAATATGTAAATTTGACACATTTCCTTGGAATTTTACTATTAGTTACGATTTTTTAACGATTACTTATTTTTACTAATGATCACACAACAGTCTCTATGTGCACGTTTTTGTAGATTTATTTCTACCGGTAGGGATAGGTGCTCTGTTCATTTCCACTGTTCGCTACTCTATTACTAATTTACCAAAATTGGTATCATAAATAGGTAGAGGTAGGTTTAGGTTATGTTACTTCTTCAACAGAAAAAAACGCAGCTCCGCAGACTGTTAAATTTGATATTAACATAGAAATAGCGACTAGACGAAATGGACAGTGCACCGTACTAGCTGGTTAAAGGAGGAATCCGATTGTATTCCATTCCATGGGGCTGATAGTACAGTGCAATCATTTTCTTAACAGGCATCGGCAATCTTCGTTTTTCTATGACACACAAGTGACAAATATACTGTCAGTTACGAGTGCAAGTGTGATAGCGATAGCCAGCCGAAAAATAAGAAGCTGGGAATACTGTATATGGCAATTTTCCTATAAGAGTGAAAGAGATAGCTTGATTAGAGAGCGATACTGAAAACCTTTAAGAAGCATGTGAAAGAGATAACACGATTAGAAATTATCCTGGATAAGTATATATTTTTTTAAACATGCAGGCATGCAGTCTTCTATAGGTACCCTAAGTTCTTTAACGAAGGTGTTCAATTCAATTGTAAATATTAGTATGACTCAACAGTTGAGTCTGGTACAAATTTTATGAAATTACATATTTTTAATGAAGACCTTGAGTTAGCAATACTTATTTGACATTTATAATTTATTACAAAAATTATATTAATTCAGTTCAGCTTGTTAAACTTCGTATTTAAAAAGTCAAAGCATATAGCGACAATAAAATACAAACCGCTTAATATTACAATGTTCCACCTAAATCCAAAGTAACAATTATATATATTATATATAGTATCAGCTCCATCAGTTACTGGTGAAAATGACAAACGCCCTCTCAATATGGCTGAATCTGCCGCGATAGGTTTTTGCATGAACATCAAATTCTAAATATTTCCGTTAGTGTACTGGCTGCCGTACTGTCGTCCTTTTAATTTAGGAATACACAGTTGAGCTATAAATATTTTTAAGCGTTCGATATCGGAATGCATAGTATTTACATAATAGATTGGATATGTCTGGTTAATACGTTTACTCAACAGACAACAGATAAGACATTTTTATTCAGAATGACTGACGGCGAAGAGCAGGACAACATGCTGCTGAACGGCCTCTCAGTCGCGCGTTACATTATCTGTAGTTTCACATTAACCCTTATTACCAAGGTTTAAGAGTCATACCTGGCAAATATTGTGCTGTTCATTGCGTTTGAAGTGGCAAACCATTAGGAATCTTAACTTCTTGGGACTAAGTTCATTTTTCTCAAATGGTTACACCTTTTAGGCATTCTATCCCATCCCATCTTGTTGGAATTTTAGATGCTTCGATACGGCTGAAATTTTGACCATTTCAATCTTTTAGGTAATCTATACAGTTACATCATCTTGACATTTTATCCAAGCCGATACTTAAAACATCCCGTCACATCACATTTTTCTGAAATTTTATCGGGTTCGTTTTTTTTGAAAATCCAATGCATCCCATTTTTATGGGCACGCTGTCCGGTTCGATCTATCTGACGCTGACTGTACATACATTAAATCACGCCTGTTTCCCAGAGAGGTAGGAGAGACCACTTCTTTCCACTTGCTACGATCTTGACAAATTTATTTCGCTAAGTAAGACGGTATTTAGGTAGGTAATGGATTACCATGTATGGTTGGTGGTAGGTATGGGTTGGCTTTTGATAAGAATCTTGTGACTTGCCAACTATGGCTGATCTATAATGTAAAATTTTAAATAAAGATTCTATTTAAGTATTTAAATTGTAAATTTTATACTTTTAAGTGATCATAATGCTGTTATGTAGTCCCACAGCAACGCAGCGGGAAAGTCATAGTCACGATTATTTAAACCATTTATATCTGCTTCGTTTAAGTCGCTCAACAATCTTAATCGAGATATTTTATATAACGGTAACGTTGAGGAGTTCCGGTGGCCACTAATAAAATACAAAAATACTTAAAAAGTCAGTCATATTAAAAGGCAATAAAGTAGACATGAAAAGCTTTATTAAGGCTCTGTCATCTCGGCTTAAAGTCACCTCAGGAGATCCTAAAGCTGGTGCTTACCTCTCCCAAAGGATTGGGCTAGCTATCCAGAGAGGTAATGCCGCCGCCAGTGTCATAGAGACCATGCCGCGAGCGGACCTACTAGAGGGGGTGTTCTTTTAATAGTGGTGATTATTATTTACATCTTTAATATTTGAGTAGCTTAGCTTTGTTTAAATTAAAATAAGTTTAGTTTTAACTTTTAATTGTTAATTATTTTAATAACAATAAAGTAGATACTATTATATTAATTATTATTAAAACTAAGACAAATTCAAATCAATGATAAGATGATGGTCGTAGCAATCAGAATGGGTCTTCTTTTTTTGGTAAAGAATATCGATATTTTCAAGTATTTTTATAAAGGAGATTTTCTTCTCACAAACTGCCACTTCTTTACTATCCCAATTCCGCTAACGAATCGTTCGGACCAATCAGTAAAGTGTAAAGTTTTTTGGCACCGCTGCTAATTTCTCCGTATTGTTCGAAATGCATCCTTGGATGCAGTTAGTAAAATTAAAACTATTCTGGCAAGAAAACAGGTAGACAGATTGCTTTATTTGTTTGTGAGCTAGTTAGGGGACGTTTTATTTATTGCCTTGATAAATCATTTCTTTGTTTGGTAGCAATTTATTTGATTTAATGCCATTGTATAATAATATTTTAAGAGAATTTTAAGTCTGTGGTAAGAAATACAAATCTTTCGTAATCTGTATTTCTGTAATTTACTTTGTCTGGGTGGTATAGTGGTGGTAGTGGAGGTAGCTAAATCAAATCAAATCAAATCAAATCATATTTGTCTGTTGTCTGTTTCTTTAAAAAAGCCTAATTAAAGCATTAATTTATACAATTAATAGTTGTTCGCACAAAATGTCGCATTATATTCCACCAAGTAACTATAACGCCATGTTTCAGAATTTTTAACTTACAACGTCGCGCTAAATAGCAATTTTCGCATTGTTGCACAATGTTGCTACATAATAAGATCCTTGCCTTAAACAAGATTTCGTACGCCTAGTGCAACATATACTTTTGTCACCCACCTGTTACCTATGTTGACAAAATAAAGGAAATTGGAATTTGTAATTTTTTTAAACCTGGCACATATATTTTTTTAAAGTCCTATGTATAAACGCAGCTGTGATTTTTCTTACACATAATCTGATGATCTTTCACATGAGGCTTAGTTTTTTGAAGAAATCGATCATACTGGATACTTAAGTACGAGGCATTGCTTATCATGCTGATAATGGCAATCAGGGGGCCTGCAGCAATGCATTGTCGTATAGTCCTACCCCTCCCATTCCGAAGAATAAACGAAACTTGGGAGTCTTATTATAAAATTAGGCATCAAACTTATAAAAAACAATAGCTTTACCAGGTTTTTTCAATTACAGCATTGCCATTTTGTATTACATACATACATTAACTCACGCGTTTTTCACAGAGTGGGGTAGGCAGAGCTACAGAATTACCAACCACTCTAAAAACTTGTCGATAATTCTGTGACCACGTCATTTTGCACAATTAGTCTAAGATTTTTACAAGTGTAGTCGTTTTAGTGACAGGTGGCAAGCCCATCGCCTTATAGTACTA
The DNA here is from genome assembly GCA_927399475.2 of Acleris emargana. Taxonomy (NCBI): domain Eukaryota; kingdom Metazoa; phylum Arthropoda; class Insecta; order Lepidoptera; family Tortricidae; genus Acleris; species Acleris emargana. Next base: position 3,950,527 of record OV656839.1, on the reverse strand, counting down.
CCAGCCTTTATTCTCTTAGTCGCCTCTTACGACATCCACGGGAAGACATGGAGTGGCACTCTTCTAACCCGGCAACCACATAATCATGCTGTGTTCTTCCTTTAATTACGTGACTTATTATTTAAATATCATCTGGTAGTCTTATCGAACTAGGTTTCATGTCGTGGGCTCTCCTACTATTAAGTTAAATGAGAATATGTGTCTCAAACTTACCGTCACATTGATGTCAGTGCCAGTGGCTGACAACACAGCAAACTGTCGTAAGTAAATTCACACGTTTGAATATGCAGCTCCAATTTCTGCAGGTCGCCCGAACGTCTTTGGCGAACAGCCAATATGCTTATGGAAGGCTTCCCCTATTATACTGATGCCTGAAATATTATGCAGCTTTAATATTTCAATATTTTATAAAGATTCACTTCCGTGTCATAAAATATTTTCATACTTTGTTAGGTCAATAGCTGGTACGATAACATTTAAAATTAGCTGAAAAATATACAAATAATAATGATAATATGAGGGGACAAGTGACAAGTCACATCAATTGACCTAGTCCCAAATTAAGCTCTTGTTCTATAGATACTAGACAACGATATAAGTACTTATATAGAGAAATATATACTTAAATAGATAGAAAACATCCATGACTCAGGAACAAATATTTACGCTCACCGGGATTTAAACCCAGGACCGCTAGATTTAAAATAAAAATAAGGGTATATTCTCACAAAAATTGACCCTAGTCCTAAACTTACCTCTAGGCTTGTACTGTGTACTAGACAACGATAAACTTACTTATATGGAGAGACATATAGGGAGGATCCAATACTCACGCTGATCACACAAATATCTGTCCTTACTGGGATTTGAACCTGGGATCGCTAGATGTGTAGGCAGGGTCACTACCAACTACGTTAAAATGTCACCCAAATAAAAAAAAACTGAACTCTGTCTAAAATAAAACATTGCGCCAATAATGAAATAATGAATTTATCACTACCTATAATAAAGGTTTTCAAGATTGACTGCAAGAATTCGGTATTAAGCAATACAATCGCCTTATTGTCTATCTAAGCATGCTTTTAGGCTATCCCGAAATCAAACAAACAGACGAGTAAAAAAATTACTGACGCTAAGTTTAAGTTGCAACAAAGATTTTTTTAAATTTTTGATTTTACATATAATATTTATGTTATTTGTGTTATGTTTATGTGCCTGCCGTTTGACAAAGATGTGTTTGCCAAATGAATCATTTCCCAACTTTATCATTTGCCAACCCAATGTTATATAATTTCTTCAGAATTTATTTCAGTACCACCGTCTAGAACCTATAGGTTAGGTTAGGTTCATCAGCATTTCAGCCTAAAGACGTCTACTTTCGGGCAGGTCTCCCCAAAGGCTCTCCACTAGGTTAGGTCAGTTTTTATCAAATCCTGAAATTTTACGGTTATAGAAAAAAAAGCAGGTTGGGAAACGATACATTTGGAAAACATATTTCGCCAAAACAAAGGTACCTAACCCTTTTTAAATACATTGACATTGCCTTATGCACATATTGTTCCAAGAAGCTCATTTTTCATACTCGTTAATATTCTACAACAGCGGAGATGAGGTAACAGTTTTCAGTACCGCTCCGGTCATATTTTATTCCTCTTGTGAGTAAACTGTTAGTTTGCATGACGTTTACACTAAATTCATATTTCACTTGTGCTTGGACATATTGAAATATGTAAAGTGGAATGTAAAATATATATACTAAGAGGTTTCCAATAATTGTTTTTAATCATTATTACTTTGTTGACATAATCATAGGTAGTCATAATGTTTTTATTACTAAATCTGTAACCATTTTTTTTTTAATTGTTTTCTAACGTGTAGATATGATAGGTTTGGTAAGAATTGACTTGCGATAATTATGACTATAAACACATTATGACTAAAAATCATTATGGCACATGATGATGACCCTTTTTGTATATCATTATGAGACAGTCTGAGGCGCGCGAGGGTTTCTGGCCCTAAAAATCTGTCTACATAATATTCGACTTTAAATGTCAACGCATGCCGGGTACAGCTAGTTAATAGATAAAACCCCCAATGTAATGCCGACCACCCCTTTACTAGCTGATATCTCTTAAGCAGTCCAACCAATTTCATCAAAACCTAGTTAATAACTATGAAAGTTCAACTAAAATATCAGAAATAAATATCAGGGGACTATGTCACACCAATTGATCTAGTCCCAAACTAAGCTCTAGGCTTGTACTATGGGTACTAGACAACGATATAAATACTTATAAAGAGAAATATATACTTAAATACATAGAAAAATTCCATGACTCAGATACAAATATTTGAAATTTGAACCCTGGACCGCACGCTTCTTAGGCAGGGTCACTACAAACTAGGCCAGCGCTGCGCGTCATCGAACTGTTTTCTGTTTTGTCTTCTTTTTGTATTTGGAAGCTGCCATGCCACAAACTGACGTGTAGATACATAGACTCATAGATACACACGTTTAACTTATAAAGTTCTTCTTTTGTTGGGGGTTTAAATAAGTATTTAATGTTTTTGTTATTAAAATGTCCACATAGTTCTTCGTGCCTACATTTTCCTTTGGAAAGGACATAAGAAACTTAGCAAACTAAGCCCAGTGCGATAACATCTTAAAGTTTCAAACATATTTTCCATAAAAAGTACCCCTGGTAAGAATGAGGCTAAAATGAAGTCGCTTGCCACCGTCTGTCCTTCTGTATGTATGAGTACACATAGATATAGATAGGATTAGCGACAGTCTAATAAGAGAACGTTATGAAGAAGATAGAGTGCCAAGGATTAATAAAGGAATGCTAAACCAACGTGTGTGCATGATTCGATGTATGAATGTGAAAGAAGCGATTTTTTTTTGTCAAGATCGTCGTAGCAAGTTGAAAGAAGTGGTCTCTGCCTACCCCACTGGGAAACAGGCGTGATTTAATGTATGTATGTATGTATCAATAGAAAGTAGAATAAATGAGAGCGTTGAGAAGTATGGCTGGGGTGAACTTGTGTGATAGGATGTAGGAGCGACAGTCTAATAAGAGAACGTTGTGAAGAAGATAGAGTGACAAGGATAAAGGAATGCTAAAGTGGTCTAGTCATGTGGAGAGAATGGATGAAGTGAGATTGACGAAACAGATATGTGAGGGAAGAGTAAATTGGAATGTTGGAAGAGGACGGCCAAGGCCAACTTTCCTCGATCAGATCAGGGACGTATTAAAACAGGGCCAGGTCAGAAGACTCTAAACCGACGCACGTAGATGAAGAGAGTGTGGAGGAAGCGAGGGAAGTTTGTCTGGATCTTAGCAAGTGAAAGGAAGTGGTCTCTGCTTACCACTACGGAAGAGGCGTGATTGTATGTATGTATGTTTCAATAGGTACTTTGACTGATTCAAGGGGAAGGTTTTTATGAATAATAAATTCTGATTTATATAAGGATGTTACAGAAAACTGTTGTTGTGTATGCTGTTTTGTTTACTTGTGGGAGGACCTTATGCAGGGCCCGTCCGGGTTGGTACCACCATCTTATCCATTAACCCACCGCCAAGCAGCAGTGTTTGCATTGTTGTGTTCCGGTTTGGGGATAAGACAGCCGGTGAATTGACTAGCATAGAGGCATTCCAAGTTAGTCCTCAGGGTTGGCAGTGCATTTGCAGTCTTGTGAATGCGAATGTCTATGGGTCACACTTTCCACTTACCATCAAGTGGCCTGTGTGCTCGTTTGCCTACTTAGGCAAAAAAAAAACTCACATAAACCGGATCAAAGTGAAGGTGGGTTGCTAGTAATTAATAAATGGCTAACACTTACGATTTATAATCTGAACACTCGGAAATGTTTCGAACTCATTACTTACTTATATACAAAATGCACGTGTAATATCTCAAAACTGTAAACAATAAAACTTAAAGCGACGTTTTATATTAATATTTTACACAGCAAGCCGGAGATTAAACCTCTTGTCTCCAGCAAGGTTCATTAAAAACTCTAGTACAGAAAATTGTACCACAACATTACATTTTTAATGAAGCATTCGCAGCGAGTGTAAAATAATATTAAACTCCGGCTGGGAAGTAGTTTTCAATGCATTTTTATGAAGCTTGAAAAGATCAGCGGTCAAAGCGGTTCTATATTTTTTTAAAAGTTTAAATTACATTTAATGGCTTTACATGTTTTAAAGGATACTTATTGAGTAAGTTTGTATAAAAAAAAACTTATAATTGTTTATAGGACTTCTAAATACAAGGTAAAAGTTCAAGTAAGTACCAATTATAGGTATTTAAAATGACGACCCAGATGCACTTAAGAATGTAGTATTTAGTAAGTAACAAAAAACGTTTTTTTTTAAACTCAAATTCTGACATCAAAAATGTTTAGCTTAAATTATAGTTAATAAATATTATGTTTGAGTTGTGATACGATTTTGAATTTATTCATTCTTCATCGTTTGATTTTCCCATAAATTGACCGTACCTAAGTTACTTTGGTATAATAAGGTTAACAATATCGTTGGAGATACTGCTAAACCGCGTAACTAACAAATTTATCATAGAGCAAAATAAACCTTACTGTGTTATTAAAAAGTTGAATTTTGCTCTTTATTAAAAATGTTACTTACGCGGTTTTGCAGTTTCACCGACAATATGTTATACACAACAACAACACAACAATGTTGGTTAACAATGTGTAATTATGTGTTAGGTATACAATAACGATATGTCAAAAGCAATTAGACTTAGCCTGAGTAGAATAAATCCCGTGTTGAGTTTTGATTTTAGGTATTTTTAAGATGTCTCCAGTGATGTTCAGTATAAGAATCAGTTTGAAGGTAAGGCCAAACAGGCCTCTAAAAAACTAGGAGTCCTAAACAGATCCAAGCGATACTTCACGTCAAAACAACGGTTGGTGCTTTACAAAGCTCAAATTAGACCACACGTGGAGTATAATTGCTCTTACCTTTGGGCTGGGGCTCTGAAATACCAATGGCTTTCATTCGACTCTATACAGTGACGAGCAATTAGAATTTTATTTATTTATTTATTGAATCTTTATTGCACAAAAGAATACACTTAGTATACAAAAGGCGAGCTTAATGCCGTAAGGCATTCTCTACCAGTTAACCTTTGGCCAAAGCAGAGAGTGTGGTGGCGGTTTAACATAGGGTTCTAACATAAATATATGTAACTTATACGTAATAATATATAACTACATACCAATATATTAAATTAATAAGAATCGTCGACGATCCCAATATTACGGAAAGGCCTTTGAAGCTGGGAAGGGATTTTGGGTATCTTTGCGTATTCTATAGGCTCTATAACGGGGAGTGCTCTGAGGATTTTTTTATCTAAGTACCTACAGCACCATTCTGTTATAGGACCAGTCGCCATCGGAGTAAAGTTCATCTATACTACCTGGAACCATTAAAGTCAACTACAGTCCGTTTCCAAAGATCCTTTCTTCTTCGCACCTTAAAACTATGAAATGAACCCTCCACGGTGTTTCCTCAGCTCTACGACATGTCCTGTCCTGTATTCACTGAAAGGCAACAACTTCGCTGCGCCCCTGGCATTGCTGATGTTTATGGGCGACGGTGACTGCTTACCATCAGGTATATAAAAAATAAATGTTACATGAATGTTAAATTGGTGTAATTTTTTATTTTTTCTTAACTATGTTTTTACTTTAAGTTAAAATACTTAAGGGAGGCCTATGTCCAGCAGTGGACGTCTTTCGGCTGATATGAATGAAAATACTTAAGGACATTACAACTATTTCATTTTTTTGCTCATTTCTATCGAAACAGTTACTTCAGTCAAATGTACGACGAAGCAATTCTCATACAAATATAAAATCTCGACCTCACGAAGTCTTGAAAACTGGTCACGGATTTCCGTCGAGTTTTGAATTTAAAGAATTTTTCTTTCACCACCACCCAGTTGCATTTTTATTTTGGGCCAAAGTGACAAGAATTTCGATTGTTACGTATTTATCTAAATTTATATTGGAATGAGGACTGTTATTGTTTCTTTATTTGTTTTGATTGACTTTACGAAATGATGTTTTTGATACAGAGTTAATTTATAGCCCAAAGACGGACATAGTTTACTTTCTGAAAAACAGGACCATTTCTGAACAAGTAGCTTTAAACGACATTTGCGCGTTTTTTTGATGAGTGTAAATAAAATAACATATGACTTGAAGCAAATACCGTTACTTTATTTATTATTAATATTGTTTCCTTTTTTTTTCATTTTCACCACGAGCAGGCAAATATACAGGAGCCCTAGCAAGGACATAAACGCTACTTACGTACCGACGTAACGTAACGTTACGTTACGTAAACGATACTTACCGTAAAACGGGGCTATTTGGGAATCACGAGGCTATTTGGAACTAAGTAAACTAAGTAACTGTAAAGTTTGTTGTAAGGCTAAGTTTTTAGGTTCTACCATTGCCATGACAAAAAATATATCAACTAAAAGCTTATTATTACTTAGTTCCAAATAGCCTCGTGATTCCCAAATAGCCCCGTTTTACGGTACTCAAAATGTAAACTGATGTTTCGCGCGACCGCTCTGCCAACTCCATACATTTGAAGCCAATAGAAGACATGGGTGAATTTAAGTATAAATCCCTCTATTTATATAATTTTATCGTTTTATTGTACCCATAGTACAAGCCCGTAGGTATTTGGAACTAAATATGACAATTTGTGTGATTGTCCTCTAATATCTATATAATAACAATGAATCGCTAAATGTGTTGCTAAGCGCAAAACTCGAGAACGGCTGAACCGATTTGGCTGATTTCTTTTTTGTTGTGTTAGTCATTGTCAGGACAAGGTTTGTATGAAAGAAAATAATTCAAAAATCCACCGGGGAAGTCAAAAATTTGCAGCGGGGCAAAGCCGCTGGCGGGTGGTAGTTTATTATAATAATAAAAAATGACGGATATAGAGTATAAATGAAACTCGCTTTCACGTGTATCTTGCAGCCCGGCTATCTCGACTGGGCCAGGTGTCGGCGAATAACTGAGTCGTCGCAATGCAGTGCGAGATCTCGTTCTCATATTGTTATAGCACTCACTAGTAGTATATGCTAAATATTAACATTGATTTATTTATTCATAGGAACACGACAGTCACTAACATGAAACCTAAAAACGATTTTCAAGTACAATAAAATTGATCGTTGACAGTGTTCAAGGTTGACATGACAAACATAATATTATTAGCAGAGCACAAGATGCATTGAGAGATCTTTATCGTTATCGAAAACGTATTGGAGTTTGAGGGAGCGCTTAAGTAGCACTTTTTTGTTTTTAAAAGCAGCTGTTTTTTTAAGCTGTTTTTTTGTTTTTTTTTTTGTTCTTACTATATGCATCTGCTGGAACAAGCGCAGTCGTAAATCGATTTAATACACATCGCCATATCTGTTTATTTATATATTTTATATGTATTATTATATTTGTACTATGTATATACCCGTATCTTGTATATATTTTATTTAAACAGTTTTTTTTTTTCAACGCTTTTTTTTTTTTCTTCGCATTGATCTTCTTTTTCTGTTTCGCCTACTGGTTGACTGGTAGAGAATGCCATTGGGCATTAAGTCCGCCATTTGTACCTTATTGTATTTTGTGCAAAGAAGTTTAAATATATAAATAAATAAATATGTTAGTATTCGACAATTTAGAACCCTACCTTATAGGCTAGGAGGACCTAGGCAAATTGTTGAGACAAGTTGCTGAGCGCTATAGTGTAAACAATTTTGAAATTATTATAACGCGGACCTAGTACTTATAAGTAAGTAGCATTAAATTTTTTACAGCCATTTTGTACCTGTTTTGGTAAGTGGGATCTCATACCCATAGGTATTTTCACTATCAAGACTTTTTTTAAATTAAATAAGGTAGGTATAATTAATTATAACAATAAAAAAGTGGGTACCTATCTGGCAGGAGGTTGCCACAATATTTCATTAATTTTCTCGCCATAGGTGAGCTGATTTCTTATACTATAGGAAAAACATAAAAATATTCCCCTCAATACTATCACAAATTGAAGGAGCTATTTTATATAGTACTTTTGGTACTTGTTAATTGACGCCACGATGATTCAAACTTCATACTCGTTAATCGTTCCTACCTGTGTTGGGGACATGCACTGAAAATCTTTCGTTTATAAAATAACAAAGGTCTGACCATGCATCACTGGCTTCATTTCTATTAATCTACCTTTCTTTTATAAATACCGAGTTCATGAGTTTGCAAGCTCGTAAATATACATAAGAAACTGTGTGTTCACAGATACAAATATTTGCAGATGCAAATTTTATACTTATCATCCCCGTCCTTTTTGGCGGGGATTAAACAGGTATTCATTCGGCTTTTGATAGTTTTCATTACAAATAAAACATTAAGCCGATCGGGGTCATTTAAATGGGCAAAACGCTCAGCATTGCGATTCAGTTTGCAGTAAATTGAGCCAAAGCAAATATTTGCCCCACTCATTCTTTGCCTTCGTTTAATAGTCGCAAATAGTTCTAACTAGAGCTGACTTGAGAAATCTCCGACTATTGCAATTCTTGATAAAGGCAACTAGACTTTTTAAACTTACTTATTTTTCTCATATCCATAAGAGTATATCCAAAAGCCAGGGAAGTTTGTCAGTGCCTTTTGGATATTAAATTAATACATGTTACATGCAACAGTGTCACTATGCAAAAAAGGATTTCATACAAAAGTTCATTATTTTTAACCGCAATAATGTTACTATTCAATTTTTTTTTTATTATTATTTAGTATAACTGTTGGTTTTAATGTGCGAACGTTAACCCTTGTACAGATTAGCCTGATGTGTTGTGTCGTGACGCGTCAGAACAGTATCGGTTTCATAAATTTGTCTGACGCAGTTTGTTGTGCTGGCTTGTGCTGAGTCGCATTACAATCGATCTTCATCTGCGTCACAATTTCAGTGGAGTGGCCGCGTCAGAACGGATAAGACTAGGTGTGCTCGCACCATACAAGAATGCGGCTTGATTTAAAATATCGTCAGAAAGCGTCATAATACGTCAAATATAGTAGATATGAATAATAACCGTCATGACACAACACATCTGACAATTAATGTGAATGCTGCTTTTGTACAATCAGTGTCTTAACTCTTTCCGATATCTATGGCTACTACATACATTTAACTCGTATATCAAAGGCCGTGTAGTCATAAATCGATTATTGAAAAACAAATAAATAGCCCTTTTCTTCTGTAAAATAAGAATCAAATTCAATCATTGGTGCTTGTTTAATTTTAAAGTCTTAACTTTATGTTAAAATTATTCAGTATGTCATACTTTACGTAACGTAGTGACGAAAACATTAAGGATGAAACCATTAAAATAATTTTATTTAAAATTATCCAAATTCCTTTTCCATTAATTATAAATAAAAACACATTTTTTTATTAATTTGCATTCATTGCATCAATCTAACAACTTAATTATATCACAACTAAATAGGTATGTAACCAAATCAGCCAACCAGCTACAACGACCGTTTGAAAGCACTTTTGTTTAGTTAATTAGCACAGTCCCGGTATAAACAAAAGACATTATTATGCAATATAGTTCACATCGCGTTATCCCTAATTTAACACTTCACTGGCTTAAGTGTACTCTTAGCGTCTCGTATTAAATATTCCACAACGGGACCCTATAATTAGACCCTATTAAGACACGTCTCATGTTGTTAATGAGTACACATACAGCTTGACGCGGGCCTTTAGGCCCACTTTAGTGTGCACACTTTATTGTACTAAAAAACCGGCCAAATGTGAGTCGGAAAAAATTACGTTTGTTGTATGGGAGCCCCTTAAATATTAAAAACTGTTTTTAGTATTTTTTGCTATAGGAGCAACTGACATACATCATCAAAATTTCAACTATCTAGCTATCATGGTTCGTGAGTTACGGACAGACAGATAGCGGAGTCTTAGTAATAGTCTAAGTTTAGCAAACTTTTGTAGAAACAGTTGTGTGCCATTTTTCAAGGTTCATTATTAGTTTGTCAGATAAGATCATACATCCTGTAAGTTATTTTTATCCCACAGTGTTACTCATTAATATGTTTTAATCATTAAAACTATTATTACAGTTTAAATTGGATAGAAAATATTTAAAAGACAAAATAAATGAAGAATGAACGTGGATATATTGTTGTGTAATAGGTAATCAAACTATAACACCACTTTAAAATTTGTAATGTAGGAATACAAAAACTTATGATTGTTTATATGTTATTATTATGTTACTTTTTATTTATATGTTACGTTACGTACGCCTTTTATCATGGCCATTAAAATAATAATATTATAATATTTATACTTGTAACTTTCGAAACATAATTAAATATCAGCAGGTTATTAGATCAGCTTTCAAATATGACTGCATTTATTTGTAAGTGGCTCGAGGATTTGCGTTAACAATGTCAGTTGCTGAAAAGTTTGACAGCCAACGAGTCTAAAGCCGGATTATCCGGCAGAACATGTACAGAGAGATTTCATATATCCGTCTAATATAGACGGGAGCCGAGTTGGCAAAGATTTGAATTGAAATTTTGTGAATTCAGTTTGAAATTTTGAAGCGTTTTGCAATCTAAAATAAACCTTACGTTTCGCAAATAACTTATCAATATCAAAATTACTCTAACATTATCTACCTTGTTCAAAAGACTGCAAGCCAAAATCTAAAACTAAAGTCCAACATAATAATTCGATAAGACGCCGAGTTAAAGCTAACAAAAGTTCAGACAATTGAGTTCATGTGTTTTACAAAAAGTACCTGGAGCAGAAACTTTTGCCTTTGCCTGTTTGTCAAACTGAAACTGATTTTGCCAAAGTTCGAACTTCCCTTAAATTTACTTTGTGCTAAGAAAACAATGTTAGAACTTCGGGATTTCGTGTCAACTGCTAAATTTTAAATTTCTGTTTCACAAACACTTGTGTGACTTGATTTTTAAATCTGATTAAAAAAGTATTCAATTTGTCGTACTAAAAGTATTTTTTTATTGATATAAAATCTGATTAAAAAAGTATTCAATTTATCGTACTAAAAGTATTTTTTATTGATATAAAATCACTTCAAAAAAAAAAGTTTTTTTTTTTACCAAAACAATGCAACTCATCCAGATGTTTGTCTACGAATAGAATTCATAATTAAGTGTTTGAATTAAACCAAAAAACTTCCATGATGTAAGGTCAGGCGGGGCTATTCCGACAGAGGGGTAAATCCGCCTTTTGTGTTTTTTTTGGGAATACGACGCTTAAAAACTATCATTGTGCACTTTTATAGTAGTTTACTTAAGTACCTAATTTTTATAAAACGTAGCAAAAATAGTTTTTAAACGTCGTATTCCCAAAAAAAAAGGCTTTACCCCTCTCTCTGAATAGCCCCGCCTGACCTAACGTAGGTATCCTCTTTCTTCAAGGCACTCCAGAACACAATTCTGGAGCAATACTGAAAAGAAAATTTAATTTAAACATTTCTAGAAATGGATTCTCGCCAAACTCAAATACATCTAGTCGCTGAACCAGCAGCGTTAACTTAATTTAAACTCAGTCTAGGCAATTCAGGTCGCAGCATTCACCTGGAAATTAAATCACCAGGGCATTTACAGCTGCGTTTCTTATCGGAACGGTTTTTAATTCCATTTTGTAGCTGATGAAAAGCGTCGTGATGAGAAATTTGTTTTATAAAGCAAGAAACTTCACAAATGATATAAATGGCGAGAACTTGGAAGAATAATATTCAGTCATATAAAAAGAAAAATATTGCATCGTTTTCAGCAATGCCTTAGTCTTAGGGCCCTTTCCCAGGGCAACTTTACCCCGTCTTGTTTTTGGCAGCTTTACTCCAAACAAGTCAAATCACTCACTTGGACTGCAACCAGCAACTGACTGGCTTTTTTCACTCCTCCGTAAGGGCCCTTTCTCATGGCAACATCCCGTTGGACCGTACCGGATACTTTTAACAGGATGCTCGTGTGACTGTTAGTATTAAAACACGTAGGGGGAAGTCCTGTAAGGCCGGACGGCTTTGATCGTTTTAGAATCGAACACGTTGGATCCGCCGAGATGTTACGAGTGTCCGGCGTTAGGTGCCGTCCGGCCTTACAGGACTTCCGCGTACACTATTAAACGGGATCCTGCAAGAAACTTTACATGTAAAACAACGGGTTGTTACTGGTTGCGGTCTAAGTGAGTGGTTTGATTCGTAAGGAGTAATGAACGTAATAAAATAAGTAATAAGTGGCTTTAATTTTTTTATCCGAATTTGTAGGTGATTTTGTATAATTTTTAAATCGATTCTTCGACAGAATTTTAGACAATTTAACGTGTCTTTTGCCTTATATCTGGCATAGGGTACCTATAATATTATGACATCAAAATCATTTCTACTCTGATAAAGGTTGTACAGATTAAGCTTTGGATCTCTCCCATATTTAAAGTAAAGAATATAAGTGTGCGGTTAAACAGCAATATAACTTACAAAATATCAAGTTCTAACCGTTTTATCTTTCACTTGGACTTCTTAGAATAATAGAATCCGATACGAGGCGTCCAATATATCAAACGCGGTATATTTTGGTGGATCCCCGAGATCGCATTTGTCACGTAGGGACGATATTTCCTAGGGGACCATCCCCCAAATAACGTCACTAAATTTTTTACCACAGAAAAAAGGCAAAGAGTTTTTCAAGATTCCTCTTCGCTAAGGAAGACCGCTAGTAATGTTAAAAGACTTCGAAGATTTAGGAATTAATAAGGGCATGACAGGAAAGAAAAATTTAGAAAAATATATATAAAATCACGCCTTTGTTCCCAGAGGGAGCAGGCAGGGCTTCAGAATTACCAACAAATCTAAAAACTTGTTGATAATTCTGTAACCACATTTTGCACAGTTAGATTAAGGCCGGATTTCCTCCCACGCTGGTGTCGGTCGCTGACGTCGGTCGAGCGTACGAATATACACAATGTTCTATGAGAAACCGCACAGCGACGCTGACGTGCGCGCCAGATTTATCATACGTCGGTACCGACGTCAGCGTTAATTATTATGATTATTTATTATTCTTGTAACCGTATTCCAGATGTTCGTCTTCTTTAAATATCCCTAACTCTGAATCTCTTCACTATATTTAAGGTTGAGCAAAACTATTACCTAATCCAAAGCAAACATTGTAACGTCCTCATGACCTGAAAATTGTAACGTGACCATGAACTTTTGTTTGCGACTTCGTCAGCTATAGTTGTTTCCTCAAAAATAATTTTCCCGGATCCAGAATATAATAAAATCTTTGTGCCCAATTTCATCGCTATCTGTTTAACCGTTCTAGCATAATTAAGTAACATATATAACCAGCCGTAGCCATGTGGTTGCCGGCTTAGAATTGTGCCACTCCATGTCTTCCCGTGGAAGTCGTATGAGGTGACTAAGGGAATAAAGGCGTGTAGTACTGTTAGGCGATGGGCTTGCTACCTGTCACTAATATACACTGTTAAACATCTTAGCCTAATTGTGCAAATTGTGGTTACAGAGTTATCAACAAGTTTTTAGAGTTGTTGGTAATTCTGTAGCTCTGCCTACCCCACTCTGGGAATGGAGGCGTGAAGGTATGTATGTGTATGTATATCAATTTTTCTTGTAACCGTTTTCCAGATGTTAGTTTTCTTTAAATATCCTTAACTCTGAATGTCTTCATTAATCCAAAGCGAAAATTGTAACTTCCTCATGACCCACATGCTAAATTTATTATGAACTGTTTGCTGCGACTTCGTCCGCATATAAGTCGGCTATCGTTTTTACCACAGGAATAATTTTGCTGGATCCAGAATATATTATTTATTTGTGCCAAATTTCATTGATACCTGCTTAACCGTTCTAGCGTAATTAAGTAACTATACAGGGTTATTGGTAAGTCGACCTATTCCCGTTAGGAGGCGATAGGGGTAACTATTTGCAATAATTTTGACCCTCATATGCATTATTCAAAAGTGAACCATTTTTGAGTAATCGCGTTCTTTAGTTTTTTTTAATTAGTCAGAAATTCAACTTGAAAATTTTATTACAAAAAAAGTATTAATTTAAATCTTTTTTTTTTCTGATGTACAAAAAATTTCGTTTTCCGTCTCGCTTTTTTAAATTTGGACCGATAATTTATTGTTTTAATATTGAAAACTAACCAGTGTTTAATCGTTTTTGTAAATCAAAATAAAAAATAAGATTTAAATTGATATTTTTTTTGTAATAAATTTTTCAAGATGAATTTCTGACTATTTAAAAAAAAACTAAAAAACGCGATTACTCAAAAATGGTTCACTTTTGAATAATGCATATGAGTGTCAAAATTATCGCAAATAGTCACCCCTATCACCTACTAACGGGAATAGGTCGACTTACCAATAACCCTGTATATTGACCATCGATCTAAACTTTCGCATTTATAAAAATAGTAAGCTTAAAGGTGCAATATTGTCGGTAATGATCAACATTCACAACAATTATAAATGTTATGACAAATTTACATGAAACCCAGTTCTTAAATAGCCAAATTTCATCCAAGGTCTCGGAGCAAATCCTTTAAAAAGCCCGCCCTCGTCCGTATCCCATTTGAATTTCATGAATACTAATTGGGAAATTTGTTCGGATGGTGATGCCGACCGATATCGGCATCACATCTTAATATTCCAGTTTTAGTTGTTGATGGACTTTTTGGAAATTTGAATATCCGCTACTGCTCCCCGAGTCCCATTATTACCCTGCTCAGGGCAAAAAAGTCAATTAATAAAACCAGCCAAGCGCGAGTCGGAATCGCGCACGAAGAGTTCTGTACAAATATCTATAATAAACCATGTTTGTTGTATGGGAGCGTCCTTAAATATTTTGTACAAACATACATTTAATCACGCCTGTTTCCCAGAGGGGTAGGCAGAGACCACTTCTTTCCACTTGCTACGATCTTGACAAATTTCTTTCGCTTCTTCAACATTCGTACATCGAGTCATGCACGCACGTCGGTTTCGGGTACTTAAGATTCGGCCCTTTTCCAGTATTTCTCCGATTTGATTCGAAAATGTACGCCTAGGGCGGCCCCTTTCGACCCTTCCACTCACTTTCGATCCGTATATCTCTTTCGTCAATCTTCTTTCAAAATTATTAAATATTTTGTTTATTCGGTTTTTAGTATTTGTAGCTATAGCGGCAACAGAAATACATACAAAATTTCAACTCTAGTTATCACGGTTCGTGAGATACAGCCTGGTGACAGACAGACGGACAGACGGACAGCGGAGTCTTAGTAATAGGGTCCCGTTTTTACCCTTTGGGTACGGAACCCTAAAAAATAATTTTAAAATATTCACTATAATATGCTTTGAAAACATAAGACCAAGCACATTCACATTTTTTCATCGAACATTCATACATATTCACACAGGGCTGTAATTTTTCTATTAACGAGTGTTGTGTATTTACTTTTAAGTAAATTATATATAATATTCATTCTTTTATA
Source organism: Acleris emargana (assembly GCA_927399475.2). Classification (NCBI taxonomy): domain Eukaryota; kingdom Metazoa; phylum Arthropoda; class Insecta; order Lepidoptera; family Tortricidae; genus Acleris; species Acleris emargana. The sequence continues at coordinate 3,934,923 of OV656839.1, read as the reverse complement.
ACGAATATTATAGTATTTTTATTATTATACGTAAATACATAATCAATAGGAGAATTATTAACTCTGCATATTATAATATACATTTTATGTAGTTTGTATAGGTATCTATAAATTTCTTTTGCGCAGAAGGTACCTACTATGTATTTTACTCTCTTAACGCTTTCAAACAACATTGCACCGCCTAAAATAATTATCTGCTTTGACCACAGCACATTCAGTTTAACATTTGTATTTTTTTTTATTAAATGTGCGACCAAGACACCATAAATACATACATACATACATTAAATCACGCCTGTTTCCCAGAGGGGTAGGCAGAGACCACTTTAAATAAAATAAATCACCATAAATAAAATATGTAATACCATAAATATCATAAAATAAACAACGAAACAACAATAAATTACCCTATAAATATTATACATAATTGCGTTGGATAAATTGTTAAAAAAAAACGTGAAAAACACGGTGTGAATATAATTTTATTTCACGCCAAACATATTCACAAAGGTATTGGGGTTAAAAATGTTTTAGGCTGAAACGTGGCTAAAATAGTAGAAATACAAATCTAGCTTCGGTACTCGTACGTTTAAATAATATTAATTGTCCAAAAAAATTTTTTTTAATGCTTTTTAAGGGTAGTAGTATGCTAGTTATTTAGTTACTGTTGCATCATAAAACATTAATCTTGCATTTTCTTTCGAATCCTCAAGTGGACAAAGTTAAATTCCGTGTACCGCAAGTACGTTTTAGTACACCAATATAAATTTTACGTTCTTTGAATATATTTAAACTTATTTTGTTTGCTGTCGCCAGTGGGAAAACTATGAAATTGTTCCAGTCTTGTGCAAAATTTTATATTGTTTCGCTATTTGTTTTATGTATATTTTAGTTCCTCTAGAGATTTAGGACCATCCTTATCCTGGTTTATATTTTAAATGCGTGAGTGTAGTGGTTTGTTTGTTGGTTTTTTAGTTTTGATTTGTCTTTACGATGCAAGGTATTGACTAAAACAACTACCATATTAAGTTGAATTTTACAAAAGCTAACGTCTTAAAAAACTGTCTTGAAATCCAGTCGCATGTCTATTAACAAACCGTTGGTTAATAACTTTTAGCTGTCAGAATTGATGTCCTGTTTATACAGCATTCCTAATTGTCTTGTTTTTACTGTTCAAACAACTACATCTCCACGATAAATTAAAGCTTTATTAAGGCTCTGTCATCCCGGCTCATAGACACCTCCGGAGATCTTAGATCTGGTGCTTACCTCTCCCAAAGGATTGGGCTAGCTATCCAGAGAGGTAATGCAGCCAGTGTCATAGGGACCATGCCGCGAGCGGACCTGCGAGAGGTGTTCTTTTGTGTTGGTGATTTTTATTTTCATCTTTAGTATTTGAGTAGCTTAGTTTTATTTTAATTTAAATAAGTTTAGTTTTAACTTTCAATTTGTTAACATCAATAAATACCTTAATTCAACTACTGCGAATCTCACTTAGCATTTCTGTATACAATACTTTCCACGCAGTCACCAGGATATTCATTTATTACAAAATAAATCCTCAGCAAAGTGTAGTCAGCTCCGCAGATACTATAATGGCGCGAACATTCTAAACCCAAGAGGCAAACTAGGCTTCCAGCGGAGTAATGTATGGGGCCTATTATGGACCTAATCTTGAAGCCTTTCTCATATAAATTATCACCACCGTTATTTCTCGGAAAATTCACTGATATTTTACACGTAAACAGCGGGTGCACTTTAATAATAGCTCGTTTAATTTAGTAGCAGTTTTAGTTGCGCTTATTATAAAATTTTGCGGTTGTGAAATTAGATTGATGTAGCTTTAATAAGGTAATTATTTTAGTTTTGAAACAGAATATAGTGCTAATTATTCTGCATATCAGTAATTGCATTGAAAATATTAAATTACTCTCAGTCAAAATTTTTATTACATTTTCATCTAAAAAATTAGGCATTCCATTTTAGATCTCAGGGTTGGCAAAGAATTTGCAATTTAGTGATTGAAAATATCCTTTAAGGCCGTTTAAAATCAGGTCATCGTTCTACTAAATCGACACAAACACACAAATAACATTGAGTATTATGTTATGTATGACACAAGAATTACACCTAAGAGAATATAATCGCATTTTTTTTTTTTTTTTTTTAATCTTTGTTATTTTTAGTTGACATTGAATTAAACTTATAATTATTTTAAACTACACCTATGTACCTAATAACGTAATAACTTAATCTAGAAATATTTGTACGCCATATTATGGTAAAACAAGGAATTGAACTATATTATAATTGTTTTACACCTTTTTGTACCCTTGTTTTATGCAAATAAAAACATTTGAATTTTGAATTTTTGAATTTGACATGCCAAGAAAGTGACCTACCTGGCCAAAAGGTTTTTTGCTATCAGAAACGTTTATTATTATTTATTTATTTGATGGCAACCGGTCGCAATATCGAGCAATCATTTCTGCCAATGACAAGTTTATACTTTACATTTACATATCAAAAAATACATAAAGCAAGTTGTACGGTGATCCTCTAGCCTCCGTGAAGCGATGTAGGTAGAACTTTACGAAGACCAGATAAGATTTTCTTGGAGCAATCGTTCCAAAGGCGTTACATGTTCAAACTTGAATACTTCATTATACTGCGCATTTGAATGTTAATGCATTATATTATTGTATAAAATTCTTTCGTGTGAGATTGATTCCCCGTATTTGCTAGGCAAAATTGGCCTTAGGACTCCTCGTATTAATGCACGAAGTAATAACAATCTATTTCATGTTCCCCTTACTCGTAACAAATATGCGTCAAATTCTTTTTACCCGACTGCGTCAGAAGGAGGGTTATTTATGTAGAACTTTGAAAAACTATAATAGCACATTTTCTCACTTAGATATATTTAGTCTTTCCCTTCTTAGATTTAAGATTGCGTTGTCTAAACATTAAGTGAAGTGTGTAATTTAATTTAATATAAGGTCAGGTGGGGTAAGGGGAACTACTGGGAAAGGGAAACACTAGTTGATATATCAATAACTATAGACCGCAGAGTTGTGATTACACAATCGATAAAGCAGTAACTGAGATTTATTTACAAAAAAAAAACACAGATAGCGTTATGACAACTGAAACTGCGAGTGTGACAAAAACAATACTTTAGTTGACAAACAACGAAAACACGAGTTCAACGTACCTTATTTAGATACTGATTTATGTTATAAAAAGTCTGGTAACAAGTCTGGAAATGTCAGTAAGTATTGATTTATAGATATATTTTGTTTGTATGCATATAATTTTTTGCTGAATATGCTATAAATATTAAATTTTAATGTGATTCTTAACATAACCTACAAATGCATAAGTGGGGTAAGGGAAACTATCATGACCGGGTTAAGGGGACATATGTTTCTCTTTCCCGACGTCAGAAGTAACAAACATTTTGAGACAGGCATATTTTATTAAAAGTAGAAATAGTCTCTTGAATCGGTAACTAACTATAAATGTTATGATATTTTACACATTGCTTGGGTATCGTAACAGCTGACCCCTCCATACCGATTATACCCTAAATGGCAAAATAGGTTATTGGTTTGTAAAAAAAAATTGGGAAAAAGTTAAGTTATGGGGAAAAAAATATTAAGTATTAAACGATTCTATTGGTTATAATTATTGGTTATCTATTAACTATTATTATATGTTATTACTTACTTATATTATGCTATTTTGTATGATGTCAAATGACGGTTGGCGATATGAACATCTTGTTTTAATCAAGACTACATTATTTTTTACAAAAAAATGCCTAGGAACTATGTGAGAACAATTGTATGCCAAAGAAAAGTAATTTTAATACGCTACTTGATTTTAACCATTACTTAATAAACATTACAATAAAAAATTGCACCTACTTTTTACTTCCTTTGTTTTTAGTTGACTACCCCTGTTCGAAACTCGTACGTTTCCCTTACCCCAAATACCGATTGTGGTAAATATTTTATATTTGTAACCGTATTTCGTTAAGTATGAAGTACACATTTAAATAAAGGTGTTTTTAAAAATGTTTTGCGTATGAATAATCCAAACTAGTATTATTACTTGTAGATTTATTGAGACTGTTTCCCTTACCCCAAAAATAGGGAAAGGGAAACGATAGAACTAGTCTTACGAATAATCATTTTCTGGCGATGTGCATTAGAACTAGCATACAAAGTATATTGTCCTGGAAAGCTAACGCAAATTAGTATCGCCGCCCCCGGCAAATAAAATGATAACTGCAAAAACCTTATTTTTCAGGAAAAATAAAAAACTTATTTTTGTCGATTGTTTCTTGAATACTAAACATATACAAACTGTATTAGGCTCTAAGGATAGATTTTTTTTTGTGCATTCTGAATAATTCGGTAATCCACTTCTAAGTTATGCCAAAATAGAGATATTTAAAAAATAAAAAGTTAGTCAAAATTTACCATCACATAGGATCTATAATATCGATTATCATTTTATTCGCGACGTATCTACGCCAAAACTGAATTTTGCACCGTTATGTTATAATTTTATTCCAAGGGTTACCAGGGTGCAAGGTAGTGAGGATAATACTAACATATCATATTATTCTGGTAAATTTAGTGATTATGTTTTTTGGAAATGGCTTTATATCTCGTTGTAAAATGAAACTATAATATTGTAATCAACATTAGCTTTATTTAATAATAACAGCTTCTTACCTATCACTCTCCTTGTAATCGTTACAATTTGCAATATACTCAAAATAACAACTAATCAAACAAAACTAAATCAAAATATTAATTTCTAATTTAAAGAAAAACTCCAAAAATTTAAACAAAATACCCATTTAAGTATCTCTAAAGTTTTTATTTAATTTTAATGAAAATCAGGCTCATGATTTTCGACTTACAATTAATAATAAACAAAACAGCCTCGCGATCACATAAAATCAGTCTTTAGATCACCTAGATCAAAAACAAAATAATCATATCGTTATAAAATATATCGTCACGAAATAAATGAATATGAATATGAATAAAACCTAATCTTCCTCATTATCATCATTGGTTCCAGAGTAGATATTTCCATAAGTCAGCGACTCGTAAAAAGCACGATAGTAGCTTGGAATATCTCCTGCCTTACAAAGGCTTATAAGGTCGTCATATAAAGCCTTACTTATTGGCAATGGCTCCGTATATAGTACTTGCAGTTCAGGCTCAGCTGCAGGGCTTGGGTTAGTTGAAAGAGATGCTGCCTGTCTAGTGCCCCGCTTTTTCCTTAATCTTAGGACAGTTTCTGTAGCTAATTGGGAATATTCAGCATCGAAATCGTATTTGTGCTTTAAAATTGATGGCTGTAAATAGGAGACACTTACCTCCATTATTTGAGTCCATGATATTTTCTGACCTTTATCATCTTTGACCCAGTTTTTATTTGTTATCAACTCCTTTAAATTAAAAAACTCATTTTGCGACATTTCTATGACATTATATTTTTCGCCATTTACTTTCGCGTTCATAATGATAGCGTACATCTGGTCGGGAGTGTATACTACTCTATTCTTTAATTCACGCTCGATGTTGGAATGCATCGAATCCCCTTCGCTTTGGCCATGGCCGGTCTCAAAAAATCTATGAGTGATATTTAATTCAAGCTTCTGTGCCGCAAAGATGTACAACGCAAATATAAATCGGTTTTTATTTTGACCACAACACCCGTCTGAGTAAAAAGATATGTTTTGAATGCCTTTTTGTTTTTGATTAAGTAAAAATTGCCAAAGGCAACTGCCAATTTCGTTAGCCCCTCGTTTTGCAATCTGAGCATGCCAAACATAACAATAACCCTTACTCCGAGTAGCATCATACACTGTAAAATTATATATAGGAAACTTTCTTTTATAGTGAAATGCTCCGACCTCAGACTGTGGGATGTTCAAAACCTTTTCTAAGACGAAAATTGCCACCGTTGTTTCTGAATTCGTCTGAATTGATTCCTTTTCGTCTTTTTTTATTTGTCGTACTCTTTCTTTGTTTTTTTGATGTTTATCATATATTTCTTGGAGGGTTTCTTGAGTCGTAGGGTCAGCCTGCCGGTAACGAGAACATTTAGAACACTGGTCTTTTTTAGGTTTGTAAAATGAAAAGTTGAACCTGGTGTTGAAAATTGTTTCATATTGGCGTTTTGTAGCCATAAGGCATTCAACGTTTTCATGGGCAAACCAGTCTTTATAAAGGCGATACATTTTCGATATATTCAGCAGTTCTGAGAGGTACTTTTTCGTGGAATTTTGTCTCACGTAATGAGCTTCGACATTGGGAAACAATTGGATGTGCCTTATGATAGACTCTTCTGTCTCAATAGACATTCTACGTGGTCTATTGACATGGTGCCCTCGTTTATCGATTAAGCTTTCATCAGATTTAATCTTTTCGAGTGCTGTATAAACAGTTTGATGTGAAATGCTCAGAGTGTTAATAAAAAAGGTTTTGCACACTTGTACTTTCTCCATATTTACCGTGAAGAAGTATTTGACTGTCTGAGTGCGGGTACGTTTTCGTACTACGGTGATTCGTTTAACATCTTCGGTTACAGTATGATTAACGATATACTGCCACTGTCGCTCGTGATCTCCTAATTCATAATATTTCTTCATAATGTGTTGTCTTTGCTCAGAAGTTATCTTTTCTCCACATTTCTTTGAGCACTTACAACTAGCTTTTAAAACTTTTTTGGCATACTTCTTCTTCGATCTAGATCCTTCATAGGCTTCTCCTGAATTTTTTAATTTTTTTGTTATACTGTCTTTTGTTTCGTATCGTTTTCGCTCTCTTGTATTAGGTTTCTGTGTTGATTCTGTATTCTCATCTTCAGCTTGTTGTTCGGAGCCTATGTTGTTTGTAATAACATCCGTACTTCGATTGGGGCTGTGATTTTCAGAACTCAGATGATCAATCACAGTATTACTTATTCCTATAATATTTAAGTCCTGATGATTTTGATTAGAAGTTAAACTTTCATTACCTGTAATAGTTGTTTCTGTCAATATGCTATCAGAAGTATTTGTGGGCTGCAATGTTTCATCTAAATCAATCGTTTCGAGAGGTGATAATGGTGTCGGTTCTTCTTGTTGGTCATGAGCATCAATACTGCTTGAAGTCGATGGAAGGCTCAAAAACATTTCATTTAGGCACCTTTTTGATGACCGCTGAGTTTTTTTCTTCGAGAATTTATTATATTCAGACCCGGAATTTGGTGTCAAAGAAAAAACGCAATCATTGTGTGCTTCAGAAGTATCCGAAATCTTATGAGCGTCATATGTGTATACGACTGTTGGCGATGCTATGAAATTAACTGCTGTATCCAAAAACAATGAAATGTTAGAAATTGTTGACGGTGTGCTTAATATTTTCTGAGTTTCCGCATCTACGTAATCAGAGTCACCTCCAATGCTTGATGAACTATGGCAGTGCTGTATCAACCGCTCTGGGCTCGGCAAGTACTCGGAGACAACCGGAGAGAAATCTTCATTCACTTCGTTATCGTTATCTTCGCAATACGGTATTTTTATCGACTCTCGTAATCGAAAGCAGTAACTATGAGTTGTTGTAATTACATCTTTATCTGTTATAGTTACTATTTTATTATATTCCGACAGCTCTTGTTCTGCAAGTAATATAAATTCGTTGATTAAAAAATAAAGTTTTTAATTGTAAATAAATAAACGTTACGAAAATAGAATACAAATAAGTCTATAACAAAAACTAGTAACTACTAGCTTTTACCCGCGAATCCAGCCGCGTGGAAGTCATGTTTCGCTTTTCTCTAGGATTCAAGTTGTTTGCTATAAAAAGTATTCACTGCAGGATAAGCAAAAATGTGTGCCAAATTTCACCTAAATCCGTTCAGCCGTTTAGGGACGATTGATACACAAACATCCATACAAATTTACACATTTTAATTAGGTATTTGATAGGATTAGTATGAAAGAATATCGTGGAGCAGATAGAATATAATTTTTACATACCGTTGTTTAAATGGTTTTCATGTGGCTCCTCTTCAACCTCCTTCACATTACACTCGACAACCACCGAATTATTTACCATTATATCTTTAGCTGAAAAAAATATCGCCTAGTTTTAACAAATAATATCGACAATACGGATAAGCACTAACTTGTTTGCCAAATTTCATCCAAATCCGTTCAGCCGTTAAGGTACAATTGATACACAAACATCCATACAAATTTACACATAAGATGCTTAATAAAATAAATGGCAAGGTATTCATAAAAGTTATAGATAAACGCAAACATTATAGGTAAATAGACCCAATAATTATACTTTATTATATACTTACCATTACTTAAATGATTACGATCGGGTTCCTCTTCATTTTTTCTAACATTATTTATTATAGTCATAATACGTGCAGTCCTTTGTTTGTTCATTTTCACTCAATCTATCTATATTTTAATATAAAAAATGTACACCACTAAACTTCACTGAGTCACGAAACGTTTCACCAAAAATCTTAGCACTACGTGACTACAACACTGTTCGCACAAAGACGATTAGGAGCACACTGATTGGTGTCTCACATTGTAAATAAACATTGCCACGTTTCGGGAGTCCCCCGCGATATTGTATCTGCCATTGCAATTTCTGTTTATTAATTGCATGTGAAAGAAGAAGATGACAATACGTTTTATTGTTTACCACCAATAGAGAGAAGTTTTACTAAACGGCGTTATCCGATTAGCCGGGCAGTTTTGTACGTGAATAAAATGATAACTGCGTATATCTTTATAGCGTAGAATTATTTTCACGCGAAGATTATGGTACGAGCGTTTGTCAAACAGAGGGCCAATAAATATTTTTGTTAATATCACCATACAAGTTTGTTCTGGTAATTTTAGGCATAAATAAAATCATTGAATAAAATTGTATTATTTACTAATTTCGTAAATAACCGTATAAAAAATCCAAAAAAAATTTAACAGATGCATTGGCACCCATAGATTTCAAATATAACATAACACTAAAACTGTGATAATAGCAGTTATCATAGTGTTCGCTGGGGGCGGCGGTATGTTTTGTCTTTAGCGAAAAAACTTAGAACCTTATACTTTGTAGTATAGAACTCAAAATAAGATAAGAAGAATAAAGTATGTTCCCCTTACCCCACCTGACCTTAATGTTAGCACTCATTTTTTCTGACGTGTAACTCTGTACTGTATTAGTTAATTGTGGCAACTTCACTGGTCAATGTGTTATGTAAGTTTTTCTGAAAAAAATGTTTTCTTTACTTGTTTAGTTTGTGCCCAAATAAACATTAAACATTTAAACATTATTATCCAATAAACAACAAAATATGAAAAAAAAAAACAATTAAGAAAAAAAAAAAACCTCACAATCATTTCAGCCAACTGAAGGAGTTGACAATACCAACCATGGATAAATATTATATGTCATAATTAAACTAAAGAACAAGCCATGTAATAAAACACTTAACAGCCCTTTATCCCGAAAACATAAACCTATTATGACGATACTCAAAGCCATCATTTCTCTCAAACCCCTTTCGATAAAAAAAGTTTCAAAATGTCAACCCATAGCACCGTTACTTCATAAAGATCTAAATCAATATTACTGAGTAAACGATAAACCGCCTTTATTCGGGAGCATAAATATCAGCTTTCACTAAATAAGGCTTTATGAGTAATCATCTGAAAATAAGCACTAAAGTACGATACGACCCAACATACACGTTGTATCGAAGCGGTGAACTGCCTAAAGTAACCTGGAAGAGGTAAGCAGTTTTTTTTTTATTGCTTGGGAAGGCAAACGAGCGCACAGTCCGACTGATAGTAAGTGGAAACTGTGACCCATAGACATTCGCATTCACAAGACTGCAAATGCGTTGCCAACCCTGAGGACTAAGATGGAATGCCTCTATGCTAGTCATTCCACCGGCTGTCTTATCCCCAAACCAGAACACAACAATGCGAACACGGCTGCTTGGCGGTAGGTTAATGGATAAGATGGTGGTACCAACCCGGACGGAGGTCCTCCCACAAGTAAAGATCACTTTGTTTTAATAATGCGTTGGGATTTTCCATGGTAGTGTAAGGTGTAAGGGTTTGGACTTCGTGATTCAACTAGATTTACTGTTTATTATACATGTATTTGCTTACAACATTGTAGTAGGAACAAAGAGTTATCTTAATTATATTCTGACAAAATTGGTTATAAATTTGTATGTCTAATTTTTTGAGCCTTTTTTCTCTAATGCTTTTTCTTTCTGTTGAGTTAGTAACATTACTCCTGATCTAATTTCATAAAGAACATTTCTATTACCTACCTTGTGAGATATATAATCATCAGTTCCGTATGTTTTTCTTATAATTCACTTGTTATTCTTTCCTTAAGGTACTTAGATCCTTTTACAACATGCCATTTTGATCTTGGCATCTTGATTTTTAACGTACCCTTTTGTTAGTGAAATATTTTATTACTTCGTTGTTTCTCTTTTCCACATGCCTTTTATCCATCTGATATAACACGGCATTAACCATTTCTTTCTTTCTTTAATGTGATAATTCACACTAGTTTATATTAAAGAGTTTTCATTTAAGTTCCTACGTTTGTTTGTTGTCAGTTATATCAACATTATCATTGATCATATCAGCCGAAAGACATACATACATGGCATTCATAAACCCGATGACAATACTTGACTCATCTGATTCGGTGATGTAATTGGTAGGTGGCAACAGATTATTTGCAGTAAATAATAATTCAGATTTTTTAGTTTCTTCTGACGTTTGATGTATAAGTTCAAAGTATTATGCCGTGTTCTCACCGCACTAAGGTTTAGTCAATATTTACAAATAAGTAACCTGCTCTCAGGATTATCTCAGTATCTCAGCCGATTGTAGCCTCAAATATTGCTGAAAAATGACTGCGATAATAAAAGTAGAAAGGCAGCCAAAATAGGACAAAAAAAATATTAACAGAAACTGTTTTGTCTCAATTGATTGACCGAAAGCTGTTCATTCAAAGGCTCTTCCGCTAGGCTGGAATCTTTGACACCAGGCACGGCATTCGTCACGTTCCCCGGTCATATCCGCCGGGATCTCAGAGACATTCTTAAATTTTCATAGCGAACACATTTCTCCGCTCCCTACGTGTCAGAGCGAAAAGTGAAAATACGAAATTGCGAATAGAATTTTATGTGAGCCATTCTCTGGCGATTGGGGACCCGTGCGTTTGGTTGGTGCAGTTTGAATTTATTTTGTTCGTATACACTTTACATGAAATTTGATAAGTAGAATAGGTGTTTTGACAATGAGGCAAAGAATAAATCCAGCAGCAGACATGTTGATTATTCATGACAGCAAACCTTTAAAAAGATGCAAAACCAACAAGTTTATAATAATTTACGTTTAATTATTTCACTGACTTCATTCTGAATAAACATAAGTTTAACTGTTTATTCACTATGCATATACGCTAATTTTTTTCTAAAAATGTTAGATATTTAAACAATATTATTATAATATTTATTGAACATTTTTCAAAATATAAAGCTTCAAGATGACAAATGAGATATTGTTCCTGTATTTTTGTACACATTTTTCTGTATTATGATTGAACGGTAGACGCTGGAGAAGTCCCCGCAGACTAGATTGGCGAATAATAATATAAATCATTATTTTTCAATGGTTCTTACAGCGATTGGATATTCTTAAATAAAAATATATAATTATAAACAATTGTCAAATTTGTGCAGATTGCGAGATAGGCCATTTTTAATCCTTGACGAAAAGGGGGTCGGAGGATTGTATAAGTTTAAAGATAAGATAAGATAAGATAAAGATAAAGACAAAAGGGAATTAAATCTCCTTTGGTTATTAAATTTGGGATACTCCTTATTGGCTTAGGAGGCCAGTATTTTGTGTTTGTGGCATCGTTTTTTCCAACGGATAAAACAATAAGAAGGCGTTTAAAAAAAAAACAGGAGAAACCGTGGCGGAGCATGATGAGTGTAGGGTTCAGACGCCGTTTGTACAAACTCAAAAGAAATATCTCGGAAAAACACAAGACGTATAAACAAATCTGTGGTCCTAGTGAAAAAGGGTATAAGTCTTCTGAAGGTCAAGTGAAAAAGGGTTTAAGTCTAGTACTGTCCGTTCATGTATATACCCTTTTTTATTCCGAGTTAAGTCGACTTGTACCCTTTTTCACTAAGACCACAGAAATTTTCGATGTAAAGATCTTTGGCACGGTCTTAGATAATTTTAAGTAGGTCTATACCTACAATTTAGATGTCTGTATCACTAGATATAATTATGATATTTTTTCTTTTAAATTCGTGAAATTGTCTCGTGTGGTTGCCGGGTTAGAATAGTGCCTCCATGTCTTCCCGTGGATGTCGTAAGAGACGACCAAGGGCATAAAGGCTTGCAGTACTGTTAGGTGATGGGCTTGCCACCTGTCACTAATACACTGGGAAACATCTTAGCCTACTTGTGCAAAATGTGGTTACAGAATTATCAACAAGTTTTACCTAATTCTGTAGCTCTGCCTACCCCACTCTGGGAATGATGGCGTGAGTTTATGTATGTAAATTCGTGATGTGTGCGTTAAAGATATTTTAAAGGTTTAAATTACTTGTAGTTTTGGTTATAGTTGGGGAACGTGCAACTAAGTATAACGATAATAATACTTTTCGTGTTTAATATTTCCTAATCGGTCTATTTCAGAATTACCAGCTATAAAGGATGGGCTCGCCAATATTTCCCGGTTTTTAATCAATTTATTAGTTATTACCTATTTCAATAATTTATTTAAACGCTTAAATTTAATAACTAACTTTTTCAAGTAAATATTATAAGTCGAATTACCCCTTATAATTTTGTATCGAAGTAATAATAGTAGTGTTAATAGAGTTTGCAAAATGTATAATTCCAGTTTTTCTGAAGTTGATATATTTCACACCATGTCTTCAAGAATCAAATCGGAGAAATACTGGGAAAGGGCCGAATCTTAAGTACCCGAAACCGACGTGCGTGCATGACTCGATGTATGAATGTTGAAGAAGCGAAAGAAATTTGTCAAGATCGTAGCAAGTGGAAAGAAGTGGTCTCTGCCTACCCCTCTGGGAAACAGGCGTGATTTAATGTATGTATGTATGTCTTCAAGAGTTCACGGCCTTAGTTAGAGAGAAAAATTATACTTAGTTATGAAATTTCCCGTAACGCTTCTTTATCTTTATTTTTGTTTTTATTTTTATTTCGTGTTTTTCTGCCTTTAAAGGTATCCTTATTTTTTTTAACGAAAGTCACGTTTTCAATTCATTAATATCATATTGCTCGGTTAGTATGTCTAATATTTAACTGTGGTAACTTTACAATTTAAGATTTAGAATAGATTTTGTAATTTTATTTTTATTTTCTCTAATGTATGTGTTTTTTGTGTTTATTTAATAGCCGAATAAAATTAAATGATTATATTCTATTCTATTCTATTTTTATTGTATTAGCCATATTGTACCGTTTGTACCCTAATAAACATTAACAACATTTAAACAAAATAATTTCACAATTGCCCTAAAACAAAATCTTAAGCAGACATCATTTTCAATTATTATAACGACCAAGAAAGCAGTGAAACTAATGTACTTTGGACATTATTGACGTCTTTTACACCCTCTTTCTCACTGACTGGGTGAATTACCGTTCAAAGTTCAAAGCTCCGGGCGCTAACGATTTTGACTTGTAAATAATTGTTTTGACACAAATTATCGCTTCGTGAACAATTTTTAAGTCATGTTCTTGGTTGTCTTTGGCGAGGGAAGACAAACTTATTACGCTACGAGACATAGTTTTGTAGTTATAATGTGTCATTTTTTATTGTAATATAATTTATTCTACGTTGTTTATAAAGTGAGAGCAAATTTATTACGGATCTGTGACGTGGGCGCTAACAATGGGCCTCATAAAGAAGCTCAAAGTCACTCAGAGGGCTATGGAGAGGGCTATGCTCGGGGTTACTCTGCGTCATAGCATCAGAAATGATGAGGTTACCGAAATAGCGCGAAGAATAGCTAAACTTAAGTGGTAGTGGGCGGGGCACATCGCTCGCAGGACTGATGGCGGATGGGGTCAGAAGGTTCTTGAGTGGCGTCCGCGGACCGGGAGACGAGCTGTAGGTAGGCCTCCAACAAGATGGAGTGACGACCTTTTGTAAAGATCGCGGGAACGCGGTGGATGTGAAAAGTACAAGACCGGTGTGAGCGGAGAGCCTTGGGGGAGGCCTATAACCAGCAGTGGACGTCTTTCGGCTGACATGATAATGATGATGATTAAATTTATTTAGAGAAAAAGATAAAAAAAACGATAAAAGATGTTTATTCAGTAGTGTTACTTAACTTACCTATGGAAAGAACTACAGCGAGAGCCACATTGTAACTTGAAATTATGTTTAATTTCAGTTAAATATGAGTTGATTGTGACCTTATTAACCTTTGAATAGATTGCAGCAGATTAGCCTGCTGTGCATAAAATGTTAAAAAAAACGATTTTTTAATTATGAATCGAATGCAGTATGTCATAGCACTCATAGCAGCAATGCATTTTGCAGCTACTGCTATGTGGTTGAAACTATTAGGATATCGTAAAAGTACCTATGTTAGCGGTTCCAACGGAAGACCAGTGCTGGCTTTACGGCTAGCGAATGCTGAGTTGGGACCGTTTCGCAACTGTTTCTCGGTCTTGTTCTTTTTGTATATATGTACCTAATGTGGTTTTGTATTGTTGCGAATAAATGTCTCTTTATATTTTATCTTTATCTTTATCTTTACACATACACGTAAGGAACTCAAACTATCATCTCTTTTTAAATGCAGAGGTCAGACACCCACAATTCACTGGGCAACTTAATATTCATAGAATACAAATTCAGACACCGTTCCAAATGACCAGGCTTCCCAGAGCATTAGCTATTGAAATTCCCTAATTTTGTACCGGGATTAGAAACCGGTTAACATTTCCGCTATTAAAGTTAATAATAAAGTTTCTGGTCAATTACATTGTTATGAGGAAACGACGGAAAATTCAGTTTTGGGTTTAATTTTGTTAATAACTTATTTGTTTAATAGACTTTGCAGCGTAGTTAGGTTGGCGGGATTAGGTTAAGTGGGTAGCAATTATGTTGAGTGAAAAATACTAGTTTTTGTTGGTTGGTTATTTATTGATTTATTAAAACTTTTTGGCACTAAATTCAATAAAGTACGAATGGCGGAACTAATGCCCAGTGGCATTCTCTACCAGTTAACCGGTAGGCGAAACAGAAAAAATCCAAGGTCGGTGCGAAGATATAAAGCGTTGAAAAAAAAACTGTTTAGCTAAAATATATACAAGATACGGGTATATAAAATATAAATATACGTAGCTAATATATATATAAAGAAAACCTATAAAATGTTTAAATATTCAGGTAAGGCGATGTATGTTAAATCGATTTACCACTGCACTTGTTCCAACACTTCCAACAGATGCTCAGTGGGAGCTTATTCTAGAGACGAATCGCCTTAAGGGCAAACGAATCAGACATAAAACCAGTATGATGGGGACGAATAGTAAGTTTAAGAGAACGAGAGGAACGCAATTCACAGCCTGGACGGGGTTATTAAAATTAAATCGACTCGTGATGGTAAGTTTTTATTTATTTAACGTACAATTTATGTATGTACACTAATGTACAGGTCATATCTTGCAGGCTAAATCTGACCCACTCGGGAAGTTTACAATGAAAATTTACTTACCTACATACATACATACATAATTTCACGCCTTCATTCCCAGAGTGGGGTAGGCAGAGCTAAAGAATTACCAACAAGTTTTAAAACTTCTTGATAATTCTGTAACCACATTTTGCACAAGTAGGCTAAGATGTTACCCAGTGTATTAGTGACAGGTGGCAAGCCCATCTTACTTACCTATACATGTATAAATTGGATGACAATACAATACTATGAGAACCGAGAGCGTCGGTGGCCTAATCGCTTAGGGGGTCGACTCGTGATCGTGAGATACGGAGTTCGAACCCTTGCGGTCACCATGTACCAATGATTTTTCTAACTTAAGTGCATTACCCGATGCTCTTACGGTGAAGGTGAAACATAGTGAGGTAACCTGCACATTCGAACAGCTGAGTTTGTAAGAGGTAAAGGTAAGATCCTAAAAGTGTATCCAAACCTAAAAAAAATCTAATCCAGCCATTTTCTAGTAATCTGGAAATAAATAAATAAAAAAAGAGTTTAACAAATGAAGAACCCCCTCCATTGTTTAATTCAGTTGAATTATAACAACAAAAATCAGACAATATAAAAAAAAAAACTGTTGCTCAAAGCTTTGTAAAATGTAAAGCATGTGTTATTGATTTGTAAATGTTAAAGGACTAAAACTACCAAACAGATTTTGTATCTGTTAAATGCAATTCAACAGCAAATTGCAGCTTGAAATGTTAATTAATTCACTCAATGCCGCTTAATTGCGATACGTAATGTAATTTATACTAATTGCTAACGGTAACTCATAGGCTTCTCATAATACGGGTCTAAGGAACACACTGTAATTGACAATATGAAGGTATACTAGTTTATCTTATCTTATCTTACTAATAAAATAAAACAAATAAATATCAGGGGACAATGTCACACCAATTGACCTAGTCCCAAACTAAGCTCTAGGCTTGTACTATGGGTACTAGACAACGATATAAATACTTAAATAGAGAAATATATACTAATATTTGTATTTTATGATATGTTATGATGTACATATGTTGTGTTGAAATAAATGAAAAAAAAAATATACTTAAATACATGGTAAACATCCATGACTCAGGAACAAATATTTGCGCTCGTCACACAAATATCTGCCCTTACCGGGATTTGAACCCAGGACCGCTAGCTTCGTAGGCAGGGTCACTACCAACTAGGCCAGCGCGTCGTCATATTATGCCTGGTTGAAGGCGATTTGTCGACGAAGAAGTCAGTTTATCGCTATTCTCTCAGTAATTAACAATTTTCCGGGATAAAAAGTACTTTTTCCGTTCTTAAGATTCAAAAACTATCTCCATTAGTAGTATTAAGTTATTTTATAATTTATTCAATTTAGTTGTCATAATATGAGATTAAAATAATATAGAGAATTGAAAAGAGATAATTTAATAATTTTGTTGTCATATTTATTAATGTTAATGACTGGAATATTTTTATGTATAAATTTATAACGCTGTCGTGTCTACTGTTAAGTTATAAATAAATGAATATATAATTATAAAATATAATATATATACTTTTATTTATCCTATTTACTAGCGACCCGCCCGCGGCTTCGCCCGCGTGGAATGTATTATACATATAAACCTTCCTTAAGAATCACTCTATCTATTAAAAAAAACCGCATCAAAATCCGTTGCGTAGTTTTAAAGATTTAAGCATACATAGGGACAGACAGCGCAAGCGACTTTGTTTTATACTATGTAGTGATTATACCAACATATAAATGTATATACTTATATACGTACATATTTATTTAGTACCTATTTGTTTTTTTATCTTCTGTATCTTTTTAATTGTTGTACGTTTAGCCATCCGTTGTATTCATTCATCTCACATTTATGTTTGTGTTTCTTTGTTTTGTTATGTTTTTGTTTAAACAATAAACAGTTTACATACATACATACATAATATCCAATTTCATTGAAATTCGTTCAGCAGTATACCCATAAAAGCGTAAGAAACATTCAGACAGAGCTACTTTTACAATTATGGTATGAGTACGGATCGTTTAAATGTGATTTCCAGAATATGGAATCACGGCCGGTTCAAACCATGCGAAGGATTTTCGATAACGTAATCAAGCAACTGGACCCGTATCCCGGTAGTAACGCGGCGAATGTCGACTTCCAAGTAATCCAATAACTGTAGTTAAGCGGCTTAAACTCCTGACTCCACATATTCCGTTTTAACCGATTCTACCGGTCACCGATATTTTTTATTCCGAATAACTTGCTCGTATAGATTATGTGTAGGTTTTGCGAACAAAATAATTCTGGATATTTGAACAATTTGTAGACGTAAACCTATTGTGAAATAGCAAAAGTTACTGACCACACAATTGACTGATATCAGCCAAATTGACCGTGGCTAGATAAAGTATAGTATAAATACATACATACATTAACTCATGCCTTCATTCCCAGAGTGGGGTAGGCAGAGCTCAGCTACAGAATTATCAAAACTCTTTTTTTTTGTTGATAATTCTCTAACCACAATTTGCAGAATTAGGCAATTTGTATTTACGTATAATAATAAACATACTATAACATTCATTATAAAATAATGATTGTATATTATTAGGCTTAGAAGTCTACCAGTGAATAAGTGACAGGTTGCAAGCCCATCACCTAACAGAACCACAAGCTTTTATTCCCTTAGTCGCCTTATATTATGACAACCACGGGAAGACATGGAGTGACACTATTCTTACCCGGCAGCCACACGGGAATAAATTAATAAATATCATGGGACAATATCACACCAATTAACCTAGTCCCAAACTAAACTCTAGGCTAAAATAACTTGGTTTTTTTACAAAAGTAATCAAATTATGTTTTTGGCGTTTATACTCCCAATACCTATAATTATGTTTGTATGGAAGACACACACAGCAAATCTTCTCGACAAAGAATGCTAAAGAACCATTCACAGTCCGCTTTTTCATTTCTTAATGACTTTGCAACTTGAGCTCCTAAAGTAATTTCAAAACTATATCCTCTGAAATGATACTAAGAGCTTAAGAAAAAATAAATAATTCATCTGTTTTGCAATCAAAAGAATTCTGATTTCTAATTTCATATTCTACGAAGACGGTTGTGTCATTAAAATCCATTAGCACAGTAGCCGAACAAAAGCCAACAACTAATGGGAAACAGAAGTAAAGTAGGATAACCATTGGTTGTCTGATAAAGAAGCTATAACGGCAATTTAGTCTGAAGCGGAATATAGATAGACCAGCGTAAAGTGGGAGAGACAGAACGGGTTCCGTTCTATGAATTTGAAACATTATATTTTATTAATTATATTAGAACCACTAAACCACTGTCTGATCGTGATGTATATCTTGTTTATTGTATATTGTCTAAAAAAATCTCTAACAGTACATGTTTTCGAAATGATGAAAGATTTTAGGTTCCCTAAGGCCACTTGCACCAAAAATTTATTACTGGGTTAAGACTCGGGATAAAATGACAGTTTTCGTTTGAATCTGACTTTTTCTAACTGGAGTTATGGCGGATTTGACCAAACGAGAATAAAGTCTTATACCTAGATTAAACGCCGAATTTGTATGGTTTAATCTCGGAGTAAGTATAATTCCAGTTTAGTGAATATTAAATTAAGTATTAAATTTTCGGTACAAGTGGCGCTTATTTATTAAAAAAAAATATTTGTTAAGTTGCTTTGTTAGTCATGTATGTGCTTCTAATTTACGAAGTTCTGCGTAACAATTTTTTTGTGTTTTATTGAGTAAAACCTTTATTATTCATGTATAATTAACACATAAAATGTTTCATATTATAAAATAATTATCATGTTATTACAATAAGTACGAGTACCTATGCTACTTTTAATTAAGTAATTAACTTTGAAAACCCTTAAGCCTTTGTAAAATATTGACGCCTGCAGCATCAGAACTGGTGGGTGGAAACTTTGAAATTGTTACAACTAATTAAAATTATCATCTGAAGATGTTTTTTTTCCTAGTTAAAACAAGAAAAAAAGTTAAACATGCTTAAAACTCAGGCTGTATTTAAAATAGGAGTTTTTTGGTGACAGAATTTGAGAAACAAGAATTTAACAGAGTTATAATATGCCACTCATTAGATAAAATTCAATGCATCGAAAACTAGTATAGTAAAATCGGACCAATTTAAGCTTAGTTAACTGAAATAAAAAAATAATCAAATGTATATAATAATGCCCTACCTAATCAAAAAATATAACTTTTTCTTTCATAAATAGTTCAAAAAAAACTCAAACACTGAACCCTGATAAAAAGTAAATATTCCTTTTGCATTTTATTTCTATTTTATTCTCTTGGCCTTCCCGTTTTCTTTTGTTCTGAGTGATTTATGAAGTACTCTAACCTTACAAAACATTAAACATTGGAACGAAGGAATGCAAGCAATCATACATAAATTTCACACAAATTCGTATGAAGGGGGAAATGAACAAACGAAACGTCTTAGTGGGGGAAAGAGATTTAGATTTATGTAATTATTTCCCCCCATTTTGTGGGTATTTCAATTTAGTTATTTTAGGAATTTATGGCCGGTATAAATAAAACAAAAGGGAGGAAAAAGTAGATGGTATTTCCATAGAAATAATGGACTGTGATCGTTAAAGTTATAGTCGACACGCGTAATTTAAAACATTATTTAAGAATATAATAAATATTGATAGTTATCCTTTTTTGTATTAATGTCAAGATCGTAGCCAGTGTGGAAAGAAGTGGTCTCTGCCTACCCCTCTGGGAAACAGACGTGATTTAATGTATGTATGTATGTATTGTTATTTATTTATTCAAACGATGACTCGGCCCTATGGGTTGATATGTTAGTATATACGATTTTAAATGACTCCTATTGCTAACAAATGTCTATTTATTTAAGAAATGAGCTTAATTACATAGCTACAATGTAGTTAGCGGCTCATTTCAATGTTTATGTAATATCTACTTACTTTACTTGTGGGAAGACCTTGTGCAGGGTCCGTCCGGGTTGGTACCACCATCTTACTACAGGAATTCTATCTGACATACTGCGTATTAGCTTTTGAGGGCAGCGCTGCCCGGTACCCTACCTACCTTCGTAACTATCTCAGGCAACTAATAGCTTCAGTACATAGCCGTATTTTGATGACAAGTTGGAATGCCCAACTCATTCATCTCAAGTAAAATCTTTAAGACCGTCTTTCTCGATTCGCCACTTTTTGAGATGCAGTAGTTGTGACGCGGACGCGGCCGCTGCGGTACTCAATTCGATTCCCGATATGGGCAAAACTTAGTATTTAATTTGTAATTATCTTTATAAGTATGATAACTGTCTAAGCTGTTTACTTGTGGGAGGACCTTGTGCAGGGTCCGCCTGGGTTGGTACCACCATTTTATCCATTAACCTACTGCCAAGCAGCAGTGTTCGCATTGTTGTGTTCCGGTTTGGAGATAAGACGCCCGGTGAAATGACTAGCATAGAGGCATTCTATCTTAGTCCTCAGGGGTGGCAACGCATTTGCAGTCTTGTGAATGCGAATGTCTATGGGTCACAGTTTCCACTTACCATCAGGTGGCCTGTGTGCCGGTTTGCCTTCCCAAGCAATAAAAAAAAACTAGTCAAGCTGAGTTTGGGACTTCGTCAGCTTGGTTAAGACTGTTTTTTCTTTCATGAAATATGTAACTGTGATTAAGTCAGGATTTTTGTCAAAAAACAGAAAAAAAACAAACCATTTACATTCATTTTATTTCACAAACCCAATGACAACCCGGCGTAAAGGAAATGTTTATTCACCTACCCCTATACGATAAAACATCACCAGAAAAAGTATATTATTTTCTTTTACGGAACATACTAAAAATAATAATAGCCAGGAAACACGGTAGCCAGCACAACAAAACGCGTTTACGTTACTGGAATAAAATAAATAATAAGTAAGTAACGTTAGTTATATATTTAGAGTTAGTCTTATTTAATTTTAGTCTTATTTAGTTATGGTTGTTGTATTATTTTATGTCGTCTTACAATAAAGTTTTATATTGCTTAAAAATTAAGTTCATAGTAACGTTTTATTATTGCTTTGTAATAGAAAAAACATAAACTAGACTATACCCTTGACTTTGTCAAACAACTATACATAAGTTTTGGCCGACAGATTGTAAGACTGCCAATAACTCCGTCCTTTTAAACCGACTTAAAAATGGAGGAGCTTTTTAATTTCTCTGGTAAATTTTTTTGTGTATGTTACTTGATTTTTTCACTTATTATATGGAAAAATACCAGGGGAAAAAAAAACCACTATTATTTTGATTTAGAATGTTTTGATATTTCTAATTTGAAACCTTAAAGTTGCTAAGTGTACCCTTAAGGGCAACTCTCAACAGCAATATAAATAAAACCAGTAAAAATATCTGTCTTACTCTAATTTGGTGTAATAGAATGAGACGTTGGAATTACTGACGGGAAATTATTGTTAAAAAAATTGCCTTTGTACCTTAATACTTTTCACTTGCTAAGTTACCTTGGTAATAAAAACGTACTCTAAATTCAATTACGTCAAAATCATAGAAAATAGATAAAAGTGCTGTATCGTTTTAGTATAGGTAGGTATCTTTTTAGGTAGGTCCCACACATTTCTCAAGGTGCACCTTTTTTATTCAAATAAAATTGTGTCGGTTTTTTTTTTTTATCATAGGAAGGCAAACGAGCACACAGGCCACCTGATGGTAAGTGGAAACTGTGACCCATAGACATTCGCATTCACAAGACCGCAATCCTAAGTCTGCAAATGCGTTGCCAACCCTGAGGAAGAAGATGGAATGCCTCTATGCTAGTAATTTCACCGGCTGTCTTATCCCCAAACCGGAACACAACAATGCGAACACTGCTGCTTGGCGGTAGGTTAATGGATAAGATGGTGGTACCAACCCGGACGGACCCTGCACAAGGTCCTCCCACAAGTAGAAGTGAAATTGAATGAGGCTAAATTTCGGTTCCTGTTTTAATTTTGCGACTTTACCAACATTGTTAACGTAATTGAAAAGAACTACAATTTCACAAATTAATTATTCATTGTTTTATAATATGCAAGTTTAAGTATTATAATTTTCATAAGTAATATTTAAATGACATAATAATAAAAAAATCTGAATGTTAAATTTCTTGTGGCATTTATTCTCAGCAGTGGTCTTCTCCCCGTGCCGTCTACGTACTGAATAAACATGTTTTATTTTCATAGTTTTACGGAAAAAGCATTAAGAATAAATATTGTTTTATTACTTGACATGAATGAACTAATGTTGTTTAAATACCGTTCCCTAAAAAACAGTGAATCAAGATTCAAAAAGAAGCTATTTCAGGTGTACTCGAAACAGATGAAACAGTCAATTTAAATAAACTTTAAGTGCATTGGCTCGTTCTAGTGCCAATGGAACAAATAAACAAAGCAAATAAATACGCCAACGTATTCATATTAAAAATAAAATGGTTTTAGTTGTGGTCAATGAAATAAACCCGAAAACCACGAGTCTGATGTTTTTCATGCGAAAGTTTCATTTGTACGAATTTTAATCTCTGAACTCATTGAATTCTCAAAATGTTTGAAGATATATAATATACCTACAGAAGCTGTAGGTAAGGTTAGGTTAGTTTTATAAAAGTCCTGCGGGGCTAGACAAGATGCCATCAAATACCGACGCTAGCGTTTGGTGATCAGATCACTACACATCGGTAACTCGTGGCATTTAGGTAGCACTTGACAGTTTCTAACAGACTAGTGATGTGACAATGTTCTTCCTGTACGAGTCAAGAAAAGGAAACAAATTAGAAAAAATATTATCCATCATTTTAATATAATTATGTCATTCGTGATTAACTATTAATATTTGACAAAAACCACTTTGTGTAAGAAAATGATCTGTCAACTGCCACGGACGTAATGGGTAAAAAAGCATTCTATCGTAAAGTTGCAGCGTATTTTTATTGATGTTCTCTTTGATTTCCACTTCTTTATTTTTTAATAAGTTATTAATATTCTTTGTCGTAAGATATCCAGGATTTTTTGATAATACTATTTTCAGCTTTTGATAAACAAGTTTACCTATGGGGTTCAGTATCAGTAATGAAAGTAACTTCTCAATTTTAAATACGATCTCCAAAGACTCTTTTAGTTAATGCTTCTACCTTCTCATTACATAATATCATTGACATTGACATTGATGTTTTTAAACTAGTGATCAAACCTACTTCGTCATATGTTAAGACCATAAAGGTAATATTAATTTACTATTTTATCTTATCCGAAAAGACACTTAGAAAACTTGTCTCATCAATAATCTGTCAACTGCTACCTAAATGCTACGAGTTCCCGATGTGTAGTGATCACTGTCGCTTTGCGTTGTCATACAACAATGTATGGAATTGACGTAAGTCACGTGATATATCACTCGTTACAACTGATATTTTTCATTTTTGACAACGCATGTCGAGTGACATATATCACGTGACTTACGTCAATCCATACATTTTTCTCTGATAACGCAAAGCAACAATGATCAAGCGTTTGTATTCGATGGCAACTTGTCTAGCCCACAGAATAGTTAAACGAATTTCAGAAATAAAACAAAACAGCGGGCAAAAGTTTTTGAACTTAAGATAGGTATCCATAGGCTATATAACCCTAATAATTTTGCCATGTTCGTTGTCTATATAATAGTCATAGGGACTTTGTCGCTAGAGCAACCCTGCAGTCAAAACTACAAATACTACGAATTTGGAAAATATGTCAAATTAAAGTGCACTACAACGAATTTAAAATGCAAACACATAAACATGTGAGCAATTTATATAATAAGAAAAAAAACCACACGCAACCTGACCTATTTAATTTGGCAGAATGGGCAATATTTTTTATGTTTTATAGCCGCATAAGGCAAACGAGCGGACCACCTGATGGTAAGCAGTCACCGTCGCCCATAAACACCAGCAATGCCAGGGGCACAGGGAAGTTGTTGCCTTTCAATTAATACTCTTTCAAGCCGCGTTTAAAGGAGGACATGGTCTTATGTATGGTCTTATAATAAAATACATATTCACATTATTTATTACACACACACACACACACACACACACACACTCACACACTCACACACACACTCACTCTCACACACACACACACACACACTCACACACACACTCACACTCACTCTCACACACACACACACACACACACATACACACACACATACACACACACACATTCGCTGATTTTATAAGAAAAAACTTATTTGATGTACCGAGTTATAACGGCAAGCAGTCAAGAATTTAATTAAAATCCGATTGTATCAAATCCAGTCGCATCAACAGGAACAAACTCATACAGATGGGAACAGCTTCATTTGCATTCCTGCGCTGTTTGTTTAAAATGAAAGCTATTGTTAGACTTCATTGCTTCACTCCTTTAATGATGTTTTTTTTAGTATCGTTTTAAAATGACAATTAAAAATAAACGACTTGTTATTAAAAAAAACTTAAATAATATTTTACTTATGATGTTGACAATTAATTAATTGATATACAGGGTGTCCCAAAAATAGCACGTCACAGTGACACTGGAGATTCCCCAGCTTCAGACGAACCAAACCAGCCTAACTTGACCTCAGTAAAAGTTGCACCGTTTTCGAGTTATACCGATTTAAAGATTTTTCCAATTTTTCACCTCTTTTGACATTGTAAGTGCTCGCATTTACTGGGATAGCTTTAGAATTTAGTTTGTGGAACTGAAACGACTACTCGGTACTCTTAACGGAAGTTGATGTCGCTTTGTAAAATGTTTTTTTTTTTGGTGATGTTTGAAAGACAATATTTTTTCAAAACCAATAAGTAACGAAGAGGAACTACGGCGACGTGTCTTCAACGCAGCACGAGACATATCGGAAACCAGTTTACGAAAATTAAACCGAAAATTAAACCGGAAACAATTCGAACATTTACTGTAAAAACGAATGAAAATTAAACCCGTTTTTTATTATCTTTGAACCAAGGTCAACCAAAAATCAATCATATTCTTCAAAGGAGCACAAACAAATGAGATATCGTTGAGTACAAGATAATTTTTTAGATGATTAGCATTGATTTCCGAGGATCCATATTGGCAAATGTCATACGAATTCCTACTTTTATGCATTAAGATATCATGTGTCATACCATTTTAGATTTGGCATAAAATACGCATGTTTTTAAAGTTATTTGCGCATTTCGTTTCTAGTAAAAAAAAGTTATGGCAGGTGTTCAAAGTTTAAATTACTATGTCGATGATAATTTAAGTCAAGTTCATTACAGTATTTTTCCAACTTCTACACTAGTTATTGACATAATAATGCTTCTATCATCTTAATCAATTATTCATAAACGCGCACAAATAAAAAAAACTAAATTCTAAAGCTATCCCAGTAAATGCGAGCACTTACAGTGTCAAAAGAGGTGAAAAATTGGAAAAATCTTTAAATCGGTATAACTCGAAAACGGTGCAACTTTTACTGAGGTCATGTTAGGCTGGTTTGGTTTGTCTGACGCTGGGGAATCTCCAGTGTCACTGTGACGTGCTATTTATGGGACACCCTGTATAACATATAATGGCACTACACAACAATAAAAACATATTCATTGATCTTTATTGGTCCTCAAACAATAATCAAATAACGTAAGCAAAAGGGCCGTCAAAAATATTTTTAGCCTGTTAATGCCGAATGCAAAAAGGGGATAACTCAAAAAACCAATATTTCGAGAAAATGACGTGATAAAGTTCCGCGAAATGGCGTGTGTCCACAAAAACCTTTGTAATTTCTTTTATTTTAGAGCAATGAATGTATTATTTAGTTTTATTTGTTAGTGATTATATACTGCTTCTTATAAACATTTAAATTAAAATTTCAGTTTTTTTTTTTTTAATTTACAAGCATGTAAATATGGGTACTTAGAGTAGTGCCCTTGTTGCAGTAAGGTATTTTTGCAATTTCGAGATGTGTATTAAAAATACAATATAATAATGTCATTTTTTTTTTGGTCGTTATATTAATTAAGTAATTGGATTAAAGGCTAAATGAATAAATACCAGCATAATTCAAATAACATGAAAATGTATTAATCATTCATGGATGGCACAGTAAAATTATTGTTTACAATAATCAGTAGGTAACATTAATTCAGATAATCTTAATTAGGTATGTCTTTTTAATCAAACGGATTATCTCTTATTACAACTTTATAAGTCTTAATTGACTTAAGTAATTAAAAATAGTTAAACAATAGTTACATTCTCAATGGCAACTGAATTTCGGCAGGATTAGAACACTAATCTTTTACAATTATATAAAATGAAAAACAGTTTTAACAAACATAATTAACATTAAGTTAGTAATCTTTCTACTAAAAACATAAACTTTTCGAAAATTAAAATAAGAAAATACTCTCATTCACAGTCTTTTTAATCATCCAAGGCTTGCACAATGTAGTTAACAACATTATTATAGTATTATAAAATAATCATTCAAAATAATTCAGACATCTTATGTCTTTTAATAGAGATATTCTCTTAATAAAACTCTAAGGCTACTTCTTTATTAACGTAAGTAATAAAAAAATAAAAAATAGTAACTTTCTCAATCACAATTGAATCTTAGAACACAATTAGAAAATTTAGTAAATTCTGTAGAGCATTTTAGTTTGCAACTATCGTTGCATGGAGGGCCCATTGATTTACCAACCAATAGATTTAATTTTAAATTTTTGTACTCTTTTCCAGAATTTCTCAAAGTTTTTATTTCATTCCGTTTCCATTTTGTGGGATCAGCTTTCTTTTTTCTAGTTCTAGGTACATCTGCAGTATTGTCGGTTATACTGGATAAAGATCGGTCAGAGTTATCACTTTTGTCATGTTCGTTATTCAGGTGGGAGTTATAATCAGGATCAGCATCGGAGTCGTGAAATTCAGAACTTGATTCACTGTTACAGTCTGACCGAATATTAAATGGTACTGGACATCTTGATGAACAGCTTGGTATTGGTGGTATCTTTAAAGGTGTTTCACAGTCAGTTAAATTTTCATCATCTAACAATGTAAAGCTTTGATCTTCTAGATCATTATTTGCTATCACCATAGAGATGGCGTCTGAGCACAATAAAGAAGGTCTACCAGAAAGGGAGGCACTTTCTCCATCAGGTTCAATAAATTGTCTAACTGTCGTTAATTCTGTGTATACTTTATTTCCTGGTGACAATAGAGAAGTATGTTCACAATTAATGGCAGTCAGCTCTGACGATGTTGTTATAGTGTCGTTAATCTCCATAGCGCAGGCTTTATTTAGGTTACAATCAGGTGGTGATTCATGAACCTCATTATAGCTTGGCACGTCGCTATTTTGTACTAGCGTTATTTCAGGTTGCAATTTGGAGTTTGACGATGATATTGGTTTATCATGCGACAAATCCAATGGTGTTATTAAAAACTCACCTAACATCTCTTGACTAAGCGGTGGTAACAATGGTGGTATTTCGTTAGTATTAAGGCATGCTGTTAATTTATTCGATGAACTAGAACTATTATTCAGTGGCGCCATTTCAGATGTTAGCTCATAGTCTGTCAGCATAGGCGTTGTGGTTGTTTTTGGTAATGCAATGATGCAATTCCTGATAACTCACTATAATGCGGTAGTGGCAGGTCATAATTTAGCGAAAGCATTGATCTAGCTACTGACGCAGGTTTAGTTAATACTGGTGTTACGGCTGATAACTCAGGAACACTTACGGATTGCGATTGATTTTTTTGTGGTCCATTTTCTGAAAACTCAAATTCGCTTACTGTTGGTGGTGATTCACGAAGAGCCCTAGCTGCTTCCAAAATTGCTCTCCCACGTCCTTTGAACATGTCTTTCATAAGATCAAAATCTAATCCCGAAAAGCTTTTATTTTCAGGTGTGTTCTTTACCTCTGATAAAGGTTTTACATAAGAATGACTTCCAGATACCTCATGATTTATTCTTGATTCAGATCGAGTCCTTGGCTCTTTAGATCTAAAAATAATAAATAGAGTAAAGTATCTAAATTAAAGTACACTAATGTAACATGATAATATACAGTATATAATAAGATTGTTTTTTACTTATCGGAAATATGTACAGTAACCCAATAAAAATGTTGAGCATACTTAGAACCTTGTCATTGTGACTGCCATTGTTATTGTTATACTTTCATTTGATGTTCAGTTTGAAGTTTATTATGACAGTGCACTAAAGTGCTTAACATTTTCGTTGGGTTATTGTACCTAGTGTGATGACTAAAGGATTCTAACAATACCACACTCTTCTAAATCTATGCAAGTATACATAGGTACAAAGAGTGAAACTTGTATATGTATTTAATAAAATACCTAGGTCGTTTTTGTTTAACTAGGACTCTAAGGCATGTTGTTTGATCAGTAGTTAACTCAACTAATGGTTAAAATTCGAAAAAGTAATCGAAAATTTGACACATTTCCTTTTTACTTTAATTAGTTAGGTTTACTACTGATCAAACAACAGGCAGTTGCATCATAATAATAAAGGTAACCGACTTAAGTAAAGCTCCTCTTCTATGTAGTTGTATTAAATAATAAATAATAATAATAATAAATATCAGGGGACAATGTCACACCAATTGACCTAGTCCCAAACTAAACTCTAGGCTTGTACTATGGGTACTAGACAACGATATAAATACTTATATAGAGAAATATATGCTTAAATACATAGAAAACATCCATGACTCAGGAACAAATATTCGCGTTCATCACACAAATATCTGCCCTTACCGGGATTTGAACCCAGGACCTCTAGCTTCGCAGGCAGGGTCACCACCAACTAGGCCAGCGCGTCGTCACATCTGTATAGCCCGTTTCACATTCTACCTACATAATATTTGAAATTTGACATTAATTCTACATCAGTTTTTGTATACAACTATATGCAAGAGGAGCTTTGCTTAAGTTTTTTACCTATAAATCGGTCGTGCGGAAGGGCCTACCTAATTTAGATATTTTAGAAGTATATTGACAGGCTCGGAGTACATGCACACAGAGTGCCATCCGATCCCGAATTTACCGAACGCAACCAAAATCAACTCATATGCATATAGTGCGAGCCGAGCAGTTTTTAATGGTTTACGAATATCAGCACTAGGCATAGGTACTTAATACCAACGGGATATTGACTACCCGTGTGCGTTGAAATATCGGGAGCTCAACTTAATTTAAAAGATAATTGCGGTCAATATCCCGTTGATATCCGTCTGTACTTAAAAGTATGTATAAGGTACTTACGGTTGTGGTCTAATCAAGTGATGTTTGTTTCTTTTATATCTATTTTTTCCGGAATTCATTTTGAATGTTCTTAGATAACACGAGGGCACAACTTGAACATTTATATAAAAAAATGTGCAGTAAGGGCACAACTAAGAAATGCCTTTTTAACATAACACTACGCGTGCGTTTGCAGCGAGCGCAGACGACCGACTGGCGAGGGGCCGTTATTGCAAGAAAGGGATAGATTATTTCCCTTAGTGCAGAAAAGACATAAATGCCCTCTTTGGCCTGTTAAAGTATACTTTTGATAAAAGTCTTTAATACATACGGTAAAACGAGCACTTTAGATCACGATTCCGCAAAAATCTGAAATCTCGAAAATTTTGAATTATGCCCTTATTGCATTCGGCAGGCGGTTTATATTACGAGTCAAAAATTCAAAATTCAAAATCAAAATTCAAAATATTTATTCAGTAAATTGGCCACATGCGGGCACTTTTACACGTTGGTAATGTACAGTGAATCTACCAGCGCTTCGGACAAGACCATCATTGCGGAGAAGAAGCGCCGCAAGAAACTCCAGCAGAAGGTCATTTTTTCAATCATAAAAAACATATTTTTTTTTTTTTTTTTTTTTTTTTTTTATATCATAGGAAGGCAAACGAGCCCACAGGCCACCTGATGGTAAGTGGAAACTGTGACCCATAGACATTCGCATTCACAAGACCGCAATCCTAAGACTGCAAATGCGCTGCCAACCCTGAGGACGAAGATGGAATGCCTCTATGCTAGTAATTTCACCGGCTGTCTTATCCCCAAACCGGAACACAACAATGCGAACACTGCTGCTTGGCGGTAGGTTAATGGATAAGATGGTGGTACCAACCCGGACGGACCCTGCACAAGGTCCTCCCACCCGCGAAATTATACTTAATTATAAAAATTCTTAAAACTAGCAAAAATAAAATTATTACGAAATGTAAGGTCAATAAACATTAACATAAAATAAAATAATTACTATGAGAACTACACGACGAGGTCTCTACGTCAAAAGCCATATAGTTAGGGAGGCGAATAGGGGAATTTTCGGTAATACTCGAGCGTGGCAGTTTAAGATATGAGAGATACCTTAGACCTAATAGAACAACCTTGTAAAGTATTTAGCTCTATATTTGTAGTGACGCGCGCCTAGGATAGACGATCAGATTAGTAAAAAAAAATCGATAGTCTGAAATACTCGAGCGCGTCAGATTAAGATATTGGGGGTTGATTTTAGTGTTTTAAGACAAAATTTAACTAATCTGACGATAAGTCCTTGACGCCGCCGAGTTATAGGGTCGCGAACTTGTAAAAAAAAAAACTTTGATCCGGCATTCTCGAGCGCGATTTTTATTTTTTTTATTTTGAAGAATTTAATCTAAAACTTACTAAAAATACAAAATCTGCCGGTTTCCGCATGACCGGAAGTGTGGAGGAGCCATTTCGTCTTCCGAAAAACGCGTTGCGGCATATAAGTCGCGGACGATACATTTTACAAAAAAAAGGTTTAAATAAACTAAAAAGGGAATATCTATCGCTTTATTGTCATTCTTAAATTCCCCTTTTTATCAAGGAGAAAGAAAGGAAAAAAAAGAAACCAAAAAACCTTTTTCGTTCAGATTAAGAGAACCCACCAACTTTTTTGTCAGATTAAGAAAATATGCTTTCAGGATACCGAGATAAACCTCCCCTATGAAAATCTGACGCGCTCGAGTATTTCAAAATAACTTTTTATTTGCATTTTCAAAAATTCGTCGTAACTTATCGTCACGCCGAAATCGTCAGTTTTTTTAAAGGGAGCTTCCTTGGGGCCTACTTAACACCCCTTCCGAAAATCTGACGCGCTCGAGTAATTTTTTTTTTTTTTGCATTTTTGACTACTTTATATGCCTACCCCCACCACGCAAACCGACAGATTAGTATACCGTTCTTATCAGAGGCACTTGGGGCATACGTAGTATGAATATCTGACGCGCTCGAGAATGCCCAAGTAACTGTTTTTTTTAACATTTTTGAAAAACCGTACACGTCAAACCCACCGCTAAAATGGTTTTTACCATACGAGCTTTTCTTTTCGAAATTATTTTATCTTTCGATTTTGATAGGTCTCGACGGCGCCGTTGAATTACGCCATTTAGCTACCTCGCCTCCCTAACTAATATAACTAGGATAATAAATTGAACAAAAAGTCCTTGCAAGCGTGAACAGACCGGACCCCACAAACAGCACCCGTTCACGAGTATGACGCGTATCTCAGCCATCGCCTCTCTCAACCATGTGATCGGGAAAGTGGCGACCCGATCAACGACGCCGCCGTAAGCAAAGACCTTTGAGCGAGCATGACATGCTCAAGCTGCCGGACAATAAGTAAGAGTAATATTGTGGAAAACAGCTGTCCGGCGAGAAACATCACAGTGTGTTCTCATTTAAAAACTTCTTGTACATACAAGACTAGAAAAGATACACAAAATACAAATAGTAAATCACAGTCGACTGACTGAGTCAGTGCTTGAATGCACAATTGGCTTGAAGGCTATGTCACATTGACACTACTAAAATACAACTTGGTCACCAATGAAGTCATTTACAGTGTAATATGCCCTACCCAACAAGCAGCGCTTGATGTGAGACTTAAATTTATTGAACGGCATATTGACGATATCAGATGGTATCTTGTTGTAAAAACGTATACAGTTCCCCGCAAACGAAGTGCTCACCTTACGGAGACGGTGACCTGGAAGTGCGAGCTTATCCCTATTTCTAGTATTTAAATTATGAAGTATGAGTAGTGATGTTAGTGACTCTAACCCAGACCAAATTCAGAAATATGATCAAGTAAGATGTAAATAAGATGGAAGAAGCGAAATAAATTTGTCAAGATTGTAGCAAGTGGTAAGAAACGGTATCTGCCTACCCCTCTGGGAAAACAGGAGTGATTTAATGTAGTTATGTATGTATGTAAAAAAATGTTAGGTTCTTTAACACGTTGGACGCCACACCACCCACCGGTGGGCCATCACGATGTATGCGTTGGGGCCATGGTAAAAACGAATAATACGCAATTTTTTCAAAAAAAGATTTGAAATGAAGGCTCACCGCGGCTCACCGGTGACCCCCGTGGCTCCAATGGTTCAACATGGTTTGGCTCACCGGTGACCCCCGTGGCTTCAATGGAAACACTACATTTTTGGCCTGGCGTTCAACGTGTTAAAATGACGTGGCAGAATCCATCCGTCTTGACCCTATCCGTGATTTCCCTAAGTACATTCAAAGCAAAACAAATCAAATGAAAACTCACTGCCTCGTAAAAGAAAATCAATTCTGTGATGTATGTGTTTTCCCCATTGAAATGAATGTAATCCACTAATAGATTTACCTGGCCTGTATTCAATAACGAAAATGCATGCTCTGTGGACTATTCATTGGTTTTTAGGGTTCCGTACCCAAAGGGTATAAATGGGACCCTATTAGATAAAGATAAAGATAAAGAGACATTTATTCGCAACAATACAAAACCACGTTAGGTACATAGATACAAAAAGAACAAGACAGAGAAACAGTTGCGAAACGGTCCCAACTCAGCATTCGCTAGCCGTAAAGCCAGCACTGGTCTTCCGTTGGAACCGCTTGGTGAAGTGACGGATAGTGACACACTTAACACAAAATAACGTAACATTAAAAACATGAAAGATCTAAATTAAAATAATTAATTACTAAGACTCCGCTGTCTGTTTGTCTGTCACCAGGCTGTATCTCATGAACCGTGATAGCTAGACAGTTGAAATTTTCACAGAATTTGTACGAGTAATTCTGTTGCCGCTATAACAACACATTTACTTGTGGGAGGACCTTGTGAAGGGTCCGTCCGGGTTGGTACCACTATCTTATACATTAACCTACCGCCAAGCAGCAGTGTTCGCATTGTTGTGTTACGGTTTGGGGATAAGACAGCCGGTGAAATTACTAGCATAGAGGCATTCCATCTTCGTCCTCAGGGTTGGCAACGCATTTGCAGTCTTAGGATTGCGGTCTTGTGAATGCGAATGTCTATGGGGCACAGTTTCCACTTACCATCAGGTGGCCTGTGTGCTCGTTTGCCTTCCTATGATATAAAAAAAAAAAAAACAAATACTGAAAACAGAATAATATAAATATTTAAGAGGGGCTCCCATACAACAAACGTGATTGTTTTACAATTTTTGGTAATGTTGTATAAATAATGGTACGGAACCCTTCATGCGCGAGTCCCACTCGAACTTGGCCGGTTTTTCAATCAGCATAGTCTTCATACGATGCGGTAGTAATAAAATTCTGTGAAGGTTTAGGTGCCAGAATTCTCAAATGTCATTTAAATTAAAATTGGATATTTTGTTTTTGGCACGAAAAGAGTTAAATTAAGATGTTTTCATTGTTTTTTAATTACGAAATCTAATGATTAAAAGTGATCGTAATAGTATAAAAAACATAGTATTTCAAAGTTTTTCGCCTAACCCTTAAGATACACCGAGGCGGGCTTCAAGCCAAAAACGAAAGTCAAACAAAGGTCAATATCGAAAATCGATATCGATATCGAATGTCGAAATGTCTTAAAGAGATAAATATTTCAAAAACTTAATAATGCAGAACGGCATTAAAATCCTATTCCTCGTAATGGTTTTCAAATTATAGTACCTGATTTACAAAATATGAACAATCCCTATTGGAAAACTAATATATGACTAAAAGTATGATAAAATAACGAAAAAATATAAAGAAACTAACAAAGACTTTGGGGTTGGAAGTTTTTATGAATAATCCTTACTTATCAAGTTTCAAATATGTTTAAAAAAAAATCTACGCGTTTTTAGAAAATTATTAATTCATCTTTAAAGGGGTAAATTCGATGCTCTTTTATTTTAATTTAAAAAAAAAATTGAAATAAACGATAACGACAGCAAAAGTAAAAACGTGAAAGAATCGAATGGCAATTTCACAAAGACCATGGTTTTTTTAATTGAAAAAGAAACAATGCAAAGCCCATTTATTAACCGCATGTAGGCCATCGATTGGCTTACTCTTTATCAGTTCAGAGGGGTTATTATGCCATAGCTATGCAGTTCAGTTTACGCTGAGAGAAAGGGACAGAGCTATAGCAGTTATATAGCTCTGTCCCTTTCTCTCAGCGTAAACTGAACAACATTGCTGCGTCATAGTAACCCCTCAGAGCCTGAATCTAATTAAACCTGGGCGGTTACCCGAGAATGCTTTGTGACGAAGTTTTAAATAAAAGGAAAAATACTGAGAAGTGGATGCGACTTGCATATGTAAAATCGACTTTTACAAGGCGAGAGACGGTGCCAACGAATAATTGTTATAATTGAGATGGGTTTTGGAGATCGTTTCGTAAAAGCCATGTTTGTTTTGGCTTTTGGCTTTTTGTTTGATATTTACGTTGCCTTTCTGCTTATTCATAGTGTAAGCAATAAGTACTTATAGGGTAAAGGCACCGGTGGTCTGCCAGAGACCACTAGTCGATCTTATATGAGTGCGAAGTGTGGGAAATATATCTTTCGTACTCTTCCCACTAATACAAAGTATAGGCAGAAGCCGACTTCAGGTCTCTGGCTGACCACTGGTGACTTTACCCTATGCGAAAAATAAAGTAGTCATAGTAATAACGTTTTTTTACACTGTTTAAAATAAAATAAATTGCATGGCAAAAACTAGGGAGTTGGAACTTGAACTTCTACTTAGGACAAGTCTATCTCCTACAAGAAAATAAAATAAATAAGTAAACCTCTCATTTTTAATAACAGAATTACATCATAATAACTTGAGGGCAAAGGTATCATATGTATAATAGGTTCTCATGGAATGAAGAATATTTATTTATTTATGTATGAAATACATTAAACCTATCATTACAGGCTGACATGTAACGTCATGCTTGTCATTTGATGTTCAGTTCGAAGTTTCTTATTACAGTGCACTAAAGTGGTCAACACTTTCGTTGGGGTACTGCACATTCACATAGTTACACAATTATTATATACACATAACACATTAATATATACATAACTTCACGCTTTCTCCCAATGGGGTAGGCAGAGACTAAGGAACTCCAGGTGAACCGGTCAAAACGTACAACTTTCGCTTCTTCTACAATAAGATATTCATCAATCTCTTCATACACGTAAGTCGGTTTCGGGTGCTTTTGATTTGACCCTCATTCAGTACATCGCGAATTTCCTCACTCTATGTGCGTCTAGGGCGTCCCCTATTGATGTCTTCATTCACTCTTGCTCGCCATACCTCTTACGTAACTCCTCTATGATCCTTTCTAAATGACCAAACCATGATTTGGTTTGATCAAAATAATTTAGGGGCATTTTTGATGTGTGTATTTGTTTATGCATACGGTAAAGTCACCAGTAGTCAGCCAGAGACCTGTAGCCGGCCTATGCTTATACTTTGAATGAGTGGGAAGAGTACAAAATATATATTTCCCACTCTTCGCACTCATATAAGGTCGACTACTGGTCTCTAGCTGACCACTGGTGACTTTACCCTATAAACTAGCATAATAATTACTTATTACTAACCTGTGGCAGTAAAAACAAATTAGAAACGTGTCAATACCCAAGACAGGAATAAAATACTGCGTCAAGAAGCTAATAATGTAAGAATTAATAGCCCACCTAACTAGTTTGTTGTAGAATGAACGTTGAATAATGATTCCTAACTTCCATTATGCTAAAAGCAGCGTTGGCTGTAGTGTAACTTTACCTCATTTTTCTTGGCTCTTAGGAAATAAAGTTAAAATGGAAATACAATATCAGGTAAGTCTCGTTGTATTTGCTAAGTGAATGGTTCGCTGACGAGGAAAAATGTTTGGTGTGTTGTGTCACTTGAAGTAAAGTTGTTCATTGTTTAACTGACTTCAAAAAAGAAAGAGGTTATACATTCCACTTTTTTTTTTTTTTTATGTATGTTCACCGATTTCTCTCTCTAAAAAGTATAAAATAAAATAAAGATTTAAAAAAAAAACCGCCTTTAAGAACTCAGTCCTACTGAAGTCTGATTTTGGTAAAAATATTGTGTAGTAGTCGCTGATTTCAGTTTGAACTACCTACCATTTTGGAAAAAATAAGTTATTGTTTCCGTTTTTGAAGGCTGTTTTTCGATTTTTAAATCTTTTTTTTTTATTGGTACCTACCTAACTCATCACTATTATGAAATTTATTAATACTTTAAACAATATTCGAGCATTGTGTTACCCTTGCTTAGTACCCACTCTGCCGTGCTAGTGTAAAAGGCGACTTTTCGACAAAAGACACTTTCGAGATAATCGCAAAAAAGTGACCGAAATCTTCATTTTCATATTTCTAGGTAATTTAAACAGATATTGAAATGAAACTTTTTGTGTCGGATAGACATTGTGTTTTACTAGTTTTCTACATAAGTAATGTATTTTTATTACCTACAGTTTTTTTTTTACATGCATTTTTTCCTTTTTATTTAGTTGCCGATTAATAATTGCCACTGAAAAACAAGCAAAAAGGAGGTATATGAGCACTATACCGCCTTATAGGCTAGGTTTTCCTTCATACGTCTTCAGACTAAACTAGGGCTTGAACGTAT
This sequence comes from Acleris emargana, assembly GCA_927399475.2. NCBI lineage: Eukaryota > Metazoa > Arthropoda > Insecta > Lepidoptera > Tortricidae > Acleris > Acleris emargana. Next base: position 3,897,063 of record OV656839.1, on the reverse strand, counting down.
CACAATAATGCTTAATTAAAAAGACGTATTTGCAACATACCGCCTTATTGCTTGGTACAAAATATTTTTTGAATAATTCTGATCTAAATAATAACGCCGAATAAAAGAAATACGTTTATCTTGTCTAGTACGCAAATCAAAAAAATATGGTTGGTTTTCGTATCGATCATTTTATATTTATATACTAGTCTAAAAAAACGTATGTCTTCAAAAGTCAGACGAAATACGGTTTTTTAATCTAGTACTACGATTAAAGGTTAGACTAATTGCTAATTAAAACCATCATAAATTCGGTACAAATATATTTGAAAAAACAAAAATTAACAGTTAAATCACAGAAAATATTATCTCTTCTAAGATTGGTGTAGTGTTATTAGTTATTCAATAAATCAACAATTACTCTTTGATTCGTCTGTATGACGCATTGTTAATCATAACTTCTTTTTAAATTATTTTAATTTAAACATAATCAGTCTCATAAAGTAATTGAATTGCAATTTTGGGAGGACTTGCCAGAATCCAACCATGAAAAAGTCGATGAATTATAGGTTAAAAATACTAAACCTATAATTCGTCGACATTTTCTTGGTTGAATTCTGGCAAGTCCTTGCAAAATTTCAAGCTAAGAGCAGGCATTAATGGACCTAGTTTACGTACTAAATTCTGTTTTCAACTTGCGTCTGTCTATCCCTCGGAAGTGAGTGTGCGATGAAAGCATCGGGCGATTTCCTTTTACTTTGGTAAATGTTTCTTTACTAAAATTAAACTCAATATATTCTCCTTACGATAACCCTACTGTAGCCTAAGCATCTTTAAATAGAATTACTCAAATCCTGGTCCTCGTGGAACCAATTATAATAGCCCTAAGCTAAAATTTTATTTTTATTTTATTTTTGCTTAGTCACCATAAGTAACATTCCTAGTCTATAAAGCTTCCTATTCCTAACAACCTATTTTAAAAGTAAATTAGTTTTGGCATGTGATCGTCAAGTAATCTAATATAACCCAATAGTTGTGAACCTATAGTAACCCTAGAATTCTCTAAGTCTTTGTTTTAAGTCCTAGCCGTACTAATACTCTCTAGAATATTGATACCTAAATATTTACAATAATATGTGGTTGCCGGGTTAGAATAGTGCCACTCCATGTCTTCCCGTGGATGTCGTAAGGGAATAAAGGCTTGTAGTACTGTTAGGCGATGGGTTTGCAACCTGTCTGTCACTAATATGCTGGTACACATCTTAGCCTATTTGTGCAAATTGTGGTTACTGAATTATCAACAACTTTTTAAAGTTGTAATTCTGTAGCTCTGCCTAGCCTACTCTGGGATTAGAGGCGTGAAGGTATGTATGTATGTAGACTATAATTTATAACTTATCTTACACTATCCTAGTTTATTTAATGACTCCTAACCACTTGAAATTCAACCTACGTTACATAAAGATAAAGTTACTATGTACCTATAGTATAATTTATGAAACCAAAGTCTAGATTAAAGCAAATCTAAGAATTTAAAGGTTTTGTGGCCCCCTTAGGGAAGGAGGACCTTTACTTGTGGGAGGACCTTGTGCAGGGTCCGTCCGGGTTGGTACTACCATCTTATCCATTAACCTACCGCCAAGCAGCAGTGTTCGCATTGCTGTGTTCCGGTTTAGGGATAAGATAGCCGGTAAAATGACTAGCATGGAGGCATTCCATCTTACAATTAGTCCTCAGGGTTGGCAGTGCATTTGCAGTCTTGTGAATGCGAATGTCTATGGGTCACAGTTTCCACTAACCATCAGGTGGCCTGTGTGCTCGTTTGCCTTCCTATGCCATAAAAAAAATAAGGAGATCTCCTCCATACGCTCTGGGATCGCTATCCCTAGACCTTAGTCTACCTCAATAGTCATCCTCCATAGACGGGTCGGACTCCTTGCCAATATGTACGATTAGTCAGTCAGTCGTATAGTAAGGGAAGAAAAGGGTCAAAATATAAATTGAGTGTTTAAAAACTCAATTATACAGTAGATTATTTATCTTTCAATAAAGCGATAGTTATAATATGTTATTTTTATATCATATAATATTGTGCTCAAGATTGATATCGCTTGCTTCACCTTTAAGTCTATATTTGACTTGAGTTTTATATAACTAAATGAGATGTTCAATTTCACCAAGTATCCATGTTTATCTTTTATAGTAAAACAGTGGGATACAGAAGTCATTTTATCTTCTAGCTAGATTGAGTCCTCATGTTAGTAAAATATATTATGAAAAGTCAACAGACAAATCTCACTATAGTCACTTTATCATTTCCTAATATATTTATTTTATGCTCCATAAAATATTCACTTTATAAAAGGACTTAACCATCTCTGTAAGCTAATTATTGATATTCTAGATTTGCTTTATTTCCATAAAACTCTCTCCATAAAAACTTTATTATTTATTGGTATATTTGTATTATGCATTAAAAAATATATATTCTGAAAAAGGACTTATTTCTTTAAGCTAACTATTGATTTTCTAGTTTTTTTTATTTTTCATGTTTTTCTTACTAATATCATAATTGGTATTGTTCATATTTTTTAAATTAATCTAATTAGAAAACCATTTCGAGGAATAGGGTTTTAAAGCCGTTCTGCATGATTAAGTTTTTGTTCTATTTATTTATTTCGGACATTTCGTCAAAAGTATATCCCAATTATGTTAGTTCCCCAAAAAAAAAAAACATAAGTATATTAATTTATATATTAATTTTATTTATTTTTACTGTACTCAGGTAACAAATATTTAGAATGGTATTATGTACTCAGTTTTATGATTTATCTTCAATTCGTCGTCCTCGTCTTTTCGTGTGATAACGGGCGCCAGCGCACACGCACCTTCATTACCCGTAACGGCCGTAACGTCAGCGAACTGAAGGGCGCCCGAACGAGGGTACTCCCGTCCGCGGGGGGTATGTAGGAGATTGGGGATTATACGGTTTTATTAAGTAGCATGGGTCGACTGTGGATATTCGAATAGTAATTAAGCGTTAAAAACTACCTCTGTCCCAAAGAAAAATACCGTATCACAAAATAAACGTTTTTTTAAACAAGTTTATCATTATTTAAAACTCGGCATTAACTAGACTAAAATACCGCAAAATACTGACATACGGTCTTTTTGCCTAGAAAACTCTGTTACGTTCATTTAGATTATGAGCAAATAGAAAAAAACATTTGAAATACTAAGTTAAAAGGCGGTAAAATATGTTATTCGTTCTTTTTACTTAGTAATCTGCAATTACGGCCTTATAGAGTAGTTCAACTTATTAATAAATCAAACCTACACCAGACAATAATGCGGAGTGTCTTGTTTTACGTCTTTCTAATGTAGTATTGTGTAGTTACCGCTTTATTGATTAGTATTTGCTGGAAAATAGTCTGTAATACGGCCTTTTTCCTTATCGTATCTTCGCAACCAAGCCTCTTATCGACAAACGGATAAGATGGGTCGACGCGGCTTGTTCTCCATGTCACGATGGTCATAACAACTCAATTTGGTCAAAATGTCGAAAGATCGCCTTTTACACTAGCACGGCAGCACTACAACTAAGTAATTTGAGTTTAGTTTTACGCTGACTGTACCTATATATTTAGTTCATTCAGACTGAGAGTTCTGTCTATGCAGCATCGCATGCATGAATAGTTAATCATTATTTGTTATTTGTACTAAATCTTAGTTCTCAAAATTGGCAACATTTTAATTTTGAGGTTGCAAGTCGTCGATTATGCTGTCAAACCGCGTAACTAACAAATTTAATAAAGAGCAAATGGCACCTAAAATATTAAGTCTACTTAACTAAACTTGAAGTTCTGGAAGCATCTTTCAACAGCTGCATGCGGCAACGTAACATGTTTTCCTATTTTCTGATCATTTAAGCAAGTAAACTTGATTAAAATTCTTAAATGTAAAAGTTTAAGAGCAGTCGGCATAAGACACATACAAATACATTTGTAAACACTCCCTTCTTCAACAATCAAGAAAAACAATAAATAACAAAAAACAAGCTTCAAAAAACGCGACTGTTGCTTACCAACTTGAAATCGTTATAAATCCTAAATGATCATTTAAAATGACGGAGAAACCTGAAAATGATCCCTATTACATATATTATTGAATTTTAATAACTGTCAATACATTTTGTAACACTCACAAGATTAAGATAATTTAAGATAAAACGCAATACTAATAAAAGATCAGCAACGCATATGCCATTGTCAATGCCAGGTCCAAAACTAAAACTGTACCGAAATAATTCCTACTACATGGCATCGTTGATATTTAATGCGATACCAAAAGAAATAAGCGACTTACAGTTGCATCAATTTTGTAATAGGTTGTGATCTTGGCTGGCTGAAAAAGGTTTTATACTGTAAAAGAGTTCCTTGAAACCAGCACTTGTATATTTGTAAGATATTAAAATATTTAACGGGAATTTTATGTAAGTACCTATAATTTCAAACATGATTTAAATAGAAAATACCTAATTATAATTTATATTATCATTAAGCTTAAATGACTCTAATATTTGCGTGCCGTAGGTATTGTCGGTAGAATTATGCTGTACTCATTGTTATGTTAACACCACCTGTAATTACCATATTCTTGCAATTAAATAATTATTCTATTCTATTCTAACACAAATCGATTGACATAATAATCATCAAAATCTGTCCACGCGTTTAGTTTCTAGAGCACCAGAAAGGAACAAACATACAAACGAACACATATATATGTATATAGATTGGTAAACACATTACTCTCCTCGTGCGGCAGTCAGGTAAAAAAGCGACATTGTAAAATTTATACCAGGCCATTAAAAACATTATCCCCAAAACGATGTAAACCAAAAATCTACCGTCTACGGATAGCGATCGCAAGTCTCTTTCAAAGAACCCTAAAAAACAGGCCAAGTCTTGATAGCTCATCTGAGATCTCCACGCTAATGTCTCATTGTGCGAGGCGAGACAGCATTCAAGTGGCTTTTCACATCAAAGGCAGTTTTTACTTTGAGCGTGCAACTAGGAGTGATATTCCGGAGACTGAAGGGCCGATACCGGCGGCTGTACAAAGGGCTTGGATTTTCTAAAGATAAAGTCACTGTTTTTCTGATTCAGTTATTTTGGGATGGATCTTTGAAGGTTGAAATTAGAATGGTGATTTGAATTAAAGCGTAATGCGTAATAGAACAAGTTTTACGTAACGCATGCCTTCAAAAATCGATTTAATTTTTATTATTGTAAACTATTATAATGGTTTAAAAATATGAAAAGGTGCGATTAAAAAAAAAGTAACAGATAACGACAAAAAATAATAATTGGGCCATTTAATCATCGAACGGAAAACAGGAATTATACAAACCTACATGCATAAATACAGGCCCTCTATTCTATAAAATAATGGATGCATAAAATAGTATTAGTCACTTGATTCATATTTCATTTAAGATAAAGCGATTAATTGTTTGTTGAACACATTAAAGGAATAAAGCGTGATTTTGACATGCATTAAAAATTGCAGAAGTTGACTGGTTACTTCAATTTTTGACTTAGAAAAAGGTAGCAAAATTCTGGGGTCCTTGTGAAAAGGGGTACAAGTCGACTTAACTCGTAATAAAAGATATACATGAACGGATTATACTCGAATTAAAACCTTTTTTCACTTGATCTTCAGAAGACTTATACTCTTTTTCACTAGGACCCCAAAATTGTGTTTTTTGCTCTAGAACAGAAGTCAAAAGACAGCGATGAACTTATGCAATATAAATTGTGAGTCTAATCCGCGATTACGAATTTAAAAATCCAAAAAATGCGCTCAACATTATGTTACCGTATATTTCAAATTATTAACCAAAAAGAACGGATTTCCTATCGAATTTATTTTTATAACTCATTGTTAATACGGCATTTTGATTTTTGACACTTAGGTACAGTTGAGTACAAACACTTAGCTCACGTTAGCTCCTTATTACAATGCAATAAGATGAAAAAGTGGGTACAAATCTCTTGGTAGTCGACTGTACCCAAACCGATTTTGAAGACATTTTGCATGAAGATTTGGCAAGCTGAGCATCAGAAAAAAACGCATGATAAAAAAAAAAAAAAAAAAAAAAAACCTCAAAAAGCTAAGATAAATAAGTTTTGACAAAGTAGCAGACAAAATCAATCTTACATAAATAGTTCTGCCCTATTTCAATGGCAGTCCGTAACGGAAACTTATCCAAGTCGAGGATTTTTATGGGGAATGCTGTTAGCGGATTGCCCATTTCCGGGATATTTTGTTTATTTTGCGTTTTTATTAAGACCGGGGGAGAATTCGTGAAAGGAAGAGCTTCTTAGAAACTTGAGCTTTTTAGACTTTATTAAAGAACACTCGTTTCGGTATTCCGTTACGAAAGGGAACGCAACGTCTGTTTTTGAAAATTGTTTAATAAAATATACAGGGTTGAAAGTTGGGATCGGTCAGTAAGGGCAGTTACTGGAACCCTTGCCGCCACGCAAATTTCACTCAAAAATACACTTTAATTTAATTTTAGTTTATTTGTTTTTTTAAGATTAAGATAAAACTTACAATCTGGTTGTAAAAACTTAATTCATGCAAAATTATACTTTTTAAAGTTTTAACGATTTGTGACTCCTAGTATTCTGATCCTGGTCGGAGAGTATTTTCATTCTTGGTAGAAATAGATTCGCCTAACATGAACAAAATATTTTTCCAAAAACTCATGTTTTTCTCGCGAATTGATATTTTTTCAAATTCTGTGATTTTTTTCGTGGCTTTAAGTGTTTTTGAAATTGACTTATCTTAATTTTACACCCTGTACAGGTCGTTCAAAACTACAACGTTGATGAACAAGTAAGATTTTATAGGATCGTGTTTTTATATAAAGCATGTAGTTTTTATTAAAATTGTGCCACGCAATATACAGCATCATCACGGCTTCTTTTTAATTAATGTTTAACTTCAAGGGGATCCGTTATGATGAAAACACTTTGTTTAGGTATAGGGTGCTCCACATTTTTCCATGAAACATTTTTTATTATGTTCCCAACTTTTAACAAGCAAAGTTTACTTTTGTTTGTTACTTTAAAATAATTGTCTAAACAATTAGATGATCTTACCAACTTTTAATTGTAAGGAATATATATTTAAATAAGTCTTCTTTACGTTGGAAAACTTTTTTTTGAAAATTGACGTTTCAAAATAATTATGTGTATCCTTAATCTATAAAAGCATTTTAGATGTTTGAATGTTTGCGTCACGCATAACGTAAATTAAGTCACCAAACATTTTGACCCATTTTTTTAAAGAAAAAACAAACAAGGTGACCAAGAATGTTAAGGCTAGTATTAAATACAACTCATTGAAGTTTTTGTTAAAGAAGGTTAGGAATCTTTAGATGAGATCACAATTAAAGCAAATATCTTTAAACTTTGGCGATGTCGCTCAGAAATATTTAAAAAAAGTCTCGTTCCGGTGCTTTGACACAAGTACTAAAATAATGCAAATTTGCAGTCAAATATACGACATTGAATGCGCTCTGTTGACAAACACATTCATATTATTTTCTTTTCACTTGACATAACGTACGTAGTGTTCTGTTGAAAATGATATTAATTGACATAGTTATATAAAAACTTCACCAAGTTAGTTGAGACATAAATTCAAATATTTATCCGAATCTGTTGGATGTTTTTTTTTTAGTTTGGTTGGCAAATAATATCATACTATCAATATAGGGAAAAATCTGAAACTGCCAATTTTTTATTATGTCACAAAAAAATCAGGGTCTTTATGCAAGGAACGGTGGTCCAAATTTTGAACGTTAAACGTGTCATATGTGGAACCCTCGTTAGGCGAGTCTGACTTGCACTTGTTCCGGTTTTTTATATTTGCACTCAGTTGCCGTAAATTTACTAATGCAAAATGGTCTCCCTACCAAAAATTCAAATTCAAATCCAACATCCTTCTTTTAGATTTGAAAAATGACTTTGTTTTGTCATCTCAGAAATTTAATATTCCAAAGTTTTCAATGGAGAAGTTGTTAAAAAAACTCCTAGAGGAAAAACGAGCTTTTTTAAGCTCAACTCGGAATTGGATTAACTTTTAATCTATGCGAGTGAAACTTGAATATCTTTTGATGTCGGGAACTGCTACTTCATAATTGGACAGGCAAGAGTGAAGTGAAATGAATAAAACGTTTAGCCGAGTCTAAAAATTAATTAATAAACTGGGTTATATTTTGTTTTGGCTAATTACACTCGAGAATGGCGTCATTATTTTAATGTTAAAAATACGTAAACTTATAGCCAAAACAACATTAAAAATCTGTTAAACATCTCAAAAAGCTTCAAAACAAAGAAGTCTCCATTGATTTTATTTTTTCTTTTATTCGAGTAGGTAACGAACGTTAATGTATCGTCATTGAGAAAAGTGTATGGCGGTGAGATAGCGGCCCCGTAATGTTTTTTGCTTAAAAACTTAAATGTCCTATCATGAACTTTGAAGTTGACATTTTTGTATCATTACTTTGTCGTAAACTTTTTACTTTATTATTGGAGTAAATAAAAAAGTTCACGACAAAATAATGTATATAATATATATAAGTCTGATCTTGGGGTTCGTGCTATAAATAATTAAATACAAGAAAAGTACATGTTTTCGAATAGCAATGGCAATTCGAACAACATTTTTGTTTTGCAAGCTTTAAAAAACCTGACTGTTTTGATAGCTTTTATTTACTTCACATTAATGGCAATTGACGGCATAACAATAACATGAAAGGTTAACTACGATATCGTTTTTACCGTTTCGTCCACTTTCATAACTAAGATTTCATAACTGGTTATGAATAAGGATTTTTATTCACTGTTTCATAACCAGTTATTAAACAAGACTTTTTTTTTCATTTTCAATTGGACAGTGTCGACGGAGCTCCGCTCACGCGGAGCTCCTATTTTTGGGTGGCTTGGCCCTCCGGGCCTGCTGCAAAAGTAACATAACCTAAACCTACCTAGTTTCTGATTATGAAAAAGGAAAAAAGTCTTGTTTAATAACTGGTTATGAAACAGTGAATAAAAATCCGTATTCATAACCAGTTATGAAATCTTAGTTGTGAAAGTGGACTCAACTGTTTTTCCGTTTACCACCTAGAAAACCGGCCCTGCTGCCACCTCCCTAATCTTTCATCAGAAGCTCTTAGACATAATACTACATTGTTATCGGGTTCCAAACTTCAGCCCATTCTATTAACGGGAACTGGCTTATAAATCTCAGTCGCAAAATTTGAACTAAACAGAAAAAAGCTTACAACAATGTTTTTTTTCCCTCCTAAAAACGAGAAGTAAATAACAAATTCCTCACAATCAAAATCGAAAGCATACCAATCAAAGAATCGGTACCACTGAACACAGCGGTTTTATTAAAGGGATTCACAAAATAATGAATCAAGAGACAAACACTTCAGCGATGATTAATTCTGAGTTACCTTTACTTTTCAAGATATCTTAAAAATACATTGAATCTCTCATTTGGTTCAGTAACCACGGTTCAAAGGACCAAACTGAAGGCACTCGATATTTTTGATTAAATTGCCAGCTCGAATGAAATAGACCTTGGAGACTGTATTCCCAGATCGAAGCGAAAGTTAATTGGAACGAATGAATCTTGAATTTGTAATTGAAAGATTATAGGTTCGGTTTCGGAGTGCATCTGTATTGGTAAGATTGGATCGCGGTGACGTAACTGAATATTTTGTTTTAAATTGAGTTTTATTGATTATTGATGTAAGTCAAGTTTTCGAGAGTAGACAAGTATAGTCGCGGTTTGAAAAGTTTCGTCACTTGGTGAATTAAATAAACAGAGTCGAAAAGTGACGAACCGTTTGATACCGCAACTATACAAACAATCCAAGTAATAACTTCCAGCAGCTAGATTCTGGATTACAAAAACATTATAAACTATGAAAAGTCACCAGTCTACCGTTCAACGGCAAAACGCTACAACTCGAGTTTCAGCGTTTTATGTTTTGCATCAAACGATTCCTCATGAGTGCTTCTATCATAACTTTTCAAAATATGCTCTAGTTAAGGTGGTAGAATAATGTCAAAACGCGGTGACTCTGCACAAGACTAGCCAAAACATCATGACTGCAATTGGGTATACTGCCGTTTGGGAAAAATATTTTTCGCCAAATTTCACTTCCCATAAAACTTTTCGCAGTAGTTTCATTTCCCAAACGAATCTTTAGCACATTTACATTTCGCATTTTTTTTATTTAGTCAAATTATCATTTGGCATCATTTTACTCTGTAAATTTTTATTAAGACAAACTTTTATTAAGCAAACGATTTCCTTTGGCAAATATTATAATCCAAAAAATTGTTTGTTCAAATTATTACTTCGCACAAAAGTGTACCTCATTAATCATTGACAAGTTAAAAAAATTAAAGTAGGTTAGGTTAGAACTGTGACCTCCACAGAAACGAACTGCTACCAGAAAAGTAGGTTAGGTTAGGTTAGAACTGCGACCATAATAGCGCGCGAGCCGAGCGAGCATAGCGAGCGTGCCGTGGCAGCGGCCGGCGAAACGCCAGAACGCAACTGCTGTCAGGTAAGTAGGTTATAGGTTACAAATTCTACCAGTAAACTAGGTTAAGTTAGGTTAGAACGGCCCCCAAAATAAATTCACCATTTTTATACCATACAAATCATTTGCCTTATTTTGTTTTGCGTAAAATATGTTATGCCAACTAAAACATTTGACTACCCACGTAAGGAAAAATAATCATACCCTACATTTTATTCAATGAACAACAAGATATACTTAATAAATCGTATGCCAACAATATTTTGGAAAAAGTATGTTATGCGAAACAATACATTTGACTACATGAAATTTGTTAAAATGAAACATGACCAAGTAATTATTTATTAAACAATAATTTGCCAAACTAAAATTCGCTAACTGATAATTTGCTATAAGTTATTTTGCCTTATCATTTTTTGGGAAATGAAAATTTAAGTAAAATAATTGGGAAGTGTAACTTTGGGAAAAGATTTTTGACCAAACATTAGTGAACCCTGCAATTGTCATGCTCTGTGATCACCACAGAACGCTGTAAGTACTAAATGGCCACTGTCCCGGAACAAAGAACGGTCCACTTGCAGCGTTTTGCATTCTCTGCATATCCATCAATGAACATGCAGCAACATAGTGAATAATAATAGGTGATGTATAACGTGAAACTTAAAATGCTTTCAACGCGTTTTTCTCGAAACTAGAGTTTTTGACTTGCAGCGTTTTGCCGTTGGGCGGCAGCAGTTGAGTCGGGTATTAATTTGTTACTTTTAAATTGTAGCATTTCAATATCACATAGATTTATGTACGACACAGTCATGGTGTTTTGCTTATTCTCGGGATTTGTCCTCATGGTTCTCCAAGTTCGCTTAAAGGGATAAGCTCGCCTTCGTACATTTTACCTTAAAAGGTTTTAGTCGTCAAAAAAAAACGTGCTATAATAGAGTTTACACACATATCAATAGTGTAAGGTTAAGTTTTATCATTACTACAAGTACCTTTGTAACACAAAAACTGGTCAAGTCCGAGTCGCACTCGCTCACCAAGAAATTTAAATTCGATTTCGAATATAATCAGCGCGAGCACAACTCACACTTGACCATTTTTAAGTCATTGATATTTTTCTTCAGGGTTTCTACTAAAATCATACCAAACTTGATGCATAATACGTTATTTATACTGGTTTTACGATTCAAAAATAAAAATATTTTGTAGAAAACGTTTCTTGTTTTTTCCTAAAACCCCCTTTATTTTTTCACTTTTTTTATTTTCTTTGTGTGTAAATCCGCCGTAATAAGTAAATCAAAATATTGGTAACTCCGACTGCCATGTATTTTTGTCTTTCATTATTTCTCTGTCCAAGGTTGGTTGGAAGAGATCGCTATTAAACGGTAAGACCGCCTGTTGTATACCTATAGTTAAAATGTACTGTTCCGTGTTTGGTTTTTTTGGTGTTCAATAAAGAGTATTTGTATTGTATTGTATTGTAACTCTAAAAAATATCGTTTTTTTTAAATAATTCGATAAACGATCTATCGGTCAGACATGTGCTATGTTGCAATTTGCTTCTTATTTATATACCCTTACTGTTTACTTTTTCTTATTCTGCCAACTCAACGCTTATTAACAACCTGTCAAAATACCTCCACTCCCTGCCCTATCCGTCAACTCAACAAGCAAAAACAACAATCAATCCATCAATTCCCGGTTCCTAAATCCCAACTGAGAGAGTCAAAAATTCACAAATCCGCTAAAAGATTGTGGTTGGAGTTGTTTGCGAGCAATATGTCAACGTCGCAATAATTCATTCTGTCACCTCGAGTCACAACAACGGTTAAACATACTTGCTATTTCATTGTAAGTATAATCTTATTTATGTGGTTTTAGAATGACCTTAAAAACCAGCCTCATGCGCACGGTCGCCACTCGGCAAGACGGATGCTACTCTAATTAGGGGCTTGCAAATTTAGTCACTTGCGGCCTCGAAGAATTTCTTTCTTTCTTTTTCCGTGCTGCGGAATTCTTTGCGGTGGTAGGACCTTGTGCTGGGTCCGTCCGGATCGCTACCACCATCTTATCCATTAACTTACTGCTAAACAGCAGTGTTTGCATTGTTGTGTTCCGGTTTGGGGATAAGACAGCCGGTGAAATGACTAGCATACAGGCATTCCATCTTAGTCCTCAGGGTTGGCAACGCATTTGCAGTCTTAGGATTGCATTGCAGTCTTGTGAATGCGAATGTCTATGGGTCACAGTTGCCACTTACCATCAGGTGGCCTGTGTGCTCGTTTTGTCATCTCTATGCCATAAAAAAAAAATAACGACCCGGGTTGGTAAACCACTCATAACAGAGACAAGTAATAGTGAGTCAATGTATGAAAAACCTCGTCTTAGGCGCCTGCGCTTTAGCAAAGGCAAATATTAGCTGACAAGTTTTTGCGTATCCATTTAACAGGGCGTCAAACATTTGCAAAAAGCATTTAGACGTTAGCGGGGCGGGTTGTGTGAGCGGGGAAGGAAGACAACTGTTTTTTTTTACGTTAAAGTAGAAGTTTGATTTTTTCACAGCTTCAAGGGACTGTAGACCGGATTATATGGTTTTAATTTCTAACTAACTCGATTCCTCCACGCGTTCCAGAGATAAAAGGTCTTGACAGACAGACAGACAGACGGACAACAAAGTGATCAGGTACGGAACCCTAAAAATAACAAATGACCTGAAATCATTTCCCTTTCTTTGTTTCGCCGTAGTCGGTAAAAATAGCGTTAGCATGTTTCTACACCTAACAATGTTCTTTAAAATGTATCTTTATGTATGCTATTAAACGGTCTGGTAAAAAGGCTTAACATTATAAGGTAGGCATAACTATAACTTGAACTTCTAGATTTAATTATTTTAGGTAAAACTTTAAGACCTAAAAGCTCCCTAGCCACAAATTCAATTACAACTCGTAAGATGCTTAGAGAGCGAACAAAGGACGGATTACACATACAGACGAATAAGGTAAAAAGAGATACCGACGCCCGTCTTTTAATTAGAAAGAACCTAATTATTTCTTGCGCAGGATTTTAACTGAAGTGATTATTTGTCATGTGTGAAAGTGACGCTTTTAAAGGGGTTAGTTAAGTGTTAAGCATTTTATGCTTTGGAATATAATAATTACGATTTAAATATTGTCCGTAAGGTGTAGGAGAATTGTTTAAATTAATGGATATAACAGTTATTTTTCCTGTTTCTACACTGAGTAACATTATACTGACAATCTTTTTTAATGATGCAACTTTTATCAAGAAAGTAGCGAGAAATTATCAAAACCACTCTAAAGCAAATATCAACAATATTTTAGAAAATTATTAAGAATTTCTCATAGGAACGTAACGTTCAAATTCTTAGTAAGTTTTTAAATATTTTTTATAATTGCATGAAAATATTAATTTTAAACGGTTTTGAATGGTTTTTTTTTTTAAACGAAACGCGATTCTTTCTTGATAATATATATTGTATGAAAGTTTTGCATTCTATAACATAATATTACTACTAAGTTTGGCTACAAATAAGTTAATATTAAAATCGTACGATTTTTCCTCGTCGCTAGGACCATGAGCTCCATGAGGATTGATTCATCATCATCATCATCATCACAGCCCCAAGGTTTCCCACAACGATCGGTCCTCTGCTGCTATCATCCAGTGGTTTCCCGCGATCTTAAGCATTGATTAAACCTTAACATTAATTAGCATTGAATAGCTTGATACAATAAAAAGCAACACAAATGAACCACGTCATGTTGACCATCTTATCCTTTAAACACGGCAGTTGCGGTCTTAGAAGTGTAGTCTTAGGATTGCAGTTTTGAGAATGAAAATATGCATGGGTCACAGATCCTACCTACCATTAGGTGGCATGTGAGCTTGTTAGCCAACTTTTTGCTATAAAAAAAACTAAACGGGATTTTTGAACTCTATTAATTTGATAGTTCACGACGTTATGAATAATTCCCCAAACGCGCGATAACACGTTAATAATTCCACGGTTTATTTTCGCTTTAATAAAAAACCGCTTTTGTACTTTGAAGTAAGAATTCGAATCGTATGCATAATCATTCTAAAAAATAGCAGCTTCTTTTGCGTTCGTTCACAATCTTTGCTCTGCAGCAAAAAAAAACATGTTTACAGAAGATAACATGACACAAAAAAACATCATTACCACACATTAAAATAAGCAGCTTATTAAAGAAACATCTCACCAACGTCAACTTTAATTAGAAGCATTATCAAAGGAAATACCTAGATGTCATTCAAGCCTTGAGTCTAGATTTCAAACTACCCACTTTAAGGTGTAAAGGCGAATCAGGGCGTTTGAAGTTAGACGGAGGGGACTTTTGACTCGCTTCAGACGCAATACGAGTGGTACTTGAAACATCAAAGCCTGAGATTACAGCGTAGGTATAATGCTCCCGTGGTATCAAAGAAGGCCTAACCGCATAGTCATAGTATGATCATTTTAAATCTAATGTGGTTACTAATAGATTACAGAATGCATTGACTACTACATTGCAGTTAGCTACCTTCTTAGATAAGGTGGTAGGGAAGCCGTCGTGTGGATTCTTAGAAATATGGTAGTTTTCTGGTCAATTTGTTTTGATTAGAGCTAGAATGGTAAAGGAAGCATTCAGAAGTTGCGTTTGACCTCAGTCTCAACTGATGTTAAGAAATGATGATGTCAAAAGCGGTACACGCTTACCGAGAAAATGCATATTCTTTCATGCTTTGAAATCACCAAAGTTACATTATGATTTCGGGAATACAGACGCAGGCAGAGTGTTCCACTCCTTGGCAGTGCAAATGCACGAATTTCGATGAACGATGCAGAAAACCGATGCGTGCGAACCAATGTTAGGTATTCTGTCAGTTAAGTAGATTCACTCCATATCTACCATGTATCCATAATATATCCAGATATCTCCATACCGACGTGTAAAAGAGCCTGCATGTGGCCAATTTACTGAATAAATGTTCTGAATTTTTATTTTTCTGCTACATGTGGTTGCGAGCCCTTGCGGCGTAGAAGACCGATGTGAGAAAGTGAAGGGTGGGATGAGGTCATATACCTAGTCAGTCATTATATGGTGTAACGATAAACATGTTTAAAGTTTTCACTATCGACCTTAAATTTAATCTAACGTGTGTGTGTCTGTCTGTGACATCAAAGCTCCAAAACAGGTACTCCGATTAGGACGCGGTTCTTTTGAAATAAAGCTTGGTTGAATGGATATGGTTTTTAGCTAGTTTTCATGAGATTGGTTGGGTCGTGTAAAAGCATCAGCTTTCAAAGAAGAGTTCGCTATTACGGGAATTTAATCATTGTGATCTTTAAGTTATCTTATTTATAAAGACATAAAAAAGACAGCATTGTGCTTTATAATTATACTCGGTAAAACCATTTTGGTTTTGAAATATTATCGTATTGTATTCAATTCGTCGCTTACCGATTATTGGCCCCTTGGACTTTAACTCAAGGTAATAGATACGATAATTCAACAATCACTTCACTCTGTTTCATCTAAGATAATGTGAGGGCTCAATTTAAATAAATAATAGGCTATTTTTAAATACCGTAAAACCTGGTAACTATGGTCCAGTACTTCAACTGTGGTCCAAGTCTAATTTTTTTGATTCCTCATAGATGACTTAAGTTTAAGCATTTTAAAACTTTAGTCAACAAGAAATGTCTCCAAAACAACACGTTTCCTTAACTAAAGATAATGGGAACTTGTACTTTTGGTCATTGACTTTGGACCATAATTGGAAGATTTTGGACCATAGTTACCAGGTTTTACGGTACCTCATCCACTGATAGTAATGGATTGAAATTACGAAATACGGCTGTCACAGAGATAACCTTAGATGGAACAGAGTATAGTTGCCAGTAACTGGTATTTTAGAGGCCAGTTACTAGTGTTTTACCATAAATGTTTTACCCGACTGCCGAAGAGTTGGAGGGTTTTGTGTTTATCAGTCTATACATACATGCATGTTTGTTCCTTAGTGGCATACTGGAAACTAAACGCGTGGACCGAGCTTGATGATTCTTAATATGTCAATCGATTTGTTTTAAATTTGTGAGCGTCACTAAAGATATGACGAATTAAAATTCAATATGGCGGCAACTAGACGGGATATTGTAAAAAAGAAAAAATCGACGTTCTATGATAAATGGGGTATCATTGAACAGTTATTTAAAAAGTATATTTTTGTTTTTTCCAACATTTTTCTTCTTGAACGATCATTTAGGAATTATATAGATTTGAAGTTGGTTAGCAATAACAGTCGGGATTTTAAAAACTTTACTTTTAGGGTTCCGTAGTCAAACAAGGAACCCTTATAGTTTCGCCGGGTGGCGGTCTGGTCGCATAACAACTATTGTCATAATATCGATTGTCATAACACTTTACGCATAAAGTTGATGCTCATAATATTTTTTTGGCATAAATTATACTAGGCATAATTGTTCCTTGTCATAATTGTACAGAGTCATAATTGGTTTAATCATAATGTAGAAAGGCATACATTTATTAAGTCAAAATATTAATATAATATAAAGTTAGTGCCAAAACCGACTCGGATCGCGGATAGGTTAGGGTTATTTTTTTATAAAAGAGCGGAAAAAGTTTATTTATAATGCCATACCATTATAAAGTATGGTTAAATAATTTTATGCGCATCAAATTTTATGCGCGTTACACAATATGTTCTTAAACATTATGATTAAAAACTTTATGCGCATAAATGTATGACAATTTAAAGTTATGCGCAATGATGAGTATGACGAATCCTTGTATGCCCATCAAAAATATGACTTTAAACTTTATGCAACCCGACACCCCTAGCCAGTTTCGCCATGTCCGTCTGTCTGTCCGTCCGCAGCCACGCTCAGAGACTCTTAGTACTAGTAAGCTGTAATTTTTCATAAATATACATTATTAGTCACGCCAACGAAGTGGTAAAACAAAACCTGTTTTTTTTTTGTGTTCCTCCCCTACACGTAATTTGGGGATGTATTTTTGTTTTCTCGTCTACTCCATAGTGTGGGGTGTCGTTGGATCGGCCTTTGAAAAATATTGCAGGTTTTTCTTAACAATTTTACGATTAAGGTTTTCGTAAAGGTAATGAAATCTTATAAGCTGTATTTTGTAAAATCAGTATTTTGCAATTATGATAAATAAAAGAGCAGCTTGATTTTCAATTTCCATTTTACACAACAATATCTATCGAAGCCTACCTTTCTTAATTAATATCGCGTCATAACCAAAACGCTATCAACACCTTGCCCCAAGTCCCGTCACCCTTTCGTGCGAAATTCCATGGCAATCTTCAATTATCATTTCAAACATTGGGGGATTAATTAAATTCTCGGCATGAATCGGAACGGAGGGGACGTTGTAATAAACTGTGCGTTAAATCGTTTTGCGAATTGGTTCGTATGCAATGGTATTCTCTTTGGAGTTTATTGCAATGCACCCCTATTTTGCGTTTGGGGTGTTAATATTGAGTCGGTGGTGAAATTGACCGTGCGTAGGGAAGTTTTGGAAGATGTATGGAGTTTTTATTGCATATTAACATATTTATAGTCAAGGCTTCAAGACTTGCAGGGTTAGTCCAGATCAATTACGTATGCTCTTTGCCAAAACAACGGTTTCTTGGTGGGTATTTAGCCAGTGTCTTGTTTTATTTGATTAATAAAAAAACTACATGTCCTTGGTTTTTTTTTGCATTTCGAAGGTATAGTCCTCCTCATTGATTTCGATGAGGGCGACCCTGCAATTTTTTATAATTGTATTTCCTAGAGTGAGCTCTGATGTGGTTCGCTTGACTAAACTTGGTTTTAAATATTCTATCGTAATTTATCCAATAGAGCTCACCCTGCAAGTTGTATGTCTAGGTATAAGAGGGCTTGGGTCTATTTTTTTGAGTTTGGCGTTTTAGGTCAAGCGCTTTTAGCCGATTAATCTCAAAAGTTCTCATATATTTAGAGATGGTAGAACGCAATGAAGACCTCTTTGAAGCAAGCTCCTCCCAACCTGACGAGTCAATTGCGCAGTCTGCAGCGTCTTTTGACCACGTCTTTGTATCGCAGATGCTGACCGTCGTGCCTTCGCTTACCCTTTGCCATCTCAGAATACAAGACATCTTTGGGTAACCGGTGGTCATCCATACGGAAGATATGCCCTGTCTTGTCCCTTCGTGGGGGAAGACAACGAATATAATTATTATTCGCTACTGAGTCGTGGATGGTTCTTATACATTTGACATTAGATATTTATGGCACAACCAAAATGTTGATGATTTAGTGATTTTGTAAGTTATCATTATAATTATACTTAAAGCAAAACTACTGACGTATAAAGCCAAACTTTTGCTTAAGAACTAATCTCTCTTTTTACGTAATGATGCACTTCAGTTATAGCGTTTTCCTAAAAAATAACGCGACAGATCTATGAACAAACGTCATAAACATTGACATAAACAATTTCACTTATTTTCAATTGCATAAAGAACCTTATTTAATTCAAAATATTTATCGTGATAATTCTTAAGGGTACTTAATAATTTAAAATTGTGAGTTACACTTAATGTTGGCAAACAAGATCATATCGAGCAAAGCTCATCTTGCTATTGTTCAGGGAGTATTGATACCAACATTGATGAATGTTGAAAAGAACGAAAGCAGGAATTGAAATGAGAGCTCTGAGAAGTATGTGTGGAGTTAGGATGATAGATAGAGTAAGAAATAGCTTGATCCGAGAACGATATGGATTCAAAGAAGATGTAGTGACTAAGATCGAAAAGGGTATGCTAAGATGATTTGGTCATTTAGAAAAGATGAAAGAAGAGTTACGAAATAGATAATATGGCGAGCGAGAGTGAGCGAAGATGTCGATAGGGGGCATCCTAGATGAACAAACGGTGATCAGATTTGCGATGTACTGAATAAGGGCCAAATCAAAAGAACCCGAAACCGACATACGTGCATGAAGAGATTGATGAATGTAGAGGAAGGGATTTGTATGTTTAGACCGGTGCTCCTGGTGTTCCATAGTCTCTGCCTACCCCATTGGGAGACAGGCGTGAATGTATGTATGTATGTGTATGTATAAAATCGTTAAAATATAATTTGTAAATCAATTGAAATAGTAAAGTTCAAAGTGTCAAAGATTAGCGACATCTTACCGGTACAAAAAAAAACAAAAAATCCTGTCGCAAAACACCGATAATTTACTACGGAAAATCCGAAATAAACAACTACCGACTAAGGACCTGCAAGCACAAACAGGGAGCCGCCATAAATATTTAAAGCCACGTAAACTTAATGTTATTCATGTAACTAAAGAAAGGTTTCGTTAAAATAGGAATCCCAAAGGCTTTTAGATCAATAAAAAACTAATTGGGGAGGTCCACCCATTACAAAGCCTTGTAAACAGGGTAAAATACATTTTCATAGGCAGAACGGTCCTAAGCTCGGAGATTTATTATACAGTAGAAGATAAATTGGAAGGGTAGATGGGGAATACTTTAAATATTCAATGGTTTGATCCTTGGATCTCTTGACCGGTGATGGTTTATTTTGTTTTGTAGATTAGCCCTGCTATTGAAGATAAAATGTATGCTAATTGTGAAAGATATGTATTATTAAACACTACCTTATTTTCTATTTAATTTTAAGGGTAATCAAAATTTCGTGAAAAACGCCACAGCACGCATTTGAAACATCAAAGGAAAGTGTTTAAAAGTAATTAAGTTGCGGTTTTTATATTGAAAAGCGCCAATTATTGAATTCGATTCCTCCACGTACATTTCAATTATCGTTAATTCCTCGAGAACTTTTAAATTTTCGGGGATAAAACGTTCCTTATGGGTAAAGTAATACGAGTAGGTACAAGGTAAAAACTTGAAACTGAAACAAGCTAGAAAAATATCTGATGATAACCTTACCCAAATTGATTACAGTTTTAATTAAGATTTAGGTTTCATGGCTTGTCATATCATTAAAGTCTTGTTTAAACACAACACGTTACATATTATTTTAAAATCGACATATTTCAACGCGCATCTATTTCTTGTATTCTATCAATGGATTAAAACATCGTTACTATAGAAAATTTGTTTGTTTGTGTCCGAACACAATCTTCCGTCGATTTTCCGGCCGGCTTTCAATGCCTCATTTAACTGTTTCGTTTCAGTAACGTTTTTTTTGTCCATTAATAGACGTTATGTTTTGGTGCGCAGTTATATTATTTTCTAGATTTTTTACTATCATTACGAGTATGAGCTGTGCTTTGAAAAGTTAGGGGGACGCTTATGACGATGGCCTAAATTAAGGTCTTGGCTTTATTATTATTATTTGGGTCAATCAACTTTTCTTTGTAGCTCGTTACCATGGTGATGTCTCCTGGGTCACTCTTTAAAACTATGATTTCAAAGGATTTAAGTCCACTTAAAAACTGTTTTATTGGCAATTACACACCCATTCTTTTATGGTCTTTCTCCTGAGTGTGCTGGAAGTATATCGCTCATCCAATAGAATAATGACATAATTGCATTTTTAGCATGCATGTTATGTCATTGTTCCACGCGATAGACCTGACCTTTAGAACATTTATGGCGGTAAAATCTCAAAACCCGATTTTTTGCAATTATGTCATTATTCTATTGGATGAGCGATATATTATAACATTTTTTCTAATAAACTCTATCACTGTTGTCTCCTGGCTTACGGGACAGAATAACAACAGAAAAAAGCTGATCACCCATTTATTATTATTTATTTATTTATTAAAACAAGCACAAAGTTTATATATTATTTACTATTGTACTAGACAACGATAAACATACTTGTATAAGGTAATAAATACATTTTAAAAACATACACATAAAACTAAGGAACAAATGCTTGTGCTATTAATACAAATATCTGCTCTTGACGGGATTAAAACCTGGCACCACTAGCTTCGTAAGCAGGGTCACAACCAACTATGTTTTTTGTGTTAATTTTTTTTATTGAAATATAGTAAAACGTTTTATAAACACCACAAGTAAGTACATAATATTTAACTATTAAATACATTAAAACTCCCCATATATTGGCGATTAAATGACTTTTCTTTTGTAAAACAATTGAGTGCATTTGGAAGCTACAATGCCAAAAACAACACACATACAAACACACAAGTTTAATGGGTACACACACACACACACAGCGCTGATTTTCAGCCAATACGATCTGCAATTCACAGATCGCTGTACTCCGTTCTCGTAAACTACTTGAATAAATTACGTGCCCAAGTCCCAAAGGCTTTCACTTCTACTCTGTTTTATTCGTCCCTTCCTATTTTGGTACTTATTCTTCAAAGACCTATGCGCCTGCATTCCAAAATATCCCGTCTATAACTATCACATTTATGTTTTTCTTTACCTCAATATTTTGATATTTATTTTATAAAACAAATCCCTACCCGCGTACTTTATATTCGAACTCTCCGCCCGTAGGTCAATTAGAGCCGACATTGTTGTAGAGGCCGGGAATCAAGCGGTTGTTGGCGGCTAAAATAGTGCTTTTTACAAACATACACATTTAGGGCAGGTAAAAGCGGCCAGTAATGGAATTTTCATACTTACCTTGCAAGAGGTTTTAGGTGTTGTGGAAACTGAGGCTGGAGTTGCGTTACTTTTGTAAGAAAAATACTTGTGTGTGTGTGTGCGTGAGTGTGTGTGTGTGCGTGTATATGTGTGCGCGCGTGTTTGTGTATGTGTGTGTGTGTGTAACTAAATAAATACTTATTAACTAATTAAAAAAAAAAACTCACTTAACAACTACTTTGATATATTTTAAGAGAAATACTATTAGGTATCAGGTATCAAGGGCTCCATTCTACACGGTTAAACAATATTGATTTTAACATGTTATCGTATTTTCAACGTTATGATAGTTCTAATATGCACTGGTAAACTTCTTAGCCTGTTTGTGCAAAATGTGGTCACAGAATCAACAAGTTTATAGAGTTGTTGATAATTCGGTAGCTCCGTCTACTCCACTCTGAAAATGTACATATTTGTATGCACAATAGCTAAAATTATAGCAGCCTGGTTAAAAACAAGAGAAAAACATATCAAAAGCCATAGTGATTTACCGAGCAGAATACAGCTCTTGCTTATTAACAAAATAAGTCACCAATCGCTAACTCCAGAAACGAACTCCCACCGGCAGAAGGCAGTAACGCTTTATTTAAACTAAGTGAAGTGCGGCAGGTTAATTATTTAATTATACACGCCGCCTGCGCCGGGCAAATTCTGGATTTGCATAAAGGTCAATCAGAGCGATCGAGGGCCGAGATTACAGGGACGCGGTCTGTTTGAATAGGTCTTTGTTCGAGCTTTATAATTAAGATGCTTATTAGTTATGCTAAAATTTCGATTTTGTGACGATGGAATGTGAATTTCTTTTTAATTTAATAATTAGCGAAGATTTTTTTTCAATCGGTTTTTGTTAAAATAGCTTAAAATTAGATGCGACCATTTTATTTGTAAAAATTGTGTCCATGTGCACTTTTCTTCACCTTCAAAAATAATATGAAATTTATAGAAGAATTATGTGATGTGACTTTTTTTTTTTAAATACTAGGGCGGGATGATAAGTAACTAGCCTACACAATTTAAAAAGGTTGAATTTCAATAAATTTGACCTCAATTTAAAAATGGGGTTCCTGGCTGCCTGTGTTCTAAATTTGAATTCGATGGCGTCCATATTTTTTTGTTTACTGTCATTTGAAAAAGATATTCTGGCGAGTTTTTCCAACATGGGTAAAATTGAACAAAGAGCTGTGATTAAGTTTCTTCATATGAAAGGTATGAAAGGGGCGGTTATTCATAACGACTTGAAAAATGTTTTGGGTGAATGTGCTCTCTCCTATGCTACGGTTAAAAACTGGGTGGCTGAGTTTAAACGAGGACGTACAAGTGTCCAAGATGAACTCCGTCCCGGACGTCCAAAAAGCGTCACGACGTCGGAAATGGTCTCCAAAGTGCACGATATGGTTTTGGCAGATCGACGGTTGAAGCTATCCGAGATAGCTGATAATACAGGTATTTCAAAAGAACGGGTACATCATATACTTAGTGAAGAATTGAATATGAAAAAGCTGTCCGCCCGTTGGGTGCCGCGATTGCTTACACTCGATCAAAAAAGAATTCGAATGCAAAACTCTCAACACTGTTTGGACCGTTTTCAAAGAAATAAATCGGATTCCATACGACGATTTGTAACAACGGATGAAACTTGGGTTCATCACTACACACCAGAATCCAAAATGCAATCAAAACAGTGGACAGAAGCCGGGTGCTTGGCTCCGAAGAAAGCTTAAGCCGTGAAATCAGCTGGAAAAGTGATGGCATCGGTCTTTTGGGATTCGAACGGAATTTTGATGATAGACTACCTCCCAAAAGGTCAAACTATAAACGGGGAATACTAAGCTAGTCTACTAGATAAGTTGCAGGAATGCATTGATCTAAAAAGACCCGGTTTGGCACGAAAAAAAATATTTTTTCATCAAGACAATGCAAGAGTTCACACTTGCCTCAAGGCCATGGCCAAAATTAACGAATTGCATTATGATTTGTTGCCCCATCCACCTTATTCACCTGATCTTGCACCGTTTGACTTCCATCTATTCCCCAAACTAAAAACTTTTTTTGGGAGACAGAAATTCAAAACAAATGAAGAGGTCATAGCTGCTGTAGAGGAGTATTTTAATGGCCTTGAGAAAAGCCATTTTATGGACGGCATAACAGCATTGGAGTGAAGGTGGACTAAGTGCGTAGAGCTTAATGGAGATCATGTAGAAAAATAAAAAATAAAATTTACGCTAACTGCAGTATTTATTTGTTAGGCCAGGTACTTATCATCCAGCCCTCGTATAAAGCGTGTTTATTCAATAAGTAGGCTGCAGGAGCCTTTTATACATCAAAAATCTACGAGCTTTTGCCAAAGGTAGACCACGGCAAAGAAAAAGCGCCGCAAGAAACTCAACTGTGCGTCTGACCACGGTTTAGTTCAGGGAGGCTTATTACTACAAGGCTGTGATTTTGATTATTAATCCATTTATATTGTGCTTTCTGACGCTGAACATGGTCCGACATTTTATTTTGTATCAAAATCGATTGTTAGGTAAATTTTAAAATAATCTTTTGTGGTTATGCGGCTTTGCATTATCATTGTTAAGAACATTAATTTAATCGAATTTTATTGCTGTGGTTCAAAATTTAACGGTCTTTGAAATAAAAAAAAAAAAAAGTCCTTTTTACCAGACTGCGGCAAAGCCCAAAAGGAGTGTATTATCTAAAAGGCGGCTAAAGGATCATACGACCTTTTTGAGTTATATATACAGGGCGACTCAGCTAGTTATTAGCTATCGATCTATCTAGGTTTGGTTTCGATATCTTTAAAAACAACTGAGATACAGCCTTGAGGCTAGCGGCTAAATACAGTTTTTTTGAGATATTACTACCAAAAAGGCGGTCATTTATCACTTACTTATCTTAAAGGCGATTAAAAGTTGATAACTGCCAATTTTTAAACGTAACACGTGTTACGGTACAAGACTTAAAAGCGGCTATTTTATTTTCTACAACTTAAAAGCGGCTATTGGACTTTAGCCGGCTTATAGCTTAATAACGTAATATTTAACAGAAAAAGAGGTCATAGATTAAAAAGCGGCCTATCCGTGTGTACATAAGAAATAAGCGGTTAAAATCCAATAGCCGTCTTTTTGTATGTAAATTTTATTATTTTTTATCAAAATACATACCTTAAAGGCCGTCACGGTTTTATAATCTAGCAACAAAAGTAATAAAAATAAGTCCTTGCTTCACTAAATGGCGGCTATACGACATTGCCTAGCTAAAAGGCGGCCACTCATTCCCCGCGCAGCAGTCCCCTTATGCCCTGTCTCGCCTGTCGGGCTGACGCGTCGGCCAGAGTCAGTCGCCGTAGTGCTTATCTAAAGAGTCGCTTCGCATGCGGCGCGGGCGTCGATTCCCGCCAATTCCACCATGTCGCAAGTTAAAATTTCTCAATAGGCGGTTAGGTCTAGCTAGTACCTACTATTAAGTAAACTTTCGTTATTGAAGCTTGGTGCCTCGCTCGCTTTAGGTACATGTATTTTATATGAGCCAAAATGTGCCTTATTTTACGAACTTAAAAGTCAAAACATTGCATGGATTTATGTGTATAATAAGCAGAGGGCGGAATTGCTCATTGCAAAAATCAAACGTCAATAGAGTTGGAACGTTGAATTTTATCGACTATCGAATAAACTGAAATTATGTTTACCTAGCGCAAGTTTGAAACTACCTAAGTTTCAATAATACCAACATAAAAATTCAAATCACCTGTGAACTAATTTTTATCGATAAAACAGTATCGTAATCTAAGTCTGTGCTAATGAAGTTCTCCTCTTCTTCTCTGTAATAATACATGACAGTCATTTTTTTTTTTAATGATGCAAGATACGAGAAATATTACCAAATCTAGATAAAAATTAGTATCGATCGTTCTTTATCTCTTTAAACTCAGGTGAATGTGTTTTACTCGTTATGTGAGTTTCATCGCATATTTTTTTTAAGTTTTTTATGGGAACCTTACATTTAAAGCAGTATATTGTTGAGTGGTTTTCGTTGTAAGTAAGACAAGGATACTTCTTTATCCATTTGTTAATTGTTTTTCTTTTTGGATTAACCACATTTTACAAACGTGAATTAGTTGCAAAAAGACTAGTGGCAGAAATGACAGTTAACTGCCATGCAATTTACTTTTAATCTAATCAAAGAGGTTAACGTTACAGTCAGAAATGTAAATGGTGACTGAACTAATCGATAGCTGAAAAAGTCGATAAAATTCAACGTTCCAACTCTATTGACGTTTGATTTTTGCCATGAGCAATTCCGCCCTGTGATAATAAGATTAAGTACCTACCTATACACAAAGTGAACGTGGATACGATTCTTACCTAACGTTTTCGTAAATAATGTTTCGTACCTACCGATTGACACGTAGGTACAAGTACTTATATCTAAACTAAAGGAATTTACTACCATTCAAATATTTCACGCTTTAGGTAATAGCTTCTCTTTTCATTAACGAACTAAGTAACAATGCAATAAAATCTGCGAAATCGATTTTAACCTACTTACCTACTTCTAATTGGCGGATTTACTTGACATTTTGCATACAGGTTATTCCGATAACTAAACAATATTATGGTATCATCGAGCTGGTATTATGATGAATACTGGAGGTGGTTATACGTAGGCAGGCACTCTTCAATGCCTAATGGTAGGTCCATCAAATTTGGACTCGTTTGACTCTTCTTTTAATAACGAGTATGTCTGCCGCACTCAGAGACGTCAATTAAATGTAATGTTTGTTTAGTGACGTGTTATCTTATTCTATTGCTATAGCAAAGAAAGTGACAGCAGCAACTTTAATCAAGCATTCAATTTAATTGACGTCTCTGAGTTCGGCAGTAAGTGATGTACACACAATCTGAGCCTACCGAATTTTCTCAAGCTGTTGATATACTTCAACAAGCATTTCTAGACACAAAGGAAATAGACATGTTTATAAATAGTGAAGAATTTAACATCAACGAACGATGGTCCACACAATCTGAGCTTACCGAGTTGTCTAATGCTGTTGATTTTCTTCAAGCTCTTCCAGACACAAATGCGAAAGAAACAGATAAGGTAATGTGTGATGAAGAATGTATGAGCTCCAGTTCCTTACCATCAAGAAACAACGAGGACTTCGACGGATCCGACGATTCCGTTTTAGATAAAAATTATATTCCAGAATCTGACAGCGTTGAATCCGAAGAAGAAATCATCTCAAACAAAACAAGAAATAAAAGTAGGAATGTAAAGTTAATACAAATTTATTTAAAAGTACAAGTATCATTAATCGAAGGAATACTGTTGAAGTAGATACATACAACTGATACAAGCAAACAAAACGAGGCTATAATTAAAAAACGCAGAAACACTATAGATTTAAATCTTTCAACCTTAATTGACAATAGCTGTATCGGAGAAAACACTAATTTACCTGAACAATTAAATAACCATACCTTGAATGCCTCTAAGCGAAAAAAGTACAACACTAGTCTTGCTGAACGAAAGTTGGAAAACAACACCAATAACGAATGCAATATCTGTATCATCAGTAAAATCTGGTTGTGATTCTAAATGTAGGAAAAAATGTACTAGTCTATTTACAGATGAGGATCGAAAAAAAGTGAATGAAAAATACAGGAAGAAGACATGGAATGAAAGAAGATTGTTTATAAAATGCAATACACCAGTTAGCCGTACCTAAAATAACTTTTTATTTAAATAAACCAGACGATACACGAATAGAATAGTGTGTAAAATATTTTTTTTGACATCACTCGGATTTAATAAATCTAATGATAAAGTGTTGTACAATTCAATTTCAGATATTTATATTAATTTATTTAATATGCTACTTGTTAACGTTCCAAGTGTTTTAACTGATGACTGCCTTATATTTTATGAATGAGCAATTGATCTCTTTTTGTTTTTATAAGTTTTAGAGAGGTATTATTTAGTAGCTAAGCAACAGATAGTTCCGGGTTTAAACTGTGACTTTATCATTGTACCTTTGCAATTAGTTCCTTTATTATTAAGATTTTTATATTTCGCATGAATAAATTTGATTTTACTATAATAAAGGTGTTTTTATTAAGTTTAATTTCGCAGTGTTTTTAGCAACTTCCCCAAGTCATTGGATAAAGTAACATACTTCGATTGCAATCCAGAACAAAAAAGCAGTTATTTTTATTTGTTCTTCAATAAACTGCCTTTTAATCTAGCATTGATGATACAAAACGTACATTAGATTCCACCATATTCACTCATTTTAAACTAGAAGGCAGTTAAAGTCGTAAGGCCGTTTTATAGTCATGTCTGTTTGCACAGGATTAACTAGGCATACATAGCTAAAAAGTGGCTATATCATGTAACCGCCTTTTAATTATGTATATCATACATCTTTTTTGTACTTGTACAATCTATCGTGGATAACCTAAATTACTGAGCTAGAAGGCGGCTAAACATACTTTAACCGCCATTAAGCTATGTAACGTATTTCATAAAAGTCTACGGTATCATAGCTAAAAAGGAAAATCGAAGATTTCAGGTATAAAAACAAGTAAAACCATATCAAATTTATACGTAGAAAATACAGCAAGTCTCGAATATTAGTATACAAAAAAAACTACAGGGATATCGCTCACCACTTTTCAGAGACATGGTTTCGCATGTTTTTTGGCCATAACTCAAAATTACCCTCTTGTATTTAGCCGCCTTTTAGATAATGGACGGCAGTGTTTGTGTTGACTTGTATTTATATACAACGTGTTACAAAATACCCCGTAAAAAATATAATAAATTATCAAAGCCAAAAATATTGTCAACCCTAGTAAGCTGTCATGTCAGGGAACCGGAGTTAGCATAGATTATTTAACAGAGAGGCCTACCTACCAATTTTAATAATTGACAACTTTAATGGTTTTTCTGCTTTTCATCCACAAAGGTTCAATACTATGATGTCATTATGCTTAAAGTACTGGCTTCAAAAAACGTCAAGACGGAAAAAAAAAATGTTGTCAATTTCAAATCTTCTATCAATATTCTACAATTGTTCCGTGTTTTTCCATATTTTTTCCAAAATGCCGAACTGTATCAGAGGTTATGCATTGAGCAAGGCGGAGCTCACTTTGAGCCGTTTCTGTTTTTAAATTCGAAATTTTAATTACGAAAAAGTAAGTGTTAGTTTAGGTTTCTTCGTTTAAAATCTTCCAAAACTCGTAATATGTATCTAATCGAATTCTTTTAATTTTTTTATATCTCTTTACCGTTACGCGAATTAGGTAAAAATGTACATAAACATTCTGCGTAGTTTACTCTTTAATTTAACTGAAATAGGGTTTGCACATAAATGAAAAAAATAATGTTTTTTTTTTTGGCGGTAAGTCATACAGTGATAGTACGGTTCTCAAATATTGTAAATGGACTTGTTATAAGGCACCATTTAACCCCCTTTCGGCTTTACGGGTATTTTTGTAACACCCTGTATATGTCTGCTCTTAACTACTAAACGGCTAAACCGATTTTAATAAATTATAAATGGTTAGATTTGTCTTAAGCAATAGAGTGTCATAAACTATATTTTAATTATTTAAATATAAAATTAGCGGAATTAATAAAATATTCATGATAAGTAACATTACTTTGACGACATTATCCGAATAGCAGTTATGTTTCTTTCAAGCTTGCTTTTCGTTATTTGTATACGGATTAGAAATGTACATTTTCAGTTGCGGTTTGGTATTTTTCATTTTGGACATTATGGCATCATACAAACTACGTAATAGTACATTGTTGCCTAGGCGCGGAAAGTAAGGGTTTTCCTGACAAGGTGGTTAGCAGGCCGAGCAACAGCGAGGCCTGCTAAAATACGAGTCAGGAAATCCTCGTTTCCGCCGAGGCATACATAATGCTTTTCTCAAACATGTGAGGAAATAATACAAATAAATTTCTAAAAAGCAAGTAATTTAATTTTCATTTTTGTTTGCCCTCCACAGCATAAATTGGTCATAAGTTCGGTTATATTTTTCCTTAGATTTAGCGGGAAGCAGGTTTTGCCTAACCGAGGCAGCTTCAGATTTTAATATAGGCGGTGTGGTACCTATTTCGTCGCTTTCGTCGCTTGAGCTCATTTTTTATAGTAAGTATTTCACACAACAAATAGTTTAATATTCGGTTTCACAATTATATTATGCAGAATGAACGAATGTTACCGACTGTCAATTGTTTTTAAATACTAACCATAGACATTGGAATGCAAATTCAAAAAGAAACACCCGCACTGTGCTAAAAAAGCGAGCAGTTACCTTGGCTGTTTGGAATTTTTGTCTTGGTCCTTTTGATTTTGTATGCAAATTTACAGCATTTTTAAGAAATATATGGACATGGACGGAAAGTGTTTTCATATTGTTTTTTTACTCCTAGTAGTAAAATGAGGCTCTTTCCGTCCTTGTCTTTCAATCGGAAAACCGTTTTTTCCGAGCATGTTTGAGAAAAGTTAATACCAAATATACTAGTACCACTAATTGATATCAGACAAATAATGTACTTGTACCAAATATTTTTAATAAATGTGTAAAAGATAAAAAAGATAAAAGATGTTTATTCAGTAAGTAGGCCGCACGGGCAGTTTTACACGTCAAAAAAAAAATCTACCAGCGCTTCACAAGAGACCATTGCTGAGAAGAAGCGCCGCAAGAAACTCAACAGTAAGTCGTTTTTTAAATATTGCTAATGATATTAAACAATAATAAACTTAACCTAGCATTATATAAAACAATGAATCTCATATAAAACCAAAAATTAATATATTCATGCGTAGTTGAGCAGGAAAATGTCTCAAAACTCAGAATTGTCACAAAACTAATAAGCAACAGTAAAAAAATAATGAAAGTATACAAGTTATACTTACCTGTGACGGTGCAAAACAACCTGCATAAAAATTTTGATACATTCTCCTACAGAAACCGTGTCCCCTAGACAATATACAAATGTTTACATATTTTTATGACTAAGTTATTATTAAATTATTTAGGTGTTGGCCAAGCATTTTTATCTGTTAGATAGTCTTCGACCCTATAGTAAGCTTTAGACATCAACGACTTTTTCAAGTAAGTTTTAAGTACTGGAATTGGTAACTTTAAAACAACGTCAGGTAATTTATTAAAGAAAAGGATGCATTGACCTACAACTGATTTATAAACCTTACGGACACGAATTTTTTTAATAGCAATTTTATTTTTATTTCTTGTATTCAAATTATGTATATCACAATTCTAAACAAAAGAGTCTTGATTTTTAATGACATAAATAATATTCTCATAAATAAATTGTGATGCTACTGTCAAAATATTAATTTCTTTAAATAGTACTCTTAAGGAATCACGGGAGTTTAGATTATATATAGAACGAATGGCTCTTTTTTGCAACACGAATATAGTCTGTATGTCAGCAGCTTTTCCCCAAACCAGAATACCGTACGACATAACACTATGAAAATAACTATAATAAACTAAGCGAGCTGTCTCAACATTAGTAAGTTGCCTGATTTTCCTAACAGCATAAGCTGCCGAACTTAATTTACCTGCTAGTAGTGCTATATGGGGACAATGACAATTACTGTCATGATCTTTCGTTAAAAATATCGTTACCTTTTATAATTAAATTATCTTGTAGAATATTACCCATTGCTGCATGGACACGAAATAAATGCCGCCGTGTAAATTAATATATTAAAATTACGAATTCCATTACGCGTGTTTTACTCGTGTATCATTTTATTTTTTTAAAGCTATGCAATATGACGAATTTACCTTTTATTATTTCATATTTTAACCAACACACTATATCCTCCCGAAGCTTTGGGATAGTAAATCTTCCTTTAATTTTAATCTTACTGTTACGATAGTAATATAAATACAGATGTAAGGGTAGGCTGGAGCCAGTGCATTAAACGGGTTTTAACGCGAGCGCACGTCTTTCATTTATAACAAGTGGCGACGAACGGATTATTTAATTACTTACGCGTAGTTCAGTGTTAACGATAAAATGAATACGACGATTGGAGTTCTGCCGGGTTTTGAAATCGGGAATGATTGGAATGTGTTCAAAGAAAGGTTGAGTATGTGGCTCAGCGCGAACGCGATAACAAAACCAGAAGAGGGTAGTACCGATCGCCGGTGCGCCGTGTTGCTAAGTGCACTCAACGACTCTGCGTATAAGTTGGTACGCGAGCTCATAGCACCAAAGAAGGTAGATACGCTATCATATGAGCAGATTCTAGAAGAAATTGACAAACATTTACTGCCGAAGAAGTCTTTGTTTGCAGAGAGACATAATTTTCACAGTGCGGTGCAACATCTCGACGAAGATTTTACGCAATGGGCGGCACGGGTCCGTCATTTATCGACCGACTGTAAGTTCGGCTCAACTGTGGACGAGATGCTGCGGGACCGCTTCATGCTGGGCATGCAGGCGGGCCGGGAGCGCGACCGGCTGTTCACGGAGGACGCCGACGGGCTGACGCTGGCGCGCGCGCTCGAGATCGCGGTGGCGCTGCGGTGCGCCCACAGCGCCGCGCGCCACTCCGCCGCGCCACGCGCCACGCCG
This sequence comes from Acleris emargana, assembly GCA_927399475.2. NCBI lineage: Eukaryota > Metazoa > Arthropoda > Insecta > Lepidoptera > Tortricidae > Acleris > Acleris emargana. The sequence continues at coordinate 3,864,128 of OV656839.1, read as the reverse complement.
CCGGCCGAGATCTACAAGGTGTCGGGGGTGTCTGCGTCCGCCGGGGTGCAGTGTGAAGTGTGCGGCTATAGTAACCATAGTGTTGACAAGTGTCGTTTCAAGGGTTACAAATGTAAAAAGTGCGGAGTGAAAGGTCATTTAAAACGTGTGTGCAAGAACAGGAGACAAGTAAATATCTTGCAGGCTAGCGAGGAGAGTAACGATGATGACGGTGAGAATACCCCTTCTGTTTCTTTCGGGCCTATTTGTAATATTCGTAGCAATCGTGGCGAGGCGATGACCTTGTCCGTTGATGTATGTGGTGTGCCATTAAATTTTGTTATCGATAGCGGTTCATGTGCCACTGCCTTGCCCATAGATATGTATAATTTACATTTTAAAGATAAGCCATTGTTGCCCCCTAAAATGATATTAAAGTCGTATTCTGGGGAAATAGTGAATACGGTAGGGGTTATGCAGGCGCCGGTGACGTATGAGGGTGAATGCAACTGTATCGACATGTACGTGGTGAAGAGCTGCGGCCCAGCGTTGTTGGGCCGAGATTTTTTATCGCTGTTTAATTTGCAAATATCGAAAATATATTTTTGTAAAGATCAGCCGGAGATCGAGTTTTATACGATTAAATACCCAGATTTATTTTCAGATCGGTTAGGTTGCCTCAACAAATTTAAGGTCAAATTATTACTTAAACCCAATAGTCAACCAATTTTTTTCCGCGCCCGTACAGTACCGTTTGCCTTAAAGGCAAAAGTAGAAAAGGAAATAGATAGGTTGGTTGACACCGGAGTACTTAAGCCGACTGACCATTCCGATTTTGCAAGCCCCATAGTACCAATCCTGAAACATTCAGGTGAGATTAGACTATGTGCAGATTATTCAGTGACCTTAAACAAAATATTACAAATTGAAAAGTACCCCTTACCACGGACGGAGGAACTGTTTGCCAAACTGCACGGAGGTCAACAATTTTCCCAGCTAGATTTAAGTCAAGCGTATTTGCAATTACAATTAGATGACGACTCTCAGTTACTTACGACCATAAATACACACAAAGGCTTATTTAAATTTACAAGACTGGTATTCGGACTGTCAAATGCTCCCGCCATATTTCAAAAAACGATGGAAAATTTATTACTAGGAATCGAAGGGGTCCTATGTTTATTGGATGACGTTTTGGTTACTGGGGATACTAGAGAACAACATTGTCAAAGACTAGAACAGGTTTTCGTTCGACTGCAGGGGGCGGGATTAGTACTAAACAAGGAAAAATGTCATTTGTTTAAGGATTCCGTGACGTACCTAGGGTTTGTGATAGACCGACATGGGGTTCACAAATGTTCTAAAAAGATTCAGGCAATGTTGAGTTCAAAAGCACCAACAAATGTGCAGGAATTAAAATCTTTTCTAGGCTTAGTTAACTATTACAGAGTTTTCGTACCAAACGCATCATCAATTTTAAGCCCATTAAATAGTTTACTACAAAAAGGAAAAAAATGGGATTGGACGGATGAACATAACGATGCATTCATAAGAATTAAAGCAGAGCTGGCGTCGGAAAAAACACTCGCGCATTATAACCCGAAACTAAAACTAATAGTGACTGTCGACGCGTCCCCCTGGGGCCTGGCGGCAGTGCTGGGACAGGTGGAAGGTGAGACCGAAAGGCCGGTCGCGTACGCCTCGAGATCTTTGAGTAGCGCTGAAAGAAATTATAGTCAGATAGAGAAGGAGGCAACAGCGATCGTGTTTGGCATTCGTCGCTTCCACCAGTATCTGTACGGATTAGAGACACCATTTATTCTCCGTACAGACCACAAGCCGCTAACCTTCATTTTTCATCCCCATAAAGGGGTACCAGAGGTCTCTGTTAATCGCCTTCAGCGTTACGCACTATTTTTAAACAGTTACAATTATGAGATACAGTACGTTTCAAGTGTGAACAATAATGCCGACTACCTAAGCCGCGCGATAAACGCGCCGCCGCCGCCGCCGGCAGGAGTGGCAAACGCGCCGCCGCCGCCGTTCTTAGATCGAGCCACATATATTAATTTTGTTACGGACGGAGATTTACCTATAACTCTAGGAGAAATTAGAAATGAAATTGATAACGACGATGTACTAAAAAGGGTCAAACATTTAGTTGTTAATGGATGGCCAAAGAAATTAGTTAATGACGACATACAACCTTATTTTAGTTGTAGGTTAGATTTATCGTTAGAACGAGACTGTCTCATGCGAGGCCACAAAATAGTCGTCCCCAGGGCCTTAAAAACTAAAGTTTTAGACGAATTGCATAGGTGTCATTTAGGCATTAATAAAACCAAGTCGGAGGCTAGGTCGCGATTCTGGTGGCCTAGCATGGACCACGATATCCAGTTAAAGATAAGCAGCTGTGCAGTTTGCATACAAATGAAACCCGCTCCCTCCCGAGCGCCGCTAACTCCCTGGCCTTTTCCTGTGCGGCCGTGGCACCGGGTACATTTGGATTTTTTTGGCCCCATAAAAGATAAAATGTTCTTGATTATTGTAGACGCCTATTCGAAATGGGTCGAATGTTTCCCACTCGTAAACAATTATTCGAGTGCAACTGTTATAAACAAATTACAAGAAGTTATATCTCGTTTTGGTATTATGAATACTCTAGTGACCGACAACGGTACTTCTTTTACATCCAAATCTTTCAATGATTTTTGTAAATTAAACGGCATAATACACATAACGTCACCTACATATTCACCAGCAAGCAACGGGCAAGCCGAGATATATGTTAAAATTGTAAAAAAACATATCAAAGGTTTAATAAATGAAGGGCGCACAATGAAAGAAATTGACGGGCGGTTGTTGGAATTTTTGTTTAGGTACAGGAATACAAAACATACAACAACGGACAAGTCACCAGCCGAGTTGATGCTGGGCCGGCCGCTGCGAAACCGGTTCGATTTGTTGCGCGCAGACCACGCTGAGTCATCGTCACTCTCCGTCGACCTGCAAAATAATGTGGCAAATAAACAGTTTTTACAGGCTAAATATTTTGGAGGAAATAGGCGAGTGGACTTTAACATAAATGATGAGATAATTGTAAAATTAATTGATAATAAGTGGGTTAAGGGGGTAATTAAAAAGAACATCGGGAAAACTATTTACGAAATTTACTTACCGCAAAGTAATAAATTGATAAAGAAGCACAAAAATCAGATTTATAAATTTAAAGGCAACAACAGACAGCCGGAAGACCAACAGGACGATGAAGCCAGTTACCACTGGTCAACGATGCCGATGAGTGCAATCCCAGCGCCGGAGCAAGCAGCTGAGGAAGAAGAAGAGTGGATGGAAGCCGATCCGGGTTTAGAAGACGAGGCAGGGCCCACGCCGCCCGCCAGCGCGCCCGTGTCGCCGCTGCTGGCGCGCGCGCCCGCACCCGCGCCCCCCCCGGCGCGTGAGGGACTGCGGCCCTCGCGGTTGCGGGATATACCACGCATTCATTATAGAAAATAATTCTGTTGTTAAGTTTTATTTTATATTCCGTTTTAGAATTTAAGGTGAAGGGATGTTACGATAGTAATATAAATACAGATGTAAGGGTAGGCTGGAGCCAGTGCATTAAACGGGTTTTAACGCGAGCGCACGTCTTTCATTTATAACACTTACATACATACATAAACTCACGCCTTTGTTCCCAAAGAGGAGTAGGCAGGGCTACATAATTACCTACAACTCTAACAACTTGTTGATAATTCTGTAACCAAATTTTGCACAATTAGGCTAAGGCTTGATTTCCTCCCACACTGGTGTCGGTCGCTGACGTCGGTCGAGCGTACGAATACACCATGTTCCATGAGACACCACACAGCGACGCTGACGTCCGCGGCAGATTTATCGTACGTCGGTACTCTTGACCGACGTCAGCGACCGACGACATCAGCGTTGGAGGAAATCAAGCCTAATTTAAATCTTATGTTTTCACTTACTGGAATACTTCTGACCAAGCATCTCCAAAATGCATGCCATTTCGTACGACTTCTAGACAATCATAAAACCCTTTTAATATCCCTGGAAGGGAACGCAATCAATAAAATAAGGTCGTGACTCCGGCATTATCTGAAAAGGGAAGGTCTGTTATCGATTCCAATAAAATGCCTCTCCTTTATTTCACGAGAAAAAAGAAATTACGGCTAACAGCTGAAATTCTCATTAAAATTCCATTAAGGCATCGAGTATTGCTATATTTGACGATGGGGAATTTTTGTATATTTTCTATTAACGACTCGAATAACAAGGGGTTTTTGATAATCAGGGAATAATGATGATTAGGGTATTTTGGAGGGCTTATTGCATCAACCTTACGTTATTATTTCGTCTGACATTTTTATTTGTCACTCGAGATCATAATACATAGTACATTTTGATACAAGTGCGAAATAGTACATTATTGCCTATGCAGTGAAGCAGGGAATTGCGGTCCGAGTTTTAACGGAGTTTAAACGGACGAGCTTGCGAGTCCGTTTTAAAATACGAGGCCCGCAATTGCCGTTCCTTCTTCTTCTTCAAGTGCCTCTCCAACTAGTGAAGGTTGGCTACTAACTTCTGGAATTGTTGTCTGTCCTTAGCGAGTCGAAACAGTTCAGATGCGCTCGCTATTCCAGTCCACTCTCGGATGTTGCGGAGCCACGACTTCTTTCTCCGACCACTCGCAAGCTCGTCCGTTTAAACCAATTCTCGGCCCGCAATTGCCTGCTTCACTGCCTAGGCAATAATGTACTATTACTGCAACCTTACGATGGTAACCTAAAGACTGCAATCTCAAGACTGCATTCTTACCATCGCAATCTCAAGACTGCAACATTGCATTTACAATTAAATGTTTAAACTAAACTTATTTAAGTAAAAATAAAACTAAGCTAATCAAAAATTAAAGATGTAAATAATTAAACAATCTTACTCGTAGCACGTAGCAAGTAGCAAGTGGAAAGAAGTGGTCTCTGCCTACCCCTCTGGGAAACAGGCGTGATTTAATGTATGTATGTGTATGTACTATTTCAATCTTAAGACTGCAATCTTACAATGGCAATCTCAAGACTGCAATCTTACGATGGCAATCTCAAGACTGCAATCTTACGATGGCAATCTCAACACTGTAATATTAAGTTGGCAATCTCAAGACTGTGCAATCTTACGATGGCAATCTTACGATGGCAATCTTAAGACTGCAATCTTACGATGGCAATCTCAACACTGTAATCTTAAGTTAGCAATCTCAAGACTGTGCAATCTTACGATGGCAATCTTAAGACTGAGCAGTCATACAATGGAAATCTCAAGACTGCAATCTTACGACGAGAATCTCAAAACTGCACAAAAATATAGTACCATAGTTTTGGTTTAATGTTGCAAAATATGGTTACAGAGTCATTAGACTGGTGGTTGGTAGTATGTAATTTTTACTTTGTCAGTTTAATGTTAGTAAGGAAATTTAAAAAGTAAGAGCAGCAGCCAATTATATTTTATGTAAGGGTTTTCATACTAGAAACTTCATGTCTTCATTTCGTGAAATTAACGAATACATTTCTGAGCATGTTTGAGGAAAAATATCACAACCAAAATTATAATGTCAAATACTAGGAGTGCATAAACATTAGAAGTACCTTGACGTGTTTGAGTCATTCCCGCTGTGTCGTGTTATCTTTATTCATATAATAATAGATTTTGTTACGTATTAACTATACTCCTTTATTGTATCATTACACTAAATTATCGAGTCTATATTGTTGTTTCACTAAAATATTTACTCTTTAATGATCTACTTGATCACTTACTTTTTATATTCTTGCATGAACGTTTATATTTAGTTTAATTTAAAATCTACATCATCAACCAACATTAACGAACTTTAATATTGCTCCAATAAATATGCAACTAAAAAAATAATTGTTTCAATAATGTCATTAATTGATTGTACGCAAAATTCTAGGGTCCTAGTGAAAAAGGTGACAAGTCGACTTAACTCTTCATACAAAAGGGTATATACATGAACGAAGTATAAATACTAGACTTAAACCCTTTTTCACTTGATCTTTACAAGACTTATACCTTTTTTCTTTTAGACGACAGAATTACTTTTAACTGTATGGGGGAGGCACGCACTTGGCCTATTAGTCGGATGTAGCGTAGGAAACGTGGTGAAAGGTTGCGTCGGGAACTCTACTGACATATGTTGTAGAATAAAAGTATTTTAATATAGTTATCGAATGAAGTAGACTAAGACAACAAAAATGCTCTATAAAGAGAAATGAGCTATTTTAAATCTGATTTGTAATTTATAAATACATATTAAACTTCTTTTTTTTATTTTTCTTTGCCCCCGCGGCGACTTGAACAGCTACTACCGCGGGGATATGGCGTTTCCACGTGAAGTGATTTCGCCAGTGTCAAGGTTTATATAAGTATAAATCAATATAGCAATAAAACACAATCCAATCTTCTCTAGGAAGATTGGGGGCAACGTTGTACGGTGATTTGTAGGTCAGAGGTCAAGATAGTTTTAACCTCTGCACCACTGCGAGTCCACTTGAAACGAGAAGAAAGATGCCAGATACACGAAATAAGTGCAAGTCTTCAATCACTGTGCGACACAAAGGCATAAAAAGTACAAATCACTATCAGAAAAGAACTTTGAACACCTAATTACCCAAAAATTAAAGTCTAAAACAAATTACACGTCCGCCATCTTTTAACGTTGTAAATGGCCCCATTTTATACTTCATAAAACGAATAATGTGAATGTAATGTGTAATGTAAATGTAAAAGTATTTGTGCAGCCAGCCTATTGGCTGAATGACACAGTATTCCATATTCAAACTGTCACAAAATAAAATTAGCCCTAAATTTTCCTGGTGTTGCCAGATAAAAAAAATTGTCAACAATAAACTCGGGGAACCGCTAATGCCACAAAAGTACGCGAATAAAGCACAGGGTTGTTGTAAACCTCCCTTATCATGGCGCCGCAGACCCTGCGGAGCTGGCAACACTTTCTATTTTAATATTTCCGTTTCGCGGGCGAAAAATTAGAACGGTAGTAAGTTGTTAGTAAAAATGGTATTAAGTTTTAGTATTGTGTATTTATTTGTACTTCGTATTAAAGTTAAGTGCCTTTTACAAATTACGCGGACTTATCCCATTAATAGACTGTAACTGTGGTCATTTAAAAAACCATAGATCAACTTCATCAGATTTATACATAAAATTTTAGAATATTCTAAAAAATCGTTTGATTTGTAGGTTTTATTTCCTTAGTTTTAAATATTGACGTCACGTTATTATAATTGTACGGTAGCTTAATCAAATAGGAAAACAAAATTTTGGACGCAAGTACATAATGAAAAAAATAAAAAAATAAAACTGAGACCTATTTTTAAAACGTGAATTACTTCATTTTTTTTGCGTTTAAATGATTTTCATCACAGTTCTTAAGAAAGGTCCTACCCGTGTTAACACTAACGTTAACAAAGTTTTACCCGTGTGGTTGCCGGGTTAGAATAGTACCACTCCATGTCTTCCCGTGGATGTCGTAAGAGGCGACTAAGGGAATAAAGGCTTGCAGTACTGTTAGGCGATGGGCTTGCAACCTGTCACTAATACACTGGTAAACATCTTAGCCTAATTGTGCAAAATGTGGTTACAGAATTATCAACAAATTTTTAGAGTGGTTGGTAATTCTGTAGCTCTGCCTACCCCACTCTGGGAATGAAGGCGTGAGTTTATGTATGTTATGTATGTAAGTTTCTCAAAATAGTACTTGACTGATCATACATTACAAAATTGTATTCCATAAATGCATTCACGGGCATCATAATCGCCACCTAGACTTCTTCAAAAGTCAATCTCATCTCATGACTATTTCTCAAAGCGTGCCTCTAAACTAAGAGCGGACTACGGGAAATCATTGCCATTTACAGACTAATGAAAACTTTCCGAAAAAGTAGATGTCGAGTCGTATAAGAAAAGGCTCAAGAAAGAGATTCATGGAAATTGCTCCACCGACAAGAGCCTAATTCTTAAATTGAAGAACCAAACCACTATTATTCAGGAAACTTGTAGCGGACCAAATTTGAGCGTGGGTAAAAACAAAAAAACACAAGTTCAATGTTTTGATCTGAAGGCAATAACGATGTTCGTTTTTCTTACAAAAATGCAATAAACCCTTTCTTGCTACACTTGGTGTGGTGTACAAATAATTATTAGATTTACAAAAAAGGATTTGTTTAAAAATACACGCCTTCATTTTGAGGTTAACTAGAATACTCCTTAAAGAGTAAGTTCGCCTTTGTACATCTTCCCAATAGAGCATTTTAGGAAAAAAATATATGTTGTTTTAAAAAGATTTTAAAAGGTAGCTTACCTTCTTACTACTTCTTACTGAACAACTGCCATTTTCCCGAAAAAGTTAATAATAATGATATGGTACCCAGATTTGACGAGTTTCAGTTCTCTACAAATTGTAAATCTTTTTTGTCTAGGTCTTCGTCTAACGTTGAGGGGTCAAGGCAACGACTGTCCTAGTTATTGTGTTGGACCCAAGATGCAGGAAATCCTGATTTGAGATCATGATTGTCGCGTGGTCACACAGATTTGATTAAAGGACCGAGATGTGAGAATGAATGAGTAGAACAAAGATGATAAGAGGCCTTTTTCGGGTGTTTTATTAAGTTAGTGAGTTCTTTTACAAATATTGAAATATTTTTCTATGTGTTAAAAATGCGTGCGCAAGATAAAGACAAAGATGTTTATACAGTAAGGGTAGTTCTGTCAACGCTTCCCGAGAGACCATTCGCTTGGAAAAAAATGTGATAAATATTATTAATAAAATAAAAAACAAAAATATTTATTTACTCAGTGTCATAAAGACCATGCCGCGACTGGACCTGCTAGAATGGGTGTTCTTTTTATAGTGGTGATTATTATTTACATCTTTAATATTTGAGTAGCTTAGTTGTATTCTAATTTAAATATCATAAAATTAATGTTCCATAGGTAATAGGTTCCTATTAATTTACTCAGTTATTGTTATAACCAAATTAAGAAGTATCCTCTTACTTTGAAAACTGCCTTTAAAGTTTAGCATACTGAAGTCTGCACTTACGTTTCCCATACTCAAGTATTTTGCCTCTAACAACGCTCAATTGAATTCAACATTGTATGTCAGTAAAATTTGGTACAGCATAAGTATTTCCGCGCTTGTCACGTACCAGGGCTCCTGGGGGATCTCCGAATTCGACCAGGAAACTTGGGACCCGTGCTGACTTTTACAAGAATTTTCAAAGAATATATTTTAAAGCAGACGATTTTAAGTATTAAGTATTCGACGACGCGCTGGCCTAGTTGGTAGTGACCCTGCCTACGAAGCTAGTGGTCCTGGGTTCAAATCCCGGTAAGGGCAGATATTTGTGTGATGAGCGCGAATATTTGTTCCTGAGTCATGGATGTTTACTATGTATTTAATTTAAGTATATATTTCTCTTTATAAGTATTTATATCGTTGTCTAGTACCCATAATACAAGCCTAGAGCTTAAATTGGGACTAGGTCAATTGGTGTGACACTGTCACCTGATATTTACTTATTTAAGTATCTTAAAGGGTTCACTAAGGTTTTACGTAAAATCGTTTGACATTATTATCATTTTGCAAACTTACGTGTCGGTAGGTACTTAAACAGGTACTTACAATTTTATGGTCAAACTAGACTTACTTACTTAGGATACATAATACATTTCACAGCGAAATATAAAATCTAACGAAAAAATACCTTTTTCAATTTATTACTTTACAATTCATTTTTTTTAACGGGAACCTATTAATAATACTCCGCTTTCCGTCTGTTCATCTGTAGATCTGTCACCAGGCTATATCTCGCGAACCGTGATAGCTAGATGATTGAAAATTTCACAGATGATGTATTTCTATTGCCGCTTATTGGGACCGAGCGCGACGACAGCGCCACGTGACAGGTGGCCATTATGGACAATATTGTCACCGCTGTCAAACAAGAAGTAAGTAAATATTGTGAAAAATATTAATGAAATATTGTGTCATTTTACTATATTACACAATCGGGACTGTAACATAGTCATTCACCGTAACTTTTCAATTTAATACTTGTATCAAATGATAACGTACGTTAAGTAAAATTTTAGAGGTTAGGTAACTTACTTTTTTTTTCTTACGGCAAATATCCACTTATTTCTTTGGTCTCGTTTCCACCATGGTCTTGGAAATTGGTAAAATTTACAGTCGCTATTTTTCTTGGTGTTATTACAATTCACAACAACACATCATACCAGGACCATATTTTTATCTCAAAAACGATTAGAAAATGTTTACTGCAATATGGATTTGACAGCTCAAGTCAGCGACAAAAATGACAATTTTAACCGTAGCGAGCGCTGTGATCGTTTAAGCTACCCCCTCCACCCGCTTTGCACTCTGCCAATATCAACAAATAATAAAAATACAATAATATAAATATTTCAGGGGGGCTCCCATAGAACAAACCGGTTTTTTATAGATAACGGTACGGAACCCTTCGGTACTTGGCCGGTTTTTTTTATTAATAGGTCATGTAACGTAATAAAATTGATGTTGTCTTTTGAGTGGAAAAAACTAACATAGTACATAAATTTAATTTTACTGGCCGCCAGACTTAGATAAATTTTTGACACAATAACCTCGTTTCTTTTTACAACTTGTGTATGAAATGTCGTCATTAATGAACGACTTAATCGTCATTTACTGACTCTGAGTGCAACCGTTACTGAGTTTTTGCTCTCAAAAGAAGTTTTATTGATTTAAGCTTAATTAATTAATTAGATATACTTACTAAGAAAAAAAATGCACTTTTGGTATAATGAATAACGAAAAAAAAACTATTTCCGTGGAATATTCAAGGAAATGCAGAATTGTAAAACAAGTCTTAAATAAATATAAGTTACAGTAAAGATATCCGGGAATCTCTTGTTAGCTGCATGAATTTACGTTTGTTTTACAAAATTTCTTCTTTATTTGTTTACCATTAAAATGTAAAACTAAATTTATTTAAATTAAAATAAAACTAAGCTAAGTACTCAAATATTAATGATTTAAATAATAATCACCAATATAAAAAACACCCCCTCTAGCAGGTCCGCTCGCGGCATGGTTCCTATGACACTGGCTGCATTACCTCTCTGGATAGCTAACCCAATCCTTTGGGAGAGGTAAGCACCAGCTCTCTAGGATCTCCAGAGGAGTCTTTGTCTATTGTTTTAACTATTTTATTTAATATTTATGCACAAAAACAAAAATAAACAAGTACAACCGAATTGTTTGTTCACCTGTTTCGCTAACAACAATCACGTTCCCAACTCGTCACTTTTACAAAAATTTCACACCAACATTTCACAGAAACTGGTCAGTACACATTTCTTTTATCACGATAAAACTTGTAGTATCATTGTTCTTTTCTTCGAATCAATGTAATGGAATCCACTGATGTTACACCATTGTTCATATAAACCTCATCGTCCACATACACGTCCATTCACGATGTCACCTCGAACAGCCCTAGTTCTTTTCTTGGCTTTTATCGCGTTGGAAATCGACAAAACAGTCCCCTACAAGACCTTAAAACAACTGAAAGCAAAACACAGGGAGGTTGAGAACGATGAATTCAGCTCGTCAGATGTTTTCGTCGGAAAGGCTATGGATTTTATTTATTCCAACAAAACAGTGATGAGTCTGGTCGCTAGAGAGCTGTGGGACGTCGGATCTAAGGCAATCGACAGGATTGTTAATATCAAAGGTGAGAATAAAACTTTAGCAATGCATTCTTTCAAATACTAATTTGCCATTTTAAAATGAAAATTATGTAATAATATTACTGTTTTTAGAACACAGTGATCTATTTTTAGTATTGAGATTAAACTGCGATTTATCCTAAAAAAACAAATTCAACATTTCAGTTTTTTTGCTTACCTAGGACACAACGTGTCTACAACTATCGTGAATTATTTAATTATCGATACAACTTGTTCATAATCTGTGTATAACGATCCTTGCTTGTACTCATGTTTTTAGTACATAGTGATCTATATTTACTAGTGAGATTAAACTGCGATTTATTAAAAAAAAACTAATTCAACATTTCGGTTTTTTTGCATACTGAGGATACAACGTGTCTACAACTATCGTGAACTATTTAATTATCAATATAACTTTTTCATAATCTGTGTAGAACGATAATTGCATGTACTCGTATGTCTATAGGTATGTTGAAAATAAAAACTGACAAAGATCCAGTCGATTAGTAAGATAATACAATTATTTCGTTACTACTTTAGAAAAAACTCGTATCAGATATTTTGAGATGTATAAATTTGAACTTAATTCTCTTAACGTTTAAGTCTAAAATAGTACGTCTTATAACATGAGATACGAAGTTTTTTCAAAGTAATGAAGATTTTGCAAATAGTTCATGCCGTATTTCATATTTAAGGTTGTTTAAAAAATAGGGAAGATGCAATATTTGTCATTTAATTGGTAAATAATAAAGCTTGTCCCAGATATAAATGTCGCTCATTATTAGATGGGGTTGTGTATCAGGATGAAATCTAAAGAGGTTTGAAAACTATGTTTCCCGTTAGGATGCTCTTTAATGTATAAATATGAAATAAAAAAAAGTTGTCAGTACTAGATGTTCAACGATGTCGTCGGTGCAAGAAAAGTTACACGAATTTGTTTTGTACAAATATGTTCAATATAAAGGCATCTCTGCGAAGAAAGTGGCATCGGAGCTGAAAACGTTACAAGAACCGTTCAAAGGGTTTTAAAACGGTTCAGGAAGACAGGTGGTATACGGCGATGGCCTGGAAGTGGACGTAAACCAGGGTTTGTAAACCAGAAATACCGAGAAGAATATTATAACAGCTTTACAGAAAAAACTACCCTCTCTGTACGAGACTTGGCCAAGAAGTTTAAAACCTCGAAATCTACAGTGCAACGAGTGAAGAAAAATTGTTTTATAACAACGTTTAAACAAACTAAAGTGCCCAACAGAAATGCAAAACAGTCAAAAGAGTCTAAAACGAGATCTAGAAAACTTTATTCAAAAATGACTAGGAAAAAATATTGTACAGTTATGGATGACGAAACTTACTGCAAACTTGAATTCAAATGACTTCCAGGACACCACTATTATTCTGGGACCGACAGAAAAGTAGTAAGTGAAGAGTATAAGGTTATCAAAATTTATTTATTTTATTTATTTATTTATTTATTTATTTATTTATTTAGTTTCATCAACTTATTCTATCATTACAGGTTAAATACCTAATGCGACAGAAAAGGCCAACCAAACCGAAATGGATAAATTTGCAAATAAAGTTCTCGTGTGGCAAGCGATCTGTTCATGTGGCAAACGCAGTACACCATATTTTGCTAATGGAACCATAAATGGTGATATATACCCGAATGAGTGCCTCGAAAAACGATTGTCGCCATTCATTAAGAGGCATACTTCACCTGAAATTAAGAAGTTTCTGGATGAACTAATCCTAAACTGGTCTTTATGCGTAAATAATAATATTTTAAGGAATATCAAATAAAACGGTATCAGAAAATTTGGTGAATTTTAATATTTAATAAGGATTTTTTTAAAGTTTATAAGCGACATTTTTTACTGGGACAAGCTTTATACAGTAATTATTAAATGTTTAAAGTTATCCCTTAGTTACAATCAACCGAACCCATAAATGAATTACTAATTAAGAATATGGGTAAGGACAAAAAGTTGGACCATAGTTAAGCGCAGTTAACCATACAAACAACGAAGTCTAAAAAAGTTCCGTTGTACGACGAAAAGTATCCCTATAACTGTATAGCTAGTTTTCGTGACACAACGGAAAAGTTTCATAGAAATTTAATTGAGTGAGTTAGTTAACTTTTTGGTTCTTACCCATATTCATTGTTACAATATTTCTGTTAGTCAAACGTTCACATGTGTTTATTCCCTTTTTTATTATTACTTTCAGATAAAGTGGCCGCAATCCAGTACCAAGACTCCCCTACTAACCGAATAAAGTTAACAGAAAATTAAACAGCCTAATAGTAAAGTACAGTTAAAAAATTACACTACCCTACGGTGGGATACCGCCGGTGGTCGCGTACATAAGGTACAAATTTAAACTCGCAGCTGAAGTGTCACAGGCCTGGCCATGTATAACCTCCTAGCTGTATGGTTTTTTTTTTGCATACAAATCTGATTGCTACATTGATTGATTGAAGATTGCATCAAAAATCTATATGTACACACATATTAATTTTAATATTAATATAAATAAAGATTATGTTTTCAAATCTTGATTATTTTTTCAGGTGACATTGAAGAATGCATTAATGCAAAGCATGCAAAAATTACGTTGAACTAAAAATTAAAGAAATAAAAAAAACTACATTTTAGTATAAGAGTTTATTTTGTCTATAAAAGTACTAGATATTTAACCGTCAAGATTCCGTATTATTAAGTTTTATTTTAATAAAATAAATGGCCTTAAAATTGTTTTTATTCTTAAATTTGTAACATCCTATTTTATTGCTCAAATTTCAGACATCATCTATCAATCGTTATTCCTCATTCCACTAATTAATATTATATTAGATTAACTTTCATAACGAAGGACAGCAAATAAACAAAGGACGATTCTTTAATTTTGATAAAAAATCTACATTAAACTTTTTTGTCTTGTCATCAAAATTCTTCACGTATCTTCAAATAAATAATGCACGCCATTATATGACTTAAATGTAGAACACAATGCTTTTACATTGCGTTGCGTATTCTGACACGGTTTCATTTTTAATCCCAAGACGTGATGTTGGGCCTGTTGTTCAGATCTGTGCCATATATCTGATACGGTTTAAAATAAAAACAAGGGTTTCTTGGTGAAATTAAACATTTAGCAAGATTTCATTTTGACTCTGTCGTAATAAATAACACATAACAATGTATTGTTAATAAGTTGAATAAATTATTCTGTTACAATCTCTTATTTATGCTGTTTACTTAGTTACCTACTCTCTTGAACAACTTACCAGTAACGTAACTTGACCTGTAGGTTAATTAGTGCCTATATTGTTGTAAAGGCCGGGAAGTAAGCGGTTGTTGCCAATCGTTTGGTTCCCATACAACTTGTTGGACGAGCAAAACCAAAATGAACTGTGTGTGCATATGTGTGCTTGCGTATGTGTGTGTACGGGTGTGTCTCTATTTGTGTGTGTGATTTGCGTATGTGGAAGAGGGAGTTTGTATGTTTGTTAGTGTTAACCTCCTAAGGCCTACCTATACAACGAAATTTGTCAATGGAATATGAATCTATTGTGAATGAAATAAAATAAATTTTCTAATTTGATCAGAACTAGTAAAAACAAAAGAAATTCCACTTTACTTCCTTTGCTGTACACTAGATCTTTTTTTTTTTTTTTTTATATCATAGGAAGGCAAACGAGCACACAGGCCACCTGATGGTAAGTGGAAACTGTAACCCATAGACATTCGCATTCACAAGACCGCAATCCTAAGACTGCAAATGCGTTGCCAACCCTGAGGACGAAGATGGAATGCCTCTATGCTAGTAATTTCACCGGCTGTCTTATCCCCAAACCGGAACACAACAATGCGAACACTGCTGCTTGGCGGTAGGTTAATGGATAAGATAGTGGTACCAACCCGGACGGACCCTGCACAAGGTCCTCCCACAAGTCCTCCTCATCTTTATTTCAATGGCCGTATTATGTACTATTTTTAGTACGAGGAACCTAAGGAGGTTAAGCCCCTCTATGAGGAAACATTTAGGAGATTTTTAGTTAACTAGCCATCCGCACAATCACAGGATCCGCACCAGACCAGCCTGCTCAAAGCCTATTCCGCCAAAACCATATTCTCACACTGCCGTGCCTCTACATCTTAGAGGTAAGTACGTATGTGAGACGGCATCTACACAAGCTCCCCACAAACGCGGAGCACCACAACTCCAACAGTCGGAAACGGCACCACCTATACGTCCCTGCGAGGAGGCTGGCCAAGTCCGGCAAATCTCTGCGGGTCATGGGACCGAAAATATATAATGCTATACCAAATGAGATAAAAGAAGCGCCCAGTGACACCACCTTCACGTCAAAATTAAAAAAACTGTTGGCTAACATGCCATTTTACACTGTGGATGAAGTACTAGTTAAAATGTTGCAAGTGTAATGCACTATTTAAATAATAACTAGAATAATAATATTATTATTCATAATACTTACTACATAATGAAAAAATAATGTTTTAAATGAAATTTAAGATTTCCAAGTATATTTTAAATATATTTATTGTTGACTTGTAAATTATATTTATCAATAAAGAACTGAACTGAACTGAACTGAGTTTCAGTATACATCAGAGTGGTGAATCGCTTCTTCACAACGCTTTTCACCTTTCTGACAGTTGAGTATTTAATTTCGCATGCTCTATTTACTGCGTTATAAACGTAAGGGTGGAAAAATGCGGGTGTGCGGTGGAAGAGGGTGGGCAAAGGAACTCTGAACGTGGGCTTGCTTCACAGTTTAGCTTGGCAACGTTTCTTACCCAGCATGCGGTGCGTGCGAATGGTCTTCTTGAAGTGGCTCTTAACATTAATAGCTGCTTCACTCGCATTAGACTCATCTCCTTATCCACTCATATGCTTTGTGCAACCAGAGTTGCCAGTAATAGCCCTTATTTACTTATAAATGACAGGATACATTCCTGCAGCGGTCTCAATGTCACCAAATCGGTATTTGATGAGGAGATTCGTAAGGAATTGAGGGAACACCTCAAATATTTTAAGCAAAAACAATTACGTAGCGATTTTGGTATTTTCCATTTTAAGTGCAGTATTTGCATTCAGAAAGTATCATTAGGTGAAGTGGAACTGATGATGACGACCACACATGACCACCGGAACTACTCAATGGTACCAATTCCAAGGGTGGCGAAAAGCTTTTTTTTTAAATAATAATAATAAAATTTATTGTCCTTAAATACACATCAAGTTTAGTGGACATACATATGCAATATTGTTATTTTTATACAATAAGAACTAGATGATACTCATGGTTGTAGGTAATTCTTTAACTCTGCCTACCCCACTCTGGGAATGAAGGCGTGAGTTTATGTAATGTAATGTAATGATACTCATGCACTTAAAACATTGTCATAAGAGATTTACACCTGGTCCCTACACTAGACGTAGCCTGTCCTGTAGGTAACCAATACAGAAATGAGTGCAGATAGTTGCGAAAAGGTAATAAAACACACAACACAAAGGACAGAAAGAATTCTAATGTATCATATTTTTTATATATATACAAATGCACAAGGTTGAGTGTGCGTGTGCGTGTAAGTGTGAGTGTATGTGTCAGTGCGATGTGGGTGTTTAAAGGGTAAATAACTTAAATTTAGATAACTAATTGATGTTAAAGTGTAATTGTAAAATCAGTGTATTACATACTGGCCATGTAATCACTATCTCATGGTACGGGGGCGACATTACCTTGGTACGAGGGCTAAAGGAAAATGGAGAATTGGATCGCGTACATTGAAAATTAGATTTAACTTGTATGATAAAAAATAAATTTAAACTGAACATATTTTTAACAACTTACAGAACAAAAGAAGTTTAGCTTCAGGAGTAGAATTGATCTATGCATTTAAAGCCCCAAGGTCAGAGGCACCCTGTATAAGTGTATTATGTATTATTATGAGTGCAATAAATAATGAATATGAATATGAGTATGACTTAACTATGTCGATTAAGATAGTTAAGCTTGTTTGATGAAGCACATTTTAATGGTCTAAATATACACAAAGCATTTCCCACGACGTGGCTTGTGGCGAGCTTGAAATGTCCCATATTATTTGGGACTACATAACAGCATATCCAAGATATGCGATTGTTTTCTTTAATCATAATTATTATTTACGCAGGTTTTTGCCATCTTTGGCTCTGATATAGGTCATTATCAGACCTAGGAATATACGGGGCAAAACAAAATGACAGCTAGGGATTGCCTATATCAATAAACTCAATTATCGATGCTTTTCCCATATACTAGTGATCGCTCCAGGTTTTGTTTGTAAAACGATTTTATATTGAAAGTATGATAATAAAACAAAATAATTAAATAATTCTGGTTATTCTTCATTTTAAAAGGATTTTTGAACCTTCACTATATTACAACCTTCACGATATTTTTTCCTAATAGTGTATTTCAGAATTAATGTCCCATTTACTGTTGTTAAAGTAAACGATCTGAATTTGTTCCAAATTTTTTTGCGTTCATTTTCTTCGTCTCGACTGATGAATCCATTTCAGGTGGCTATAAGAATTTTCAATTTCTGTGGAAGGGCAAAACAAAATATAAAAAATAAACACTTTCAAAAAATGCTGGGGGCGATCACTAGTATTATGGGACAAGCATCGATATTTGAGTTTATCGATAGTGCAATCCCTAGCTATCATTTAATTTCGCCCCGTATATTCCTAGGTCTAGTCATTATATATGATAACTCTCATTCTCTCTGCATTTAAGAGCAAAGTTCTTAACGGTAGAGCAATCTTCAATCACTGCGGTGTTTTTCAACTGCTTGACTTTATGGTGCGACCAAACCTTTATGGTGCGACCAAACCTTATCATTCTTCTTTGTTTACTTCTTCTTTGTTCTTTCCCTGCCTCTCCTAACTTCTATCTTTCTCACAATGATGTTTTTAAGTGATGAGTAAAATAGGCACCGTAGACCGGTCTGAGTGGAGAGCCTTGGGGGAGGCCTATGTCCAGCAGTGGACGTCTTTCGGCCGACATGAAGAAATTAGTTACTGTGAATCAATAATCCAGCTTTACTATGAGTACAATTTTGTCGCCTCTTTACGACGACCGATAACCAGTGAAAACCAATGGCTAGTGGATCCAGAGCGTAATCTACTTAGTTAGGGCCTCAGAAGCCCCCTAGAAAAGCAATAAAAATAGAAAATTTAAGAGGTCAAGGTTATAACAGGGATGATAACATATCCGGGAAATTTACAATCTTGAGTAAAGCGGTTCCATCTTGTTTTTTTATGGCATAGAGCACACAGGCCACCTGATGGTAAGTGGAAACTGTGACCTATTCCTCTATGCTCGTCATTTCACCGGTTGTCTTATCCCCAAACCGGAACACAACAATGCGAACACTGCTCTTTGTCGTTAGGTAAATAGATAAGATGGTGATGGTGTTTTGATGGTGGCAGTCCAGTATATACTCACTTTTAATTTTATAGTTGTTAGTAGTTTTAATACGGAAAAAGAGAGATAGACAATGCTTACATAAACATTGTCAATGAGTGTTCCGTTGATATGTTACTGCTTAGTGAACTAGTACAGTGGTATCGTAAACCTGACCTGTTTTTTCTAACGTTTGAGTGATCCAGGATGTTTCCAATGGACGTTATGATTCACGCATTTTCAACAAACAAACCATGTAACCTTTTAAAAGCCATTCAGTGTACCGATATTTGCCAATCGCAAAGTAACTGCCTTAAACGTACTTTAACACAATGAAACTTAACCTATTAATGATCGGCGAAATTCTGTTGTTAGTAATTTTAGTAGAAGTGTGTTCACAAATAACTGACCCGCCACCTAGCCGTGGTCCTAAAAGAGATTATAGGCCGAATAAATGGCTTACTAATGCTGTAATGGACGTTTTTTATGGTAAAAAATCTGTGATAAATGTATTGGGAAGAGAACTTGAAGACTTTGTGGACAGAGTTGCTACGAGACCAGGTATTTATTTTCAATACTTAACATACAGGGTGACTTGTTTATGATACACGCGAAAAGCAAGTCGCAGAGGGTGAAGGGGTAGATTGGCCCTACACGACCAACCTGCTTCTCCACCGCCAATCTCTCCATTCCCAAAAAAAATTAAAGGTCTAAGTTCCTAGAGACATGAAGTATCACATTAGTCCGCCGCCTATAGATACAGTCGATTTCATAAAGAAGTATAGTATATACACTTTAGTACCTTGTCTATTTTAATGTCATGTTCAAACTGGCATATACGAATTATCACAGCGATTAAAGTGACAAGGTACTAAAGTTCTCATCTTTATGGGCTCGACTGTACATTGCTTTTTACCCGACTGCGTCAGAAGGAGGGTTATGTTTTTCGAGCGTATGTATGTATGTATGTATGTATGTATGTATGTATGTATGTATGTATGTATGTATGTATGTATGTCTATTTCTGGGCACGCTCTGCAGCCTAAACGGCTTGACCGATTTTAACATACTAGATGTCATTCGATTCGTCTTAATTGCCGAAGTGACATAGGGTATATAATATTTCAAAATGGCGTCTGCAAAAAAAAAAGAGGGGGTTTAAAAAAAAAAATTGTTTATTATAGCAATATGGGTCTCAAATGAAAGCTAGTAAATAGCCCATTCCAAATATATATACATTATAATACTTTGATGCTACCATTTAGACAGGGAAATCCAAAAGGACGTTAAATGTTTAGTAATAAATATTTCTTGTTGAGCTGTAAACGCCTACAATATAAACCATTAAGAAAGTAGTGTAATAATTCACGAATACCTACTACATACTTGATTAATGCACATTGATGTTATAGTATAAATTGCTGGCTAATACCTACCTAATGCGCCATCCTGCCTACGCATGGACAGTTTATTTAAGTAAAGATACACGGAATAGGTAACCTCAATGTAGGTGCTTAGTCTAGTACCCAGGTACACGTATGACGTACTGACCGTTGAGGAACTAAATTGTTAGAGATTAAGTGAAGTTTAGTTGATTTATACCTACTTCAATTTCTTGGTCTAAGTAGGTATCTACAATCTGTTCGAATTATAATTTAGCAAAGCAATCCGCTTATACCAGGAATAGGTGTACGGATTGAGCCCTGCACCATCGACTTTGATGCGCTTAGGGGACAAGGAAAAATTGAACGAAGGATGTTGCCGGTAATACTTTGCTGGGCTGTAACTGTCCATAAGCCACAAGGCACCACTCTCGATAGGGCCGTTGTGGACCTCAGCTCACATGTTTTTGCAAAGGGTCAAACTTACGTTGCTCTCAGCCGAGTAAAAACACTAGCTGGGTTGGCTATCAGTGTCCTTGATCCCAAAAAGTTGTTAAATCGACCACATGATACCAATTCTTTAAAAGAGCTTCAACGTCTTCGAGATTTAAATACTATAAACTAAATGCAAAATATTACATTCGGCCTCCATCTAACCAAATGAACTAATCTTACGTTACTACTGGGGATCGATTTTTGAATGCACGATGCTTCTTTTGCTAAAAGGAGAGTTCCGCTTGTAATTTGTTACTTATAGCTTCGTGACATTATAAAATCGAGCTCCAGAGCTCATTTAACGTTTGGTTATATTAATAAAACCACTATTTTTTTAATAAAAACTAAAAAATGTGAAATAAACTAAATTATTTAAATAAAAACAAAAAACCCGACTGCAGTAAAAAAAACATCTGAAAAGGGAGTAACAAGCTATCTTTATCTTATTATCTTTTTTGTTTGTATAATAAAGTGTTTACATTCAAACATACATAGGTAAATACTTATAATGTACCATGCAATGATTTTTTGTTTGATACCTTGTTAACAAGTAATGCAATTTATACCAATATACATACAACTTGAATAGTGGAAAAGGTATTGCAGGCGGGGACAAGCAATGAATTATAAAATGTAAGTATTTTCTTGAAACAAAAAACCTTTGGATTAATAGCTTGTCCCCGCCTGCAATACCTTTTCCACTATTCAAGTTGTATGTATATTGGTATAAATTGCATTACTTGTTAACGAGGTATCAAACATAAAATCATTGCATGGTACATTATAAGTATTTACCTATGTATGTTTGAATGTAAACACTTTATTATACATACAAAAAAGATAATATAGCTTGTTACTCCCTTTTCAGTTGTTTTTTTTATGGGTACTTTTAGAGCATGAGAAGTGAAAATAGTTCTTTACACCATACAATTAATATGGTGTACCGAACTATTTGAACACTTCGAATGTTACCTTATATTATGACGCTGACTGTACATGGCTTTTTATGGGTAACTTTACAGCATGAGAAGTGAAAATAGTTTTTTCATCACACTTGCACGTAATAGTATTTTTCGTAATCGTGTTATAATAGAGAGCTTTTTAGTCGAGTACCGTGTTTAGGCCACGAAGCTTGCTGAGTGGCCTAAGTAAGGTACGAGATTAAAAAGCTTAATTATGACACTATTGTGAACAATACTTTTTGTACGAGTTCATTAAAATTAATAATGTAAGTCATTAATACGAGTATATAAGAAAACTAAAAGTAGATTTTTGACAGATGATGCGACGCTGCTACGTTCCGAAACGCCACAGATTGGCAATTTTGTATCGGATCGAGGCTCCTTAAACAAGGACACATATGGAAATCCGAAGATCTATTTTCAAAATTTTTTCGGTTGTCTAGAGCGTATCGAAATAGTTATTTCGGTTGTTTCTGAAGTAACAACGATGAAAAGAGTGACGTTGCAGTATTCTCTATGAAATCTTTATGAATGATGATTTTTATTTCCACAGAGAAAACGTAAACTTCTTGGCTTTTAAAAGAAAAGTTATCACACCACCGTTTTTTTTAATGTCCTGGATACAGCAGCAAGTTTAAGTAGATTTTTGACAGATGACGCGATGCTGCTACGTTCCAAAACGCCATACAATATTGGCAAATTTTGTACCGCATCGAGTCTCCTTAAACAAGGGCACATATTATTTAAATACGAAGTTCTATTTTCAATTTTTTTTCGGTTGTCTAGAGCGTATCGAAATAGTTATTTCGGTTGTTTCGGAAGTAACATAGACTATTCAACGATGAAAAGAGTGACGTTACAGTATTCTCTATGAAATCGTAATACAAACATTTTAATCGACGAGTACAAAAACAGTATCTAAACATACAGGTTAACTTGGCCGCAATGCCCCATATACAACCCTCGACCTTTCTTTTTACCATGAAACCCAAGGTCGGTAAGTAATTTTTTTTTAATTTATAGCTCAGCACACTGGTCATGCAAGTTAAAGCAAAGAGTAAACACGCAATTGAAAAATGTCTTAAAATGTTATTTAAACAGGAATTTCATTGCAATCTCGCTACATGTTACTTAAATACTCAATTAATGTTCTTAATAATCGATTTTAATAGTTTTCTGTATCAAAACGTCGTTTTTTTTTTACACTCCTTCAGGGCTGTATGTATGTACCTACGTAAGTATTTGCCCTTAACGTTTCTGAACGAAACATTTGTATAATCTGTGGAGTCCGCCCGCCATCCGCTTAAAAAAAGTTCAAGTAATTCGTAATAATAGTTGTGCTGACTTGTGTATTTATTTACTCGCAAATGTGATGAAAAACATTGTATGTTTCTCGATCGTAATTCCTTACTTACCGACCTTAATACACAATGTACTATTAAGTTCACCTATAAGTCCAAATAAGGATGTAATTTAGAAATATTGGGATTACAACTTTGGTTAAAAAAACGCATTGTGAATAATACTGCCCTAGTACGGGGTAAAGGCAAAAGTGCAATTAATTCATAGGAGCATATTAAACACTCAAGGGTTATAATAAGGTTGGAATTCCAATACAATTCATATAGTAGATCTGCCCTTTTTCCGTAGCAGGGCAGAATATGTATCATTATTACCATTATTTTAACTTGAGAAACTCGTATTACGCAGTGACTTAAGAGATTAAGTTTTTTTTTAAACTTATAGTTTTTTCTTATAGTTTGCTCTCAGTACTAGTATATTAAAGAAATCTGCTATCCAATATGGTTAAAATTCGATCAATTTTATTGTGACAAAAAATACGGTTACAGTTTATCTTAGTATGAAAGTCTGCTGCTTGGTGTAGGTTATTCTTTCAATATTTATGACTAAGGACTGACGACAGTTGAAACGCCCGTGGAATAACCCCATATAATTAAAATAACTAACCACATAATAAAATATATTTTATTTATTATAAAATATGGCTTTTCTACTTTCAGAGCGATCAGCTAATTTCACAATATCGGACGACTCAAAAGAAAGACTAATAAAGGAAGCCATGGCTTCCGAAAAAAAACTTATTCTGTTTTTGAAGAAAAATTTTACGAACACTAAGTTGTAACTAATACTTATTAAGATTTAATTTTAGATTTAAATAGAGAATTGCTTCTTGGAAAGTGTGACATTGAAATTTTTTATAATAGTTTTCCCGAAATGTCATAAATATGTATTATAATATATTGTATTGTTGTTATCTCAGATTAAGTTTAAACTTATGGCTTCGGCATACCGAATGCATTTCGTGTGTCAAAGCTTTTAGACTTTTTTTTATTCTTAAGTTAAGAGACTCCATTTCTCCGTTATTCAAGGACTTAGTGACAAACCTTGTGTCATCTTTGTCTAATTAAACTGATAATGGTGGCCACATTTCAGTTGTTATTCAGCTAAATGCAAGTTTTGAAGTAATGTTGTTCATTAAGTTCAATTTGATTTATAATAAAATTATTTAAAACGAATACTTTTTTATCTTTAATTTTTAGGCACGTTCCCAAGACGCTAAAATTATCTACGCCCCTATGTCACTTACAATAAGGTCTATAATATGTAACCATATATTTAACGCGATACGAAGGCTGTATTCATATTAATGTTTTCAACTATACATTGTTTTAATGGTACTCGTATATGTGGGTTGAACAAGCACGTTTTATGATGCAGTTTTCGTTTTTGGAATCCGTACCCAAAGGATGCCAATGAGACCCTATTAATTTGTCTTTCTGTCTGTTTGTCAGAGGTTTGTATCGTATGAATATTAATAGGTACACGGTTATCAAAGTCTGTATTGGGCCCCCCTAGACACAAAGAACGTCAATTTCCGGATTTTTTTACAAATAAAATGATTAAATATATACCGATTATTTACTGCTGAATTAAAGTTTACATTTCATAAAAAAAATACTTTACGCAAATTTTATTCATAAATTTTTCACATACTTTATTTATTTCCCAAATATCCGAGGAACATTTAATCTTTAGAATCTCAGCGTGGAATCATCAAAGGGATTACAATGAGCTAGGGATTGATGGGAACGCCTCCCTTTTTGGTAACTAATAAATAATTTTCGGATCCCTCTTGAGTATCCCCCAAACCAGAATCAACGTTTGAAGTTTTAAAAGCTATTTCATAAGTGTTCGCCCCGACCGCATGATTAGGAGGCAGTTAGGGGCGCAAGCAATCTAATGGGAGATGAATTTTAAATGACGTTATTGGACCTAATATCGTCTGGGATTTGATAAACGTGATTGGATTCTGGTGGAATGTTTGGTTGACAATCAACGCTTGTGAAATAAACTAGCTAGCTATTCGAAATTTAAAACCGGTCAAGAGCATGTCTGACTATGCTCAGTGTAGGGTTCCGGAACCGTTACTACTCAAAAACTGTTTAAAAAAACAACAAATATGAACTAATTCTCTATTTAAACTTGTTAAGTGTTGTCTCAGGTAATTTTTGTAGGTATATAATTATACTTTAATCGTCTGTTCCTCAGGAACTAATCAAGTCTAGTCTTAGTCGTGATATTTTTTCAGATTTTTTTGTTTTTGTAGCTTTAAAGCTTAAATTATTCAATGTTTCCAAAACCCGCAATATTTTTTAAAGGCCTATCCAACGACACCCACAAAATGGGGAGACGAGAAAAAAAAACATTCCCAAAATACGTGTGGTAGACAATTTTTTTTTTCAAGATTTTTTATACCACTTTGTTGGAGTGAATAATATGCATATTCATGCCAAATTACAGCTTTGTAGTAGGTACTAAGAGTCTCTGAGCCAGGCTGCGGACGGACGGACGGACGGACATGGCAAAACTTTAAGGGTTCCGAGTTTGACTACGGAACCCTAACATCATTCGGTGACAAAGAATCTAAGGCTGCGCTGAGCAGACTAGAGACTTACAGTGGTTTCCTCATTACTTTTATTTTATTTTCTAGTTAACTAAATAAACTATTGTCATATAATCGTAGAGTAGTTTTTTGTTGAATGAAGTATGACTAAACTCATTAACGACTCATCTACGAGTGAGTAATTTAACGGAAGAAAGTGAACTGTTGAGTGAGTTTTCCGTCGAGTTGACTAGGTATACGAAAGTAATATAAAACTATGTCTCTGTATTGATGCTTTAAATTGTGTACTTATTCATTTTTATGACAAAAAACGCAGACAGTAATAGCGGTTGAGCTAGAAATATTACGATGACATGTCAAAAGCCGTGATTTACCGAGAATAGGGCTTAAGTGTAGTTATAATTACAACAGTAATTAATTATAATTCAAAGGTTCATTCATTGTATGTACATAAGGGAAACTGAAAGACGTACCCTTTATGTCTTATTTACATTGCGAGAAGAGCCAAAAAAGTACGTTTTTCAGTGTCCTTTAACGTTGTAAAAGATACGGTTTCTCACAAGGATAGAAGCTGATCTAGAGAAAATAAATTGCAATAGTTCGAGCCCATTTACAAATTGTACGATTTCTCATTATATTTTTTCAGTCCGACTGAGATACAATAAAAATAAAACATATTTATTAGGTAAGCAGGCCGTGCTTCCCAAGAGGAGACCACTGCTGAGAAGAAGCGCCGCAAGAAAGTCAACAGATCATTAGTCATTCTCTTACGTATTACTTATGACAATGATAAACAGTGTCTGCTTTATAAAATATAATGTATGCAATATCATGCGTGGTTGAACAAATAAACGTGTCAACTCAGATTGTACAGAAGGAAATAAATAAAAGGAGACTTGACAGAAACGCGTGGATCTCATGCACGGGCGCTTCTGTTTGGTCAACAAGAGAAAACACTCTTTAAGCGATCAATAACCTCGCGTGTGATATTCATGGACTAAGTTATTTCCAAAATAAGTCCATCATCATCATCATCATGTCAGCTGAAAGACGTCTACTACTGGACATAGGCCTCCCCGCTCTACACTCAGACCGTTCTTGTGCTTTTCGCATCCACCGCGTTCCCGCGATCTTCACAAGGTCGTCACTCCATCTTGTTGGAGGCCTACCTACAGCTCGTCTCCCGGTCCGCGGACGCCACTCAAAAACCTTCTGGACCCATCCGCCATCAGTCCTGCGAGCGACGTGCACCGCCCACTGCCACTTAAGTTTAGCTATTCTTCGGGCTATGTGTTGGTAACCATTAGTTCTACTGCATATATCATCATTTCTGATTCTATCACGCAGAGAAACCCCGAAAGTAGCCCTCTCCATAGTCCATAGGGTATCTAAAAGTAAAAATTGTTTTGTTTTAGCTATTTTAGTTGTGTTGGCTTGCTGCGGCAGGACCCTGAGTAGGGGCCTTTTACAACGCCATCTCGTACCTATAAGCTGACTGTACTTAGCGTTATTCTAGAAATCCTTTGAGCGTTTGTAACAATGAACAAGTTTAACGATTCAATATAACTACTTCGATATAATTAGATTTTAAATTTGCTTCGCTCAGTGCGCTAGACCAAATTACCTCTGGAATAAACTCCATTTGGACCGGCATTGAAGTGGGGCGGCGCTTTGAGGATTTTTCGTGCAAAGAGAGGGTAGTCCTTAATGAGCGCACTTGAAAACAAAGCCTCAGGTACTAGCAGTTTGGCTCATAGCTGTACGATGACCATGATGTTGCAAATATACAGGGTGTCCCAGAAACCGACGCCAACCCGCCTAGGGCTGATAGAGCAGCTCATAAGCCATCGATTTAACCCCCATGTATGTTCAGCAATTGTTATTAGTTTCCGAGATATTGATCATTTAAATCAGAATTTTTGCCATTTTTCCTTATGACCGTGGTACGAAAAAACCTTAAATTCATGTATTAATTCATATTTTTTTTGTGTTTTCTTGCATGATTAGAATCACTGTAAAATAAGGAAGTTTTTAATGCTACATGCCAATTTCTTTTTGATTACAAATGTTCGAGTAAACGCACAGAGTTAATTTCTCCATACTATGAGAACCCCGCGTTTGTTTTTCACCAAGTATGGAAAAACAAACTTTGTGTGTTTACTCAAAAAGTTGTAATGAAAAAAAAATTGGCATGTAGCTTTAAAAACTTCCTTATTTTACAGTGATTCTAATCATGCAAGAAAACACTGAACAAAATGTGAATTAATACATGAATTTAGGGGTTTTTCGTAGCACGGACATAAGGAAAAATGACAAAAATTCTGATTTGGGGGTTACATGGGGGTTAAATCGATAGCTTATGAGCTGCTCTATCAGCCCTAGGCGGGTTGGCGTCGGTTTCTGGGACACCCTGTATAGCTCTTCTGAAAACATTTTTTATATTTTTCATTTATTTCTTTAATAAACAAGAAACAATACAATTTAATGCCTAGTGTTCATTTAAAGTCCTCGGTTTATCATGCAATAGACATGGTTACTTGAGCTATTTGACGCCAATTATGTACCTTATTTAGATTTCAATTTAAGTTGCGCTTTTTTAATCTGGTTTACTATTTGAAAACTTTTAGGTACAATGAATATTCACGGAAAAATATCGGTGGACTCACACTAATGGATCTGGTCTCAAACTAAGCTCTAGGCTTCTATGGGTACTAGGCAACGATAATCATATTAGTAAAGAAAATTAATTACATTAATACACTGAGATATCAATAATACGTATGACGTTTCCATGCTCTATTTCAATGTCAATGTCCTAGCAAATTTTAGTACTCAATACAGGCGCTGATACCATTCACCATAAATAATATTTTCTCGATCACGATATTTTGTAATATATTTAATACTTACTCTTCGGAAAAAGGACGTGCTCAGGGTACGAGGCCTATAATTTACTATGTTTTACATCATTTTCCTTCTTTACAGTTAATCAAATTGTTTACTTTATAAGAAAAATAATAACTACAGCATTGACAAAATGATTATTATTATAGAAAATCAAAATAAGCAAAATATAAAGTAGAAATGCAGTAAATTTCAAACTATATAGAACTTAATTTTTACTCCTATATTACAAATATAATTGTTGCCGCGTCCCGTGTCACTCATTTTCAAGGTCATGTAAGCTATTGTAAAAAAAAACAATTATATTAAATAGGGGTAACAACAATGTGGAATTAGAGGTTCGGGAAATCAAATGTTTATTAATAAGGATTATAACACCGTACTGTTATGAAATAGACATAGACATATTTTATTGATAATAATTTCATTACAAGAATGTTTGTTTGTTTTTAAAAATAATGAATAGGTTTTGTTCAGAAAATACAGTATTAGGTCTCTTTTAATTTTAAATATTTATTATTGGTATAGAAGTTTTGCTCAATCAACCACTACATAAAATTCAATAAATACATACTTTACTTGGTCTTAGAAATGAAATGGTTTCATAGTTCTTTATTTTTGCATTATCTTAATATGATTTGAAGATTTTAAATGTCATTCGAATAATTAACACGTTTTCATGTTGATAATGTTTAATAGCGAATTTAATAACTGTCAATGTCTCTGCCTACCCCTTCTGGGAATGAAGGCGTGAAGGTATGTATGTATGTATAAATGTCAATAACTGCAAACATTAATCTTACAAAGGTAATTTGTGAAACTTTTTTTTTGGGACGATCCTGCCAAAAACATCGTAACATGGTCGCCCTAAACGCGGCTACCGTTGTCTTTGATATTTGAAGCGCACTCTATGAGGGGCTTACAGAGATCTTGACGTTCGATGTTTTAAATCCAACTTTATTTTTACACGTAAATTGTTTACTTTCAGCACATAATATTAAGTCTAAAACATTTTGCGAGAAGGCTTTGGTATACAATTTCATGAACGCTTTTATGCTGTCAAATCCATGGTGTCTGTGTATGTCACAAAGTAAAATGAAAAAGAGAATTTACTTTTACAAAAAATGCGGTACCTAAAAATATGAAAGTCAAATATTGAATTATTAAAAGACTAATAGCACTCAGTCGCAAAAATCTATATTGCTACGGTTCTGGTTCTTGGTTAAATTGTATTTTTAAGTTTAAGTACGTAGTGTAGTTTCTAATGATTAAATATATTTTTGGGATTATAACATGCCGAAATGATGAAGCAGTGGTTGAATGTAAGTAGCAAATTTAAAAAAAAATACAATTATAAAATTAAATCTTGAACAGGGTGTAGCTTTTCGCTGTAAATAAGGTCTACTCTATTAGAGATAAGTTAAAGGAAAACAACAGCCTGTAGATCCAAGTAGTCGATTTCTCTGTGTCTTATTCTATTCGTATCTATGTACTGTAATTTTGTAGTGAACATATAACGCAAAAAAAGAACAAAATGCCCGACGTGGAATTGGCATCCTAAAAAAAAAATCAAAGACTGCTGTTAAAGCATTGCCAACACATTGGGAACTGCAAGCGAACAGTAGGCGGACTAGGCGCAATGAAATCAGCGTCTGGTGCAATAGCTTACTTTTATTTTAGTGTTATTGCGGTATCATACGAGCTGCACGCCACCTGCGCCTGATAGGATCAGCGATATACGGGGTGGTATAGCATCGAAGTCACAGATAAAATTAATTCTATGACTCTTAAAAAAATTCGGCAGATATTGTAAATACAATCGTTTTAACGTGTTTTTGGAAAAATTGCAAATCATTTATTTTATTGTCCAATTTACAACGCAATAAAGCAATAAAATTAACATTTTTGCCTTACCCGTAAGATGCGCAGAAAGACTCAAACCGAAAACGAAAGTCAAACAAAGGTTGAATATACTTTTGTCAAAATACCCAATAAATATTCAAAAAAATTATCACCAAGTTTTTAACGTTGTAGGTAATTCTGTAGCTCCGCCTACCACACTCTGGGATTATAGGCGTAACAGTATGTATGTATGTATTCAAAAAATTAATGTATGTATGTATGTATTGAAATCAAGTGTGTAACTGCCAATCATACTTAAAAGCATACGGCTTAAAATTTTCTAAGGTTTGCAATTATATTTCCAGAAAAGTTGTACAACAAAGAAGTAAGGTGCTTAACGTGTTTGTTAGCTTACCGCGCAAGTAGTGTTTGCAGCATTATTCCTCCGAATGTTTCCACAAAGCCCGTAGCTTGTTCCACAGCAGCTTTGTCCCACGCACAGTAACATAAACCGACTTGAACCTGGATTTTTGCGGCCTCTTCGCTGTAATGTTCTCCGTTTCAGATGCTTAGAACTCCTCTTTATGTCCTAGACTAGACTTTATTTTTGAAACGTAATTTACGTTATGGGAGGGGTCGCAGACGGAAAAGATATTGTGTTTTTACTATGTACACGGGAAAGTAGTTTTTCTTTGTTGTTCTTAGTGTTTTAGTGTGTTTGTTTGTTTTCCTTGTGTATTTTACGAGCAGTTTAGGAAGTAAATCCTGACACAAAACACAAACATTAGGTACGTTCCAGAACTGATACTCGTAATGTAAGGATCAGTAAAATAATACTGTTGTTATAATTCCTTCATACGCAACAATAGTACATTATTTCCTAGGCAGGGAAGTAGACAATTGTGGGCCGAGTATTGGTCGACAATTGCCGTTTCAGCCACGGCAAATATAGATATTTTCTCAAAAATCGCAGGAGAAAAAATATTCATCACTTGAGCTCTTTTTTTGAAACGCATACAATCAGAAACTTCACGTGAAAAAACCATCACTCTTTTTGTTTATGACAAAGAGAAGCACAAGCCTTTTAAAAAAAAACACTTGTTATTCCAGACACAGATAAAATAGTAATGTTTTGAATAAAATATGGATGTATAAGACTTGTGTCCTCATTTTATTACGGTCCTTTTCACTTTAAAAAAAGTTACAAACTAGACAGTAATGAAATTTGCATGCAATATTGCGGGCTTGTGCAGCGAGGCCGCAATGTTTTTTTTTTAATTTGTGAACTGTCAGTAAACTTTGTACTTCGCGTTTCAATATGTATATAGTTATGTCAACTTTACCGGTCATTTTTGATAAAATATTTTTTTCAAATTATCATGGTTGTGCAATGCTGGTATTGACTTCTTATCTGGTACTTCTTACCAGAAGTAGTAAGTAGTAGTTAGTAGTTAGTATTGTAATGCTACAAGTCCTTATGATTACGACTGGACTTGGATAAACTTATAAAGTACAACTTTAAATGAGATAAGGGTGGTTAATATGTTATTACATAGCTATGAAGTTAATTTTACGGCGAGCGTAAAAGACAGAGCTATAGCAGTTGTATAGCTCTGTCCTCTTCTCTCAGCGTAATATGATAAAAACCCCCATGCTCGTTGGTTTAAAAGTTTATCACAGGGATTGTTCCAGGCAGGAGGATACAAAGTAGGTAGATTAAATTACCGCCTATTTTACAATCAACAAGTTAAGGATATTTGACAGATTAACTTACTTAGCCCTTTCTGTTTCTTACACTTGTAAATAGACAAGGAGACAACCAACTTTAAATGGCAGAAAAGTTTACTCGTTCATTGTGAAACAGGCCTAGTGGATAGAAATGTTAGGAGGTTGTAACAATAGATGTGGTTACTGCGTACGTGTACTTCTATTTATTATGTGGTACTGTACGCTATTGTCATAAAGAAAAAGTTTTCGAGGGGTTTTACAAATGTTCTCTGTACTCTTTACTCGCTTCCAGCATTTTAAATTTTAACTTAGCTATTCTATTGCATTGTAACATTGCTGCATCTTTTTTACTGAGCAACATAAAAATACCACCTCCATATACAGTCTGATCGTGACTCAATAGAAAGGTTTTGTAAATGTAATCGTTTGTAATTAGTTACTAGTTATTATTAAATTAGTATAGATAAATATCAGGGAGAGGGCTAGACAACGATATAAATACTTATATAGAGACCTGTATACTTAAATATGTAGAAAAAATCCATGTCTTAGGAAAAAATAATATTCGCGCTCATCACACAAATATCTGCTCTTACCGGGATTTGAGCCCAGGACCGCTAGCTTTGGAAGCAGGGTCACTACCAATTAGGCCAGCGCGTCGCCATACGGATACGGATACGGAAGTATGGAGAGTATGGAAGTATGGATAAGACAAACAATATAAAATAAGCTAAATGCAAAAAAAAAATCCTTTTTTTAATTACTTAACTATTCAAAAACAACTTCGCGGCACTTACGACCTACTTCAATCCCAGTGCTTTTCCAATATCTTGCAGCAATACGAGAACGACATAACCAGGTTTGTTGGCGCAAACGGCCTCAGGTCAACAACGTAATATGTGCGTTCATGCTACGGTAAGTAATTCTCAACTTGGTAAATAATGCTGTTAAACCATAACAACGCCAACGGAATATCACTTCTATAGATAGAGGTATAAAATTGCAAGTCCTAATCAAATGTGGAGCATTTACAGCGTTTTGAATAGCGCTTGCAAAATTTAGTCCTGGTTCACAGGTGGATATAGCCATGTTAATATTTTGCTTATGTTAGTGAATACAAACGTTTTCATGGTAATTGGTTCAGTTAGAACAGAATCCAAATACGGAAACCAATTGAATTTACAATCTATCTGGAACATGCAGACTATTTATGATCAATTGATTGTTATTCGATTCGTCGGGTCTTTTTCCTTTTACAGAGTAACGTGAACGAAACGTCAAAAACAGGTGTTTTGCGATTGGAACAGCGCCTCCGTGTCCGTATCATACTGTATATAGTACCATAAATTACTTGCACTTTAATAATGATGCTGACTTTCGTATCGTCATCGAGTTCGGCCTATCTTTAACTTACTATAGTGATCTCGTGTCTCGTGTTTGCATGTCAAAAGCAATACCGTTTTACCCATTAGCATAAAAGTCCCACAGATTTTCAGTATTTAAATCGCCAATAATTTTAATTGCCAAATAATTTTAATTGTCGAATAATTTAAGTTTAGCAATAAATGGAATTTAATGTAATTTAATTAATAGGTAGTAATATAATAATGTATAGTCGTCCTCTCGCATTTTGCTGTGCCCTTACACGGCGTCACATGTATAAATACCTCTGTATTTTGTTCCATCTGTTGTTTTATGTTATGTGACATTCAATAAATAGTTTGACTATGAAATGTGAGGTATTTTATAGGTTCGTGCTACAGATGGGTCTATATTAATTCGCATTATGTATATTATTCCGAATATATTATTTCGCATAGTTATGACTTCGCATAATATTTTTTTCACTGAAATTGATTAAAAAAAAATACTTTTAAAATACTTAACTAACTTAACCTAATTTTACGTATGATGTACCTAATGACGTTATTATTTCAGTAAAATAATTAACAAATAGATTCCATAAAAATAGTACATGTTTTCGAATGGTTAGGGCAATAAAATTCGAAAACGTCACATATGATTTAAATATTCCTGTTATAGTTAATGCTACGGGGCATCGAGTAACCCGGATCCAAAGTTCAGACGAACATTTGTTTAACAATGGAAATTATTGTCTCATGTAATATTCCACAGTCCTTTTGTTCGAAACATCCGTTCCTTTGAAGCCAACAATGAGCAATCTTCGTGCGCAGAAGTTTATAATCTGTCTGACCGCAGGCTAGAGTTACTGTTTGAAGTTTAATTAAGGAGTTTTTTTTAACAAAATTGAGGTTAGATCTTTTTAAGAGGTAAAAATAACTTATATTATTTGATTATTTTAAGCCTTGTAGTACTGTTAGCCGATGGGCTTGCAACCTGTCACTAATTAAGGTAACGGTGCCTATTACCGGGGGTATCAAAATCGGCGCCCATCACCGCGGTATTTTCAAATACGCTTTTTATAAACAAACCGATCGATATTCTAAAAAACAAATTTTACACGAACGAAGCTTATTTAGTTGACTTACGGACCTGTTAGCGCTAGTGTGTGTGAATGAAACAAAGTGCTCGCAATTCGTCAGTTTCCGCGAAGGCAGCGCAGAAAGAGGACGTGCCATACTAACGCGTGACGCCGCATGCAAGTGAACTCGAATCTTATTTAGTGTTTTACGTAATATTTATGGCAATTGAACTAATGTTATGGTATTTAAATGGTTGTTTATTGTTTTCTGCACGACTTATGAGTGCTTTTTATACATTTTTTGGCCTGGAAATACGTTTAAAATGGAAAATCAAATACAGCGGTGATAGACGCCATTTTTTGCGGTGGATACTAATACCGTGGTGTACCCCGGTAATAGATTTTTTTGATTTCGGTTATTTATACTTTATTTTTGGTATATGCGATCGGTTATACAAAATTTCTTAAGGTTATTCCAATCTTGATCTATTCACGCTATTAAAAAAACTATTTCCGTGGTATGGAAAGTATTCAACAAACCCTTATTTTTTAACAAAAACTTCAGTACTGAATTTGTAGTTTGTATAGGAACCTTAAATTGTCAAGTTGTTTAAATATTGAGATAAAATCGTGTATTTACTTACCAGTTATGTACATACATACATTAAATCACGCCAGTTTCCCAGAGGGGTAGGCAGAGACCACTTCTTTCCACTTGCTACGATCTTGACAAATTTCTTTCGCTTCTTCAACATTCATACATCGAGTCATGCACGCACGTCGGTTTCGGGTACTTAAGATTCTGCCCTTTTCCAGTATTTTTCCGATTTGATTCGAAAAAGTACGCCTAGGGCGGCCCCTTCCGACCCTTCCACTCACTTTCGATCTGTATATCTCTTTCGTCAATCTTCTTTCATCCATCCTTTTCAAATGACCGAACCATCGAAGTATGCCCTTTTCAATCTTAGTCACTACATCTTCTTTTATTCCACATTTCTCTCTGATTTTTTCATTTCTTACTCTATCAATCAGTTTCACACCACACATACTACGCAAAGAGCGCATTTTAACTGCATTTACACGACTTACATGCTTGTCCTGCCACACCCAACATTCACTACCATACATCAGGGTAGGTGCCAGCACTCCATTGTGAACAGCCAGCCGGGCTTTTTGTGAAACGCCCTGTCTGCTTACAAAGGAGTACAGGGCCCCATTAATTTGATTTCCCGCATTCACCCTCCTCTCGATATCCTTCTCACACTTACCATCTCTTGTAAACATACTTCCCAGGTACACAAATTCGCTCACTTGTTCTACTAATTCACCATTTATATTTATCACGCACTCAGTCATCTCCTCATCCTTCTCTATCACCATGACCTTGGTCTTGGTAACATTTACTTTCATCCCCTTTTGCTTAAACCCCTCATTCATCACTGTCACCATCTCCTGAAATTCAAGTACCGATGGGGCAAGTATAACTTGATCATCGGCATATAAGAGGCATTTGATTAGCAACTCTTGCACACGCAAACCCTTATCATACCCTTTCAAATCCCACTTACAACTGTCCATGAATAGATTGAACAGCCATGGTGAGGCAACACAGCCCTGTCTAACACCTTTAGAGATGTTAAACCAGGCCGAGTATGCGCCATTGATTCTGACACAGGCTTTGGAACCCTCATAAAGGGACCTCAAAGCCTGCACCAGGTTGCTGCTCACTCCATACATAGACAGCACCGTCCACAACTCCTTTCTATCTACCCTATCATAGGCCTTTTCCAGGTCCACAAAAGCACAGAAAACCTTTTGGTTCACCGCCAAGAACTTTTCTGTGATGGACCGTAGTGAAAAGACCTGATCCGTACATCCCATTCCCTTTCGAAATCCCGCTTGTACATCCCAGATTTTGTCATTCGTAACATTCAATACCCTTTCAATTAAAATCTTCGCATATACTTTGCCGACAACACTAAGGAGGCTGATACCGCGGTAGTTTTTGCAGTCTTGCTGTGACCCCTTTCCTTTATACAGAGGGACGATAACGGCCTTGACCCAATCTTCCGGGACTCGGCCGCTACTCCAACATGCATTGAAAAGACGGTACAACAGACTACCCACCACGCCATCTCCTCTCCTCAGCATTTCTATCGACACTCTATCACAACCTGCTGACTTTCCCACTTTCATACTTTTTAAAGCCTTCATTATTTCACTCATACTAATCACACTTTCATCTTCGCTACTTGCATCTTTACTCATGCTTTCTGGCTCACGACAAATATCTTCGCATTCAAACAAGCTTTCAAAATAAGTTTTCCATCTATCAAGCATTTTTTCTTCCTCACATATTAAGTCTCCAGACTCATCCCTCACCGCGCTTAATTTAGTTTTCTCCGATTTCCCCCGAGCCGAATTAATCAAGCTCCAAAAGAGTTTAATATTCGACTTGAAGTTGTCAGAGAAACTCCTGTCATACTTTTCATTCAGTAAATCTTTCTTTCTAGCCACAACGTCTTTCACTCTTTTCTTTGATCTATTATACTCTTTTTTCTTTCTGCCGCTTAGATCTTGTCCTGGATCTACAGCTACAAAATCCAACCAACACTTTTTCTTCTCTTTCACTACATCATCTACCTCTCTATCCCACCATTCCGGTCGTTCATTCTTGCTTTTCCTTCTTTTTACGACACCACATACTTCAGTGGCCGATTTGACCATTCCATTCTTCATAATCTCCCATACATTATTTACATTATTCTCAACTTCAGTGTCTTTCATCTTATTAACACATTCAAAACAATCTTTCAGCTTTCTTACGTACTCATCTTGTATAACTTCGTCATTCAGTTTCTCTACTTTTATCCTCTCTAACGCAGTGGTAGGTACGGGCACACGATGGCGCCAACGTGTGAACAGACCCCTTACTCGTGTTACCACTAAGTAGTGATCTGAACCTACGCTAACTCCTCGAAATGCTCTGGTATCTACAACTTTTTTACGCAACCGTTCATCCACAATCATCAAGTCTATCATAGACTTCTCATTCTGCCGTCTCCACGTATACTGATGAATCTCTTTGTGATCAAACAAAGTGTTTGTCACGCAGAGATTCTTGGCCAAACATACATTGAGAAGACATTTGCCATTCTCGTTCACTCGCTCATCACCATACTTACCCAGTACCGATTCATAACCATCCCTTTGCACGCCTGTCCAACCATTAAAATTGCCTAATAAAATAATCCTCTCATTCTCCTTGCATTTTGTTGAAACCTCATGCAAACTTTCCCAAAACTCCTCCCTTTCTTTTTTCGATTTATTCGTATCTGGGGCATAAGCCCCAATTACGAATAAACGGGTGAGACCTACCTTGAGTCTCACCCAGAGAAGTCTTGGGCTCACACATTCATGCTCTTGCATACATTCAGCCATTCGCTCTGTGAGTACGATGCCAACTCCCTGACGACCGTGCTCGGATACCGGAACTCCGGACCACAAAGCCGTCAAGGTTCCGTGTGTGGACGTACTCACCCCTTTTTTCTTCGTCTCAGTAACACAAAGAACATCCAGCTTTCTCTCTTTCATCATCATACATACCTCATCTAATTTATGTTCCATCCCTCCACAAACATTCATCGTAGCAAGGCGGCTTTCAGCGGCCCGCTTTTTGCCAACCCCCCTGCGAACACGGCGTGACACGTGGCAAACGGCATCGCCGCCGTTCCGATCCCCGGAGGGATCCGAACATACTAGCACTCTTTTGCCCCCCCCCATAGTACGAAGGGCTGCCCAGGCTAGGCCTGGGGAGGGATTCTCTGGCATTGCCAGTACCCTCCTGGGGTATAAACCTTTTAAATCGTGCTCGCATGGTCCATTATGCAGGGTCGGGTTTGAATTCGGAGTTTTCCTTCTCCTAGATAGGTAGCAGCCCAATGCTGACGACGCCTATCCCGCCGGGTTTGAATTCGGAGTTTTCCTTCTCCTAGATAGGTAGCAGCCCAATGCTAACGACGCCTATCCCGCCGGGTTATGTAATTTTGGTTTTATACCTAGGTTGTAATATATACGTTTGATTTGTAATGAAAATAAAACTGTATCCGTTTGTTTTTATGGGTCGGAATTAGGTTTTTCAAACCCTCCATATTGAGCCTATTACCGATGGTACGATCAGATAACCTTCGGTAATAGAATGTATGGGAGTCTATTACCGACTCATTCAATATTTATTTGGGTCGGTAATAGGTTCCTAAAGAAGTGTCTATTACCAAGTGACATTTTAGTATTCTATAAAATTAATCACATTTAGGGTACCGTAAGTACAGATTTCTTCGATAAAGTTGAGACTTTTACTCATCAGAAGGAAATTTACGTGTTTATGTATTGCATATGTAGTGATCATAAGTTATTTCTACTTTTCATACTTATATTATATTTATTTATTAGTAATTATAATTATACTTCCTTAAAAACGTGATTTAAAAAATAATATACGGAACCAAGCCATTATTTATTTTATAACCCACGGTATTCAGTTCCAAATCGTGAGTCGGGCGCCCATTACCGATGGTAGAAAATTGCTGCTTTTTATACCCTCGGTAATGGAAGCTGAATTCGCGGTAATAGAATCACAACCTGTGTATTACCACGGTAATAGAAGACTTGGGTATTTTGGTTTCAATTATTATTTTACAATATATAATAAAGTAAAATGAGTCCAAAAAGTTACGACGCTAAAAGTTCAATAAACACTCTTAAATAAAAAAAAATTATTGGGTCGCTAAGGAGCTTTGATAATCTTATTTTTTTGGAATGATTTGAAAACTTCCTTAAGTACCACGGTAATAGGCGCCGTTACCTTATACACTGTTAAACATCTTAGCCTAATTGTGCAAATTGTGGTTACAGAGTTATCAACAAGTTTTTAGAGTTGTTGGTAATTTTGTAGCTCTGCCTACCCCACTCTGGGAATGAAGGCGTGAAGGTATGTATGTATGTATTATTTGATTAATAGGAAAAAAAGTGTTTCATAACGATATTATTAAGTTCACCAGCAAAACCCAGCCGTGTTATAGTTTTGTTTGGAAAGAGCCACGACCTTTAAAAATGTAGTTGTTGGCCATTTTGAACCTACGAGTAAGTAAGCAACAAAACTCTACATGAAGGGTCCACGGAAAGAACATTGTCTAGTCACTTTTCTTTGAAAATGAGTTTAGAATCACAAAATGTAGAGGACGAAATGAACTATTACCTACCACTCAGATTCAGATATAAATCTTCATATAACTTGTATCTTTTCACTCTTAAAAAATCTACACGAAAATTACGTACAAAATGACATGATTCCTAACTTTCAAATCGCGATATCTCAAAAAGTTACTAAAATGTGACAAGTCATGTCATGTTTTTTCAGTAGACCCTTCACATTCTACATCGAAATCCATTTGGGTACCGTCAACTGCTGCAACCAAAGACCTTCATAATAGACGAACAGTCTGTGGAAGCGAGAGCGCAGCCTCTTTATGCACGAATACGAGTGCGACAGTGACAGCGAAAGACGTTGACGTTGTAACCATTTTGAAAGCTATGGTAGCCCACGGTAGCCCACTGGCGACAGCGTCTTTTAGTTTTTATTAAAATATTCAGGATAATTGTATAAACGTGGTGTCAAAACCGTTAAAAACAACAATGGTGGGCTGTGCAGTACCTGATTGCGAAGTCAATCATAGGAATAATCCAAACAATGAGTCATTTCACAGGTAATTATGATCCACACATAGTCATTTTTGAACTCATATTTTCAAGGATTCCTAGGTCCAAGGAATACGTTTAGTGGTCTAATAAGTACGATATATCATGTAGTTTTGTGTTTTATGCATATTTTTAATTTTTATATGTAAAATGAAAAGATGTTGTGTCCGTGAAAATTTCCATTTTTTAGGTAGTGATTGAATGTTTGAATCACACTCATCTATCGATAAGTTATCAAAATGTCGATATTTTTTCATTCCTTCTCATAATTATTTAAACATTATTCCGAGCGATTATAAAACGCAGCTAGGTAAATTGATCGCAGTTTATTAT
Organism: Acleris emargana; assembly: GCA_927399475.2. Taxonomy (NCBI): domain Eukaryota; kingdom Metazoa; phylum Arthropoda; class Insecta; order Lepidoptera; family Tortricidae; genus Acleris; species Acleris emargana. The sequence continues at coordinate 3,823,051 of OV656839.1, read as the reverse complement.
TTATCATTAAATGCAGTGGTCCAGGCTACGACAGGACTTCAAATTTTTTTTTAAATGTTTTTTGTGTATGTTTTAATTAAATCGTGTAGAAAATGCTAAAATAAGCATCTTCTCTTATTTAAGTTTTTTCTCTCAGGTTGATAATTACCGAGATATGGGGGGTCCAAAAGTTAGTAAATTCGGTACCTACAAGGCGTTTGAGAAATTTCGATGGGGTGAAAATTATGTCTGTATAACATTCGGTTTTTATTTATGTATTGTGTAGATAGTACTAAAATAACCATCTTTTGTTGTGTAAACTTTTACCTAAAAGTCCTAAAATCGGGCCCCCTTTGCCCCTATAACCCAACCAAATATACTTACCAACCGTCACCTTTTGGCCACAGGTTTTTTAAAACTTTAGTACAGATCGATAACTTTCAAAATCTCTTAATCTCTAACATTTTAATAAATAAAAAACAAAAACAGTGAATCTCAATATTAATAATATCGCGTTTTTGTGATAAGGTACGGTTATATTAAGAATCATTTCGCGTTGGTATGTTGTACAAAAAAAGTCCAAGTTGTCTCCTACCTGGAGAAACCCAAACTTAATATGTTTAAAAATATTTCATGGTTTTTTAGAAAAAAGGGGGCCGAAAGGTGGTGGTATAGTATATTTTGAGGACCGGCTCACGAAGTCCTTTCATTTGATACCACACATGATAGGTGTCCGAAAAAAAATATAATTCCCATACAACAATAATATTATGTCATTAAGTACTGGCCCATATCAATATTTTGAAGAAATATTTTAACTTAAAGTACCCGTATACCAAAAGGCTACACTGTACATCGATTTGCGGTTTTCAAGCAATATTTGCTTCGTACACCGTCCACTAAAAGTAAAGGTACATTTCAGATTTCCATCATGCCCATATTAAAAGCCTAGAATTTGTGTAAGACTGAAATTTATTAATTATTTACATTAAAAATTGATTGTATGATATGTTTGTGTTACCACACTTACCATGAAAAGAGTATTATTATAGATAATGAAAGAATCTTGTGTTTTATTAGTGAAGAATGCTAGTTTTAAGTTCCACGCAAGATACAAACAAGTCTTATATAAGCGAGTCTTTTTCATCGATATTTTTTCGATATAACGTACGGACATCACTAAAATTACTCACACACTTGTAAAATCACGCACACGTTGACATTTCCGTTTTGGTAACGCGGGAAAAAGGGAGTCTGTTCGTCTATTACGTTAGTTATATAAAGGTCTTTGGCTGCAACTTTGCCAACTAGCTACAACATTACCCGTTTTGTAAAAAAATGATTTTCTACCAAAGCGTTTTCTATTTTTTAGTACTATTAATGGGAGAAATACTATCATTTACCTGGCAACTCATTTCAAAGAAGAAATATCTGGCAACACTGATAGTTTTGAACTCAGTTCAGTTCAGAAGTTTTGGAGACACCGAAAAAACAGATGTCCGTTTTACAAGCTTTGACAGCGACTGAGTTCAAAACTATCAGTGTTGGCAGATATTTCTTCTTTGAAATGGGTTGCCAGGTAAATGATAGTATTTCTCCCATTAATAGTAGTAAAAAATAGATAACGCTTTGGTAGAAAATCAAATTTTTACAAAACGGGTAATGTTGTAGCTAGTTGGCAAAGTTGCAGCAGTTGACGGTATTCTTAAACTTACCCTCTGATTTCAGAAGATGTATCTGTTGTATGAAATTATAATGTATCGTATGTAGTTGTATGAGTATAATGTTTACCTACCACAAAAAACCGGCCAAGTAAGAGTCGGAGTCACGCACGAACGGTTTCGTACCATTATCTATAAAAAATCACGTTTGTTGTATGGGAGCCCCCCTTAAGTATTTATTTTATTCTGTTTTTAGTATTTTTTATTATAGCGGCAACAGTGAAAATTTCAATTGTCTAGCTATCACGGTCCGGGAGATACAGCCTTGTGACAGACTGACATACGGACAGACAGACAGCGAAGTCTTAGTAATAGGGTCCTGTTTTTACCCTTTGGGTACGGAATCTTTAAAACGATCAATGAAAGTTCCGTTATTACTAATACGATACGATAGATACTTCATTCAAATCTCAAATTGTTTTAATAATATATCAAAACAGAATTAAATTGTTTGTTAATTTAAACCATTCTAGGTACAATGTTGATCTTGTTGCTCAAAACCATGCCATGCCATCCTTGTGGGAGGACCTTGTGCAGGGTCCGTCCGGGTTGGTACCACCATCTTATCCATTAACCTACCGCCAAGCAGCAGTGTTCGCATTGTTGTGTTCCGGTTTGGGGATAAGACAGCCGGTGAAATGACTAGCATAGAGGCATTCCATCTTGGTCCTCAGGGTTGGCAGTGCATTTGCAGTCTTGTGAATGCGAATGTCTATGGGTCACAGTTTCCACTTACCATCGGGTGGCCTGTGTGCTCGATTGCCTTCCTATGCCATAAAATAAATAAATAAATAAATAAGTAAAAAAACTCTAATAAACCTTGTCATTATTATATCAAACCTTTTCCCAAAACAAACATAAAACTAACAACCATAAACAGAGAAGGGGATCGCTGGTATTTCCATTCCAGAAAACAACACAATGCCCGCCATTTTCTCGTCGCTGCTGTAACCACTAGTGGTCATACCGCTCCATATATTACTTGTAGGGAAGACGTAAAGGGTGCAACGTCGCTATATTTCTTGATTATCCGACCCAGGGACTCAGCACTCAGGCACTAAGAACTGCAATTACCACGGAGAGCTTTAAGATACCACTATTTCTGGGCTTAGTCAAATACGAAAATAGAAATATAAATTTCCGCGTGGGTAACATTTTGCAGCGCCAGTTCGCTTAGCTCGAACAAAGTGCAGACATTTTTAACCGCATTAAGCTTCAGTTTTGTTATAGTACTTGGTGGATGGTCGGGATATTAGTCAATGGTTTCAAAGGTTTTAGCGGAAATAAGAATGTTGGAATGATTGAGGGGTATAAAAAAAAAAAAAACAGTTGACAATCTCACACAAATTGACCTAGTCCCAATTTAAGCTCTAGGCTTGTATTATGGGTACTAGACAATGATATAATTACTTATATAGAGAAATATATACTTAAATAGTACCCACTTGCAAATGATTAATATTAGCACTTTTAGTCACCGGCGGTGATATCTTGACGAATTCCTGTACAGTGCCAAGCCGTTAAGAAGTCAATCTTGAAAACTACGATTTATAGCCTATTTTTCGGTTTGAGGTTATAATTTTTACTGAAATGACAGGTGTCAGGATTGACTTCATATCGGCCAGGCAATATAGTCAGTCATGTCATGTCAGATCTAGTATCCAATGGTTTTGTAACTATAAGTAGTGTTGAGCAAATAAAAGACACACATTTAGCACCTTAATTAAAACAGGTGAAAAAACTACACAAAAAACCGTGTCAAATCGGATGCCACCCAGTATAAACATGGCGGGCCGCGGTGGTAAATTTTTTTTTTATGTATCTTTAGTAGATAAGTGCGTTGCTTTTGGAACACCTTACAATTCCGAATTACTTTTGAAAGTCTGGGAACAAATTTTCGGTGATTATTCCTCCGTGGTATGTCTGATTTTCATTTTTTTTTTTTTAAACCTATGGCTACATATCGTATTACGGTCTAAATTTGATCCTGATATCTCTAATAGTGTGGGAGGAGTATGCGAAACGAAAATCCGAACCGGGGAAGAATGGAGCATTGCTCCAATAAACATCCATGACTCAGGAACAAATATTCGCGCTCATCACACAAATATCTGCCCTTACCGGGATTTGAACCCAGGACCGCTAGCTTCGTAGGCACGGTCACTACCAACGTCAACAAATTGAATTATGTTTGTAGAAGTGGTTTTCTACAATTAACAACTTTATAATTACTATTGAGATATTAATTATTACCTCTGTTTGTTTTTTTGCCGTCATTTATTTAAATTAATTTTGAAATTTGAACATAATTATTAATTGCCAACTATTAATATATTTCTCGACAGGTCACGCAGCCAGTGTTATGGGGAGCACGCCGCGGGCAGTGTTTAGATTATTACTGTTTGAATAAATTATCTTCATTTTATTTTAATTTAAACACGTTTATTTTTAATATTGATTCATTAATTATGTAATCTACTGTTAAATTTTCTTCATTTTTTTTGTTTTTTTTTTGTTTTGCTTACTCTATCTCTTCCCTCGTCTCCTCTCTTCCCGCATACTCATTCAAAGGAAGAAAAATCGTTTCATAAACGTCCACAAGTGAATATTAAAATAGCTAGGGAGTTAAACTCCAGCTAGAAAAATCAGTTCCCGCTTCAATTTTTAAACTGAGAAAACAATTGAAAATCGAGCTCTCTCCTTTGTTTTTGGCTGGTCAAGCGTTAGGACAGAAACTGATGGACCAAAGTCAATCTTCTCGTCCGAACTTTTAATTTTCCAGGCTAGACTTCAGCGCATGGGACAGAGCCATCAATCTCGAGCCCAATCCAATCCCGTATCTGTTTGTTTGTACGACACTTGTTTGCCCGACATCTAGTTTCGATGGGCAAACTTCATTTTGAGCCGACGGATTTATCCATCCGTGAACGGTTCCATATTAAGTGCCCTTTATGTTGGTTGGTTATTTTGAATTTGGAACGTTACTAACGTTAGTAGGATTATGGACGTAAACGTTGTCACTTTTTATCTCACAGAAAGACATTTTAGAGACAAGTTTAGTATATTTATATTAATCCAATTTAATAATGGATTCAGGGCACTGATGGGGTTGCCTCGCTCGGCTATTGTAGCGCCTCGACTATGTTTGCAGAAGCTCGCACCGATGATTTCTATGCAATTCGTAGGAAAAAAGTTGCATCACTTTTGAGCAGAATACGGGGCAGCTCCAATAAGATCCAACTAGATTCGATTGTCCTATAGTCTTAAGTATGTGTAATTTAGTTAAGTCGAATTTAGAATTTAAGTTTTAAAGTTGTTCCTCTGTACTAACATTAGATGGTAAGATAATAGTGTATACTAACCAGGTTACCCGAAATAAATGTTTTGAATTGAATTGAATTGAATACTAATAGTAGCATACGAGTATGACGTGCTTTCTGAAGGTTTACTTATATCGAGTTGTAATTTTTAAATTAAGGATCCACATTTTAGCTCCTTAGACGTCAGTGGCAACCGTGTTATTTTCATACGTTAAATTCCAAATGTGTGGAAGATAATAATCGTTCGCGCTCCAGGGATTAAAGCAATATTCGAGCATTTTTTTGCATGCGTAATTGGTTGCACTGCGCATGCGCCTCTAACTTAGGCGGTAAATTTAATTTTTTATTTAACCTGTTATGTGTTTTTAATTCAGCCGCCATTACTGTCAAGTAAATAAGAGCTATCAAAACGATGACAATACGGTAACAGGTCAAAAGCGATATGGTTTTAACCATGTTGTACAAACCCTTATTTAACTTTCTGAGTTTAACGATACTGACATGAAGAAGGACAGTATACATACATACATACATACCTTCACGCCTTCATTCCCAGAGTGGGGTAGGCAGAGCTACAGAATTACCAACAACTCTAAAAAACTTGTTGATAACTCTGTAACCACAATTTGCACAATTAGGCTAAGATGTTTACCAGCGTATTAGTGACAGGTTGCAAGCCCATCGCCTAACAGTACTACAAGCCTATATTCCCTTAGTCGCCTCTTACGACATCCACGAGAAGACATGGAGTGGCACTATTCTAACCCGGCAACCACACGGGGCAACGGGGCACAAGGACAGTATAATTATGATTAAATAGTAATAAATACAATTGGGATAGACCAAAACAAATAACTCCCGGTTTTTACCAACGTTCTAGTTCCGAAATTTCAATAATTTTGTATTTGACCCACTGGTTTTGTTTTAATATCTTTATTTATTTCGCAGATATTTTATGGATTACATGATTATTTTTAATTTGGGTTGGCTTTTCCTAATAAATTACTACAATTAAATGACATCTTATTATAAAAAGTGACTGTAATAGTATATTAAAACATACAATTTCAAGCGGGTTTCGCCTAAATCGTGAGATACACCTAGGAGGGCTTCATGCCGAAAACGAAAGTCAAACAAAGGTTAAATATACTTTTGTCGAAATATCCGGAATAGATAAATATTTCAAAAACTTACTAATGCAGAACGGCTTTAAAACCGTATTCCTCGCAAGGGTTTCTAAAAAAGAGTAATTTAAAAAAAAAATACAATCCCAATTATTTATGGCATTGACATTCATAAAAGAAAATTGAATACATCTGCCATTTTTAGTAACGAGTGGTGAAAAAAAATATGATGCTGCCGTGTACCGAATTTTGATTTCGATTAAGCTGCATTTAACTGTAATCATTTTACCGATTTTTTTTTAATTGTACCAGTTAATACATACCTAAACACCTGCCAAATTAAAGCAGAGCACCCTGTGTGTAGAATTTAGTCATATTGACGTCATCGGCATGTACAGTTCGACCCCGACTAATTGCTATACCTGTCTCAAAATGTAACTGGGGGTTATTACGACGTAACTATGCAGTCCATTTTACGGCGAGCGAAAAGGACAGAGATATAGCAGTTATGTAGCTCCGTCCCTTTCTCTCAGCGTAAACAGAACTGCAAAACTACGTCATAATATCCCTCCTGCCATAGAAAAGACACCAGATTTACACCAGCATCTGACATGTAGACTTTCACTTTCCCAACACCAAATCCCTCTGTGAAGCTACTTTTGATAAATTATTCACACACGATGTAGGAACTTTCGGTCGAATTCCGCAGGGCGGGCGAATTTATAGGACACCTTCTGTTTCAATTTGCGAGGGAGTGGATTGTTCCACACGGACGTCTCTGAGGAGAGGAGTTTCGAAGAATTTCCGACCTTAACTTAAGTTTGATTCCGTCAAAGGCTATTGACCGACTGTGGATTTGGTTTGGTTTCCCAGTATAGTGGCAACTAATTGAATCGATAGGTGAATGATACAAATGTTGGCATTGCAACTAGCAATTCAACAACAAGCGAGCTTTAAAACCCTAACCCGTGTTTTAATATTTCCGTCTTTACATAAAAGCCTTTACAAGCCAGTAAGTACATTTAAAGATTTGTTTGAGATATCACCATTTTATCTTTTAGCAGTATTTTGGTGTCGCTGTTGTAAAGTTACTATTTCTTACTTTTAGTCCTAAACTCTTTATTGTACTAAAAAATACATTATAATAATAATTATACAACTCTACCATGGCAACGCTCATTATTAAATTGTTTTCACGCTTCGGTTACACTATTTAAAGGTCACAATTAACGATAAAAATATTAGCAGTTTATAGAGAACGCGAGTAAAAAAAAAACGTTGTAATGTCTTTCAATACATTTTAGTGAACCGTAAGTTTTTACACCCTCTTCGAAATCATCAATATAATTTCTGAAAACGTCAAGAACCAATAAGATCAAGAAATATGCAACGAACTATCAATATTTCATAACTTCATTTCCGTATGTTAATAACAACTTTCTTTCTCCCATAAAACATGAACTAACTGGCACCTTTTATCAACGCCAAGCTCCTGACCTGGTCATTATTCATACGAACCACGAGCTTCCATAATTACAAATTCCAAGAAAAACTGATTCTATATTTCATTTACTTACCAAGAAATTCCAACGGGAAAATGTTGTAATATTACTTGGCAATGGGTATTGTTAGTCGGGCCAACAAATTGGATTAAATTTATTTAGTCCCCCCCCTCAAATTGAACTAATTGGTTAGTTGATGGGGGGCGATAAATTTTAAATAACTGAAAGGGCCGATTTAACACTTTCAGCAACGGATTCCTAATTTACTCGTTGTGAGGCATCATTAGTGTAACGACGAAGTAACTGACCGGAGCTGTTTTTGCTGAGCGTTGATTCGTTTAGAAGTTTTGTGGTAAGTATTTACACATAGAGAGAATAAAGTAATACGAACTTTATTTGTTTTTGGTATCATTATTTTTATTATATTCCATTTGATGTTACTAACATTGAAGTTTAAAAAAAAAAAAAATTTTACTTTTTCTTTTTACGTCCATTCAGATTGTAGTTTTCTGTTCGTAATTTTGCCATTTATTTTGTGTTTGCCATGTCATGGGCAATGTTGCTTTTGTAATTATTTACTTAATCACCTTGCTACAAGTATGTATGTCTAAATTTAAGTATGTGGAAAGGTGGTAAGGAGGCCTCTGCCCAGAAATGGGACATTCCGAGCTAGCAAAAAAAAAGGTATATACCTACATAATTATCCACACTCACAGTACAAGACAAGGTTTTTGTTTGGGATAAGGTCGATTTGTATTACATTTTTTATTAGCTGTTAAGTAAGCTATCAACTTGAAATTTGGCAAAGTTATACTAGCTTGCCTGCATCTGTTTTCTATTTTTTAGTAAAAATATAAGGTGTCATGCAAAAGGGCTTAGTCTGCACATTAAAAAAAAAAAAAAAACTTTCCGTGACATACTTTTTGTTTAATAGCCAAAAAATTATCCCCCTTATCTCCGAAGTTTGTGGACCAAAAACTCTGTAAAAATCTTTATTCAAAGATAATTACTTACATTTTACGGGAAAAATAATGGATAAATTATCAAAAAACTTCAAAAACCTGTATCTAATTTTAGGCTAGTCTAATCGGACCTTATTGTTTAGCTCATAAAGTTCATAATAAAATAAGTATTTTCTTTTGCGTTTTCCAACTATATTATCTTAAATCCCTGGATCCCTTTAAAGGAACCCTCAGTGCGCGAGTCCGAATCGCATTTTACCGGGTTTTTTAATTATTTGACCTTGCTTTAAATAATATCCACTGATAAAAACTGCCGATCAAATAAAGTCGAAATACATTCCAAATTTGTATTCTTTCACTTGACTGGTTCAATCCGGAAAAATATAACACTTAGTTTATTTACACATACATACATACATACCTTCACGCCTGTAATCCCGGAGTGGGGTAGGCAGAGCTACAGAATTACCTACAACTTTAAAAACTTGTTGATAATTCTGTAACCTGATTCTGCACAAATAGGCTAAGATGTTTACCAGCGTATTAGTGACAGGTTGCAAGCCCATCGCCTAATAGTACTACAAGCCTTTATTCCCCTACGGCCGAACCCTATATTCAAACCGAGGATAGATAAGGCTTACTTCGGGTTAAAATTTGACATTTGCCCATACAAAATGTGTCAAATTTTAATCCGAAGTAAGCCTATCTGTCCGCGGATTGAATATAGGGTTTGGCCGTTAGTCGCCTCTTACGATATCCACGGGAAGACATGGAGTGGCACTATTCTAACTCGGCAACCACACGGGGTTAGTTTATTTGAGAGTCGTAATAACGGTCTTCCTGGCTACAATCACGGATGTCCAATTGCAAATTGACGTTGATAACTCTAGGTAGTATTCCTTAAATACTTTATAATGGAGAGCATACTCGCTCTTTGAAGTCATCACTATCAATCATAAAGTTGATAATTTAAAGGCAACTATCATGGACTCTGGGCGTGAAAAATATTAATATAAATAAGCGTTAGTGATTGCGATGGTATTGGCGTTATACTTAGGATAGATTGAAATAGATCGGTGGTACCAGTATTACAATGTAGGTACCAGTTTTTTTAGTTTTTTTTTTTTACCTGGATTACTTACAGTAAAATTCATTATAGGTAATGGAGAATATTTGCAGAGCTTGAGTGTTTGGGCCTGATCAGCTGCTGCACCTGCCCGATTACGGGTTGACTGGAAGTGGGAAAGGGCGAATGTGTCAACACACGTCGCGTCCCATACCAGCCCTACCCAGTTTCTACGGCACCAATGTAGCTCCGTCTGGCCGTTTGCCCTTTGTATGCATTTCTTGACCATTCACCTGTTTATTGATATTTACCTTCGTTTAAGATTTGTTCCGTAATTTGTTTACCATATTTTATAACTCGTCTTAATTATTGTAAATGCAGTAAAAGACTTTTAGCGATAAAAAATTACAATAACTCGATAATTTAAATCCGTAATAATCCTTTGAAAACGGCCTTTTATTTTATAATCGTCTTAAACCGGATTAGTAGGAGTTTTAATGTTTATATTTTAATTGACTGTCCAATATTATTATCATACAATTTAATTTGTATCGACTCATTTTATTACTTGTTGACAATTTCAACCATCCATTCTTTTCCATTCTTGCCTGTTCCCAGCCTTCTCTTTAACACACTGATACGGCACGACGCCTACTTTTTCTTTTAATTGGTCTAGGTAAGTTCTTCTTGGTCTTCCTCTTTTCCTTTTTACTTCTATTTTTCCTTAGATCATCATCTTAATGTACTTGTCGTGCTGTAACAGGTGACCAAACATCTTTCCTAGTCTATTATTTACTGTCTGCAATAGGCGTCTCTTTTTCTTCATTATGCCTAGTACTTCCTCATTCGTCTTCTTTTCTATCTAGCCAATATAATATTTTCTTGTCAATTTTAGTCATATTAATATGTATTGTTTATTTTTACTTTTATTGGTTAGGACAGTAAACAGGGCCTACTGAATTAAAGTACTCGCAGTTACTGCTGCCTAAGTAGCTCATTAGCAACACCAGTAGCAAAGAGACTTCAATGAAATTTAATACTTGACACTCATCTCTTAAAATGCTCTAGGCTTAGTATTGTTTACACCAGATATTACTTAGTTAGCAAAAAAATATCTTACACAGTTTCAAGGCACCTATCAATGCCAATATAATTTTGATAAATGAAAAAATGATTTTCGCTGACATTCTAATAACATTCAGATTTAGATATAGAGTGACGCTCGGTTTTCCAGGCTCTTACAATAAAGCATACAGTTCCGAGTTATAAAGCATACAATTACGATTAATTTGTTTAAACACTGTCCCCAATAATAAAACTATAGTGTGAACAGTTTGGACAATTAAATTGCTGAACTTGCTTACAACATTAACATTTGAAATGACATTGGCAAAATTCTACTTGCTATATACTATAGCCAGTTTGAAGTGTTTTTTGGCTAACCTGACCATAAATATCAACATCGTTTCAGTATTTTACGGTTTGCCATAGCTCAGCTCCTATCACTTTTCATAATAAAAACTACAGTCAAGTGTACAATACATTATATCAACACAATGTTGCAATAATATGTACGTATTTTTGACACTTTGCGGTGTATACATATTGTTGCCTTCTACTGTACGTACTTCGAGTATGCAAACGTGCACTTAACTTTGTCAACGAGTGTGGGATTCATATCCGTTGATTAGTTATAGTTTTTTAGGCTTCCGTAGTCAAACTACTTACTTGTGTGTGTTAACTTGTGGGAGGACCTTGTGAAGGGTCCGTCCGGGTTGGTACCACCATCTTATCCATTAATCTACCGCCAAACAGCAGAGTTCGCATTGTTGTGTTCCGGTTTGGGGATAAGACAGCCGGTGAAATGACTAGCATAGAGGCATTTCATCTTAGTCCTCAGGGTTGGCAGTGCATTTGCAGTCTTGTGAATGCGAATGTCTATGGGTCACAGTTTCCACTTACCATCAGGTGGCCTGTGTGCTCGTTTGCCTTCCCGTGCCATAAAAAAAATAACTAGGTCCCTTTATAGTTTTGCCATGTCCGTCCGTCCGTCGGTCTGTTAGTCCATCCGTCCGTCCCAAGCCTAGCTCAGAGACTCTTAGTACCTACTAGAACGCTGTAATTTGGCATGAATGTACATATTAGCCACGCCAACAATGTGGTTGAATAAAATCTGGAACATATTTTTTCCATACTTTCTTTCCATTTGAAGCCACCACCTAAAGCATCATTAAAACATATACGTACCAAAAAACATCAGCGCTTTGACCAACACTGCAGAACCAAACAGTAGGTCTAAGTACGGTATTCATACGACCTAACTCTCTTTTTTTTCATGTCGTACGCATCTGCAACTAAAGCAAAACCATTTCAGAACTAAAAAGCAGTACGATTTTCTGGTTTCCATACTGCCTGCCACACTTCCTTTTTATTCCATGTATGCACCTAGAGCAAAATCAAAGCGAGCCTAACCCGGCCCAGTGATAAATGCCGCGTATGAATGGCCGGCCTGGGATAATAATTTATCGCACTATCTCTCGAGTCCACTCCGCCCGATGATCCGGGTAACATATCGCCACTGCGATACCGGACTATGACGTCGTTTACTAAAGGGCACTGGGTTTTGAAATTGAAGTGTAGTGGCGTTATGTGGTCCTGGTATATGTACTGTTTTTGTACAAGTTTATAAGTCGTCGCTTCGTCTCAGCAGTGCAGTGGTCTCCCTTTGGGAAGCATTGGTTAGAGTTTTAAACGTATAAAAACGCCCGTTCAGCCTGCTCTCGGCTTTAAGCATATTTTATTTACTTATCTGCAAAACATAACGCATGTACCACGCACCTAAAGGCAGCTATAAATTCACCTAGGTTACCTACAACGTTACTTCAAAGATGAGTTTTTTTTTACATAAAACTTTAAAGTAATAAAAGAAGCATTAGTTCTACAGATATTTTCCTAAAGTTAAACGTCCGGTTTTATAATATTTTTTCTTTCTTTCTTTTATGGCATATGAAGGCAAACGAGCGCACAGGCCACCTGATGGTAAGTGGAAACTGTGACCCATAGACATTCGCATTCACAAGACTGGAAATGCTCTGCCAACCCTGAGGACTAAGATGGAATGCCTCTATGCTAGTCATTTCACCGGCTGTCTTGTCCCCAAACCGTAACACAACAATGCAAACACTGCTGCTTGGTGGTAGGTTTATGAATAAGACGGTGGTACCAACCCGGACGGATCCTGCACAATGAACCGCTTATATTTCACCAATGAACGACTTAATCGTCATTAACTGCCTCTACATTGCTAAGGTCATGAGTTAATCAACCAGAAGTGCCAAAACTACACCTGAAAACTAACAGTTATTGGCTTTATTTAGTTAAGAATTACCTAATGACCAAATTAGTTGACTACATAGTAAATGAACAATGGCCTTTCAAAGTGTCACTATAGTAACAATGTATCTATAGTTGAACCCTTTGTAAAGGTCAACATTATAAGGTCAATAGCTCATTAAAATCCCGCCGTAAACCTGAGCTACTGTTAGTAAACATGTTATATGGGACAAGTTAATTCAACGATATTATCAAGTAACCGCCTCGTAGGTAAATTTGGTTGATGTAACCTTGTTGTTGTTAGCATCCAGAACTTAATATAAAACCATTAGTATAACAAAATTGAACGTTTAAATATGGACGACATGTTTTAATATTCTTTCGTATACATAAAGTCCTTTTATAGACGATTTCTTTTTGCCGTGTGGTTGCCGGTTTGAATTGTGATTTGTGTTCCCGTGGAAGTCGTCTGTCGGAAGGCGACTAAGGAAATAAAGGCTTGTAGTATTGTTAGGCAATGGGCTTGCAACCTGTCACTTATCACAATATCACACTGTTAAACATCTTAGCCTATTTGTGCAAATTGTGGTTACAGAATAATCAAAAAGTTTTTAGAGTGGTTGGCAATTCTGTCGCTCTGCCTACCCTACTTTGGGAATGAAGGCGTGAAAGTATGTTTGTATGTAGGTCTATAAGTATACGAAGGAACTTCACAAAACATCTCAAAATTTAAACAACATTATGTAGTACAATATTTTTAGATATTTATTTATTTAATAGGATCACTAACATCAGATACAGCTTTCTTAATCGTCGTATCTACAATTACAGCAATATAAAAAAAAAAACGATAGGTTAAATACGTTTAAATGTCTAGAAGGTGCGTCAACACTTATCTACAAGTTTTTTCTTAAATGTTCAGAAGCTGTAATGGTCAATGTCTAGGTTTTCAGATCGCCTAGCAAGAGCGTTAAAAAGAGACGCGACATTTAAGGTAGTGGCGAGTTTGCGCCAAGATTAGTTCTGCAGAAATGATCGTTACACAGTGAGCACGAGCCGTGCAGGCACTTTAAACGAGAACATACTTACTAAATTGGGACAGTCAACTCTATTGTTAAGTATTTTATACATGAAAGTCATATCTAAAGTGTCATTATTAAAGTTTATATTTGTACAGTTGCTATCATAATTAGGGGTGTATATTGTTTGGTCTTAAATTGTTTAGTATATTTAAGTTTCACCACAAAGAAAAATGGAAACCAACGTTTCGTCGGATGATTTAAATGTCGAAAATTGTTTGATCGAAATTCTTTTGCATATGGTTTGAAAGAAAGTTTTATCATACACGTGAAAGTAAACATTCACGTGTTATTGGTTAGGAATATTTCTAAATCCATGTTATAAAAGGCACTTCTAATCACGTATCTATAACCTAATACATAGCGAACACCAGCACAGCACTATCAACGGTTTTGCCGCGCGATCAACATTAATCTAATGTTCTGCGTCCATTGCATAAATTTAATTACACATTCACTGCCATCATGGTAGCCATAGTTTAATTTTCAAACTGTTTCACAGTTTCAAAAACCATGATTTTTTCTGGTAGCTATTAACTTTTCAAAATCATTAAGGAGATATAGTTAACTATAACAATCTAGGAAAGTTAAGCGGTTTCAGAATAAAGTTATGAAAATTGGGATATACTAAACAGGTGGTAATTGAAATCCAACCTTGACAAAAGATAAAATATAAAAGAAGTTAGTTCAGTAAGTAGTCCGCACGGGGTTTTTACACGTCAAAAATCGCAAGAGACCACTGCTGAGAAGAAACGCCGCAAGAAACTCAGCAGTCAGTCGTTTTTAAATATTGCTTATATAATAAATAAAATCGTCCTCGGCAAGACGTTAAACTGTCGTGCACCGTTTTAGGTGTAACTGGCCAACACGGAGCGCTCTGACAAAATGTTGGTGCGGTCTGGTTGGGACAGCTGGTGCCAGGACGGGGTATCAGCTCAGGGCGGCGGCGGAAGATCGTCTCGCACGTCAACGACGGCGCTCACGAGCCGAGTTAGTAGGCTTACTGTTCACCCACCAACCCGCACTAGACGAGCGTGGTGGGTTTATCGTCTAATCCCTTCCACATCATGAAACGTAAACCTAAAACACGGCTCCTAGTGCCCGGCGGCTCTGGCGGCGCTGCTGATGACGATGGGCAGTCTTCACGCGGAGTATGGGGTGCGAAGAATCCCCGGGCGTTGTTACCGAATCGTCAAACGACAAAAGCTAACGTTAGAAAGGACACCGATAAAAACCTTAACATATTAACATACAATGTTCGGACTCTGAGAACAGACAAACGTCTCTTAGAATTAGAAAATGCACTAAACACCATCAAATGGGATATTGTAGGCCTGTCTGAAGTGAGAAGAGAAGGAGAAAAGATTATTGAGCGAGAGGAAAATATATTTTTCCACCACGGACTAGAAGGTGGTCTACATGGAGTAGGTTTCATGGTCGCTAAACGCTGGAAAGATAATATAATAGAGTTCGCTGCCTACTCCGAGCGAATTGCTGTGCTCAAGTTCCGTATTATTGAAAAGGAAACCCTCAACATCGTTCAAGTTTACGCCCCCACTTCTTCGCACTCAGACGACGAAGTAGAGGAGTTTTACGACTTATTGAACAAAGCTTGCGTTGACCACCGTAGTACTTGGAACATAGTACTCGGAGACTTCAACGCCAAGGTCGGGACAAAGGAGGACCTGGATAACGGTCTTATTCTTGGACCACATGGGATAGGAATCCGCAATGAACGTGGCCCTCGCCTTATTCAGTTTGCTTTTGGACATAACCTTTGTTTGTGTAACACCTTCTACTACAAAAAACCACAACGGCGTTGGACGTGGATTTCTCCTAGTGGTGAAACCAAGAACGAAATAGATTATGTTTTAACTACAACTTCAGACCGACAAATAGTTAAGAACATAGAAGTAATAAATAGACTGGAATACAGCTCAGATCACAGACCTGTCCGAATAAAATTATCCTTCAATACAAAAGTATATCGACAGCAAAAAATACTTTGCAAAATAAGAAAGCTTGATAAAACCTCTCTAATATTAAACAAGGACCAATTTAACTTAGAATTAAAAAACGCATTTAGTATTTTAAAAACTGATTCCAACCAAAGCAGTACAAATGGAGTAGAAGAGGAAAATACAAAACTTTAAAAATCAGAAACCTAAATTGAGAAAATTATCTACGAACAGTCTTAATTTGATAAAACAAAGAGAAACACATCGATCGAACGTCACAAGTGATGTATACAGGCAAATAGACAGACGTGTTAAACGCAGCATTAGAGCCGATATTAGACATTATAATAACAATTTAATTCAGGTAGCATTAGAAAAGAATCGATCATTGAAATCAGCAAAACAAGGAATAAATAAAAGTAAGACATGGATATCATGTTTGCGAAATGAGAGAGGCGTGAAACAAGGCAACCGGGATAACATTTTGAAAATCTGCATAAAGTATTATAAAAATATTTACAGTGATTCTGATAACAGTAGAACAACCAGATCCATACCCCAATCTTCACCAGGCTACATCTGTGCTGATGGCGTCCCGCCCATAACTGGCTATGAGGTACATGTTGCACTCTCTAAGATGAGGTACGGCAAGAGTCCTGGCGAAGATGGTATCACGGCAGAGGCACTAAAAATAGGCGAATCTACACTTCTACCGCACGTTACCAACCTTTTTAATTGTATTTTAAAATCCGGTACATTTCCAGATAAGTTTTGTCACTCTAATATTATATTATTACATAAAAAAGTTGACAAAACAGACATTAACAACTACCGACCAATAAGCATTATTTCTCACATATATAAGGCTTTTATAAAAGTTATAGAGGGTCGCATTTCTGGCCAACTGGATAGCCACCAACCACCTGAACAGGCTGGTTTTAGACCCGGACTTTCTACTACTGACCATCTGCAAACCCTAAATCAAGTCTTAGAGAAGCACCATGAGTTTAATATTCCACTATATCTGGGCTTTGTGGATTACTCTAAGGCTTTTGATAGCATCACTCACCCAGCAATATTTGCTGCTTTACACGACCAAGGCTTAGAACCAACCTATATCCATCTCATCCGTAAAATTTATAACTCCAGTACCGCATGTGTCAAGCTCCAGTCTCCCGGACTTTCGTTTAATGTAGAGAAAGGGGTCAAGCAAGGTGATCCGCTGTCGCCTAAACTCTTCACCAGTACTCTTGAACAAGTTTTCAGAAAGCTAGCAGCTGGATGGGATGGAAAGGGCATCAGTGTTGGCGAAAAGCGATTAACAAATCTGCGATTCGCCGATGACATTGTCCTTTTCTCATCCTCAGCAATGGAGCTAGGGCTCATGCTACAAGACCTAAGCAGGGCAAGCCTTGAGGTTGGATTGGTGATGAATATGTCAAAGACTAAGCTCATGACAAACAGCACTGAAAGTAGGATTGAAGTGGATGGTGGAAGAATGGAATATGTCCATGAGTATATTTACCTCGGTCAAATAGTCTCCTTTCAGGCTCGACAGGACAAGGAGATCGCAAGACGTACCGAAAATGCCTGGAGGAGCTATTGGGCTATGAAGGAATATATGAAGGGGACCCTTCCTATGGACCTAGGACATGTGCATTCTTCCAATCCTCACCTATGGAGCACAGACTTGGTCTTTGACTAACGTTCAGAAATCTGCCCTCAAGGTTTGCCAAAGAGCAATGGAGCGTAGTATTTTGGGTGTCAAATTGACAGATCGCATCAGAAATACTGTCATACGCTCCAAAACCCAAATTGCTGACGTAGCCTTAACAGCTGCCACCCTCAAGTGGAACTGGGCCGGACATATCTGCCGCATGCCTGATGACCTTTGGGCAAAAATAACAACAAATTGGATACCGCAAGATCGGACACGACGACGTGGCAGACCCCGGCGCAGATGGCCAGATGAGCTTGATGCCTTTCAGCACGATTGGCGGGAGATTGCCCATAACCGAATTACGTGGAAGGGTGAGAAGGAGGCCTTTGCCCAGCAGTAGGACATTCCGGGCTAATAATAATAATAATAATAATAATAATAAACTTAACCTAGCATTATATAAAATAATGAATTTCACATAAAACAAAAAAAAACATATATTCATGCGTAGTTGAGCAGGAAAATATGTCAAAACTCACAAGAACTAATAAGTAGTAGAAATAAAAAATAAAAATATAAAAATTTTAGAAATATGACTTTGCAAGACCACTTGCGATTGGTAAGTACCTAACCCTATCAAATAGCAATTAAATGCATCTTTAGCACGCCAATCGTGTCACTACTGGTTTGGAACATATCTAAATCCAAGCTAACAAAGGCACTTCTAATCCACGTGTAAAGACATACAAATAATAATAATAAAATAATAAACTTAACCTAGCATTATATAAAATAATGAATTTCACATAAAACAAAAAAAAACATATATTCATGCGTAGTTGAGCAGGAAAATATGTCAAAACTCACAAGAACTAATAAGTAGTAGAAATAAAAAATAAAAATATAGAAATTTTAGAAATTATACTTACCTATGACTTTGCAAGACCACTTGCGATTGGTAAGTACCTAACCCTATCAAATAGCAATTAAATGCATCTTTAGCACGCCAATCGTGTCACTACTGGTTTGGAACATATCTAAATCCAAGCTAACAAAGGCACTTCTAATCCACGTGTCGGCACATAGCGGCCATTGCTGTAACCTAATTTTCAGTGTCCATTGCAGAGGTTTCATTATGCATTCACGCAAGTTCGAAGTTTGATTTTCCAACTGTTTTATTTGTCCGAAAATTCATTATCATATTTTTCAGAATTCTATAACTTCTAAAAATGTTTAAAGAGATTACTATATATACAGAACCTAGAGGTTCGATTAGGTTAGGTTTGTTTTATAACAATAAAGAGTGTTAAACAATTGCATAAAAATACGATTTTTCAATCTTTTTAAAATTCAGACATAAAGGCCTAAAACACAACACTATTAACGCTTTTGCAGGGCAATCAATATTAATCTGATTTTTTGTGTCAATTAGAGGTTTAGGTAACATTCACAGCCATCAAATGCTATTCTATCGCATGTCAAAAGTCTCGTTTTCCAACTTTTTCATTTGTCCGAAAACTCATTAGTTTGATTTTTATTTCGACACTTATTAACTTTTCAAAATTTATTCTCATTTATAAGAAACCAGTAAAGTTAAGCTGCTTGAAAAAAAAACTTATAAAAACTAGGATATTTTTTTACGATTACGTACTGAAATTCTACCTCGAGATAGGTAACCCCATCAAATAGCTGTTGAAAGCAATTTCAACACGCCAACGTGTGACTGGTTCGGAACATATCTAAATCCAAGCTACCAAAGGCACTTCTAATCACTAGCAAGCACTATCAACGCTTTTGCCACGAGAGCGATCACCATTAATCTAATTTTCTGTGTCCAAGGAAGATTTATTGCCCTGCAAACTTTGCACCAAATGGCGCTAAAGTTATTATTAACAATTACTTTGATGATTGCGCGTTGAACAATGTCAGCATTAGTGCGAGTGGTTCTTGATGCATGGTGGAACACTGATTGATTATAGGGTATAATATTAATTAATTAAAATAACCTTTACTTTTTTTCCATTTATACTGATGTAGTAAGAACAAATTGTTTAATCAAAAATTAAGGCTCTGTCAACCCGACTCAAAGACACCTCCGGAGATCCTAGAGCTGGTGCTTACCTTTCTCAAAGGATTGGGCTAGCTATCTAGAGAAGTAATGCAGCCAGTGTCATAGAGACCATGCCGCGAGCGGACCTGCTAGAAGGGGTGTTCTTTTTATAGTGGTGATTATTATTTACATTTAATATTTGATTAGATTAGTAGATTTTAATTTGAGTATCTTAGTTTTATTGTAATTTAAATAAGTTTAGTTTTACTTTTAATTGTAGTAAACTTGCAATCAAAATTTCTTGCGTGATGTGAATTGAAAACCAGCGTCAAGGCAAGTAAGCCTGACACCATGCTGAGTGGCAACCTTTCCGGTGTTAATTTTAGATTAAGAACTCTAAGTTTGTATTACTCTACTTTTTTTAAATATTTTTGTTGTTGTATATGTTAATTTTATTTTAGCACTGAATAAACGATTTCTATTCCATTCTAGTTATTCTATTCTAATTGGGCTCGGTTTTAATAAGTGGGTTAGATGAAGTATGTAAATAATTTCGACTACACATTGACCTAGTTGGTAGTGACTCTGCCTACAAAGCTAGCGGTCCCGGGTTCAAATCCCGGTAATTGATGATATTAGTTTTATGAACGTGAGTACTTGTTCCTGAGTCTTGAATTTTTTCTATGTATTTCTCTACATAACTAAGTTTATCGTTGTCTATAGAACAAGCTCTGCTAAGCTTTTGATTAGGTCAGATGTGACACTGTCCATTGATAAAAAAAAGATTTTAACTTTCGTTCTAACAGAGTACTTTTCTTTCGATAGCATATCATGTTTGAATAACATAGCAAAAAGCATGCTTTAAAAACCTGACTGTTGCGAACCAACTTTAAACTGTTATAAATCCTAAATGATAATTTAAAATGAAAAATGATAAATGAAACCTTGAAATGATTTTTAAATACCTATTCAATGATACCCCACTTGTCAAAATTCGTCGACTTTTTCTTTTTTCCTTTTTACAAAATGGCATCTGGTTGCCGCCATATTGTTTTTTACTACTGTGATATCTTTAATCACACTCACAAGATTAAGATAAATCGATTAACATAAGAATCATCGAAATCGTATCACGCGTTTAGTTTCTAAAGCGCCACAAAGAAAAAAACGTAATTATAATAAAGGCTGATAAACACATAACCCTCCTCCTTCAGCAGTCGGGTATAAAAGGCATAAAACTAAAAAAAATAACTTATACCTTTCGTTAAACAGCAGTGTGTAGTGATGTGCAAGTTGCGGAAAGTTTCCAAAAAGTTGGAAAAGTTGCATGAAGTTTCCGGAAACTTTCACAAGAAATATAGGAGATTTAAATTTAAGAAACGGAAAGTTTCAATCCCCAAACACAATTGTGAGAAGTTTCCGAAATTTTCCTACATGAAATGTTCCGCAATTTTGGGAAGTTTCCTTTGGCACATCAGTAGCAGTGTGCCCATCGTTGTATTTCAAGTATAGTGCTAAAACATAACGTAAAATAAAACCACGAACTTGACAATCGATATACTCTAATCTTCTAACTAGCTGTTGCCCGCGACTTCGTCTGCGCAAAAAATTAAAACATAGCTTATGTTACTCAGCAATAATGTAGCATTCTAATGGTGAAAGAATTACTGAAATCGGATTGGTAGTTTTTGAGGTAATTAAAAAACATTACAAACACAACACACACACACAAAAATACAATTTTTACATCTTTATGATATTAGTGTACCTAGATGTAGATTGTAATGAGTTTAACATTGTTTGTAATATAAAGTTATTTGGCTACCGTTTCATTGTATTACGAAATACTGGTTCGATAATTCTTTGAACCGAACCGACCTAGATATTCAGTGACATAATTATTCAGACTGAATAAATGAACATTCCTCAGTGACGTTGGCCATAATTTATACTGGACGTTGAGGCTTGGATATTACTTGGAAAGCGAATACAAATTCTATAAAATGATTATACAGCGCTCTGCGGTTTTGCCCATAGTTCTACAAATTGACCGCTGGGAAATACCCTTTATTCACTGACTTTATGCTTTACTTGAACATTATTATTTTTAAGTGGGTTACTTGTTAAATAGTGATTGAGTTACATTGTATTTTAGTACTTTTTTGGACGACATTAGCTCACCAGGGGGTTTTTATGACATGGCTAAGGTTAGGACTTGGTGGCATACCGTGGTTCTAAAATCCATGGAGTCGCTATTTTCCAATTATTATAAATATACGACTTTGATTTTGGTCTTCAGTAGGTATGTCGTATTACAAAATAAACTAAATAAATTTTTAGAAAATTTTCGTTTTCCCGGGGAGAATTTTCACTAGATTTCAGTTCAGTACAATGGTCTGAAGCTATGGTTTCAGTTTTCGGTGAGCCGTCCCTTACACCCCGTATATATACCAATACAGGGTGTAAGGGACGGCTCACCGAAAACTGAAAGCAACGAGAAATTTTTTGTTTTCCCGGGAAAATTTCCACTGGATTTGAGTTCAGTACAATGGTCTGAAGCTATGGTTTCAGTTTTCGGTGAGCCGTCCCTTACACCCTGTATATGTAGGTATACTCTTTTTCTAATGTTTGTGTCTGTTTTTTTTGCCCAATAAAGAAAAAAAAAAAAAACAATGTGTCGTGTCTTATTAAGTTGTTGTGTCTATAGACATAGATTAGGCGATCTAGTTTTTGCGTTGTTTTTGCGACTTGGTACGGTACCCCTAACATGAGTTACAAATTACCGTACTCGCTAGTGACTCGAATGTTCTGTCCCTCGCAGACCTCGTAGTATTCTTATAGAGTGCGTTTTCTCTTTTGAACCATTCCTTTAATTTACAAAAGGTAGCTCATGGCGTTCTTCGTTTTAACTTATAATTTTATGAAAATAACATACCGTAAAATGTGCCTACTTTGCTCCCCCATGGGTAACTATGCTCCATAGTGACTTTTTTGTATGTTACTTATAAGACACGGCCGATGACAAATTTTCTAAAAATAATTGATGTATACATCCAGCTGCGCAGTCAATGAAAGCACTAGAATGATTTACAATACAGAATACCTCAATATAACGATGGAGCAAGATTACCCGTGGAGGAGCAAAGTATTTTACGGTATTTGTATTTGTGTATTTATGTGAGCGAGGCAATACAATTAAGACAAAAAAAACCTGCATCTAAAAAATAACTAAAAATGAACCCTTTTTTCTACTTTTAGATTTTAGCTGTATGCAAAAACATCACGTACGCCTTTAAAATGGCGCCTTAAACAAAAAAGTTTTTTGTTTCTCATCCGAAAACTACGCCGCAATTAAAATAGAACTTGTTTCTTTGTTTTGCTCCAATTCTAACCATTAATTTTCTTTGTCCAGGAAAGATTTATTGCCTTACAAAGTTTCCACTTAGCGCCATTTGGCACCTTTTACGCGGAGTGGTTCCTGTGGGAACCACTTCTGAGATGTCTCTCGCTAGGACATTTTTAAGCAAACTGAAATTTTAAGAAGTGTAACAAAAAGCAAGCTTATAACCGACTGCATATTTCGATACTGTATACACTATTTTTGTCAAAATGTCATTCGTAAAATATAAAAGCTGGATTACAAGACTCCACCTGAGCTGAATAATTTATTTATAAAAATCTTTTACATTTCTTCTTTTTTTAGGGTTTCGTAAATAAGGAATCCTTATGGTGAGACTTCGTTGTCCATGTGTCTGTCTGTATGTCACAGCAGGTTTCTCGGCCACTACAAAAGCTATCAACATGAAATTTGGCATAGTTGTACAACTTGCTCGCCCGCATCTTTTTTTTTATAAATAATTGAAGAAGGGACTAGAAGGGGGGGTTAAAAAACTGCACATTTCAATTTTTTAATTTTTATTTTTGATTTATAGCCAAAATGTGCAAAATATGACCGTTCCCCTAAGTTTTTTATCAAAAAATCTAGATTTTTATGGTCAAAATACGTATTGTTAATAATATACAGTTTTTGAGAAAAAATATGTAACTGTGAAAATCTATTTTAAATTTAGGCTTGTCGAAATGGTCCTTATTGCATAGAAAATAAAGTTCATAACATAATGAGTATTTTCTTTTGCGGTTAGCAAGCATATTATCTTAAATAAGAAAATCTCGGTGCGCGAGTTCGACTTGTCCTAGACTGGTTTTTTATCATCAAAGGTAAAAAATAGTTTTTTTTACATAAATCGCAACATTAACAGCTTATAGGTACTTAACATAAATGTAAGATCTTCTATCAAATTTACATAGAAAGAGATAGGTCAGGAGATTAGGTCAATTCGTTAAGAACGGGCCATAAATAACTATTTGTACCCAAATTAAATGATTTTCAAAAACCAGCAATGTAGGTTAACAATTATATTAAAAATATCTGATAAATACTTTTCTAAATCTGGATCTCAATCAATTAAGAAAAAAAATGAAGAGAACCTCAATCCTTAACAATAATTTTAAAAAGGTCAAAAAGGCGCTTATTATCAAGTCCAGTGGCGCAGCCTAAATTTCCTTCAAGGGTCAGATTCGAAATAAAAAACCTTTTTATAATGACCTAAGTCATTAGTAAAGAGCCCTTTAAATTCAAATTACTCTCTGAATCTGGAGGTGGAAGTATCTGTCTCTTCTTATAATTATGGGCTTGAGTATTTGAAAAATAAGGCGATTTTTTTATTTTTTTTAAACTGGCTTAGCACATGTAAAGCCACAATTTGAGCAGACGCGTTAAAGTGATATTAGCCCTTTATAAGACCCCAGTAATACAGTTATGCTACGTAAAATTCAAATACAGCTTCATGATTGACACTTCTTAGGGAATCATTTAAAAGCAAGTATTTTTTCGTGCATAAACAACAGAATATAATAACATATTCTGTAGTACTTAAGGTTGAAATTCTAAATAAATATATGTGGTTGCTAAATCGCCTCTACCTTATAAAGGGTTAAATTCAGTTTATGACAAACACATTCAGTGCCAACGACTTAATAGTTGGGTCCTCTGCTCGTAGCCGATACAATACTTAGATACGGGGAAAATGACACTAAATGTGGCACATTAGGATCATTAAAAAAGATGGTGTCGACCAAAAACTGAAAA
Source organism: Acleris emargana (assembly GCA_927399475.2). Lineage (NCBI taxonomy): Eukaryota > Metazoa > Arthropoda > Insecta > Lepidoptera > Tortricidae > Acleris > Acleris emargana. Next base: position 3,798,148 of record OV656839.1, on the reverse strand, counting down.
GAAGATTCCCTGCGATACATTATATATACTGTTTTTTTTTTTTTTTTTTTTTTTTTTTTTTATATCATAGGAAGGCAAACGAGCACACAGGCCACCTGATGGTAAGTGGAAACTGTGACCCATAGACATTCGCATTCACAAGACCGCAATCCTAAGACTGCAAATGCGTTGCCAACCCTGAGGCCGAAGATGGAATGCCTCTATGCTAGTCATTTCACCGGCTGTCTTATCCCCAAACCGGAACACAACAATGCGAACACTGCTGCTTGGCGGTAGGTTAATGGATAAGATGGTGGTACCAACCCGGACGGACCCTGCACAAGGTCCTCCCACCTCCAATTTAATCACTGGATAAATATTACTATCCTACTTGTAATTTTTCTTCAATAAAACAATTGGAAAGAGAGATCATTTTACCTAGCAGAGTAGTACCCTTATCTGTCTTATCAAGAACCCTCTAACGATTTCCGGACCCAAATCGCTTACCAACGCATTGCATCTTGTATAATATTTAGAACAAACAAAACAATGTTCTAAAAAATACCACGAAAATTCCTGCCTCTGCTAATTACTCAATCTTCTGGGTAAATTGTGTAGGTATGTAGCTGAAATATACTCATGGTAAATACCGCCTTTTTCACATCAACATAAAAATGTTTTTGAACATGTTTGGTCTCTACTTTTATGTTGCGAATCAAAGAAGGCGCAAATACTTCCGCACGACATCAAAAGGCTGTAAATTATGCATTTTAAAAACTCCACACCTCCTCGACAGTCCCAACCATGCTCCCATAATTCCATTTCCCACTTTCGTCCTCAGCGCAAAATGTACTGCAATCACGGAACCCTTTAATTCAACATAGTACCGTGGCTTATGAATGAAAATATTTCATTCTGAGTGTGATACATCCCTACCGTAATTCGAGCAAGGAAGTCCCTACTACGTGAGTCAAGTTTTACACTCACCTTGTTAGGGATTCTTGAAGGGATGGAAGAGGCATGCATTATCTTCATTTTTTTTTTTTTTTTTATGGCATAGGAAGGCAATCGAGCACACAGGCCACCTGATGGTAAGTGGAAACTGTGACCCATAGACATTCGCATTAACCATATGACTATATTTCAGCTGTATATATCTACACAAGTTATATAGAAGATTGAGTAATTAGCAGAGGCCGGAATTGTCGATTAAGCTGTCATAGTGACTTCTCATTTATCGACTTTAAATTAAGTACCTACGTATCGATATAATACATACATACATACATTAAATCACGCCTGTTTCCCAGAGGGGGAGGCGGATACCACTTATTTCCAATAGCTACGATCTTGACAAATTTCTTTCGCTTCTTCCACATTCATACATCGAGTCATGCACACACGTCGATTTCAAATTTTTTAGGGTATTTTCCGTTGAGCTAGAACTATGAAATTTTGAATAAATTTTTAATTCAATCATAAAAAAAGGGTATTTATGCAAGGAACGGTGGTCCAAATTTTGAATTGAGTTGACCGTGTCATACGCGAAACCGTCGGTGGGCGAGACCGACTCGCACTTGTCCGGTTTTTTATGCAGGTTTCGGTTTACCTTCGAGGGTCATCTCTCACTGCATTATCTGGTTAACAGTTCCTTTCATCTCTCCGCCGATTTATCTCATATAAATTCAACCCTATAGGTATTTCTCTTGCGCTAAGCAATCGTCACGATTGTAACACATTGTTTTTTTCGTGTATTTGATCATAATTTATCTTGTATTTTTTCATTTATTTTTATTCTTTTCAATTCACGATGTTCCAAAGTGATATGGCTTATGCCAAATAATTAAGAACGTAATAGTATTTATGAACAAAATAAAAAAACTGAAAAAGTATGGTTAACGTTGCGATAGCTCTTATTAACTTAACAGCTGGCACCTTGACAGTAATCTAATGTAAAACCGAAGTGTAAGAGAGGTTACCTGGTAGATGAATTATAAAATGAATTATTTTTGAAATGAAATTAGTTTTTGTGACGTATTCGTATTTTTTTTTTTTTTTTTTTTTTTATGGCATAGGAAGGCAATCGAGTACACAGGCCACCTGATGGTAAGTGGAAGCTGTGACCCATAGACATTCGCATTCACAAGACTGCAAATGCACTGCCAACCCTGAGGACTAAGATGGAATGCCTCTATGCTAGTCATTTCACCGGCTGTCTTATCCCCAAACCGGAACACAACGATGTGAACACTGCTGCTTGGCGGTAGGTTAATGGATAAACTGGTGGTACCAACCCGGACAGACCCTGCACAAGGTCCTCCCACAAGGAAATCTCCCAAAAGGAAAGGAAAGGACTCGTGTAGAGTTTCTAGTATACTAATATCCATGGACGGCCATCTCATTTGTTTTGCACGACGCACGTAATAACACGATCAAACCTACGAGAATTTTGACATGCCGACGTGACGGGGAAGCTTAAAACGAAAGAGAAATTTATTTGTTCAATAAATTGAGTATTTGGGTGTACCTGCGGCCCGGAGTGTATTCAAGTCGTAGACTATTTAACGTTAGATATATTGTTGATATAAATATCGTATCTTTATTTAAAACTAATTTGTTGGTATACTTTTGCATGTTACGTCTTAGTTATGAATTGTTTAAGTTTTATTTACATACAAACATACCTTCACGCCTTCATTCCCAGAGTGGGGTAGGCAGAGCTACAGAATTACCAACAACTCTTAAAACTTGTTGATAACTGTGTTTTTTAATAATCTCTGAACACCAATGATTATTCAAGTAGTAATACAAAACATAGTTTGAAAAAAGCTCAAACATTACCTGCTGTTGCTGTCTCGTGTTTCATCAGTTTTTATTGATAGAATATGTTTATTAATACAATTACAACTAAATTAAAAACATTGTCACATAAATAAAAACTAAATTATTAAAAGTTAAACTAATTATAACTATACTACATACATACATAAACTCACGCCTTCATTCCCAGAGTAGGGTAGGCAGAGCTAAAAATTACCAACAAGTCTTAAAACTTCTTGATAATTCTGTAACCACATTTTGCACAAGTAGGCTAAGATGTTTCCCAGTGTATTAGTGACAGGTGGCAAGCCCATCGCCTAACAGTACTGCAAGCCTTTATTCCCTACTACTATACTAAATAAGATTAAATGAAAAGTAAATAAAAACTAAAAAAAAGAGGGCTCCCGTGGCAAAGTACCACCTGCTGGCAGCATTCCCTCGCTGAATATCAATTGATTGACTTTTATTCAACAAATTAATATTTAAAGTTCAGACGAAACCAGTGTCAAGAGCCACACAGGTTTAGGTATAAAAAAAAAGTATTTAACAGTACTTTAAAAAACGTTGGTGTGGCCTGCATATTTGCCTTAAGGCTATGATAATAGAGTAAACTCGTAGAAGCAAGACATGATAGAATAAAGTGGAGAAGATGCCCACGTCGCAGATTTAGTTATCGATACTGTGATCAGTAGAGCTTGGAAAGGGTGAGACGTTTTGAGAGTTTGCATAACATGGACATATCCTAAACGGCTGTGGACAGTATTTTAGTGTACAATGTCGCTCCTCCTATTTCAGTGGATGTAGAAAGATCTTTATCTTTTATCAGTGAATATTAAACGCAAAAAAAGCATTGCAAATAGAAAAGTACAATTACACATAAACTTTGGAATTAATAGAGCCATTTTAGTTCAATTTAAATAAATAAAGTAACGTTTTGTTTTAATGTTGTTTACTATTAGGTTGTATTCATATTAATATCTACAAATTACATAAATTACCTACACAATAACTAATAGCTCACCATATACGAGCGTACGTAGCTACATATACGAGCTCAGGTGTTCAGGTGGCTAATGAAGTGGCTTGGCTCCCTTGTGACACAAAGGCTAAAGATAGGTTACCTAAATTAAAAATATATATTTAAAACGCAAATAAAAGTACATAATCCTCTGTTTTAGCTTGTGTGTTAGAACAACAAAACATAAAACACTGAAACTCTTATTTCGAACCATTTGCCAAGATACAAGTTTTACCCACGAAGAATTTACAATTTCAAACGTAATTAAGTTGAATGTTAAGATTCTGAGAGATCTGTCAGGATCATAGCAGGTGGATAAAAGTGGTATCTGCCTACTCTAGGAAACAGGCGTAATTTAATGTATGTATGTATGTATATTAAGTGTATATTTTATATTTCTAAGAGCGTCAGGGGTCTAGTCGCTTGGGGACACTCGTGATTGTAAGTTAGTGACTTAAGTTCCAATGAGTTTTTGTGACTTACGTTCACTATCCGATCCTCTTACGGTGAAGGAAAAACATGGTGTGGAAACCTCCACATTCGATCAGCTGAGTGTGTAATAAGGTAATTGCTCATAAGATGCTAAAGGGTCGAAGATAATAAAAAAAGGTCCATCTGTAAGATAAGAAAAAAACAGCAGTGTTCGCATTTTTGTGTTCCGGTGCGGGGGTAAGAACCTGCCAAATGATTGGCATAGAGACATTCCATCTAAGTCCTCAGGTTTGGCAACGCGTTTGCGAACTTGGGATTGTCATCGAAATATTGCAATTTTGAGATTGCCAATGACTGTGTGTTGTTTGTTTGAATAAAAAACATTCCAGTTCAGAAATTTATTTTATTTTATCCCTATAGCAAAAATAAATGTTTTTACTTCTCAGGCTCTAAAATGACTCATAAATAGCCTTGTATAGGTGGACTAAAGTGATGTTTTTAATCCCTAGGGATTAAAACGACACTTAACACCCTATAGGGACTAAAGTACGTTGTCTTTTTAATTTACGTAGGAAACCCTTAAACAGCCAATCACTCTGAATGAAGGATTATCGCCATTTTTAGTGATTGTGCCATTTTTAGGCCATGGAAATAACCTCAAAATAACAACTGCGCTAAATTATTTAAAAAAAAAAGATTTCATTTCGTGAAACACGATTCATGATAACGAATATGAATTTATTTAAATGCATCAAAGATTATTTTATTTTATAAGGCCTGAACCAAATAGCTTTCAAATTTGTATCAGTTGCCTGTTGTTGCAGGTATTTAAAGTGCCACTTTACAAGACACTAACAACCGCGAAACAAAGTCAGACATTTGTTAAATATTGTAATTTTGTTTAGAAGTCTTTTTTTTCCTCGCATTCAAAGTGAAAAGCAGAGTGTTCAACGCGAGACTAAACAACTATAATGACACTTGAACTATAGCCACTCTCGCTCGCGTGGCTAAACATCTCGTGTCATTATATCTTGTTTTTGTCCCTTGGTGAACAATCTACTATTTCATCATTTTAAAAACGTTGTAAAATACTGGTGTTTGTACGTGGGAAGCGTACTTCTATAGTATGAATACAGGAACAAACGCTAATTTGGCATCTACTAAAATAAAAAAATAAAAAAAAATCTTCTGCTGGCGGAATTTCTTTACAAAATGCGTTAACGTTTCTGCCACCTTAGACCGAGTCCGATGTTTACGTTTTCTATACAATAATTTGAACAAGGTTTGCTGGTATCGCAATTTATCCGTCGGTTTACAATCCTCTTTAATAAAAAAATTCTCACACAATTTACCTGAGCAAGAGCAGTTAGTATCACGAGCCAAAACACAAATAGTCATTTATTTGCTGAAATGATTTTGGTCAGTTAAATGATTTCCTAAATCTCCATTAGGTTAATGATGTTAACACTACTGTCGATTATCTTTTATCGCTCAACAATTTATAGTCCATTTTCACCGGATTACGCAATAATAGAGTCGCTTCTGTTTTGTGAAGCTAGTGGATTATTGAATAAAGCACAAGTTTATTTTGTTAAATGAATTTAAAGGTATGGAGACAAATCATTTGTGTAATTTTTTACCTTTTTAATACCAATTGTTAAAACATTAGATATGTACACATTATTTTTTATTGTATTTACGTTGTATCTTGAGTTACGATGTTTTGAGGTAAATCAATCTTCTAATCGTGCTTAGTCATTTACAGTGTTTTTTTCTAAAACATTCCAAAATAAATTTGACTTGAGGGTTTTAGTTTAAATATAATGTTTTTAGTAATGTTGTGTTTTGTTATAACTCTAGTGTCTAATATCTCTCCATCAGTTTAATATTTAGAACATGATTATTTGTTTAATTTAAGTTTTAACAACAAAAATAACACAATAAATTTTGATAACTTGATTGATAACTTAACCAAAATTCCTATTCAGGGTGGTACAAAACGAGGGACTGAGCTGACAGGATAGTGTTATCTAAGTGATCTACAATCGATTTATTATAATTGTAAAGCTGGACTTAAAAGTAAAACAAAATGATTAAAATTAATAAATTTAATATCAGTGGCAACCCTACTTCTACTAGTTTAAAGTTATTTACATTTTAAATTGACACATGTCATCAACTTTACTTTACATGCGATGCTCAAAAGTACCACCGTGTCGTATTATGCACGCTGTCGTTCGTGTTTGTGTATGACGGTGTATCTTTAATAACGTCACTGGATCTACTTCCTAGGGTTGCAAATGTGCAGATTTTGCACTAATGTTTAACAAGCTGTACGGTTAGCAATATTAACATAGTTAAATTGGTGAAAAATAAAATTAAAGATCTAAAAAATTCCCCGTTTTCTTAAAAGTCCCTCGATTTGTTCCACCCGGTATAAATAAAGACCTGATGAAAATTATTTAATTTTTGGTTTTGTTTGTTAAATAGTTGTACTTTAGATACGCTGTTTTGTCATTTTGCGTCTGTTACCTTTAAAGCTATTAAAAGACACCAATTAAAAACTTTAAAAAACCCGCACCCTGTCACTCTTAATTATGGCAGGATAGAAAAAAGAGCCAGGCTTAAAATAGCATAGCGTGTGGAATAGAACGCCGATGGCAAAGCTGGCATTTAAAGGGTTAACAACGCATACAAACCTAAAAGCCGCTCACTGATAGATACCACTTATAATCTTTTGAATACTCAGTTAAAAACATTTTAACGTACGACCTCAGTTGAAATGCTGAGTAGAAAACTTAAGTCGGTGCCAATTTAATTGGAAAAAAATACTAACAAAATCATTATTACGATCACGTTTTTTTGAACGTCACGTCAATAAAAAAATACAAAAATGTTTTTTTATTTAAAGTGTTTTGATAAAAATGATACTTAAAGAAGTGCGTGTTAAAAGATTTTTCTTTTTTAACTTTTTTGATCATTGTCTACTGAGAAAAATGATAATAAATATTATCAGGAATTGCTACGCCCACTTTGGACTAGTTTGCATTTTGTTTTTGAAGTCTAGCATTAGCTGTGACGTACGAGGGGAGGTCCAAAAGTTCGCGGAATGGAGGGCTAAATAATTAAATAAAAAGACGTTACTATTTTTCCTTTTCAATATAATCTCCCTTAAGGTTAATACATTTATTAGATCGGGATATTAATTTTTCTAAACCCACATAAAAATAATTTTCTTCTTTGCTGTCAAAATGAGCCAAAATTGCGTCCTTTACTTCATCATCGGTGTGAAATTTTCTTCCCCGCAACTCTTTCTTCAAATTTGGGAATAAATAATAATCACTGGGGGCCAGGTTCGGGCTGTAGGGGGGATGAACCAATTCTTCGAAGCCACATTTGTTCAGGGCAGCCATCGCAATACGACTCTTGTGAACTGGACCATTATCCTGAAGTAACAGCACACCCAAAGCCAGCTTTCCTCGCCTTTTTCCTTTGATAGCTTCCCGCAACTGCTCCAGTAGCCTACAGTAGTACTCTCCAGTAATTGTGACACCTTTGCTTTTGTAGTCGATCATCAAAATTCCTTGGCAGTCCCAGAAAATCGTAGCCATCAACTTTCCGGCCGATTCTGAGCCCTTAAATTTCTTAGGTGGGGGGGTACCCTTGTTGTGCCATTGCATCGACTCCTGTTTAGACTCAGGTTCAAAATGATGAACCCAAGTTTCATCTCCAGTAACAATCCGCTTCAAAATCGACGTACTTTCTTCTCCACACCGTTCTAAAAAACTGCTACACGCGTCCATTCGCTGCTGTCGCTGATGCGGCGTAAGCATTCTCGGCACCCATCTTGCACTCACTTTAATCATGCCGAGGTGTTCATGTGGAATCCGCAAAATAGTGATTTCAGATACTCCAACTAATGCAGAAATCTGTTTCTTCTTCAGGCGAGCATCTTCTAATACTAATTTTTTAACTTTCCCGTCGGTATCTGATGTGGTGACCTCGACAGGCCGTCCTGGGCGAGGGTCGTCTTCAATGGACTCTCTGCCAATTTTAAAAAGACCGTGCCATTTGTAAATCATTGTTTTTCCAGGGCAATGATCACAGTAAACTACTGACATCTCACTCATGATGGTCTGAGGAGTTTTTCCTTGCTTAGTCAGGAACTTGATGATGGCTCGATACTCAATTTGCTCCATACTTCCAGGATTTTTCCAGATTGACTTGCTTGCTCGACGATATTTTGTAAAGTAATGAGCTCTTCAGGCTGAAAGTTGGTATATATACTCTTAATGAGTTGGCCATTAGTACTATACTAAAAAATATAGTCATCCCCACCCCCATCCCCTCCATTCCGCGAACTTTTGGACCTCCCCTCGTAGAAAAGAAGTAGCTGTGGCGTTTAAGCTCTACAGCCATTAGCAGGAATTTGTATATTTCGTTTTTTATTGTAAACAAACAAAAAAAAAGTAATATTTTGATATTAAAAAAAAAAAATGAAAAGTACTAATAATGATTTTGAGACCAACAATGGCAGGATTTTTTTTCAGAATAAATTTAAACGAGGTCCTGTTGTCGTTGTTTTTTATACATAAACACATACATACCTTCACGCCTGTAATCCCAGAGTGGGCTGGGCAGAGCTACAGAATTACAACTTGAAAAAAGTTGTTGATAATTCAGTAACCACAATTTGCACAAATAGGCTAAGATGTTTACCAGCATATTAGTGACATGTTGCAAGCCCATCGCCAAGTTCTTTTATATTAATAATTAACGATTTATATACCTTTTATTCACAACACAACAAACATTCGATGGCTTAGTTCACAATCGTACTAATTACATTTTGACTAATTTTACAGGAGAGCGATTTTAATGTTTGCATGGGAATAGTTTATAAACGGTGTTAACAAATTACCAAATTTTGTGTTTATGTGTTAGAATAGGTCTTTAAGTTTATAGAACCCAAATATAAAAAAAAAACTATGAAGTTTACTTACCTTAATTAGAATTTTAAGTAACCCGCCCCCGCAGTTAGTACACGTGTGCACGCCAAATGAATATAATCAATGTAGTTAAGATCTTTGGGATTGTAATTGTTCTATGGAAACGCATATTTTATTATAAAAAAAAATTAAATTTAACACAAATTAGGTCAGAATAATTGTATTATTAGCAGGTACTTAATTCAAAAAATGTTAGCTAATATTGATTCGTTAATGTTTTAATGATGTCTACATATTTAATTGCTACAAAGACAACAGTATCGCATTTGCATAACGTATCATATACCAGCTACTCGATGCAAGATGGCACTCTAATTACTAAAAATGTGTAAATAACAAGTTTAAAAAACAAAATCTGACGTTAGTTGGTGATGTATCACACACAGTGTCTGTAGTACCATGAAGCAAATTAAAATATAATTCGTTTTTTGTTTGTCTAGGACAATTATACAGGGTGTTTGGTAGCGGGTTCGACAAACGAAAATGGGAAATACTTGGGTCCAATTGGAACACATTTGCCATAGTGACCCCTATGCTAAAGTTGATAGTTTTTTTTTAATATTTTTTTTTCCGTTTTTTTGAAAATATCCCAAAATTTTACCTTTAAACCTTCTTAATTACATACCTAAGCAACTGAAACCGCCCATTTTTTTTTAAATCATGCTCTGATAATGGTTTTATTTTAAAACAAAACCAAAACCCATAGGCATTGCTTAAAAAAAAAAAAATATAACGCCCGTGAAGCTCAATTTTTTTTTTAAATTTTGTGATCAAAATTTAAAAGTATTTTGTTTTCAATTTTATTATTACTCTTAAAATGTTTTTTATTAATGGTAATTTACCAGCGATTATTAACTCTAACGTATTCACCAATATTCATAACCGTGGTATAAGTGATTTCTTTAATAAATCTTCGTGAGGTAATTTCAATGTACTGCGTATTTTTTTTTTCTGTGTTTTTTCTTTTTAATGGCATATCGTTGTGAAGAGTATTAACCAGAGAAGTTTTTTAATCAATTTGAAATCGTCTATGACTTGTGTTTTTTTTTTTATACTTGTCGATACTTAAATGTCATTTTATTTTCCACATTTTGTCATAGCTTTAAGGGCCCATATTTTTTTTTAAAGCACTACCTATGTGTTTTAGTTTTGTTTTAAAATAAAACCATTATCAGAGCATGATTTAAAAAAAAATGGGCGGTTTCAGTTGCTTAGGTATGTAATTAAGAAGGTTTAAAGGTAAAATTTTGGGATATTTTCAAAAAAACCGAAAAAAAAAAATTCAAAAAAAACTATCAACTTTAGCATAGGGGTCACTATGGCAAATGTGTTCCAATTGGACCCAAGTATTTCCCATTTTCGTTTGTCGAACCCGCTACCAAACACCCTAAACCTAAAAGTAGTTGCAGAAATTATGAACAATAAACTTATTTTAGTTGAAGTCTTGTATTTTATGCATTTCACATACTGAAAGCTTGCACTAGAAAAAGATTAAGCAGTTCACTTTCAATAATAATTATATTCATTTTAGTGCTCACATGTATTAAGTGCGGTTAATATCGTCAAACCCCCCAGGCTTTATGGAATTAAGTACATTTAGAATCACAAAACAGTAGCAAATATGCGCGCGCAAATGTGTTAAGTGCAGATAAAAACGTAAATAACTGGTCTACAAATATAAATAACTATGCACAAACGTACGAGGTGATTTTAATCTGTTAGGACAGGCTTAATCGGTTGTAATCATATCAATATAAAGTCACTTATAATATTCGGAAACAGTAATTTGGCAAAATAATGGCCGTTAATTACATTATAACACACACCTAGCACACTTAATATGATTGTGTCACATTGTTTTTCATATAAGGAGAAGGCTTTCAAGGTTTTTGAAAAGAGAAAACGATGCAGAATTTAATTTTAATAGATAATGGTAAACAAAAAACAAAATCGTTTTTTTTTGTAATTAGGACGATTGTGAACTAAGCCATCGGTTATTACTTTAGAAAAAACTCGTACTTATCAGATAACTTGTGATGTATGAGTTTGAACGTAATTCTCTTCATATTTAAGTTTAAAATCGTACGTCTCGATATATGAGATACGAGGTTTTTTCAAAGTAATGACCATTAAAAATTTGTTACTTTCATCTTTGTCCATTTCAATTGACAAATAATTGCTATTTGCTAGCTTGTATCTTAAAGTATAGTGCGCTACATTTTCTGTCGAACGTAGGGGAATAATATTGAAATTACGCTTGTGATGGGAAGTGATTATTCATAACGGTACATACGTCACCTTAGTTGCTGCAGTATAGAAGTATGATCATACATAAAAGAAACAAGGGAGTGTGTTCGGATAAAAAAAACCCGAATGACACTGCAGTGTGTATAGGCCCGTTGTCCCTCCTTTTAAATTTTCCCTAATGCAGCTAGGTGGATAGTAAAGGAACCAATCGTACTCAACTGTGCCAAAATTAGAGGCGGCACATAGCCTCAACATTATTATACAGCTGTTGGCAAAAACTTCTTTGTACATTTTTGTGACATGTAAAAGGCAACAAAGTCACTTGCCACCTGGGCACTGTTTTATAAAGCTACAAAATTTGTTATTTAAAAACAACTTCTAATTCTTAATATAGGCTTCTAGTACTATTAGGCGATGGGCTTGCAACCTGTCACTAATATACTGGTAAACATCTTACCCTATTTGTGCAAATTGTGGTTACTGAATTATCAGCAACTTTTTAAAGTTCTAATTCTGTAGCTCTGCCTAGCCCAATCTGGGATTACAGGCGTGAAGGTATGTATGTATGCAATTCTTATTTTAAATTTAATTAATGGCTTTCACTCCTGTTAAGGTGTATTTCGCCAATGTCAAGTTGTTTATAGACACTCCCATGGACTTATTAGAGAAATTAACCTAGTCCCAAAATAAGCTCTAGGCTTGTTCTATGGGTACTAGACAACGATATGAATACTTATTTAGAGAGATATACACTTGAATACGTAGAAGAGCAGAAACTACTTATTTCACTTAGCGCGCGAGCTCCGCAAAAACTCTGTAACAGCTCAATTCGTTCTATCCCCTTCTTAGCCAACAAGTCAAATAACTAACTCGATTTATTTCCAACACCGGTGGTCAGAGGCGCTCAATAATTTAGTCCGGTAATTCGTTCAAGAGTGTATCCAGAGCATCTATTATTCAACGGAACTCCGAGACGCGCTAGTGATGTGAGTATTGATGGAAAAATACTGGTGTTTTAACCAAGCCCATGGAGGCAGGTTAATAGTGTAACAACCCTAAGTTCATTAAAAATGTTTGCCGCTGCGCTGGTCTCCACTGCCCTGTATTTAGTAATCCTAAGTAGTTAAGAACTAACATAGTTACGTAAGCAAAATTGTTACTAACAAATATATGGATCCATGTTGTCTGAAATAAATGATTATTATAATTATTATTAAAAACCGTTTGTAGGGTTACTGAACCCTAAAGTTGCGCCGTTCTTAGAGGCAGAGGGTGACAGCTGTCAACGCAGTACAAAATATAACCTCAAATGTCAAATGGGGTATTTGAGATCGACGCGACTTTTGTACTATGCAACAGTTAAATAGATACCGTGATGTGTTTAATCTTGCCCATGGATGCAGGTTACCTAATGGTGTAACAAACCTTAGTTCATTCAAAACTGTGTGTAGGGTTACTGAACCCTGAAGTTGCACCTTTCTTAGAGGTAGAGGGTTGACAGCTGTCAACGCAGTACAAAACATAACCTCAAATGTCAAATGGAGTATTTTAGATCGACGCAACTTTTGTACTATGCAATAGTTAAATAGATACCGTAATGTGTTTAATCTCGCCCATGGAGGCAGGTTACCTAATGGTGTAACAAACCTTAGTTCATTAAAAAACCGTTTGTAGGATTACTGAACCCTTAAGTAGCGCCGTTCTTAGAGGCATAGGGTTGACAGCTGTCAACGCAGTACAAAATATAACCTTAAATGTCAAATGGGGTGTTTTAGATCGACGCGACTTTTGTACTATGCAACAGTTAAATAGATACCGGGATAATTATATCACTCATTTAATTAGGATCCATTGCGCGACTCGCGTTAAAATCTGTGCATCTGTGTGGTAACTACGACGCGTTGACATTACACCCCCATTTTTGCACCGAGGAGATAGGCAATTTACCGTCTAAATATCATCTAAATCTATTGCAAAACAAACATCTAAATTCTAACCCTCTTATTCATAAACGCGCAATAGATAAACTTTGCTGGAAATATGATCTGATCTGTCCTTCCTGTCATTATGACATTTGAATTTGACAGAAAGGGACAAATAATAAAATAAGTTTATTATGCGTTTATCAATCAGGGGGCAAATGTAATATAAATCAGGATATTAATAGATACTTTTCGGTGCCCTAAATATACATGACATAATACACGTAATCAAATTAACCAACACTTATCCCATCTCTATCCAAACGATCTCAAACACCCGAAAGTGTTTTCTAATTTCGTAGCAACACGGTTCCTATTTGATTGATTAGAGCAACACACAGGGGGTTGAATTGTTTATTCCATTTCGTTACTTTTCCGAGTGTTTGATGCATTATGAATTTGGATCAGTATTTGGAACAATAAATATTAAGTATACGTAAATAGATCGTTTAAAAGGCATTGAGTAAATTTCCACATAATACTTATGTATTGGGATGAAAGTGATCCTCTGGAAGTTTCTACTGACATATACGCATAGGACGAGCTAGATTGATATTTCCAATTACTTTAAACACTCTACGTTCTATTTCGACTAGAGTAGTAGTAGATAAGACGTCAACAAAGGTGGGCATTAATTAATTAATTAATCGTTATGCTTAACAGATTAACTTTTAAAATAACTGAAACAATGTTAACTTCTTGTAAACTTCCCTATGTTTAAATGGATCTCCCGATAACTCAAGTCCGTTACATTGGTTGTTAGATGACAATTATGTTGTCATTAAGTTATTTAATTTATCGGCCACGCCATGGCATGTTCGTACGCTCGGTTAAAATGCTTTTGCTTATGAAAGGCAACATGCATATAAACCTAAGCCTAATGCCAAATTATCATCAATAATAATTAGTTTTAATCATACATCTACTGTAGAGATAAATAGACGTGTGTTTAATTATTTATTATACATTGCCCGACTAGGAGTCAAAGTGGTCACCATGGCCAAAAACGGTCGGAAATATCATTCATTATCATCATCATCATCGACTTCAAGTACTTAAGGTAAATTATGCGTAAAGAATTGTATAAAAGTGAGTCTTGTATAGTTCGTTCTACTGATACATATCCTTCGGAGGGATAATGGGACGTTAATGACATTGATTCTTTCCATTCGTAATACCGCAGACCGGTACACGAGCTGTTGGTAGGTCTCCAACAAGATGGAGTGACGACCTTGTAAGAATCGCGGGAAAGCGGTGGATGCGAAAAACACAAGACCGGTCTGAGTGGAGAGCCTTGGAGGAGGCCTATGTCCAGCAGTGGACGTCTTTCGGCTGCCATGATGATTCGTAATACTAAAGATCGAATTGAGCGAGGTACATTCGGCGTTCAGTATCGTTTTCCAAAATGTATATGATTTACGTAAGCTGTCAGACGGTCAGTTTTCGAATATCGGTTACGTAAGCGTGAAGCAACTTGTCTAGCGTCATAAAACATGTTTACGAATTGTAAAAGCATTACAAAATCGTGACGTATAAGTAATTGCAAAATTCATGCTCTAACTGCTGACCTAAATCCTGACCTATTTTATCGGAGTATAATATACAAAAATCTGGTGTTTAGCGTGAAAGTTTGTAAACATGTTAAAATAAAACGAAGTTCTTAGTATATTTCATTATATTATTACAATTGTAGTGGTTTTCAAAGATGTTATTCTAAAATTGTTTAATTATTAAGTCATTATTAGTAAAACTAAGTTTATAAATAGGTGCTTTTTACTTTTATTTCCGTGCATGCAGTGACCTTCTGTAATAAATAAGACACTTAGCTTGTAAGTGTACATGTACTATATTTATGTAACAGTTTGCTTATTGTTGAAGGTCCTAATAAATAAATAAATAAATAAATAAATAAATAAATAAATAAATAAATAAATAAATAAATAAATAAAACAAAAATTACCAAGAAAATTATACAAAAGTAATATTATTGTATGACATAATTTCTCTACTTAATTGAAACATCGTTTACTTAACGATGTCTTTAAAAACTTATAAAGCTAAAAGAAGCTCGTGGCTTTAAATCATTATTGTTATATTTCAGTCGTTTAAAATTCTTTGAAACTAGAAACAAGGCCTTTAATTTTAAGATACGACTTGCAAAATAAACCTTCGTTGCTTTTATGCAAGAGTGTAGCATCTCAAAATAAGTTGCTGTTCGTCATCATTTTTCGAGTTGTAGCAGTATTGTATAAAAGCAGATACTAAATATATTTTTAAGTAAAAAAAAACAACACGTTTAACAGAATGAAATTCATTGATATCTCTTTCTATACATTCATGATTCTACCGTTTCATACGTAACGTCATTATTAAATGCGCTGTCTCCCTCGCACTCTTACCCTTGTTGGTTCAAATTTCAAAAGGAATCCAGGTATTAACAGTAACGAGGTCTTGCTAATATTGTAGTCTAAGTAACGGAATGAAGCGGATAAAAACTTTCTGATACTTTAATTATAACCTACTTCTATAATACATTTTCCTTTGCACAAAATATAGAAAAAAAGACTAACTGTGTCGCAATGCTGAGAAGAATCCTGTTCAATGTTATGTCTTCTTTTCACTCTTTTATTTTCTATTGTTTTTTCTTCTGTATTCGTTGAAGAAATATTTTGTATTCTGTTATATTCTTTTTCTATTCTAAACACCCCGGTGGAAGGTCCTTGTGCAGGGTCCTTGTGGAACGCATCAACTTACGCTTTAACAATGTCAGTGCCAACAACAAGCCCGGTGGGTTCTTCCGCTGATTCCCAAAATACCATAATTTGAAAATAGCAGATTACACTTTATACCACATTCCTAAAACACCAGATTCAAAATAAGGATTAATTTACTGTACTTACCCAAAATTTTAAATCTGGTGTTTTAGGAAGGAAGTGTAATCTGGTATTTTCAATACGATAACAGGTCAAAAACTATATGTTTTTTACCGTGGTGAACAGAGCGCCCCTATGTGCTCTTTTGCATACTCAGTGCAATAAAAAAGACGCCTGCAACACTAGTAGAGAAATCGCAAATGCTTTGACGGCTTTTGGGGAAAGAGTATGCTTGTCTCTTGAAAATCATTAAGTGGTAGCTGTCCAGAAATATCGCCGCACTAAGTGAATTCTTTAGAAACCGCACAGGAGACTGACCATCCATCTAGGTAGTTGGAATGGAAAGACAGCCGTTTGTGTGTACCTAGTAAAATTCTTCCCATAATAAATGCCGTAAAATATGCAAAGAGACGAAACAATGCCAGTGCCAGTTGGTCGAGCCGACTAGAGAATTGTAAACTTACACAACTAGTCTTTGGTTAAACAATAGTTCAATTTTATTTACTACATTATCCTTAAAATACGCTTACTACAAGTCTATCGAAAAGTAAGTTTTAAAAAAACCCGACTGCTATTTGGATAATGTCCTCAAAGCTATGTTACTTATCATGTAAATACTTTTTATTTCTCCAATTTCATATTGAAATAATTTTAATACAGCCTATGACTCTCTAATGGTTAAGACGAATCTAACCACGTATAATTTATTAAAGCCGTTTAGTAGTTACGCGCGGACATTGAGTCGGACATATATATGTGCAAGTCAAACGCATAGCACTTCTGGGCTTTGCCACAGTCGGGTAATAAGTTAAGCTTACTACTTTTACTGCTGAGTAAAAAAAAAAAAAAAAGATAAAAGATAAAAGATGTTTATTCAGTAAGTAGGCCGCACGGGCACTTTTACACGTCAAAAAAATCTACCAGCGCTTCACAAGAGACCATTGCTGAGAAGAAGCGCCGCAAGAAACTCAACAGTAAGTCGTTTTTTAAATATTGCTAATGATATTAAACAATAATAAACTTAACCTAGCATTATATAAAACAATGAATCTCATATAAAACCAAAAATTAATATATTCATGCGTAGTTGAGCAGGAAAATGTGTCAAAACTCAGAATTGTCACAAAACTAATAAGCAACAGTAATAAAAAAAATTGAAAGTATACAAGTTATACTTACCTGTGACGGTGCAAAACAACCTGCATAAAAGTTTCGATACAATCTCCTACAGAAACCGTGTCCCCTAGACAATATACAAATGTGTTTACATATTTTTATGACTAAGTTATTATTAAATTATTTAGGTGTTGGCCAAGCATTTTTATCTGTTAGATAGTCTTCGACCCTATAGTAAGCTTTAGACATCAACGACTTTTTCAAGTAAGTTTTAAGTACTGGAAATGGTAACTTTAAAACAACGTCAGGTAATTTATTAAAGAAAAGGATGCATTGACCTACAAATGATTTATAAACCTTACGGACACGAAATTTTTTAATATCAATTTTATTTTTATTTCTTGTATTCAAATTATGTATATCACAATTCTTAACAAAAGAGTCTTGATTTTTAATGACATAAATAATATTCTCATAAATAAATTGTGATGCTACTGTCAAAATATTAATTTCTTTAAATAGTACTCTTAAGGAATCACGGGAGTTTAGATTATATATAGAACGAATGGCTCTTTTTTGCAACACGAATATAGTCTGTATGTCAGCAGCTTTTCCCCAAACCAGAATACCGTACGACATAACACTATGAAAATAACTATAATAAACTAAGCGAGCTGTCTCAACATTAGTAAGTTGCCTGATTTTCCTAACAGCATAAGCTGCCGAACTTAATTTACCTGCTAGTATTGCTATATGGGGACTACATTGCAAGTTTTTATCTATAGTTATCCCTAAGAAAAGCGCCTTATCTACCATATCCATCTCTCATTATTAAGAAATATACTAGATTCTACCGGTCTAACATTAGGCAAAGCGAACCTAACACATTTAGTTTTCTTAGCATTGAGTAGCAAATTGTTACTAGTAAACCAATTAAGTACTTTACCTAGTGTGGCGTTTATCCTACTGTAATCGACGGATTTTCGGTCTACCTTGAAAATTAATGATGTATCATCAGCAAATAGCACAATATCACAAAGGTTATCTACCGTGGGTGGTAAGTCATTAATATAAACCAAAAATAAGAAAGGTCCTAATATAGAGCCCTGAGGCACACCTAATTTAACAGCTGCTCCAATAGACTTTGTTTGGTTTACAACAACCATTTGTGTTCTATCACTAAGATATGAAGACATAAGATTTAGAGAATTATTTGACAGACCATAATGTTCTAATTTTAATATAAGAGTCGCATGATCTACGCAATCGAAAGCTTTGGAAAGGTCACAAAAAAATCCTATAGCATCACAAGATTTCTCCCAAATATTGTTTATATATTTAATGAGTACAGATGCTGCATCTGTTGTGGATCGCCCTCTGGTGAAGCCAAACTGATTACTGTTAAGCAGTTTATTACTATTGAAGTGACCTAACATATCTTTTAACATTAACTTCTCAAAAACTTTGCTTAAAACAGGTAGAATAGAAATGGGACGGAAATTCGTTAAATCACTCATATCGCCCGATTTAAAAAGTGGTATGACTTTACTATATTTCATAAGATTTGGAAATACCCCCTCTGAAATGCAATTATTGTAGATTAAAGCTAAGTGAGGTGCAATTATATCTATGATATGATGGATGACTTTAACTGACGTTCCCCATAAATCCTCGGTTTTTTTAAACTGATTGATTTGAATACTTTAACAATTAAAACAGAATCTACGTGGCTAAAATCAAAGCTTGCGTTACATTTAGTAACATTAGCCCAAAGTAATTTTTGAGCTTCAATTGCAGATGATTAACTCTGAACTAGCTATATCTATAGCTATTATATTTTTCGAATAATGTATTGAGCAAGAGTACAATGCTTAAAACCATACCACTAATGGTCCTACCATTAGTGGAATTGTTTTAAGTATTGTACTCTGCATTTCGTTAGCATATCTTATAAATAAGTAAAATAAAAGAGTCTTTGTACAAATATTTTACTAAGCGTCAAACAAATATGAATCGAGTAAAACAAAAAAGTTGGTCATTAAACATCATAGTTACTAAAGAAAAAATATTTGAAGTATTGGCTGTAGTTGTAATTTTAAATTTTCTAGACTCCAAAATATCACAAATTTATAATCAAGGGGAAATTCTTAAACTACTACAAGTATTTCATTATTGAAAAAAACCATTTTGATAATGGACATCGTTCTCTTACAATTTTCAACATTACAATTGCGATATAAAATAGGCAACAAGCAAACAACTCAACTTAAGGCAAAGCTATCACATATTATTATTAATAATCCATATAAGTAATTTTTTTTTAAGTATTGAGCCATTTACAAAAAAACATTGTACATAGTTAAGGTCTCAATGAAAATCCTATAGGTACTATAGATACTTGGGTAGATGGTAAAATTAAAATTGGCGTATGAAACAACACTTTACTGGTCCTTTACGCCAATTTTCAGTTTAGCTTCGATTATGGTTAACTTTAGTTAAGAAAGAGAAAAAAGTGTTTTTTTTTTTAATTTGAAACGTCCCTATTACGCAGTTGTTGTGGTTTTAATTTGTAGTTGTCTTAGAATTAGAGGTCTGCCATTAGTTCATAACTCTCTCCGTACTCGTACAACCAGGAAAGATTTCACAGAGACCGGAAAGGTCCGAGTCATTATAATCAATAAGTTTCAATAGCTTATAAGTAGACTCAGCAAATTGCCCAATTTGGAGAATTTATCGCACAATACCACCTGGATTTAAGTGTTCTCCAATAATTTGGCCAAAAATATCATTTTTTTTACGTCAAGTTCGTCTTTCTGTAAAGTTACAACATTTTTAATAGGTATATGTGTTTTATTACTGAATTTCGATTTGAATCTTTTTTTATCCTTTTGAATGCCTTACATGAAATACAAAATGTGACACTCACAACCAAAACATGTTTGCTATATTATGCAAAAAGCTAGAACCACCTGTGGTATTAAGGTTTTTGGCACATTACTAATTATAAATGTAAAGAAGGCATTTTCAGATATTGCATTATAGTTTGACCTATGATTTACTTGAGTTGATCAGGAATAGCCAGTTCAATGGAGTAAATTGCATCGTTTTCAATGAATTTAGTTCTTAACAAAACAAAATTCATTAACAATGATGCAATTTGATCAATTTGGACTGACCGTCAGTGACCACCTGATGCATTATTCTTTTTATTCCCACACCGGGAACTAAGGTTAAAGGACAGGGACTGCTCTTGTCCTATAACTTTAGTTACTTTACTAACTTACTAAATAAATATTATAATATATTTATTTACTGTTACATACTAATTATTTATTTACATTGTGATGTGTGTGTATGCGATAATTTGAGTGTTCTCCTGTCATTATTTTAAGCTCGTAGACAGCAACAAATTACGACATTCAAACTCATACTTCTCTGGTTTATGAACTTACAGTGTATTTTTATCATCATCATCGTCATTATCATTACCAACATCAAATTTATCATTATCATCATCGTCAGAATCTCCTTTATACATAACTAGCGGCCCGCCAGTGACTTCTCTCCGCTGCTAATTTCTGACTTTCCCAGTGAATTTTTCAATTATATACATTCATACAAACCTTGTTCTGATAATGACAAACACAACAAAAAAGAAATCAGCTAAATCAGTTCAGTTGTTCTCAAGTTATACCAAAAACTTACCACGTGAACAAAAAGCCATTAAAACTTATAACCTTTCGAACATCATGGTCGTCATAGGCCGATACAAGATGTCCGCGCTATATGGGCCTGCCGGTGATGTTCGCAATCGAATGCGCTTGTAGAACTTTATTACTTGTGGGAAGACCTTGTGCAGGGTCCGTCCGGGTTGGTACCACCATCTTATCCATTAACCTACCGCCAAGCAGCAGTGTTCGCATTGTTGTGTCCCGGTTTGGGGATAAGAAAGCCGGTGAAATGACTAGCATAGAGGCATTCCATCTTAGTCCTCGGAGTTGGCAGTGCATTTGCAGTCTTAGGATTGCGATCTTGTGAATGCGAATGTCTATGGGTCACAGTTTCACTTACCATCAGGTGGTATGTGTGCTCGTTTGCCTTCTCTGTGATATAAAAAAAAAAACTTGCGGCCCTCTTCATCGGAGGAAGAATTGCTGGGTGTTTAGTGGATATTCCTGCCACTCTCGGTTGGTGAGTCCTAAAAAACCACTTTGGATTCCCCCAAAATTATTTCCCCAGCGGGAGAAAGTGCCAAAACGAAATCCATGAAGCAAGGTTTCGTCTGATCAAGTGAGCAAACCGGTGGTGAAATTTCTCCTCTCCCCCTTTTCTCTAAGGCTGGTAGGAGTGGTAGGGCACCTGCAATTCCTCTGGAGTTGAAGATTTTTATGACTGGTGATGATCACTTACCATCAGGTGACTCACTTGCTCGTCTGCCTCCTTTTTCACATAAAAATTGTACAACAGTGAGAATAGGGCAACCATAGCAGAAACATTATTCACACTGCTGTCGTGTTATTACACTATTAAGCACACTTTAGCTATAATGGTTAGGTTTTTACTTTGAGGTACTGACTGACTGGTCCAGAAATCTATTTGACCAATGCACACTGTCAAAGCAACTTCCCAATAAATATAGAAAGAAAAAGCCACTCTTTCTAGAGCATTTTAAACTTGTAAATGCAGCAAACCAAGTTATCTCACTCGCGGATCTCTCTCGTTTTCATGCCTGAATTTGCATTAGAAAGTTAAACTCGAGATACGGAAGTCATCTAAAATGCTAATATTAAAACATTGGGCATTTAATGGAGATAAAAATGTGGCAGTTAAAACTGAAATGCTTTGTTTATGTGAATGATATAAACAATATTTTTATAGCTGTTGGTTACTTGTTTGAAGCAATAAATTAAATGTTATTAGGTATACAAACTTTAAAAAAATAGAAAATAAATATAAAGTTGCTCAGCGAGCTATGGAGAAGGCAATGCTTGGCGTGTCATTTATGGATAAGATTTGCAACGAAAATAACCGTCATAGGACTAAGGTGGTGCTGAAGCGGCAACTGATGATCTTTGGACTAGATTGCTTTTGGAGTGGAGACCACGCACGGGCTAGCGCAGCGTGGGTAGGCCGCTAGCTAGATGGATGGAAGACGTGAGAAGGTGTGCTGGGAGAGGGAGAGAGGCCAAGGATCGAGCCAATTGGCGAGCCATATTACAGGCCTATGTCCAGCAGTGGACTGCTGATGATACAACCTGTGTTGTACTTTATTTTTAACTTCATCGGTATCATATTGCAAGTTATGGAATCTTTTGGTGTCAGTAAGAACTACTTATTCCCTATAATACTATCATTTTGAATAACCAGATTTTTTTACATTAAAAGGCTGGAATTTTCTATCGGGAATAAGCTGTTTATAACTGACAGTTAAACAAGAACCAAAACCCGGAATCCACTACGGTGCACGATCGAGTTATGCACGTGGGTATAAATTCCTATAGTGGAACACAAAGACGCTCACAAAATGACGTCAGTGATACACGCATGACTTGCTCTAATATGTCATCCACGCAGACGCTAGTGCGCAGATACTGTCAACCCTTTTCGCCTCGCACCATGGCAGTTAAACATGACCTTTAATAGACAAGGTACTAAAGTGTACACATATTAATTACCTCAACTGTACGCACACGTTACACACAGGAGCTACATGGATCAATATTTGTAAGCGTACGTCACTAACGTCATTTTGTGCGTGTCAGTTTGTGTACATTTTGATTCACGTGTGCCTACGTAGCGTGCGTCACTGTAAAATGGCGCTAAAGTAGACGGATCTACAATTTTTTTGTAAAATCAAGTGTCATAATATTAGATGCTATAAATTACTTTTCTATAAAATCACTCACTTGCTATAATAACCATTTTCTATAACGTGAAGTTACTATCATTTTAAAATGTCTAATGGTCACCATGCAAATCATATAAAATCTGTATAAAATTGTGTTTTATAATATTTATTTCCTACAAACTTTATATGAGATTTTCTAGAAAAAAAATCCTAACCTAACCTAACATAACCTATCCGAGTCGGTTCTGCCCTGATTTATCATTTAAAGCTTATGGCTAATAATTATTAGAGTAAATTAATGGTAGAATTTGAAAGTATAGCAAATTATTATAGGGCATTTAAATCTAGTAAGTGAAGTAAAATAGTAAGTGAAGATTATAGAAACAGACTCTTGTAGCATGTGATCGATTTTAAGAATTTAGAGAAAGTGTTATTATCAGTGATCTGATTTCACGGTGCAACACTGCGGGATATAGAGTAGAAATCTTAATATGGATATGACTAAAATCCCGGGATCTGGTTCGAAAAGAAAATGCGATTGTTGGGATATTTATAAATAGGCATTAGGATAGGATTTTAGACGTGTAAAGAAATCAATTAAACATATAAAATATTGAGAAAATAATTGTATGCTATTTAAATTTCATACAAACTAATAAAATATAATATCTGTGTAGTGTGGTGAACTGATAATGCGTACCGTTGTCACGCGACTATTTGAACTCGCGCGACATGATTTGTTTTGTTTGTTTATTGATCTTTAATCGACCTTTAGTGACTTTGACGTTTTAGGTTGGTGCTGCAAGCGTTGTTTTTTTTCTATTAGTTTTGCATACTCGTACGGTCTGTTCGCGACTTTGGCGCCGTGATTTTGACAGGCTCGAACAGTTTTCGCCACATAGGTTGGCAACCCTTGAGTGAGGCTGTCAGACGAGTGGCGTCGGTTTTCTTTTTCTCGGAAGCGGCTACGTCGGACGGGAGGCCGTGAGAACCCATCAAGGTCCATCTTGACGAGCCGAGACTATTTGTGATTACGCTTACTGCCGTAAGCCGGGGATGTCTCCCCGCGTCGTTATTTAACGATATTCGGAGGATCCATCGGTAAGTATTCTATTTTTCGATGGAGGTTTTATCCAACGTCTGTACCATGGACCTCGTTGCTTTACGATCTGTTCTATTTCAGTTGGGATGCTACTGTGAGCCTTGGGATCGAAGCTCCAGCGGGTAACCGGCGATGGACCTTATTTTATTAAATGGGTGGTACGTATTTTCATACTTTTTGGTGAGATGCTCTCACGCCGCCATGTTGTCTAATGGGACAACCTGTCGCTTTCTAAGCACGGTTTTTGACTTCTTCTTTTGTTTTGTTTTCAGCGCTATCGCACCCATTTACCTGTTCATTTAATCCATTTAAACCCATTTAATCCATTTAGCTTCCCTTTTAGTAGTTCATTTAACTACTAATTTAGGCCATTTTTTAGGCATTTTTTAGCCCATTTGAGCTACTCATTTTAGTACTCCTTTAACTACCCCATTTAGTGACCATTTAACAACCCATTTAATCCATTTAAGTCTCCATTTAATGGCCATTTAAGCCATTCATTTAATGACCATTTAATGGCTATTTAACTCCCCCTTTAACTATTCATTCTTTTGCATTCAATGCCCACTTAATTACCATTTTATATGGACTTTCTTTTTTGTGCATTCCATGCCAGAACTTAACTTCTCTATCGGTATTTAACCATATCACCAATTAGGGAATTAGGACATAACGCCTTAGTGCAAGCCTATTTAATTTTAAGGAAACGCTTGAACGTAGAGATGTATGATTTCACGCCCATGAGCATTTTCCTGTCTTCTTGTACTTAGCTTCTAACCCACCATGTGGTTATAACCTACTCTATTTAGGCGATTTAGTCTAACCATTGTATATGGATTCTTTTTTGTGCATTTAAAGCCACATTTTTCTCTTTGTTTAGGGAACTTTATGCCTTTGTGCAACCTTATTTATTTTATGAAAACGCTTGAACGTAAAGAAGTATGATTTCACGCCCATGAGCATTTTCCTTTCTTTTATCTGAGACCCCGGTCTACTTTTCTACTCCTCTCTTTACTTAGTTTTGGTAACTTCTTTGTCAGGACCCTTCAGGTCTCAAACTTATTTAATTTCCCCCCTACGTTGTCCTACACCAATGGAGCTGGATCTGCGAAGCAGGAGTTCTGCAACCTGGACGTGGTTGGCGTGAAACGGCCCCGTTCAACCTCGAGACTCTGGTGCAGTTGGTGGAGTTTAACGTATTGTTTTCACCGTTAACTTGTAAGTTATCTTTTCCTTTTCTATAAACATCTGACCAGGTGAACGACCAAGATTTAAATTTAAACTTAAATTCTAACTTATACATTAAGATCTGATTGCTTTGTAATCTATAGACCTAAGCTCTAGCTAGGATACCACCTAGGAATTTAGGTTATCAACATCTGTGTAACCGCCTGAACATAATTAGAAGGTAAATAAATAGTCTATAAACAATTCTGTGTTAATTATTTAACTCTTGACTATAACCACGCCCGCCTTGAGATTAAAAGATTCCAGTACTCTACCGTTTCTTACATTTGCTATCCGTTTTCTTTTTGCCTAGCGCAGGACCCTGGCGCCCGATAGTTTTCTTTTCTTTATTTGTGCTAATTTGCATATTTTATTTTTGGGTTCTGGCTATTGGTACTTTTATAGAGATTGACTCAGTTTTGAGAAATAATATCACATTTGTCGCCTATATGGGCGACCGATACACTTTTAATACGACATGTGTCGCACACTCGTAAAAACATTACACCGTATTAAATATTTTATTTATATTCATACCCAAAGACTATTTGGCAGATCAATTTTAAACAGAGTATAATAAAACCTAACTTTTTTATTTTTTCATTCATTCATTCATTAAATCACGCCTGTTTCCCAGTGGGGTAGGCAGAGACCACTTCTTTCCACTTGCTACGATCCTGACAAATTTCCTTCGCTTCTTCAACATTCATACATCGAGTCATGCACGCACGTCGGTTTCGGGTACTTAAGATTCGGCCCTTTTCCAGTATTTCTCCGATTTGATTCGAAAAAGTACGCCTAGGGCGGCCCCTTCCGACCCTTCCACACACTTTCGATCTGTATATCTCTTTCGTCAATCTTCCCTCATCCATCCTTTCCAAATGACCGAACCATCGAAGCATGCCCTTTTCAATCTTAGTCACTACATCTTCTTTTATTCCACACTTCTCTCTGATTTTTTCATTTCTAACTCTATCAATCAGTTTCACACCACACATACTACGCAAAGAGCGCATTTCAACTGCATTTACACGACTTACATGCTTGTCCTGCCACACCCAACATTCACTACCATACATCAGGGTAGGGGCCAGCACTCCATTGTGAACAGCCAGCCGGGCTTTTTGTGAAACGCCCTGTCTGCTCACAAAGGAGTACAGGGCCCCATTAATTTGATTCCCCGCATTTACCCTCCTCTCGATATCCTTCTCACACTTACCATCTCTTGTAAACACACTTCCCAGGTACACAAATTCGCTCACTTGTTCTACTAATTCACCATTTACATTTATCACGCACTCAGTCATCTCTTCATCCTTCTCTATCACCATGACCTTGGTCTTGGCAACATTTAATTTCATCCCCTTTTGCTTAAATCCCTCATTCATCACTGTCACCATCTCCTGCAACTCAAGTACCGATGGGGCAAGTATAACTTGATCATCGGCATATAAGAGGCATTTGATTAGCAACTCTGGCACACGCAAACCCTTATTATACTCTTTCAAATCCCTCATACAACTGTCCATGAATAGATTGAACAGCCATGGTGAGGCAACACAGCCCTGTCTAACACCTTTAGAGATGTTAAACCAGGCCGAGTATGCCCCATTGATCCTGACACAGGCTCTGGAGCCCTCATAAAGGGCCCTCAAAGCCTGCACCAGGTTGCTGCTCACTCCATACATAGACAACACCGTCCACAACTCCTTTCTATCTACCCTATCATAGGCCTTTTCCAGGTCCACAAAAGCACAGAAAACCTTTTGGTTCACAGCCAAGAACTTTTCTGTGATGGACCGTAGTGAAAAGACCTGATCCGTACATCCCATTCCCTTTCGAAATCCCGCTTGTACATCCCAGATTTTGTCATTCGTAACATTCAATACCCTTTCAATTAAAATCTTCGCATATACTTTGCCGACAACACTAAGGAGGCTGATACCGCGGTAGTTTTTGCAGTCTTGCTGTGACCCCTTTCCTTTATACAGTGGGACGATAACGGCCTTGACCCAATCTTCCGGGACTCGGCCGCTTCTCCAACATGCATTGAAAAGGCGGTACAACAGACTACCCACCAGGCCATCTCCTCTCCTCAGCATTTCTATCGACACTCTATCACAACCTGCTGATTTTCCCGCTTTCATACTTTATAATGCTTTCATGATTTCACTCATACTAATCACACTTTCATCTTCGTTACTTGCACCTTTACTCATGCTTTCTGGCTCACGAGAAATATCTTCGCATTCAAACAAGCTTTCAAAATAAGTTTTCCATCTATCAAGCATTTTTTCTTCCTCACATATTAAGTTTCCAGACTCATCCCTCACCGCGCTTAATTTAGTTTTCTCTGATTTCCCCCGAGCCGATTTAATCAAGCTCCAAAAGAGTTTAATATTCGACCGGAAGTTGTCAGAGAAACTCCTATCATACTTTTCATTCAGTAAATCTTTCTTTCTAGCCACAACGTCTTTCACTCTTTTCTTTGATCTATTATACTCTTTTTTCTTTCTGTCGCTTAGATCTTGTCCTGGATCTACAGCTACCAAATCCAACCAACACTTTTTCTTCTCTTTCACTACATCATCTACCTCTCTATCCCACCATTCCGGACGTTCATTCTTGCTTTTTCTTCTTTTGACTACACCGCATACTTCAGTGGCCGATTTGACCATGCCATTCTTCATAATCTCCCATACATTATTAACATTATCCTCAACTTCACTGTCATTCATCTTATTGACACATTCAAAACAATCTTTCAGCTTTCTTACGTACTCATCTTGTATAACTTCGTCTTTCAGTTTCTCTACTTTTATCCTCTCTAACGCAGTGGTAGGTACGGGAACACGATGGCGCCAACGTGTGAACAGACCCCTTACTCGTGTTACCACTAAGTAGTGATCTGAACCTACGCTAACTCCTCGAAATGCTCTGGTATCTACAACTTTGTTACGCAGCCGTTCATCCACAATCATCAAGTCTATCATAGACTTCTCATTCTGCCGTCTCCATGTATAGGTACTGATGAATCTCTTTGTGATCAAACAAAGTGTTTGTCACGCAGAGATTCTTAGCCAAACGTACATTGAGAAGGCATTTGCCATTCTCGTTCACTCGCTCATCACCATACTTTTTATTTTTTTTATTTTTTTACATACTTAAATTACTTTTGTCAAAATATTTATTTTACACGTTTAAATTGTATTGACATTTATTTGAAGTAATAAAATCAGAATAATATTTAACAACATAAGTCCCGGAATCTCTGGGCATATCCATATTAGCATAATGTTTGAGGTCATTCACCCCGTGTTGCACCGGGATATCCGATCATTGGTTATTATAGGCATTGATTTGGTTTGGTTGGTTGGTTGCTTAAGAAATGTTGACACACGCAGACAGACCAATGGATCCACATGGCTCACGTGCGTACCTAGCTTACACCTCAGTGAGATTCAGGCTTTTACCTTTGAAGCCTTACGTTAAATGTAAAAAAAAGTGTAATTCACATGCCAAACATGTTTGCTATGCTATGAAAATGACAACTTTATTCATATGGAACACAGTCTCTTTTAAACTTCTTGTATGGCTGTGGCACGCCTTTCAGATGCCAATTGCAGAGGCCAGAGCCGACTGTGGCGTTCAAAGAGATAAACAAAGTAAAATGTGAAACTGTAATGAAAATCCTGGGGGGTTACCATGGCATACCAAATCAGTTCAGTTTAGGTTGATAGAAAGTGGCAGAGCTATACAACTGATATAGCTCTGTGCCTTTCTCTCGACCTAAACTGAACTGCTTTAGTATTTCATGGTAAATCCCTGGTCTGTGTTTTGTCAACAAATTGGCAATTAAACACAAACTACTAAATAAAACAAATTAATACACAACGATCCTTTTATTTTAATTTAAGAAATCTCACAATAAAAGTCTTGATTGGATCTTATCCATAAACGGCAATATGCACAGCAAATGTATTATTATTTCCTTACAAACAAAAACTTACTTAATCTTTAGTCATACAAATTTCATACAAATAATTATTTACAAGCCCTTATCCATGAACTTTTTACAATTGATTCATAATTGGTCTTACTCCCTGTCCAAACTAAACCTTTGCTTGGAAAAAACCATTGTAACCTTATAACTCATAGCAACTACTTGAAATCAGGGATCGTGACATTATGCTGGTTTATTATGAGCTATGAGAACCAGTTTATTCCGGTCTACAGGGTTAGATGATTCGCGAGACCAAATTAGTTTGGCCAGGGATTTTATAGAGATTGTGAGACAAAATAAATTTGATTCGTTTACGAATAAGGGCAAAATGATTGGAATTTATTTATAATATTGTCCATAATTCATATCGAAAGGAGATATTCAACGAAACCAACGAAATTTGATACCCTGTTTTTGAAGGGATCGGGCCCTCAAATCCAATCGAGAATTTAATGATAAGTGGCAATTTTAAGTTGTAACTCGGGAAGTTAGAGTTTAAAACGACTTTGATCTTTACTTTAAATCATTGCGTCTTACAAAGCCAATCGATCTTTGTACAGGAATACGTATATTGTAATTTTATTTTTCAAAAAAATTAAGGTATTGCCTTGGCCAATTCACTGAGATCACCTGACAGGATCACCTAAGACACTAAATAAATTATACGTAAGTACTGCAGGTATAGAAAGTAAAAAAATGGTGTTTAGCTAAGTCGAATGTGCTTACTCTATGCTTCGCTTACAAAAGTCACTAACGGGATTGTAAGCCAATGTTCAGTTCTCCAACGAATACGCAATTTACGGCATTGTCGTTATAAACTAGAAACTACCTATGAAATGACAATCATGACAATAACAATGACGAGATTACAAGCCCGCAGATTTTTTATATTGGGTCAATGTAGTTGTAGCTGCACGCCTTTAGTAACGAATGCGTTGGGTCTGAACGAGCATGTAATTAATGAAATAAAAACATGGGTGATCAAGTCAGGCGATCGTGAAGGCCATTGCAAAATGCTCAATTTCACATTTAAATCGGCAAAGTATTTAAAAGGGTGACCAGTTGTAATTTGTTTTAATTTAAGTATTGCAGCTGCCTCCTCGGTATTGGTTCTCCTTTTATAATAAAATGCCAATATTAAATGTTCCCTGGTTTAATAATGTCAAAAAAACTGTGTTTGACACATTTGATGTTTTTATTTTACGGATATAAAATTGGAAATTTAAACACATTTATCTAGAGAAAACACAACATCCAGTACCTACCTCATTTATCGATTAAAGCATCTCTCTCCTACCACATTACTAAGAAAGGGACACAGTGAGAGACAAACGAGATGCGATTATTAAAAAAACAATAGACACTATGATTGCTAAAACGTCACTTAAGCGTTTTCCTTACATTAAAATATTGGCGTGTTTTTCCTCTGACGCTTCTTCAACGCTTATACTACTAAATGCTTGATTGCCTATGTGCCTTAAAAACACTGATGCGTACATAACTAAGGGGATGCATGAACAATTATTACATTTATGTTCTTTGAATCCGAACCTTACAGCAACAAATTACAGTTTAGTTTTAAACAGCGAGAATAATGTTCAGTCATTAAGAATGTCTCTAGTTTGCCATTTAAAACTAAAGGGTAATGTGACCCATTTTTTGGTAAATTAAAGGCCTAAAAAAGACACGCGCTCAAAGCGTTTAGGCCCGTGCTCAGAAACTGTACATTTTCCATTATTTACATTTAAACTAACGGTTTTCGTTAAGAAAAATATTTTGAATTATGAAAAAATCCACATAATTATCTTAGAGCTGTACAATTAGTTATCTACTTTTCTAATATAAAGTCAAATTCAGCTGTTAACACGTAACGATTAATACACGTAAAAGCTTTATTTATATGTGTGACATTTACATAGAACTGTCCAAATTTTACAATCACAATTAAGAAACAATCAATTTCATCAAATTTATACGCGGGTTGTGTTCTTGGAAAAGGGGGCTGATTGTGTTTTTATTTTAATTTATTATAAACACTGATTGTAATTATCAGATTACAAATGCACACAACAGGCAATACGAGATCTAATCACTATCATACAAGTATTGATTTATTTACAATCTCGCTGTTTTTAAATTTGTCCATCACTATTATACTTGGGCCAATTTAGGATGATGCTTGTGACAGCTTTCAAACACGTTTAACACTTGTTTCTTTGTCATATAATGCGACGAAGTTTAGTAATTTAAATAAAAAATATAGCTGTCACAAGAGCCATCTCACATTGGCCGAAGAGAAGAGAAGAGCTGTAACCGTGCACGTACTGTCAAAGTCATGAATATCTGTAACCCTTAATGTCACCGACAATAAGGCTGTACAAAATATTTATGATTTTGACTATACAGTAAGGAGGTTCAAGTATACAGGTGTATACTGTCTACATTAATTAACCATAAAAGCAAACCATACTTTTTTAGAACTGTGACGTCATTTATGTCGCATGAAAAACTGACAATCGGTTTTGAACTCCTTGCGAGCGCAGTTACAGCAGCTGTGTGCTTACAACACTTGTAAAAATGGTGATTTATTTTATGTTTTTTTTTAATAAAATAAAAATATTTTATGTAGGGTGATGGAACCAGTTATGGACTAGGACCAATAATGGACACTAATTGATTCTTATTTACAGAAAATAAGGGTTATTTTGCAACAGTCAATTTAGGACCGTAGGATCTTTGAATTAAAAGTTAAGTAAGTGTCCATTATTGGTACCTATCTGATAAATGCCATGTCACCAAGTCTGGGTAAATATGTATGGAAGGTAATTGTACCAGTAATTGACAAGGACCAAAGTTGGACATTTGATTCATTAAAAAAAGGTTTTTTTTTAATTATGCAGCAATAA
Organism: Acleris emargana; assembly: GCA_927399475.2. Classification (NCBI taxonomy): domain Eukaryota; kingdom Metazoa; phylum Arthropoda; class Insecta; order Lepidoptera; family Tortricidae; genus Acleris; species Acleris emargana. Next base: position 3,765,586 of record OV656839.1, on the reverse strand, counting down.
ATAAATAACTTTATGATCTTTGGATGACTAACTGTGCTCATTATTGGTTCTTGTCAGCAAAGGTGAGAATATGCAATCACAAATCAAAACTTCCATTTATTCATCGACGAGTACATTTTGCAAATAATTTAATAAATTATATAGGTGGTATTATAGAAGTTTATTTTTTTCCGTCTTCAAATATTATAAAGACCTTCTCACACTATGCCAGTAAGTTTGTTCCAGCTAATAAAATTAAGGATGTTGTTGTCTACGTATATTGGGCCATCATCAATCATTCAATCTCGGATCTAGTATACGGATTGCTTGTTCACATCAAATCAGTTCCAATCGCCTGATTCCGGAAAGGAAACAGATGGTGTTGTCTCCATTTTGTCATTTAGAGGCAGTTGTTGGCAGGGGCCTTATAATGTAATTATGTTCGATGTTGGTTAAGACACTCAATCCCATGATACCGGAAGTTTGAAATACCAAATTGTTTTTCTTGTTACCAGAGTTCCAAAACTCCACATTCGAAATACTGCGTTCAAATATTATACCACACATTAATTTGAATGTTTAGTTTGGGATTCCAGTGTTATAAAAATCTGGTAATTTAAAATTCTGGTATTTCGGGAAGTAGCTTAAATTGATAAGCCATTAAGGACTTTGTGACAGAAAGTCAATGATTAATATTGCGTTCGTTTTTAACCTACTTATTAATCAGCCGTGAAAGCCACCGTTTTTTTTTTTTTTTTTTTTTTTTTATGTCATAGGAAGGCAAACGAGCACACAGGCCACCTGATGGTAAGTGGAAACTGTGACCCATAGACATTCGCATTCATAAGACCGCAATCCTAAGACAACAAATGCGTTGCCAACCCTGAGGCCGAAGATGGAATGCCTCTATGCTAGTCATTTCACCGGCTGTCTATCTGTCAGTGGGCTTTTAGTGATCTAGTAATAAGTATACAGCAGTTATAAGTGTAAAAGGGGACTTGAGATTTTTAATTACAATGGCCTGTTTAGTAGCTATTCTAATATAAAGACAGCTATAGAACAGAATTTTACTGGAATAGTGTCAACGAGATTTTATATTCTGAATATTTCGTCAAGACAAATTTAAAGATGGAATATTGTTGAGGAAAGTATCCGAGTGTTTATCTTTGGTACGCTACTTTGGATTATGACTAGAGATTAAAATATTTATCTCGGAATGTATCCAGTACAAAATATTACCATTTTAAATTATTGGACATAACCTGAAACAAAAAAAGACAAATATTAATAAAACAAACATTTGATATGATTAAAATAATGAAATTCTACATCACAAAAAAAAGAATTTGAAAAACTTAACTCAAGTCTGAGCAATTTAATATTATCAGTTAATTCATAACGATAAAGTTTTTTTTCATTTATTTCGCCAAAAAAAAAAACTAAATTTTATACTTATAGAATATTTTTTTACCTTTTCTATTAATCTCTCAGCTGACTTACGACACTAATATTTGAGCTAGGACCGGCACCAGGACAACAGTGATGGCGGTGTACAGATTAGCTCCTGCAAAAAAAAACATAATTACAGACAAGTACTTTGAAAATAAATCTAAGGATTTACTTGTGGGAGGACCTTGTGCAGGGTCCGTCCGGGTTGGTACCACTATCTTATCCATTAACCTCCGCCAAGCAGCAGTGCTCGCATTGTTGTGTTCCGGTTTGGGGATAAGACAGCCGGTGAAATGACTAGCATAGAGGCATTCCATCTTAGTCCTCAGGGTTGGCAACGCATTCGCAGTCTTGTGGATGCGAATGTCTATGGGTCACAGTTTCCACTTACCATCAGGTGGCCTGTGCGCTCGTTTGCCTTCCCAAGCCATAAAAAAAAAAAAAGAAAAAAAAAAGGCTGCTACACACCATTGAAACGCCGCGCCACCCGACAAAACACGTTGCATGTTGTGTCGAATCACATCATATTTTTTTCTATGATATGAGCCGCACTACTTACTATTACTTGTGGGAGGACCTTATGCAGGGTCCGTCCGGGTTGGTACCACCATCTTATCCATTAACCTACCGCCAAGCAGCAGTGTTTGCATTGTTGTGTTCCGGTTTGGGGATAAGACAGCCGGTGAAATGACTAGCATAGAGGCATTCCATCTTAGTACTCAGGGTTGGCAACGCATTTGCAGTCATGTGAATGCGAATGTCTATGGGTCATAGTTTCCACTTACCATCAGGTGGCCTGTGTGCTCGTTTGCCTTCCTACGCCATAAAAAAAAAAAACTGTGAACATGTGATGGTAATTTAAATTGTACACATCGGGTGTCAACACGTTGCGTGGCGTCGCGCTTCAATAGTGTGTTTCGGCCATGATTATCGCGCGTCACTTGTTGCCAGCAACGTCGGCTAAAGTGGCGCAATATTACCGGGAATTGGCACAATATTTCTGGCGATATGAGGCGACAGGTGTAGGCAGCAACGTCAGGCTAAGTCAAGCAACATCGCAAAACTTTGCCCAAAATGTCTCGCAACATCGCACGACATGTGTCGCCATGGTGTGGCACAACCGATACTTGTTGCGCGATGTCGCCAGACATTTCAAGTTAAGTTGCTTGACTTCGCTTCCTATGTCGCCGATACGTATCGTGGGACTCTTGTCGCCTAGTGAATTCCGGGCTTAATAAAAGGAACTGTTATGGGATTTTTCATTTATATATTAGATCGAGGCGGCAAACCAGTATTCAGATACCTAATTGCTTTTATACCACTTTAAAAAATTGTTGGTCTACACGTCGTAAAAACTTAAAAAGTCTTTAAATTATTAACAGTTAAAATGAGAACTCTGCGCCGGTACTGATTTTACCCACCTTGCTTTGATATAGTAATGATAAAGATAATTAATGCAAGAAGAAAAGCTTTACTAGTTGTACGAGAACAAAGTTATCGGTAAAACAATAAAAAATGAAAGAAAAAGAAAAACACATTTATTCACTACCTCCACAAAACGCTCAGAAAAATAATTTCCAGCTAGGTAATGAATAAAATATTATTTCATAAGTTTTTACATTATTGAAACAAAACTGGAAAGAAATCATTCTGTTACCTAATAAATTACAGAAATAGTATTTTACGTTGTGATAACGCTTAAGTAGTTATTCTTTTACCCTTATTAAAAAAATAAAACCGTATTCATTTGGGTACCTACCAGTTTTGGTAATAATTATTAACTTTCAAAAAAAATGTAGCCGTAATAACTTAACAGTGAGTTGGTCTTTAGGATTTTATGACTCGTCTTCTTTTGAAACTATTATTATTAATTAATACGAACAAGAAAACGACGTAGTTAAAAACAGACATGGGACCCAATTTACAATAATTGATCAACTCATTTAGAAGAATCATTACCAAGGCTCGTCTTACGTAATTTAACGCTCAGGTATTTTTATATATTTTTTATATTAGGGGTCACTCTCACACAAATTGACCTAGTCCCAAACTAAGCTCTAGAACTTGTGCTTTGGGTACAAGACAACGATATAAATACTGAAATACATATAAAACACCCAAGACTTAGAAACAAATACTCGTGCTCATCACATAAATATTTTCCCTATACCGGGAACCGAACCCAGAACCGCTAGCTTCGTATGCAGGGTCACTACCAACTAGGCCAACGCTGCCGTGCTAGTGTAAAAGGCGACTTTTCGACAAAAGACACTTTCGAGATAATCGCAAAAAAGTGACCGAAATCTTCATTTTCATATTTCTAGGTAATTTAAACAGATATTGAAATGAAACTTTTTGTGTCGAATAGACATTGTGTTTTACTAGTTTTCTACATAAGTAATGTATTTTTATTACCTACAGTTTTTTTTTTACACGCATTTTTTCCTTTTTGTTTAGTTGCCGATTAATAATTGCCACTGAAAAACAAGCAAAAAGGCGGTATATGAGCACTATACCGCCTTATAGGCTTGATTTTCCTTCATACGTCTTCATACTAAACTAGGGCTTGAACGTATCACAATAATGCTTAATTAAAAAGACGTATTTGCAACATACCGCCTTATTGCTTGGTACAAAATATTTTTTGAATAATTCTGATTTAAATAATAACGCCGAATAACAAAAATACGTTTATCTTGTCTAGTACGCAAATGAAAAAAATATGGTTTGTTTTCGTATCGATCATTTTATATTTATATACTAGTCTAAAAAAACGTATGTCTTCAAAAGTCAGACGAAATACGGTTTTTTAATCTAGTACTACGATGAAAGGTTAGACTAATTGCTAATTAAAACCATCATAAATTCGGTACAAATATATTTGAAATAAACAAAAATTAACAGTTAAATCACAGGAAATATTATCTCTTCTAAGATTGGTGTAGTGTTATTACTTATTCAATAAATTAACAATAATACTCTTTGATTCGTCTGTATGACGCACTGTTAATCATAACATAACACAACACAACAACATATATTTTAATTTAAACATAATCAGTCTCATAAAGTAATTGAATTGCAATTTTGGGAGGACTTGCCAGAATCCAACCATGAAAAAGTCGATGAATTATAGGTTAAAAATACTTAACCTATAATTCATCAACATTTTCTTGGTTGAATTCTGGCAAGTCCTCGCAAATTTTCAAGCTAAGAGCAGGCATTAATGGACCTAGTTTACGTACTAAATTCTGTTTTCGACTTGCGTCTGTCTATCCCTCGGAAGTGAGTGTGCGATGAAAGCATCGGGCGATTTCCTTTTACTTTGGTAAATGTTTCTTTACTAAAATTAAACTCAATATATTCTCCTTGCAATAACCCTAATGTAGCCTAAGCACCTTTAAATAGAATTACTCAAATCCTGGTCCTCGTGGAACCAATTATAATAGCTAAAATTTTATTTTTATTTTATTTTTACCTAATTCCTACTACATCTATCTACCTAACCTAATAACTTAGTCACCATAAGTAACATTCCTAGTCTATAAGCTTCCTATTCCTAACAACCTATTTTAAAAGTAAATTAGTTTTGGCATGTGATCGTCAAGTAATTTAATATAACCCAATAGTTGTGAACCTATAGTAACCCTAGAATTCTTTAAGTCTTTGTTTTAAGTCCTAGCTCTACTAATACTCTCTAGAATATTGATACCTAAATATTTACAATAATATGTGGTTGCCGGGTTAGAGTAGTGCCACTCCATGTCTTCCCGTGGATGTCGTAAGAGGCGACTAAGGGAATAAAGGCTAGTAGTACTATTAGGCGATGGGCTTGCAACCTGTCACTAATATGCTGGTAAACATCTTAGCCTATTTGTGCAAATTGTGGTTACTGAATTATCAACAACTTTTTAAAGTTGTAATTCTGTAGCTCTGCCTAGCCTACTCTGGGATTACAGGCGTGAAGGTATGTATGTATGTAGACTATAATTTATAACTTATCTAACACTACCCTAGTTTATTTAATGACTCCTAACCACTTGAAATACAACCTACGTAGGTACTAAGTGAATTAGTTTTAAAGATAAAGTTAATATGTACCTATAGTAGATATAATTTATGAAACCGAAGTCTAGATTAAAGCAAATCTAAGAATTTAAAGGTTTTGTGGCCCCCTTAGGGAAGGAGGACCTTTACTTGTGGGAGGACCTTGTGCAGGGTCCGTCGGGGTTGGTACCACCATCTTATCCATTAACCTACCGCCAAGCAGCAGTGTTCGCATTGTTGTGTTCCGGTTTAGGGATAAGATAGCCGGTAAAATGACTAGCATGGAGGCATTCCATCTTAGTCCTCAGGGTTGGCAGTGCATTTGCACTCTTGTGAATGCGAATGTCTATGGGTCACAGTTTCCACTTACCATCAGGTGGCCTGTGTGCTCGTTTGCCTTCCTATGCCATAGAAAAAATAAGGAGATCTCCTCCATACGCTCTGGGATCGCTATCCCTAGACCTTAGTCTACCTCAATAGTCATCCTCCATAGACAGGTCAGACTCCTTGCCAATATGTACGATTAGTCAGTCAGTCGTATAGTAAGGGAAGAAAACGGTCAAAATATAAATTGAGTGTTTAAAAACTCAATTATACAGTAGATTATTTATCGTTCAATAAAGCGATAGTTATACTATGTTATTTTTATATCATATAATATTGTGACTCAAGATTGATATTGCTTGCTTCACCTTTAAGTCTATATTTGACTTGAGTTTTATATAACTAAATGAGATGTTCAATTTCACTAAGTATCCATGTTTAACTTTTATAGTAAAACAGTGGGAAACAGAAGTCATTTTGTCTTCTAGCTAGATTGAGTCCTCATGTTAGTAAAATATATTATGAAAAGTAAACAGACAAATGTCACTATAGTCACTTTATCATTTACTGATATATTTGTTTTATGGTCTATAAAATATTCACTTTATAAAAGGACTTAACCATCTCTGTAAGCTAATTATTGATATTCTAGATTTGCTTTATTTCCATAAAACTATCTCCATAAAAACTTTATTATTTATTTGTGTATTTGTATTTGTTTTTTTGCAAATTGTGGTTACAGAGATATCAACAAGTTTTTGGAGTTGTTGGTAATTCTGTAGCTCTGCCTACCCCACTCTGGGAATGAAGGCGTGAAGGTATGTGTGTATGTATGTATTTGTATAAATCACTACATAGTATAAAACAAAGTCGCTTGCGCTGTCTGTCCCTATGTATGCTTAAATCTTTAAAACTACGCAACGGATTTTGATGCGGTTTTTTTTAATAGATAGAGTGATTCTTAAGGAAGGTTTATATGTATAATACATTCCACGCGGGCGAAGCCGCGGGCGGGTCGCTAGTGCATTATAAAAAAAGGACTTATTTCTTTAAGCTAACTATTGATGTTCTAGTTTTTTTTATTGTTCATGTTTTTCTTAGATACTAATATAATTCATAATTGGGATTGTTCATATTTTTTAAATTAATCTAATTAGAAAACCATTTCGAGGAATAGGGTTCTAAAGCCGTTCTGCATGATTAAGTTTTTGTTATATTTATTTATTTCGGACATTTCGACAAAAGTATATTTGACCGTGTGGTTTGACTTTCGTTTTTGGCTTAAAGCCCTCCCAGGTGTGTCTTACGGGTTAGGCGTAAACCGCTTGAAATAGTATGTTTTATTATACAATTACAATCACTTTTTATCGTAACTTATCATGTAATTCATCGATAAAATGTCTGTTAAATAAATAAAGATATAAAAACAAAACTATTCGGTCAAATACAAAATTAATGAAATTGGTCTCTTAAAATTACCTTTTCTTTTGTATTAGATTATAAAAACCGTGAGTTATTTTTTCGGTCTATCCCAATTATGTTAGTTCTCCAAAAAAATATATCATAATTATATTAATTTATATGTTTATTTTATTTATTTTTACTGTACTCAGGTAACAAATATTTAGAATGGTATTATGTACTCAGTTTTATGATTTATCGTCAATTCGTCGTTCTCGTCTTTTCGCGTGATAACGGGCGCCAGCGCACACGCACCTTCATTACCCGTAACGTCACCGAACTGAAGGGCGCCCGAACGCGGGCACTCCCGTCCGCGGGGGGTATGTAGGAGATTGGGGATTATAAGGTTTTATTAAGTAGCATGGGTCGACTGTGGATATTCGAATAGTAATCTAGCGTTAAAAACTACCTCTGTCCCAAGTAAAAATACCGTATCACAAAATAAACGTTTTTTTAAACAAGTTTATTATTATTTAAAACTCGGCATTAGCTAGACTAAAATACCGCAAAATACTGACATACGGTCTTTTTGTCTAGAAAACTCTGTTACGTTTATTTAGATTATGAGCAAATAGAAAAAACATTTGAAATACTAAGTTAAAAGGCGGTAAAATATGTTATTCGTTCTTTTTACTTAGTAATCTGCAATTACGGCCTTATAGAGTAGTTCAACTTATTAATAAATAAAACCTACACCAGACAATAATGCAGAGTGTCTTGTTTTACGTCTTTCTAATGTAGTATTGTGTAGTTACCGCCTTATTGATTAGTATTTGCTGGAAAATAGTCTGTTATACGGCCTTTTTCCTTATCGTATCTTCGCAACCAAGCCTCTTATCGACAAACGGGTAAGATGGGTCGACGCGGCTTGTTCTCCATATCACGATGGTCATAACAACTCAATTTGGTCAAAATGTCGAATGATCGCCTTTTACACTAGCACGGCAGAACGCGTCGTCGGCAGATTTAGTGACACAATCTGAATTTAATTATCATTATTTTAATTTGGGCTCAATGACAGCCATACTTGTACCTAACTAACTTAAAAAGTCGACATGAAATATTCCATGCTATATTTCTGAAGATAAAATATAACTTTCCATCTTGATAATATCTTTTGTTGCCGACTGTTCTTTTTTTGCACAAAAAAAAGATACATACATACATACATAAACTCATGCCTTCATTCCCAGAGTGGGGTAGGCAGAGCTAAAGAATTACCAACAAGTCTTAAAACTTCTTGATAATTCTGTACCCACATTTTGCACAAGTAGGCTAAGATTTTTCCCAGTGTATTAGTGACAGGTGGCAAGCCCATCGCCTAATAGTACTGCAAGCCTTTATTCCTTTAGTCGCCTCTTACGACATCCACGGGAAGAGATGGAGTGGTACTATTCTAACCCGGCAACCACGCGGGAAAAAAAGATAAAATATATTAAATATTCAGTAAGTAGGCCGCACGGGCACTTTTAAACGTCAAAAATATTGCTTATGATATTATACAATAATAAACTTAACCTAGCATTACTTAAAAGAAACAATGAATTGCACATAAAACAAGAAAATATATATTCACGCACAGTTGTCATCTACTCATCAAGACGATTCCAATGAGCGGTAACAGGACGGGTTTATCATGTGTAATTTAGGAGTTCCTATGGCCATCCTGAGTCTTCATCATCAGACCAGCTCGATGGTACTATATTATTGCATTGTCATCAGAACTAATTAGTTTCAACCTACCTGCCTTACCTACCTTAACTACCTTACTACATTTCCGTATGCAAATTTTCAGCTTCATCGGATTCCAGGAAGTGGGTCAAATTTAACTTGCAAGATTTCACCCGTATACAGGGCGTCCCAAACTTATGGGACATGAAGGGGAAGTACCTTAAATATCGTAGATAGTGTATTTTACTGAAAGAAGACTTTATGTTATTTTTAAAAGTTAGTAATTCTGCATTCATAGATTTTCAAAAAATTACTTGCTTCGTCTGGGAATCGAACCGACTTAAATGTAAAAAAAAAAACATCCTACTTTTATGATGCCAATCGAAAGAATAGCTAAAAAATAATAACTCTCCTTAAGTAACATTGTATTTTAAAAGAAAGGAACAACGTAAAATTAATCATTTTAATCAAATTAAAAACATAAATGAAACTGCCGTAGTCAATGAAGTGGGTAATTTTTTGTAAATTAATTAATTAAATTAACAGGCAGCGGACTTATTAAAATATTGGCGATTTGCGTAAGGCAAGAGGGATAACATTTTGAGCATTTAATTAATTAATTTACAAAAAAATACCCACTTAATTGACTACGACAGTTTCATAATGTATGTTTTTACTTTGATTAAAATGATTAATTTTACGTGTTCCTTTCTTTTAAAATACAATGTTAATTAAGCAGAGTTATTATTTTTAGCCATTCTTTCGATTGGCATCATAAAAGTAGGATGATTTTTTTTTGACATTTAAGTTGATTCGATTCCCAGACGAAGCAAGTAATTTTTTGAAAATCTATGAATGCAGAATTACTAACTTTTAAAAATAACATAAAGTCTTCTTTCAGCAAAATACGCTATCTACGATATTTAAGGTGCTTCCCCTTCATGTCCCATAAGTTTGGGACGCCCTGTATAGTACATAAATTGCAAGTTAAATAAAAGATTGTAATATTGAACCTATCTTTGAAAATCAAATTTTCAGAGATAGCTTCAATATTACAAGCTTTTCGAATCTTGAATCCGTTGTGCCATAGTTTTTAATTGGATGAGGCGAATTGACACCGCTCCTCAAAACAGTACCTAATTAATTAAAGATATTAGATTTCTCGGCGAATATCAATTTACCTTTCAGACAATACGTCGATTTTGTTATTTAAGAAACGTAGCATCGAGAAGCTTGGGTGTCAAGTTATTAATTTAAAAAGGTTTTTAATATAAGTAATTATTTGTTGCACTTTTTTCTTTCTTTCTTAATTTTAATCTCAAGATTCGATGAATTTATCAGTCCCTGTTGTAGACAACTACATCAGGGGGGTTACCATGACATACAAAAGTAGTTCAGTTTAGGCTGAGAGAAAGTGATAGAGCTATACAACTGCTATAGCTCGGTCCCTTTCTCTCAACCTAAACTGAACTGCTTTAGTATGTCATGGTAACCCCCCAGGTACTGATAGGGATTCGATAATCATAACCTTTTGGTCAACATCTTTTGTTAATATTTTAAACCATATTTGCGAATCGCAAACAAATCGAGAACTCCATAATCAATTCAGTTCGCTTACAAATTCGTTACATCATGTGTCAATATTTTATCAGGATGATTTTCATTAGGGTTGTTGATGAATGATGATACATTGTCAACCAAAATATGTGATGTATTAGTTTTCTATTTTGCCTAATAATTTGAGGTTTCAGAGAGAAAATGTATATTTAATATTTTGGGGAAATAATGCATAACAAATTATAAAGCGATTTTTTTGTATTTTTATGATGTACTATCTCATTATTTGTTTTATGTAGTTATTTAAGTATACAAATATGCCGATGGGAAAATTAAATTAAAAATAATTCTGCTTCTTGTAAATGCGAAAATTTGTAAGTTATTTGCCTATTTCTTTCACGCTGCGAGGACTATGTATTTTGATGAAATTTGGAATGGGATAGTTAATACCTTGGATTAACACATGGATTAATTTTCACCCTGTTGTGATGTTCAAAATCTACGCGAACGAATTCGCAGGGAGAAGCTAGTTTTATATAAATCCAAAGGATTTATTATTATTAATTTCTATACTTAACTGCGTTTTATTTGGTCTATAAATAAATTTTCCTTGTTTTTTTTTTAGAAAGATAAAAGAAAAACCCATTAAAACTGTTAAAGATGCATTGAAAATAATAGGAAAATAGTAAATTAAGAAATAACTGAAAGAAGTTTTCAAGGTATTCACCATCAGAGATTTTTTCACTTAAAGTTTTTTTTGTAGTAAATTTTAGTTTGTGTACAGTTGTTACAGAAAACTCACATAAACTGAAGCGAAGCGATCACTAGCACATTATAAATAGAAAATACTTATTTTTGTAAGTAATGAATTAAATTATAACTACAAGACCAAATTTCGCAAATCATTTTACCAGTAGAATGCTATATTATCACTGATTACCATCGGCTTTTGTTTTCTACGTGGACAGAGTCACGGGTTACAGCTAGGTCTTTTGTAAAGCGCTTTTCATGACATTTCTCAAGCGCTTTAAGCCGAGCTAGAGGCTATCCCCCCGTTTTAGAGCTAGGCTAAGTTCGTTGACCCCTTCACTTGATAAAGTTTCCAGCTTTCTCGATTTTATTCTGGAGAAATGTTTCGTAAAATGTTATTTAAATAAGACAAATAATGTGTCGTTTTGTTGGTTTAGTTAGTTATTTAAAAAAAACTCAATGGGTTTAAATGTGCTTGTCATCTTCATTGGGTAGTAATTAACAAACAAAAAAGTAGAGATATCTTAGCGTTTTGGAATTTATAAGCCCTATTCGTAAAATAAAATATATTTTTTATTTGACTAACAACTATAGAACTTTATTTTTGCATCCTTGAAGGATTAACCATACCATACCAAAGCTTGAAATAGCGTCTACTGCGTCACTTCTTTTATGAATTTCTCTCTCTCTCTCTCTCTCTCATTATCTCTTTTTGTGTCTCTATCCCTCTCGGTCTGTCTCTCTTTATCTCCCTCTCTTTCTAGTGTAACAATTGATATCATATAGAGAATTTGAAATTGTATAAGCAATGTACAGGTTTCTGAACGTTTTTTTCGCTCAGTTGACAATTGTTGTGTAATGGCGCCGTTCGTTATTCAGCTCTTAAATTTTCCTTATTAATAATTTCAAATACAAATTATATCAATTCTCACACTCGCGTCGTGCAAAAGATAAACAAAATAAAATAAGATTTTAACATTTGATACAAGGCGTATTTTAAGCTTCCGTATAGTCAATCGATGATAGATGCAGGAACGGAGTCTGAATGTTACAAGAAACTTATTTTTTTCGACGCGGAAATACCTTGAGCAAAATACAATTTCCACGAAGATGGCTATCATAATGGATTACCTTTTGAGCCAACCGCAGCCGCTAATTGCATATCGGCCGCCGTGGGCATCTCTGGAGTAGTGCTGATCGGTCCTGGAACAAGGGAAAACAAAGTTGAATTGAATGAAACACTTAATTTACCATAAATGGAGAGACCTTAATTAATTTGTCATCGAACTTCCTAATTAAACTTAACATGAATTTTTATATTACTGCATATTGAAAATTATAACACTTTCTGGTTGTCAAAATCGAACTTGTGATTGTGAATAATATTATAATTGGATCGAATGGATAAAATTAAAATAATTCTTCTTCTTCTTCTCTAAATTAATGGCGTCAACCAAGTGATTTAGCCAGTGTCAGTGAGGAAGGTTAGTCAGTATATATAAAGTAAAGTAAAGTAAAAGTAAGCCATTTTTCAATCGGCCATCTTCCCTCCCCGAAGGTAACCCTAATGATTAGATGATTACAGTAACGTGACCACTCCAAACAATCCTCTAAACATTGTTGTCATTGCTTTTCCACTACACACAAAGTACTTTCAAATGATCAACTTATGAGACACGCTGTCAGACCCACAAGAACTCCAGCAATACAATCTAGCCGTACCACATCTCCGATTATTTCCCCGATACCGCCATCGTATTGTTTGCCAAAAGTAAATTAGCCCAATTCCCGAAGGACATCGTGCCAGAAACTGTAATTGAAAGAACTCGATCCATCATAATAATCTATCCTTCAACGTCCAATCAGCTTCAAAATAACTGTGGAAAAAAAGGCACTCATAGACTATGTTGACTTTTAATTTAGGCCCGGGTGATTCCGTAAAAAAATGTTTTTCTCCCCGACCCACCGATATTATGTTTAAAAAATTCCTCTCTACAATAGACTTAACGAAGCATAAAATTATTCACGAGGACTGCCTGCAGGAAACGTTCTCTTCCCGGCTTATACAGTAAGATAGCTGTGTACACAAACTTTCTGCTGATAAAAAGCTTAAATGGCCCTCTTGCAAATTATTCCGCGAAATTGTTATTTTCATGCCCACGTTTGAAAAAAATATTTCCGTCCCAATTCTTCGCAGGGCCTTTAATGACGTTCGCCGACTTATAAAACGGTTAAATTGCTTGTTTTAAATAAATAAACAGCGCTCGGTTTATGTCGTCGGGTTTTATTCTTTTGCCATCCGCTGTTAATGGGTTTTCTTGTTTTACTAATAATGAAAACTGTTGAATTAACTTTTTCTATAATTGCTTTTAGATAATATGTCAATTTTATTTTGAAATATGTTCATCTACACACATGAGTCACATGACACTACGTTAGCATTTAGAGATTTTATTTTCAAATTGGATACATCATGTATTTAATAATTCTCTGTAACAATTGCACCTATAATGGTTATAAATATAAAAAAAAACCTTCGTCATGACAATAAATTAACACATCGCACTGCTAGATTAAAACAGCATCAACTCGAAATTATTGTTAGTTTTGTTTCCAGCTCATAAAAGTTGTATTAAAGTTGATTTTAAAATACAGCTGTATTTTGAGTTACAACACTTTTGATTTGGCAGTGCGACATTTTAATACGGTTCGCTCCGCTTTTTATAGAATAGTATGTATGTATGTATGTATGTAAACTCTTTATTGTACAAACAGAAAATAACAGATCAAAAATAAAACAGAAACAAGATAGGTATGTACAAAGGCGAACTTATCCCTATAAGGGATCTCTTCCAGTTAACCTTTGAGCGATTGAGAGAAGAATAAAAACAACGGATGGCTAAACGTACAATGTATAAAAGATACAGAAGATTAAAATAATAATAGCAAATAAATATGTAGGTATAATAAATATATATATTAAATAGGATAAATAAATAAATATATACATTGTATGTATACATATATATATATACATATATAAATAATATATATAAGTATGAAAGGAAGAAAGGACATACAGTCTTAGATCAGGAACAAGAGTCAAGCCAGTACCTCTTCAGCCTAGATCTAAGTGAAGCAACAGATTGTGATTGCCTGATATCAGTTGGAAGGCTATTCCATAAACGAACAGAATGTACCGAGAAGGATTTAGAGTAAGATTTGGATTTGCTAGCAGGAAAAGCCAGGAGTAGGTTGGCACTCGAGCGTAAGCGGTTCTGGGACCCGGTAGCTAAGAAAGAGAACCGTTCGACAAGGTAAGGAGGGGATTGAGGATTGAAAAGGATATTAAATAGCAACGACAGGACATGAACATTCCTACGCGATCTAATGGGCAACCATTTAAGCTGAGTGCGGAAATCAGACACATGGTCAAATTTCCGCAAGCCAAATATGTACCGAATGCACACGTTCTGAAGCCGTTCCAGCTTATTGAGCAGCTCTTCAGTTGCGTCAATATATGCGATGTCGCCATAGTCGAATAAAGGGAGTAGAAGAGATTGTGCAAGAGTAATCTTGGTGCGAAGGGGCAGAAAATTCTGTAGGCGCCTAAGGGAGTGGAGAGATCTAAAGAGCTTTCTACTAACTTCAGAAACCTGAGCCGACCAGGAAAGGGTCTGATCCATTGTGAGACCCAAATTTTTGACAGTGGAAGAAAAAGGAATAATAGTACCGTCGAAAACCAAATCCGGACACACAAGGTCAGACAACTTTGCAATAAAATGTGGACTACCGACAACAATTGCTTGCGATTTCCTCGCGTTGATTTTTAGCCCGTAGTTAGCTGCCCAATCTCGAATACTAGCTAGGTCAGAGTTTATTAGGCTTATTAAGGAGGGAAAATCATCAATACCAGCCGAGGCGTAAATCTGCAAATCGTCTGCATAAAGGTGATAGCAAGATTGGAGAGAAGCAGTGATGCCATTAATAAATATGGAGAACAGAAGCGGGGATAGCACAGCTCCCTGGGGGACACCAGCGGACAAATCCCTCCAAGAAGAGACAGCATCATCTACCTTGACAAGCTGGCGCCTCCCAAGGAGATATGATTGGAACCACGAGAGAGCTGTAGTAGAGAAATTTAATGTTTTGAGGATGCCGAGGAGGATTTCAAAGTCTACGGTGTTAAAAGCACTGCTAAAGTCCAATAAGACCAGAACAGTGAGTTTTCTGTGTTCTATATTAAGACGAATGTCGTCGGTGACCTTGACCAAGGCAGTGACAGTGCTATGCCCGGGGCGGAACCCAGATTGGAACAAATTAAAAAGTTTGTGAAAGTTAAGAAAGCGAGACAGTTTTCTATTTATAAAATGTTCTATAATTTTTGATAGGACTGGAAGAATTGAAATTGGTCGATAGTCGGAAAAGGAAGAGGGATTTGAGGTCTTAGGAAGAGGAATGACGTGAGCAGATTTCCACGAAGAAGGAAAACAGCCCGAAGACAAAGAAAAGTTAATAATTTTGGATAGGATGGGAGCAATAGGCTCCGCCACAAGCATAAGCATGTCCAAACCCACACCGTCTTCACCAACGGCCTTCGTCTTAATATTTTTTAAAATATTTAAAGTTTCTTCCGTCGAAATGAAGCCTAGGTCGAAGGGGGGAAAGTCGGAGTGAGGAGTGTTGGCGAGAAGAGATAAAGTCAGTTTTTTTAGAGACGGGTCCAAGACAACCGGAGAAGTGCTAAAGTGATTGTTGAGGGAATTGAGGTCAAGTTTAACATTAGAAGAGTTTTGTTGAGGTTTGCCCACCCCTAAAGACTTAAGAAACTTCCATAATTTAGGATAGGGACAACTCTCTATACGTTCGTGAATGTAGCGGCGCCTAGCATCTCTACACCTACGACTGCAGCGGTTACGCAAGAGAACATAGTTTTGGTGATTTTCATCCGACGGTTTATGTCGCAGCTTCAAACGGGCCCGGTTCCTCTTAGCCATTAGAGACTTAATATCGGAAGTAAGCCACGGCGCGGGGTAATGCTTAACCCGCAAAGGCTTTAAAGGTGCGTGACGGTCGAAAATCGCAAGCAATTTGACGGTAAAGGCTTCAAGTTTTAGGTCAACACTGTCGAGAGCATCAATGGACTGCCAGTCGACATCTTGGACATCAGAGAGCAGAGCCTCTCGATCCACATTACCAAGATTACGGCAAAGAATAAATTTATGCCTGCGTTTTGGGGGTCGAATTCTAAAGGAAGCAAAGATTAAATCGTGATTTGAGAAGGCAGCAGCGTTAAACTGACCGTGAAGAGAAACAAGGTTAGGAGAAGAAGTAATGATAAGATCTAAAAGAGAGGGGGGGCCATTATGAGGGAAGTGCGTAGGGCTGAGAGGAAGAATACTCATATTCAAGGAATTTGCGAGAGATTGAAGTTTAGAGGACCGAAAGTCGTTTTTAACGAGACATGTATTAAGGTCACCCATTAGGATGGTGTGATCGAACTGCGGAACAAGATCTCCCAAAGTCATCTCAAGAGCATCAAAGTAGTTTATGTTCGAGGAAGGACTGTAATATACTCCGAGAAGGACTTTAGAGTGATGTAATGGGACACTAAGAAACAGATACTCAGGGGATTTAGAATAAAGAGAAGGCGAATGAGCAACAATTTCACAGGCAAGATCACTCTTTAAGTAGATTGCAACACCGCCACCCCGAACAGTACCGTGTCCACTATCATTGGGTCCAGTCCTGTCGTTGCGAATTAACTGATAGCCAGGAAGAGGGTAGAGTGCAGAAGGAAGAGATGGCTTCAGCCAAGATTCGGAAATCAAGATGGCATGAATGTTTTTGCAAGAGAAAGAAGAAAGTAGGTCGGGGAAGTGAGCTGGTACACTCTGAGCGTTAATGTGAACAACATTGAAATTCTTTTGTGATGTGCACAAAGTGGTGTTTAACCGATCGCAAAGATCTGGCATATCTGACTGGTCACTCAAAGAATCGTATAAACTAGACGACGATAAGGAAAAGAAAACACTGTCATGACTCGCATTCAATACATCCGACATGAAGGTAAAATATAATATATAAATATTGTATATATAAATAAAAGCAAATACTATACTAATAACCTAAAATAACGAATACTAACGTAGTACCCTAAATAAAACCGGACGCGATTGGAGCTCAATCGCTCGCCAGCAGCTGTTCAGATGCAGATTACTAATTATTTAAACAAATGTAACACAAATATAAAAACAAACGAAATAACATATATCCGAAGGTAAATTAGATAATATGAAAATAAAAAAATAAAAAACTAAAACACATCAAATACTTACATTACAAGTACCGAATATACACTCACTAGTACAGCGAAACGGAACGCAACACAAACGACAAATGTCACTTCCGTCAGTGTCATGTCAAACAAACTTCAAAAGAGATTAGTGTGATTACTACTAATTAATACCGCCGCAAGTGACGAATATAAAAATCTATTTATAGAACACCGTTATAACAAAAGAAGCAACAGACAACGGCGGCACAAAGAAATAATTAAATAATAATGAATTCAATGCTGCGGGAAGATGCAATTTGGAAGTAAATTAAATATAAAATAACGACATAAAGTCTATTTCGGCTTCGTAGAGGCCGCTGCGCGCTTTGGTGGCTTCGCACGCACCGTCAACGGCTGCTTGCTAGCGGCATTCTGCACGAGACCAGACGATCCCAGGGTTTCACCACTTGATACGACGGCTGGAGAAGGCAGGGCACGGAGCTCCGACATAGTAGTGACTCGGCGACGAGAACCATCTCGGCATAGCACGACAATCCTGCCGTCGTTCGTCCAACTGCCCCTGACCCCAAAGATCTTCCGTGCCTCAACGAAAACTGCGTGCCGACTGCCAGTCAGGAACTCGGACAGCGTCATGCCAGAGCCTTTCAGTTTGGTTTTGGCTAACCAGACTGCCTTCCGCAGCACCAGGGATGTAAATCTGATTAATATGGGCCTTGGTTTGGAAGGATCCCGTAGTTTGCCAAGACGATGGCACACGTGAACAGCCTCCGCAGACATGCCCTGAATCAGCAGGTTTTGAGAGCAGATGGCAACGGCAGCATCTACAGTGCTTTCATTTTCTGCCTCCGGCACCCCATGCAGGAGCAGAACCTTGGATCGTGACCTCATTTCTAGGTCGTCAAGGGACTTGGCCACCAGGTCCATTTGTGCCTGTAGACAGTTTAAAGTTTTCCATATAAAGGCCTTAAATACCTGGTAATCACTGTCGACCGAGGTGTGTTGAGTACCGGAGGCAGACTGGCCACTCTCAAATGTAGCCATCCTTGCAGCAAAAAGCTCCCTCATGTCATCCATGTTCTGCTTGAGTTGTGATAAAGTGTCCATAGTGTGAATTCAAGTGAAGTAGGTGGAGATTTGATACTTGTAATAAGTAAGTAATAGTTGTTCAGAAAGCTAAGATAACAACTGTGGGCGGCAATTAAAGTTAGTTTAATCCATTTATCCAAAAATTTGTACTGATTTACTAGTGTATGTATTTTAAAATATAAATTAAATATGTGAGCAAAATTTCTATGTCTTGTTTATAAGCCTCACATCACATCACATCACACACACACACACACACACACATCACATTATTGCCTAGGCAGTGAAGCAGGCAATTACCGTTCCTGCCGAGGCATATATAGTGCTTTTCTCCGAAATCGCAAGATACAAATCGCATATAAACAGAAACTTCACGTGAAATAACATCACTCTTTACCGCCTTTATGTTTATGACAAGGAAAAACGCAAGCTTTTTTTAGAGAAAAAAACTCAAACTATTCCAGACACAGATACAAAAGTTACGTTTCGAATAAAATATAGACGTATAAGACTTGTGCCCTCATTTTATTATGGCCGGTTTCACTTTTTAAAAAGTTACAAACTAGATAACAATGAAATTTGTATGCATTGCGGGCTTGTGTAGCGAGCACGCAATGTAATTTTTTTTTAATTTGGGAACTGTCTGTAAACTATGTACTTCGCGTCTCAGATGGAGTTAGTAATGTCAACTTTTCCGGTCATTTTTGAGAAAATAGTATTAACATCATGATTATTAATATATATAATAATGTACCAGACACATTTAAAACCCTGGACGATATTAAATTAGAAAAGCATTTGATGAATGGTTATTTAATAAAATGTTTTACAATATATCTGACTTTTCAAATAATAATTAGTTATGTTTAAATTTATTGGTACTGATTTAGGCTAAATATTAAAATATTGTTCACCATAGATAATGGTAGGCTATAGATTTAGGAATTTGACATTATTATTTAACATCTTATTTTTGTACCTTTGTACCTTGATTTTGCTGAATAACATGAACATCTTTTATCTAAAAGTGTCAGATTAATCGTTATCAATTTTTTTGTTTTGCAAATCTAATCAAATACATGTCATATCTTACGACAAACATTAAAACTGAGGAATAACGTTAATTGGATCCATATCAACAGAGGCCCAAAGGTAGTTCCTAGTCTCCCACAGCCATTAGCAGGTAACTGGTCGGGTAGTGGGTGGGACTTAATTTGCACAAGGCATTAGCATGTCAATCCAGGGGCTCCCGGCAGTCCCTAGTGGTGTATTCGACAAGGGTACAATTATGACTCTTTCTTGATTAAAGTTTGTGTTTGCGAACTGGTTTCCTGGGAGTTGAAGGCAGATTGCTGCGGAGTTTAATGAAATGAAGTTACCGTTATGCTTAAGGTAGATAAGAGGCTATTTTAATGTGTAACGGCCGTACTTAGAGCCAGTTAATGAGAATAAAGTCGTTGCTCAGCGACCATTTTTCATACACAATTTTTTAAAACGTTTAGTTAAGTACGGTAACCTTGTCGCATAAAACCAATGATTAATTCCTATGTCATTAATATCTCGTCACGTGACGCTGTTATTGTGACAAGGTTATATGGTGGATCAACATAGTCCTTGATGGTACTAGTGTAACTTATTAACCCCTATTTTTATTGCATGCTAATTTTTAAAGTACTTAAGTTCACTTATGTGGTAGTTAGTGGGCGGGCCACATCGCTCGCAGGACTGATGACCGATGGAGTGAGAAGTTTCTTGAGTGGCGTCTGCGGACCGGGAGACGAGCTGTAGGTAGGCCTCCAACAAGATGGAGTGACGACCTTGTGAAGATCGCGGGAACGCAGTGGACGCGAAAAGCACAAGACTAGTTTGAGTGGAGCCTTGGGGGAGGCCTATGTCCAGCAGTGGACGTCTTTCGGCTGACATGATGATGAATTTTTAAAGCTATTACTACACAATGTTAATAAAGTACCCGCCAAACAGCCGTGTTCGTATTGTAGACTTCCGGTGGGGATACGACCACCGGTGAAATTACTAGCATAGAGCCATTCCATTTTAGTACTCAGGGTTGGTAACGCATTTCGTCGGTGAAACTGCAAAACGACGTAAGTAACATTTTTAATAAGGAGCAAAATGTACCATTTGAATGAAACAGTAAGGTTTATTTTGCTCTATCATAAATTTGTTAGTTAGGTTTGTCAGTATCACCGAAGATTTTCGGTCTTAGGATTGCAGTCTTAATGAGAATGCAAATGTCTATGAGTCACTCATCCCACTTACCATCAGGTGGCATGTATGCTCGTTCGCTTTCTCCACAGCCAAATAAAAAAACAAAGGAAGAATCATATTCACCGATCAAGTGCGAAAAATTTAAAAGCACATTATCAGCCAAGTTCCCTGTTAGTAACCCGTAACCTATGATAAAGTGTGTAATCTGTGTGTCTGTTTGTGGTACCGTAGCTCCCTGACGGCTAGACCAATTCAGTTGATTTATTTTAAATAGAAAGCTAGTTAAACCGTTGCAGTTTTAAGATTTGTTTGATTGATATCTGTTGAGCAATTAAAGAGTTATCAGCTTTTAAAGAAAGGGTCGAAATTATGGTGTCCACTTGTTTCACCGACCGTAGAAAGTATCACTTCACAGAATTTTCGTTACATAGAAAGCTATTATTTGGTGAGCCCGTCTAGATTTCAGGTTATCTTACATATGGTTCATGTAGGTTCAGGTTAGGTTAGAATTGTAACCATCACAAGATAACCTGAAATCAGAACGAGTTCAAATTACCTTTCTGTGAAACAAAAATTACGCGAATGAAAAAAAATATTTAAAAAAAGTGTCGGTGAAACAATGGTAAACTAAAAATAATACATCGAAGGTTTTTCCGCGGCATCCACTAAGATCACCTGAGTGGATCACCCAGGTGATTATATTGGACGAATTTGTCCTTTAAGATCCCCCAGGTGATTTAACTGGACGCCATGTCCAGGAGGATCCCCTAGGTGATTTTAGTGGACAGATATATATCCAGTAGGATCCCCCAAAAAATAATATGATATCGCAGGTGATTCTAGTTGACAAACATGTCCAATAAGATCATCTAGGTTATTCAATTGGATTACGTTGTACATTACGATCACCCAGGTGATTTAAATGGACTGCTACATCCAGAACGATCACTCGGTGATTCAAATGGACGTAAACATCTATCACGCTCCCTTGGGTGATTTTTATGGACTACTACGTTCAGAAGGATCAACCAGGTAATCACAGTGGATATATTTGTTCGCTAAAATCACCTGGGTGATCTTGCTGGAAATCTCTAGGAATAGGGATTTTGACTCACACGCTTGATTGTTACTTTTACATTCTGTTTAAGATTAAATATTCATATTCATATTCATATTCATTTATTTCGTGCAACCATGGTATTACAAGATGTTGTTAAATAACTATTAACTGTACGTTTTTTATATCAAAACTCGTTTGCAGAAATATTGAGGTTAGGTATATGTAGGTATGTCAAGCAGTACTGATTTGTTTACCTCTTTTATCATTTCTATTGACCCCGACTTTATATCTAATTACGTTGAGGTATTATTTACAACACGATAACTACACTGATGCATGGACAGTGAAAGTATTAAAATGAGGTTACTTGACTTTCGATAGTAGATATCTAATGAAAAAATGGTCATATAATTATGGTATAGGCAAATACGTAAATATTAACCATTATTTTCATCTTATTACATCAAATAGAAAAAAAAACATACATACATCTTTCGTATTCGACTGCATGTTAGGATCACCCAGGTGATTTTAGCGAACAAATATATCCACTTTTATTACCTGGTTGATCCTTCTGAACGTAGTAGTCCACAAAAATCACCCAAGGGAGCGTGATAGATGTTTATGTCCATTTGAATCACCGAGTGATCGTTCTGGATGTAGCAGTCCATTTAAATCACCTGGGTGATCGTAATGTACAACGTAATCCAATTGAATCACCTAGATGATCTTATTGGACATGTTTGTCAACTAGAATCACCTGCGCAGTCATATTATTTTTTGGGGGATCCTACTGGATATATATCTGTCCACTAAAATCACCTAGGGGATACTCCTGGACATGGCGTCCAGTTGAATCCCCTGGGGGATCTTAAAGGACAAATTCGTCCAATATAATCACCTGGGGGATCCACTCAGGTGATCTTAGTGGATGCCGCGGGTTTTTCTTGTATTTCAAAGTTATGTTTAAATTAAATAGGTTTATAGTCCGTATATGAATAAGGGCGATAAATTTTAAAAGATAGATTTACTATTATGCAAGCGCATGCGGTGAAATGTGTAAAGCATTCAGTTACTGCTATATATTCACATGGCAAGCGTGAGTATCGTGCTCGCAGCAATTGTCCAGCGGCGTTATTGCTAGTTGAATACATCTATTACAATCGCTCACCGCCACTTGTTGTGCAATTACTGACGACAAAAAAAAACAATTTATGAGGAGCCGGTTGTTTCACATAATTTTATTTGGTCATAATATTTTTGTTAACATAATTGTTAAGAGTCATTATCTTTAAATCTTAAGGAAATTTTCCGATTTTCTTAAATATCTAACGTGTAGATAGGGTTTGATATATAAAATGCTGAAGAAGTAAGTTTCTTAAGAAAATAAATCTTTATGACCCGCAATGTTTATAACCTAATGACCGACAGTATTGACCCCAATTTATAACTTAGTTAAGCATTTTTATGAAGGTCAATCAATCAATCTATTAAATTTACTGTTTCTTGTTTCATTGTATTATATTGTAAGGCTCGTTAGGCAAATTATCGTTTGGCAATCATTTTACAATTTTTTGTCAACAATATATTTGTGAATCATTGTGTATCATATAAGATTATTGACACATTCAAAAAATGCCACCTTATTATTTACTAAACTACGATTTGTCGAAACAATGTTCAAAAAACTTGTTCTGCCAAATGAACATTAGTCGAAATAAAAATATGGTACCTATACTTGACCATAACTGTAACATACCTGGGTAATAAATAGCCTCTTTCCTCACGACGTACTTCGCCTGAGGTATCCTCAGGGTGCATATGAACTCCGCTGGTGAGGGTAGGTCCTCGTCGCGGAGGGTCACCGAAGCTACTGCTGAGTACCTTCCATTCACCGGCTTAAGGTGTTTAGTCACGCCATCTAGTATTCTGTAACAGAAATAGAAATTTCAAACAATGTTTTATCGAATCGATGATCAAGTTTTGTGACGAAATATAATTAGGGACATTTTAAAACCTTTTGCAATGACTTCGTCACCTAAAAAGTCGTTTATTACGCGTCCTATACTATACAAAGATGTACTTATTTAATTTCGAGTTATTCGGTACAGGCTGTTGGACTGTGATCAAACAACTAAACACAGTGTAACATTTTATTAATGTTAGCATTTACCACGAAAGTAATTACTTTAGAAAATATGTGTTTTTTTTAATCAGTGTTTTATTTTTAAAACTATGAAGAGTTTAAAAAAACAATAGTTAGCATATTGAAAAAATAATAGCTTTCAAATAAACCCAAAAAATAACGGTCTAAATTTTTATATTAAATTTCTCGAAGTTTCTCCCCAAGAGAAACCTCTTTCCTTGACTTTTGGCGTCGTCCAGAAATTACACTAACACTTGGCCGTCAATTCTGTCTTGAAACACTAAAAAAATATCAAAAGGAAAGCTGTTACCGAAGCCAAGAGAAGTCAGCATTGTCAGGGATCTTTTTTTTGTAAACACTAAGAAGAATTTGTCACAATGCAGAGGAAATATTGAGAGAAATTAATAATTTGTATTTTAGTACTTAGAAGCAAACACCTCCGGAAACGTACTGCAATCTAGTTGGTTCTTGATAAAGTTAAGTAACTTTACTCCAGAATTTATCCCTAAATCCTTTAGAAAACCAAAAAAAATAAGTGTATTCCGTTTGGATGAAACGTTTTTGGCTGAATGCAGTTTCCCAAATTTTTATTTGCAAAAAAGTTGATTCCCCTGTCAGTTGATTTATTTTTCAAGTCTAGTCTAACATACAAAACGAATTCAGTATCCCAGATATGAAACAAAAATAGTAAGTACAAATAACTTTTTTGGGTAGGATGCAATTGGCCAATATTTCCTGAAATAACAACAAAGCGAGTTACTAACAAACAAGAGCATCACGAAGTTCGTTTTCATGAAACGGGACATCCTTTTTTCCCTGCACAGGTAACCCTACGCTTTACTGACCTTTTGAAAAATGAGCTCCGTTTTGTAAAAATAATCTTTTGACGTGACTTCAATCCCGGTCTTTGCCCGGTTTTATTAAAGCATCAAAGGCCCGGATTAACAATGAACTCACGAGGTAGCATATGGATAGCGCTCTTATAAAAAGTATGGAAAGGCTAAGTATACTGTGACATTTGGCTTCATAAGTAGGTATTTTTGCTCTGGGAGAGGTGGATAATGATTATAGGGATTGGTTAATGTTGCTAAGAATTAAAAAAACGAAGGCGTTTGTTTTATTTATTTTTAGACGATGTTTGACGTTTAATTGTTGAGGTTTAAGAAAGTCATTGAAAATAAAAACCCTTTCAAGTGAAGAAAAACTGTGATTACGTCAACGTTTTTTTACAACGTTTCCAATTAAAATAATTACTTAAGTAGTATCAAATCATCATGTCAGCCGAAAGACGTCCACTGCTGGACATAGGCCTCCCCCAAGGCTCTCCACTCAGACCGGTCTTGTGCTTTTCGCATCCACCGCTTTCCCGCAATCCTTACAAGGTCGTCACTCCATCTTGTTGGAGACCTACCTACAGCTAAATCATCTATCAAATAAATAGCTAGTAAAATGTGGAATAAAAAGCCAAATAAAAAATCATGACTGCATTAACACCAAAGTCAAAGTATTACTGGCCATAATATGTTATCTCCTTTACTTTCTAAGTTATAACTAAGGACTAATAGACACTAGATAGATCCAGCCTAGGGACTTGAAATTTGGCAAGAATATTCTGTAGGTGGGCGGTGCACTAAGCAATAATTTTCCCCCAAAGAGAAGAAAAGGGGAAATAATGGCAAACGAATTCCACGTCGCGGATCTCCTTTAGTGTTAGTATTTGCGGTAAGTTATATTTACAATTCTCATTATTTAAGAAAAAAATCACTAATTAAGATTTGCAATTACTTTTTAATCAATTCAAATTCAAATTATATATTTCGCACCTTCAGAACGATAGTGACGTAATTCAGAAATTTTAAATTTCGAGTTAGGGATAATCATCAATTTAAGACTTGAAGTTTGAAAGCTGAAGTTTTAAATTAGGTCACTAACGGGTTGGCTTAAAGTAATGAAAATGTATTCAATTAACAATATCAGGCAATAAAAAAATACAAAAAGGATTTTGACAGATATAATTAATAGAAAATATGTAAATTTTGTTAATAAGGCAAAAAAAGATTAACTGGTTTAATAAAAAATGTCCACGAAGAAGTTATGACGTGAACGTGTCTATCGCCTACTTGGACCGCGTGAAAAATCTGAAGTGGTCTCTCATCACAAATTTGAAAATGTACCTCCTTCTACAATTTAATGTTTGATCCAGCGGTGGGAACTTGGTATTAGGACTAAAGATTCACCAAAAACGGGAAGACCTCCCATTCTTAATGATCGAGACCGCAAGTAGGTGGCAACGTTTGTACAAAACAAAGTGGGTCAGTCCCAGATAAGTTAGCTGTAAAATATGATGTTTTTCGTGGGCGAATAAGGAATATTTTAGAGAAATACAATGTTGAACAGTTAAAGTGTCAAAAAATACCCAAATATTCCAACAAACAGCTTGAAGATATTCCAAAGAAGTGCAGGAAGTTGCGGAGAAAGTATCACTATGCAGGGAGCGGCCAGAATTGACTAAAAGAGCGTGACGTTCACTTCGTACCGAAGGATTCAAACCATCCGAACGTCCCTATAGCTCGTCCAATAGAGTATTATTTGGTAATTCTCAGTAGACTAGTTTACAGTGATGGGCGGGAAGCAAAATTACAGACTCAGTTGAAGCGCAAGCTACAAAAACAACTAATTAACTAAAACATGTAAAAATAGATGTTGTCCAACGTATGATGAAAACGGTAAGAAGAAAGCTACGGAAAATTTAAGATGCGGGACTTTTTGCTGTATGGGAATGATTGATTATCATATTGGTTTTAGTTCGTTTTTATGTAATAAAAAGCTATATAACCCTAACAAGTGAAAAAATAAAAATAAAAACAGTTTTTGTAATTCTCATTATTTTAAGCCAACCCGTTATTGTTCTGAAGATGCGATTTATTTAAGCTTTACTACATTGGCTAAGAATGTCGTAATCTAGTTATGATTGCACCATAATCGGTTATATTTCAAAATAAAACTGTAATTTCTTTTCTATTTTAACAAAACGGTTAAAACCCGTATAAAATTATATACAGGGAAATTAACCTCAATATATTTCACTCACGGTTTTGAGGAGAAACAGGTGGTATTTGAGGCGGAAACCGTATTTAATCTAGAGCGAAGGAGCGCTTGCCAAGTTTCTTGCACGACTGGAAATATATCTCCCCTTTTTGTTCAGATTTACGTGTACCGGTGGTTAACTGGATAATTTTCATGATGATAATCCCTGCCCGTTTTTATTTAGTTTAATTACCTTTTTATTTGAATATTGAAAAGAACTTCTATTCCAAAACTAAATTTGATTATTTAACAGTTTAGTTTTATAAAATTGGGTATTAAATAACAATAATCAAAAGTAAAATTACATAATTACAAACATTACAAAAATGTAACAATACTATAAAATATGAAAGTTATAGTTATCATTTTATCAAAACAAATACTAAAGCGGACCTGAAAAGTGAGGAAAATCTTTTAAATTTATCGTGTCATATTTATTTAAAAAACTAAATTTAAAATTATATGAATAAAATTAAATGTATTAAGTAATAAAATAACTTCATCAAATCAGTAAAAGTTTCGGTGTTAATTGCATGCCGCTTTCCTTGGAAGTTTAACTATTTAAAAAAAAAACTATTGTAACAGTCATAGAATAGAAATTAAAGAAATGTTCACACGCTACCGTAGAATTACAAGTACTAAGTAATATTTTGAGTGGCTTAAGAACAAAGAGACGCCCTGACCTATAACTAGTTCTTCAACGTCTTTATAATATACTTTATATATAAATACACCTGTCCAAGTATGTCAAAAGCGGAATAAAAGCACTCATGAAGTAAAAGAGTAAGTCATTTATAAAAAAAGGGCAATTATCCCCTCTCATAAACTAGAATACTGGGAAAATAACAAAGTCCAGAACCAGCAACCAATGTAACGGAATGTGAAAGGTTATATTTAAAGGCAAAATTATTTTTGAAAACAGAGACAATTCTAAGAAAATAGAAACAAAGAGATATCCGATTTTACCACGAGTTATTATAATATTATGTTTATTTTTTAGGTGAATGTTTGTGTTTATATCCTTTTGTTTTAACCATAAAGGTCTTTATTCTTCGATTGTCTGAGAACAGGCAAGCAGATTAGCCTGATTTTTGTTAGTCGTGTTTCTTCTTACAAGGAAAGGTACCCAACTGTCCAGCTAAGATTTGATTTATATTATAGAATAGTCTAAAATAACGGATTTTTTTTTGAGTTGCCCAAACTCAACCTATTCAGAGAAATTGTCCTCCAAAGTACTAAAAGTGACCAAAGCCTTTAAGTTCTGTAGAGAGTTTTGTTAAAGCAAATTGCTAGTTAATTACTGGGTTGATTACAAAGTTAGAGAACATGAAGAAATAACGGACCCGTGTTTTGTAATTTCGGCTCAAACTTATATTTTAAAAAAAAAACACGTTCATACTTTCATACTTCTCATGGTTTCACTCATTTCCATTTTCCTAGTAGGAAAATTTGGTTTTATTAATTTTTAGTCAAAAAGTAACGCCGCATCGTATTGCATCATGTTAGCATTGGCCCTGTAACATCGCTATTAAAATCTCCTACAATCTCATAACATCCTACATCACGTGTCGTTCGGCATATCAGGAACGCAGCCCGCAATGCGGTTAGTATATGCACTAGTAGCTCCTAACACGGTGAAACGACCATTATAATTTGATATCTCAAACCCAATCCAAAATCCTCGCTCGCTAATGCTGTGCATCGTTCAAGACGGGCAGGGAGGGTCAGTGTAAATTTGACGGTTTGATACCTAGCCGGCGTTTGCCAGAAATTAGAGAGAAATCGCGGGAAAAGGGAAACTAGTGTTTGAGGTTAAGCGGACTAGAGGGCATAGCGTTCCGTAATTATTAGATTTTAGTACCATTGAGATTCTTTTTGAGTGATATGGACAGTTTATTGTTTAATTAAGCTACAGAAAAGCTACATCAGATACATTGGTATCAGGCACCCAAACAGCGATAGTTTTTTTTTTATGGCACGAGAAAAGCCAAACGTGCCCACTGTCCGATCGATTTTACATGACACAAAGATATTTGTAATCTTAAGCCTACAATCCGAAGACATAATGAAGAAATAAATATATTTAAAAAAGTCAAATAATCATCACTAATTTATGGTTTTAATTAATGCAGAATTAATTAAAACTCTTCCTTTTCCAATTCCGTATAGTTGTGTTTTTTTAAAAATACTGAAATCTATTCATTTATACTGTTAAGAGGTCAGGAAGCGTATTAGCATTTAAATAACAATATCACAACAAATAACTGTTTACCGCGTCTCCGTCCTTGAAAAAATTAAAAATATAGCATACGTCATACTCAGTGATAAATTAAAATTCTTATGGTGCAATAATTATAAAATTTGGTGCAGAAGCTTAAAAAACAGAAACGAAATCAAATAAAAATACAAATCTTTTCTAATTATAATGTACAGTCAGTGTCAAAAGAAACTGATCACTTAAATATCTTGTCGCTTTACTGTCACATAAGCAACGTCAAACAAGATTGTCTAATGTGTTAATGCGATAAAGTAGAAAAGTAGCTTGAAGTGACCAGTTACTTTTGACGCTGACTGTACTATGGAAGCAAAAACACCGGTCAAGTGCGAGTCGGGACTCTCGTACCGAGGGTTCCATACCGTAATTAAGTATCATATTCAGATTTCAATTAAATTTCAAATCGGATCTGCGCGAGTCACACTTGACGGTGCGGAAGCTTTAAAAGCTTACCTATCAGGCGTGGCCAAAGTGAGGTTAGGTGCAGGGAATGCGCCCTCCGCTGCACAGATGACGTTGACGGTGTCATCGTCCGTCTTATTCTGGATCAGCCGGAAGTTCGTCTCGGGAACTGCAAGGAAACACTCGTATGGGTGCAGGTTCGCATCTGTTGCATAAGGCTATTTTTTTACACCTTGTTTTTAAGGTCGTTTGAAAACCATTTTGATGAATATGCTGATACACAGAGATGGTCGAATGTAATTTATTATTTTTTATCATCGTTCTATCTCCTTGTACAGTCAACAGCATAAGTGATCATTTCTGTACCTTGTCGCTTTCAATCGTTTAACTTTTTTGTATAACGTTTCAAACACAACGTTAAAATGACAAGGTACATAAATGATCACTTATTTATGCTGTTGACTGTACTAATATTAGTACATAATACGACCATTGAAATAAAGATCTAGTGCAAAGAAAATAAAGTGGTATTTCTTTTGTTTCTATGATAAATGATCAATTTAGAAAAAAATACTTTATTATCATCTACACCGTGTTTTTTTTTATTTACGATAACTTCGGCATATTACTAGGTACTTACATCCATAGAAACTAAGTAGTGGATTAGATTTTTAAATATTGCAAAAAAAAAAAAAAACTGTTTAGAACAAAGTAATTAAATGTTGTATCTTTGGTCATTCTAAAAGGGCCTTTAGAGTTAACTCATAGTCAGTGTCAAATTCGTCAATGTTGGCGTGACATACACAGACAGTTAAGAGCCCTTTAGACCAGTTCAACGTGATTAACTGATTAAATTTAAAAATTAAATATCTTTAAAACCGTTACAGTTATCATTTGACTGTCTTCGGGAAATAAACTTAATTTGACCTAAAGCACGTTCCCTTAAAGTTATCGTAAATTAAAAAAAAACACGGTGTATAATAGATTCATATTCCATTGACAGATTTCGTTGTATGGTGGGTCTTAGGAGGACTTATTCCCATTTGAAACATTAATTTTAGATCTCATGTTTCATATGGGTACTTAACACTATCAATATTAAACAGAAATTGGTTCAGCCCTGTCCTTAAAAATTCACAAAATTAAAAACATTATAAAAACAACTTGATCTTAACTTTTTAAATCATCTCGGACCAACAAACGCAAAGTTAACCATGGTTCAAAGTTGAACTCCGCCCCAACTTATTCGCTATGACGTTAAACTTTTGACATAATTCTGACTACCCCGTCGGGATTCCAAGTTTACAATGTCTTGATATTATAAAGACGTTTACCCTTAGTTATAAAAAGTATCAAACAGTGTTTACGTAGGACAAAGTTTGGATAGTCCAGATTAAAGTCTTGACCAACTAATAGCAAGTAAACAGCATTGCTTATGAATATATCTAGGTGGTTATTATTAACTTAATAAAGAAATATTTAATAAAGTGAAGTAATATCCAGTCTCGTGGCGTCTAGGTTCATGCATAAATGCCTCAGAAAGAACTACGTACAATATGTGTATTTGGTCGGTGAAACTGAGAAACCGCGTAAGTAACATTTTAAAGGGAGAAAAATGCACCTTTTTAATAAGACTGTAAGGTTTATTTTGCTCTATCATAAATTTGTTAGTTACGCGGTTTTGCAGTATCACCGACGATTTCTTAACTAATTCCTAATTTGAAAATACAATTGGCAAAAAGGAACTCTAACCCAAAATAAAGCTTTGTAACAGTGACGTCATAAATTCAATACTAAGAATCGTCACACAAAATGTCACTGTAACACGGTTTTATGGTGGTTCAGGGTTGTATTTTGACGATACCAAATTACTTTAGTACAGAAACCCTCAAAAGATAGATGTTAAAAAATAGACGTAATGTCGCTTTTGCTTTGCAGCTTCCAAATAGTTGAACCGCATTCGACACGCACTTAACATTACACTTTATAAAACTACTTTTCCGCTTAGTGTATGTATTAATTAATTATAATTATTTAAAATTTAGTTCAAGTTTGAACTGTAGAGTTAACCCTTAAGAGTTCATTTTAATATTAATCGAAAAAAAAAACAGTCTCGAGTATAATAAGTTCTGCTTTATTTTGTTACGGAAACCCTAAATAGACTCCAAAAAATGTGACTGCGCAGCTTCCAATAAGTTCAATCAAGTCCGAATCGCACTTGACGGTTTTTTTTTTATGGCATAGGAAGGTAAACGAGCACACAGGCCACCTGATGGTAAGTGGAAACTGTGACCCATAAACATTCGCATTCACAAGACTGCATATGCACTGCCAACCCTGAGGACTAAGATGGAATGCCTCTATACTAGACATTTCACCGGCTATCTTATCCCCAATCCGGAACACAACAATGCATACACTGCTGCTTGGCGGTAGGTTGGGATCTAGGATTTAAAATACGATTACACTTTATAAGACTACTATTGACCCACAAGAGATACAACTACTCACTGCCCAAAGCATCTGGAAATTCTTAGACGCAACGGGCCTGTGTAGTGAACTCTAAAACAAAGGGCTGCCACAAAAGATCAGCAATGGTCGAAGTGGCTCATAAGGCCCATCTCAACCCCCCCAATAATAAATAAAAGACTACTATTCAGCTTATATAACACTACAATTCTCATGTATAATCCCAAACAACAAACTGTTTTGGCAACAACAGTTTCCATGCTCGTTGCGCTAGTTGCACTGCTGGCACGGCGCTCACGGCTAAGCTTTTTAAAATGTTTATCTCCAAACGTAATAGTCGTTGGGAATCGCTATAAGACATGATCTGGGTGCAGATGACTGCGCAGCCAAGCAATAGTGGCTCTTGAAACTTTAATATATTTATTGGTAAGGCTTGCATCGCGGTTTTAACTGACTGGGAATTGAAATTGGTGATAGGGTTTTCATAATTTTGCCGTTTGGCAGCTGGTTGTTGCTATAAAAAGAGCTAACTATCGAAGATAAGTCAATCGAGTCTCATCATGATAGTGTTGCTATTAGAAATAATGTGTTAGAATGATAAATGTTTATTTAGCTTTTTAAAAAGAAAAACAACTTGTTATTTTTTTAAATTTAACCTTTTGAACGCCGTACGTCAAATACAAAAAGCGTCACTCACACGCCAAACATGTTTGCTATGCTAAGCAAATTACAACTTAATCCATACAAAACAAAGTCTCTTTTAATCTCTAACTTGTGTCGGCTGTGGCCGTCGGTGGCGTCAGTGGCACGACTTTCAGTTGTCGGCCAGAGCCGACTGTGGCGTTCAAAAGGTTAAAACGGCTGGAGCAATCGCTAAAATACTGTGATCCGAGTGTTACGATAACTTACAAGTGGTTTAATATTTGAAATAATAGTTTGAACACTATGAGGTCTATATTGTTTTATTAATGGAGTTTAAGAGGCTACCGTCCATTTCACGAGAACCGCATAGTTAATTTAAAGTCGATCCAATATCCAAAAGCAGATTGTAAATATATTACAATGTACCTTATTCTCTTTAAATCGCAAACTATCAAGAAAATAAATATAAAAAATGAATTCTCAGTGTTCATTCGAATATACACGTTTAAATATAACCACAACAATAATAAATACAAATATTAGTATTTTATATGGAAAACAAAATTTTGTATTACATACGGGTTCGATACTCGGTATGGATAAATATAAGGTGTGATGAGTGTACAAGTTCAACTCGCACTTGGCTGGTTTTTTAGTTTTTACAAAACAGCTTGTCACTAGACAGAGGGCAATAACTCTTACAAAAATGGTATCTTTAAAAAACCTTGACTACCATAAGTCTATCTTATCTATGTAAATGCTACTTTATAAATCTATGTTGCATAAGTCTGCAACTAGACTCGAAGCTGTTGAAAGGTCGGTGAACCCGAGATCACCTGCTTTGCAGCAAACTTCAAGGAGCTTTGAAGGTCATTGAATATTAAATTTCGTTTGAAAGATAGATTTGCTTTTAACGCTTGGCTAACTTAAAAAGTTTCAATTGGGTTTGTATTGTAGTAAGTTTGATCTCAAGATTTACTGGGTCGGGCTTTTTTTTACTGATTTCTATTTTCCGTTTTATTGTCAACTTAGAGACACTTATTATTTTTTTCATATTCGTCCGTTTGTCCGTATATCACAATCACTCACTTTTTCGTACATCACAGTCACAATCTATATACCATACCTTAACCACGTCTAGCCCAATGTTCATTACGAGGATTTTGAAAAATTACCTTATCCAATTATCACGATTTTTGAATATGTTGTAAAGTATTTTGAAAAAGTAGGTGTGTACAAGGTTTTTACTAAAGAAAGGGAAAAAACGGAAACGAAAAAATCTAGTTTTTCATAACAAGTACAACATATTAAAAAAATGTGGAAATCAGACTTGATTTAAGGAGTGAGAAACGTTATCGCTATGAGCTAAATAAATAAAAAGTATGATTATTTTACAGGATTTAAGCATCGCTTCACAATGGCTTAACAAGAACATTTATAATTTAGTACCTTCTGCCCGTTAATTTAAATTATCCATACGAAAATGTATTTTATAGAGTACGTTGGCCAGAATTGCAAATAAAAATCGCTTTTTTAATGCTTTGGCAGAATGAGGATATATCACAATCGCTTTTCCTTACAAATTAATCTTAAATTTTAAATACTTACATAAATAAATATTGTTACCTAGTTGACAGTTATAGGACATACTACCAATATTAACCAAGGAAATGCAGTTAATTAAAAAGCAATGAGATTTTATCAACAGTATGATTCAAAATTTAATAATTTCTAATTACAGGTCTGCAGTCATCTTTCCATGTTTAAAAATGTCAAGAGGCTGTGATGAAAAAAAAGAATAATAGAGATATAACATTTATTTTGTTTTTAAAGTAATGGTAACGGAACCCTTACCTACACTGGGTATGGTTCGACATTATCTTTCTTAGTTTTGGTTTTTCCTTATATTAAACGTTTAAGATTTTTATCTACACACATATCATAAGTAGGTACTCAATTTTATTATGCGTTCAAAACCCGTAGGAAACAGCCAGCATTATAAAAACCAATTTTATTATGAAAATTTTCTTGTCTGTGGTAGTAGGTAAATTCTGTACTGTATTGTTACTACAGTATAGATTGTAACGTTATGAGTTTAAATTTGGAACAGATGTCAAAACTCAGGAGTGTCTTTTCTAGTATTCATAGATATTAAAACAGTTATCAACTTGAGACGTCAATTCAGTATGTTTCTTTAATATTAACGGCACGATATTTGAATTGGATTGACTTGAGAATAGGAACTTCATTCGTTTATCTATGATTTTTTTTTAAACATTCGTCTTGACGGAGGATCGCTTTGCCGTTTTATTGCTGTTACGAAAGTATGATGATGTGTGTAGATAAAGTAGTGTATGCAACTGTACATAATTAGGCCTTAAAACACTCGTGTGATCCTATTATGAAACTCGTTGTCGTTCGTTTCATAAAACCACACTCGTATTTTAAGGTCTCTCATTATGCATCAGTTGCATAATCTACGATTAATTAAAATGAAAGTACCATAACATTACTCGCAATGCGTTGTTGTGCAAAGAATAGGTTTTATAGAGCCTTAAACAAACAACTTTCTTCTCGTAAAAACAAATGGTAAAAATACACAGTAATCGTAGGCACGTTCGTACGTCATTACGCTGGAACTCTTTAATCAAACCTAATTGAAGTCGATGTATATTCAGAATGTATTTACTACCATTTTGCGTGGCACAGCGTTTTTTTATAACCCAAAAAGCCTTCGCCTTACAACTGTTTTCGACATAAAAAGAGATGTGGAGGGGATAGCAGATGCTGGCGTGTATAAAACTGCTAAGTCCTGCAAAAAACACAACGGTGTTGGTGCAAGGTATGAACAAAACGCGGAAAGTGTTTTTTGTTTTGTAATATTTTCCGTAGTCTACTTACAGACAGATATAAATTTAATGTTAAGTATATTATCAATAAGTTGAATTGTAGAATTTCCTTTAAGAAATTAAAGTAATACTAAAAAACTGAGCCTATGTTTTTTTTAATTCTTGATACTACATTGTTATCATATTGTAAAAATAAAAGTATCTGAAGCTCATTTAACAATGAGACAATGACAATTAAAATCAGCGTACGAGTATCTAAAAAAAAACCAGACAAGAGCATGTCGGACCATGCTCAGTGAAGAGTTCTGACGCAGTTATTCAAATACAAAACACTATCTCCAGAAACAATAAGTATTTATTCGTTTATAAACGAATTTCGGGTTCAAAGTTATTTGATGCTGTCTCAGATGATTTTTAACTTCTAACGCAAAAAAGAGGTGTGTTATAAGTTTGACGTGTAACTGTGTCTGTGTGTCTGTCTATGGCACCATAGCTCTTAAACGGTGGTTCTTAGACATGTTTTATCAAAATCTGCATTGCCGTTTTTGCGATATTGAGCTTTTATTAGTATTTATATCGTTGACTATATGCGCAGACTGTCGAAGGAGTAGGGTTATGTGTTTTATCAGCCTATACATATATGTATGTTTGTCTTTTTGTGGCGCTTTAGAAACTCAACGCCAGGAACGATTTTTTTTGGTAAACGATTATAAACGCAAAAAAATCTAGTCCAGAATTTAATTATTCCGAACACTTTTATTGTTTTTAAAATATGGTTTTCGATATTTTTGTTTTGTAAACCGTTATATATTCATGCATACATAAAACAGGTTTATCTTTATTTTTGACGTTCACATTAATATAAATCGAAATCGCCCATTTTTCGTACCTTGGCCCACTAAGTAACTGCGGCAGGCGACGGTCACACGTTTCATATCATATGGAGAAGTAAACGTTTTAGCTGGCCCCGAAAAATATAAAAACTGTGCTGAATTTTATATGACTCAGTTAAAAGGATTCCTGTGTAAATGAACATGGGATACTTAAGAGAATATAGGGTTTTAATTTTTGACAAAGATACTAACCCCATCATTTTCAATTGATTAAAAGAGGAGCTGGCTGGATGACTTAATAGGGAGAAATAAGTTCTCGTAACAGATACCTCAGAAATTTTAAAAGTTACCGAAATTATAGTGAGATAGTTCTATGAGGTCAGTTAAATACATGATCTCAGAAGCACCTGTTTGTTACATTTGGGACCAAAGTTGTAGCTACATGTTTGTAAGAGTGAATAAGCCTTTGTCCCTGTGTGGGAAGATTAGTTTAGAAATAGGTATAAATAGGGTTTTAACCCATGTCAATCTACACAAGGACGAGGGTCTCAAGCGAAAGTGTATTATAGTTACTAGTTATTTAATATAAGATAGTGAGGTAATTAAAATGTTAGTAAGGGTTCAAATTGAAATTTATTTAAAAGGGTACATTCAAAATTATAAGAGATAAGTATACGAATGAAATGTGGAGCTGCGGTTGTATTTACCCAACTGCCGAAGAAGGAGGGTATTGTGTTTATCATAATTATACGTATGGAAACTAAACGCTAGGACCGATTTTAATGATTCTTATGTCAATCAATTGTTTTTAATCTTAAGCGACTATGCGTGTCACTAATATGACAGTAAGAAAAATTCAATATGGCGGCAACCAGACGCCATTTTGTAAAAAAAAGTCGACGAATTATGACAAGTGGAGTATCGTTGAATAGGTATTTAGAAATCATTTTTAGGTTTCTTTTATTATTTTTAATTTTGAATGATCATTTAGCATTTATAACGATTTAAAGTAGGTTAGCATTAGTCGGGTTTTTAAAGCTTAATTTTGTTATGTTATTTAGTGTCGTATCCGGCCAAATATAGTAAGTTTTTGTTAGGCTTTTGGTCAACCCCGCCTAGCAACCTTATGTAGAGGAGCAGTAATTTTACAATTGTTTTACCCATATATATGTATACAGGGTGTAAGGGACGGCTCACCGAAAACTGAAACCATAGCTTCAGACCATTGTACTGAACTGAAATCCAGTGGAAATTTTCCCGGGAAAACAAACATTTTCTCGTTGGTTTCAGTTTTCGGTGAGCCGTCCCTTCCACCCTGTATAGGTATACATACAGGGTGTAAGGGACGGCTTACCGAAAACTGAAACCATAGCTTCAGACCATTGTACTGAACTGAAATCCAGTAAAAAAAATCCCGGGAAAACGAAAATTTTCTCGTTTTTTACGTAAAAATGCCGTTTTTACAGTTTTTTTTACATAATGAGCTTCAGTATGTCATAATATGTTGTCCTAGATCGTTTTATATGCAAAAACATGGAAAAAAATATGAGAAAATTTGCGTTTTCCCGGGAAAATTTCCACTGGATTTCAGTTCAGTACAATGGTCTGAAGCTATGGTTTCAGTTTTCAGTGAGCCGTCCCTTACACCCTGTATATATGTACCTATATTTATGGCATGGGAAGGCAACCGAGCACACAGGCCACGAGATGGTAAGTGGAAACTGTGACCCATAGACATTCGCATTCACAAGACTGCAAATGCGTAGCCAACCCTGAGGACTAAGATGGAATGCCTCTTTGCTAGTCATTTCACCGGCTGTCTTATCCCCAAACCGGAACACAATAATGCGAACACTGCTGCTTGGCGGTAGGTTAATGGATAAGATGGTGGTACCAACCCGGACGGACCCTGCACAAGGTCCTCCAACAAGTAAAAGCAGTTCTTTCTTTCTTTCTTTCTAAGTAAAAGCAGATGGGACGTACCTTCTAGTTGTAACGAGTATAGACAACATACTACGGTAAAGTATGTATACACATACTTAGCGGTGACAGCTATGCACTTAACATGCACGTGAATCCATACAAACATGTATGGCCTACCCCCTTTCAAGAGATAAATTAAGTTTCTGTCATTTTTGGGACAAGGTTTTGCTGCCGACTGTACTTTGGTTTTGCAAAATCTTCATCTGCTTATCAAGACCAAACTATTGAGTCCTAACACGGTGGGTCTACTGTAAGAATAGCAGAAATCCTGTCCTTCCGACTTCATCATCAAATCAGCTTTTCGATACCATTATATAGCATTGTCATCGGGTAAGCATATGTGGTTCAAATTTCATCCCAATCCGTTGGCGGAAAGTGGGTCAAATTTAACTTGCAAGATTTGACCCTTACATACATTGTAAGTTAAATAAAAGCTTGGAATAGCAGTACTTTGGTGTGTTTTAAAAGATAAGAGACGCATTTCATCTTATTTTTCGGTATTCAAAACAATATGTTCTATTATGATATTAAGTCTTTAAATATTTATTGGCCTGTAAGCTGTTCTTTTATATTGACGACATTTAAAAAAATCCTGTCAGAATTGAAATAAATAATAAATGTTTATTAAATGACATGAACAGAGAATTGCAGTATTATGTCGGTGCCTCCATTTTTTGCTAAGTGGGATGCATTTCAATGGAACTTATATCACCTTCTTTGCTTTTATTTCTGTTGATAAATAGCACTATTATTTAAGTTAACCATTTAGAATAAAATAGTAATTTATCGATAAAACTTAATTAAACTTAACGAAATGGATTTAGGATAAACGAAAATTCGGTCAAACGATGCAGTAGGACAAATGACGATTAGGGATTTTAGTAGTTATAGACGCGTCGCCATACAATGTTCTGCTAAAATTATTTTCCGTGGTAATCTGTGTGGGTTGTGGTAAGCTCCAAGAGGACGATGCTTTATTATAATGATAATATAAATATGAGTGTGGTTACTAATAGATAAATACGTTATAAAATGAGTACAATACGAGGCTAATTGATCCTATACTAGAGGTGACACGTATTTACTGGAATATGTTTTTGGAATAGGTTTTTGCTTGGACGTCCAAATACGCGACCCTTTTATTTATAACGCGTATCAAGTATTTAGGCGTATCGGGACCCGGAAAGATCGCTGCATAGGTACCTACAGAATCACAATACGTGAGGCTGGACAAATTGATTTAATGATGCTTATTTACGTAGTGTTATACCATGTGTACTCTCAATCTACGTGCATAGCCAAATCTCATAATTAATTAAGACTCAAAACTCGGAAATACTCAACAAGCCGCGTACTTCTAAATACTTGTAGCATAGTCTTTGATTATAGTCTTTTTGTAGAAGCGTACTCGAAATACTAAATACAATTTCCCACGCAGCTGAGTCACCAATGAAGATAAACAGAGAGAAACTGTCTCTATCGTGCACATGAGATTCTTATGTAAAACCTATATTTATCTCTTTCTACATTTTCTCACTTACTTAATGGGTAGTTAAGTGGGTGGCTGGTTGTACGCGATTTGCCTAGTACGTCTTACCGCTATACGAGCGGAAAATCTAGCCGCCATCTTTATTTTAGATACTTTAGCCGGTTATTTTGGTCACGGGCGTCACGGCGGTTCTTTGTGTGACGAGCATCTAAAAGTTGTTAGATGAAGGTTATAATTATTTTTACATACTTAAGTGGTCAAATGGGGTTAAGACGTTGACTGATATTATTACCATTTATGATTAGTGTAATATGTCGTCTGGCGTCCATAATGTCATACTAATTATCTTATTACTGCTAAAAATAAAGTTAAAGTAATTATGGGATAAGTTTCTACCAATAATAACTTAATTTTATTGTTCCAAATAATTATTTAATTGTAACTTAGTCTGGTCAAGGGCGTTTTGAAAAGAGTGCACTTAGTGATGGACTAAAGTTAACAACGGGATTTTTTCCATTACGTCACGATCATTCGTCATACATTTATAATATTGCCCTCATACCTCAGAAGCAGTTTATATCCTCACTAGTAAGTTAAATGGTTGCATACTGGAGTTTTGTCTGAGATATGTACAACAATTTTTCTCAAAGCAGTATAATTAATTATCGTGACGTAATGGAAAAATTACCGTTGTTCACTTCAACTTTGAAAAACGTTTGAAACACTCTTCTACTTTATACTCGCCAAAGTAGGTAACGTAATAAAGGAAACTTTTGCGACCTCCCCGCATAGAGGTGATAAATATTTTGTACATAAGTTCTTGAATGGGTCGGACCGTACTTTCGCCTGCGAGGTCATCCTAGGGCGAATTATCGCTATTTTCAACCTAACCTTATTTTCAGAGTTTAGGCACAAAGTTACGTAAGAATATCAAGAGGTTTGCTATTTGTACGATGTTTTTTCATGTCAATAACCAGGACATCTTTAGTTATTTGGTTAAATGATTATGATACCTATGATGCTCGATTAAGAAAAAAAAAAACTTTTTTCTATGAAGATTAAGAAATTATTTCAGAACTAGTAAAAGTGTTGTTTGGCAATTTTAGCGTATATTGTAGGAAAAGAAACACTTTTACTCCGCCATTATTAATAGATAGCAAGTAAGTAAAACAAAATGTATTGCTTGCCTTGGGTTAATACGCTTCTATTAGATTGCATATAAGTAAACTTTCTTAGTCATAGAAAAGTCAAACAAAAATAGGTCACCAGATGGTAAGACGGTGATTTCAAGATTGCAATCCCAAGACTGCCAATGCGGTCAGAGTGGAGTTCAGTTTTGTATCCGAGGCCAAGACCCGTTTTAGCTAGCGTAGTCAGTAAGTAAATGCGTTGCCAACCGTGACGAATAAGATTGATGCCTGTATGCCAGTTAGGGAATGCTATTTAACCCCGGTTATTAACCCTTTTTGAATGAAAATAACCGGTTAAAACTGGTTTTAATCGGTAATTTGCATTCCTTAATGCCAGTCCTTTCACTGGCTATAAATAGGTCGGTAGTTTAAAGGATGGTACTGATCTGGACAAATCGTGCAAAACATTCTACCTATGAAATACCTGTAAAAATCGTACAATTCGTAAAAAAATAAGAAATAATTATAGGAAGTTTGGATGATCGTTACTCAATCATGCGTTCTGGCTAAACGGATCTGAATGAAATTTGGCAAAGAATACATTATAGTTATTTAATTGTATGGAATAGCACATAGGTTACGTTTTATCCCGGAAAATTTATCAAATTCCGAAGCAGTCACGTGTAGCAATGTACAAGTTGCAGAACATTCCCAGAAGTTCAGAAATCTCAAGAAATTATTGAGAATACTGTCGGAAACATTTGAGTGCATTGAGAATATTCCTAGAAATTTCCGAGAATTTACCGTAAGAATCTTTCACAATTTGAGAAGTTACTTTTCGGTTCAATGCTAGTCACGCGAAGAAGTTTAAAAGTTAAAAAAACCGGCCAAGTGCGAGTCGGACTCGTGCACGAAGTGTTTCGTATCATTATCTACTTATACACAACATTAGCAAAAAACGGCTAAAAATCACGTTAGTTGTATAGGAGCCCCCCTTAAATAATTATTTAATTCTGTTTTTAGTATGTGTTATTAAAGCGGCAACAATTTTTTTTGTGACTATTTCAATCGTCTAGCTATCACATACGGCCTGGTGACAGACAGACGGACAGACGGACAGCGGAGTCTTAGGGCAGTATTAATAAACTGATCTTGGCTGTAATGCTCGTCTCAAGAAGCGTCATGAATGACAATTCTCTATGGCTTAACGTTTACTTTGACGTATCTTGTGACGGGCATCTCAGCCAAGATGAGTTTATTAATACGGCCCTTAGTAATAGAGTCCCGTTTTTACCCTTTGGGTACGGAACCCTACTGACCAAAATACTCACCAAAAACAATCATCTGCTTCGTCCGCTGATCCTCCTCCATAAACGTGGATACCACGCACGTGTAGTCCCCAGAAATATCCGTATTAGGCTTGACTATTCTCAAAGCCCTGTGCATCTTCAACGGGTCGCTGGACGCCCTGTACGTCAAGTCTACCCTACTCCTCAATATCCCCAAGTCCTGGGGCTTCTGAGACGGTATCCACTGGTACACTGGCCGGGTTTTGTTCCTAAAGAACCACTTCACTACTAGTCCTGACGTTTCGTTGCCGTATGTGTAGTCACAGTCTAATATGACAGCGTCCTGGACGCCATATTGGATTATTTCTGGTACAACCACTTTCACTATTTTTAGCGCGTGCAATTCTGAAACAAAGAAAAATAAATATTATAACGGGTATTTTTCATAACAGGATTGTGAGACTGAACATTCCCATACAAAATGTCTTTCCCCTTAAAACCTATCCTTCATTATAACTACAACATACTAAAAAATCGTAGGATTAGGACTTGATTCAGGAAGTGAGCCACGTTAACGCTCGGAGCTAAATTATTGAAAAAAAAAACACCTACGCCAGTTCAGCTTTGCTTCACAATACTCATAAGATTACTCCAAAAAATATCTGAAGATTGAAGTTCGTTTTTTTATTTAACCGCAGTTAGAACATTTTCGAATTTCCCAAGTAATTGTAGATAGGATATTTATTTTATACTTACAAAATAGAGTAGAGTATTTAAAAAAACGTCTAAAGAGGAATCGATATTAAATAGTATCCAACGCAACCAATGACGAGTTTCTCAACACAATCGTAACAATTCACAAAAGGCATTTTATCATCATCATCATCATCATGTCAGCCGAAAGAAGTCCACTGCTGGACATAGGCCTCCCCCAAGGCTCACCCCTCTCTCTATCTCTCTCTCTCTCTCTTTCTTGCTCTCTCTCTCTCTTCCGGCATTTAATTCTTTACAAATAATTAAAAAACATGCATCGCCTATTTTCCCCTCATACAAAAGAAAAATGTTGAATTCGCTGAACGTTGCTTCCCGAACATTTCACGGAACCGACGCTCCCTTTGAGTGACACTGACAGCATTACATCAGCCATCTCACAACTGCCCTCAGAAAAGAGCGTACGTCTCATAGAACCTCGTATAGGTTAGTGGGGTTAAATTTGCTTTGACTGTCAAATTGCGTCTTATTATTCAGAAGGCCAAAGAACGTGTCGAATGTTTACGTGAACTTAGCATCGTCTCAAGTGTCATCAATATTCAAAAACGTATGAATAATTCAAACACCTACATTACCTATAACAGTGTAAGAAATCCCTTTCAGATAATCTAAGTCCATCACTTGTAGTCAGTGGAATCATTAATATTTATGCAATTTTCGAGTCAACGTTGTTGAAAGCTTATTTAAATTCATCGTCAGTGTTTGAAGGCAGGCACGACCTAAAAATTTGATTAAAACGTACTTAAAATTTCATCGGCGGACGCTTTTAGATGGTACACAAATGAGTAAGAACTAATAACGAATTCATAAAGAAAACTCGTGGCGGAGTGCTTTTTGTTGAGAAGTGGGCACGGGGGTATAGGAAGCATTTGTTTTTATGTAATGTACTGTTTGTACTGTATAATTTTACCAGTAGTCGTAAGGAACAGCATACCAAATGATAAATGCAGGATAATAAAACCTTTAAAAAAAACATAAATGGAAACTATCACCACTATAATTCATAATTTGTAACATTCAACCATGTTTTCACGTGACTAGGGTAAAATACCTAATTATTGGCCTATAAAATACCAGTAACTGGGTGATTGTTTAATTATCGTCTCTATTACCTTATAATAAATTTAACGGGGCCTATAATTGGTAGGTGGCCTAATAGGGCAGTTTACCCTATTTCTAATCCTATGTCTCAATTGAAAAGTTTTTTTTAAAAGGTGTCCTCAGAAACGTCATGCAAAAGCATTTTTTTTTTATGTCCGATTTTACAGAAAAAATGAGAAAACAAAATTTCGGCTAATGGCTCAAGAGCTTAAACGCCCCGTGGTATTTTCTACGTCACATCTAGTTCTAGTAAAAAACACAAAATAACGTTGTTCCGCCTACTACTCCAAAGCGGACATAGCTGG
Source organism: Acleris emargana (assembly GCA_927399475.2). Taxonomy (NCBI): domain Eukaryota; kingdom Metazoa; phylum Arthropoda; class Insecta; order Lepidoptera; family Tortricidae; genus Acleris; species Acleris emargana. The sequence goes on along the minus strand of OV656839.1, from coordinate 3,720,907 downwards.
GTGAATCAACTTTTAAGGTACTCCTTTTCTTTTGCGGTATCAAAACTTTCCTGGTGACTTATCATTAATAATAATGTATGAATATTAATATCAGACCACCAAATTTACAGACCTTACACGTTAAACACCTCAAATATTATTTAATCTTCGAAAAAACCTGGTAACTCAGGGGAAAATGCACATTTTCCATACAAAACCTAGGGACAACATCGTCCGCTGCGTTACCAACTATATTATTATTTCAAACTGTACTATTTTTAAATCAAATCATTTCAAATGCTAGCCTAATTGTCTGATTTAATAAGCGTGTAAGCTACGTCGTTGGCAAATATATAGTTTTTCTAAAAACATATAATTTGTGAAACATGTCGAAAAATGGGGAGTACCTTAGAAGTTGATTCACCCAGCTAACACTGATTCTATTTTTTTCGTTGGTAAATAAAAAAAATGAGCCAATACTCTTTTAATCAGTAATCTTATCAGAACATACTACAAAACAAAGGAATTTCAAAGAATCATAACAAAGCTTTGTACACACAATTACGATCACATCAGCAGAGTTCAGCTCTTTTTAACATTCAAACACCCTAGGGGATTTTCATAAGACGTCAAAATCCCACTAACGAGACGGAAGAGTCAGCAGCGCGTTTGACCTGAGCTGAGGAGATAGCGCTGCGGTGCTATCTCGAGGGCATTGTGACAAGTAGATAACGTCAGCTAGAAATTTAAGTTCGGATTTTGAAATGCGGAATGGCGTTTTAGGCGGGCATTTTTGGAACTGGCCATTTTAATCACATTGATATAGTTATTCAGTGTGTAAATTATATACGGGCGTTCCTTTTAACTGTGGTTAGTATAACCCCTCCTGAGGATATTTAGGCAGCTTTTGTTAAAATTTAATTAAAAAAAAATAACCATACAAAATTATTTAACACGCAATGTATAACAAAAAAATGCAATTAATTAAAAACGCAAGTCAACATTACGTACCTACTTACCTGACAGATGGATTTCAATGTACATTGTGGGTCGATAGTATGTTTAAAAATTAATAACGGTGTATACGTTAGCGTAATCAAAATAATTATTTATGTTAGTGATTAGTAGACTCTTAATCTATGTCCAGTTTTAATAAACGCTCGTATACCATTTACACTATACTCGTACGTAATTGAAACGTGATGTAATATTCTTAAAACAATAAACAACAAAAAGCGAGTCAAATGTTTACGTGTACATTTGTTAATTTTGTGCTAGATTTAAGTATTGATTGTTACGATTTTAACTTTCATTTTATTTTTGTAATTTTTGAGTTTTTATTCTGTGTTGTATGTTGTTATTTTCGTCTTCTTTTTAATTTTTAATGTATTTTTATACACCCTTTTAAATTTAAATTGCACATAAAAGTGATTCTCGCAAAGCTATGACGAGTCTAGCGACACCTTGGTTATCATAATTGTGCTATTCGTTTAGGGTCTACCACGGTAGCCGCTTTCTGGGCAAGTAAGATTTAGCCCGAGTTCTTGCCGACACGAAAGAAGAAGAAGAAGGGTCGACAAGGGAATAAAGAGCCATACATACCAACATACATTCAGGTTGAAAACATTTCCCTCTTTTGTCGGCAGTCGGGTGAAAGCTGAAGTCGGTAAAAATAACCCTTATTTTCATAAAAATCGTGTTTTCTTTTGTAAAATTTGTGTAACGCAATCTTTTATCATATTGTTAAAATTCCCTTAAGGCTTAGGCTTAAAATATCAAATAAGATAACATGGAATCACAGTAAGTACAGTTAATAAATTATGTAATGTTATTCTCAGTCTCGAAAACTCATATCTATTTCTTCACTTGAATGAACGTACACATTATGTTAAGAAAATACGTAAAATAAATTACAAATCCATTACATATTCTGAAAAATGAAGAATATTATTTGAAATCTGCATTAGTTCGTTTTAATATTTACTTTTAAACTATAATAAATTCATCAAATACTATGTTAAGCAAAATGCTTTACGTTAACGCAAACGATTGTCGCAAACTGTCAAAATGTATGGAATTGACAACTAAAATAAATTAAAAAAAAAAAAAAACATTAATTCACTACCACACATAAATCACACACACACAGAGAAATGAGCAATAAAAAAGAGCCGTACTTTGTGTGTCTTCGAGGCAGTGAATTGGACTCTAGCTCAGCATAAAGCTGAGGTGTTCAACACCTACAGCGCTGATTTTTAGCCAGATCCGTTTGTGACAGACGGACGGTACGCTAAATGAATAAATAGAGTTAAGAAAAAAAAACTCTTAAGCAAATACTTATAGTTAGTGACAAAATGAAAACAAAAAAATATATTTACAATATAAATACCTACTAAGCCAGTAAAACGAAAGAAAAACTAAGAACACTCAACTATAATTTACGGACAAAGTGCTGGTTGGTAAATTGTAATTTTTGGAGCGTCAACAAAATAAATAGCCTTTTAGCTTACGCTTAAAGGTGTCCTTAGATGGGAGGGGGAAGATCATTCCAGCACTTGGACGCCGCGAACCAGAAACTACCCCGAAATACTAATAAACGCTCAACACGACCACAGCTTACGTCATTCGGGCAATTGCGTCGTATTTTCAAAAATGATAACGTTCTCGTAATGCATCCGGTCTAGGGCCACAGATGTTTTAGAAGAAATCAATAGGCGAATATAGCTCTGGAAGCACTCAAGTATTCCTAGGTTATTGATGTCTGTGGCCCTGCTTGAAAAATACAATCAGCGAGAGTTATCGCTATCGAAAATGAAATCATACCATACACAAACCGATCAAAAATTGTCTAAAAACAATGACACGCCAATTGACTTAGTTCCAAACTAAGCTCTAGGCTTGTACTATGGGTACTAGACAACGATATTAATACTTATTTAGAGAAATAGATACTTAAATACATAGAAAACATCCATGACTCGGAAACAAATATTCACGCTCACTCACTTATGATATGATTTGAACCCAGGACTGCTAACTTCGTAGGCAGGGTCACTGCCAACTAGGCCAGTGCATCGTCAACTAGGCCAGCGTGTCGTCATAAAACAAAGGGTAGGCCCTTGAAAAACTGGACAATTAACGACTACTACGCCTAGACACAGGAAAAAGCTAAACAAAATCGGTCGCTTTTATTAATATAGTCATTATTGTGGATAAACATAGATTTCATACGAGTCTATAACAAGATGGTCGATAAATCTACTAAGATGATAGTTGAATCGCTGTTGTTACCAACAGACTGTTGTGAAGTAAGAGAAAATCTCTCTCGGTAGACTCTCATTATTTTGAAAGAATTTCGAATATGGTGAACATTAGAAGGTTACTCGTTCCATTGTTTTTTGTAGAAATCTTCAGCTATAGTTTTATCTATTTTACTTAAAAATGATTTGTAAAATCATCATTAATGAACTTACTAACAAAAACAACTATTTAAGCAAGCGAACTACCATTTGGTTTTATTTAATCTGGCAACCCCTGCAATGTTAGTTATATTTTATTCAGTACGCCTCGGGGTACAACACACCCCTAAATTTGAAATGCTTGAATAAGAATAGGTAGCGTAACAAGATCCTCGGGTTTGCGGACAATATTATATCTAGGGTTCCGTGGTAACACATCATTATAGGAAGTATGCAATTAAACTAAAGAGGTGAAAAATGTCTGCTGCGGTATTTTGAAAAGAGGGGTTGAATGGTTAAAAGAAAATGAGGTTTTAAGTTCTATTTAAACATGCACTGTATTATTTTATTATAAATGAACACTTAAAGACCTATGCTTTAATTATTTTTTTAATGGCTTTTGCATCGTGTAATGTGCAAGATGTATTTTGCCTAACGGCAGACTTGAGAGTCTCCTTAAGTCACGTGATGTCTCCTTGTAGTTACCTTGGTAAATTAGAAAATAACAGGAATAGGTGATAACAAAACAATACAAACATCTCTTTTGTTCACTACAATAGAAACAAAACTTTGTTTTTGTAGTTATTTAATTACTTTTGCCCGAGTCTACATCTGCGTTTGTACCTATGATAACTGTTTAATTTCTCAAGAAGTAAAATTACTGAATGAGCTTCCTATGCGTATTATGAGAACTATCTACATGTGCTTTCTCCGTTCAATAAAATTAAACATGTATCTACTTACATACATACATTAAATCACGCCTGTTTCCCAGAGGGGTAAGCAGAGACCACTTATTTTCACTAACTACGTATCTCTGCAGAATAATATATTGAATACAATAAATTCATAAATAGCCACCCACTGTTTGTTTCCTCGTTTCCCGTGATACGCTTATGCGGCTACCACCCACTTATCCAAAGAACCCGGCAAAACATTTCTGCTTTCAAAACCGCTCGCTATGAAAACCTTTTGGACCGTTCCAAACAAATATGTTTGGATCGGCACGGCGTTAACACAGCGTTTTGTATTAATTTTCTCATCGTAAGGTCTGAGCACACAATATGCGAAGTGGAAAGGCAACAGAAGATAGCGTTTACTAAGAAAAAACAATAGTTACATGAGCTAATATAGTAAATCGGACCTCGTTGTCAAACTGTCCCCTTCAATCACCGACACTTATTTGATCGAATGTATGATACATTTCATTTTATTCATCGAATTTCATTACATCGAAAGCTAATTTCTGCTGAAACCTCATTCTTATTTGGTTATCTTAGGCCTACTGTCCACGGAAGCGAAGCTGCATAGACGCGTAGGTATTAGTCATTGTACGCTTGCTTGCAGCCTACATGCAAAACCGCACAACTCTGTCGACAGAGCGGCAACGTCGCGTCAGCGACTCTGCATGCTAGCTTCACGCGCCGCCGACATTACTGCTTGTCATACTCATCGCAAGTAAATGCACGTATGAAAGAAAAAGACGACATCAACACATATGAAACAAAAATTAGCTCGTACGCTTACGCTACGCGTCGTGGACAGTAGGCCTTAAGCATGCGTTACGCACATTATTATTAGGTTAGACTTGTGACCACAAAATAATTATAACTCCTAAACGTGTAAATGCTTGTCGATGAAATGGAAAATTGGCAAAGAGTGTCGGTGATTCTAGGGTAACCTCTCAAGTCCAAATGTTTACGTGTTCGCCTTTTGCACTTAACGAACCACTTTTGAAAAGTGATGTGTCACTAAGTACTACCTAGTGAAGGCTATCAATTGCTCTCAAATTAATAATTTGTCATCGAATCGTATAGAAACAGCATCGCCAACCACCAGCTGTATGTTCAGACCTTTACAGCGCCCGGGACCAAAAGGTCATATATTATTTCCCAACGGAAACCCCTGGGCTGGCTATTAATAATGGGTTTCCTTTGCCGGGGCTACATGCATCTGACAGTAACGATCGCACTTTTACTTCGTCATTTTTATCGTGTCGCTTTTAGGTATTTAATTTTTTGGGTCTCTTATCTTGAGGCCCTTGGGAGGTTTCACTTTGGATAATTTGTTTTGATTTGCATAGCGGTTTGTAGGACTATTCAAGGTTTCTTTATTTTATAATGCGCAAGGAATTTATTTTGACTACATTGTTGACGTCTTGGAGTTATCACTAATAATTTCATCGTAAAAGAGATTATTTCATCAATTTTTAATCATTATTTGACAATCGTACGACAGAAAATGTGTTTAGGTTAAAATAATAATAAAAAAAAAAACTTGAAATAAAATCCTTGAAAATAGAGCAATTCTATGAAAAATTATGTATATATACAAATAAACAAATAGTATCCAAGCCATCAAATAACTCGTTAGTTCTCAAATAATAGCAATATTATTCGATATCTTTATTATTTTAACCGTAAAGACTATGGCTTTCTTTATAAACCAGTTCTTTAACATCCGTAGATCTAATAAAAAATGAAATAAAAACTAACACAATCAAAACTCCAAAGCTAAACCCCTGGCTATCTAGGCTAACACCCATTAGGTTGTAGAATCGTTTAAGCTATTAATCGTAAGTTAAACGACTGTTAACAACTCACGATATCGAAATCAGCTCTCTAGCTACAGGCAATCGTGAAACTTCGTCCGTTGCCGATAAAGGTTTCGAATGGCACTTACAGGCTACAAAGTTTTTATTGCATCCACAGATAAAATATGGTTTGTTACATGAGAGTAAATATTGCCATGGATTCTGTTTTGTCGTTTGTTTCGCAGGAGTTTTTGTTTTAGGTGTTGGTGTCATGTAGCGTGAAGTTGATGCGAGTGTTTTTTAAAATAATGCTGTGAATCACATTATTAAAATGCTAAGCACATGTCACGTTAACATGTACCATTGGGGAATTTGAATGTTTAGCTGTGTGACATAATATGAAAATTAGTCGTGCTATACATTTTCCACCGTGACAAGACTGGTGACTCGTCGAAAATGTGCAACCCAATAAACTTACGTATGGTATCAACGAATGTGGTACCTACGAATTGATGACAAATTGATTGATTGAATTGATGAATTGGTGTCGATGTTTCGTGCGCAGCTGAAATGGCTTCCTATCCGCCGCCGTAGAGATTTACATGTACTTTCACTTCTTTTCAATGGCCTCTTCCATTCTTCTTCTCCTCCCTATCTTTCTGAAAGATTTAGCTATTAAGCCTGCGGCAGCGGTCATCGCCTGCGTTCCAGTGCCAATCTTTCCCTTGCGGTTCCGTCTAATAAAACACATTTCTATGCCTAATCCTTCACAGTCCGTGGTGTCCAACTTTGGAATGAGCTTCCGTTGTCCTTAAGACAATCACCTACTGTAGTCGCTCTAAAGCGAAATTTAAAAACGTTGTGGCTGAATGAGTCGTGAAGCCGAGTTCCTATAATGATTATAGTTATATATATTCATTATATATATATTATATTATATGTGTATTTTATATGTGGGTACCTAAGTTTATGTTACTTGGGCCATTCTACTTTTCGATGCCTAATAAAACGTCCCTTAACGTGAACGTAAATTCGGAGTCATAATTTTCAACAAAACTAGATAATCCTAAAAATGCACACAATATTCGGATCCTGATCGACATACTTGAATATTTTTTATTTCTAAATTGGGTTGGGCTGTGTAAAAAAAAGGGCAATAATAGTAACGCAGTGGTCGTTATTCGTAAAGGGACGCTGAGACTGGTAACGAAGTGGTAATTTGAGCAGCAAATTCGTGTTTTATACACAAAAATGACAAAAATAGTGGGTAAATTTACAATATAACGTGAGATCTGGTTGAAAATTAATGTGGGACTGCTGTGAAATTATCTCAAGATATCTACGAATTTTTATAATAGATGTTAAATTATCATTTCTATTTTAGGTATCGAAAAGTAGAATGACCCACTTACCTACCTTGAGTACCTGAGTGGTTTATTCGTTTAGTTTTTATTAGTATTATCATCTGTTTTTGATATTTTTTGTGCAAACTTGTATGTGTCCAACCCTATGCATTGTCCTTACTCATTAACTTCAGGGTTAGCTGGAAGAGATCCCATTTAGGGATTTGATTTGAAGTTCGCCTTTGTACATTACTTTAATATTTATATTGTAATATTTATATTTTTGTGCAATAAAGAGTTTACATACATACATTCATACAATCTTAAATTATATATTATACTGTTACGAATGACAAAATCTGGGATGTACAAGCGGGATTTCGAAAGGGAATGGGATGTACGGATCAGGTCTTTTCACTACGGTCCATCACAGAAAAGTTCTTGGCTGTCAACCAAAAGGTTTTTTGTGCTTTTGTGGACCTGGAAAAGGCCTATGATAGGGTAGATAGAAAGGAGTTGTGGACGGTGCTGTCTATGTATGGAGTGAGCAGCAACCTGGTGCAGGCTTTGAGGTCCCTTTATGAGGGCTCCAGAGCCTGTGTCTGGATAAATGGGGTATACTCGGCCTGGTTTAATATCTCTAAAGGTGTTAGACAGGGCTGTGTTGCCTCACCATGGCTGTTCAATCTATTCATGGACAGTTGTATGCGGGATTTGAGAGAGTATGATAAGGGTTTGCGTATGCAAGAGTTGCTAATCAAATGCCTCTTATATGCCGATGATCAAGTTATACTTGCCCCATCGGTACTTGAGTTGCAGGAGATGGTAACAGTAATGAATGAGGGATTTAAGCAAAAGGGGATGAAAGTAAACGTTGCCAAGACCAAGGTCATGGTGATAGAGAAGGATGAGGAGATGACTGAGTGTGTGATCAATATGAATGGTGAATTAGTAGAACAAGTGAGCGAATTTGTGTACTTGGGAAGTATGTTTACAAGAGATGGTAAGTGTGAGAAGGATATCGAGAGGAGGGTGAATGCGGGCAATCAAATTAATGGGGCCCTGCACTCCTTTGTAGGCAGACAGGGCGTTTCACAAAAAGCCCGGCTGGCTGTTCACAATGGAGTGCTAGCCCCTACCCTGATGTATGGTAGTGAATGTTGGGTGTGGCAGGACAAGCATGTAAGTCGTGTAAATGCAGTTGAAATGCGCTCTTTGCGTAGTATGTGTGGTGTGAAACTGATTGATAGAGTAAGAAATGAAAAAATCAGAGAGAAATGTGGAATAAAAGAAGATGTAGTGACTAAGATTGAAAAGGGCATGCTTCGATGGTTCGGTCATCTGGAAAGGATGGATGAAAGAAGATTGACGAAAGAGATATATAGATCGAAAGTAAGTGGAAGGGTCGGAAGGGGCCGCCCTAGGCGTACTTTTTCGAATCAAATCGGAGAAATACTGGAAAAGGGCCGAATCTTAAGTACCCGAAACCGACGTGCGTGCATGACTCGATGTATGAATGTTGAAGAAGCGAAAGAAATTTGTCAAGATCGTAGCAAGTGGAAAGAAGTGGTCTCTGCCTACCCCTCTGGGAAACAGGCGTGATTTAATGTATGTATGTATGTACTGTGCCAAATGTTTGATAAAATAAAAATTGTATTTAATGACTGTAATGTGTCAATTTTGTTCTACATCAGCACCGTCAAGGCTTTACTACACATCACTATTACGATAAAATCAGTGTACTTTTACCACTTAAATGCCCAATCACACGATGGCAGCCAAAAAAAGGTCCGATCAAACCATTAATCCAGCAAACGACCGTCAGCAAAAACCACAAATTGTAGTTTTATTAGCAACTATCCGGCGATATTTCGTTTTGCTACAATTAGTTTGGATCCAATAAACGGAGTTGGGAACTTCGATGCCGTAATACTTCACTCGATTGGTTTCCATTAACTGGAGTTTAATGTAGATTCAGCTTAGAATTGAGTTATTAAAGATGTTAACGATACTGTTCTAACTAGTAAACGATCTCTTAAAGCAATCTCCTTGGTAAAATTGAAATTTAATGTACTCAATAATATATTTTCGGGAGTGACGCATGATCTTACTATTTATTTATTTATTTTATTTATCTGGGGCATCAACAGCAATACATTTTATAAAAACAAGTTAAACATGATACAAAACAGTAAGCCAATAAAAGATGTCCTCATAAAATACAGCTAAGTCAAACATAAGCAACAATTTTAACAACTTGCATAATATGAGATGAGAAAAATACAATAAACTTATTTTATTTTATTTATTTCTTTCTTTCTTTCTAAAAACATCAAAACTTAGCACAAGGATATGTGGTTTGTCTGTCTGTGTGTGTGCGTGTATGTGGTGTGTATGTGATGTGTGTTTGTGTCGGTGTGTGTGTGCGTGATATGCATGTGTGAGTGTGTGTGTGTTACTATATAGCTAAGCTAACGCTAACCAGTTAAGCATTCGTTTAAATCAAATCTGTTTGTTAGTGCTGTTACAAATCAACCCTTATTTTGTCTGTCAAGAGTTATAGGACTTTTTTTTTATATCAAGTATACTCGTATCCTTAATTATCTGTTTCGCAATCAGTTCCTTTCAACAGGTATTATTTTTTGTCTTTATTTGATTTAAGCTACGTTCCTTCTATAAATACATCCGATTTCGTTTTGTTTGCCGATGGTTTCATTGAAAATAAAGTAAGAAAATAAAAATCTTGGAATTTAGAAACAACCTTCCTTCACTGTTAAGCTTAAACACCCACACTACGTCGCGAAGGCTATGCACTCGGAGACAACTTACACGTGCCGAGTATTTTTACACACAAGTACGGCAATCCCACTTTACGTGATATTTAACAAATTATTGTATGTACCAGGGCAGGGGCTGTAGCCAAAATGCAAACGCTACCAACGTTTTCCTTACCAATCACTCAAAATGTATGGGATGACAGTGGACCACGTAGTTAATTGCGACGCACGAGTTTTTTTTTTGTCTTGGCTAATGCCTCACTCGATGACGATACGAAAGTCAATTCTAAATACAAACTAGAGTGCGCTGATATCAATCGCCATACACAATCACTTTCACGAAGATGATACTTACTTACTTACTCTATAAAGACATCCTCCTACTCTGAAAGTGTTCAAGTGGGTGGGTTTATTGAATACAGAGACAGAGTGCGTAGAGTAAAAATATGAATAAAGCTGTGTACCACCATGTGGGAATAATAATAGGACAAAAGATAGATATGTGGGTTGTTGCCTAAAACTGAAAATAAACCTAGCCAACAACAAATTGTTCTTTATGCAAGAACGTTTAGATTATTACAGAAATAGATGATGTTTTCTTTAAAAGGCAGCAATGGGCCAATTAAAGATGGCTGCGATTTTTAGTATCAGGTTCTTTTTTAGGTCATAAGTGCACATGAAAAGTGAAATTAAAATGTCATGAACAATCGTATTTACATACATACTCGTACATACATAAACTCACGCCTTCATTCCCAAAGTGGGGCAGGCAGAGCTACGGAATTACCAGAAACTCTAAAACCTTGTTAATAATTCTGTAATCACATTTTGCTTAATAAGGCTAAGGTTCTTAACAGCGTATTAGTGACAGGTTGCAAGCCTATCGCCTAACTTAACCTAACTACTTCAAGCCTTTATTCCCTTAGTCGCCTCTTACGACATCCACGGGAAGGCATGAACTGGCACTATTCTACCCCGGCAACCACTCGGGAACAATCGTATTTACAAATTGTACTTTCTGTAAAAATATTGAGACTGTTATAGAAATAGATGTTTTCTTTAAAAGGAAGCATTGGACCAAACACCAATGGCTACTAAAACTTAATGAGAGAGCAAAATAAATACGGATTTGTCCGATAAAAATGATAAATATACACTGCATTTGTAATTATAGTGAAATAGTACATTGTTGCAGAGGATAGAAAGTACGAGATTTTTGGACGAGTCATATAGAGGGCCGAAACGTAGTTGAGGCCCTCTAGTGTACGAGTCCATAAATTGCACTTTCTACCGAGGCAGACATAGTGCTTTTCACAACTACTGAGAGAAAAAAATAATTGTATGTATTATCGCCAATTTTACCAAAGATAACTTTTTTTTTTAATCTGGACCCCTATTCTCGTGACTTTCGAGATTAATAAACTAACATTCGAGATGAAGATGTCAACTCCATATAAAATTGTATTTGTTTCGCCTTATCTCCCATGTAATTTTATCTCTAGTGGTTCGAGATTAGGGGCCAAGTTTGAATTACATAAAAAAAAAGCAGTGACATAGTTTTTAGTCTGTGTATCTTTTAGCAAAAATACACCTAATATTTTACGACACAAAATGGTGTGTTATGATAGGTCGATTCCAATTTTTCATTTTAAGGAGCTATGACACGAAAATTGATTGATTGATTTTCATTGGTTATATGTTTTAAAGTTGGACAACAATGTTCTCGACCAATCAGCAAATGCCGACAAAAACATTCTTGGTCTGTCCTTATAAGTGACGTTTTGTGACCCCAAACAAGAGCATCTATGGCCATATTTCCGAGCAGTGTTGTGAAAGTATATTTTCAAGTCATAAAACAGCATGTTTAAAATGTACAATATTTAAGTACGTAAAATTTGCAATTCCCACTTTTAATTAAGACCGAACTTGCAAACACGGCACAAAGTAGCGCTAAGCGAAACAAAAATATCCTTGTTTCGCTGAGATGGAAACGTTGCAATGTAGGTCAGCCTTCCCGAAGCAAACTAACAAATATTTTAAGAGACGGTGCAAGTCTTGGGATAATAACTGGCGAAAACCAGAATGCTACCTGAATATGTGACATCAACTGTGTGCTGTTGTGGCTAAATAATATATATTTTGAACACAATAAAGATTTATAATTTAGCCACTATCTTTATCTGTGTGTGGTTGCCAAGTTAGAATAGTGCCACTCCATGTCTTCCCGTGGATGTCGTGAGAGGCGACAGGGAATATAGGCTTGTAATACTGTTAGGCGATGGGCTTGCAACCTGTCACTAATATGCTGGTAAACATCTTAGCCTATTTGTGCAAATTGTGGTTACTGAATTATCAACAACTTTTTAAAGTTGTAATTCTGTAGCTCTGCCTAGCCCACTCTGGGATTACAGGCGTGAAGGTATGTATGTATGTATCTTTATCCTCTCGCAAATTGAAGTCGCTTCCGCTGTCTGTTCGCTTAGATCTATTTGACTGCTCAACGGATTTTAATGCAGTTTTCAGCAATAGATACAGTAAGAATATAAAAGTATTTATGTATATACATTCTGGTGTATGTACGGGTGGCACAGAAAACTCACATTAACCAAAGCAAGCCCCTAGTTTTATATAAAACATGGAAAAATATATAGCAGGCGTTCTTTTTGATATCTAAGTAATTATTGATATCTTCTATTTTTAATAGTTGCTTGTAGAATTTATAATAACTTTGCGTAATTATATCTCTTTTATACGGTTATCGCGTCGTTGTGTTGAGTATTTTAGTTATAAAAATGTTACGAGTGTTTATTTGATCGTCAATATGCCAATCTGACATTCTTCGCACATCGAATTTAAATTCACTGTCGACATTTTTTTAGGGATCCGTACAAAAAATTAAAAACGAAACCCTAGTATGTCTGTCTGTCCGTCCGTTTGTCACAGCCAATTTACTCCGAAGGTAAAGGACCGAATTAGATGAAATATGGTTAGAAGGTGTAATCTTTTGACTCAAACACTGATGTGCAAAGTATTTTTTTTTTAATAATGGACGAGGGATAATTTTGGAAATTCAAAAAAAGTTTTGCAAACCTTACTGTGTTATATGTCAAATAAAAAGGTTTGTTATGAGAATCTCAAATATAATTTTGTTATTTTTGTTAAAACAACTGAGCCCTAAATTGAAAAAAAAATACAAATTTATATAGTTCATTGCTTCTAGATAACAGAATTCATTTAAAAGAAAAAAGTATCAACTCGCACTTGGTTGGTTTTTAAATTAAATCTTAATAGCAACAGCTAAAGAGACACATTATCTACGGTTTTGGGCCAATTGACTATTTTCCTCTTCTCCCGCTCTTTGTTTACTGCTTGCGCTTACCCCCGAAAGTTACTGGGCGTATAATTTCTTGTGATCTCGCTACGCCCACAGCCTCGCACGGCTTTGTTAATGTGTATTCGCACTTGGCGGATTAAATTTACTTGTTTCATAACCTGGTTCCGTTTAATCTGTGCCAGCTGTAGCTGTTCTAGTCATACCGTGCATTTTGGCGCGGGAAGACCTTAAACGGACAAGCCGTAAGCAAATTATGAGGTAAAATATCAGCTTTTTAAAGTCAATCTGTGTTATAAGTAAAGGTGTATTCAAGGGTACGCAACATTTTATCGAATTTCACTTCATCGATTCAATCGTTTTATCGAAATTCGTTTCATAGAACTCTATTTTCTGCTAAAACCATGATGTTAATTATTTTACGTAGGTGAGGTTACATTTGTGACTACCCAACAATTAATAGAATTTCACTTCATCGATTAAATCGTTTTATCGAAATTAATTTCATCGAACTCTATTTTCTGCTAAAACCATGATGTTAAATATTTTACGTAGGTTAGGTTAGAATTGTGACTGCCAAAAAAAAACTCATGTGGCGAGAAATGCCTTTCGATGCAATGAAAAACCTCTTGAAAGGTATTTCGAAGTAGAATTAGAGGTTCGATGACGTAGGTTTAGGGTGTCAACTAGTGATCTAGTTCCCGCGCGATCGCCAAGTACCAATGTGTTTTTCTAACTTTAGAAACTGATGCTTTTACGGAGAAGGAAAAACATCGTGACCAGACCTCAGCGTAATTGACAGAGCTATTATAGCAGTTGTATAGCTCTATCCTTTACTCTCAACGTAAACTGAACTGCATTGCTATGTCATAATAACCGCCCTGTACACTTAAATAGTTGAATGTGTGAATAGAGGTTAATTGCACAGAGGTTCCTAAAAGGGCTAAGTGTATTCGACAGAGCCTATCTACTTATACGAGATAACAATGAACGTGCTTACATAAACGACGCGATAGCATAGCGTAGGCAATCTGTATGCGCTAGTAATTAGTGTGATGAGCTACACAGAGCAGCTCAGGTAAATCAGTTGATGGTTGCGGTCTTTAGGAGTAGTGGAGCAATGATTCTGAGTAAATAGACACACATCACGGTGCTTGAGGCAAGTTAAATGTTTGAAGATGAAATAAAAGGGGAGCACAGAATCCAGACAAACAAAGCACATCCTACAGAGTTACCTGGAAGAGGTCCCTTAAAGGGATAAGTTCGCCTTTGTACCATTATATACCATATTTCTTGGATTTTCGAAAGCTGACCCCAAACGGACAGAAACTAATTGTACGTGTAAGAAGTCGCGGGCATCGTCTAGTATAGTCGAGTTCATAATGTGAATACTTTATTACTTTGTCAGTTTAATCGCTGTGACAATTCATATATATAGCAGTTTAAACATGATACTAAAAAGACAAGGTACTAAAAAAAAAGCATATTCATTAATTTGACTGTACAGAAGTAGTACATAAAACGCTGTATATAACAAAACTGTGTTAGCGTTAGGGCAAACGTGCCTACTCTGTCCTTCCCTTTCCATCACATAAATTGTACACACTCACACACAACTCATACTTAAGTCACACCTAGTGATGCAAGCCGATATACTTGTAGACTCGTGCTAACAGTTGTTATTTTCTGCACTTAAAGTAGCGGATTGCTTCTTAGGTTACATATCGCGCGTTGCTTCGCTATTCGTCTCTTTGTGGTGACAACTTTACACGGGACCGTCGTCGACAACTATATAAGTTTCCGACAACTTGTCATACTTTATAACTCATGGCTCTTTAAATTAAAGTCTAGGAAGTTCACTTGTATACATGCATTATTATGTCAGCGACTTAGTTGACGGTGTTGTTTCTGGGTGAATCAAGGATGACACTAATTAAGCACCCGTATGTTACTAACCTAACCTAGATTGCTAGGATGATTTTTATTTATAACTTTGTGACTTTGTGCTTGAATAATTAACTGTCCCTATTTCCAACAATTAAAATAAACAAAACCTTTCCAACATGCATCTCTTCGTTGCTACTTAAAACAAATTTCACGATCATACTATACAATACAATGTAAAACACTTTATTATACACCAAACAAAAACATTACGGAGAAACAGCACTTTTTTTTTGTGTAGCATAGGAAGGCAAACGAGCACACAGGCCACCTGATGGTAAGAAGAAAATGTGACCCATAGCGGAAAAAGTGACTTAAATATAGATAGGCAACATAATAATACATCATATCACATATCATATTCCTTGTCTACATTTTTTGGTTGGTACACACAGCAACACATCTATGTAGCTATACACTTCAGAAATCTGAAATATTGCATGAAAGAGAGTCGCACTAGAATGCATAGAAGTTGACATAATACACATAATTATATACATCTCTTTCTTTTTCTCTCTGCTCTGTCTTTAATGGTTATTTAGGTGTGATGTTGTGCGTACCTATTGTTTCGTTTTTTTTAATCACACTTATCTCGAATTGATTTTAATAGCAAGAAACAATAACCTTTCAAAGATGCCGACTGATAGGAACATAAATGTTACATTTATGTTATTAGAACCACATATAGGACATTAGCCGGCCTTGACGTTGGTATCAAATGTCACATGCTTTCAAGGAAATTGGTGTCAGCCAACGCTGACATTTATTTGGAGACCAACGCTATCTACGTGTACGGGTGAATTACGAGTATGGGTATATTACTAGTTTTCTGAATAGTTTTCTCACGTTTTCTTTCTTGAAGGACATTTATGTTATTACATCTAAAACTACAAAACTACTTTCAGGATAGGTATGACACTAAGGGAATGTTTTTTTGGAATGTTTATAAAAATCTTCTGTACAAAAACCCATATTATTATACAAAATACCACTAAAAATTATCTTGATCTTAAGTAAAAATAAAGACTCTCACATGACAGAAATTTCAAGAAGGTCTTAATTTACCGCTTTATTTTATTTTGCCATTTATTTTACATAATTCTTAATAATGTTTGCCCAAAAAACTTCTTATACCTACTACAACTCCTAATTAAGGGACTTAAAAACTCCGTCCAAAAAAGTTTCGCTTCTAATACTCTAACATGCTATGAAAACGACTTCTTTGTCATTTGTGATCCAAACTTTTTATATTTAAAAAAAGTCTGCGAAGTTCATTATTTTCATTAAAGACCAAGATCCATCCAAGTCGATAACTATATTTCTCAAGCCGATTCCGCAAGTCATGTGATGCTAAACGACCCCAAAGGAAATGAATTTTCATTTTTCATGTCCAAGAGAAACTTTTAACAGGTTTCGTGACTCAAGCTATCTAGATTCCGAAATTGCTTAATGGCGTTCTTGTGTCGGGATAATTTTTATTTTGAGATGTTAATAAGTTGACCGTCAGGGATTCGTTTTAGCTTGTCTGGTTTGACGTGGGTTTAAATGGACCGTTACTGATATTTACGACGTAGAGTTTGCTTTGTTTCGCAGGTTTTGTAAGAGTGATGAAGGTTTGGTACAAATCTGGAGATTCAATTTTTGACTTGAATGATTTTGTTTAAGTCACTGTTAATCTCGTTGAAGTAAAAAAAATCTTCGTAATGTCTATTGCCAACAAAAAATTCCAACCCCTTATTCTAGAACTAATATATCTTAAACGATAATCATTAAACCTGACTAAAAACTACAGGAAGCCTAGTTTTCTTAGTAATAAACCAGCCAAGTGCGAGTTGAACACACGTGGAGAGGGTTCGGTACACACGCTTTTTTTACATAATTAAATTCCTATAGATTTTCCAGTAATTTACAAGCAATGAACTTTATCTTGTATTTTTTCATAATTTTAAACTCATTAATTTCGATGTCGTAAGAGGTGACTAAGGGAATATAGGCTTGTAGTACTGTTAGGCGATGGGCTTGCAACCTGTCACTAATATGCTGGTAAACATCTTAGCCTATTTGTGCAAATTGTGGTTACTGAATTATCAACTACTCTTATGGTTGTAATTTTGTAGCTCTGCCTAGCCCAGTCTGGGATTACAGGCGTGAAGGTATGTATGTATGTAATTTCGAAAATAAGGAGGAAATGGACAATTTTCGTCTCCTTTGATTAATTAAATCAACATACATACATAACATAAACTCACGCCTTCATTCTCAGAGTGGGGTAGGCAGAGCTACAGAATTACCAACAACTCTAAGAATTGGTTGATAATTCTGTAACCACATTTGCAAAACAAATAAGCTGTGACAGACAGGCAGACGCACGACTGATCCTATAAGGGTTTTTCAGTTTTTGTATGGAAACTTAAAAACTAAATCAAAATTGGATCCGTATAGGACTACGGTAGACCAGACTACAGATACCACCATCAGAGGTTTTTTTTTTTACGAAACGTTTATAAATTAAATTGTTTGTAACGTAAATAAAAAAGCCAAGGAAAATAATAGACTCACCACACCAACACTAACCGTAATGTAAACGATTTGAGCGGTTTTAAAAATATTGTTCAACACATGTTCAACTTCCCAATTGCTCTGTTGTTTTATGTTATTCCTAACTTTGATACTCGTATTTGTTTGGAAAAGCTGATATTTAACGCTTTAGTTGAAAAACCTTTTGTTGGTTTACAACTGGAGTTAATTCTAAATGCTTTAGAAATGTAGAAAAAATAGATTATGTTTTGTTTTGAGTAATACTATTTATCGCTCATTTCTTTTTAATTACATATTATTTGTACAAAACTACACAGAAAAAAAACAGTTTAATTGTTTCCGTGTAAAAATTTTACTGAAGCGTAATCCGAAAAAAATCATCATAAAAATAATACAATGGAATTTCATTGCTAAGCCACCATAAAACCTAGCCGTATTTAAAAAAAAGTCCCATCTTGAACAAAATGTGTCATCGAAATGAGTAATTGGCATTTTCGACATCATTTTACCGTAGCAGAACAATATAAGTCTGCGACGTTATTTTACATAAGCCTCGCAAGATGAAGCTTTAACAAAAGAAAAGTGTAATTATTTTCAAACAAGCTAATTTCCCAAATTAAACAGGAAATACGTTTACATCGCCCACGTAATTTGGCAAAGACGTCAATCTATTATTACTTTGTAACATTAAAGGCTTTTAATATTGTACCAAAGAAAGAAAACAAGTACAAAGTTACTCTTTTTACAGTTACAGTGCAAGAGGAAATAAGCACTTTTGGGTCTGTACTTCTCTCTCTCTCTGGCTCGTATAAACTCTTATGCTAGTCTAACTGACTACACTCAAAACTGTACAGCTTTTTAAGACCTCTTGCAATGTAGTTAATTGTTACATATTATAATAAATATATTAATGCGTTAATATTTTCATTGTATAAGCATTTAAGGAATGCGGTTTTCAGAAAACCACAACGTTACCTACTTAAAAAAAATGACGCAGGCAACTTTTTTCTGAATTCGAATGTCAACTGCTTTTGTCATTCATTACTCATGCTCCACATAAATACTCCTAAAATATGTAGGTAATGCAAGGCTCATACAAATTATTTAATTATTTTTTAGACGTGGAAAGAGCCCAAGAAAAAATAAAGATAGATGTAACGACACCGCGTGGGAGTCCTTGTCTTCTTTAACGCTTAGTTGGTATTTTATGTTGCATGTAGCTTTTGTTTCACTTTACATATTATCAAACAAATGGCGTATACCTAACAATACAACAGCTTATAACCATTTTTTATGCAATACGGCAATCACTAGATAAAGATGATCCAAATCGAATTTAAAACAAGACTGCTTATTCGCCGCTTACACTGAATAAAAACTCTCAGTTGTCTTTTTCTTTTATAAAAATGGCAGCGTTAAAAAAGGTCAATGTGTCAACGTCCTAAAAAATCCTGTTTCGCTTAAGTCCGATCGTCGTCAAGATAGCATGTAAAATACGGTTTGTATTTACTCGAGCCCAAATGAAATGCGCTCAGCGGCCCATTACCATGGAATGGGAAAAAATTGGGATACGTGACTACGAGTGTTTGGAATTAGAACACAGAACAAGTGACAAGCGACGTGTTTGGAAAGAACAGTGAAAGTATTGTCAAATGTTTCGAATAATATGGAAGTTTTTGAAGTTGGAACAATAGTTACTTTTTGTAGGTGGCCAGTACGACAGCATTATTTTATTTATTAAATAGTATTACGAGACTTTTTCTGTAAATACTCGTGAAATTTAATTTTCGATTGGATTGATGATTAAATAGTTACCGTCATATAATTTGTGATTTTAGCCAAACAGCCTAACGCAACTTATTATTTGTTTAAAATATGTGGTTAAATGTTAAAGCCTTTATCTTTTATAACATCCATCACTGACTGATCTCATATTTCGCCTGAATACGTCATAAAATTTTCTACTTAGTATTAGGCGCACTGCAGTAAAAAGGTTGAAGTCCTACAAACCTACTTTTTAGATAATCCCACCATTCTCACACATACTCGTAGGACGCGGCAAAAAGCATTCTTGTCACGCAGCGGAAAAGGTAATGGAGATGCCAGAGCTTGGACATTTTTACGATTAGCGTCTGTCAGCGACTGTCATTTCTATAAGTAAAGGTACAGTCAGCGTCATATATAAGGCAATATTCAGTGCTCAAATACTCCGGTAGGACACCATATTAATTGTTTGGTGTAACGAACTATTTGATGCCTTTGAATGTTAGCTCATATATGACGGAGACTGTACTGTGTTGTGTACAACTGAGTAGGTACAAATATACATGTAAGCTGAAAATATTAGTAGAAGTAAATCTATATTACCGATTAAAAAAAATTACCTGATTGTTTCATAATTATACTTGTAGACCCTTGTTTTCTTTGCATGAATAAAATAAATCATTATGCCCGATTTGGCATTTTTCAATGTTTGTAATGGCCGCGAATTTGGTGTTTAAACAACCGTCTAATTCTTGAAGTTTCATTAGGTTCATTGTCACTATAGATGCAACCAAAAACATAGAAATAACCAGGTATACAAACATTTCACTCTAATTGCCATCACTGCATAAAAACCTTGCAAATACTTTCCTACCATGCCTATTTCCTCCACTTTGAACTGGTTCCCATTTAGAGTTCCACCAAGATCCTAATCTCCGTGGTGTTTGTATATCGTTGTTTAGTGTGACACGTAATAGGCCGTTAGGGGTAAGTGGTGTCCAATATTTTTTCCACATTTCACGTCATGTGAGGTGACAAATTCGCCTGTTTGAGGATACGAGGAACTTATAATGTGTTTTTATGTCACTTATCGGTGGACAGTGTAATTTTGGTTTATAGTTACAACTTTTTTGTCATGATACGTAGGAGTTCCGGGAAAAAATTTAAGACGCTGTTACGAGTATCATGTTTTTATTTTTATGTAGCATTTCTTATTTGGTTTTGATATTTTCTCCTTTTTGTTAAAATTGAGTTGGACCTTATGAACCAATTATTTCTTCTGATGTTCTTAATTTATAATAAGTGTGAATTAAATGTTCTATTTTAATTAAAGCGTTTGTTCTATATTTATCTTGTACCTTCTTTTTTCTTTCTTCTTTTTTTTGGCAATTAAATTATTTTTAAGAAGTTAACAGTGAAGTATTAATGTCTTAAAATAAAATGGGCACAGGTTTACCCAATTATATTAATAAAAGACTCCGAATTTTAATTTAAGTTTATTACATTATTTACATGATTTGATTTTAATTTGTGAAACAAGCGAAATATAGAGCAAAATGTTCCAATTTACTTAGGCCTAGTTAATTAATTACGTGTCACGTCAACAATAGATTAAATTATAATTACCTCAAACCATCCTTAAAGATTCAATTTAATTAAAAAAATAAATACATAAATTAGATCACAGGACAATTTTCACATAGATTGTTTTAGTTCCAAGGTTTTTTTTTAACAATAACTTAAATTCTATATACATTGCGACGTGACGTTGACACGTGATATAGTGCGATAGCCAATAGAAACAGTTTTGATTAGCTGAATAACATAGCCACGTAGTTTGGCTAGTTCTTGTTTGTTTGCATTTAATCGGGTGCCTAAATAAATTATGCCTTTTCTGCAAGGCACACAAATACATGTAAACAGGGTGCCTCTGACCTTGGAGCTTTAAATGCATGGATCGTTCTACTCTAAAACGGAACTTTTGTTTTGTAAGTTGTTAAAAATATTTGACATATTTTTGTTTGAAATTAATAACCTCCATTTTAATTTTTTAATACAAGTTAAATGTAACTTTTAATGAACGCAATCCAATTCTCCATTCTCCTTAAGCCCTAGAACCAAGAAAATGTCGTCCCTGTACCATGAGATAGTGATTATATGGCTACGATTGAATATGAATACACTGATTTTAAAATTAGACTTTAACATCAATTAGTTATCTAAACTTAAGTTATTTTTAATGTTGCAGAACTTAAGTTGTTCAGTTTAGCGAGTAGAATCAATCGTTACATTTAAAGCCCTGGGGCCCCAAGATCAGAGGCACCCTGTATAAAGCAAAACACGTAAATTATATTTGTCTTTGTAGTAGACTCAATAGGCAGTGTCACTCTCTCTACCAACGACTAACTACGTCTTCAATCAAAATATACCGGTAGAAGATTTTCTAACAAGTGTTACACTTAATAAAATGACATCACTTAAAAATACAAACTACTTTGCGTTAAATTGCTAACGCCAACGACACCAATAGAAGCCCGCTTTCCACGAAGAAACTCAACTTCAGAATTTAATAAACTCACTAAACCAGTGACGCCAAATGTAGCCGCGCTGTCATATAAACGTAATAGCTGAGCATGCAGCGATTCCACCCTCTTAAACCAAAACGTCGTATCTCCTATGAAACTCATAAAGTATGCCACCCTTTGCGTAATATGTAATGGTCCAATATTCTTGAGCAATTTTATAGCACATAGGGTGTTTTGGTTTAGAAGGGTAAGGTAAGTGTTAAGGAAAATGACAGGGCATGACGTTGCGCTCCAAGTAAGTAATTACATACACGTCATATTGAAGCTGGGGTGGCCATGTTTTGTTGATATAATTGTGTTGGAATTAATGATGATTGCATTTTTGTTGTAAGTGGATGCCCTGCGTTTATAGTATCGTCGTCGACGAAGTGGATTGCTTTGCAATTGGTTCAATAAGGGTTTCTATTTTTTATTTAGTTATTCTGTTTTTAGCAGACATGTTATGGGCCCCGTGTTATAATACGTTTGTTTAAAATTTGAATAATTATGTTTAAGCTTCCGTCTATTTCAAATTTCTCCGTTTTTACAACTTATGAAGTTAATTATTTAATAAAAAAACGTAACCAAAGATATTTAGACAATTGAAAATAGTATGAAAAGAGATTATAAAGAAATCTAGATTTTTAGTAGAGATACGTTCTCACGCAAGCGCCGCTTGACTGTCATAGGGGTAATCCATAGTTGGGTTTAACAACATTTTTACTGGAAGTAGTTATATGATGACTGTGGTATTGGTTAGACAATATTAATGACTGTTTTTAGAGTTCCGTACAAAAAATGAAAAAAACGAACTCTTATAAGATCACTGATGCATCTGTCCGTCTGTCACAGCCAATTTTTTCCGAAACTACTTGGCCGATTGAGTTGAAATTTGATACACAAATGTAAATTGATGACCCAAACACAGATGTGGAAAGGATTTTTTTTTTTATATTTACCATTTTTTACTATTCTTCTGATCGCCGAAACTACTAAACAGATTGATTACAGAAATACCTTTAAATAACCTATCAAAAATAAAACGTATGCACGGACCCTTACCTTGCGAATTCAACTCGCATTTGGCCTGTTTTTTATTATTAGACCAACCATAAACACAAACTATAAGGTGTGAGTAAGTAAACAGAAGATGAGTAAAGATATTAAAGTTTAAAGTTGACCTTAAATATAAACTCAAACTTATTCAATATTGATTTAATACAGAAAACTTACGGGACTAAACAAACATTTATCAACACCTAGATACCACGAAACTAGTACGAATGTGTATCCTTAGTTAGGTACCTCTTTAGCAAAAAAGGAAAAAAGAATCTCCTGTCCCACTTATTCCCACCATCATGGCAACACTCGGGTAAATTCACACTCGACTCGAGAGCCCTCTAAGCGGAGCGCTGTAAATAAGCGAAACGAAACCTCCACCTAACTGGTAGATTAATTATAATGTAATTCGATTTCTTAGAGTCGTATTCGTGCACCTTCTTAAATTAATTTTGAAGATGTACTTACATTATGGTTACATACAGTAAGTGGCATTAAAAAAATGATGTAAAATAAAATTACATACATACATACATAAACTCACGCCTTCATTCCCAGAGTGGGGTAGGCAGTCTTGATAATTCTGTAACCACATTTTGCACAAGTAGGCTAAGATGTTTCCCAGTGTATTAGTGACAGGTGGCAAGCCCATCGCCTAACAGTACTACAAGCCTTTATTCCCTTAGTCGCCTCTTACGACATCCACGGGAAGACATGGAGTGGCACTATTCTAACCCGGAAACCACACGGCAAGTAAAATAAAATTAGTTACAAATAAGGTTTCGATGTAATTTTAAGTTACCTGTATCAGTTTTTGCAATTAAATCTTTGAATGTGACCATTCATTTTGGCCCTAAATCAAAAGTGCCAGCCAAAGAATGTGTTTTTAATCTGATCAGATTATCGCTCTCAGCATTTCATTGTACGACATCAAAACTCTCGAAACATAATTTGGTGGTGTATAGATTTTCGAAAATCCTGACTTTTCATACAAAATCAAAAGTGTACAAACGTCAAAATGTATCATCTATAACACCAACAAAATTATGGTTTTAGAGTTTTGATCTCATAGAATAAATACAATGCTAAAAGCAATGTTCCGATCAAATTAAAAACACTTTTATCCGTCGGCCGGCGCTTTTGATTTTGGGCCCAAACTTGTATGAAACGTGAATGGTCTCCTTTATTATTTTCTTTCTTATTTCAAAACGATGTAATTAAAAATGACGCATAAAGTCAAATCATTGTATAAAGATTAGCTATAGATTTTCAATACAGCAAAATGGCTCCAACTAATTAGACCAATAAATATCTGGGGTCCGGTGTCACACAAAATGACCAAAATACAAATACATCGAAAATAAACAGCATTTTGGTAAAATTTTCACTGTAAACACCTTACATAAATAAACATGGATGTATCTAATAAGGCAGAGTGAATTTATATATTCCCCAAGTACATTTTCGCGTGGAAATTTAAAGTAAGTACATCACGTGATTTGGTACGAATTGAATTATGGCCTCGCATTCTGTACTTTGGGCGCGGGATTTAATGCTTTCGAAAAGGTGATAATGCTAAGTGGGTTCACATTAATTGCGGGTTTTTTGCTTCTAAATTTAAGGTTAGGAAAATAACGTTATTTTGGGATTTAGGTGAATTCATTAAAGCTGATTGTCAATATTTAAAATTAACAAGAATTGGGATTGTCCTGTCCTGTTATTACTAGTACGGGGGACAGAGGTAACTTACTCATTATTATTGCTTTAGTATACACCAATCATTAACGAAATGGTTATAAATAAGCACCATACCATAAATATCATTGTAACTAAATTAATAAGTAGCTATACTGTACTGTTTTTGCTAAATAAAGTTTTTTTTTTTAAGTTTTTTTTTCATATTTTTACAATTACTTACTCTAATTCGAAAACCATTAACGAAAACTATCAAGTTTTTAAAATATTTTTCTATTTCGGATATATCGACAAAATTATATTTAACCTCTGTTTGACTTTCGTTTTCGGCTTGAAGCCGTCCTAGGTGTATACGACGGGTTGGGCGAAAATCGCTTGAAATAGTATGTTTGAATGCACTTTTTATCATTAGGTATCATTTTAATTGTTGTAATTTTTTAGAAAACGGCAACCCAAAAATTAAATAATCATGTCATCCATAAAATGTCTGATAAATAAATAAAGATATTAAAACAAAACTATTGGTGTAAATACAACATTAATGAAATAAGTCTCTTAAAATTACTTATACTTTCGAATTAGAATGCAAAAACCGTGAGTATTTTTTTTCGGTCTATCCCAATTGTAGAATAAATTTCCAAAATGGTTCGTTAAATACCAACACAACCATATAAAATGTACAATAAACGTCACCGTACACAGAATGTGACTAATCACCCAACAATGGTTGACATGATGAATTACACAATATTACCCTTGTGACCATCAATTGTCGATTATAAATTTGACATGTTTATTACTTGAGCCTTTGTGCGGGATCTAAGTGGGCGTCGTATTATGTTCAAAAGGCTTAAGACTCATTCCGAACCACAGCAAACCCAACCCTGCACGGTTATAAGTAAGTTCAAATTAAATGTAAGCTTTGCCGCAGTTGCGACCTTTTTTCTCATGATTGTGGTTAGGAATAGTTGATCGTGTGGTCACCGCTTTTGGACACGTAAAGGAGGTTAAATAATGCTTTATGGTTTCTTTATAAGGAACTATTTTCGCTTATAAGGGTATTGGGTACGGAGAATGGTTGACAAGTTAAAATATGAAAGTGTTGTCGATGTTGAGTTTCTAAAATTTTAGTCTAGTTTTAAACCGAAATTCGTTATTGATTCTGGCTTTTTAATTCGTCAGAGAGTTTACTTTGTAGTTTTGAGGTTTTGGCGTTACCATGTTATGCAGAGTTTCCTCTTTTATTCCTGCTTCGATTGTATAAGCACATCTTGCTTTAATATCGAAATATTTGTTTGAGTTACGATAGCTCTTATTTGCTTAACAGTAAGACTCGTCAAACTTTAAGTGTCATTACGATACAGAAGCACGTTGCGCGAAACGAACCACTACCAGGTTTTATAGGTTTTCATTATAACTCTTGTACATCGTATAAAATAATGAAAACTTGCTTTATTAAGTTCAAGTTAACAAAAGTATCGTTTTGTATCTTTCACGGATTTTAGAACGCGGCAAGTAGTTTATGATACACTGTTAAGTTCTTTAGTCTCTCTATACAACTAAAAAGATAAAAATAGTTTCATAACTATCTCAATCAAAGATTCTTACTGTTATAAATCCAAAAGAAAATAAAATCGCTTAGTACTCGGGTTATTTTAACATTACTTACTATTTAATAGATACTCGTAATAACCTCGGATGGCAACCCCATTCTTTCAAATTTCATATTCTCTTCAACAGCCAGATAATCTTTTCCCAGCAAACAACCATCCCAAAACACACCAAACCAGCGCTGTGGCTCCAGCTGCAACACATCCTGAGGTGAGTCCTATTTGACTTCACACTACAGTGCACCGATTTTATTTCTGCACTAATCTTGTTTCTTTTTTTTACCATCCATATTGTGTGATTTTTGTCAAATAAATGTTTTGAATTTGAATTCGATTTTTATTTTACAGAAGATAAGGGTTGTTCATTTGTTTTGCAACAATCAATTTATGACCATTATAATATTTTAATTAAAATTGAAGTGTCCATTACTTGTGCCTGTCAGCTAAACGCGTACAACATTGGTGCCATCACCCTAAAAAAAACAGTTTCATAATCGATACAGTTCTAAATTTGGGAGCTACGGTGGCCCAAACAGACATCGAGACACAGATCCACATATTAAACGTATTAAACCCTTATTTTAATAAAGAGTTATAAATACACAGTATCAAAACGATGTAATGACAGACATTTTCACAAAACGGCCTTTTGATAAACAAATATGCCTAATTAAAAAGCACAGTCACGTTTTATTAATGTTTTCGGTGATCGAGAGCAATGAGCTGAGCTTAAAAGTTATAAAAGGGTAAACGAAGTAAAGTTATAGGATAATAAAGGGTACTTCTGTCCCTTTGTTTTCGATGTTGTTTTCGATTACCTGTAACAAGAGCATCGCAGCTCCTACCCAACTTAACCTTTTTATTTTATAATTAAATAAGTTAGGTAGGGTTATAATTAGGGCCGGTGCAGACGGACATCATTTGAACTGCAACCCAGCTTCAAAATGGCAGTTCAAGAGCCGTTCGAGTGCAGTTGACGTACGTACGTTTTGATGCATTTGCGTAAACTGCATCAAAACTGCATTCGAATTGCCATTTTGCAGTCCGTCTGTATCAACCCTTACGTGTAAAAAGAATCACTTTACGAGAATTTCAAGCCACTAAAAAGTTAAACATACATACATACCTTCACGCTTTCTTTCCCATAGTGGGGTAGGCAGAGCTACAGAATTAACAATAACTTTTAAAATATTGTTAATTCTGTAACCACAATTTGCACAAATAGGCTGAGATGTTTATTAGTGTATATTAGTGACAGGTTGCAAGCCTATCACCTATCAATACTACAAGCCTGTATTGCCTTAGTCGCCTCTTACGACTTCCACGGGAAGACATGGAGTGGCACTACTCTAAGCCGGCAACCACACGGCACGGTTAAACAGATCGAAGAATAGGCTATTTGACAAGGTGAAAAAAAACGTAATAATTATGTATATTCATATAAATTATGAGTTTTAAAATCGATTTAAGGTATTCTTACTTGAATAATAAGATAAAACTTGATCATTTTTTATCTGTAGCCATTTTATCGAAAACGGCGCCGAATCCATGATGACGTCAAGGGGCAGTAAATATCACAGATTATAGGATGTCTGTATATCCTGTAATCTGTGATGTCTGTAAATATTGCATCTGTAGTTCATGTCGTTGTCGTTCTGTTCTTTCATTCATTGGTTCTTGCGGTTACCACAGACAGTTGACGTTTGTTTGTTTTTCTGGCTTTGCTATGATTAGCCAATGTCAGTTTGTTTATGTATAATATTGACCACTGACGTCACTGATTCCTGTGCGACGCCATCTTGCCCAAGAAAGCGTTTTGGCGGCATATTTTAAAAGTGAATTTTTATTTCCTTTTTTTAGACGAAATACATAAAAGAATTTAAAATTACCACTTTTGGAGTACTCAATAAACATCAACAAATAATCTGAGATGGTTTTCAAAAACCTGTCAAATAGCCTATTATGACAAGTAGGGTATGGTTCAATAGGTATTTAATTACAACAAAAAGCGAGCCTTAAAAACCCGACTGTTGTTGCTAACCTACTCTAAATCCTTATCAATCCTAAATGATCGTTGTAAATGAAAAATGATTAAAGAAACCTAAAATGATTTTTAAATACCTATTCAGTGATGCCCCACTTGTCATAGTTCGTCGTTTTTTTTATTTACTTTCAATATGGCGTCTAGTTACCGCCATATTGAATTTTTATTACTGACATATCTTTAGTGACACTCACAATATTAAGACAAATCGATTGACATAATAATCATGAAAATCGGTCAACGCGTTTAGTTTTTAACACGCCACAAAGGAACAAACATACAATAATAGGCTGATAAACACAATACCTATCCTTCGGCAGTCGGGTAAAAATGATTATTCAGTAAGTATAGGCAGTCAAAAATCTACCACTTGCCTCTAATCTTCTTGCTATTCTTTATAATTTAGTCGAGTAATACTTACTGGATATTACAAGTAGGCAACCGACTAAACTCGATTAGCATTCATTTGCGGGTGGTAGGACCTTGTGCAGGATCTGTCCGGATCGCTACCACCATCTTATCAGCAGTGTTCGCATTGTTGTGTTCCGGTTTAGGGATAAGACAGCCGGTGAAATGACTAGCATAGAGGCATTCAATCTTAGTCCTCAGGGTTGGCAACGCTTTTGCAGGCTTAGGATTGCATTGCAGTCTTGTGAATGCGAATGTCTATAGGTCACAGTTTCCACTTACCATCAGGTGGAATGTGTGCTCGTGTGTCTTCAGTTCTCTATGCCATACAAAAAAAAATACGGCCAAAATATGAACAGTGCTATGGCAACAACCTCGTCATGTGACTGTCGGTATCTAATGGGCCTTTACTTAAAATAGTAGGTTTAGTAAACTTTTTTTATTATTATTGACTATAAGACATTTAAAAAATAACAAACAAATTTATGTATAAAGCGAACGGAAACGGTATGCGGTATATTGTCGCTGCCATCGCTCAGTACTAATCGACTTATTTTAATTTAAATATCGAAAAACTAAACTAATCGCCACTTTCATGACCAACCTGCAAATACATTTGCTTGAGAATATTTTTCCATTTTTGTGGATTGTTTCGAATTTTATCATACTTACAGAAGGGTAAACGGTTTAATATTAGCGGGAGAAGGTACTCCCACGTTCTTTTGCCATAAACATTATTGGATGCTGGGAGTAAGAACCTTTGCAAGTAGGATAAGCTTCGCAACTGGGTGCCTCTCTTTCTTATTTTCAGTTCATCTACATTTTGAATTTCATCGCAGGTTAGGGCGATATTAAACTTATTAAATACACTTATAATATTACAACATTGTACACTTTTTTCTACTGCATCAGTGATCCTGTCACCGCCTTCCGACTCCATCATCAAATCAGCTTCTAGATACCATACTATTGTATAATACTCGGGTTTACTTATGTATTCAAATAACAGCCCGCTAATGCTGCGTTTCCACCGCAGAGCTGTGGGAGACGGCTAAGCCGTGAGCGAGGAAAAATCCACCAGTAGTATAGTAAAGCTAGTAAAACAAGACAATCCGATTCTTAGCTGCCTCGCACATCTCTGATGGAAACGCAGCCTTAAACAACGTAAAGTGCTTCAAAATAGATTTGTAAGATTTACCAGAATAGGGATAGACTAAAAAAAATAATCACGGTTTTTACATTCTGATTCGAAAGAATAAGTAATTTTAAGGGACCAGTTTCACTAATTTTGTATTTGACTCAGTAGTTTTGTTTTAATATTTTTATTTTTTGATTGGCATTTTCTTATAAATAACAACTATTAAATGATATCGACTGAATGGAAGTGAATGTGTTTAAAAATATACTATTTCAAGCGGTTTTCGCCAAACTCGTAAGATACACCTAGGAGGGCTCCACGCCAAAAACGAAGGTGAAACAAAAATAAAACTTTAGTCGAAATATCCGGAACAGATAAATAAACCCTTTTCCTCGAAATGGTTTTCAAATTGAGTAATTGTTAAAATAAGAACAATCCCAATTACAGATGTACCGGAAAGAGCGACATAACAATCGAAGCAAGCTAAAGAAAACGTTTTTTATTACTTTTAAGTGGTGCTAGGATTTTTTTCGGGGTCAATCCAGAACGCTACCTACACCACCAACATTTGTATGAAGTAGTGGTCCTGATATCCGTGTTACACGCGGAACCGTAGCTCCGTGATCTTAGCACCGGCGGTGCTACGTTCCCGAACTACACGGTCACGCCAAGATACGTATCCGTGTATGCGTTCGGCTACGTATCTGCGGATCTCGGCTCCGGCTCCGCTCCGCACGGTTATTGAATAAAAGCTTGTCGAACGGAGCCTTATTAGATATGTGATGTGTTCTACATACATACATACATACATACATAAACTCACGCCTTCATTCCCAGAGTGGGGTAGGCAGAGCTACAGAATTACCAAGCACTCTTAAATAAGTTGTTGATAATTCTGTAACCACGTTTTGCACAATCAGGCCAAGATGTGTTCTAGTTTATATTTATTTGTCAAACTTTCTTAAAGACACACATAAAATCTTCATTAAACGTCACGGTCACGGGCGGATCGGATCCACGTGTAAATAAGAAACGTATCTCCGTGTAACACGGAGCTACGTATCTTAATTACACGTAGCCGAATTTCACGTGTCGAACGGGCCGGATCTCCGTTGCCGTGTTACTCGGTAACGGAGATTCGGCTACGGGTACACGAAACACGGACACGACCAGGAGCCCTAGTATGAAGCAGATATTACGCGACCAAAATAATGAGACACACTTTTCAAAAAATTACGCTCGTTTGATTTATCCGTATTGGTTTTGAATCATAACGTCAACAGTATAATTACACAATAACACGATTGTCTTATACAATGTCGAACGAAGCCTGCTTTACATACAATATTGCTTTCATTATTTTGGTCGGCGAAAAACTTTTACAAGTTAGTTTAATATTCCGTTTACGTAAGTAAAAAACGATCGGGCCGAGGTTCGAAGGTTTCTCGGAAAATTGGGTTTGGAGTCGTTCATTGTTACTTTAGTGTATTGGAAGAAAATATTGGTGCGGGGGAACCTCGTACATTTGGAAGTACTATAGGAAGTATGTAAATCGGTTGGATAATAGACGGTGAAATAAAATCCAGTTTCGAATGTTTATATATTTTATGTGGTTAACGATTTTAAAACCTTTTGGTATTAAAAATGTTAAATATTGTGTGAAATCATAAACTATTTCATTCACAATAGAATTCAAAAATAAAATTTAGATGCTTGCTTGTAAAAATACCCGATTGTTGCTAACCAATTTTAAATCATTTTAAACCCAAAAAAAACATTCAAAATTTAATCACTATAAGAATAATCAAAATAGTTTCGTTTCTAGAGCGCCATAAAAGAACAAACATACTTATATAGGCTGATAAACACATTACCCTCCTCCTTCGGGATTCAGGTAAAAAATAGACACATTATAACTTCTCTTTGTCATATTTTTTTTGTTGATGTTTTAAAATTACTACGTAAATGAGTAAACATGGTACCTATCCAGTAAATATTAATAAAGTTGTCCAGTACCAGGTGTTGGGATGGTTTTAAAATGAACGAAATGATTAATGTCAAAGTATTTCAATGAAAGTACACACGCAAAATACAGTATAAAATATGGTATTGTAAGCGTTTGAAGAAGCAAAAATACATTATACAAATAAGTACCTCAAATTTGTCATTCATCATAGTATTCATTCGGTCTGCTAATTCTTGTATGTAAAAACAAAAGAAATTTAAAACAAAGCACATTCACGTACCAAATGTCTCATCAAAGCGTAGCACTCAAAAACTTTGGTCATGTCGCAAAATAGCCGTTTTATTAAAAGTATGCTTTCTGAATTCAAGTTTTAATTAGTATTTTCGTCAATGATCTGTCTGGTACATATTGAACCTATATATTCCTGCGTTATGTAAATAATATACTATATTACTAGTTAACCATTTAAAATGGATCATCACAGGCTTATTAGTTTTATAGCTAAGTCACTGGCTTTTGTCCTCAACTTTGTTAGCGTAAAAGTAATTTATTTATTTTTCCTTGGGAACTGTTTTATTTTATGAAGTAACTCTACGCTATGTCCGTCTTCAGGCTAATAAGCATCACGCACTCTGAATTTTACATCGGTTAAAGCATTGAAAGGCAACAATGAAGACAAACAAACAAACATTTATTTTCCTATAATTAATATAAAATGCGGGTTCTAAACGTAACGTATTTGTTCGGTCGGGTATTATAAATAGCACACTTAAGTACTGTGTCATTTTAACTTCATATTTAAACTGCTGCTCTAATCTATCAAAGGCGTTAAGGCGGCAACGTGAAAAAGTGTGCAGGTACTTATAAGGCTGACTGTGCATTTGTAGATATAGCACGAATACATTCACATTAAATACTAATAATTATAAACGAGTGAGGACCAATAAGTAGGATTAACGAAACAAACAAAGAAGGGGACAAAAATTCCGTTGTGTGATGAAAAGTAACCCTACAATTTCTGAGAGAAATTTTCGTGTCAAAACGGAAAAGTTTCATAGAAAATTAAATTGCGTGAGTCAGCATGCCCAACTTTGTGGACCTTTCTGAAATAGTTAATGAAGATGTTTATTTAGTTATTCTCACTTTTACGTCATAATCTACTAAAGCTTTCCATGAGAAGCGTTATGACTATACTACAATTTGTTTCATGTTCCAATCAGATTTACACATGACGTTTACAAATTAATGCTCCGTAAATCCACTGACAAATTCACCAAATTACTTCTGGCTCTTTCATGCAACTGAAACTGTCCCCGGAGTGAGGGAGACTATCGTTTTTCGTTTTTCAGGGTACAAAGCAAACATGTCAGCGATCGTCGCGCGACGGGATATGAAAGGGGTGAAGATAAACGTACCAGCTTTAATGTTGCGCTTGGAATGGACGTGTCCGGCACTGACCGAGTGATTTTACGAAAACAAAGGGAATATTTAAACATATAGAGATCGCTATTGGTTTTAATTGTTACTGTAGCTTTGTTTCTAAATTATTTTTTAAAACAAAGGTTTTATTTTGTAAATGTACAAAGGTGCAAATGTAGGTGTTTTTATTACTTTTGTTATATCTCAGCCCCTTTGGTTGACCCCACAAACATTTTTATTACAGCAAGGAAAATATCCATAAGATAAATTGAATGATTTAGAAAAATGATGTACAAAATAACGAACAATTTCAACATATGAATCAAAATGGTTATAATTGTTAAGCTGTCGTAGATATGACATGTAAGTAATCAATAATTACTAATGGTAGTGGATTCAATTTTAACACTTTGTTTATCACTTTCATGATTGCGTAACCTTACGTTTTATTTATCTCCATTAGCAATGATTAAATTAAATCAAAAGGATACGGTCAAAAATAAACAGTTGTTATGTTACTACCGGTATCGTTATGGATATTATGTTATCGATGAACTGTCAATGGGTTATCAAAGATCTAGTAAGGGTTGTTGGTACCGTATTAATATGCTACTTATGTATGTGTATATGTAAAATAATTTAATGAATAAAAGAAAAACCAATTAATATAAAAACATGTACAAAGGCGTACTTATCCCTTTATCATGGCTGTCCGTCCCAAGATGCGTTAAAAAATTAAGTCTGCTATGTAGTGACATATACTTTGGCGTTTTTTTGTTTTTTTAAATGAAGAAGGCAAACGATCACAAAGGCTACCTGATGCTAACTGAAATCTGAGTTCTACAGACATTTGCAATTTAAAAGTTGTATTATTAACCTTGGTCCAACCTCTCAAAACATCATCATCTCATCGACATTAAGTATACTTTATAGTAACTTAAGTAACATTTGCATGCCTATATTTATGGTTAAACATGTGAACCTTCCACTAAAACTCATTTTTGTTGTTACATGATTTTAGCAAATAAATACATACATACATAAACTCACGCCTTCATTCCCAGAGTGGGGTAGGCAGAGCTAAAGAATTACCAACAAGTCTTAAAACTTCTTCATAATTCTGTAACCACATTTTGCACAAGTAGGCTAAGATGTTTCCCAGTGTTTTAGTGACAGGTGGCAAGCCCATCGCCTAACAGTACTACAAGCCTTTATTCCCTATTAATAAATGATTATGATTATCTGATCCGTAACTAACCTTTAAGTAGATAAATATTGCATAATGTAACAAGTGCACAATATTTCACAATCAAGATACAATGTCACAATGAGTAAACACAAGTTTTTTACAATTCCCAATTCCATATTAACGACGAATGTAACAGCCGATCAATAAACTCTGTGGATTCGCCCCGTTTTAATGCCACTGTTGGACATATCCGGTATTTGCTGGTATTACTGAGCGATGAGATCGCCAAACTGGAAATTATACAGCGCCGAACGAATGGAGCATACAAATAAGTTGACGGTTGGGGATGTTCAGATTATATTGACACGTGTATAAAGAGGCTTTGTAATTCCGTTTTTATTATACTGGGGGGTTATTATGACATAGCTTTACAGTTCAGTTTACAAACATAGAAAGAGACAGAGTAGATCTATCCTTTGCCGTAAAATAAACTGCGAAGCTATGTCATAATAACCCCCCAGTACTTTGTATAGTAGCATTGTATCTCGCTTTAGGGTATCGTGGCTCTATTTCTCCTCAACTAAACCATATTGCTTTTGACATGCGTATTGTCAAATTTACAATAGCTCTTATTTACTTGACGGTAATGGCGGCGAAGATGAAATATAAAATGTCAGAAGCAATATTGCTTTACGGGCTGTACTTTGTATAAATAAAGCATGGCAGCTACGTGTACCTTAAAAAGATAAATTAAACTTTTACATAATCACTATTGTTCGTCTGTCTGCTTGTTTGTAAGTTAAGAAGTTTCTCCTCAGTTGTTTAGACTGTGTATTTAAATTTTCAATTGCTCATAAACAAAGCATAATAAATGATAAAATGCTTTGCTACAATAAAATGCACATAAAAGTAAACTTATCCTTATATATTATTTATCAAAAATAAAGCTCTTTGTTTATTATAAAATAGGTTACATAAAGATTTTTTAATGCTGCGTCGTACAATCAGTGCAAAGCTTCACCGTCAGACGTTCGCGGAAAATATCTCTTTGTGTTTATACACACTCCATTAGCCGATATAAAATTATTTTTATACGGAGAAATAATTAAAAAAACAATAACGTTATTTCGAGAACTTTTCATTAATTTTTACCAGTTACTACCCTCGCCTCCAAACTATTTTGTGAACATAAAGGCTTTTTAAATATAAAAATGCAATCATATAATATATATTAAATTCATCATAATTAAATAATTACGAATTTGTAGCATTTTCAGTGGAGACCATGGGACCTTGATCAGCCGATATGAAAAACGTTATTAAGGCTCTGTCATCCCGGCTCATAGACACCTCTGAAAATCCTAGAGTTGGTACTTACCTCTCCCAAAGGATTGGGCTAGCTATCCAGAGAGGTAATGCAGCCAGTGTCATAGGGACCATGCCGCGAGCGGACCTGCTAGAGGGGGTGTTATTTTTAAAGTGGTGATTATTATCTACAACCTTAATATTTGAGTAGCTTAGTTTTATTTTTATTTAAATAAGTTTAGTTTTAACTTTTAATTGTTAACATCAATAAATCTTAATAGGAAAACCAAACATAAATTATCCAAAATTAAGTAGTACTAATAATTATTATAAAACGCTCAAACTTCAAACATTATTGAACTGTTTTATTTTAAACATCAATTCATAAAAACTGTTTACTCGAACATCACTATAAAACGACTAACCATATTCATGCCCTTACTGTGGGACAAAAACAGCCCCACATAATAACCATTTCAATTAAACAGAACGACATCGTCAACATAAACGGCCCCCGTGAACAGTGACCGCGGTATAACTAATGAAATAAAAGGCTTTTAGTCACTCCACGTCAGTGCACTTTTGGTACACAATTCGGCTGCATTTACCGGACTTAACGAGTGCACCGTAGTGAACCCTGTTAACCCAACAAGAGTTACTAGTGTCACAACGGTGACTGAGCTCGTTACCACAGGTATAGCACACAGTTTTGTGATAGAAGTTGGCTACGAAGTCCATTCTTCACGGTCCTCGCACAGACCCAGTACGTGCTGAGATAATAGCGGCCTTTACACGTAAAGTTCGGAACACGGGAAACGCCACGCGCCGTTCCAATCTTCGTTCCGAACCGTATATTTTGTACTATTTTACTATCAAAGTTGCATTTACACGTACGGTTTGGAACATAGATTGGAACGGCGCGTGGCGTTTCCCGCGTTCCGAACTTTACGTGTACAGGCCGCTAATACGCTGAGAGCGTGCAATATGACTGTTAACGTAGTTTTTTCGGCGCTTATTCGAGAAACAGTATCTGAAGATAACTCAAATTATTGCCGGACATTTTCCCAAGATTAAAGTATTGATACCTTGTAAATTGATAAACAGTTCAATAAGCAGAATGCCATCGTCAACATAAACGGCCCCAGTAAACACTGACCGCAGTATAACTGATGTATTTACGCTTTATACAACTAATTATAAGCATGATATCATGTTTAGTAAATTAACAAATATTTTTTAGAAATTATTCTTGTCTCAAACTAAACTAAAGGGAGCCCTATGATACTACATACATACATACATACATAAACTCACGCCTTCATTCCCAAAGTGGGGTAGGAAGAGCTACGGAATCACCAGCAACTCTAAAACCTTGTTGATAATTCTGTAACCACATTTTGCATAATTAGGGTAAGGTGTTTAACAGCGCATTAGTAACAGGTTGCAAGCCCATCGCCTAACAGTACTACAAGCCCTTATTCCCTTAGTCGCCTCTTACGACATCCACGGGAAGACATGGAGTGGCACTATTCTAACCCGGCAACCACGCGGGGGAATGATACTAAACAATCATTTAAAAAATCTAAGAAATATTAAACAATGAAAGACACCCAAGACGGAGATACAATTAGAAGTAATAGATAAATCTAAAATAATTATATTAAGTTTGTACTGATCTAAATAACTATACTGTGGTTTGTTTGTTAGGGGTAGTTGCGTCGTGGCTTGCTGTGCAAACTTAGTAGAAATACCCAATGTTTGTGTTTGCGAGGTCGAAGAGTTTGTCCAGTTATTATTAAGTGACGTGAGCTGACACTGAATGGTTTACTAAGTTGGCATATTCACAGAATTCACAATATCGTTGTTGATACTGCAACATCGTAACTAACAAATTCAACGAGTTGCAAAATGTACCTTACTGTTTTACTTGCTAAGGGTTATTTTGCACCTTATTTATTTGTTATTTACGTGGTTACAGTATCACCGGCGATATAGAGTTGCATAGACTAATACATTTTAACAGTTTCCGAAAATTGTTAACGTTGGCGTTTAGAGGATTTTGAAGCTTAAAATGTATCTACAGAATGTGTCAACGTTTCTTTCCCTTTAAACATAAACCAATTTTTACGATTTTTGAATATGTTGTCGATTCTATAAACTCGCCACTTCTTATCGCATCCTTTTGTTCCGAATTTCCGATCCAAACATGGGTTCATTAGCGTCGCAAAGCATTATGAGCATTGTTTCTTAGGCCTTAAAGCTTAGCCATTTTGTAGTGAGAATCTTACCTCACCGTAACACAGTTTCGACTACCACGGGAGGTAAATAACTTTTCTACGGACTAGCGCCGTTATATTTAATGCACGAAATTGTTATTAGTTGTAAGTATTTGCTTCAAGATTTAAATTTGTTACATATTAAAAAGGTCTCGATGATGTGACAAGCAAATACCCATTAAAACAATATTAAAAGATTTGTCGTAGAATAGTGAAATCATGTATTGTTACTTACCTATATTAGATTTTAAAGTAAGCATAAGTTAAAGTTAACCTTGTATTTTGGTTTGTTAAATAAATTTCATTTCATTTCATTTCATTTCATTTCTATGAAAAAACTAGGTATGTACGTTTTCCTTTCGAAAAAAATATGTATTGGAGAGAAATTTAACTGAAAAATTAATCGCGGAAATTGGACTTGATTTAGGCTTAACTTTATCGCCCGGATTAAAATTTGGTAACCCATAATTTTATCGAACATCTATTTTCTGCTGAAACAATGAAATTTTCCGGATATTATCTGAAACACTAATTACGTAGTTTTGGGTAGGTTAACTACCAAAAAAAACTTCATGGGGCCAGAAATGCCTTTCCATGAAATGAAAATTCTGAGTAATGATAATGATGATGCCCATACCGAAAACTTATACCAGGATAACCAGCATCGTATGGATCACTACTAAAAAGAAAAAAACACGTTAAAATGAATTAAAATAATATGTTACTATCCATAACTATAAGTAAAGTTCTAGCCGAAAGATCATTTTGTCGTCATAGACGGGATAAAGACGCTTTAGTTAGTCAGGTTTGTCGTTAATTTTACAGTGACAAAGTTCTATAGCAATCTTGTTTCCAGCCATGAACAATATGTTATTAAACTTAACGCGCCAACAATTTGCAGCAGCGACTTTGTTTACCCCAACTCCCTTGTTTCACAATTTCTATTTAATTTTCAAACACGCATAGCAAAACGCTATCTAAAGGTACGATGAACTATTGACACGCCCACGCTGTGTACGTGGCACATACATACATACATACATACATACATACATACCTTCACGCCTTCATTCCCAGAGTGGGGTAGGCAGAGCTACAGAATTACCAACAACTCCAAAAACTTGTTGATAACTCTGCAACCACAATTTGCACAATTAGGCTAAGATGTTTAACAGCGTATATTAGTGACAGGTAGCAAGTCCATCGCCTAACAGTACTACAAGCCTATATTGCCTTAGTCGCCTCTTACGACATCCATGGCACATTTTAAAACTAATTAAAACAGTGCAATTTTGTTTTTCATAATTAATGGCTTTCACTTTTAACAAGGTGTATCTGGCCAGTATCAATTTTTCGACAATGACCTTGAACTTATTAAAAAAATAAGTCCATAGATATAACACACGAGAACTAATTTGTTCGGTTACAGATAATTTACTCTAGTGGACTTAAAAGAAGCACATGGGGTTAGCTCCACGTGCTTCTGTCAAGTTAGCGTAATCATTTAATTTTTCGTCCCCGTTTCCGGTACCACCCACTGTCAGTGTTGACAATATAATGTTACCAATAGAATATTTAAGTTAATGCTTCACAGGTTTGAAGTTGACATGATAGGCTTTTTTTTTAAATCGATCCAGTGCGTGCTTGCACAGTGGGTATTATTATGTTTCGACCGACACATAATAAAAAAAAACAATATAGCTCATCAAAAACATTCATTATAAACGTAAGTAATGTTTTTTTAAATGATTTGTGCTATTATTAAACCAGATATGACGCAAATATGTTTTACCGCTTCTATGATGTAACCGTGTGGTTGCCGGGTTAGAATAGTGCCACTCCATGTCTTCCCGTGGATGTCGTAAGAGGCGACTAAGGCAATATAGGCTTGTAGTACTGTTAGGCGATAGGCTTGCAACCTGTCACTAATATGCTGGTAAACATCTTAGCCTATTTGTGCAAATTGTGGTTACTGAATTATCAACAACTTTCTAAAGTTGTATTTCTGTAGCTCTGCCTAGCCCACTGGGATTACAGGCGTGAAGATATGTATGTATGATGTAACAAAAACTCTGTTTTGAACTTATTTTTGTAAGGAAAGAAGCCGTAATGTGTTAACATCACATATTATTTAGACAACCTTCGGTACGGAACCGTATGAATAAAACAAGACTCAAAAATTCTGGTTGAAAATTCATTAATTTAGAACTGTTTAGTTTTTATACGGTAGGCAGGCAGACTTAGATAAGACGTATGAGTATGTAGATCCCCATCCTCCCATCCACGTGGCCACACGCTCACGGCGCGACCCACCAACCGACAGCAGTGACAGCTCTTTGATACACCCGATTGTCAGGCAGGAAGTATTGCCAACGGCAGAGCGTTTATTCCAAAACACTACATCAACCAGGCTTAGATAAGAATAGGGCATGCTCCCGGGAATTCCCGGTACTAAAAGGACCGGGAAATACCGGGAATTATCATTTCAACTGGTACCGGTACTGGCAAAAAAAAACCCGGTTCTTCGGTTCCTTCGGTACTGAGTTTGTGACTAGACTAATTGTCATTTTTTCTTTTCAAAACTACGTGGTGGCCTGGTGACGCTTTCCCCCGGCTGATTCGCACAAGCTCGGTTTTATTCGGATGCGATATGAGATCGGCATCGCTCGGCCCGCCCCAGTCGCCCCACCCTTCGACCCGACGCCTCGACCCAATCCAAGGCCAACCGGTCGGGCCGACCGACAGGTAGTCAGGTAGTCAGAAAGATAGCAGTTCTGATTTGGTAAACTCGTGTTCTGGATTAAATCATTAATAATTATCACTTAACTGGTGTCTTATTTAAAAAAAATACCATTAAACAAAAAAAAATACAAATAACTTACTCAGTACCGAAAAGTACCGAAATCCCGGGAATTCCCGGTTCTGACTTAGTACCGGAAATCTTAGTCCCGGTTCCGGGAATGGTACCGGTACCGCATGCCCTAGATAAGAAGCTGAGTTACACCAAAAAAAACTTTATCGAGTATGTACAATGACCGTACTCGATAAAATGACCATCGGAGATCCGAAAACGTTAAAAATGTGTTTTATGGCGCCGCCATATTGCTTCTGACAGTAATGGCCGTTGTTCTAATATATGAGCGTTTTCAAAATGTGTCAGCGATATTTAAAACATATTGTGCGTGTAACTATCGCTTAGGGAAATTATGTAGAGGAGGTTTATGAATCAATTGTAAGATTATAATAGGTTAGTGGTGTAAGGATTAATAAAGGAATGTTGAAGTGGGTTGGTGTTGTAGAGGGAATGGATGAAGTGAGATTTACAAAACAGATATTATGAGGCAAGAGTGGGATTCCCTTGACTCCCATTATTATATTGTTTCGATTTTCGAAAGTCATAAATTTGCTATCCATATTATTTACATACATACCTACGCTACGCTACGCCTGTAATCCCAGAGTGGGCTAGGCAGAGCTGCAGAATTACAACTTTAATAAGTTGTTGATAATCCATAATTATTTTTAGTCATAATAATCAAAAGTCATAAAGTCATATTAGTTGTAAATGATTAAATATAATAATGTTAAATATCATACAAGACAAAAGTCATAAAACTGATCAGCATAATATCAAAAAGCATACTGTTTATTTTTCATAAATATTGTAGGTCATATTTTTACTATTATTTTTACCCTTGCGAGAAAGAATTGTGGTTGTATGTATGTATTGTATGTGTAGTGGTTGCAGGACCTTGTGCAAAGTTCATCCGGATCGCTACCACCATTTTATCCACTAACCCATCCCCAAGTAGCAGTGATGTTTCGGTGTGGGGATAAAATTATCTACTGCCGGTGAAATTACCAACATAGCCTCTATTTATATGCTACGCTGTGCGTCAGTCCGTCCTTACGTCATAGTTTTCAGTACAGCGGTTTTACTATCAACTAAAAAATGCAGCAGTGTCCATTGGGAGTGACCTTTGGCCAGCAGAAGAATCATTATATATTTTTTTTTAGAAAAA
Source organism: Acleris emargana (assembly GCA_927399475.2). Classification (NCBI taxonomy): domain Eukaryota; kingdom Metazoa; phylum Arthropoda; class Insecta; order Lepidoptera; family Tortricidae; genus Acleris; species Acleris emargana. Next base: position 3,678,545 of record OV656839.1, on the reverse strand, counting down.
AGTGAATACAAGTAATGTTTTATTTTCTTCATATTTTTATTATTGCCGTATGATAATAGTAGAAACCTAAAAAAAAATAAGTTGGGCTGGCGCTGATTCGATTCTAAATCGAATATGAATCGGAATATAATACCTACTGTGCGCTTGACCGTTACTTATGATATCAAATAAAAGCAAACAAGTGAACATACTGTATCTGTCAATTTTTTTTTTTTATGGCATAGGAAGGCAAACGAGAACACAGGCCACCTGATGGTAAGTGGAAACTGTGACCCATGGACATTCGCATTCACAAGACTGCAAATGCACTGCCAACCCTGAGGACTAAGATGGAATGCCTCTATGCTAGTCATAATATTACCGATAAAGCCATCAAGCCGCAAGAAAAGCTGCCAAGTGCGTTATAACTTCAGCCCATTACGTTCGGGCACAAAATAAATCTCTTTAGTCCTACGTCAAGTAAAAAGTTCAAGGACCAATATCCATCACAACGTCAGCGTGTTGTTGGCATTTTATGAATAATAAATCCCTCTATACGGAACGTGCTTTATAATGTATGGGAAACGTCTAGTCAAGTCATTACCTAAGCTAAGGCGTACATAATCGAAATGATGGTAAACGAAATCGATTACGAAAAAGGTTGAAGTAGGTAAGCTTTATTCTTTTTGGAGGACGTTACATTGACGGGACTATAATAGATTTATTGGAAACACGAATGTTGATGAACTAATGAGTAATTATGTGTTTTAAGGTATTCATGAGCTAAGGTGTTTTGTGTTTAGGTTTTTTAGCGGTATTAAATTTAAAGTAGATTCTATATACCTACTTTAGCAAGTTTTATAATACTGTTTACACAAAATAGGCTGAAGTTGATCGTGACGAATCAATAAAAAGTCTTGTGATCTTGCCTACGAAGCTAGGGTTCCCGGGTTCGATGCCGGTTAGGGTAAATATTTTGTTTGATGATTGCGAGGATATGTTTCTGAGTCCTGGGTATTTTTAAGGCATTATAGGTATTTATTTCTCGAGGCTTAGTATCAAAGTATACCTAGAGTTTAGTTTGTGGCCCTAGATCAATTTATGTGAGATTGTCTCGCGGTATTTATAATGTTTGAAATAGGTTTATTTATGACCGTGCTTGTGCGCGCTGCATCCTTGGTGCGCCGGGTGCGGGCCAGTCCCAATACCGTCCTAAGAATGATAAGTGATAAGCCTGATTGTGCTATTATGTCACACTGTGCGGGATTGCATGCTCCCTCCAGCATTATTAAATGGTAGTATAATGCTTACCTATCTAATGCTGTGCTTAAATAGTAAAATAATCTACATAATATTATATTGATTTATGTGTCTTGTTACATGAATTAAATGATTTGAATTTGAATTTGATATGACTAGTTTTAAAGTTGTATTGTAGAGTAACTGAGATCTTTAATCTACAAACTGGTGCTTCTTCAAATTATCTTGCTAAAATTTGTTTCTTCCTATTCAAACTACGAGTATTTTCAAATTTTGTTTACTTCTTCATAAACGTGTCCTTTACAAGAATTATCCTAATGTCGTCTTAGGCCTGAAGCATAATGGTCTCGTTCGTTTCTTCAGCTGCGACCGTAGCATTATTATTAGATTGTTTATTTAGTTTGTTTACTCCCGCATGTCCACGTTCCCACGGTTGTTTACCGAAATTGTCATCACAAATGCTATTTTCTGGCGTTATAATTTCTCTGTTTGCACTAATACACTGGTAAACATCTTAGCCTGATTGTGCAAAACGTGGTTACGGAATTATCAACAACTTATTTAAGAGTGCTTGGTAATTCTGTAGCTCTGGATACCCCACTCTGGGAATGAAGGCGTGAGTGTATGTATGTATCTATGTATAATTTCTCTGTTTGCATCTAAAAATCGAACTGCACCCGCAACTACACGTACGTCGTTTTAAAAATTCATGAGTGCGGGATATCATTTCGGAAGGAACAAAGCGATCGCGTAAAAAATACATGATTCGGCAACGATCCATATTTACTGAATGTATAAAACTGTGATCCACTCGCAGCTACGTACCCTTGGGCGTGCGTTTTTTAGAGTTCCGTATCTCAAAAGATAATAAAGAAAGCTTTATAGGACACTAGCTTTTGCCCGCGACTCTGTCCGCATTTCCTCCCCCCTTCTAACTCCTTACAACGTTTTTTTCGCAATCAAAAGCAGCCTATTTCCTTTCTCAGGCTCTAGACTATCTGTGTACCAAATTTCATTTAAATCGGATCAGTAGTTTTAGCGTGAAAGCGAGACAGACAGACAGACAGAGTTACTTTCGCATTTATAATATTAGTTAGGTTAGGATTGTTCCGACTGTTAGTCTGTCCAAGACCCTTTTTCTAAGAAACGCGTCAAAGAAGTCAAAAATCAAGTTGATATTCATATTAAATAGCTCTGCAATCCCGTAAAGCTATGGAAAAATCAAACTTCTGTCAACGTAATTAAGTGATACGGCCGTTTATGCTTCATATTCTGAAATTTGCAAGGGAATCGAAACCTATAAGATATGTCCCGTTGGTCTAGGATCATCAAATTAAAAAAAAACATTATTTTGTAGCACGTGTAATAAAAAAACGGAATACTGTAAAATCGTGTACGAAACCCTCAGCACGCGAGTCCGACTCGCACTTAGCCGATTTTTTGCTTGCGATGTGAATTAATAATTGGGCTGGGTAAATACCGGGTTTTGTAAGAAAAATTTGAATGTAAACAACCTCGTTGGTTTTATTAATACCGAACGAGCGGGTTGGGTATCGTGATATTTCATTCAAAATAATTGCATTTGATTTCAAAAGTCGTGTTTTTTTATTTTTCAATATTGTAACATCAGGGCCGTAAAAGATACACGTCGATGATATGTAGTGAGACTATTAGCGTTTTGGACAAGTCCATCATTGCGGAGACGAAGCGCCGCAAGAAACTCTAGCAGAAGGTCTTTTTATAAACGAACAATATTCTTATTTTGCTTTCAAGATTATCTTGAAGTCACAATAATTAAGGCCTCTTAAAAAAAAAGATTCAAGTTTTACTTGAAAGAAGTCTAAAGTCTCTTAATTTCCATTTAAAAACTGTGCACGTTTTTATCAAACTTTTCAAAAGATATCTTTAGGACAAAATATGATTTAAGCAAGACAACATGAATGAATACTTTGTCTTCAAGATATTTACAATCTACCAAGTTCAGAAAACAATTGCTACTTAGGGTGTCTAATACTTGAACTTCCTAAGAGGATACTCTGGGTATTTTTTTGGCAATTTACAAATTGTCTGTTCATTTCAGTATCATTGTCTTCTACCTTACTTTTAATACTACTACTACTTTGACGACGCGTTAGCCTAGTTGGTAGTGACCCTGCTTACGAAGCTAGCAGTGCTGGGTTTAAATCCCGGTAAGGGCAGATATTTGTGTGATGAGCGCGAATATTTATCCCCGAGTCATGGGTGTTTTCTATGTATTTAAGTATATATTTCTCTATATAAGTATGTTTATCGTTGTTTAGTACCCACAGTAAAAACCTAGAGCTTAGTTTGGGACTAGGTCAATTTGTGTGAGATTGTTTCATGATATTTATTTATTTATTATTTTCCGTGGTAGCCGGGTTAGAATAGTGCCACTCCATGTCATCCCGTGGATGTCGTAAGAGGCGCCTAAGGGAATACAGGCTTGTAGTACTATTAGGCGATAGGCTTGCAACCTGTCACTAATACGCTGGTAAAACTCTTAGCCTATTTGTGCAAAACGTGGTTACAGAAATATCAACAAGTTTTTAAAGTTGTAGGTAATTCTGTAGCTCTGCCTACCCCACTCTGGGATTACAGGCGTGAAAGTATGTATGTATGTATTATTTAATATGCAAACAATATTCAAGTTTACTCCTGTTAATATAAACTTTACATTCTTTGTTAGCGTGTGCGAAATAAAACAGAATTAAATCACCGCAATGTAACTCACTTACCGTATTTTATTTGTACTTAGGCCGTAATGGAGTCTCGCGACAGGGAGCCGAGAGGCGAAATAAAAAGTTTACTACCTGCAAATATATCCAGAAGTAGTTGCGATAAGCTTCAGCCTTTTTATGCCTTCCTGAAGGCAATAAAAACGGGCTTAAAATTGTTAAGAATTATGGGTGGCGAAGGCAAGTAGGAGGTACGTTTCTGCTTCGCTTTTATGTTGGGTACAACTGACTCCCCAGGTGTGTTTCAATTACATAAGGTTTGTAGTCTGTGGCAGCGAATGAGTTGAATATACTCGTTTGGTATATAACTTAATAAACTGCTTTCATATCTGTAACGTCTAGTACAATTTTATAATAAACGATCGTAAATTACCTAAAACGGATTTGTAATTAAGATTATAATTATAGGGAAAAAGTTTACGGTTAAGGTATTCGTTTATGAAATCTTAAGCTTTAAAGCGCTAATTTTTTTTTAATCAAATGTTTCAGCCAAAACTACAAATACTAAAAATCTGAAAAATATCTTAAATTAAAGCACATATAATGAATTTAATAGGAAAAGAATCACAACTAATTACATTTCAGTGGTTCTTGAGTTAAAAACGGGGTAAATTTTAATGACCGTGACCTAATGCTTCTTCTCCGCAATGCTGCCGTGCTAGTGTAAAAGGCGACTTTTCGACAAAAGACACTTTCGAGATAATCGCAAAAAAGTGACCGAAATCTTCATTTTCATATTTCTAGGTAATTTAAACAGATATTGAAATGAAACTTTTTGTGTCGGATAGACATTGTGTTTTACTAGTTTTCTACATAAGTAATGTATTTTTATTACCTACAGTTTTTTTTTTACACGCATTTTTTCCTTTTTGTTTAGTTGCCGATTAATAATTGCCACTGAAAAACAAGCAAAAAGGCGGTATATGAGCACTATACCGCCTTATAGGCTTGATTTTCCTTCATACGTCTTCATACTAAACTAGGGCTTGAACGTATCACAATAATGCTTAATTAAAAAGACGTATTTGCAACATACCGCCTTATTGCTTAGTACAAAATATTTTTTGAATAATTCTGATCTAAATAATAACGCCGAATAACAAAAATACGTTTATCATGTCTAGTACGCAAATCAAAAAAATATGGTTGGTTTTCGTATCGATCATTTTATATTTATATACTAGTCTAAAAAAACGTAATGTCTTCAAAAGTCAGACGAAATACGGTTTTTTAATCTAGTACTACGATGAAAGGTTAGACTAATTGCTAATTAAAAACATCATAAATTCGGTACAAATATATTTGAAATAAACAAAAATTAACAGTTAAATCACAGGAAATATTATCTCTTCTAAGATTGGTGTCGTGTTATTAGTTATTCAATAAATCAACAATAATACTCTTTGATTCGTCTGTATGACGCACTGTTAATCAAAACTTCTTTTTTAATTATTTTAATTTAAACGTAATCAGTCTCATAAAGTAATTGAATTGCAATTTTGGGAGGACTTGCCAGAATCCAACCATGAAAAAGTCGATGAATTATAGGTTAAAAATACTTAACCTATAATTCATCGATATTTTCTTGGTTGCATTCTGGCAAGTCCTCGCAAAATTTCAAGCTAAGAGCAGGCATTAATGGACCTAGTTTACGTACTAAATTCTGTTTTCGACTTGCGTCTGTTTATCCCTCGGAAGTGAGTGTGCGATGAAAGCATCGGGCGATTTCCTTTTACTTTGGTAAATGTTTCTTTACTAAAATTAAACTCAATATATTCTCCTTGCAATAACCCTAATGTAGCCTAAGCACTTTTAAATAGAATTACTCAAATCCTGGTCCTCGTGGAACCAATTATAATTGCTAAAATTTTATTTTTATTTTATTTTTACCTAATTCCTACTACATCTATCTACCTAACCTAATAACTTAGTCACCATAAGTAACATTCCTAGTCTATAAAGCTTCCTGTTCCTAACAACCTATTTTAAAAGTAAATTAGTTTTGGCATGTGATCGTCAAGTAATCTAATATAACCCAATAGTTGTGAACCTATAGTAACCCTATAATTCTTGTAGTCTTTGTTTTAAGTCCTAGCTATACTAATACTCTCTAGAATATTGATACCTAAATATTTACAATAATATGTGGTTGCCGGGTTAGAATAGTGCCACTCCATGTCTTCCCGGTGGATGTCGTAAGAGGCGACTAAGGGAATAAAGGCTTGTAGTACTATTAGGCGATGGGCTTGCAACCTGTCACTAATATGCTGGTAAACATCTTAGCCTATTTGTGCAAATTGTGATTACTGAATTATCAACAACTTTTTAAAGTTGTAATTCTGTAGCTCTGCCTAGCCTACTCTGGGATTACAGGCGTGAAGGTATGTATGTATGTAGACTATAATTTATAACTTATCTAACACTATCCTAGTTTATTTAATGACTCCTAACCACTTGAAATTCAACCTACGTACTAAGTGAATTGGTTTTAAAGATAAAGTTAATATGTACCTATAGTAGATATAATTTATGAAACCGAAGTCTAGATTAAAGCATACATACCTTCACGCCTGTAATCCCGGAGTGGGCTAGGCAGAGCTACAGAATTACAACTCAAAAAGTTTTTGATTAAAGCAAATCTAAGAATTTAAAGGTTTTGTGGCCCCCTTAGGGAAGGAGGACCTTTACTTGTGGGAGGACCTTGTGCAGGGTCCGTCCGGGTTGGTACCACCATCTTATCCATTAACCTACCGCCAAGCAGCAGTGTTCGCATTGTTGTGTTCCGGTTTAGGGATAAGATAGCCGGTAAAATGACTAGCATGGAGGCCTTCCATCTTAGTCCTCAGGGTTGGCAGTGCATTTGCAGTCTTGTGAATGCGAATGTCTATGGGTCACAGTTTCCACTTACCATCAGGTGGCCTGTGTGCTCGTTTGCCTTCCTATGCCATAGAAAAAATAAGGAGATCTCCTCCATACGCTCTGGGATCGCTATCCCTAGACCTTAGTCTACCTCAATAGTCATCCTCCATAGACAGGTCAGACTCCTTGCCAATATGTACGATTAGTCAGTCAAGTAAGGGAAGAAAAGGGTCAAAATATAAATTGAGTGTTTAAAAACTCAATTATACAGTAGATTATTTATCGTTCAATAAAGCGATAGTTATACTATGTTATTTTTATATCATATAATATTGTGACTCAAGATTGATATTGCTTGCTTCACCTTTAAGTCTATATTTGACTTGAGTTTTATATAACTATAAATGAGATGTTCAATTTCACTAAGTATCCATGTTTAACTTTTATAGTAAAACAGTGGGATACAGAAGTCATTTTGTCTTCTAGCTAGATTGAGTCCACATGTTAGTAAAATATATTATGAAAAGTAAACAAACAAATCTCACTATAGTCACTTTATCATTTACTGATATATTTGTTTTATGGTCTATAAAATATTCACTTTATAAAAGGACTTAACCATCTCTGTAAGCTAATTATTGATATTCTAGATTTGCTTTATTTCCATAAAACTCTCTTCATAAAAACTTTATAATTTATTTGTATATTTGTATTAATGCATTATAAAACAAGGACTTATTTCTTTAAGCTAACTATTGATGTTCTAGTTTTTTTATTGTTCATGTTTTTCTTAGATACTAATATAAATCATAATTGGGATTGTTCAAATTTTTTAAATTACTCTAATTAGAAATCCATTTCGAGGAATAGGGTTCTAAAGCCGTTCTGCATGATTAAGTTTTTGTTATATTTATTTATTTCGGACATTTCGACAAAAGTATATTTGACCGTGTGGTTTGACTTTCGTTTTTGGCTTGAAGCCCTCCCAGGTGTGGCTTACGGGTTAGGCGTAAACCGCTTGAAATAGTATGTTTTATTATACTATTACAATCACTTTTTAACGTAACTTATCATGTAATTCATCGATAAAATGTCTGTTAAATAAATAAATATATAAAAACAAAACTATTCGGTCAAATACAAAATTAATGAAATTGGTCTCTTAAAATTACCTTTTCTTTTGTATTAGATTATAAAAACCGTGAGTTATTTTTTTGGTCTATCCCAATTATGTTAGTTATCCAAAAAAATATATCATATATTAATTTATATATTTATTTTATTTATTTTTACTGTACTCAGGTAACAAATATTTAGAATGGTATTATGTACTCAGTTTTATGATTTATCGTCAATTCGTCGTCCTCGTCTTTTCGCGTGATAATGGGCGCCAGCGCACACGCACCTTCATTACCCGTAACGTCACCGAACTGAAGGGCGCCCAAACGCGGGCACTCCCGTCCGCGGGGGGTATGTAGGAGATTGGGGATTATACGGTTTTATTAAGTAGCATGGGTCGACTGTGGATATTCGAATAGTAATCTAGCGTTAAAAACTACCTCTGTCCCAAGTAAAAATACCGTATCACAAAATAAAAGCTTTTTTAAACAAGTTTATCATTATTTAAAACTCGGCATTAACTAGACTAAAATACCGCAAAATACTGACATACGGTCTTTTTGTCTAGAAAACTCTGTTACGTTCATTTAGATTATGAGCAAATAGAAAAAAAACATTTGAAATACTAAGTTAAAAGGCGGTAAAATATGTTATTCGTTCTTTTTACTTAGTAATCTGCAATTACGGCCTTATAGAGTAGTTCAACTTATTAATAAATAAAACCTACACCAGACAATAATGCGGAGTGTCTTGTTTTACGTCTTTCTAATGTAGTATTGTGTAGTTACCGCTTTATTGATTAGTATTTGCTGGAAAATTGTCTGTTATACGGCCTTTTTCCTTATCGTATCTTCGCAACCAAGCCTCTTATCGACAAACGGGTGAGATGGGTCGACGCGGCTTGTTCTCCATATCACGATGGTCATAACAACTCAATTTGGTCAAAATGTCGAATGATCGCCTTTTACACTAGCACGGCAGAATGATGGTCTTTTCCGAAGCGCTAGTAGATTCACTCCCATGTTACTGACGTGTAAAAGAGCCCTCATGTGGCCAAATTACTGAATAAATATTTTGTTTTTTTTTTTTTTTTTTGATGTATGGGGGGCAAAGTTAAGTTTGTCGCAAGATCTAATTTGTAGTGACGGCTTCGGAACCCTACACTGAGCATGGTCCGACATTACATACATACTTGACATACTTACTTATCAAAAAGCTTTAGTATAGTTAATAGGTCGCAAATAAAAAAAAACAAAAAAAGTCAATAATAACACTTTCACAACTAATTAACTTTAAATGGTAACATAAAGCAAAGATACTAAATGAAAGAAAATAATCAAATGAAAATTCAAACATTATAAAAACTGTTAATTCAACAAAAAATCCTTTAATCTAACAATGATTTTCAGCGATTAACATCTAAACTTTGGAACATATCATATTAAGGTATATCAATGAGCTATACAATGTTTAGCAAGTGAACTAATATAACTATAAAACATAAGCGAAACCCTATCAAATTCAAGGACATCAATAAAAGTAAAGACTTATAATCACCAAACAACAGAAACTCTAAATTCCGTTCCTGACGATCCTTTAATCAAACCTTAGTTTCCAACTACTGACATCTAAACACTCAATTAACTCAGCATACTCATACCTACCGCCCCATATACTCATACCTACAGCTTCATATACTCGTCCCCCGTATCTCGTTACGTAACAACTCGTATCACTCGCCCTGATAAATACGGGCTATCACTCGGTAACCGAAAACAGAATCTATGTTATTTACGACGGGTTATAAACTCTCACGCGTAAAACCATAAATTTCAACTAGCACTGTACTCTTGCTGTGCTTTTTTCGAGTAACGGAATATGTTGCAAAGTTTTCCTTTTGGTAGGATTTTGGGGGTTTTAATAACGTTACGGGGTTGACGTTGACAGCGGTGATTTCGAGATGTTTCTCTCAAAATGCGGTTTTTTACTTCACTTATGGCTGCACTCTAAGGCAGTTTATAACGATTAAGTCGTTCCATAGATTCGATTATTTTTTATTTTTTTTGAAAAACGAACGATTTTGAATAAAATATCAAAATTGATTTGAAAATGTACCTAACACATTTAGGTAGTTCGGGTGGGTTATTATGACATGGCTATGCATTTAATCTGACGGTGAGCGTAAAGGACGGAGCTATTGTAGTTTTATAACTCTGTCTTTTTCTATCAGCGTAAAATGAATTGCACATTATACGTCATAAAATTAAGCTTAGGACTTTTGGTAGCATACCGCATTTCTAGAAACCATGGAGTCGCTATTTCCCAATTATTATAAACATACCACCTTGATTTTGACCCTCAGTAATAGCCACAATAAGTAATACCTACTTATTTCAAAATGCATTCATTCGTTAAATCGCTAAACAAGTTTACGAGTAAATTAATTTCGGTAAAGAGATTGATTTTGTTTCAAATAAACAAATATTCTAATAAGTAGCAGGTATAGATAAATCGAACTAAAAAATCATTTCGTTTATTTTGTAATACTGAAGACCAAAATCAAAGTGTTATATTTATAACAATTAGAAAAAAGCAACTCCTGGATTCTAGAACCACGTTATGCCACCAAAAGTCCTAGCGTTAGTCATAATAAATAAATAAATAAATAAATAAATATCAGGGGACAATGTCACACCAATTGACCTAGTCCCAATTTAAGCTCTAGGCTTGTATTATGGGTACTAGACAACGATATAAATACTTATATAGAGAAATATATACTTAAATACATAGTAAACGTCCATGACTCAGGAACAAATATTCGCGCTCATCACACAAATATCTGCCCTTACCGGGATTAGAACCCAGGACCGCTAGCTTCGTAGGCAGGGTCACAACGAACTAGGCCAGCGCGTCGTCAAAAAAAAATAACCCCACCGATTTAACAATTGCTTATGATTTTTTACTATTTTTATGTTCATTACTGATCAAACAACGGGCAGTTAATGTTTTCTAAAATGTCCTTGTGTACGGGTTTAAGAGATAAAGAATTGGAAGAAATTATTTAAGATTGTCATTTTTCTTAATTTGATTATCGGTGGCCAAAACTGAAGTTAAGCTATAAAATGTGCGAATAGAGCCTTTTTTATTCCCTTGGACTTTCATCACAGCAGATTTCCACAGCACCTACAATCGCCCACACAGCTGAGTGACCAATGAAGATAAACAGAGAGAAACTGTCTCTGTCTTGCACATGAGATCCTTTTGTAAAATATATATTTATCTCTTTCTACGTTTTCTCACTTCTGTCTTTAATGGGCAGTTAAGTGTGTGGTTGTGCTGTTTGTACAAGATCGATTTACTTTAAATTTGGTATAGCTGAGTAACTTGCTTGCCCGCGACATTTTGTTGGCATTAATTATTATTTCTAGTAAAAGTGAGTTATGTAAAGGACCATGGGCAACTTTGTATGGAGCCTGGTTCTGAAACCAACAGAGCTGAAACTTATGTCATTAAATAGGTCTTTAAATCTACTTTATTTCATTATATGGGCACAAAGCCGAATTCCATTGCAGAACTGAGATATTCATATTTAAGTTAGAGTAAATACCGGTATTCAACAAGAAATGACACCGAACGAACATCATTAATGGAACGGTCGATATCCCTACCTTCATTTTTTAAATTGGGTTTATATTATGAGTCAGGATCTCTAGTGGCCAGCATTACATAATTTACATATGAGAGAATATCACAGGGACCATGGTACATGTAGGTACTTATGTTTTATTTTATTGTTTTCTTTAATAATATACAGTTAAGTTATTATACCTTTTTAAATTAGTTGGCTTATACAAAATTAAGAGACCACGGGTAAAATAATTCCCGTCATATGAATATGAATATTCTCTGAATGCATTTATCGTAGCTCGTACTCACCGTGACTAAAACACAAATATCTTAGCTCTGCAATGGAATTTGACTTTGTGCCCATATAATGAAATAAAGTAGATTTTAAGACCTATTTATTGACATAACTCTCATTGCTGTTGGTTTCAGGCCCATTTTGACGCATGGTCCTTTCGCATATTATCACTATTATTTTTAAACCTCTCATCTTACGAGTATACTTCAATAGCTTTCGTCAAATTTTAAATTAATAGCTTTTGTAGTTGCGATGAAAAATATCTACATACTCGTACACCTTACATATGTGAATATCACATTCGCAAAAGATCATACTTGCAAAACATCATATACGCATAACATCATACTCGCAAAACACGATATTCGCAAAACATGATATGTACAAATAGTCGGGATTTATTATAAAATCGTAGGTAGGTTTAGGTTATGTTAGTTTTGCAGCTGGCCCGGAGGGCCAAACCACCCAGAAATAGGAGCTCCGCAGTAGCGGAGCTCCGTCGACACTGTCTAATTCATGTCTTAATAATAGTTATGTTTTGCTACTATGATGATTTGCGAATATGATATTTTTCTTTTATGATATTTTTCGGAATATCATGTTTTGCGAATATGATATCCAACGACGGAAGGCTCGTACATACATACACTGCCTGTTTCCCAGAGGGGTAGGCAGAGACCACTTCTTTGCACTTGCTACGATCTTGACAAATTTCTTTCGCTTCTTCAACATTCATACATCGAGTCATGCACGCACGTCGGTACACGTACTTAAGATTCGGCCCTTTTCCAGTATTTCTCCGATTTGATTCGAAAAAGTTCGCCTAGGGCGGCCCCTTCCGACCCTTTCACTCACTTTAGATCTGTAGGTATATCTCTTACGACAGTCTTCTTTCAAAAATATCTATGACAGACAAATAACAAAGTCACCATGAGGGTTCGTTTTAGCTGTTTTGGTAAGCAACCCTAAAACCCAAAGTAAACATTATCTTTTACGGAACCGCCCTTTCTAAGACAAGTTTTCAATTACCTCAAGGTGCTATCCGATAGTTTACCTTAGTTTACCCTTCCCAAACTATTTTAAGACTTACCAACTAACAATAATGTTGTGTTAAACTGTTGGGTATCATAATCATTACGTTACTTGTTAACTTTGCGGCTTGTTTACTGGAAATATCGTGACATTTACATTATAACATCATTACGAACCAGACACTATAAAAGGAAAATTTACCGAATACGAATATAATAGAGAAGCCTCACTTACAAATTATTCCCTGTATTTTTTTGTTGAGATATTTATCAGTGTATTAGTGACAGGTTGCAAACCCATCGCCTAGCAGTAAACACGTTAGCCTAATTGTGCAACACGTGGTTACAGAATTATCAACAACTTTTTAGAGTTGTAGGTATTTATGTAGCTCTATCTATTCCTCCCTGGGAACTAAGACGTGAGTTTATGTATGTATGTGTATGTATCACTATTTAAAAGCAACATTTTCGCATAAAGGAGCGGGAGTTTAGTAATAAGGTTTTTTTTTTAAATCCTTATCTTACCCTTAAAAATCATACATACATACATACCTTCACGCCTGTAATCCCAAAGTGGGCTAGGCAGAGCTACAGCATTACAACTTAAAAAGTTGTTGATAATTCAGTTACCACAATTTGCACAAATAGGCTAAGATGTTTACCAGCATATTAGTGATAGGTTGCAAGCCTATCTCCTAACAGTAGGTACTACAAGCCTATATTCCCTTAGTCGCCTCTTACGACATCCATGGGAAGACATGGAGTGGCACTATTCTAACCCGGCAACCACACGGGATCAAAATCATAATTATTATTAATACGAAAGTTTGTGTGTGTGTTAGTATGTACTAACTCCTTCACGCTGCAACGGCTGGACAGATTTGGATGAAATTTGAAATATACCTATTGTTCCGGAATATTTGATAGTCATCGAGGATATAACGATAATACAATATCTACGCGGACGAAGTCGCGGGCAGAAGCTAGTAAATAATAAAGGCCAAGCTACAATGGGTCGTCACGATAGTTTTACTATTATTTGCGGAAAAGCTTCCCTTTCCTTATCCGTCTGGTCTTGAGCAGCGAAGTTACGGAAACTTGTGTTTTTCCGACTGTTTGAATAGTATTAAGTGTTACTACAAACATTAATGGATCTCTTACTTTGTACATAAGGAGGGTTTTCTATTGATTTAGGAAGATGTGAAGGCAGAACTATGTCTTTAGTGGCATGTATTTCTGGACCAAAAATGTTAAGGATGTAATGATATCTTGGCAACAAGAATCAGAATAATGATTACAACAAAAAGCAAGCTTTATAAAATCCGACTGTTGTAGCTAACCCATTTTACTACTAAATGATAGTTTAGATACAGTATGTAAAATCTATTTGAATAAATCGAAAATGCCCGTATTTTTGCAAGTGGGTTTACTTTCTCCACACTGAAACATAACAATTTGAGAACGCTGCTTGGCAGTAGATTATAGAATTGTGAAATTTCGTAAAACAATTGCCAATTATTCATTTAATTTACCTCTTAACCTCCATTTTTTTTATCGGACGTGCCCTATTTTGCTACCCATAAAAGATAATACAAGTCTATGTGTAGTGCTTGGCATAATTTGTAAACATATGAAATGGTAAGAAAAAATTGCTCAATTATGAGCAATTTATCTTTAATCTAAGACGTCATTAAAATTAACAATAAACTTTGATGTCTTATACAGGGTGACGTTGACCTTGGGGCTTTAAATGTATGGATTGTTTCTACTCCTGAAACCTGAACTTCTTTTTTTCTGTAAGTTGTTAAATGTGTCCAACTAAATATGTCCAGTTTTTTTTTAATTCATATTAAATGTAATTTTCAATGTACGCGATCCAATTCTGCATTTTCCTTTAGCCCTCATACCAAGGAAATGTCGCCCCCGTACCATGAGATAGTGATAATATGGCCATGATTTATTACACGAGTCATCTAAACTTAAGTTATTTTTTAATATTGCAGAACTAAGGTAGTTTCGTTTAGCGAGGAGATCGATCGTTGTAATTAAATTCCCAAGGTCAGAGGCACCCTGTATTTCAGACTACAGGTTAAAAGGTTACTTTGGTAGGTCTTAACAAACGTTTCCTTTTTAACCTCTTATCTAGGATTTAACGACTCATGTTTGCGAACAATACAAAGTTCGGAAAGCTCATAACAATTTCAAAGGCTCTAAAGAAAGTATTTTATTAGGGTGATAAAATTATAGCAAAATTTCTCTCGCGTGTTATAAATATAAAATTTAATCGCTTCTTTTTGACTAGCGCTTTATGGTTATAAATGAATTTAACGAGGATTGGTAAAGATTCCGTATATTATTTAAACATTTTATTGGTACTTGAAAACATTTAGTTATAAAGATGTACTTAGTGAAAACAGCGTCGTGATTGATTTTTAAATAATAAAATCAGTTTCATAAAAACGGTTCCGGACCCGTGTATTACAATAATGCTGGATCCACGGAAGATCACCGTCGTCACACTCCTGAGTGCTGCGATACCATGATTAGTGGGTTCACTTTTCGCAATTCGTTACTAAGTATGATGATGTCAATAGCATAATTATGACCATAAAACCGGGAAATAGCATGTCGGACCATGCTCAGTGTAGGGTTCCGAAGCCGGTACTGTTATCCCCACCCATAGCTGTAGGGGGGGGGGGGGGGAGACACTTGAATCTAACAAAAATTTGCGTTTTAAAGCTTAATACTTCACAAAACAGATACATTCATCGTAAAACTTTTTTCACAAACCCGGAATATTTTTGAAAGACATATCTAGCGACAACCCACACTGTGGAATAGACGAGAAAAAAAAAAACAATCCCAAGTAACGAGTAGGGGAGGAACACTTTTTTTTTTTTCTATGTTATATTGTACCACTTTGTTGGCGTGAGTAATATGTATATTTATGCAAAATTACAGCTTTCTAGTACTAAAAGTCTCTGAGCTAGGCTGCGGACGGACGGACGGACGGACATGGCGAAACTGTAAGGATTCCTAGTTTGACTACGGAACCCTAAAAAAAGGAGAAAACAACGACCTCTCAAGTTTTTAAACTTAGTGGACAGCATGGTTGCCTTCTTAGCTACATAATGTTTTCACTTCAGAAATGTTCAAGCTAGTACTACAATTACCAATGCCAACCGTACAATTACAAAATCGTCATTGTATAATTACCAAAACTACTTTTGAGCCGCATTGGAAAGGTCCTATATACATTTTTAATACTAATTGATGTAGGTAATTGGCAGGTTTGCGGATTCGCGTCCGCTGAACTTATTATTATTTGCCTTGAGCTCCAAAAGTCACGCAAGGCAAATATGCAAGACAAGTAAGTTCATACTTTTAATTAATACTCCTTTTTTTCATTTCTGATTTCTGCATATTATTGGGTATCTTCATAAAAACCAAATGTAAAATATAACAGTTTGAAATACCTTTTTTTTTACTTAGTACTGTATCTGTGAAAAGTCTTTTGTAATCATTAAATGGGTTTTTAAATCGTATTGAGGTGGTTTCTAGTTAAGTGACAATTTTATTTTTGTAATCAGTGCTAAAATATCGATTCATGGTATAAATCTGTCTACCATTCGTATTTTTAATTCAAACACACTAACAGTACGACCATCCATATACAAATTTTAAAAATAACGATTTTGTTTTGATGACTGTCTCTGAATACGGTAACGTAATGTACAGTAAAATTCATAAATATATGTATACTTTTGTACCCCATCTATTTAATGTCATGTTTGAACAGCCATATATGAATAAGGGTTGTAATATTTTTTTTAATTACTCTAATTTGAAAACCATGTAGAGGAAAAAGGTTTTAAAGCCAGTCTGCATTATTAAGTTTTAGAAGTATTTCTCTATTTCGGACATTCCGACAAAATTATATTTGACCTTTGTTTGACTTTCGTTTTTGCCTTGAAGCCCTCCTAGGTGTATCTTAAGGGTAAGGCTAAAACCGCTTGAAATAGTTTACCTATTTTATTATACTATTACAATGAGTTAATATCATTAGATATAATTTAATTCTTATAATTTATTAGAAAAAGCCAAGCCAAATTTAAAATAATCATGTCATCCATAAAATGTCTGCCAAATAATTAAAAATATTACAACAAAACTACCTATTGGGCCAAATACAAAAATAATGAAAATGATTTCTTAAAATTACCTATTCTATCGAATAAGAATGTAAAAACCGTGAGTTTTTTTTTGGTCCATCCCAATTGTCACAGCGATTAAAGTGACAAGCTACTAAAGCTTACACATATTTATGAACTCCACTGTAACAACACTTCATTGTTCCACACTCAAAAATATAACCTTAGTAAGTGACAGAAATGATCCTAAAATAAATTATACACACTTTAATATAAGGATTATTCTCGAGTGAAACCCAAAAGCATTATAAGCCCCAATCGTAATCCACTGCTTTATGGGAAACATAATCCTTTGATATTGAGCTCGTTGCTCCATTGAAGGCATTATGTTATGAAATAAGCGTTATCTCATTTTATTGTAATGTTCCGATTTCGTTTAGGAGAGCTCCTTATAATAAATTATAGCGTTATAAGCGAAAATAATTAGCAGGATAATTACAAAGACTTTTGAAGATAACGGGTGTAATATTGATATTATTACACTGAAAATGATGTTATAATTTACATATTATGAAAGTAAATCGTACGTTGTTTTGGTTTATTTTGTAATTAGATTTTAATGATGTATTGTAACTAAAGGGTATGGTCCCAGTAGAAGACCAGCGGTTGGCTTTCCAACCAGCAACATGCTGAGCTGGGACCACTTCATGTCATCTGGCATTAGATCAACCGCATTCATAATTGAAAAGTGTTAACAGTTTACGACAAAATCGATTTATCTGTTGTACAGATATAGTGAATAATCCTTTCCCATCGTTTTTTGTCGTATAAGTTCGTATTTATCTTGCTTTCTCAGTTGGCTTATTGATGGGTACTAAAGCTAATCGAGAAAGCAAACTAACTACGAACTTATCCGACAAAAAACGATGGGAAAGGATTATTCACTACATCTGTATAGCAACAACATTAAAGATCTAAAGAAAACAAGGTCCAAGCACTTATGTGGCTAACAAAATATTCCAAAATTCTCGGTTGCAAAAAGCAACAACGAATATGGAAAAAGAGTATGGGAGAGTCTTCTCCCAAGTGTCTTAAATCGATTTCCTGATGATGTATCATGCTCAATAGAAGGTCAAACCGCAGGCCAGGTCAAACACATAGTTAAGCGAAACATGTTAGGTAAGTACAATTGTAAAAAAATAAGTGAAAACCATAAATCATATAACTTAACTTAGTGTAATTTTTTAGTTAAGACTCCTGTTACTCATAAAATCTTTAATATTTAAGATTAGTAGTAAAGTTTAAAATAATGTAATGTACCAAACTAATAAATGAAAATACGTTTTTTTATAAAAAAAAATAAGTCAGGTTTAATATGTCAATTGTTTTTTTTTAATTAATTTTGGGTAAAGTTTGTTTAACAATTATGTTTAAAGAATCTTAAAAACACATCTATTGCTTTAAAAAAAAAACAATCCTAAAGCCTTAGCAATAGTAAATGCTTAGGTACTGACCTGATAAGATCGCGAAACGACGGCCTAAAAACCCTAATCAAGTGACCGAACCAAAGATAGGGCAAGAATAATGCAACTTAAGAAGAAATAAGTCATGAACAATAATTACGTTTACAAAAAAGTATCAAGGGACAAAAGTAATCATTTTTGCCATAAATAATTGTACTTTAATAGTGGAATTTAGTTCATACTATCAACCGTACTAAACACTCCACTTTTTATTTCAACTAAGAGTGGAACATAAACTGAAATCTTTGAATATCTTAAATAGTGTCCGTCACTAAAATAAAAAGTGTTATTTAATTCATTATTTTATTTTAAAAAATGAGTATGGTAATTACACGAGCTATTTCGTAATGGCCTGTATAAGATTCTTCCATTGTCTAATACCGAGTCAAAACCAACTAACCATTTTTTTTTATCATAATCATTTTCGCCCCTAGGAATGGAAACTCTATTTTTCTCCCACTATAACCTAACTTAAGTTACTGAATAAACTATTTTTAATTTAATTTAATTTTAATTAGATAATGGTAGTAATTTTATCATGATCTAACTGTTTTTAGGCTGTACACGAAGTTTTATAAATGATTAATTAGGTTCTTTCGCTTCTTAATTCAATAGAAACAGTTTTATCAAAAAATCGAATTTTTATTGAAAGAGAAGAGCACTAAAACGGGCTTTCACTTCTATAAAACTTTTCACCACCTCTATTTAAACATTAAACCGAATTAGTTTCCCAAATATCCCAAACAATCACATAAATATTTAAGAGATACCTTCAACCTCCACCATTTGGCAAAACGGTATTGGTAAATAAACAAATAAAACTTGGGTTGCCTCAATTTAACGGGATTGGCAAAGATTTATATATGTATATATTTATAATATATCATCGCAACCTGCCTATAACATCTTTATTGGATCATGACCATCACTAATTTAATTCAAAGTTTTTATTGTACAGTTTCAATTTTAGATAAAGAAACTTATTTATTAAAGGAATCTAAAAAGTTGTTGGAAAATATTTAATTTTCTATTTCTTAATAAAACAACTTTAAAAAATAAACGGTTAAATAAACCCTTCTCCTAGCCCTCAAAACGGATCCGCCAACGCATTATCCTCCTTAATTGTAAATCATAAGATAACAACACCGTTACAACTTTCCCCTAGTTCTTCCCAACTTGTCCATTATCTGACTAACAACAGAATCATCCAAGTATAACAAAACACTCGAAACTTAACCGCCTCATCCACCGAGCCGTATCGAATTCCGCAGCCCTTTCATACCCAATTTGACCCTTGCAACTTACCATTAAAACAGGTAAGGAACCACAGAAGCGTGGTGCAAAATTGGGTGAGTACCGAACGCCTGAGTTCCCGCCGTCGCACCATTTTAAAAACACCATCGAACCACCATGCCACTTTATCCAGTACAGTCGCACTTGCTATTCGCGGGAGTGACGCAACGTGATTCGCTTTAAGGGCGAGCAGGGACGTCCGCACGCCACGACGCGAAGCTACCGACTGAGGCTCGGATACGGCTGGCTGCTTGAAGAGTGGGGGGTGTGTATCAACTCGGTACCCTTACTTCCTCCAAAACCACGTGCCGCGTTAGTCAATTTTCGTTTGAATGGCCACAAGCTACTTTGTGTTTTTATTGTGGCCGTTAAACGAAAGATCATTAGGAACGATCGGAGTTTATTGTTGCTCACCACTGTTAATATAATTGAATAGTTCCTGTTTTACGTTTTTCTTCGGTTTCAATTGGTTGTAAATGCCTTTTTATTCTCCAATGACAGTATTAAGGAATAGTAGCTTTATTTTATAGGGGATTTTACGTTTAGGAGTTCGGTGACTTTTATATTGACGATTTCGTTATACAATTGGGTCTTGGGTCTACAATTGCACAGATTTTATATTTCCATGATCCATTCGTTTTAGTTATATGGTTATTTAATTGTATTAAAATAAGCGAAATAATTAAAAAAATGCTGCATTGTAAAAAAGATCTTCTATTGAGAATGGTTCGACCGATTCGACATTTCTTTTGTTTTGTTCGTAAATTTAAGGACAAGGTTTGTATAAAAGAGGAAATTCACCTGGGTGACAGCGGTCACAAACAGCTACTAAACATTAATAATAAACCAAAAACCAATTATTTTACAAATCCACTATCAAGTTTAAACTCGTACCACAAAATTCTAACATCGAAGTTATCTCACCCAAAAGAAAAACATAGCGGCAATTTTATAACGACAATGCCCTACCTCGAAACTCGTATTAAAGTTGGCCGCAACGGCCGAAGTTTGCAGCGGTGCTAGGCCTTGAGTTTTATCTGAAAGCCAAGTGGCTCGAGTTGGTTTACTGCGTCGATTTGTACTTTAATGGACACCAGAGTTCGCTGTTGAAATGTTACAGTTCGAAGTGGCAAGCTAGGCACGGCTATGTTATGCTCAGTAGCTTTTGACATGTTATTTGTAGGAATCGTCAGCGAAATGGCGTTAAAAATGGCGGCCGAATTATAAACAATTTGGAAAATGCAAAAGCAGAGTAGAATTCTGCCCTCCTAAGCTAATACGAAGTATGTCAGATAAAATTCCTGTAGCAATATCAACCTTATTACTAAGAGAAGAGAACTAAAACTGCTTCGGTTATTGATTTTGGAATACTGCTTATTTGCTCAGGAGGGCAGAATTATGGTATGCCGATTATTTTAAGGTAAGCGTAAAGGACAGAGCAATTGCAGTTATGTTATAATAACCCCCCTGAACTTGTATGAGATTTCTGTTTCAAGACATAAAATATGATAGGATGATAGGATGAACTAAACTTACTGTGAGTGTGCCTTTCGTTACACAAAATAATTATTTTTCAAATCAGATATTCGGAAAAAGGACTTTTCTTCCCTGCTAGGTTGGATCAAAGTGGTACTTTTCTGTTCAAGGACATTTTGTTGCCAGTATAAAATATTTAATTTTCAAAGTCTTCTTACACCAACCAAAAGGTTTAATAGCTAATTGTTATTTAAATTTATCATGGGTACTTTTTAAACAATAATGTTTGATCTGAATACAGTTTTGTGAATTTGGCGTTTAAAGGTTATTAAATTGTATATTAGTGAGGATCAACTTGAAATATCGACAAACATTTCATCGAATGTGTCATTTCACCGAATTTAATTTCATCGAAAACTATTTTTTGCTGAAACCTTATAGTTTTCAGGTTATCTTAAGCATTTGTTACGTAGGTGAGGTAAGGTTAGACTTGTGACCACAATAAAAATAAGGCTCCTGCACGTGGAAATGCCTGTCTATGAAATGAAAATTCGGCGAAGTGAATCATTCTATGAAATGTGTTTCGACATTAAAAAGGTTTCGGTAAAGTTTAAAAATTAGGTGTTGCAAATAATGTATTTTCTCAACATACAATACGTTTTTTATTGCAGACAAAAATGATTTTTCTCTTCAAGTTCCAACCTATATTCAGTATTGGGTCATCGTAATAAAAAAATGACTATTATTCAGGGGGGTTATTATGACGTAACTATGCAGTTCACTTTACGGCGAGCGTAAAGTGAAATGCATAGTTACGTCATAATAATCCCACAGGTCGGTTACTAATTCCATCCTAACAGACAGACAGACAGCAGAGTATCAGCCATAGGGTTCATTTTCACCTTTTGAATACCAGACTAAAATAACAAACCATGTAGATAAATTATCTGCTTCCATTTATTTACCTAAACAATCAAGAACTCATATGCGTGTTTTCAAATTATACTCCTAGTCTAATAATCTAGAAGTTTTAATGGAATGGATCTCGTATCGCGGGGCTAGACTTTAGTTATTAATTCCACTCCATTAATTCAGTACTTAAAATAAATACATTGCATATGCATCGCGAGCCACTCCGAGTAAATTGCACTTTTGCACCATCGCAGTCATCGTTTATCTCTATTCAGGCTTTTGCATTAAAATTACCAGCTGATTGCCGTCAATGCTGCTCCGATAAGTGTGAGTGTATAATCGATGATTTTTTATGCATGCGATTTTTTTTTGTAATAACCTCCTGAAGTTCCTTGTAGTAAAAATAGTACATAATACAGCCATTGAAATAAAAATCTAGTGCAAAGGAAGTAAAGTAGAATTTCTTTTGTTTTTATGACAAATTGTATAATTAGAAAATTTACTTTAATTCATTCACAATAGATTCATAATCCTTTGACGAATTTCGTGGTATGGTGGGCTTTAGGAGGATAAATAAATCCCAGGTCCCAGATCCTGGTGGTCTGTGTTACAAAGGAACGTGTGAATTCGAGTAAAAAAATGGGTTTTATAGTTCTGGGGTCCTAGTGACAAAGGGTACAAGTCGACTTAACTCGTAATAAAAAAGGGTATATACATGAACGGAGTATACAAGACTTAACCCCTTTTTCACTTGATCTTCAGAAGACTTACACCCTTTTTCACTGGGACCCCGGAGTTACGCCTTATTTTTTTTTTTGTTTTCAATGGCATGGATGGCCTTAATGAGCACATAGTCCACTGGATGATAGGTGACCTCTAAAGATCCCCTTTAAATGTTAATATATTATTAAGTTTTTACAGGTTCGCTTGTTATAAATGCTTGAACGAATGCAAAACGTCAAATTTGTAAGTTGAGACCACAATTTTGCATGCGTGCATAAAGGCGATGGAAGACAGCGTTTTAGTCAATTCTGTGTAGATAAAATCTTAATCAAGTAAATATGACGATTGATTTGATTTATTACAAACCAAAATGTATTACAAGATCAAAATCTTGTACAACGTTGCCAGTCCTCAGATTTAAATTGAAAGCTTCTATGCTAGTGATTTCATCGGCTACGCTCCCAACAATGCAAATGCTGCTTGACGCAGGATAATAAGACTATTTTATAAAATCCAGTACAAGAAAGAAAGAAAAAAAACACTCACATGGTTCTACCAAGCAATACAAATGTATGTCGGTTATAGCCTAGAGGTAGAAAAGATAAATTAATTGTAATGTTATTTTTTTATGCTTCTGCGCACCGAAAAGGTTTTCATTTTATGCAATTCAGTTCAGGCAATTAAGAGCTATCGACTCTGAAACTAGCCCGTGTGTCGTCAATTATATGTCGGCTTTTTAATTTTACAATTTTTTTGTCAGTAAATTAAATTGTAATTATATTATCACAAGTTTTATCGCAACCGGAGTTTCTATAATTAACCGTTATCTGGTCGATTCCTGGAATGTAAGTGCGAGCGTAACGAATACTTTACCCACTGTGATAATGATAACCAACCATAATACTGGGGCTCTAGTGAAACAGGGTATAAGTCGACTTAAATTGAAATAAAAAAAGGTGTATGCATAAATGGACTTAAACCTTTTTTCACTTGATCTTCCCCTTTTTCACTAGAGCCCCAGAATATACAGGTCCAGGTTTACTTGCGTCCGTGTACACCTTTGTACCCAAAATCATGAAGAACTTTAAGACCTGGGACAGTTGAGAGAATGCGGCATTCATTTATTAAGGAATATTTATTTTGTATTTTGCCGTGTGGTTGCCGGCTTAGAATTGTGCCACTCCATGTCTTCCCGTGGAAGTCGTAAGATGCGACTAAGGGAATAAAGGCTTGTAGTACTGTTAGGCGATGGACTTGCTACCTGTCACTAATATACACTGTTAAACATCTTAGCCTAATTGTGCAAATTATGGTTACAGAGTTATCAACAAGTTTTTAGAGTTGTTGGTAATTCTATAGTTCTCCTACCCCACTCTGGGAATGAAGGCAATTGTGAAGGTATGTGTATTTTGTCAGAAAAGTCAGTCAAATTAATATTTCAATTGGTCAATACAAGTTCAAGATTGAAGATTGAACAAAAAACTAATCAAAATGTTCAACATAAAAATATGGCAAAGAACAAATCGAGACTGCAATTATAAAATGCGGACGAATATGATCCTTGAAAAATTAATATGGCATTCAGCCAGCAGCATTGCGTCCTGGTACTTGCCAACCCGCAATGAACGAGGTGGGTCAAGGCTCCTGTTAATAAAAATCAGTGCCAAGTACTCGATATGACGACGATTTTTCAAGGGGATTGGGAAACCAGGCACTGAAGGGGTTGGTTTACGAGTACTTGCTGGCATCTCCTCCGATGGTCAAACTATGAAAAATACATTTACATAAACATTATAAGGGGGCATTTGGGTAAATCAACTTATTTTGTGACACAACAATTGTGCAGTTTTAGTTAAACAAAAAGGGTTAAGGAATATAATAAAACTTTATTTAAAACTTTTCAAAGTATTCCCCTGCTAAATCTATGCACGTTTGCATTCGTATAAACCAACTTTCAAAACAGGAAAAAAACCGTTCTTGCGGAAGTTTAAAAAAAAGTCACCTGAATTCGTCAATTGCTTTATCCGCCGTCGAAGATCGTCGTCCACGGAATGATTTATTTACAGTGGAGGATAAAACAAAATCACACGGAGCCAGGTCAGGGCTATAGGAAGGGTGGGGTAGCAGCTGCACGCCTGATTTCTTCAAAAAATCCATGGTTCTGGAAAAATGATGCCCCGGGTACCAACCACTACATGGACGACTGACGCTCAGCTCCTGGAATGCTTGTGGCAAACAAACTTCGCTATACCATTGGCTGGTAACCGTTTTCCGATCTTCTAGTGGATTTACGCCTACAGGCCCACTTCGTCGAAAAAAAACAGCAACCATTTTTTTGTTGACGCTTCGGCTGCGAACTACTTTAGTGGGTAAATCTTCTTCTTCAAAAACCCATACTGTCGATTGCTGTTTTGTAAATGGGTCGTAGCTGTTATATCTAAGATTCGTTGGATGTCACAATGTAGGTAGGTCACTTGTTGTGAATTGCCTCCTTTGAATTTATTTAACATAAATTTGCACCAATCGACACGTCTATTTTTTTGCTCCTGTGTGAGAGGATGTGGTATCCATCGAGTCGCAACCTTCCGAACGATTTTTTAGATTGTAATTTCTAAGCAACAAACTGTCAATAAGGTTGAAATTGACGTCGCATGACCTATTCGTAGAACAACATTCAATCGATGCCAGTCGACTGTGTTTTGTTTAAGGAGGGTGTTCGTGATCTCACATAATCATTATCGTCTTTGTGGACCTTTGCTTTTGTGGTGCTGCATTTAATAGACAGCAGGGAGACTTATATGGCTGCGTTTACCGTGTGACAAAATTTGTATATACATCCGTCACTTTCTAACACGTATATAAGTGCGAGAGTGACAGATGCTTTATTCACATTTTGTCACGCGATAAACGTAACCATACTAGGTTCCCACAGGGGCTCTATTTGGTAGAACCATATAATGTTCTTGATATGTTATCATCAGAGATCGGAAAAATGGGTGTCATTACTCGCAATAATGTGGAAATGACTCCAAAGATTTTAATTAAATTACATTATTTGATTTCTTACCTGAAACCTAATATTGGTTCTTTTGCAAGACAGTAATAAATAAAGAATACAAAGACGTGAGGAGTGGCCATTTATATTAATCTACTTAAGTTTGCTCCATTAACATCCGTGGATTGCGAAAGAAGCTTTTCACCTCGTAAGTTTATTTTAACCGTGAAAAGGAATAAACTAGCCACGGAAAAAATATGAAAATTACTGTTAATTTGCTAAATCTACAAGTTTGTATTATTTATTTATTACTGTCTTTGAAATGATCAAAATATTTTTTAGGGTAAGTAATCAATTAATGTAATTTAATTTGTTTAATTAAAATCTTCGGAGCCATGTCCACATTATTGAGAGTAATGTAATGACACCCATATTCCGATCTCTGGTTATCATACTGTCAACGTTTCGCAATCTCTTAGTTACTTGACAGTAATAACGGCCGACTTGGAAATAATACGACAACATGTCATTAGCCATATGGTTTTACCAAAAAGAAAAATGCCATATTGTGACAGGATGTGCCTGTGTTTGATCTTCTGGTGACTAATAGTTTTGTAAAAAGCTTTTTTATCTTTTATATATATACATAAATACCTACCAACAATTATAATGCAATAATTACATCATGTTTAACCGACTTAAAAAAGAAAGCGGAGGTCTAAGGTCGTCGGAATATTTTATTTATGTTCCCCTTTTACTTAAAGACAGCTAGACGGATTTAGATTTTTTTTCTGTTTGTAAAGCATTTCTTTCCACGTCATGACCTAATTGCCATGAAGTCAGGATCTGATGATGGGATCTTTGAGATTTGTTTAACACGTTATCAACTGTAAATATGATGATAATGATTTTATTACGTATATTTGAGTAATAAAGCAACAAAAATTATGTGGGCGGAAACATTTTGATCGGAACCCTAAATGTCAAAAGGCTGACACGCACTTGGCTGGTTTTAAAATATATATCATTAAATTAAATGGTTTAATCTAGTTATTTGCCGCGAGTCGAGCTAAACTAGTAACAAACAGACGACGGTGTCGTGAACTAACAAACTCTGAGACTTGTTGGTCACTTCGTGTCAAAGTTGTCGGAACTCCGCTCGAGTTGACGTGGCAAGCGTCACGTCTTTATAAGGGAACGTCTTATTCATAATTTATTACGGGAAAACAAATTAATTTGGACATTAAAGAAAAAGTATTTTATATAAGAAAATTTATTTTATTTTGAATAATGATTAAAACAAAGCGAAAATGTGTTTGTAGTTTTTCTCTTTACAGTTTAATTTCTCTACGTTTACTCGTCTATGGAAAAGGGGCTCAATATTCTTCTCGGTAAATCATTATAGCTTTTGACATATTAACGCATTATTATTAACTCAGCCGCCATTACTGTAATAATAATATAAATAAAAGAGCTATCATGACATTGAAAATACGATACCATGTCACTCTGCTAGATCAAAACAGTAGTAACTCAAAATACAACATACATACATACATACCTTCACGCTTTCATTCCCAGAGTGGGGTAGGCAGAGCTACAGAATTACCAACAACTCTACAAACTTGTTGATAACTCTGTAACCACAATTTTCACAATTAGGCTAAGATGTTTAACAGTGTATATTAGTGACAGGTAGCAAGCCCATCGCCTAACAGTACTACAAGCCTTTATTCCCTTAGTCGCCTCTTACAACATCCACGGGAAGACCTGGAGTGGCACAATTCTAAGCCGGCAACCACACGGGATTATTACTCAAAATGCAACTGTATTTTAAAATCAACTTTAATACAACGTCTATGAGCTTGAAACTAAACTAATAATGATTTTGAGTTGATATTGTTTTGATCTAGCAGTGCGATGTTATGACGACGCGCTGGCCTTGTGGGTAGTGACCCTGCCTACGAAGCTAGCGGTCCTGGGTTCAAATCCCGGTAAGAGCTGATATTTTGTGTGATGACTGATGAGTTCGAATATTTGTTTCTCAGTCATGGATGTTTTCTATGTATTAAAGTATTATAATTCTCTGTATATAAGTATTTATATCGTAACTTAGTTTGGGACTTAGTCAATTGGTGTGACATAGTCCCCTGAGTTATTCATTTATTTATTATTTATTATATCAAAAGGTATTAGACTTTACCGATACCGTGTGGTTGCCGGGTTAGAATATTGCCACTCCATGTCATCCCGTGGATGTCGTAAGAGGCGACTAAGGGAATAAAGACTTGTAGTACTGTTAGGCGATGGGCTTGCCACCTGTCACTAATACACTTGGAAACATCTTAACCTACTTGTGCAAAATGTGGTTACAGAATTATCAAGAAGTTTTAAGACTTGTTGGTAATTCTTCAGCTCTGCCTACCCCACTCTGGGAATGAAGGCGTGAGTTAATGTATGGTATGTATGTATTAGACGTTACCGAGTAGAAGAGAGCCTTTACTTTTTACTTGTGTTTGTAAATGAAAAAAATAATAGCGATACGTAACTACACGAATGAAACTTATGAACAAAAGCTACTATTATATAAAACTAAAATATACATACATACATTAAATCACGCCTGTTTCCCAGAGGGGTAGGCAGAGACCACTTCTTTCCACTTGCTACGATCTTGACAAATTTCTTTCGCTTCTTCAACATTCATACATCGAGTCATGCACGCACTTCGGTTTCGGGTACTTAAGATTCGGCCCTTTCCCAGTATTTCTCCGATTTGATTCGAAAAAGTACGCCTAGGGCGGCCCCTTCCGACCCTTCCACTCACTTTCGATCTGTATATCTCTTTCGTCAATCTTCTTTCATCCATCCTTTCCAAATGACCGAACCATCGAAGCATGCCCTTTTCAATCTTAGTCACTACGTCTTCTTTCATTCCACATTTCTCTCTGATTTTTTCATTTCTAACTCTATCAATCAGTTTCACACCACACATACTATATAACTAAAATATATTTTTAAATTAAACCAAAAAAATATTATGTGTTACTATAAACTAAGCTTCAATACAGGTGAAATAGAATCAAAATCCTATTAACTAACAGTAATCATTTTGCGTATTATATTAGTAGAAGATTTTTTTTAATTGCTTCAGTAGTACATACAACAAAATACAAACAAAAAAACACACAATTTTACTTTCTCATAATATTTTTTTAACTATGGCTACATAAGTATACCAACAAATACGGGAAGTGAAATACCGACTCGTCTGTAATATAAAAACGTGTCTATACACTCCATACAGCATGTACAGTCTGTACATCCTTTAAAAACGTGACCTAGGCCGCTTTAATCCAGGCTGAGCCCGCTCTTTATTGTACATTCCGCGGCAAAGTGGCCGGCCTGAAAGCCTTGCGAACATTCATTTGCATGGAACGCAACATAATGCCGCTTTTAACTCCCTATAAGTAAAGCCTTGTTTGAGCAACAATCGCTGCCAGGGTTCCGTGGGTATTGGGCTACTTATTTCTTATCATGCAATACATTCAAAAGTTAAAACTAAAGTTATTTAAATTAAAATTAAACTAAGCTACTCAAATATTAAAGATGTAAATAATAATCACCACTATAAAAAGAACACCCCCTCTAGCAGGTCTGCTCGCGGCATGGTCCCTATGACACTGGCTGCATTACCTCTCTGGATAGCTAGCCCAATCCTTTGGGAGAGGTAAGCACCAGCGCTAGGATCTCCGGAGGTGTCTATAGGTCGGGATAACAGAGCTCTTATAAAGCATTTCATATCGACTGACCAAGGACCCATGGTCTCCACTGCAAGTGCCACTAATTCGTAATTATTTAATAATGATGAATATTTGCGGCGCTTGATGGTTTGGGCCTGATCAGCTGCTGCACCGGCCCGATTACGAGTTGACTGGATGTGGGAATGTGTCAACACACGTCGCATCCCATACCAGTGCCCTACCCAGTTTCCATGGCACCAAAGTAGCTCCGTCTGGTCGCTTGCCATCGTCTATATGCAAACCTGTCGGTTCTAGGACAGCTGGTATAGAGGCATTGGCAAGCGAACGACATTAGAAAAATAAGGAATGAAAATGTCACCATACTTACAGGTGTACTCCGTGTCTTCCCGTGGATGTCGTAAGAGGCGACCAAGGGCATAAGGTTTGTAGTACTGTTAGGTGATGCGCTTGCAACCTGTCACTAATCAGTGGTAAATATCTCAGCACAATTGTGCAAAATGTGGTTACAGAATTTATCAACAAACTTTTAGAGTTGTTGGTATTTCTGTGGCTCTGCCTACCCCACTCTGGGCACAAAGGCGTGAAGGTATATATTTATGTATGTATTACAGGTGTAGGGAGTGAATAATCATACATAGTATTATTTTTTTGTGATTTTTTATATCAGATTATTGCTGGGTTCTGATTCTGAAGTTGACTCAGAAAGCATAATAAAAAACATGTCTATACACTGTACACAGCGTGTACACTTTACACAGCGTGTACAGCATGTACAGTGTCCATAGTGTATATATAGAGTGTACGTACAGTGTGTATTTTTCAACCAAACACGAAGTCGTTTAATTATTTACGACATTATGCCTTCTATCGTGTAAGTAACGTCAATTTCACGTCATCTGTCAGTGTCCGTTCAGTGTCTATTAAGTACGAAAATTTCCTAAAACGATGATATTGACTTTGACTTTCGTATCGTCATCGAGTGGTAAAATAGAGGTGCAGTAGACGAAAAATAAAGTGTGGAATAGTGAGATTCTGCAAAAATCGCAGCTACAGCGGTGTCATTCTGTGTCCAACGGAGTAAGTGAAGTCATCACGAGATCGTTTACTCGACGGGTAAAGGTAGTATTCAACTCACCGGTTATCATTTGGTGCGTCGCGTTCACGAACGAGTTTAAGAGAATGAACTACCTGTAAAACCGATTTGAAAACGTGATTTATGATTGAAATGTTTGTGCTAGAGCAAGCTAGTTGCAGTTCAAGTTAAGCTTGTCAATGAAATGCATAGTTGGAGGAAAGAATATCTACGCACTATCTTCCGCCGACACAGAGGCTCTAGAAATTATGCATTCGTTCGTTATCTGTCTGCTTGACGTAAGTTGTCAGACGGTAGCGTCAAGCTGCGTTCGTAAATTTCATACATATATCAGTTAAAAAAACCTTTAACGTCAGTGTTAACTTACTTGTCTACCGCACTGTAGACATTACAGTCTATGAGTTCTTAGAAGATGCTTCGGTTTTTACTTCTGTATCACTCGCTTTTAATAAGATCATTTGAGAGCGAGTGAGAGATAAGTACTAACCCGAAGCACCTTCTTAGAGCTATCACTGATGTATCTCAATGTATTTGAATTTTAATGTTGATATTTTTTTTTAAGAATTTGAAGACACAAAAATAAAACAATCTTAACAGTTTATTAAAGAACAAAATGAAAACAAAAGAATACGGATTACTGGTATGCCTCATTTTATTTATAACCTTTTACCTATTCATGCGTACACATCAAGTGGATACAGTGCTAAATTTGAAGCTTGTTTATTTTTATTTGTTTTGCGCGTTTTTAATTGTATTTTGTAGTTTTTTCTGATGTTGCGTCTTTAGGATAAATAATTATTATTACAGATTTTAACGGCTCGTTATCTAATTGGTGCTCTGCCTACGAAGCTAGCCGTTCTAAGTCAATTTTGTGACATTTGTGTCGTATTTTTTTGATATTAGCGGTACGCGAGTAGAAAAACATATATGTACGGAACTCCAAATCAAAAACAACCAACTGCAACGAAATCCTGATTGATGCTTGTAAAATTAGGTCAGGCAACAGAGATATCGGCTGAATCGCCTATATACCACTAGAAGCGGTAGTTAACTGGGAAAAATGCAAAACGCTTTTAACGCCTCCGGCGCTGCCTTGAATAAATAATTTATGTTTTGAATTAAGACGCTGTTATGTTTTATCAGCGCCAGCAACTTGATTTTTCTTAAGAAAATGTGGTTGTTTTTAAATAAATGGCAAATGTTTTTATGAAGAGCGAGGGACTTTTTATGTGAGACTTAAATATTAACGCGTTAAATTGAGATAATTAAGCGTCAATAATTTTGTCAACGTCTTAATTAACTACTAAATTATAGAGCTGGGGGGTTATTATGACGTAGCTATGCAGTTCATTTTACGGTGAGCGTAAAAGGCAGAGCTATAGTAGTTATAGCTCTGTCCTTTTCTCTCTGAGTAAACTGAATTGCATGGCTTTGTCATAATAACCCCAAGCTCTATAATTTCTGATCTAAACAATAGAGATGATCATATTTAATGTTAAAGCGATCTTAACAAAGTCATTCTCACAAAAAGGTTATTTTGTACCTTTTTATTTTATGACATTCAGTTTAATGACAAGAATAGGGGGTGGTAGGACGTCGTTTAACCGGATCGTTACCACCGTATTATCTTTAACCTAGTTACTAGTGGCAGTGTTCGCATTATTGTGTTCCTGTTTAGGGTCAAAACCGTGAAATTACTAGCCTAAAGGCATTCCCTTTTAGTCCTCAGGGTTGGTAGCGATTACCATCTTAGGATTGCAGTCTTGAAATTGCAGTGTTTATTGACAACATGTCAAAAACTTTACCTGGCCACCTGGCCACCTGGGCTGTGTGATTGTTTGCCTTTCCATAACAAAATAAAAACAAAAAAGTGCAACTGGTCATATTTTCTTAGCTACCGTAATTCTAGTAAAGTAATCTAAAATTTAGAAGCTGGGCGTTGTTGAGCCGAA
Organism: Acleris emargana; assembly: GCA_927399475.2. Taxonomy (NCBI): domain Eukaryota; kingdom Metazoa; phylum Arthropoda; class Insecta; order Lepidoptera; family Tortricidae; genus Acleris; species Acleris emargana. The sequence continues at coordinate 3,645,734 of OV656839.1, read as the reverse complement.
ATAGATGCATTTGGGATGACTACGGTAGCGCAGAATGTTAGGTTTAGATGCAATGCGGGGCTAATGTGTCTATTTTCGAAAAGAACCCAGCTGAATAGGGAGTACAATGTTGTCGGAAAATAATGTCATTGTTTGGCTAAACCTAGGACGCGGTTGAGGTAACCTACTTATTCGATGCAAGCAATCTTAATTATTTACCCGGTAAGGCTAAGTTTTGAATGATTTTTAAGTATTTTCCACATGATTCTTGAAATTAATTTAAGCGTTTAGGTAAAAATATCGTATTGTTTTTAACTCAGCTGCCATTAGTGTCAAGTAAATAAGAGCTATAGTAACGTCGACAATACGATAATTTGTGTAATGCAACATACCAACCGTGTTGAAACAAAGGTAAACAAATTAATGACAAGTTGTTAACAAAAGCTCGTGAGTTTTTCGCGCTAGGGTTTTCAAGTGTAGATCTATACATTGGGCCGGTACTCTAGGCGGTTAAAACGATAATGATATTTGAACTTTTATGGAATTATTAGTTAATAACTTGGCCGACATTACTGTCAAGTAAATAAAAGCTAATCAAAACTTTGACAATACGATAACCGGTCAAAAACGATTTAGTTTTCACTGGAGCCCTGGTAACTTTATAGAAAAATCGGCCTAAAGGGTGTTCAATAAATCTCAAATTAAATTAAAGGAACAATAAATTTACCTAGTAAATACTACCTAATACTTGCACCGTTACAAATTATAAACATAAACAAAGGGTAAGTAAACTACAGCAAGGTGGACAAACATGGTGAAATTGCCTTCTGCCTTATTTATGGCGTGACCCTAAACTTTCTTGGATCTGTTAACATTGTTTTTATTTGGTAGATAACGCCATGTTTGCGGCCGCGTGATGGATAGAGCGTTGTTTTGTTAACGTGTTTTATTGACGATCGTGGTTGGATTGTTGATTGATGAGTGGTCACTGAAAAAGACTGATTTTTGAGATATGGTATGTAAAGAAACGGCGCAAATAATTGAATTTGTTTGAAATTAACGTAACTGTAGTTGTTGCTTGATAACGGGTATTTAATTTAACCTCCTAAGTCCCCGCGTACAAAAAATGTACGTAATACGGCCATTGCAAATAAAATATCAATTGTAAAGTAGTTTTTTTTTTTATGACTGGCAATTAAATTAGAAAATAGACTTTATTGCAATCGCAATAAGTTAATTTTCCTCTGGCAAATTTGGTTGTATGGTGGGTCTTAGGAGGTTAAAATCAGGCCAGGAAAATTAAATTTTAATATTTGTTTTTTATATTATGTGATTGATTCACTGAAATATTTCTATTGTTTTTTTTTTTTTAGTTGAATAATTAATATATTAAAATATGTTCATTCAGGAAGTAGGCCGCACGGGCACTTTAACACGTTAAAAATCTACCAGCGCTCTACTCAATAGTCAGTTGTTTTTTTAATATTGCTACTGAAATTATACAATTATAAAACTTAACCTAGCATTATATAATACAATGAATGTAAGGCAAAATAAAATAAAAAATATATTCAAAGGCTGCAAGCTGCAAATTGTCATTTCACGTCTCCTACATTTAAAAAAATAGCCCTAATTTAAGAATTATTTTTACGTTAAGACATGTCTAAGTTTGTAATTTTCCATTTTATTAAATTTTGTGATGGTTCTGCACCCAGAGCCTTTGCAAAAAGATCACTCTAACTATAAACATAACACTTTAATTCCTGTGCTAAGAAAAAGTATTTGTCATATTGTATTTGTAAGTATTCATAAATTTGATATAAGTTTTGTTATTCAAAGTAACATTCGCTATTAAATCAGGTGCACTGTAAATTGCCTTGTAAACGGGCTTTTAAGGATTGGGCAGTAAATAGAGCCTTTTAGAATCTACCGCTACTGCAACGATGTAAAAAGTAGTATGCGATTTATATTACCGCCTCAAGAATGCAATAGCTTTGTAAGAACAGCAGTCTTACTTTATTTTACTTGTTTTCTCTAGTATTTACAACTATTAATGGCTGTTAGTAAAATAATAACTTACACCAATTAAGAGGATGAAAAGCACAAGACCGGTCTGAGTATAGAGCCTTGGGGGAGGCCTATGTCCAGCAGTGGACGTCTTTCGGCTGACTGTAAAGCGTCGCTAAAATCGCGTAGCTGTCAAAAACGTCATACGTAGGTTAATTTTAAAGGTGAAAGCAAAAAGTAAAGGGTTCTATAAAAAAAAACGTTCGGAATTTTCAAAATGCGGAATTTTGATCAATTGGAAATTATAACTCTTCGGAATTATGTAGTGTATCCATCAACCATATCAATCCGTGACAAGCAAAATGAAGTACATAATTATTAAGAAAAAGTTTCTTGCTAAAGACCCAATTAGACCAAGTACACTACTGACTGTTGTTTACTGTGCCGTCAGGCAGGAAAGAAAGCCGTTTGGAAGATATATTAATGTGGAAAATTCTAGAGAAAACCAAGTCTATGCATTATGGGACCTTTGATTTAAGACTAGAATATTAAAATTATAGACGTAATTAAAATGGTAACTGAGTTTGAATATTAGTTCTGCACGTTATAAAAAAAAATGGTTGATGTAATGCTTTTTTTTATGTTGTTTTGGTCAGGCAAACGAGTACACAAGCTATCAGAGTGTTAGTGAGTGAATTTTGATGGTTATTCTAAATGTTTAAACAGCCAGGCATTTACTCTGACCGTTTATTTTTAATTAAAGTGAGTACTTTGACACAAAGGGACTGTAATTGCGGTTAAGAAGGGTCTTTTAATAAAATAGTACAGCTAGCAGCAGAAGTAGGTATACATGCGAAGTCTTTTTATGTGAATTTTAAGCACTTCAGTGCACTTTCATAATACACGTATGACAGTAACAATAGCATGCACAGTGACAAGGTTCTAAGTATGCCAAACCTTTTTTTTAGATTAACTATAAATAACTTAGGCTGCAATTGAAAGCTTAAAAAGCAGAAATATTTTATGAAAACAGTTTTATAATAACAAACTTTATTATAACCGTCACCAGTCACTACCAAGTACGACCGCGTAATTATTCTCAGTTTTATAAAAATAAGGGTTGAAACTTATAATGGGTTGTAATTTTATTCATTTGAAGAACCATTAGGTACAACTTTTAGGTACAGTCAGCGACAAAATAAGATGGACAGTCGTAAAGCTCAAAATCATAATACACTCAGGGACAAAAATAACGGGTCAGAGTGCGTTTTTCATGGTTTACCTGTGTGGTTACCGGGTTAGAATAGTGACACTCCATGTCTTTTCGTGGATGTCGTAAGAGGCGACTAAGGGAATAATAAAGGCTTCTAGTACTCTTAGACGATGAGCTTGCAACCTACCTACTTGTCACTAATATGCTGGTAAACATCTTAGCCTATTTATGCAAATTGTGGTTACTGAATTATGAACAACTTTTGAAGTTGTAATTCTGTAGCTCTGCCTAGCCCACTCTGGGATTACGGGCGTGAAGGTATGTACTTAATGAATCAACCGATTAGTCTCAATAATGAACTCAGCATTAGCAATATACAAGTCGCAGAACGTTCTCAGAAAATAAGAAATCTTCTCAAGAAACTACTGAGAATCAATCGGAAACATTTGAGAGCATTGAGAATGTTCTCTTTCTATACAAAATTTGAGAATATTTTTAGAAATTTTCAAGAATTTCTTTAAAGAAACTTTCACACGATTGTTTTTTATCTAATATACAATACGAATGTTATTAGGTTAAAAATAAATACATACATACATAAACTCACGCCTTCATTCCCAGAATAGGCAGAGCTACAGAATTACCAACAACTCTAAAAATTTGTTGATAATTCTGTAACCACATTTTGCCACTCCATGTCTTCCCGTGGATGTCGTAAGAGGCGACTAAGGGAATAAAGGCTTTTAGTACTGTTAGGCGATGGGCTTGCAACCTGTCACTAATATGCTAGTAAACATCTTAGCCTAATTGTGCAAAAAATAAATAAATACTCCTAAATATAAAAATTGTGGAAATAGAGGCCCTGGATTAAACCTGCCAATTTTTATAAGACATTCTGATGAACCCTTAAGTGATGTTGCTAGAGTGCCGTTTTTGCTTTTAAGGAACAGAACTCTAAAAAGACACCCTGTATAAAATATCGTTACAAACATAATAACGATATATCAACTTACAAAGCCTACAAACACCGGACAAGCTGAATTTATATACACAATTAAGACAGTATGTCATATCCGTACGTCACTAGATAAGCGGAGTAATTGCGGTGCACGCCGGGACTACATGTAGCTTATTACAGCGTTTGTATTCCTGTTTGTCTGTATGAATGTAGATTTGATGAGGTACAAGGTACAACCAAGTTATACATTTACGTGGGGGTGTAGCTCTTCAATGTGTGTTGTCCATATTCACGAAACACAATACTCGAAATAACAACTCCGTTTACTAATAGAATAACTCTTTTAATGCAATAGTAATATCCTTGATTTAATGTATTACTAAACCGCGATTAGAATACACTTCGGAAGTAACGTCAGCACGCTGTCATTGCATATTATATCCGCCATTAGTAATGGTCATTTATATGCAATGACAGCGTGCTGACGTTACTTCCGAAGTGTATTCTAATCGCGGTTTAGTAATAATATAAGATGCCTTAGATGCTCATGGATTGAAACGAGGTAGTCCCAGCGATGGCGTAACACGTTCCTATTCGAACCTCGCTCAAATCAAGAGTGCCGCCCTGTCACCGACGGGGTTGCCAGTACACGAATTCGTTCGGAAACGTTTTACCATAGACAAGTCACAGTTACGCCATCTCTGATTCTACCCAGGCTACTGCCTGACGTTTCTCTGACAGCTCTAAAGTTAATCATGAATGCATCCATAACTGTAAACTGTTTGACAGCTCCGATATACACAATTAAGACAGTATGTCATATTTATCCGTACGTCACTAGATAAGCGAAGTAATTGCGGTGCACGCCGGGAATACATGTAGCTTATTACAGCGTTTGTATTCCTGATTGTCTGTATAAATGTAGATTTGATGAGGTACAAGGTACAACCAAGTTATACATTTACGTGGGAGTGTAGCTAAATTCGGTTTTGTTGGGTTATTCTGTTATTAAATTCAAAATTCAAATTCAAAATTCAAAATATTTATTCAGTAAATTGGCCACATGCGGGCTCTTTTACACGTCGGAAATGTACAGTGAATCTACCAGCGCTTCGGACAAGACCATCGTTGCGGAGAAGAAGCGCCGCAAGAAACTCCAGCAGAAGGTCATTTTTTCAATCATAAAAACATAATTATACTTAAAAATAAGTTACATTAAGTAATATTAAGGTAATAAAGTAATAAACAATAAATTCTTAAAACAAGCAAAAATTTTTTTTTTTTACAAATGTAAGGTCAATAAACCTTAAAATAAAATAATGACTATGAGAACAACACAACGAGGTCTCTACGTCAAAAGCCATAGTAGATGTGGTGGGTGTAAGTAAGGTGGCCGTGTGGTTGCCGGGTTAGAATAGTGCCACCCCGTGTCTTCCCGTGGATGTCGTAAGAGGCGACTAAGGGAAGAGAGGCTTGTAGTACTGTTAGGCGATGGGCTTGCAACCTGTCACTAATACTCTGGTAAACATCTTAGCCTACTTGTGCAAAATGTGGTTACAGAGTTATCAACAAGTTTTTAGAGTTGTAGGTAATTCTGTAGCTCTGCCTACCCCACTCTGGGAATAAAGGCGTGAGTTTATGTATGTATGTATGTAGAGTAGCTGTTGCATGCGAATCTGTGCGTGTTTAAAGTCGGTTTACGCTATTCACGGTAAAAAGTCAGCTATCTCCTATAAAGTACATTATATCCATTTCCGGGTTATTTATTTAAGTTTTTAGGTTTATGTTAGTTATTCCCATGATATCCTTTGCGAGGTGAAATAAAGACGTTGTTATACTTTTATATTTATAATATTAGTAAAAAACCGTTGGTCCCACCCTAGGCCATGCCTGCCACATGGTAACCGTCTACATATGAACATTGGTTACTTAAAGAATAACTTAAAGTAAAAAAAAAAAAAAAAACTAAGATACTAAATTTTTTTGAGGTACGAGTTGTGTGTGTATGTGTGTGTGTGTGTGTGTGTGTGTGATTTGGTGGTAGTTACGAGTTCTCAAGTGATGGCCTTCAGCAATTTTTCAGTCTCACTTTCTTTTTCCGCAACTCTGTACGCGTTGAAGTCATGTACTACTATTTCTTCGGAAACTGTTCGATATTCCAAGATAAAAATTATGTTTTATTTGTCTACGGGCTATAAATTATTATGTCTGTACCAACTGTTTTTATCCATCTATTTAAATTATAATTCTATGATATTTACCGTCTCTTTCACAATCGACAAGAAAATCATGTTTGACAGATAAATTAAGCTCCTTCTCTTTCTTATACTTAAAAATAGACAACGAGAGAGCCAATTTATAATGGCAGATAAATTTACTCAACGATTGTTAAATAGGTCCTCAATATTAAAAATGCCAAAGTACGTGTGTTAGTTAACTTACACGGCTTAATGACTCACCCAATTGACGTCACATTTGCTACAGAGAAACGGACATAAGGTACTTTTTAATTATGAATATTACACGATTCCAAAGGCAATAGCTATGAATGACTTTTACGTGGACGACAATAAACACAAAAAAACAACTGAAACAGCTAAAGAAACATGAAAAAATATCGAAGTTCAACTCCAAAATGTCTTAATAAATACGTTCAGTTCAAGGGACCCAATATTGAGCTCTATTGTTCGTAGCAATTTTTCGCTATTTAACTATTAAATGCTGCTACAGGCTACAGCGTAGCGCTCGTAGCACTAATGGCACTAAATATGCTAGAATTAATTCTAAGATGTATTGGTACTGTTGTTTCCTATAATATAAAAAAAGGATTAATGAATAGACATCGGAGTTTTTGTCGCACGGTAAGACTAATAGCAAGCTATGGAGTCGTCATTTGCCATAAATCTAAACTCTTATTCATATTCATACTCATTTATTTAATTTATCTTGAAATGCCTCTATAGCGGTCGGTCGTGTATAATTTATCTAGGCCAAGTTATAGAAATAAAAAAATCGATTAGATTATAAATTCATAACTTGAACAATTTTAACATACAATTCGCCACTAGTTTGGACTAAAACATTCCCCTCTGTCGTGTTTTAATGTATCTTTTGTTTGTTTATAAAATTTCGTAATTAAATCAGTATAAAAACGATAATTATTTTTTATTGTAATATTTTTTTTGCAAATTTAACATTAAGTAATCGTTTCTTAACTCGTCAACGTTGTTGTGCTTGATTATAAAAAAAACTGAATAAATGAGTATGAATATGAATAAGAGTTTAGATTTATGGTGAATGACGACTCCATAGCTTGCCATTAGTCTTACCGTGCGACAAAACTCCGATGCCTATTAATGAATATCAGGGGCTTGTACTATGCGTACTAGCAACAAAAAACATACTTATAAAATATGGAAAAAGTAATACATACATAGAAAACATCCAAGACGCCAAATAAGCGCGCTTCTCACACAAACATTTGTTCTTACTGGGAATCGATCCCGGGGCCGCTAGCTTCGTAGGCAGGGTCTCAAACGTCGGGGCTAACCGCGTCGATACATTACCATTGTTCCATGTGTTAATTGTTCTTGTTGTCGTTGACAATTCATCATTCCGAAGAGTCATAATTGACAACATTTCAAAAAAAAAAGCATTATTGTTTTTTTGCGTTTATAATAGCTGGTTAAAAATTAGACTACCCGTATTTCTTGGTTTTTCTTTATTTAACTTAAATTCGTCGTTAATAATTTATTAAAGAAATAGTCATTAAAAAGACCGTATATACAAAGTTAGGAATACTGATGTCGTGATCTTAGCCTGATAAAAAATAAAAAAAGGAAACTGACTGTCATGTCATGTCACTCACTTGTCAATCATTCGCTGCCGTTCGTTCACAAATTTGTTATTTTGCGTAATTTAATTAATTACGTAATTTGTAGACGCCATTAAAATAAATAAACTATTTCGCGTAGAATCGAAAGCGTGTCGTTAGAAACAAGTAATCCGTCAGACGGATAAAAAATGAACATGACAGTTGTATATTTTTTTGAATTCCTTAGGTAAAAATGGACTAAGGGCACTATTAGTGTATTCCTAACATTCACAATCCAACTTTTTTTACTGTTTTTCCTAAATATAAAAAAAACAACTGTATAAAAAAATCCAAATATATTTTTACTGTAATCAGCAGTGTAAAATCTAGAAACGGTATTTTATTTTACTACCTTAGCACAAAATGAATTGTTGTCAATTATGCATTTAATCAAAAATAGATCCAGCTTAACATATCTTTAGGAAACATGAAAAATCGGACAAATAAATATTCGGAAAAATGTCATTCGGAGTTTCCAGCTGTTCCCGTTATTAGCTGCATTTATACTTAAAATTTTGTGAGAAAATCGCACAAGCTATTATTGAAATCAAGGTCTTTTAAAATAGAATATTAATTTATTTGGTTCGGTCATTTGGAAAGGATGGTTGAAAGAAGATTGACGAAAGAGATATACAGATCGAAGGGTCGGAAGGGGCCGCCCTAGGCGTACTTTTTCGAATCAAATCGGAGTAATACTGGAAATGGGCCGAATCTTAAGTACCCGAAACCGACGTGCGTGCATGAGTCGATGTATGAATGTTGAAGAAGCGAAAGAAATTTGTCAAGATCGTAGCAAGTGGAAAGAAGTGGTCTCTGCCTACCCCTCTGGGAAACAGGCGTGATTTAATGAATGAATGAATGATATAAAAAAAAAACCTTAAGAAGAACCAACCTCGGAAATTGGTTTCCATTATCATCTAGTACCTATTCATGTTAATCAATTAACATCAGAAACACAAAATGTTTGATTACCTACGTCAAACTTTGTCTCAAAAACTTTTTTAATTGAAATTGTTACCGTAACTTTGATTATCGGTAAAGATATAACGTTTCGATCAAGTTGCGTTCGTTAAAGTTGTTTCTGAGTTTACTGGAAATTTGGCGAGAGCCTATCTGAAGTATTTGAGGAAAAATGTACAAATTGATTTGGGCCTCGGCAATTGGTCGGTTTATGTGTTTATGAGGTATTTTGTTTGTACCCCGCCTACGAAGCCACCGGTCCTGGATTCAAACCCCGGTTAGGGCAGATATTTATTTAAAGATGACACTAGAACTCGTTGCTTTTTTTGACAATTAACTTTAATATTATTCTTCCTGGATACAGGATGCTGTTGATGATTGGGTTTTATAATTTATATGCTTATTGCAATATGTCATTGTGAATTTAACATAAATTGGGATAGACCAAAAAAATAACGCACGGTTTTTACATTCTATTTCGAAATAATATGTAATTTTAAGAGACCAATTTCTGTAATTTTGTGTTTTGTATAGTTTTGTTTTAATATTTTTATTTATTTAACAGACATTTTATGGATGACATGATAATTTTAAATTTGGGTTGGCATTTTCTAATAAATAACAACAATTAAATGATATCTAATGATAAAAAGTGTTTGTAAAACATACTATTTCAAGCGGTTTTTGCCTAAACCGTAAGATACACCAAGGAGGGCTTCAAGCCAAAAACGAAAGTCAAAGGTCAAATATACTTTTGTCGAAATTTCCGAAATAGATAAATATTTCAAAAATTTAATAATGCAGAACGGCTTTAAAACCCTATTCCTCGAAATAGTTATCAAACCAGAGTAGGGCCAAGTGGGGGACAGTGTAACAAAAAAGTTATTTTTCTGTTTAGAAATAAAACTGTTTATTGTAATGTCTCCTTATTTTTTACCTTAAAATCAACAGTCTTTACCTCCATATTAGGTTTGAAATAATATCAAAATTATACATAGAAACAATTTTTTTTTTTAGTTTTCTGAGATCACAATTTTGTTATAGTGTGCCCCAGGGGTGGGGTACAGTTTAACAGCTATAGGGGTACAGTATAACAAGATGGGTACACTATAACAGTGAACTAAACAATATCAATAAACATACAAATAAAAAAAGCAACAAAAATATAACATCCTTTAACTTAAATTATGATCTAAACATATTTTTGGCAATCAAAAACAAACATAAAAAAATATAATATTATGAAAAATCTTTTCTTAACATAGATGAATGAAACAGGAATGAATAGAAGTCTGCCTGACGTTTCGTTTGTTTTTTCATTTTAGGTAATGGCAATATAAGCTCAATATCATCCTGTTTGACAATAGCAAGTTCCGGTTCTGTACCCCGTTACACTGTACCCCACTCCTTATTGTTTAAAAGTAAAAATGAATAAAAATTTATAGGTTCGAAATTGCAATTCACTTTGTTTTTTATTTAAACACCAAGTAATTAAAGATTAAATGAAACATATATTTACTTACCAGATATTATTAGTTTTCCAACAAGAACAAAACTTCAGTAGTTAAATTTTTCACATTTTTTTTCCACAAAACATAAATTCTATGACTATTCCGTTAACTCGGCAATTCGAAGTCCGATGGCACATGAGGTTGTCAAAACACGGAAAGAGTTGCCATGACAAAATAAGAACAAGACAGAGCTAACCTTGATGTTATACTGTGCCCCTTGTTACACTGTCCCCCACTTGACATTTAAAAAATATGTTTTTGGACAGCCAGTGGCAAAACAAGGAAAAGAGCACCAACTGCAGCAGTGAGTGGCAGTTGTCAAATAATGAAAATTTAAGTGAAGTAGTAAGTAAGTAAAACTAAAGTTCCTATCAAAAAATTTGCTCAAGGAGTTCACTTCGCAGCCGCACTCAGAGTTAGTTTATAAATAACAATTAAGTTTTCCCTAGTGACGACTTTAATTTACAAGTTTGAACATGTCTAATAAAATGCAAGTTTTAAACCCGACTGTATATTTTTTGATACTATCGTCTACGTAATATATACTTTCTGAAGGATTATGAGTAAAATAAGCCAGGATTTTAATTATAAAGAAAGATTTATTTGTGGATACACGACCAAGAAGAGAAGGTAAACATAGTAGCGCCATCTAACGGCGATTGGTGAACTAAGATGACTCTTTAAACTGTTTGATTTATACTTTTTTTTTTTTTTTATAGCATGGGAAGGCTAACGAGCACACAGGCCACCTGATGGTAAGTGGAAACTGTGACCCATAGACATTCGCATTCACAAGACTGCAAATGCGTTGCCAACCCTGAAGACTAAGATAGAATGCCTCTATGCTAGTCATTTCACCGGCTGTTTGTTCATTTGTTCCAACACTTTCAAAAACACCGCCATTTTGATTTCCAATAATTTAAATATAGCCTGTGACACTGTAGTGGTTATGACGAATCTAACCACGTAATCAAATTCGGTTCAACCGTTTAGTAGCTTCGAGGGAACATAGAGTCAGACATACATACATGTCAAACACATAATCCTCCTTTTGGGTTTTGCCGCAGTCGGGTAAAAAAAGGATCGAGTTAATTGTTTCGTTAAATGTCTTTGATTACAGCTGTTCGTCAATCAGATAAACAAAATAATTATTACAATAATTAGGAGAGATTTATAAAAAAGAATTTTATTTCAAATCCTAAAAAACATTCGGAGACGTAAAAATATTTATAGAGTGCCAGGTAACAAATTCGTATCAAAGAGATTTTATCGGATCCCAATCGAGCGTGACTTGGCATGAAATAACGCAGATGATAGATTTGTCCCCGAAGCAAAAAACTTCTTACAAAACAGCACCTGAGAAAAAATATGCTGAAGTCGAGCCAATCGTAAGAAAACAAGCGATCGGTCCTTTTTTAATATGTCCTACATTAAAAACCTTTTGGCCATTTTTACAAATATATTATTTCGCACTTACTTTGAATTGGGATAGATCAAAAATAATAACTTATGATTTTTACATTCTAATTCGAAAGAATATGTAATTTTAAAAGGCCAATTTCATTAATTTTGTACTTGATCCAATAGTTTTGTTTTAATATCTTTATTTATTTAGCAGGCATTTTATAGATGACATAATTATTTTTAATTTGGATTGGCATTGTCCACTAAATTACAACGGTTAAATGATATCTAATGATACAAAGTTATTGTAATAGTGGAATAAAACATAAAATTTCAAACCGTTTTCGCCTAATCCGTAAGATATACCTAGCAGGGCTTCAGGCCAAAAACGAAAGTCAAACAAAAGTCAAATATACTTTTGTCAAAATGCCCGAACTCGTATAAATATTTCTAAAACTTAATAATGCAGAACGGTGTTAAAATCCTATTCCTCGAAATTGTTTTCAAATTAGAGTAATTTAAAAAATGTGATCAATCCCAATTTCTATTATGACAACTCGGATAAGATTGACTTCCTAGTAAGTAGGAACGTATAAAACTAAATATCCTCCTCCAAGGACCTCAAACAAGGTGGACTGACCAATTAAAAGAGCAGTAAGCTTTGTAATGTTATGCGGATGACCACTAACAGAAGCCGATCGAAACAAGTCGTATAATTTAAGAGGCCGTACACGATTTTTTGACCGTTTTGCTTATTTTTGTGATTTAACAGTTAAAATACTGCTTTTCTATAAGTTTTAATGCTCAACATTAAACATCATTTAAGTTATGATCGAATAAATGAGCTACGAATAAATGAGCCACTTTTTTATTTTTGTCGAGTATCAAAATGCGAGATTTAAGTTGTTTTAAAACATTATTTATTGCCAATTCTTTTGAATTTTTTGGATTTTTTTTTTAGGTAATGGATTGATTATGAACTAAAGTTTATTTCTATTGTTTTAATTTTATAAACGAGAGTTCTGAGTAGCCGAAATAAATAAAAAAAATTGCCCGTTTTCTATAAAAAAATACCAAGTTTATTTATTTTTTTACTCGAAAAATTTATTTGAAAGTGGTAAAAAGTAATTCATACATTCTTTAGACGACTTTCACAGCAATACATTGTAAATTTTACATTCCGTTTAGACGTCAAAACGGTTCATGAATATGTGACATTCTAAACCTCTTCCGGCAAAATTCACATAACAGTCGCCAGTGTCAGGTCGATTAATCAAAATAAAATAATGAAAACAGAAAAGTAGCTCATACATTCGATAAAATTAGAATTTATCTTTCGTGTTGTGTTTTAAAACTTGTAGAAATACAGTATTTCAACTGTAAAATCACGTCTGGAAAATCACGTAAATCAGCGATATCGGCAAAATTTCGTGTACGGCCTCTTAATGCCATCTTCACTATCTGTACTCATATTAATCATGCAATACAAAAACAGTGTCACCGTCACCAAGGTTCGCTTACAGTCTACACTATAATACAGTACAGAGCGTTAATTAACGCTTGTTTTTTAGGTTTCCGTACCCAGAGGGGAAAAACGGGACTCTATTACTAAGACTCCGTTGTCCGTCTGTCCGTCTTCCTATTTGTCTGTCGCCAGGCTGTAACTCACGATCCGTGATAGCTAGACAGGTTGCCGCTATTACAGCAAATACTGAAAACAGTATAACATAAATATTGCAGGGGACTCTCATACAACAAACGTGATTATTTATAGATAATTGGCCGGTTTTTATTTAACACAATCAAAATTGATTGTTCGTTACACTACTCCTCTATATTAGTTAAGGGGCTTTTACTGCAGAATAAACTCAATTAAGGTGCTCTTAGAAGTAAGGGCTGTTTTATCGACATTTTCCTTAAACTGAACAAAATAAAAAAGGCAATAAAAATTTAACTAGCCGGCTGTCTTTCATTTAAACTTTGTTAAAATACGTTTTTGGCCTTGGCTGAAATGATGACTGTCTATAATTTGTATGGAAAACAAAAATAAAATTAAATGGGTACTTTGGGGTATGTAATAAATAAAAATATGGCAGGGATGTACAATTAGCAAACTTGTCCCTTTATGCTGCCCTCCTCAGACAAAAAGGCATATGTCTCAAAGAACCGCGGATGTATTAGTGACCTTATTTCTAAAACGGGAGGTTAAAATTTCTTACTACTAAATAGCGTATGCGACTTTTTATTTAAATACGCAGAATGGATCTCTTCCAGTTAAATGTTGTTAAGCGCTATTCGTTCAGGAACTGTGAACTTTTTGGAATTAAAATTGCCTTTGTCTTTCTCCAGGCTAATTTCGCGTTAATTGGTAAAGTGTTGAACACTAAATACCGAAAAAACCAACAAACAACCCTACTTTCGCATTTATAATATTAGTTAGATCCTTAGTTATCTCAACGACTCTCAATTAGTTAAGTCCTTAAACCAGAACAGAAAGTAGGTTTTACTTTCTTAATTACTTTTTCTTAAAACTTCCTTATCCCACTAATCAACTTTCTTTCGCGCTGTTTTTAAAAAAGTATTCTCCAATAATCAACGAGGGAGCTCCGCAACTTCGTTTCACTCTTCATCTCTACTCTGACCGACCTCATTACGAAAGCCTAGATAACTTTTAACACCGATTTCTGAGCGAATGTTACATCTGCTATGAACGGCGTGCTATATTTGGCGCGAGATCTTAGTAATATTACTCCTAACGGTTATTCATTCGCTTCCCGTGAACTCAAACTTAATTAAAGTTTTAATGAGTCCAGCCATATATGTGTTACGGCGCAGATTACGTAAGCGAAGATCGTGAGGCGTTTTCGTAAATATCGGGGTGGTTGTTACAGGAAAAGTATGTATATCGAAATGCTAAACTGTGAACTGTGATGCTTAGAAAGTCTAAATTGGCATTGGAAAATATAATGGTCTCGGCCCAGAATATATGTTTATTCCATTCGGCGTCGAGACCCTTGGGCCGTGGGGTCCTAGCGCTCGAAGCCTCTTCAAAGAAATTTCGAAGAGGCTCATTGACGTCACGGGAGACCGAAGAGCTGGCAGTTTCCTCGCTCAACGTATAAGTTTAACCATCCAGCGAGGAAATGCTGCCAGCATCTTTGGTACAATGCCGCAGGGGCCATTCTTAGATTTAATGTTTTAGTTAATTTATATATTTAGAGTTAGTCTTTTTTAATTTTAGTTTTATTTTTCAGTTATTGTGATAGGGTTGTTGTATTATTTTATGTAGTTTTACAATAAAGATTATTTAATTCGCAGTTATTTTAGGTCATTTTTAGGGTTCCGTAGCCAAATGGCAAAAACGGAACCCTTATGGATTCGTCATGTCTATCTGTCTGTTTGTTCGTCCGTATGTCACAGCCACGTTTTTCGGAAACTATAAGAACTATACTGTTGAAACTTGGTAAGTAGATGTATTCTGTGAACCGCATTAAGATTAGAACACAAAAATAGAAAAAAAAAACAAAAATTGTGGGGGTTCCCCATAATTAGAACTGAAACTCAAATTTTTTTTTTCATCAAACCCATACGTGGATAGATCTTGAAAAATGATATTAGGTTTCTAATATCATTTTTTTCTAAACTGCATAGTTTGCGCGGGAGACACTCCCTGTAACTTCTAGAATAAGAGAATGATAAAACTAAAAAAAAAAAAAAATATTTTTTTTAGTTACATCATATTATGATGTACATACATTACCATGCAAACTTCCACCGAAAATTGGTTTGAACGAGATCTAGTTAGTAGTTTTTTTTTAATACGTCATAAATCCACTTATGTTACTTGCAGCCGCGGAACTCTTCATGGGCGAATCCGACTCACGCCTGGCCGCTTTTTCTCTCGATTTAGGTAAGTATGGCAAAAAGGATAGATTCAAAGTTTTGAATCTAGTGCGTCGTAGTATCCTGTAGTCCTTATATTGGTATCAGTTTTGACGTGGTGGTTAGCAGATAGTGTTAACTTGTGGGAGGACCTTGTGCAGGGTCCGTCCGGGTTGGTACCACCATCTTATCCATTAACCTACCGCCAAGCAGCAGTGTTTGCATTGTTGTGTTCCAGTTTGGGGATAAGACAGCCGGTGAAATGACTAGCATAGAGGCATTCCGTCTTAGTCCTCAGGGTTGGCAGTGCATTTGCAGTCTTTTGAATGCGAATGTCTATGGGTCACAGTTTACACTTACCATCAGGTGGCCTGTGTGCTCGTCTGCTATCCCAAGCCATAAAAAAAATAAAAAAAATACGACACTAGCGACCCCGAGGGCAAAATATTGTGTGTTCAGCAAAAATATTCGAATTTTGTATATTTCGTTTGTCCGGTTTCTGTAATATGAGTTCGCCTTTGTACTTTTTTAATCTTCATTTTATTGTTTTTTTGCTTTTGTACAGTATTTTTTTTACATATACAAGTTTCAATTAAATTAGAACTTGCCGTTGATTGTTTCCTGTTTAAGCTGAAGAAATATTTGATAGCAAAATGCTGGTGTTATAAGGAACTATGAGTAGGTAGTTGTACTATTTTCTAAGTTAAAGTGGAATTTTACCAACAATTTAACCAACGATTTAAGAGTTAACAGCTGTCAAAATGTATTGACTAACAGTGGATTAACATTGATTAACATTTAACATTGGTTGCTGAAATTGGTAGGTACTACTCGTAAGGACGCGCTGGCCTAGTTGGTAGAGACCCTGCCTACGAAGCTAGCGGTCCTGGGTTCAAATCCCGGTAGGAAGCATATTTGTGTGATGAACGCGAATATTTGTTTCTGAGTCATGGATGTTTACTATGTATTTAAGTATATATTTCTCTATATAAGTATTTATATCGTTGTTTAGTACCCATAATACAAGCCTAGAGCTTAAATTGGGACTAGGTCAATTGGTGTGACATTGTCCCCTGATATTTATTTATTATGACTAACGCTAGGACTTTTGGTGGCATAACGTGGTTCTAGAATCCAGGAGTTGCTTTTTTCTAATTGTTATAAATATAACACTTTGATTTTGGTCTTCAGTATTACAAAATAAACGAAATGATTTTTTAGCTCGATTTATCTATACCTGCTACTTATTAGAATTTTTGTTTATTTGAAACAAAATCAATCTCTTTACCGAAAAAAACCGGAGTGTTCGGTAGCTAGGTGCAAAGCTTTAAGGGGGTGATAGAGCAGCTCATAAGCTATCGATTTAACCCTCATGTATGTTCAGCAATTGTTATAATTTTCCGAGATATTGATCATTTTAATCGGAATTTTTGTAATTTTTCCCTATGTCCGTGTTACGAATAACCCCTAAATTCATGTATTTATTTAAAAAAACATGAGTGTTTCCTTGCATGATTAGAATCACTATGAACTAAGGAAGTTTTTAAAGTAACTTTTTGAGTAAACGCACAAAGTTTGTTTTTCCATACAAGGTGAAAAACAAACGCGGGGATCTCTTAGTACGGAGAAAGTAACTCTGTGCGTTTGCTCAAAAAGTTATTATAAAAAAACTTGTCATGTACCTATAAAGACTTCCTTAGTTCATAATGATTATAATCATATAAGAAATCACTGCTTTTTTAAAATTAATACGGACATAACTAATTTTTTTTTTTGTATTTACGCACAATTATCGTAGTTTTTTTGTAAGTCTATATGAATTTTTGTAAAGGATTACTTATATTTTTTTAAATTTTATAAATTTATTCCGATGGTATAAAATCCGTTTCGCTAAATGCGGTCATGCCAATCATTTGGAACCGCGGAATATAATTTGTCCGTAAGCGTTACAGAATTCCGCCGTTAAACGTAACGTGAACGTAAAATGTCCCCGGGGATCGACGCTCTTCAGTGATTAGTTACGCAAATGACCCTTAACATGAAATTAAATTATGGTTCGAAATGGATGTACTGGCGTGTACGAAAGTCTTCAAAATATACGGAAGCATTTTTTTAAATTCAAAGTTACTGACCTGATTTTTTTATGACGATAATGTTACATATAAAAACACCAATAAACCATACCGTTTAAAAAAAAAACCAGGGAATTATTATGACATAGTTATGCAGTTCTGTTTACGCTGAGATAAAAGGACAGAGGTATATAACTGCTATAGCTCTGTCCTTTACGCTTGCCTTAAAAATAACTGCATAACTTGGTCATAATAACCCTGCAGAGCTTGAGAACTTTTCGAAAAATACCGGATAAATATGGTTCTTAAATAGGTTTTTCTTAAAAGCTCGCTCAGAGCCCCGCCAAGATGCATTACGCTTACAACCGTCGCTATTCTTGTCATTTTTAAACCAATCACGTCATTGGTACATCACGTGACTTTTCGTATCACGTCACCTATCAGTGATACGATTGGTTTAAAAACGAAACGAATAGAAACGCTAGTTAGCGTAATGCATCTTGGCTAGGGCCTCATACTGATTCCCTCGCGTTTTCGTTTTGATTCTTTCTTCATTTAGATGACGAGGCGACTATAGTATTTCAAAATGATAAGGCTGATGATGAATGATGAATGATATTTTAGGCTGAGTAAGTGTAAATGCAACAAAAGAGCTACCGTAAAACCTGGTAACTATGGTCCAGTACTTCAACTGTGGTCCAAGTCTAATTTGTTTAATTCCTCATAGATGACTTAAGTATAAGCATTTTAAAACTTTAGTCAACAAGAATTGTCTATAAAACAACACGTTTCCTTAACTAAAGATAATGGGAACTTGTACTTTTGGTCATTGATTTTGGACCATAGTTGGAAGGTTTTGGACCATAGTTACCAGGTTTTACGGTAGCTATTAGAGTAGGAAAGACGAGAAAACGGTGCTGGTTGGCGGTGCGAATAAATTAACGAGAGAAATTAACCGGTATTTTAAGCAGGAACTATTTTATTTTGCTCTTTGATCAAAACCGAAATAGTATAGATTCTGTTCGAGCGGAATCGAAATGAAAATACTCTATTTGTAATGAATGGCATTTCAAATAAACTAGTTTCTGAGTCCTGAAAAAAACTACGGGATAAAATGAAAATAAGTATATTATAATTGCTAATAATTACAAATGAAAACGTTACAGTATTTTTTACATGTATCCCTATTAGGTACAAATGCTCCAAGCCTCTAAAAACATGAATGTTTTCATTCGTTACGTAAATAAATAAACCCAGTAGCCCAGTTTTTACCTTTCTTGTTTACTAAGCCTGTTATTTGTTTACTGTCTTGGTTAATAAACGGTTTTGGTCAGTCCTTTGTTTGACCACCACTACCTTAACAACGAATTAGACGGGAATGAAAATATATAAATACTTTACAGAACGTGTCGCATTACCCCATTTTTTATCTTACTATCCAAATCAATGTTTAATACTGTTTAAACTTCAATTTCATAATTCAATATTGTATTAATAATTCAAAAATAATAGCTTTAATCTTTCTAAAAGACACCATCAACAACAGATTGCTGTTAAAACCTCTCAAGCACGTCATTACCGCTCCAAGAAGATATTAAATGCCTCTGTCATTACCCTCGATTATTTATTTATCCGGCAGGTACCTGGCATCCGTCCAACGACGCCAGCTGCCAGCAGTTCAGACGGTAATTACAAATATATTCTATATCCCCGGTTATGATATTGCAGGAATTAGCTTGAGAAATGTATTGAATATAAGGTTTTATGTGAATTTGTAAAGGGGGTATTTTGTAACTTTTATTGTTATAGTATTTATCCTTTTTTTATTGATTTTAAAACATAGAGGTACAAACTGATCACTTGAAATGCTACAGACCAAAGTAATAAGAAACTTAATATAGACTGTATGTAATTCATTTTGTTATAAGTATTTTAATTGATTGATAGAAACTGCGTATCTTGCGGTACTTCTTTTTACCTTCTTAACAGCTTCTTTTATATCTTGTTGGAAATCTCTGATAAACTTAGACATTATCTAATTGTCGACTTAAGCTAAAATAAAACAGAGTATTTTTATTTCCTGTGAATAAAAAATCTTAACACTTGTGTGAGCATCATTACATTCCGAGAGATCTTGATTCAAATCAGCGCCCAGTTAGCAATGTGTATTCAGAATCGATTTGTATGTCAGTATTAAAGCGAATTTGTCATAATATTTTGTCGCAAACATAATTTTACCTCGCCTTTAAATAAAGTTACTTTTGATACAGAGGTTAAAGTTATTTGAAGATTAAAAAAGGTTGACGGCTAAGTATTTACACCTATCTACACTTTCAAAAGGCTTCTTTGAATAATATATTTAAAAAACGTACAAGGTGAGGAAAATTTAAGTTAACTTTTGAATACAAAATAACGTTGGACAACGTTATCAGTTAGTCTGGCTGAGTGTAATTTAAATAGGTACGTAGTGTTTTTGTTTCAGTTTGTTTATTATTTTTTAAACTAACTGTTTATTAGTACACTCCAAAAACAGTCAATGCCATGCAAAAAACATTGTTACACTAATATTACTAATGCCAAAGTTTGTGTTTGTCATTCATTCACGCTGAAATTACTGGACGAATTAAGATAAAAACATAGAACGGTATTCCGTTGTGGTATTCTGTTCCCTGAATTAAACCATGGACTACCTTTTATGAATTTCTCGTTGAATGATTAACGTGGAAGAATAGGTGAACATGGGCGACAGCTATTAAGATGTATTGTATCACAAACATTTTGAACGATGCATTCAAACGGCGTATTTAGTCACGCGAGCTTTATAATATAATATAATATATTTATGCTTACAGCCAGAAACGTTTTGCAAAATTCATAGAATAAACCATGTTACAAGTTTAATGATTTTTCCGTAAGAATATACAATCCATGCAGTATTTTTTGGGATCAAACAAAAAACATCCTTTTATAAGTCTTTAAATCTATATTCATCAAGAAGCAAACGTATTATTTTTGTTTTCCTGTAATGTAGGTATTTAGCTATCTATTTTTCTAGACATCACATCGCACAATCTGCTTTGAATATAGAAAGCTTTTTTTCTCATAGTTTTAAGGATAATCTAAATCAAAACACCGGCTAAAGCAGATTTCTAAGGCACCACACGAAACGGTTGTATCCAAACCCGATATAACCTAGTGTATGGAAATGTATAAAATTCAGTGCCGGGACAAAAGCCATCGCACTCGCCGCATTGCACCTAGGGTTAGCATTTTGGGTTCCCTCAAATGGAAACCTTTTTGTTCTATTATGAATATTAGACGTGTACACGTCTGTAGTTCGGCAATACTAGCAGGTAGGTACTGTGAAGAAGGGTGGACTGAAACACACATAATTCTATTAAGAGATATACAGGGTTATTATACCTATATGGGTTATGGGAGAGATCATTTGCAATCATTTTGGTCCCATAATACCCTATGCAAAAGTGAACCATATATGAAAAATTAAAATTTAAGATTTTGGATACTAACAGGAAAGCATCTTAAAAAAAAAAACTTTAAATTGTTTTTTTTAATAGCTTTTGTACAAGGTAAAATTGCTGTTCGTATACAATATTAAAAGTAGAATTATCTGTACGAGTTTAAATTAAAAAAAAAACTATGGTGTTTTTATCAGTTTATACAACATAAATGACACAAAAAAGGAAAAATTACTAACTTTTGCGTAGTGTATTATGGGACCAAAATGATTGCAAATGATCTCCCCCATAACCTCTAGAGGAGAATAGGTCGACTTACCAATAACCCTGTATATACTTTTTATTTTACTATTTCGTAATTGCAGTTACACAATTGATGCGTACTCTACGCTGGCTTGGAAGTGACTCCCGAATCTTCTATACAAAACAAACTCACACTCGATTGCTTTTAAATTCAAATAATCATAAAGCAAACGAGACATATTACTTAATAAGTTTAACACAATAAGGTCATATTAGACAATACAACCTTATTGTGTTACAGTACCTTCACCAACAACCACCAACCACCATCAACTGCTGGTGTGTTAGTGAGTACCTACTCCTTCCACTTTTGGTTGGTGAATCTGACATAACCTTGGCTCCCTGCGGATCCTGGTGATCGCATCATGTATCGTGTTTGTCAATGTAGATTCGTGGATAAAAAGCATCTGCCACTTCAATTCTGTTAATTTCTACGTAAGTGCAAGAGTGACGGATGTTTCGTCCATCTTTGTCAACCGCGATGGCGCACATAATACGGGCTCTGATGTACATATAGATGGCAACTCGAACAGCAGGCTCGGTTATTTTTAATATTGGAGGCAAACGAGCAGACGGATCGCCTGATGGTAAGCGATTACCGTCACCCATAGACACCTGCAGCACCAGAGGAGTCATAGGTGCGTTACCGGCCGTTCAGATTAGAGTACGCTCTTTTCTTGAAGGTTTGAAGGTCGTCCGGAAATACCACAGGTGACAAACCATTCCACAGTTTAGTTATGCGAGGCAGGAAATTCCGGGTGAAACGCGGCGCACAGTTGTGGACTGCCAACTATCTAAATGATGGTGGTGGAAATTCTGTCGCGGTTCTATTGCAGAAAAGCATAAAGGGTCCTTCCAAAAACACTGAAGCAATCTCCCCAGGCCTCCTGTTATATTAGGCTGTTTTTGTATTGTATTTATATTGCCATGTAGATTGTGTTTAATTTGGGTGTAATTTAGAAACCTCGGGAAGGCCTGTGTCCTGGCCTTCCCCAAGGTTCTCCACGACCGCCGGCTTTGTGCCACTCGCATCCATTGGCTTCCCGTGATCTTCACCAGATCCTCGGTCCACCTCGTGGAAGGCCTTCCAACACTTCTCTTTCTTTAGGAAGGCCTATATCCAGCCGTATACGTCTTTCGGTTGATATGATGATGATGAAAATCTATTTCGAAAATTTATCAATTTGGATTTGAATTTAAATCCTGCTTTTAAATACGAGTACATACACTTGATTGTAAGTCTGCCGGCTCTCTGAATTTCCCAATGAAATATTAGTTAACATGCCGTTTATTTCCAACTTATCATGCCGTTTATTTCCAACTTGTAACACCCACAATAATTGCTATCCAAAATATCAGTAATAGGCACCTTGTATTTAGTAAAATTATGTTAGAAAAACATTTTGTGGTAACAAGAGTCGGTAGGTAGGACAGTACTAATAACTTTACCGTGTGTGGTCATTAAATACATTCTGACTTCTTATTCATACATTAACAATAAATCTATTTTAGTTAAAGTATTCTTTGTCTTTTTCCCTCGAATTAAAATTTCACAGTGATAGATAAGGACAAATCATATTTTATGCATAGCTACTTTGGCTTTCGCGTTTATGAAGGGTTATTTTTTTATCTTTTACTGCACATACATACAAATTTACCTACAATAGGTGAACTTAACACCTAATGGCATTTTTTACAAGTTGAGTATTTTTATTAACATGTTTAAATAAAATACGTTTAACAAAGGGAACCCTAAAGTTGTAACCCACAAATAAAATCATCGGATAGCCTCGCAAGCCGACAGAACCCGATCCGCGTTTTTTTATCCTTTTGTCTATCCGCAGAAGGTTTTTGCCTAAAAGCAGCCAATACCAATATTTCCTCGGCTACGGCCAATACATTTGTCGCAGTGTTAGCATATCCCCAAAGATTTAAGGTTACTAAGTGCATGTAGAAACCATAAATTATTGGCGTTTTTATACACTCTCTGTGTTAATGAAAGATATCGTGTTTTTTACTGTAACCAAGGCGTAAAAACGATTCTATAATGAGGGTTGCCATGGTAATAACAGTTCTTTTATTATTATTATAATACGGACAAAGGGTGTAAATATTTAATGGCTTGTAAAGAAGCAGTGGGAATTTACTTATGTGATTCCTTTTTTGTGATGTGTAGCAATATGTAAGTTGTAGAATATTCTCAAAAAATTAGAAATCTTGTCAAGAAACATCTGAATATCAAAACCATTCGAGAGCATTAAGGGATGTTCTTATTCCCTACAAAAATCAGGAATATAAAAAAAATACTAAGATTTTATTACAAGAAACTAATATAATTTGAGGAGTCTCTCGTCTATATAATTAAAAAATATCACTGGACAATCAAGGGGCGATCTCACACAAGTTAATCTAGTCCAAACTGACCTCAAGAACTATGTTACAAGATGACAATAAACATACTTCCATAGATAAATGAGAAATACATAGAAAAAATCCAAGACTCAGGAACAAGTGCTCGCGCACAGCATATGAATATGTGACGTAGGCAGGTTCACTGCCAATAAGGCTAAATACATCGTGAAACGTCATCGTCATCGTCGACGAAATTGGTAAAATAGGAAGTTTGAAAAAATACACCAGAACTCAACACCTTAGAAAATTAGCTTATTTACCTCTATTCGTAGTAGGTATCAAAATGTTGTAATGTTTATGGTAGACGTAGGTGGGAATACTTGTTACCAGAGATCCTTAATAACGTAGACACCGAAATACTTACAAGTGTTTGTGAAAGAAAACCCACACTACTGCTTGCGCATCATGAAAGCGGCTTACCTGCGTTGATGCTCCGCATGCATTGCTATGCGCAGTATTAGGTACTTGTGTTAAATATTTAGATTAAAATTGAGTGAATACAGCGGCAGTTAAACCGTGTACGGATTTGTCCGCTGTTTATGGCATTAAATGTATTAATTTTTTTATAAGACAATAAAAAAAATAAAAAAACATAAAACTATGTGTAACGCTCATGGGCATGAGTGATAACTTTGATCTGATATATAGCAAAATAAAAATTCGAATTTAATGATATTTACTCCAGTGAATTCATCATCATCATCATATCGGCCGAAAGACGTCCACCACTGGACATAAGTCTTCCCCAAGGATCTCCACGATGGTAGGTTTTGTGCTGCTGGCATCCATCGGCCTCCTGTGATCTTCACTGGATCGTCGGACCACCTTGTGGAGGCCTAACATTTCACTTTCCGTTACGCGGTCACCACTTTAAAAACTATCTCCCCCACTTTCCATCAGTTCTTTAGTAAAATATTCAACTTACTCGTAGTAACAACGAAATGAGTTATGAGGTACTTTATTTTAATATTTTTTTGATTGAACAGAAAAAAAAATAAGTCGAGTTTTTTAAAGAACAAAATACAGTCACAATTCAAGGTCTTTCATTATTTTTTAACCTATTTTTACTTTTTCTCTGGATTCAATTAGAACTAAAATAATAATTAACCTTTGCAATATTGCAACATTTCCTAATACAACGTATTTGATGTTTCAGTGCCAGAACCTCGATATTGGGCTTGTTTTGTATTAAAGTCGGAACGCTGAGCACCGAATGTAACTATTAAGCCTTTATAAAGCTTGATTTGAAATATGTAGGCTAAGGTATTTGAAACGCAATCACCTACGTAGCAGGGGCGAAATCACTGCAACTTGGCACCCTGCCACGTCACTAAACACCTTGGTGATGGAATTCAGGAGCACTTATTGCGTTTTGAGACGATGCGTCCTTTGATATATTTAAGTACAAGCATTTACTTAAGAATCAATTACTAACAATGTTAAATAGAAATCATTATGAATATTACAATTATTTTGTAAAAACTCCCAATGTAATGGTGACTTCTTCTTTCAGAGTGATTTCTTCTAAACGGCACAATTGATTCTCATAAAACCTTCGTTTATCATGATGATAAGCTTGATCTGAGATCGAAAGACTGTCATCGCAATATTAAAGTGAACACGAATGTATAGTATAGTAATGTATCGTAAAGAAGGGCATGAGACTAACATTTAGCAATCGACAAGTTTAAATATAAGATCATAGATTGAGCACAGCTAGCACAGATTACGTGATAACTTGCTCACGATCTGTTTTAAAGTTTATTTATTGATTTGTCAAAGATATCAACAGCACTAATTGTGCTGATGTTCCAAAATGTTATAGTACTGTTTTTAACTGCTTTTATTGTCAAGTCAATAGGAGCTATAATAGCGTTGACAATACTATAACAATACGAGTCAAGACCGACTTTTTAAGATTGAATAGCAATGACAGTATCAAGTTCTAGAGTGGCAAAGTGTTGGGAGGCCTTCTGTTTCGATTGGACGAGATGATCTGAGGAAGACCGCAGGAAGCCGATGGATACGAGTAGCTTTCCTGGAGATCCTTAGGGAAGGCCTATGGTCCAGCAGTGAAGATAATGATGATTAGCATTTTTTTAACAACACACTGATAAATGAGACAGGTAGACAAAATGCACCGTGTGTTTCCTTTTCAACAGTGTCACGTTGCGTTCTCTATTAGAAACTATGTCCAAGGGACCTGACACCAGAAGACTCCACGATTGAAAATTTTCAACACTCAGCTCTGAATAACAAAAGCTTTGTTTCGTCATTGTTTTTCAAATAGCAGTTGCCTTTATTAAGGAAGTTCTATGTTCCACTGTATGTTTTCTTATGTACGTTCACCGATTTTTAAATTGGTGTTCTTTATTTAAACCGAGCGCACAAATAACCAGCCAAGCATAAACGTATGCAACCTCCACAGTATCGACCTAAATTCTTTATATTTGACCCACATACACCACAAAAATATTTCCTCCACGGGAATCAATCAAAACTTCACCTACAGCATGTCACAAACCACGACCCTTACTCCGGAAAATAAAACTTGTTTTTCCGTCCACCTGGCAGATCGCCAGCCACCCTCACAACACCTGGTGCCTAATTGCTTCACATATTTTGGCTAACCTAAGGTATTGACGTGTATAACGCTGCATTTTTTATATTTTACAATATTTTATTTAACGCGCTTTGTAGCAGACTGTTTAAATAAAAACATACGGGCTAAAGTTGAAAATGAATATTACTATTGCCATTAGAGAAATAGTGGTATCTCAGACGAAACTCCTATAGTAGATTACCAGTAAAAGATTATAAATAATCATTCGTATTGTTTTCAAACTTGACAATATTAAACGTTTTGATATTGTTACTAGAGAAATTTCAAATGAAATGTCAAGGGATGAAAATCGACATCGATAAATGCCTGCAAAGGACGTCGCTACGGAATATGTTAACACGGGACAAGACAAGATGAGCCTTCTTGTGTTTGACATGCTACTTTACAATGTTATAATAATAGCATGTTGTTTTTATTTCATTCCATGATAATAAGATGAACATTTTGTAATGTTTTAGGTTAGATTAAAAGACCACCAAAATCATGGAGAGTATATCGTTACAAGTTTTCTGCGTGAACAAGATATTAGAGAAAAAGGGGACGTTAGAACAGTAAAATACCTAGAAGAAGCAAGGGTAATCAAAAATAATAAAGTGAGAATACCAATATTTTTCAACGAAAACTTGATAGTTATACAAGTTTGAAAATTGGGAAAGAACCTAACACAAAATGCTAGATATAATGCTGTGTAAAAACGTTATTGTCATCAAAAATGTATAGGATTGACGTGTCCTGTCGGACGGTTGCGTCGAACTCTTAAAATCAATTCCATACATTTTGACTGTGCTCGAAAATCGTACTTACTCACTTAAATTACAAGCGAAAACTGATACTCATCTAAAACCACCTAATAAAAACTACCAACCGCTAAACATTAAACTGTACGCAAGCACCCACACCGCATCATACTAATTCAACAACGCAAAAGTCGATATCTCTCTTGACAGCCTCACATAGTCCCCCGATCTATCGATAATAGCTCTTATTAGCATCACAAAAAGTCCACCTGAATGGCAATGACGCGCCGTGGTGTAACTTTGTGCGCATTCATTACTCGGCTTGACCCGGACGTGACGTCGCATAATGTTTGGTCCTAGTCAACGATCATTTATTACTTTCGAAACTAGGGTCGCGCAGTTAGCGGGGAACAAGGCGTAATCGGTTTTTACCTCTGACAGAAAAAGCAAGGGGTTAAATTAAAGTCTGTGGCATCGTAGCTCATAAAAAGATGGACCAATTTGAACGCGGTTAGAAAGATAGCTAGTTTAATTACTATGGGTCGTATTCAATTTCGGTTTCATGAAAATTGGTTGGGTCATTTAAAGAGAAATGAGCTCTGTGGCCCTTCTCAACATGCATATTGAGAAAATGATAAACGATTGACGTAAACATGTTATTTTAACTTTTGGTTTTTGTTAATAGCGTCCCCGTAGAGCGAAAAATCACGAAGTCGTATTTAGCTGATTTGAGATACGGAGGTTCAAAGTTATGAAATTAAAAAAATAATCTAACGTTTCTTTGGAATGACATATTTATCTTATTATAGTCTCATCGCAAGGATATTAATGTTTCGGTATAAGCTCCAACTGCCAAATCGAAGCAAGTAGCTTATTTTGCAAGTGATAAGCGATAATTACTATTATCTTTTACATTACGGACCTAAATCTCAGTTAGTGATTTTTAGACTAGAGTTAGTGAATTGACATTCATTTTTAAAGAAATTAAGAAAATAAGTTGATCGAAAGTTCACTAAAAATACTTAGTTAATTTTCGCTTTCATATTTTGTAGCAAGCTTTGCAATTGTCAGGTAACTAAGTTGATTTAGTGAATTTGGGAATAAAATTGTGCTCGATCAGAAGCATAACTGAATAAGGCAAAAATAACTAAAATTACTTAAATAACCACTTTGGCCGAATTTATTTTGGTATAAATTCATTAAGTAATTTAATTAATTTTAACTTCAATTCATGCGCAAAAACAAAACTGCCTGCTGACACTGCTATTCACATAGCAATAAGACTGAAATTTGCAGAAAAAAAATGCAATATCGATGGCATTAAAAAGTCGATTTCGACATTTTGGAACTTGGTGACTTTTCGCTCTACGGGGACGAGATGTAGTTTTTTTTATTTGCTAAATAAACTTATTTCGTTCATTCATTCACTCATTCTTTAATTCATTCATTCTTTCATTCATTCATTTATAAACTGCCGGATGGTCGAGTATTATGCAATTTCATTCATTTTGTCCGTTCTCGAAACTCGTTTACGTTAGCCTTATGCATCTTGTCTAGCCTCTCTGAAAGACTCCGCCTTGATATCGGGGTGTTTTTCTCTATTTAACAGTTATTTTAACAATGATGATTTACAGATTTGCAATATTACTCACCAGCAACTTACCAGCAATTCACCTGCTCGTCAGCTCGCTTTTATACTAATTCCTTAAGTCTGTAAGGCCACAAAAGTATTAAACCTGAAAAAAAAACATCAGGAGAAACTGATAGTCTTTGGTTCAATGCGATCAACTGACGAATATTGATCGACGGACCGTTATTCTGTGGCGCGGAAATAGAAGGAAAAAAGGAGACCACAGAGAAAATATCCGGATTATGTTCAAAAACATAAGTAAACGTCGTATCCTGACAAAGATTAGGCCTAGAATAGGCTAAAATAGAAATCACTTCACCAACAGGAGCATTGTGGATGATGAAGACCACTTCCGTGATTAAGATGCAGAAAATCTAAAGCATTTCTCCTTATCCAAATTATATCTACTGCTAGGCATATTGTAAAGGCTTTCCCGAAAATCTCCATCATGATCAGTCTTGTGCTATTTGCATCAGGATAGTTAGTATTCTTATCTTTATCTAAGTATGCAATTTATTTTATTGAAAAAAAAAAACAAAAAAAAGAATTATATTTTGCCGAGTGGGACACGCTTTAGATGCTGCCGTTTTTACTAGCATTTACTTGAGAGTTCGCTGTTTCAAAGTTTTGATGTTTTACTTTAATTGTTTAACAAAATAATATAAAATTGCCAAACGGTAGGTGTCTTTTGTGGCGCATATATTTCTTAATGGTAGGCCTCCAACAAGACGGAGTGACAACCTTGTAAGGATCGCGGGGACGCGGTGGATGCGAAAAGCACAAGACCGGCCTTGGGGGAGGCCTATGTCCAGTAGTGGACGTCTTTCGGCTGACGTGATGATGATGATGATTGCTTAATGGTTTAGTAATAGTTATATAATAATTAACATTGAAATCGCGAGTTTCGTGGCCGTACAAGACGTATGATATGAGGTCGAGAGGATGGAGAGAAGTAAAATATTTAATGACCGTCTTTTTGTCCACAACTTTCGTTGGAGTGACAAAATACTATCAGGGATATAAAGTTAGGGAAGGATATTAATTTTGAATATTAATATCGGGCTTATTTATAGGGATGGTAACCGTTATTCATGTTTAAATAAAGTAGCCATATAAGAACAAATATTACTTTAGTACATAAATTTAGAATTATCAGTTGCGGATTGTTTACAAACTTGATGTAGTAAATTGTTTTTAGCATACACGTCACAGATATAACCAAATCAAGAAATACACGTACAAGTAAAAAAACAGTGCTTTCAATTTGATTGCGGAAAACTGAATAGTTCCTGCGGGAATAGCGTTATCTGACTTCTACTGGGATGAAGTTAAGTATAAAATTAGCATGACTGAATAAACATATAATTTTGCGAGAATATGGAGATACTTCAATCACGCATACGATTGAATTGTATTTAAATGAAAATTTGATAGCAAATAATCTATGCCCTTAGTAAAATAATAATATCATAACCTTGCTCTCGCTAGGAACAATTGAATTTGCAGTCGAAAATAATAAAGAATTCTACATGGAAGAAGTTGCGGGAAACGGTTGCAAAAAACATTGTTTACTTCGTTGAAGTTTTTAATTTGCTTCTATTTACTTGTGGGAGGTCCTTGTGCAGGGTCCGTCCGGGTTGGTACCACCATCTTATCCATTAACCTACCGCCAAGCAGCACTGCAGTGTTCGCATTGTTGTGTTCCGGTTTGGGGATAAGACAGCTGGTGAAATGACTAGCATAGAGGCATTCCATCTTAGTCCTCAGGGTTGGCAGTGCATTTGCAGTCTTGTGAATGCGAATGTCTATGGGTCACAGTTTCCACTTACCATCAGGTGGCCTGTGTGCTCGTTTGCCTTCCTACGCAATAATAAAAAAAAAAAAATTGCAGTCGAAAATAATAAAGAATTCTACATGGAAGAAGTTGCGGGAAACGGCTGCAAAAAACATTGTTTCCTCCGTTGAAGTTTTTAATTTGCTTCTATTTTAATTGAAATATAATTCAATTTCAACCATCTTTTCTTTCACGTACAAACACAAAATGAAAACGCTTAAGTAGGTACTCTTCATCGACCAACAACTTAGCTAAAACATTTAAAACTCTTGTCCAACATATTAAACACTTAACAAACTCGAACCAGCTACTAAAAACTTCAACTTCCTCGCTACACTCGCCACGCATAAGTGCTTAAACCTATTTCTATCCGAACGAAGAGCATTCGCGTTGAAAGTACCGTCGGCATAATCCTGTAGTGTCAGCAAGTTAGGCTAGGTGTCATTTGGTAGATAATCCGATAGCTTCGCGCGCCATATGGCTTCGGATCGGCTTTCCATATCGACCACAGTTCTATTTAGATTGATACGGCTTACGTTTGATAGGAATTTTGAGGTTACTTTAATTGGTTTTTATTGATTAGATGGCGTTAGGGTGTGTATTAGAGTTAACACTAGTGGAAGATATAGGTATTTAATTATCGTCTTAAGTATTATTTAATGCAAAAGAAACTTTTTTATTTGTTTGTTTTATTGTTACGCTTAAACTATAGAACCGATTTAAATGAAATTATGCCGTGTGGTTGCCGGCTTAGAATTGTACCACTGCACTCCATGTCTTCCCGTGGAAGTCGTAAGAGGTGACTAAGGGAATAAAGGCTTGTAGTACTGTTAGGCGATGGGCTTGCTACCTGTCACTAGTATACTCTGTTAAACATCTTAGCCTAATTGTGCAAATTGTGGTTACAGAGTTATCAACAAGTTTTAAGAGTTGTTGGTAATTCTGTAGAGCTACCTACCCCACTCTGGGAATGAAGGCGTGAAGGTATGTATGTATGTTTTAGAGAAAGCTTTTACCCTGAGAAAGGATAAAGGATACTATATAAAGGAATAGTAACAACTCTACGCAGAAACAGAAATCTATGTCTGTGAATATGACTGAGTCATCAAGTATAAGAACAGAACCCGCGGTGGCCGCGGTGGGCGAGTCCGACTTGTGCTTGGCCTGTTATTCATGTGTTTAAGGCAGGCTTGGAATTACTTATACATACATACATACATACCTTCACGCCTTCATTCTCAGAGTGGGGTAGGCAGAGCTTCAGAATTACCAACAACTCCAAAAACTCTGATAACTCTGTAACCACAATTTGCACAATTAGGCTAAGATGTTTAACAGCGCATTAGTGACAGGTTGCAAGCCCATCGCCTAACAGTACTACAAGCCCTTATTCCCTTAGTCGCCTCGTACGACATCCACGGGAAGACATGGAGTGGCACTATTCTACCCCGGCAACCATACGGGGAATTACTTATAATGGGAAGAAATTAGAAAAAATCTGTACCCTATAATAACTTCTTAGAGTTGTTGGTAAATTGGGATAGACCAAAAAAAAACTCACGGGTTTTATATTGTAATTCGCAAGGATAGCTAACTTTAAGAGACCAATTTCATTAATTTTGTATTTGACTCAATAATTTTGTTTTAATATATTTATTTATTTAGCAGACATTTTATATGACATGATTATTTTAAATTTGGGTTGGCATTTTCTAATAATGATATCTAATGATTTTAATAATGTAAAAAAACAAACTATTTCAAGCGGTTTTCGCCTAACCCGTAAGATTAGGAGGGCTTCAAGCCAAAAACGAAAGTCAAACAAAGGTCAAATATACTTTTGTCGAAATGTCCGAAATAGATTAATATTTCAAAAACTTAATAATGCAGAACGGCTTTAAAAATCCTATTCCTCGAATTGGTTTCAAATTGGAGTAATTTAAAAAATATGAACAATCCCAATAAGAAATTATTGAGCCGTATTCCAGTTTTTAAGAACTCAAACTTCTGAAGATTCTCAGCCTCGAACAAGTTATTAAGGGCCACTGTTATTGCTAGCCATCAAAGTTTAGTTAGGCTTTGTAATATATTCTTGCTCGCTTTAGTTCAGTACTGAACGGCATGGCAATTAATATAAGCTATTACAATAGCAAGTCGGTAGTTGATGGATTTAATTTTGATAGAAACATTGAGTTGTGCTATTTTTCAATATTTTACTATTTAATTCCCGGCGTGTAAATAAAATGAAATAGCCTTTATTACTGTTTCTCTCCTTACTATTAATACATATCTATTTACTAAATCTAAATTGATTTAATAAATTCTAACTTGCATTTGAATGATCGGCAACTGGATTTTTGTGTGGATCAGCTTGTCGACAAAGGCCTCCTGTAAATATACTCAACGTATTCTTGTCTCATGCTAAACGGATCCACACCGGACCATCTATTTTTTTGAAGACATCTACCCATCTTTTGGTTCGTCTGCCTCTATTTTTTTTGTTAACTCTTAGATACCATTCTCTTACTACATACATACATACCTTCACGCCTTCATTCCCAGAGTGGGGTAGACAGAGCTACAGAATTACCAACAACTCCAAAAACTTGTTGATAACTCTGTTACCACAATATGCACAATTAGGCTAAGATGTTTAACAGCGCATTCACTTACTAACTTAGTTAATTTCACTTTACTTTCTCTTGATATATGTCACGTCCAACCAACCAAAAAAAAGCGTAAACATTGTTACGGGCTGGTGGTTACCTTTTAATATTTAACACCAAATGTAAAAACCCTTCGCTTTATAAGTTCTCCTTCATTTTGACTATAAGAGGGGAGAACAAAGGGGTCTGCATAAAGAGCATATTTATTTCCCCATTATCATTTTCTTTTGTAAGACATCTTAAGAAAGTATCATATTTATTTGTTTTTTTGTTTAAATATTAAAAACAAGATTAGCTGACCTATGTTTTTTTTAAATTGTAACTAATGCTAGGTTTACACGGGCTTAGTAGCTAATGTTTAGTACTTGTCACTTACACTTGTCACATGTGTGTAAGCATGTTGTATAAGTGATTAGTATTAAGCATTACACATATCTGACAAGTGTAAATGACAAGTGCTAAGCATTAGCTACTAAGCCCGTGAAAACCCAGCATAAGACATGATAGGATACAACAAGAAATAGTAAGAAATATGGATGTTCTAATTTATTTATTTTTTTAAATTATGGGTCCATTGGACCCACTGGGGTCCACAAATAATTCCGGGTCTTCATAAATTACGCCTTAAAAGTTAATTTAAAATTGAAAGGGCCTTAGGGTTCATAAGACCGTTTCGCACTTAACTGTTCACTAATAATAAAATACAAAACTTAGTTGCGAAGAGCGTATTTTAATTGAAAGATACAAATACTTTTATTATAAAATTTAAGTATGTTTTTTGCAGAATAAAAACGAAAAAACGTCGAAGTACGTGTTTGATCTCCACGCAAAGCTTACCATTATTTTTGTTAAAAGCAAAGAAAATATAATCCAAATCGGTCTGCTTTTAGATTAGTTGGTTTTTCATCTAGTACAATCAGCTTATAAGAAATTGCACACTTTTGTGCTGTGTCACTTTAACGTCAAGTTTCAACTACTGCTTCCATCTGTCAAAGATGTGATCAAGTGACAAGGTACAACAGTGTACATCTACTTATGAGTCTGGCTATACGCTCCAGAAACTCTGGGAAAACATATGAAATGCGAAAAATGTTCATCTC
The DNA here is from genome assembly GCA_927399475.2 of Acleris emargana. NCBI lineage: Eukaryota > Metazoa > Arthropoda > Insecta > Lepidoptera > Tortricidae > Acleris > Acleris emargana. The sequence goes on along the minus strand of OV656839.1, from coordinate 3,611,090 downwards.
ACGTATGACGATAATGAGAGAAGGGGACAGCGGTCATTCCAGGAGGGTCGAGGTAAATTAAAGGCTCTTCCCATTGTGTTCCAAACGAACATTTTTATTATCATTCGGATGCCATTTAATTTTCCCGTGCGGCGAGTGTTTTAGCAATGTCATACAACTTTATGCTATCCCGATCCCTACCTCGATTAACTTTTATGAGTTACCGCGTTTTTTGCGTTTTTAATTAATTTTGTTTTTGTGGAACTAATATTGGAAAATGTTGGATCGTAATGGCTTACTTTTTTGGGTTTGCAACGTGTGTGTTAACATTTATTAAAAAAAAATTGAATGAAAAGTAGCTTATGCGTTAATCCAGTGTATAAGCTATCTCCATTTCAAATTTTATCCAAATCAGTCCAGCTAGCAGTAGCAGCGTGACGAAATAACAAACAAACACACATTTTTTCTTCTTTATATTAGTAGGATGAAGATCACATTGAAGTTGGAATTCTCCCACAAGTATGAAATTCCCAAGGCGAAAAAAAAAAATACCCTTCTCGCGTCTTTGGCAAATATTTGTGTGATGGTCGGGAATATTTTGTTCTAAAGTGTTGGATGTTTGTGTCTTTAAGTATGTATTTCCCTGAAAAAATAAGTTTATTGATGTCTAGTACCCATAGTACCAGCCTAATGATTAGTTTGGGTAGGTAGGTAGGTTTGGGGTAGGTATGTGAGATTGTCCGCTGATAACCATTTATTAATAATCGAAAAGTAGCTCGAGCGTCTGTGGGTAAGACGTTTGAAAGATCGACTTGCTAGGGCAAGGTATTGACTTCGTTCTACAGAGGGTGCCTCGCTTTATCGGAAAATATCCTGCATAACACTGTCAAAGCGAGCCATCTAGAGAAGATGAAATAAGATCTCACATAAATACGGTGATACAATGTTTTTTTTTTTAATTAAAAATTTAATGAATATGTTATTTCACCAGTGAAGCTTTTTAGCGAATGAATGAAAAAAATGAATAACCTTCATAAAATATTTTAAAAGCCTTATTTAACTTATTGAAGCGGATTACAATGTCTACTTAAAATGATGAAAACGTAATAAAAATTATATTTTATTACATCAAAGAAGCTTTAAGAAAAAAAAGAAAATTAATTCAAAATTTGTATGTAACTTAATCGGATTAAAGAAAAATATTGGTATTTATTTCTTTCGAAAAGATAGGCTCTGAAAGCCTTCTTAGTTTTATTACTTTGGCAACTTTATTTCTTATAAATATAATAAAAACGGATCACTGTGTTAGTAAATTTTTACAAACGTAGCTTCGAGCAAACCCATCAATTATACGTCTTGTTTTCGAATCTCTTTTACTGTTCGAAAACGTTTTCAGAACCTATCCATAGCAGGAACCACTTAAACATACTCTCGTTTTCATATATTATTCTACATCTACTTCACCTTTTCTATTTGCTGATTAGGAAAGTCAACGTCAATGAACGTCAACTTGCAATTTAAATTTTAATACTAAATAAGGACTACGTGCGCGGGATGCTTTTTCCAACTGTCATACACATACATACATAAACCCACGCCTTCATTCCCAGAGTGGGGTAGGCAGAGCTAAATAATTACCAACAAGTCTTAAAACTTCTTGATAATTCTGTAACCACATATTGCACAATTAGGCTAAGATATTTCCCAGTGTATTAGTGATTGGTGGCAACCCCATCGCCTAACAGTACTACAAGCCTTTATTCCCTTAGTTGCCTCTTACGACATCCACGGGAAGACATGGAGTGGCACTATTCTAACCCGGCAACCACACGGCTCACTAGCTTATGGTAAGTATAATTTGAAATCCATAGATAAAATACAATTTCAAACTTGATAAAAGTGTGTGTGTTTTTAAGTCAGGCTATAGGAACGCCGCTACGCCGTCATAAGCTGACGCTAAATTCTTGAAATGTGGAGCAACTTACTAAAGCGCACCGACTCAACCGATTAAAGTTTTTTTTAAGGGAAGACAGTTAATTATCTTCACCATCATTTCAGCTCAAAGACGATTACTAACTGCATATAGACTTCCTTCCCTCAAGGTTTGCCACAAGGATCAATCCTGGGCCACTTGCATCAATTGGTGGACGATAAAGTACTTAATCAGAGTTTATGATTCAGCAGTGTGACAAACCAATTTAGAGATTAAGCAAAAAAATCTTTCAAGGTAAATAAGGCACCATCATCATCATAACTTTAGCTCAAACAGAGGGGTCAAAAAATTCAAAAATTTAAAATATTTATTCAGTAAATTGGCCACATGAGGGTTCTTTTACACGTCGGTAATAAGAATAAGGAGTGAATCTACTAGCGCTTCGGACAAGACCATCATTGCGGAGAAGAAGCGCCGCAAAAAACTCCAGGGTTATTATGACATAACTATGCAATTCAGTTTACGCTGACAGAAAAAGACAGAGCTATAGCAGTTATATGGGTCTGTCCTTTTCTCTCAGCGTAAACAGGTCTCCTACTGGATATAAACTTCCGTCAAGGTTTGCCACAAGGACCGGTCCTGGGCCCCGCTTGCATCCATCAATGGACGAAAAAGTTCTTAATCAGACTTATATTTCAGCGCCATGACAAACCAATTTTATCGATTTTGGCTGAGGAAAGTATGGAAAATTCTTAAGTCACGGGCGGCCCGGCCACTCACGGAAGTGGGCGTAAGTTGGTGGAAGTAAAGTGACTCTCACGATCTAAGGCCGCGGTGGTAGAGCGGCGGAGCGGGTTTGAAGGATTTTTTTATGTTTCGTAGTACAGTTAACCATCATTACAGGAAACCATCTATAGTTCTCAGATGCCATTTGACTTCAGGTGGTCTATGTGCTCAATTTCCTTTGGCGTGCCATTAAAAATATTTTAACATCGTTACCTGTCATAAATATTTGCTAAATATTAAATGAGCGTATCTTTATTTTTGCTATGTTTATTTGAGATTTTATATTAACCGTAATTTAAGCTTCTGCATACGCTATAGTAATGATCTCTGGAGTATTTTAACTAGCTTTTAATAAAGAATAATACAAATTAAAGATATTAAATTGAAACCTGCCAAGTGCTAGGCAGCAGTATTAATTCTCGCTAAAATTTTTTTTTTTTTTACGTTCACACATTATATTTAATAAAGGCTTATTTTTTTCACAGTTGAAATTTTAGTTTACCCATACCTAATAGAGTATGTCATTGTATTTAAATAGCGGTTTATAAATCGCTTATTCTTAGTCACTATAACCCACCCCTTCCTTCAAGGAGTCACGCAACTAGCTTTTTCACCAGCGATTATTTTTAATAATATTATTCTTGCCACAATAAATTTACATGTGAATCGCGTTGTGTTGAGTAGAAAATAAATTGCGTTTCGTTGCCTTTCCACTTTGTTTTAATTAGGAGGTCGTATCGGGTCTAATTGAGATGTATAGGCACAATGTTTGATTGCTTTTTAATATTAATTTAGATGATTTAAGGTGTGAATCTTTAAAGTTTAAGTCAACATTTTAAGTTAAGTTTATTACGCAAAAAAAAATAGTACAATACATACATACATACCTTCACGCCTTCATTCCCAGAGTGGGGTAGGCAGAGCTACAGAATTACCAACAACTCTAAAATCTTGTTGATAACTCTGTAATCACAATTTGCACAATTAGGTTAAGATGTTTAACAGTGTATATTAGTGACAGGTTGCAAGCCCATCGCCTAACAGTACTACAAGCCTTAATTCCCTTAGTCGCCTCTTACGACTTCCACGGGAAGAGATGGAGTGGCACTATTCTAAGCCGGCCACATAACCACACGGCAATAGTACAATAAATTGGGTCTTTTACCGGTCACTGAGTATCACCATTGAACTATTCGTCATACAGCCAGGTTCCATCGACACCACCTTGATGAATGGCGTTCTTTCACAGTGTTTCACTGGGCACTTTTTGCTTCGTAAGTTTATTCTTGGAACGAACTCCCTTCGGCGGTATTTCCAACCAGTGATGACATGGGTGCCTTCAAAGAGAGCTTTCATTTCCTTGACTGGCAACGGACCGACCACTCTTCATGAGTTGCAGCTGTTTATGGACGGTGGTGATTACACTCCATCAGGTAACCCACCCACTCGTTTGCCTACCTTTCTTATAAAATAACATTTATAATAAAAATTGAAGTTTACAAGTGTGTTTATTGCAAAGAGGTGCCAAAAAGACCGGACTGTGCCTCTGTACCCCCTATTTCCTTTACCATATCATAGAAGTGTTGAAAAGACCGGACTGTACTCTGTACCCCCTATTTCCTTTACCTTATCATAGATGAGCTGAAAAGACCGGACTGTACTCTTTACCCCCTATTCCCCTTACCATATCATAGAAGAGCTGAAAAGACCGGACTGTACTCTTTACCCCCTATTTCCTGTACCATATCATAGAAGAGCTGAAAAGACCAGACTGTACTCTGTACCCCCTATTCCCCTTACCATATCATAGAAGAGCTGAAAAGATCGGACTGTGCTCTTTACCCCCTATTTCCTTTACCATATCATAGAAGAGCTGAAAACACCGGACTGTGCCTCTTTACCCCCTATTCCCTTTACCATATCATATTGCTAAAAAATGGACTGTGCCTGTATTGTTTGTGATAGATTATTATATTGTTAAAGTTACTATAGCTCATTTATATCATTAACATACCTGTGCTAACTCGGTGCACGTTTAAAGATTTGATATCGATAAAAAAGATGTCGATAATCAATGCAATGTCCTCATTGATAATTCTCGATTTCTATTAAGAGGTTCGATATCATATCTGATATTGAACCAATAAAAGTATGCGGATGTCATTTCAATCAAAATGAAAAGTTAAATAACAATCACAAATGAGAAATCAGCGTTGAGTCATTATAAACATTTTAAGAATGCCCCGTTGACCACTACGGACGTTGAGAGAATGTTCAGTAAGTAATTTAAAGTGGATATTTTCACCAAGACGGCAGTTTTTAATACCGGCAGATTTCAAAATAATGACATTAATACAGTCATGTTAAATTTGTAAATGGTTTTTATTTTAAAACGAAGAACAATTAAGTTTTTTGTTGAATAACATTTAGATGTTGACAGTAACATCGATATAATTTTAGTCGATAAAATGATTTGCTACATTTTACTTTAATATAAGTGCCCCGAGTTAGGACAGGTATGATTAATAAACATACAGCCGTTTTTACATTTAAGTTCATATGAAATATTCTTATTCAGACACTTTCGTGAACAAGTGACAGTACTTTCAGGCATCTTTGATGTTTAGAAGAAATTTGAAATGTAATAAAATATCATTTAAGATTAATAAATGATGCTTAACTTTGAACAATTCTACTTTCATTCGAAGAAACAAGTTAAGCTTTCAGGCTTGTATTATTAATTATTTATTAGCCAGCTCAACACGTTACAGTAAACGTTGAAGGTTGAACGGATTCGAGCCTTCACCTACTTTGAAACTGCTCTGTGACATGCTATTTAATTATAAAGCAAAGAAAAATGCGTAGTTTTATAACACGATAATATTTACTTGTGGGAGGACCTTGTGCAGGGTCCGTCCGGGTTGGTACCACTATCTTATCCATTAACCTACCGCCAAGCAGCAGTGTTCGCATTGTTGTGTTCCGGTTTGGGGATAAGACAGCCGGTGAAATGACTAGCATAGAGGCATTCCATCTTAGTCCTCAGGGTTGGCAACGCATTCGCAGTCTTGTGAATGCGAATGTTTATGGGTCACAGTTTCCACTTACCATCAGGTGGCCTGTGTGCTCGTTTGCCTTCCCATGCCATAAAAAAATTAAAAAAAAAATTGTCAAAGATTTAAAAAGTTGTTATAACAATGTTGGATTTAAAGACCATAAGGATAGTGATAATCGATTGTCATTGTTTTATTGACAAGATTTTAATTACGTTTGAACACTTTTACTTTGGTTGGTTAACTTACATATATCTATGAAAAAACCGGCCAAGTGCGAGCAAGCCTCGTACCTGAAGGGTTCCATACAATGTTTTGCTCTCTTTACTTTTTAATTTAATCATAATTTAATTATCTGTTGTTCTTAGCGTTACATGTAGACCGTGTGGATCCTTCGCCATCAAATACACTTTTTCGTTTCGTTTTCTCCAAGTTTTCAAGAAAGACATAATTTTCAGCGGCAAAAACCCACTCATTGTAATTTCCACGCCCACGCCGTTTGGGAACATTTAAAAAAAACCAATCTTGTACACGACGACAAGATAAAGAAGAAATATTCACTATTTCTTATTACTTTACTGAGTAAATGAATACAAGCCCATAACCTCTTAATAAAAAACATTAACCCTATTTAAGTTATTTCGTGCTGTTTTAGGTGATTTTGATATAATATGTATCTCAAGAATTAATCAACTTAGTCGTGATAGTTTTTCCTTAAATTCGCTTTATGCGCTTTCATTGAAGATTTTTCAGATTTTTTGTATTTGTAGTTTTGGCTGCAGGGCGGGGAGGGGGGATATTCTTGACTCCAGCAAAAAATAGCGCTTTTAAGCTTAATATCTCATAAACGGATTCATTCATCGAAAAGTTGTACTGACAAACCCGCAATATTTTTAAAATACCTATCCCACGACATTCCACTGTATGGGATAGACGAGAAAAATAAATACATCCCCACGTTACGAATAGGTGTTTTTTTTTTCAAGATTTCATGTTACCACTTTGTTGACGTAACTAATATGGTATATTTATGCCAAATAACAGCTTTCGTGGACTCAGAGTCTCTGAGCTAGGCTGCGCACGGACGGACGGACAGACATGGCGAAACTATAAGGTTTCCTAGTTTGACTACGGAACTCTAAAAATTACCAGAACGGTTTTATTAAATGAGGTATAATACTTACATACACCTCGTTTCATTAGGTTTTGCAGCTGGCACCACTTATAACTGCAATGAATATTTCTATACATATACCCATAGTTGCTTAAGCGTTAATACAAATACACACAATGAAAAAGTTACGGTTTTTGAGATATCGTCGGTGAAGCTGCAAAACCGCGTAAGTAAAATTTTAATGAGGTGCAATATGCACCTTGTTTCTAAGATCTTAACGTTTATTTAGGTCTTACTATGATATATTTGTTGGAGCCCTGTGACAAACGAAAGGTTTGGTTGGCACTCTTTGAATACGGAAGATCTACCTAAAAACCCCAATTTAATAAAATAATATCAGTCCTCCTTGCCATTATTGTTCCCAAAAGATTTGAATAAGTCCATTTATTAATAATAATCATTTGTACAAGTATTTAAGATAGGTGTTTACTTGAGAGTAAAATTCAATTTTCAACTTTATGAAACTCTGAAAAAGCAAACTGCTTCAAAGTTTCCGTCTCATTATTAACACCTGAAAAAGCCACGCCTAAAACAAAAGAAAAACTAAAACTCCAAGAAACAAAAACTCAAATGCCAAGTCATGCGTACATCAACTCACGAGCAGCAAAAAGTATTATGCGACGCTTATGTGACTTACTTTAAAATAGACTTTCCCCACTGCTTATCGGTACAAAGGTTTTTCTGTGTGGTTAGCAGTGTTGCGTTTGTATCTTTTTGCTTCTGAGGTGTCGATGTGTGTCGCGTGACGACAAAAGTATATTCCGCTGCCCACTTAACCTAACGGCCATGTGTTTCATGATGGTTTAATTTAACTTGGCTGTTATAGTAAGCAAGTGTGAAAATGCTAATGAAATAAGGTTTTAAAAAACTGTTTAGGCTGGTTTTTATGTCTGTTTCTTGTCCATTAACTGAGCGCGGGGCTCCTTTTTCTTGGCGGCTGCATAAAAAGCAAACTAATTCAAATTTTAGGATTCAATGTGTGTTGCGAGTGGTAGGACCTTGTGCAGGGTCCGTCCGGATCGCTACCTCCATCTTTTCCATTAACCTACCGCCAAACAGCAATGTTCGCATTGTTGTGTTCCGGTTTGGGGATAAGACAGCCGGTGAAATGACTAGCATAGAGGCATTCCATCTTAGTCCTCAGTCTTAGGATTGCATTGCAGTCTTGTGAATGCGAATGTCTATGGGTCACAGTTTCCACTTACCATCAGGTGGCTTGTGTGCTCGTTTGTCTTCTCTATGCCATAAAAAAAAAAAAAAGTTATTTTGGGTAAATAATGTATCTTTCACTAGCTTCTGCTTGCGACTTTGTCCGCGTAAATTTAGATTATCGTTATTCTCTTCGGCACTTTAATATTTTTCGGGATGAAAAGTAGCCTATGTGTTAATCTAGGGTATGAGCTATTTCCAATTTAAATTTCATTCAAATCCGTCCAGCCGTTGCAGCGTGAAGGAGTAACATACTAACACACACACTTAGTAGGATTTTTTTCATTTTACGCATATTCAATTGTTGCTGATCCTGATTTCTTTTTGTAAATTATATGTGAGCACGTCAGAAGAACGTCAAAACACATTATTTTAATGAGTAAAAAACACAAATAATGGTTTAAGTAACAAGAGTTTTTGTGCCAAGGCAACATTTTCCTAGAACTAATGTTTGAGTATTCCAGCATAAACTCGCTGTGTGCGATTCTCCACACAATCAAGTACAATCTTCAGCAAAGAAATTGCCTTGTTGGGCCAGCTATTGATTTTTCTGCGTAACTAGGTAGTGCCTCGGCAAAGTTTGAACCATATTCATTTGCCTAACTACCTAAGCGTTAAGTTGAACGACCTGCCTCTCTCGCGTCTTTTCTACTCATTATAAAGTAAAGAATTAGGCGGTTTTGCTTCCGTTGTGTTTAATTTACACGTTCTGTATTAAAGCCCGTGTAACGGGTGGAATAACCTTTAATTTAATTATAATAAGTTCATTTGTTACCTTTGATGTTAATAGTTATAAACTGAGGTCTTTGTTAAATATAAAAGCTTGGTAAGTCTTTTCAGGTTTTCTTTATTTTTCAAAAAAACAACCTTAAGGAAATATAGTTTACATACAACTAATATTTGGTGTTTGGCTCGCTTTTTTATTTTGTATGGTAAACCACCTTAGTCCTCCAATTACAGGAATGTTGTATCTTATGACGACGTTGACGACGCGCTGGCCTAGTTGGTAGTGAGCCTGCCTACGAAGCTAGTGGTCCTGGGTTCAAATCCCGGTAAGGGCAGATATTTGTGTGATGAGCGCGAATATTTGTTTTTGAGTCATGGATGTTTTTCTATGTATTTAAGTATATATTTCATTATTTATTACTAAGAGAACCCTGCGTTTGTTTTTCACCAAGAATGGAAAAACAAACTTTGTGATTGGCATGTATTTTTAAAAACTTCCTTATTTCACAGTGATTCTAATCATGCAAGAAAACATTGAGAAAAATATGAATTAATACATGAATTTAGGGGAGTTTCGTATCACAGACATAAGGAAAAAAGGCAAAAATCCCGAATTAAATGATCAATATCTCGTAAACTAATAACAATTGCTGAACATACATGGGGGTTAAATCGATAGCTTATGAGCTGCTCTATCAGCCTTAGGCGGGTCGACGTCGGTTTCTGGACACCCAGTATAACCCGTAGTCTGATTTCCAAAGGTTTATGTCTACGTCAATAAGGCCTACGATACAATACCGTTTTTTTTTCCTTTACCCATCAATCTTCTCTTAAATAATAATGAGCTACGTGTAAACAGCGACTGCCAAGAACAGACGAGTTAACTATTCGATTTCGTGCCCAATCTCAACTATAAATGTTCTGGTTTAACTTATTTATGCATCACGTGACGTTAATTAAATACAAAAACAAAACATCTAAGCATGCATCTTTATCGCATTTTAAGTCATAACACAGTAAGCATAACATTTGAAATGTTACGACATTTGTTTTTGACTTGCGTCCATTTTGTAGCTAGTTAACCCTAGGTGGTAAAGCGTACTCTCCCCTGGAATGTGGCAATCGACTCAAAGCCGTATTAAAAACTTAATGTCTTACATACAAATGTTTAATTAGGGCCATAGAGCGCCGTAAAAAATATTTCACCTAACAAGAAAACAACTACAGCAATATATTTTTTATGAATTATGAGCTATTAAGGTATATAATTGAGAATTACTTTGATAAACCGTTGTTATGTAAGCTTAACGTTTTATTAGAGAATATTCTTTAATGTTTTCACAGTTGATTCATAAACAAATTAATAGTCAAGGAATAATGTTTATTGAATACCTGTAAAAAATAACCAATATAATATTTATAAGCCAGCAAATATTTATTCCTATCTCTTTCTAGCAAAACAGAACTTCACATGGAGTTTATAATGGCCGACCTGTTATGAGGGCCGTTCAATAAATTCTCGGTATGAGAAGGAAAACAAAAGCATACGATTAGTGTTTTATTTTTATTTATCTATTTATTCCCCCCCCTATGCTTATACACTTATAAGATCTGTCAATTAGTTTTTTTAACCCTTCATAAAAATATTTTTTGTCTTTGGTGTCTAAATGCTCCACCACCGCTGCCTTCAACGCTTCATCATTAGAAAATCGATGTCCACGAAGATCCTTTTTAAGGTTGGGAAACAAAAAGTAGTCGCTGGGGGCCAAGTCTGGACTGTACGGCGGGTGAGTAATTGTTTCGAACCCAGATTCAAGAACAGCAGCCTTGGCAACATGAGCAGTATGCACAGGGGCGTTGTCATGAAGAAGCAGCACTCCTCTGGTCAATTTTCCCCTCCTCTTCTCTTTGGTTGCTACCCGTAATTGGCGTAAAACGTTAGCGTAGTACTCTCCTGTAATATTTAATCCCTTTTCTTTATAATCTATTAATAATATCCCTTCACAATCCCAGAATATTGTCGCCATGATCTTGCCAGCTGAGGGGACGACTTTGAATTTCTTCTTTGGATGAGGTGTTCCTTTAACGTGCCACTGCATCGACTCTTATTTGCTCTCAGGGTCATAATGATGAACCCAAGTTTCATCTCCGGTAACATTTTTTTGGAGCAAACCATCAGGGTTTTCACTACACACAGCTCAATGAAGTCGGAACAACAAGCAACACGCGTATGCTTCTGAAACAGTGTCAACATTCGTGGTACCCATCTCGCACTAACTTTGGACATGTTAAGATGATCGTGGATAATATCATGTATTGTACCAATAGAAATATTGTTTTTTTGTGCTATAGACCTAACCTTCACTCGACCATCTTCCAGTATAATTTTCTCCACTTTTTGAATGTTTTCTGGTGAAGTAGCTTCAACAGGCCGACCAGGTCATCTTCTATGCTCTCCCTCCCACGCTTAAATTCATTTGACCACTTTTGGACAGTAGGATGAAGGAGCGCACTCACGGTAAACTAAACCCATTTCTTCTTTAATACACTTTTGATTTTAACCCTGTTTAGTCAAGAATTTTATCACGGCTCGATGCTCCAATTTAATTATCATTGTAAAATCGCTCATGGTGGTCACGTTTGTTCAGCAGTAGCAGAAAAACAAAAGAACGTGTGGGCTTCAAATTTACTTTTTTTTACTGTCGATGAATGACTCTTAGCGGCCAGTATTAAGAAGTTTACTAAAAAAAAAGGTTTGCAAGATACCAATACCGAGAATTTATTGAACGCCCCTCGTACATGACATCACAGGGCATATCGGATTTCTCTGTTTAATGGCAGTATAATTGGCAGTTTAATATACTTGTATCATTTTTATTTCTTGGCCATTTTAATTTTGATATCACTTTTGATGATCTCTTATAGGGTATTGTCATATTTGGTTGAGAAATGAAATTTAAAAAAAAAACTTTCAGGATATTTAAGGTAGAATAAAAATACAAGTCTTACAAAAAAAGTTCTGAATTTTAAGCTAATAAGATCTACTAATTTTTGTATTAGATACTATAATAATTGACAACTTACTTGGTAACCGTATTTGGTTTTAGGTATTTGGCTTCTTCTTCGCAATGATGGTCTCGTCCAAAGTGCTAGTAGATTCACTCTATAATTACCGATGAGTTAAAGAGCCCTCATGTGGCCAATTTACTGAATAAAAATGTTTTATTACCTTAGAAATATACTTTTTTCCAGTTTGGAAACACTAGAACTACTGAAAAAATAAAAATAAAATTGACAGTTTTTTTTTTATTGCGATCAAATTAAACTCCCGAGGCAAAAAGAAGGATGTTATAAATTTGATACCAATATCTGTTTATCTAAGCATCATAGTTCCCAAATAATTAGGCCGGTTTGAACCAGTTTTTATTAGCTTAAAATCTATTGGTTCGTTAAATAATCCACCGGTTTGGACCAGTTTTTCTTTGCTTCGTTCAATAAAACTCTATGGGTTCGTTAAATAATCAAATGGAAATAGGAATCGCAAATATACGTATCTATTTAAATGGTAATAAAGGCTACATTTCAACCTACATAATAAACTTTAAGCCTCTCCAACGCGTTGCCCGCCCGTGACCTCCGTCAATCACAGTTCTTTATAAGCCTAATTGATTTATAAATATTCAGGCCACTACACTGTGGTTCAGCGTGTATGGAGAGAGTGTCATAAGTCGATTTGTCCAAAACTTCCAACATTATTGGGAAGAAATGCATATATTGTTGTTAATTATGAATTTATTTGATAAAATAAAGGACTTACAATTAATTTTATGTGTATATATTATTGAATAATAATAAAAAAAAAACAATTAAAAACGTTTCAAAATTCACTATATTTCAATACTGTATAATTAACACTTATAAATAGTAAGTAACATGTTTTCACTTAAAAATATAATAAACAATACCTTAATACTATTTAATTTAAAAAAAAACAACTTATATTGAACGCAAAAATATTTACTAAGTTTTTTCGTTATCTGCAATTCATGCAGTAGAATGAACCGCACGTAAAGAGTTGTTATCTTAAAAATACTATAATTAAACTATCTAACACTCATTAGTGAAACTTTAATGAGCTTAGCAATAATGTAATAAACTAATGACAGATTTAGATGAAACACTTTTTTTTCCTAGGAAGCTTTCTAAGACCCGTAACTAGTGGGTCAGAATTTAATAAAAGTCGATTTTAAAGATCGGTATTCGTCGCAACACGTGACATTTTTCTAGTATTGTTGAGCCGAAACGCTTTTATATTTTTATTTGTAGCTTTGGCAGCTTCTTCTGATAGTTCTCCTATGGATACCATCATGTGATCGAACTGATCGATTACTTCAGACCCATGAATCAGAACTTTGTGAATGGACGCTGGCAAATTGTACCACGGATATTCCTCAACAAGCTGTCGAGCCGTGTCTAAAGCAAACGATTTAAATCTCTCAGAATTAATTTTGTAACCGGAATTGAGACAGTTAAGAATTGTACCACAACTATCAATAAGCTCTTGCTTAATTCCTGTAATTTCAGCAGAAATGGCAGAGTTAGCAAAAAACCTACGTGCTGTATTCCCATCATTCGAGTTGCCGCTTCCTCCGCTACGCGGCTTGTCCACTATCAGACCTAATTTATTTTTTAAATTCTTTTTAAAATAATCTTCTTCGTTCTTAGATAATTGTTTTGTCTCTTTTGCAAATTGGAAGCGAATAGGGCGACAGTACCTAGTTGATGATGGGTGAGGATTCTTCCATAATATTGTTTCTTCTCCTGTTGTTGCAACTATGACGAATAAACTTCCATCTTCTAAATTGGGTCATCGGAAAAGCACTGGTTATACTCACTGTGTTCGGTACTACCGTCAAAACCCCACTTACCAACTAACATAACATCACCTATGGTCTCGGGATCGATACTTGATAACAGTATATTTTGAGAATCCAGTATTCTTTTAACCGTGTGGTTCAACATATTTTGTAACTCTACTTCGGCACTTTTTTCAGTAATAGTTAATTTTTCAGGGTAACACTGTTTCTTGGCTTTTAAAACCTTATGATACGAAGGCAAAACTGGATATTGTTTACTATTAATGAACTCTTTAATCAAAAGGTATTGGTGTTTTGTTAATTTTGCTTCTGTGATTAGCGATAGGATCTCACTTGGATTCACTTCACATTTATGACTATCATTTGGCCCACTACTCGAGGTTGACGAAGTATTTATCAAAGCATTGACGGCTGAGTTATCAATTTTTGAGAGGTCCACTAATCTCCTTCGCTGAGTTCGTTTACTGCAAGACTCAAAATCTTTCTTCGGTCGACCGAGATTTGATGTCATTTCTTGACCAGTAAACTAATTTTCTCTCGCAGATACCGACTCATTCTTTGCTATATCTATAGTTTCAAGGAAATTTAACCATTTTCCATGTTTTCTGACTAGTTCATATTTATTACTTTCTGCTTTTTTCCAGTAATCTGCGATCCTTTGGATTATGCAATTAACGCGTTTACTTAGAACTTCGATTTCAACGTTTTCAGCTTCCGGGACCATTTCCAAAACTCGATATTTTTCCATCTGTGATCCTTTAGCAAGATGCCATAGTTCAAATATGTGCATTCTTGTAAACTGAACTTGCAAAAAAGAACCTGTTAGAAAGAAAACAAAATACATTAGAAATTGACAAATATCGTAGCATCTTCTACGAACAGCGTAGAGGATGAATTAATAAAACATCTAGCAAAATCTAGCAGAAGATGACTATTGGCACAATAACTAGACTTTTATACGCTTTTTAAACAATCAAAATTATTAATGGTACAGCATGGCGTCATTGATAAAACTCAATGGTAATACACAAACAATTTAAATATTTTTATAAAATTAGGTGTCTCGTAGCTCTCAAATAAATATAAAATGTATAGTAAAAATAGCTAGTAAAAATATTATTATTAAAACACATACCTTTGTCATTAATTTCTATGATGATTCAATAGAGTTTATCACAACAAGTTTTTAGAAATCCGTCAACAAACAACTTTCACTTTAATGATCTATTGATAAGACTAATTACGCGGTTTAAGTGTGTTCACTTCGGAGGTCTGAAAAACAATGATCCCGACTGATTACTTCAAAACTATTTATAGTTTTAAGTAGGCTGGTAATGAATGTGTTATCAGAGAAGTACAAATCATAGCTCGGCTATTGTTGATTATTTGGACTTATGACCTATGAGCGGGACCATAGTGCACTAGAGCCAGCTTATCGACGCGTACGCATTAGTAGGCACTTTCGTTTTAATATTTAAAATGCTAGGTGTAATTTTAAAAAGGTACAAAAGCAAAAAATTGTCCGGGATTTTATTTTTTGGTTTGGTAATTTATTAACGAATACTCATTTTGTATCTAGGTAGTTATGAAATAAAAATAAAAAGATTATTCGCCATGAAAAAAATCTGTATGTTTTTGTACATTTTAAAAATTATTTAGTTTGCGGCTCTTTGTACATACAAACATAAACTCACGCCTTCATTCCCAGAGTGGGGTAGACAGAGCTAAAGAATTACCAACAAGTCTTAAAACTTTTTGATAATTCTATAACCACATTTTGGAGTAGGCTAAGATGTTTCCCAGGTTATTAGTGACCGGTGGCCAGCCCATCGCCTAAGAATACTACAAGCCTTTATTCCCTTAGTCGCCTCTATTATTATTATTGGGATATGTTGACGCATTTTAAGTAAATACTCGTAGTTCGAGATGCATTTTTAGTATTCCGTACCCAAAGGGTAAAAACGCGACCCTATTACTAAGACTCCGCTGTTCATCTGTCTGTCACCAGTAGGGAATGAAAATAACCGGTTATAACTGGTTTTAACCGGTTATTTCCATACAGAAAACGTTAATAACCGGTTAAATTGCATTCCCTAGTCACCAGGCTGTCTCTCACGAACCGTGATAGCTAGACAGTTGAAATTTTCACAGATGATGTTTTTCTGTTGCCGCTATGACAACAAATACTAAAAACAGAATAATATATTAATACACCCGTGTGGTTGCCGGGTTAGAATAGTGCCACTCCATGTCTTCCCGTGGATGTCATAAGAGGCGACTAAGGGAATAAGGGCTTGTAGTAATGTTGGGCGATGGGCTTGCAACCTGTCACTAATACGCTGGTAAACACCTTAGCCTAATTATGCAAAATGTGGTTACAGAATTATCAACAAGGTTTTAGAGTTGCTGATAATTCCGTAGCTCTGCCTACCCCACTTTGGGAATGAAGGCGTGAGTTTATGTATGTATGTATGTAACAAACGTGATTTTAATAGATAATTATACGGAACCCTTTGTGCGCAAGTTCGACTCGCACTTGGCCGATGTTTGCATTCATTGCATTGGATAGCATCAGTGTTAAGATAGTCTTGAAAATGAAAATGTTTATGGACTTCAGGGGGGTTATTATGAAGTAAAGGACAGAGCTATAGCAGTTATTAAATTCTATCCCTTTCTCTCAGCGTTAACTGAACTGCATAGCTATGTCACAATAACCCCGCAGATCACACTTTACCATCAGACCGCCTGTGTGCTCAATTGCATTCTTTATACCTAAGTAAACAATAGTACATTGTTGCCTAGGCGCGGAAAGTAAGGGTTTTCCTGACGAGGTGGTGCTCGCTGTTGCTCGGCCTGCTAAAATACGAGTCAGGAAATCCTCGTTTCCGCCGAGGCATACATAATGCTTTTCTCAAACATATGAGGAAATAATACAAATACATTTCTAAAAAGCAAGTAATTTAATTTCCTTAGATTTAGCGGGAAGCAGGTTTTGCCTAACCGAGGCAGCTTCAGATTTTAATATAGGCGGTGTGGTACCTATTTCGTCGCTTGAGCTCATTTTTTATAGTAAGTATTTCACACAACAAATAGTTTAATATTCGGTTTCACAATTATATTATGCAGAATGAACGAATGTTACCGACTGTCAATTGTTTTTAAATACTAACCATAGACATTGGAATGCAAATTCAAAAAGAAACACACGCACTGTGCTAAAAAAGCGAGCAGTTACCTTGGCTGTTTGGAATTTTTGTCTTGGTCCTTTTGATTTTGTATGCAAATTGACAGCATTTTTAAGAAAATATGGACATGGACGGAAAGTGTTTTCATATAGTTTTTTTACTCCTAGGAGTAAAATGAGGCTCTTTACGTCCTTGTCTTTCAATCGGAATACCGTTTTTTCCGAGCATGTTTGAGAAAAGTTATTATTATCATGACATGTAATTTGTGGGGTATTATGACATAGCTTTGCATTTCAGATTACGCTGCAAGAAAGGGACAAGTATAACGTCGGTGAACTGCAAAACCACGTAACTAACAAATTTATGATAGAGCAAAATAAACCTTACTGTGTTTTTAAAAAGGTGCATTTTGCTCCTTATTTAAAATGTTACGCGGTTTTGTAGTTTAACCATCAATAAGCTCAATATGCATTTTTAGGCAATAATTTGGTTCGACTATCAACAATTTAGACAAAATCGTTACGTTTTTGATGTCACTACTTTTGGCATACGAGAACTTGTTCTTTTTGACATTAATTTATATTATTGGTGGCATAATACAACACAATTACAAAAAACAGAACATGTATTGTCCTTTTCCATCTTACAATTTGCATTCAATTGCACGTAACCAAACCTAAGTCATTCAGCGATGCAACCCGACGAGCATCTAGCCTCACGCCTAAACTGCATAGTGCATTCAGCCTGCCATTACCTAAAGGCCGAACTCTTGAAGTTTCCTTAATCACCTGTAAAACCACGAGCCAAATCAAATTGAGTGTCCAAAAATGGAACGGTTCGTGGTATGCGGTAGGCAAATACAAAGGCGCCACTTGGCATAGCGATGGCTGGTTGGATTCAGCCAGGAATTCGAAATTGGCTTGCAATTTCTGGATGGTAGAATTAAATAGGAGTCAGGAAGTTGGGATAGTGCATATTTCTTACGCCTTGTCATTTAATTTTGTGCAAAAGGATCATGGGCAAATTGGGTGTGCCACCAACAGAATTAAAACCTTTATCATTAAAAAGGTTTTAATTAAAGCATCATTTCTTAATATTGCCGCAAATATCTAACTCATCTGAGAACAATATGGAAAAATTGAAAAATATGGGCACATGAAAACAACATATATCATCCGTAGAAACTTTGGCTAATTAATGTATAATTGTTACAGTTTATTACAAAACTGCGTGTAGGGTATTTGATGTACAAAAATATGTAAACTGTAGTGTTCGTGCTTCTCCAGAACTGGTCTAAAAAAGTATATTTAAAAATATTCGTACTCGCAAGATTACAAAGTATCTCGTAGAACTCTATTATCAACATAAAATTCGATTAGGTTACTTAACTGAAAAAATTTACACAAATTATTTTTATGTAATTATTTAATGTATCTTATAAATGGTGTATTTATCTGTACGACAAATAAACTCTCCATTTCAAGAAAATACTTCAGTTTGTTAATGAATATTACCTAAAGTTTATATGGACTGTCTTGTTTTCAAGTGATCAATATTTTTGTTCTACGGTGAGCTAGGTATTTGCCATAATAAGAAATGAGGTTTTCACTAAGTTCATTTTAAATATAAAGGTTTCAATTCTGTTGGCGCCACACCCAATTTCCATACAAAAATGCCCACGATCTTTTAAAAACATTTTGAAAAGTAAATGGGTTCAGATTAAAATGATTTTCGGACAATTGAAAATTTCGGACAAACAAAACAGCGGACAGAAGTTTTTGGAAACATGGATAGGTTACCCATATAATGCGTACCCATACCAAAGTTCAGTAATACAAATGATCACCTCTGTGTTTCATAGAAAAGTTTAATACGTAGCAATTCGACCAAAATGCATGAAGCAGCTGTTTTTTTTTCGTGATTTTAGAGTTGGTCCTATAGTCAAAGTTGATCATATTTGTGTGTAGAAGACAGAGGTGATCATTTAAACTACGACTTAGATTTCATCCTGTAGAATGTCAAAAGTCTATACAAATGTGGAACAACTACATGCAAGAGGTACTTTACTTATGTTTTACCTACTAAACACACACACACCAATAAATTCTACAAAATTGGACGCCTCAATAATGAATTTATGATTTAATTTGTAGTTATTTCTGTCCGAAATTCTAACCTTTGATGTTGATTTGAAAACATGCAGTGGTTAAACTATTCCTTTGGAAGTCTCTTTGTTTACCGATAAATTTAATATCCGTCAAAGGATTTAGTTCTGATCAACTTAATGTGGTTTTTATAAGTTATTCATAAAATATTTGACTTTGTTGTGGTTAATAATGATGACTGACTGACTACAGTTTTCAATGTAAAAGCTATTCGATAAAGTCTGAGGGAAGTATATATGAATAATTATTGATTAATTCCTTTTATGAAAAACATATACGTTTTTATTAACTCGTAACACAAACCCAGTTCTTAACCCATTGGGTTGGGATTTACTTATTTTGCCAATTTTATGGAATTTTGAAAACTTTAAACTTTGGCTCGTGACCTTTTTTTAACTTTAATTAATTAAAAAAAACTGTTTCGTCGGAATAGTTATGACAGTTCAAAAAAAAAAATTATACAGGCAGCTTAATTTTTTTCTTATCATTGGATATTTTGATCAAAAACGAATTAATTGTGCAGTCATTTCAAATCTTTTTTTATTAATATAAATATTATTATGACATTCGTATTTTAAAACTGTTTTCTTTTGAATAAAATTATTAACGATGAGGATTTTTTTTAAATGCACCCTTATAAGTGACATTATTTTGAAACTAACACAACGTATTTATCAAAATAAATCCATCAACGTAAGATTATGTTGAAGAACTTAGCTTAGTTAATACTAATAGGAAGTTAAGTGTAGAGTGCTACGAAACTCGTGGAGCTCTACGTAAGCGGAGTGCTACGCGTGCGTAGCAAATTTAATTATCACTCAGTGCTTTTCCTCTCTTAACTATTTGGATCTTATTCGGGGAGTTTGAAGGGTTTTTTGACCTCAGTTACTCAAAGGTCAAACATTCACTGACTCTGGAAATAAGTACAAGTACAAAGTACTTACACAAAGCAGTTTTTTTGGTTTGCCCTCGAACGCCCGACACTAATTTTAGGGAATATTTTATTTTTCCGAATTTAAATATCATCGAAAGACATTAACACGTGCAAGGGTTTTATTATTTTGGTGGTCATAGGCCTACCTAAACCTACGTAGGTTACGTCACCCATGCTTAACCTCTACAGGCCCAGCATATAACGAAATTTTTCTATGAAATATTAGCCTATTGTGAATATAAACTAAGTAAAATCTATTTTATTTGCAATGCAATCTTTATTCTAATGACTGTGTTGTGTACATTTATTGTGCGTGGGGTCTGACGAGGTTAAGATAACCTAAAAACAATAAGGTTTCAGCAGAAAATAGCATTCTATAAAATAAAATTCAATGAAAATGAAACATTCGATGAAATCAGTGTAAGTGAGTTGTTGGTAATTCTTTAGCTCTGCCTACCCTACTTTGGGATTGAAGGCGTGAGTTTATGTATGTATGTATGTTATTCATTTTAGGGTTCCGTACCCAAAGGGTAAAACGGGAACCCTATTACTAAAACTTCACTGTCCGTCTGTCTGTCACCACGCTGTATCTGATGAATCGTGATAGCTAGATAGTTGAAATTTTCACAGAAGATATAACAACAAATATTAAAAAAAGAATAAAATAAATACTGGAGTTCCTATACAACAAACGTGATTTTTTGCCGATTTTTGCAAATGTTGATGATGTAGATAATGGCACAAAACAAGTACAAAAGCGAATTTATTCCTTTAAGGGATTTCTTCCAGATAACAGATAATTTACTTCTTTCCGAGATCATATTAATTTACTAATTTATCTGTTTATAAAGCTCATTATGTTTTTAACAAACCTCGTTCTGATTATCCTTAATTTTATATGCCGAACAAACTTCCAAAAAAAATATTACAGGATTTTTTTAAATTATTCATTTACATTTTTGAATACCCCAAAAAGTCTTCAGGTATAATTTAGTTTAAATATAGCTTAAACATACTTTACTCGTCTTGTTTCGAGTAATTACGGTTATTCAAATGCTGAATAGTCAATTTTAAAAGCAAAACCTCAAAGCATCCGCATCAAACAGGCCGTTCCCAATTCAACCCATTTTAATTAGTTTCGTTTCGCGTATTCGAGTTGCGAAACTTATAAATATTTGTGGTTGAACAATTTTAATGAAAGGGTCGGCGTCGATGGAGGCTGTTGTTAAATTTGAGATCTAAATTATATCCAGAGCGGTGCTTAAGGAGTTAATTCGAAGAAGGCCTCCGTAATCTTGAATAAGCCGAGATTTTTTAATTAAATTTATTTTTAAAATTTTATCACATTGTTTTTGAATGTTATTTAATGGAATGTTATTAGTAACGTTACTTTTTTAAGCTTTAAATACTGAGATTTTCTTTTTTACTGACTTTTTCAAGTTTTTGAGCAAGGAACATGATAATTAAATTACTTTTAATTTTACTGTTATTTAAACACACAACGTAAATATTTTGGAAATTATCTTTTTTTTTCTTGAGTGGATTTTATATATGATAAACGCTTACTTTAAATTCACTTTGTGGCTTTTTTATCATTATTAACAATTGTAGTAGACTTTCAAATTACGACGGAAAACTAACAAACATACATACAAACGGTGCAAGTTATATAAAATCTTGCAAAAAGGGGGTTCTTAATTTGACTCTTTTTGTTTTTTAACCTTCAATTTGTATCTGCTGTGGCCAACGGTGGCATCAGTGGTACGACCTGTGGCATTCAAAACATGGAACACATCAATTCTGAAACAAAAAAAGTAAACCCTCAAAATGAATTCATAACTAAACACTCCATCCACACCTCCACTCCATAACCAATAAAACCCGCAAAACTTTCGTCGCTGAAAAACACCAAAAATTCCGACCTAACTTTTACACGGTCCCTAACGAGATAAAGCGACGCAGAACGATCGTCCGCTTCATGAATATAAACAGTTGAATTAAGAACACACCGGACTGTAATATGATATACAACATGTGGCTAATTTAATTGCTCTGGTGAATTTAGTGCCGTCCCTCGTCGGCAGTTTTTTCTGATGCGTTTTGTTTGCGGACAGTGGAATGGGTATGGTATTTGGTTAGTGACACCGTTAATGAATTAGTTAATTTAAGACAAATTTAATGAACAGTCAACGTCATCAAACGGTATAAATACGTTTAAAAGACGTCAAAAGTGTCCAAGCGCCTCTATGCCATTGACAATAAGGTCTGTGTATGTGCGTAGTGTGTGTAGCGGTCAAATTTATAACACCCCTCTTTTTGTGTCGGGAGTAAAAATTGGTTTTACGTTTCACCTCAGTCTAACATGACTTTTTAAAACAACCGCGTAGTTTAGGGTACCTATAGCTAAATTCTGTGCGAGCGAAGTCGCAAGCAAAAGCTAGTATAACTGGGATAAATTAACTGTAATGGACGATTAATTGCAAATTCTGAAAAATAAGAAAAAAAAAAGAATACCAGCCAGTTCATGACAATTGGGAAAATTTCTATTGCTATTTCTCGTTTTGAGAATGCCATTAAAGAACCGTTAAAATATTTCAGTAGATCATTAACGGTGTGGCCTGTCAACAATTAAGTCACTTAGCTAGCAGGTTATGCTCGGAATTTTATCAAACGATTGGGCCGTAATGAGATGATTTGGCAGGAAAAAAGGGGTAACCGAATCAGTCAGGAAAAATAACTTACTGAAATAGTATGCTGCAGAAGACCCTTAGGTTATAAACTTAAGGCAGCAAATGCGGTGCCAATCCTGGGGACTAAGTGACCCTAAACACTGGATGCGTTTGGCGGCGTTCTGCGTTCTGCGGTCCAGTCAATCATGTTATGTCTCTATCAGTTTGCAACACTAGACAGAGATATATTATGCAGAACGTTGTCAGTGTGTAGACTCACTAAGATGGAATGTCTCTATGTCTTACCCAACACTGGGGTTACATCAATGTGCTACCAGAATAAATAGTGCTTGGCTGCAGATTAAAGAATAATGTTGGAAGTGATCCAGATCCTGTAAATAGTCCTGCCACCAGGGGCTCTATATTTCTCGTTAAAAACGTATTGCTTTTGACTTGTCTTTGTCTTATCAACGTTACATTAGCTCTTATTTACTTGACAGTAAAGACAGCCGTTAATAATCAAAATAAGAAGATCAGATCGGAGAGACAAGATTCAACTCGAAGATGAAGTAGTACAAAGTAAAACGTCTTCAATGGAACTGGGCAGGACATACACTAAGAGGACTCAAGAAATGGAGTAAAATACTAACAACCCGGTACCCAAGAGGCTGCAAGCGAAACAGAAGTAGACAATTTAAAAGATGGGAGGACGAAATAATAGACATGGTCGCAAGATCGTGGAACCACTTCTCCACTCTGTGTCACAGACACAGAGTGGAGAAGGCTGAGGGAGGTCTTTGCCAGAAGGCACAAGGAAATTTAAATAACAAGCCGTTTCTGTAGTTTTAAGAACATTTTGTATATTTTTCTGAAAATTAGGCTTAAAATAATAGTAGATTGTTCATCAAAGGACTAAAACAAGCCATAATGACACGAGATGTTCAGCCACGCGAGTGAGCGAGTGAGCTGGCAAGAGAGGCTATATAGTTCTAGTGCCATTATGGTTGTTTAGTCTCGCGTTAAACACTCTACTTTTCACTTTGAATACGAGCAAAAATAAGTTCTATACAAAATTACAATATTTTACAAATATGTAACAAATTTTCTGACAAATTTGTTTCGCGTTTGTTTTTTGTTGTTGTAAAGTAACACTTGTAAATTTAGCCAACAGATAAAAACTTGAAAACTATGCATGCATAATAAATAAAATTATCCTTCATATATTTAAATAGATTCATATTCGTTAAATCGTTTTTTTTAAATATTTTTGCAAAGTTGTCATTTCGAGGTTATTTCTACGCCTTAAAAATGCTCCATACACAATCACTGAAAATGGCGATAACCCTCCATTCTCACAAAAACCGTGATTGGTTGCTAAGGGGTTTCCAAAGAAAATTAAAAAAAAAACTTTAATCCCTACAGATTAATAAGGAGCTTTAGTCCCGATGTGCAGAGACTAAAGTGACATTTTAAGATCATGAGAATTGAAAATAAACAAATGACAGCCGAGTTAAATACAATACAATAATATGTCAAATGCAATATGGATTTACCCAATAGAATAGAGGTCCTCGTTGTGTCACCAATCCTACTAATAAGTTTGTTATTCTTTCACGCTGCATCGGATAGACAGATCCTGGAAAATTTAGGAATTCCCAAGGGGAATAACCATAACCGAAATGTATGACGAAGTCGCACGCAGCTGCTAGTAAAATATAGAATGAGTATTTTAACATTTGCAGCAGTTAGTCCAGGATCCGAATAGGAGACAACCTTCACCGGGCTGTTTATTCGATACAAAGTATTTTATATCTAATTTATATACATACATACATTAAATCATGCCTGTTTCCCAGAAGGGTAGGCAGAGACCACTTCTTTCGACTTGCTACGATCTTGACAAATTTCTTTCGCTTCTTCAACATTCATACATCGAGTCATGCACTTTCTAATTTATATTATATGTTAATTCCAGTCCTGTATAAAATTAATTTAAAAAAAACAGTCCAGTATATAGGTTATTAATGAAATTTAAAAATGCAAATTGCTTGTTTAATAGACAATTTACATACCAATCGAAAGTATAAAGCGTATGCAAGTGTTAAGTTGACTATTTTTTTACACGTCCTAACTATAGAGTAGGCAGGTAAGTCGGTACTAATAATTTGCATCAAACGTTTGTATATTCTATATCTGTCATACTTTCGATAAATATGTAATTTGTCTATTAAACAAGCATTTACAAAAAACTGGACTGAAATTGTTAAGCCAACCTTTTCGCCATAATTATATTACTTTGCACATTAAATTTGATATTTGAAGGTCGTCTCTCTTACACCAAGTAATTACACAATTACAATTAACTTTAGTCTAAAATCAAGTACTCCTTATACTGAACGCTGGTTACTAAATCAGCATGCGACTTTAAAATGAAATCAAGGAAAGTCAATAACGATCCGCGCTAGAAAATTAAATTCAACTGTGACACAAAGAAGATAGATTAACGTGGGAACGTCCGAGTAATTGTGAAAAATGCGAATCGCTCCCGAACAAAAATAAAGACTTCAAACAAACCGGGCTTAGCTTGTTGACAAATTGCAATTCAAACTTTAGAACAATGGGTTTAAAGTTTGAATCGGAACGGTTAAGTGTTGGGATTTGAATTCGTGTAACACTGGATTAAGGGAACTGTAATTCTTATTTGAAACTGTAATCGAGTTGTTGAGGGGAAAAATGGTTGAGATTGTATAGATGCTCGGGGATTAAACCCCGTGGTTGGACTTGAGGGCCTCACTGACTCACTGTTTACGCAATCGCTGTTCATTGGTAGATTCACGGTACATTTCCGACGTGTAAAAGTGCCCGCATGTGGCCAATTTACTGAATAAATATTTTGAATTTTGAATTTTGAATTTTTGCTGGTATGACCAGGCGCAGTCTATAAAACGTACACATTAAACAATTAATGAATGCTGGCAATATTCGTCACGACTCGTTACAATTGTCATTTTTTCTCAGACTAGCTGCTTAAACAGAGATCAAGATCGATAAATGAATGTCAATGCAAAAATCTCAAATCTGTGCAACAACCGCAGAAGGCCTATTCTACTGGTTAAAACAATATTGCTTTGGATATGCACTGCCAACTCTAATTTACTTGAAAGTAATGGCCGCCAAGTTAAAAACAATACGATAACATGTCAAAAACATCATTGTTTTTCCGAGAAGAACAGAGCCTCAGGTACCTACTCTTACAATTAATAACGCACTCGCTAGCGAGTCGAATGCTCTGTCCCTCACAATATTGTTATATAGTGCGAGTGACAGAGCGAGTACGGTAATTGTAACTGATGGTATAGGTACAGATATAACTTATTTGTCAAGTGACGATACTTGTCAGGCCTGCCCTTTATTCCAAAGCTTCCCTTCCCTTTCCTTCCCTTTATGCCTGACCAAGACAATTTAAAAAAATAAAATCGACCATTCCCGTACCCTTATTCTATTTATTTGGGGTCAGTGGAACATTTCGTTCTTACCCACGTTAATTTTAACCATCTTTTCAGTATTCTTTCCCTTGTCCCGTGATATTATTTTTACCCACTCATTTGTTTTTAAAAAGGATATTTTTTTACGCTCAACATCAAACCCCGGGCAAAAATGTACCAGAACTAGTGATTAATTTAATACCGACTAATTTTTATCGACGTTGTTATAAAGTATTCAATCGTCATAATTAATATTTTTTGAACCTCTTTTATTGATACACATCGCAACTATAAACAACCGATATCTGACATTGACTGTTGACTCGAGTCATTTTGACAACCTTTGAAATTACATTGAATAATAATTAATTCAATGCAAATATATTCCGTAGCATTTCGACGAATTGAGATCCTCCTTCTTTTTAGGGTTCCGTATGATGATAGATAATTGCTTTTTAACGATGTCGATAAAATTTAGTCGATATTTAATTAATCACTCGCATTGGTACACTTTTGCCCCCTGCCATCCGGGTTTTGCTTATCATTGACACGAAATGTCTGTGTCCAAACCAAAAAAGTCTATTGAAACATAAACACAACCTTAATAGGCTACAAATAATGCCTCCAAAAACCACAGACACCTTAATTTAATCCTGCAGCGTAACAAACAAAGCGCGAGACATTTTTCACTAATTTCCACGTCTAGAATTTCAAAATGGCCGTCCGTCCGTTTGTACCGTTCTAAATGTTTGAAAAGGAAACCTTCCCGAAATGCAGCTTAATTAAAGTTATCCGTGCTGTTGAGAGGGAGCGGCGCTGGTCTAATAATTTATTCCTGTGGGATATAATTCGGTGGGATTTAGTAACAACGCGGGAAGATGTTGGGATTTATCGTATCGATTTAGCTTTGTTCTACAAGGCTCGGGTGACTTGTGCCATTGGATTTGAATTTGGAGCGGTTTTGAGCGAGACGTGTCTTTTACGGGTAACACAATGCCAGGAACTGTATATTGCATGCATTTTGTGTAGGTAATTGGGATTTGGGGCACTGATTGTGTTGAAGAGGATCGAATTAATGCTTCTATTGTTCTTTGTTTGTAAGCATATTGATATTCTATTCATTATACAGGGTGTCCCAGAACTTGGCATAAATATTAAAGGATAAGAAACGGAATATGGTTTTAATGTTTCTATTATGTTAATTTATTTAGGAGTTATTAAGGTTTTAATAATACTGGTTAAAAATGCTAACTTGCAATACACATTAATTTTCCTTGGATAAAAATGGCTACAATTTGTGATTCCAAAGCTTGTAGCAATGCAATAACACCACTACGCCAACATAATTATCAACACATTTGAAATAAAACCATAGTTTCTACGACGCTACAGTATTTCTCTCCACTGCCCACCATTTTACCTTGTACGTATGTGTTGTTCTGTCGAAAAAAGTTTGCACAAAATTCTAGACTTCACAAATGAGCCGCGTAAAAATTCCTCCATACGGTCCGCGGTGAAGTAAATGACTTTATTTCCACGTAATGCTGCCGTTGTACGTTAAAAACGTTTGCAAAAATTGAATAATTCACATATTTACTTAAATAACTTGATGGCGTACTAGAAGCGACAAAAGTGGTAAAAGGCTTAAATGAATGACGTTACTTCAACCATTATAGTGTGGATTCAATTCGTGTTCATAATTTTGGAAATTATTTTGTAATAATTCTGAATTATGATACGTTTCTTTCATCTACGCATGATAATTATTTATATATTAAGTTGGTATGTGTATTAAATAAATACATTTATTAATAATAAATAATAAATATCAGGGAACAAATTGGCATATCAATTGACCAAGTCATTACGTACTAGACAACGATTTTAATACTTATAAAGAGAAATATATACTTAAATACATATTATAAAACATCTATGACTTGGAAACAAATATTCGCCTTGATCACAAATATTTGTCCTTACCGGGATTTCGAATTAATGTTTCTGTTCTTATTTTATATTTTATTTTATATTCATATTTAAATTAATAGTTTTATAATTCACCTAAACCTCCTTCTTTCAACATTATATCGTCGGTGACACTGCAATACCGCGTAACTAACAAATTCATGATACAGCAAAATAAACCTTGCTGTCTTATTGAAAAAGTCCATTTTATTTTGTTATGCAGTTTCACCAACGATATACATTGATGAAACTGCATTAAAATCCGTTACGTAGTTTGAAAGATCTAAGCGTACGTACAGAGACATTAAAATTTTGAGGTGTAAAAGTGTCCATCATTAATCGTTTTTTATCTTTTATTAATCCACCTAACTGTTTAATGAAAACCTGTGGCAATTACTGCACACAAATGTCTGAGGAGTTAGTACTTTGATGCACTTAAGTGGTTTTTCGAACACTTTTTTTGTAATAACTTTTATTTGCATTTAATTTGTAAGTCATGAAATAGACGCTCCCAGAATTTGACTCAAATGAGTAAATAACCGTATACCTACATAATTTGTAAAGAGTTCTCGGAAAAGTAAAACTGTGAAAAATATTTATTAATAATCAAAGCAGATTTTAATGGGTTAAAAAATGACACGCGATGTTTTTCACAAAATTAATCATGCTGTATGTAACAGATTAAATACCAATACCGTCAAAATAACCGTTGAATCTTCGTCATTACGTTATTAAATAAGCGTTGAAAAAATCTATTGCGTCTCGTAAATGTCTCTTGTATGTCATACGGTTTATTTTCCTTACACTGTAGACTTATTTTTAGTTACTTCTTAATTATTTAAAACGTTCAACTTCGATTATTTCATTATTGTGTTCGAACACCATATCAAATATCGAAACAATCTGCTGTAATTGTTTAACAACCGTCAATGATTACTTTTAGTCTGTTCGTGTACTTACACATGAATAATGGCTGAAGCACAGGGTTGTTTTATTTTTATTCATTTTGATAACCTTGTGTTTCGGAGGTTCAGTGTAGTGTTATGAGCAGGGATCGGAAATTCGGATCGATATTTACCTATACTTTCGAACCGGCTTTGTTGTTCAGTTGTATGGAGGCGGACTCAATCATAGAATTCATTACTAAAATTTCTGGAATTTCAAAATAAATAAATTGCACCGGCATTAATTCATAATCAATTATTTATATTAACTGTTTGAAGTTATTTTTCATGTATAGATTTACCAAATGTTATTTAATTTTACCTGTAACTCATTAACCTAACGAATTTATAGGAACAAAAATGAATGTTTTATCCTACATGTAAAGTAATTATTATATTAACATTTTGCAGAATCCCAGAATCCCGGAACTTATATTATTAAAATAATATTTTTAAGAAGCCGACGCCATGTTTGCCTATCTTTTTCCGGGATTTTGCCAACTTTAGGTAAATATCGATCCGAATTTCCGATCCCTGGTTATGAGCTTTACAATTAAGTAGCATAGAAGATTAAGTTACCTCTTTAAATGTCAAATTTATTGAAAACTAGGATGCCGTCAAAAAATTAATAACAAATTTTTAACCTTGTCATAATAACAGTGTCAATGCATGGTTTTATGCGACAAGGTTCTATAGTGGTTCATCAATTAAAGTTCGTGACATACATTGTATTATGTTCCAAGATTAATAATGAAAGTAGTTAGTTACAATTTATTCTCGACTAAAATCACTGACAGCGAAAAAAGTGAAGGCAAAAAACAACATCGACAACAGTATCGTGTTAAAAACGTATCCAGTTAGAAAGGTAAATGCTAAAATGCTACTGATTTTCATCGCGCACGCCACTACAATTAACTCCATACAATAAGAGAAAACCACCTATAGTTTTAATCTGAAAACCTAGATTCGACATGTTATGTCTAGGTATAATATGGTGAAACCTTTTCGCCACAGTATAAACACACCAGTAAATCATCTTCGAAGACCTATACGTATGTTTTATAAAGCACACGATGGGGCGCGGCCGGAGACTGATAAGGCTGAGCCAATTAGGGTTGCTAGTTTGGACACTTTAAACATATTATTAAAGTACAAATTTTACCAAACGATTTTAAATGTTAATCAATGTTAAGCGACTGTTAGTTGGTGAAATTTTACATGACTAAAAATTTTTTCTATTGAAGAAATACCCTGTCTGCCTGTGTAGTCACCGGGTTAGAATAGTGCCACTCCATGTCTTCTCGTGGATGTCGTAAGAGGCGACTAAGGGAATAATAAAGGCTTCTAGTACTCTTAGGCGATGGGCTTGCAACCTGTCACTAATACACTGGTAAACATCTTAGCCTGATTGTGCAAAACGTGGTTACAGAATTATCAACAACTTATTTAAGAGTGCTTGGTAATTCTGTAGCTCTGCCTACCCCACTCTGGGAATGAAGGCGTGAGTTTATGTATGTATGTATGTACATACATACCGGAACGCCAGGTGCACCGGTCAAAACATACAACTTTCGCTTCCTCTACATTCATCAATCTATTCATGCACGTGTGTTATATAATTTAATGAAAATTAGTTGGTACTTACTCACTAATACGCCGGTAAACATCTTAGCCTATGTGTGCAAAATGTGGTTACTGAATTATCAACAAGTTTTTAAAGTTGTAGGTAATTCTGTAGCTCTGCCTACCCCACCTCTGGGATGACAGGCGTGAAGGTATATATATATATATATATATATATATATATATATATATATATATATATATATATATATATATATATATATATATATATATACATATATATATATATATATATGGTTGGTACTTTTAAGAGTGGTCAGCTCTGTTATACTTGTCATATATGCAAATATATCTGGTACTTTTATATATTTAATCTATATTAACTTGGGTCCCGCTTGGTGACCAGCGTTGACGGAGTCGTGGTACGAGTTATATCTAGGCATAGGCCTTAGTGCAGGGGTTCCCAAACTTTTTTTTCTCATAGACCACTTTCAAATGTGCACTAGTTCTGGTAGACCCCCTACACC
The DNA here is from genome assembly GCA_927399475.2 of Acleris emargana. NCBI lineage: Eukaryota > Metazoa > Arthropoda > Insecta > Lepidoptera > Tortricidae > Acleris > Acleris emargana. The sequence goes on along the minus strand of OV656839.1, from coordinate 3,579,892 downwards.
ACATTTCTACCATATTCCCAAAACTCGGCAAAAAATGTGAATATTGATCGCTTGTCGAACAGCTCGCTCGCGATTTGTTGCAGACTTGCAGTCGACAAGTTTTGGAGGCAAATGGTGTAATTTTTATAAAATGTCAGTTTAATTTTTCGAAATTTTAATCGTGGAGCAGCGTAATAAAGCTATCTTGTATTTATCAGTCATCCAGGCTATAAAAATAGCACTAAAAATAGTATCTGTTTTCGTTCTTTACTATCGAAACCAGATACATTTTCGTGGACCCCCACTTACGACTTGTGAACCCCCATTTTTTTGTCACGCCTACGTAGACCCCCGTCGAGTCTCCTGTGGACCCCTGGGGGTCCACCTGGACCACTTTGGGAACCCCTGCCTTAGTGCATTGCGGAAAAGAAGCGCGCATTAACTGCACGCCACGTATTAGTTAGGTACACGCCTCACGGGGTGTCTCAGGGGGGGGTGACACCCCGCGATAGGGTCGCCAAGGAATTTGTTCGACTTTAGTATTCTATTTTTAAACGACAAAAACAAAAGAGATGTAATAGTATCTGACGCAGTTCTATTTATTTTGACAGCTCAGTTTTTGTCTACCGTTATTTTTTGTAAATAATGTAAATTGTAAATATTGCTTGTGGGAGGACCTTGTGCAGGGTTCGTCCGGGTTGGTACCACCATCTTATCCATTAAACTACCGGCAAAAAGCAGTGTTCGCATTGTTGTGTTCCGGTTTGGGGATAAGACAGCCGGTGAAATGACTAGCATAGAGGCATTCCATCTTAGTCCTCAGGGTTGGCAGTGCATTTGCAGTCTTGTGAATGCGAATGTCTATGGATCACAGTTTCCACTTACCATCAGGTGGCCTGTGTGCTCGATTGCCTTCCTATGCCATAAAATAAATAAATAATAAAATTAATCTTTAATAACTTTATTTGCAAAAAGTTTTAAAATAATTCAAATGTTTTTAGAAAATATTCCAGGCAAGATCCAAAACAAACAAACACATTCTCGTATTTACTAGACGCCTCAAACAATATACCGATTACGACCAATAAAATATGATCTTCATACAAATAACTATCATGAGAGACACAAAGGCTAGCACCCAGCAGAAATCCAGTTCACCACGCTCCTTTACGTTTCTTTTTCTAAAATTTGAACTTTAATGCCTTGGCAATAAGTAGATAAGGTTGGTAAGGCAATTGTGGTGGAGGTTGCACGTTTGGCTCGGGCCCAGCTGAGATTTTGCTCCTAGAGACAAATCATTGGGAGAAAACAGATTTGTGCTATTGCACGCGACGCTGGCCCCTTTTGTTGGAAGCATTTAATAAGGCTGTTTATTTTGCACTTTAGCGGTCATGGCTATTGGGATTCTGTTATTGAATTGAAGTAAATAATATCAATATCAAGTAACAAGTTATTTTTATCGATTTCTATGCTTATGGTATTTCTAATTTTTCAATAAGTTTTTTTAAACTCGGCTGCGTTAACACGTTGATGGACAGTACTACAGTAGTATATATTATGCATCAGTACGTGCATAGACGTCTTACGTCGTACGGCGTCCTGTCACATCACAATAGGTACCCTTACCATTATACGCTGTGACACTACGTCTTTATGGCGGTTGATAATATGCACGTCGAGAGGCGTACTGTCATATCACTTTTTCGAAGGTCAACGACTACAGGCGTTCTGTCCGTCAACGCGTTAAGTAAGTAAAGGAAAAGCGAATGCGTGAATTGGTAATTTTCAAAAGTTTGCTTGGTACCAACAAATAATACCAGAAAAATAATATCAGAAGGTTCTTGAGTGGCGTCCACGGACCGGGAGACTAGGTGTAGGCCTCCAACAAGATGGAGTGACGACCTTATGAAGATCGCAGGAACGCGGAGGTTGCGAAAAGCACAAGACCGGTCTGAGTGGAGAGCCTAGGGTAGGCCTATGTCCAGCAGTGGACGTCTTTCGGGTGACATGATGATGATGATGATGATGAAGATGATGATGAACAAATCGCACCTTCAGAACAATAGTGACCTAATTCAAAATTTCAGCTTTTAAACTTCAAGGCATAATTTTTTTATCATAGAGACGTAATTCAAAATATAAAATTTCTATATTATTATAAGGTCACTATTGTTGTAAAGGTGCGAAATAATAATTATAAAGTTTTATACACACGGAACTAAAATGATATAAACGGTATAGTTTAACCGTTAAAAAAAAAACTTTCAGCTACTTCCGTCTGTAGGCGTCCTGTTTTTGCAAAATAAAGTTTAAACAAATAAATAGGTTCATAATCATACCTGGGATAACTCGGGGCAAGTTCTAGGGATTTGATATCGATAAAAAAGATGTCGATATAATATTTATATATTTAACGTGACGCGTGACATTGTATTTTTTTCTGGAGAAAACTGTAATAACATTTAGAGCAAAATAACGTTGACTCAAGTAGTTGTATGTCAGGATATTCACTAATCCACGAGTTAATATAATTATCGCGTGGGCGTGGATGTTTCTTGGGCGGCATGATTATTTTGGACTTTATAACAAACGTAGCGGAATATTACCTCGTATATTATTCTTACTCTAAGATATGAATGGCACTGACAGTAAATTGTCATTTTGATTGAAATTACATTCGCATACTTTTATTATCTGAAGAGGCTCGATATCAGATATGGCATCGAACCTCTTTACAGTAGTCGAGAATGTTCAATGTGCACATGTATTAATTTAATTATATCGACATCTTTTTTATCGATATCAAATCCCTAGAACTTGCCCCGAGTTATCCCAGGTATGTTCATAATAAGTCACAAAGGCTATAGCCGCGTTTCTATACAAAATTTGCCTTTCTGTCAAATGTTCTAGTAATTTTATTTTTAGATACTCCTTGTAGGCAAAGGTCTGTTCCCCAAAGAAGAGCCATGTACACTTGTCAGTTTTCGTAATATGGCGGTTTGTTTTTTTTCACTTTTTAATTTTTTTCTTGAATTCAGTCTTTGCGATTAATTTGATTTTTTGGTAAACTATACTACATAATAAAACCCATTACTACAAAAAATATTGCTTGAAACTTTAGTACAAATATATGTCAAAATAATGGAAACTATAAATTGTTTTTTTTTTTTTGGTGTTCTGGTGTAGCGGCACCTACAGTTTTTATTTCATAAATTGCCCATCTATAGACCTACTACATATATTAAATTCAAATTATTAGCTTTGGTACTTCATGCCAAAAACTAACTACAAATAAAATTATTCCTTACATGTTTCAATGTTTTTACAGGATTGCTTTAATTACTTGTATGAATGAAATCGTATACATCCTATTTTTGTATTTTGTCATTTTTGGAAGTTTGTATCGTTTTTGACATCCAAAACATTGAAACATATAAGGAATAATTTTATTTGTAGTTAGTTTTTGGCATGAAGTACCAAAGCTAATAATTTGAATTTAATATATGTAGTAGGTCTATAGATGGGCAATTTATGAAATAAAAACTGTAGGCGCCGCTACACCAGAACACCAAAAAAAAAAAAAAACAATTTATAGTTTCCATTATTTTGACATATATTTGTACTAAAGTTTCAAGCAATATTTTTTGTAGTGATGGGTTTTATTATGTAGTATAGTTTACCAAAAAATCAAATTAATCGCAAAGACTGAATTCAAGAAAAAAATTAAAAAGTGAAAAAAAACAAACCGCCATATTACGAAAACTGGCAAGTGTACATGGCTCTTCTTTGGGGAACAGACCTTTGCCTACAAGGAGTATCTAAAAATAAAATTACTGGAACATTTGACAGAAAGGCAAATTTTGTATAGAAACACGGCTATAGCCTTTGCCTAACGTAATTTTATATTCGTGTTCCACCTTCAAAACAAATGAACCCCAGGGCACAGATGGCGCCACCGCGCGGAGTTTCGAATCGATATTTAATAAGCCACTCTCATTGTTCCACGTTGACACACGGTCGAATATCATTAATCACCGAGTGCTGTTCGTTTTGTAATTTCACGTCATAGCCGACGTTTTTAAGTGTCAAAGTTATCAACGGTTTTCAGGATAAGGTTGCACCAGTGTTGGACCGGCACTAATAAACAAATTGTTTTTTTAATGGCAATCAGAAGGTATTCGAGCACACTGTGCCGGTATTTTAGGCGGTAAAAACGATATCGTAGTTAACCTGTCATGGTATTGTTATGACGTCAGTCACCATTAATGTCAAGTAAAAAGAGCTATCAAAACGGTGACGGTGCTTTTTACCGCGGTGAAAGCCGTAGATATAGATAGGCATTCTCAAAACGAAAATCTTAAGACTGCAATTCTAAGATTCCCACTAACATTAATAATCCTTGAGTCTCGAGTCGCTGGCATAGCTCAGCGTGTTAGTAAGCTGAAATGCAGGGCTCGAAGAACCGACGGCAGTTAGGGTAGAAGGGTTCTTGAAGAGACCACGATCTGGCAAGTGCAGCGTGAGACGACCGCCTGCACGAAAGACAAATGACCTTATAAAGGTGGTAGAAAGTCGGTGGACGCATGCCTCATGGGATCGTTCTGGCTGGAAATCAAAGAGAGAGGCATATGAAGGAGGGTCGACGCGCTGGACTAGTTGTTAGTGACCCTGCCTACGAAGCTAGCGTTCCTGAGTTCGAAAGCAGGTAAGCGCAGATATTTGTGTGATGAGCGCCAATATTTTTTCCTGAGTCATGGATGTTTTTTATGTATTTAAGGATATTTTTCTCTCATTGTAAAGTTCCTATAGTAAAAGCCAAAAAAATAGTTTGGGACTAGACCAATTTGGTGTGAGATTGTAGCCTGATATTTTTTTTATTTTTTTTATTAAGGTTCAGCACACTACCACGGGCTAAAATGTTGATGAAGGTTTCATTGGGAAAGCAGCTCGGCCAAAACAGAAGGTACCTTACCCTGCCTTATGTTTTTAAGAGCGCGCGCGGCGATTTTAGTTTGCCGATTAATACTGGTTAGAGATGGCTTTATGAGCTTCCGCGCAAAGAATGTGAGATGGAGGTAGAGCTAGATGTAGTTCGCGCGCGCTTTGATGTCAGCGTTAAATTCAATTAATTGCTGTTTACTTTAAAACCACAACAATTACTGAAAAAATGGTTTGCCAGGATTAAGAAGTTACATAAACTCAACGATTGAATCGAAAATCATAGTTAAAGATAAATAAATCATTATATAAATGCCCAAGCCACTGGAATCCTACATAAATTTGACGTTTTATTTTACTTTAATTTATTTGTTATATTACAAGTGGCTGAGGCCATGATTGATTTACTTTTCGCATTGTATTCCACAAAATATACTGTAAAAGCCCTTGAACCAATTAGAAGGGCTTGAATGAAACCTTGTTGTTCTCGTTAAGGCATTTTAGTATTTATATTTAAGTATTTAAACAACAATAAAACACTAAACGTACAATGGACGCTTATAAGCTTTTATTGTTTGATTTAAATCATGGTATTAAAATCTTACTACAGCTGTTAAGAAATTATTTTGGTTTTGTGTGCGCATATATTTTTAACACGCTGTATAATTTATCAGTGAATGTGATATTTTAACAAAATTTCATTTTAATTCCCCTGACACAATTAACGGTAATCTAATGAGAGAGGCACGTAGTATTTAAAGTCAAGTCGTTAATTGCTATTACTTCATAAACTGTCCCATTTTTCGAGTTAAAAGAACCCTTTGCCTTTACCCGGGATTCAAGCTATCTTCATACCCAACTTCACTAAAATCGATTGAGTTTTAACTGTGAAAGCGCAACAGAGTTATTATACAATGTTGGTTTTCCATACTACATGAAAAACAAACATGGGGTTCACTTAGTATGGAAAAACCAACTTTGTGTGATTACACAAAAAGTTGTCATGAAGTAAAAACTGGAATGTAGCTTTAAAAACATCTTAAGTTCATAATGATTCTAACAATGTAAGAAAAGACTGACAAAACATTGAAATAATACAAGACCTTAAGGGTTTTTCGTACGATGGACACAAGGAAAAATTACAAAAAATCCGATTAAAATGATCAATATCTCTGAAAGTACTAAAAATCGCTGAACATACATGGGGTGTTTTTGGTAGCCTTCAAGATGACCTATTTAAATTGTTTATTTGGACCACAAAAAACCCGACACCCTGTATATAGGTTTAGAACAGTTGGATGGAATAAAAAAATACAACACAGAAAAGAATATCGCTAACATTAACGGGAGTGCCTACCAGGCGAGCATGACGCGGTACAAAAAGCTATCAGAGCTAATTGTGTGGCAACGAAAAGAAAATTTTCGATGGAAAGCACAGATTGGCTGATAAGGGCCCCATTATCGTGGATCGAGTGTTCCCGAACTTGCATACCAACTTTGCTAACAGCCGTACCTTGTCGAGTGAGTTTGGAGAAAATGTAAAGTTTGAAAGTAATACTCATGATCAATGTTACAGTCGTTTTAATTTACGGAAACCGACAGGTGCCTATGCCAAATTGTAGGATTATGATGGCATGTTTAATATTACAGTGATGTTATGAATGCATTATGTAACGGTACTATAATAAATTATTTCTTAACAAAAATCTGCATTTTTGTCAGTATCTGATATTATCTGATATGGTAAATAACTGAGTAAGTAATGCATGAGCATAGTTTTTGCAACTGACAACACAGCAAACGTCAATTCACTTCGTTTTTAACTTTAACAAAAAGCATGCTTTAAAAATCTCGACTTTTGGTAATCAACTTTAAATCGTTATAAATCCTAAATGATCATTCAAAATGAAAAATGATTACAAAAACCTACAGGTGATTTTGAACCCCTAAAAATGATTTTGAATTACCTATTCAAAAATACCCCACATGTCATAATTTGTCGATTTATTTTCTTACAATATGGCGTCTTGTTGCCTCCATTTTGAATTTTGATTACTGTGATATCTTTAGTGACACTCACAAGATTTAAAAAATCTATTGAAATAAGAATCATGCCGTGTGGTTGCCGGCTTAGAATTGTGCCACTCCATGTCTTCCCGTGGAAGTCGTAAGAGGCGACTAAGGAAATGAAGGCTTGTAGTACTGTTAGGCGATGTACTTGCTACCTGTCACTAATATACACTGCAAATTGTGGTTACAGAGTTATCAACAAGTTTTAAGAGTTGTTGGTAATTCTGTATTTCTTCCTACCCCACTCGTACATGTGTATGTACGAGGGGCGTTCAATAAATTCTTGGTATTGGTATCTTGCAAACCTTTTTAGTAAACTTCTTAATACTGGCCGCTAAGAGTCATTCATCGACAGTAAAAAAAAGTAAATTTGAAGCCCACACGTTCTTTTGTTTTTCTGCTACTGCTGAACAAACGTGACCACCATGAGCGATTTTACAATGATAATTAAATTGGAGCATCGAGCCGTGATAAAATTCTTGACTAAACAGGGTAAAAATCAAAAGTGTATTAAAGAAGAAATGGATTTAGTTTACTGTGAGTCCGCTCCTTCATTATCTACTGTCCAAAAGTGGTCAAATGAATTTAAGCGTGGGAGGAAGAGCATAGAAGATGACCCTAGACCTGGTCGGCCTGTTGAAGCTACTTCACCAGAAAACATTCAAAAAGTGTATGTATGTAATAAGAATCATCAACACCGGTGCAAGCGTTCAGTTTCTAGAGCGCCACAAAGGAACAAACATACATATATAGACTGATAAACACATTACCCTCCTCCTTCGGCAATCGGGTAAAAAAGGAAAGACTGTTAACGTCATAATGTTTTTACTACATTTTAACGCCTGACCCTTAATGTTAATCTTAATGGTAATGCTTTATTGTGTTTGCCTTTTGCTATCTGTGGTTTCATTATAGTAGATCGAATGTTAACTTAAGTTAACTTTGCTAACAGCTGTACCATGCTGGAGGGTAAATTTGGAAATAATGTAAAGTTTGAAAGTAATATGATCAATGTTACAATTATTTTCATTAGACAAGGAATTTGACAGGTGTAAAAGCCAATTTGTAAAATAATAATGCCGTTTCAAAGTAACAGTGGTGTTATAAAAGCATTATGCGACGGTACTCTAAAACATTATTTTTTTCACAATTTTGTTACAAGTAATTTGTATAACAGGATGTTATATTAATGTTTTACGCGTGGCGGAATGACTAACGTAAAAACTTTCGGACAGACTTTCGTATTTTACAATATTAGTAGAAAGTAGGACGATGTACTTACAAAAGAAAAAAATAGCTTGTTTAAAACCTTTTTAGGGTGGCAAAAATTTAAATGATCTATTATCGAGCTGCTTACATTTATACGTAGCGGATTTGGCGAACTAAGTACAACTGCCACAGAATGTTTTTGTCGTATTTTTTTTCTGATGTTTTAATAGTTATTCTGCCATTTGGGGCAGATACAAATCCAACAAATCTAAGATATAAGAATAGGTCCAAACAGTCTTGAGTTATACCTATAAATGGTGTTTATAACCCGAGTTTGTTTTCTTTACCTCTTATATTATATTTTACAAAAAGCTTAATTTTTCATTCCATTTTAACCAAAAATTATTCAATATAATTTCGCGATAACCATTTCAGCAGCCAAATAAGGTTGTTCAGACAATAAACACATTTTCCCAGAACTCTGTTCCAAATACTTCAGAATATTTAAGCCTTTACAAGAGAGCGTAACAAATAAAATACGTTGTAATTTACATAAACAAGCTCAAAACTATGACGGTTAGCAACAAAAGGCTAGGCCCCAAATACTTGACCCAAATACTTAAACTTGTGGGAGGACCTTGTGCAGGGTCCGTCCGGGTTTATACCACCATCTTATCCATTAACCTACCGCCAAGCAGCAGTGTTCGCATTGTTGTGTTCCGGTTTGGGGATAAGACAGCCGGTGAAATGACTAGCATTGAGGTATTCCATCTTAGTCCTCAGGGTTGGCAGTGCATTTGCAGTCTTAGGATTGCGGTCTTGTGAATGCGAATGTCTATGGGTCACAGTTTCATTTACAATCAGATGGTCTGTGTGTTCGTTTGCCTTCTCTATAAAATAAGAAAATATATATAAAACTGTCTCTAATTGGTTTGAATGATGCTTACAATTCTGTTTTAGGAGCTATGTGCAAAATTGTAATTCACTACGTAATTATTAAGAAACCTTCATAATTTATCTCTCTTACACATTTACCGCTTTACTAAGAGATATTTCAGAGAAAATTAACTACTCGTTACAAAGGAACTACTTAATCATCATTAACAGACTCTGAGTGCAGCCGTTGACTAACTAAAAGTTCAATCAAAAATGTTCCTTGTTGTTTTTGTGTGCGCTAAATAAACTTATATTAATTTATCATTCATTTGTCACTTTTCATTTCATTTTCATTTACACATAATAATAATAATGTAACGTATTCCTTGTGGTTGCCGGGTTAGAATAGTGCCACTCCATGTCTTCCCGTGGATGTCGTTGAGCCGACTAAGGGAATAAAGGCTTGTAGTACTGTTAGGCGATGGGCTAGCAACTTGTCACTAAAACGCTGGTAAACATCTTAGCCTATTTGTGCAAAATGTGGTTTCAAAATTATCAACAAGTTTTTAAAGTTATAGGTAATTCTGTAGCTCTGCCTTCCCTACTCTGGCATTACAGCCGTGAAGGTATACATGTAAGTGTGTATAATAATGTATAAATTTACGTAGCCAAGACATTATTTCTTGCAAAACGAAAATTTTAATTTCACCCAGAATTTTCTTCAGTGCAGTAATAAAACCCAAGACGTGACATGACAACCATTGTCCAGAAGAACTTTGTTGCGTTTCCTCCGTTTTTCTTCGCTGTAAGTTAGATTTTACTGCTCAGTTTCTTCGAGTTCATTTTAAAAGTTATAAATTTGTGTTGTTGATACATAAATACCTACCTGATATAGTATATTTTGATACAATTTTAGTAAATAAAAAAAAAAAAAAAAAAAAAAAAAAAGTGCGGAAAGTATGTCATTTTGGAAAGCGAGGGACAACACTCGGGACGAGTGAAAATGACAGTTCCACAAGTTTCACGACGTTTTAAGTACATTCATCTGTGTATGTGTGTATGTGGGTATCTGTTTATCTGTCCTCTTCCCCAAATTATTAAAACCATAATTTCGGTTTCGTCAAATACTAGGAGTGCGTAAACTTAAGAAGTACTTACCTAACCTACAGACATCCGCGCTGTGTCGGCCTATACGCTAGAGGTTAGAAGCTAGTTATATAAAAGTGTTTGCATGTAACTTCGTTTGCATAGATTTCGATTATTGTTTATTTCCTCGGAGCGTTTTGAATTTTTCAGTCTTTGTGATAAACCAAAATTTAAGCTGTTAAAAAAAAACCTTTTATTTAAAATTATGACATTTTAACTGGGGCTCATAAAGGCCGATTTTACTGTCAACATTATAAGCAACTATCATAACTAAAATAATACGATTGCAATATGTAAAAAGTAAATATAAAATATCACCTACATTCGTCTCAGTAAAAAAAAAACAATAAAACATTTCATTTTTATAGTTTTGAAATTTTAACTTTGGCTCATGAAGGCCGATTTTACCGTCAACGTTAAAAGCAGCTATCATAACTAATTTATACGATATCAATATGTAAAAAGGAATAAAATATCACCTAGCTTCCTCTCAGCAATTCGCTCTTGAAAACACACAATTTCATACCCAACTGCTACTAAAAGTATCAAAGAATTGTCCAAGCACTCGTGTAAATCCCGCTTTTACCCAGCATATGGCTGGAGGCACGTCCATCGGACTAACGCAATCGCGTAAAAGCCTTTTCTGCGACTGGTAAGGCTATTTGTGAACACACCTTCTTTGAGATCTATCCACGGTTTATAGTGTGATCCACTCCTTATAGTGGGTGAGGTGAGGCACTGTTGATAAAAATATCACAGGGTGTTCTAAAAATGTAGTAGTTTACTTAGAGCTGTCTAAGAAAAAAACTGTAAATATTTGAACGAGGCATTTTGGTTTCACGTTTTAAACAAACAAAGCCAGAATGTGAAACGTCTGTATTTTCAGGTGCTTACGACCTGGTGTAGAATTGGGATCAATAGATAGATTCTGAATAAGTTTGCTCCAACGTTCACTTTACTCTGACTCTTTGGTCTCGACTTGCTGAGGAAAAAAAACAACTACATTAATTAAATAAATGAAGTGACAAGTACCTATGATATAAAATTGTCAATTCCCAGGTAATAGCGATAAACCACTTCTACGCAGACGAAGTCGCAGGCAACGGCTAGGTTATTGGTTCGAGTAAGTAAACAAAAAACAGCTTTCTCACAAATGTTTTTATTTTCGTGAAGAAATACTACTTCTAGTAAAACTTACAGTTTCACAATAACTTTAATGTCCAATGTGTTTGAGCTTAATAGCAATTAAGACCGTCAAATTGTAGGTTTCTCCAAAAATATAGGCGCCCTAAATCATAACACAAACATTTTTATTGTAACACACTGGCTCTGAAGATCGTAATCGCGTAATTTATACTGACTTTTACAAGTTAACGACATCGTAAATAACACTATTTAGGGGTGTTACTGGGTGGGGGGTTGCCGAAAGCCACATTATCCGTCAACTTTAAAAAATATTTCAAGCGTTTGCCAAAAATTGTGCTGCCAAATGGGCAAGTAAACGATTTAGTTAATAATAATAAGTAAAGTAATTCAGTGAAAATCCATTGTTTAAACGACTTCAAAAGATTTTTTTTACGTGTGCTTCTCGATTTCTCCACCTATAGTCAACCGATTTTTATTATTTTGTTAGTACCCATGACAATTTGGAATAAGCGATGTTTTAGGTTATTTTTCTAGGCGTGGTTCTATTCCAATTACGTCAAGATCTGGTCATGGTTTCCATGAAAAGGAACTTTTTAATTATTTTGGGTGGGTTACGGTGTGGGTGTGGGTACCTATACATAGTTGACGATAATTTTGCATACTTTTTTTATTTGATTTATAAAAATACTTGTTATGTGTTTATTAATCTAAAAAACTAAACAACGTCGTTAGCCGTAATTGCTTGGATTATAATTGATTGGTTTGGTATCAATTAACGTCATAAAAACAAAAAATAACCAACCTCTTTGGCATATCCCTAAAAAAGTCTATTAAAAATCACCCTATAAATGCAAAATTATTATGTTTACTATTTTTCATTTTCTAACGATTTCTGAGGTCCTAACACAAATTGTCAAACCCTTATTTATGAAATATTTTTATGATATTGATTGTACTATAGTATCTCTTTCTGTCAAGTTAATAAGAACTAGATACAAGTACCACATCGGCAACAATATGATAGTAAGATTACGCTATAGAAGCAATATGGACAAAACAAAACGAAAAACATTATCAATTTCATAAAAAATACTACCACAAAATAACTTATAGGTACCTACTTCAATATACAGGGTGTAGTTTTAAAACACCAGCGGAATACGTTACGATATCGAACGGCTTCGTCTCTAGCGTGAGAACCCGACATAAAGTTGCACCCCCGTTTTAATTTTCACGTGACGCTCACATATGATAACGGGTATTATTACAATGTTCCCATGGATATTGTTATCGTTGTTCAACTGTTCGCTGGTCGCTGGAGCGTTATTAAAACAAACACACTTTGAATTTTAGCTAATGGATAACATTTTGTTAATTTAAGGTATTTGGTTTTGTATTTATACCTATGTAAGTGATTAAAAAAATATTTTTCATCTCACTAGCTCAGAAAGCCCTTTTTGTTTGTTTGATATCTATTGAGAAAATCGCTTTTTATCCACAAGTGAGGGAAGAGTTTTGACATTTGAAGGCAGCTTAAGTGATATTTGACAGCTAACCAAACGTAAAACCTTACAAGTGTTGAATTTTTAACATCACTATTAATGAATTGCATCGAGTAAAAAACACTAAATACAGTGTCTTACTACTTTATTTTAATTCATAAATATCAGCATTCAAAATTAACCTTCATTCTTGTTTTAAAAACGGATAAAATGTTCTGACAGTCCAAATAAGTCGATGTGCAAACAAAACGCACCCGAAATAATAAAAAAAATACTTACGTCAAAACTTTTCTATTAAGCCGTCAACGTTAAAATATTCGCATGTTTTTCTAGTTTGTTTTGTTATTAAAAATGAGTGATTCGAGTGATAAAGACGTATTAACACCCGTGGAATTACAGGAAACCGTGCAAAATGCGGAATTGAGCTTACAGTACAAACCATTTTCTTAGTTTCCTCGCTTTAGTCAACGTTAAATATTTGCATGTTTTTCTAGTTTGTTTTGTTATTATAAATTAGTGATTCGAGTGATAAAGACGTATTAACACCTGTGGAATTACAGAAAACCGAGCAAAATGCGGAACTGAGCTTACAGTACAAACCCTTTTCTTAGTTTCCTCGCTGTAGTGAGGTGAAAAGTTTTGTGTTATACACGGGTGAAAAGTTATTTTACGTCTCGTGTCTTGAAACACTTGCTACGCTCAGGATTCTATTTTTGAACCACTCGCAACGCTCGTGGTCAATCATAGAATCCTTTCGCTAGCTCGTGTTTCAAATGAACACTCGCAGGTAAAATACAACTTTCCCCACTTGTATAACAAATAACTATTTTTGTATTACCACAAGATTAAATGCATATCAATGTCAGTAAATACTCCTTAAACTTATTACAATTTGTTCAATAAAATTCTTGTAGGTAGTGTTACTTTGTATTAACCTTGCGCCCTAGCCAAGATACATAACGCTAACTAGCGTTTCTATTCGTTTCATTTTTAAACCAATCGCATCACCGGTAGATGACGTAATACGAAGAGTCACGTGATCTATCAGAGACGCATTTGGTTTAAAAACGAAATTAATAAAAACGCTAGTTCGTGTAATGCATCTTGCCGTTAGTCGTCTAGCGTTTAGTCAAATATACTTCCCAGTTATGATTATAAACTTATTATAACTTTAACCCAACGTTATTAATAGTTAAATAGATTTTCTGCCCACACGGCTCTTTTACATTAACAAAACATCAAACATGGTATCAATGTCGGATGTTCCTGACTTTGTGGCTGACAGTTCTAAGATGAAGTTATTGATGAAGGTTTGACTTGAATACACCCTGTATTTTCACTGACCGCATGTTGTTATTTTTTACGAAATTATTAGGATATTTGTAATAATGTTGTTTAATTTGTATTTATAGATTTAACTACACTAAAAATAAAAATATTAGTTGTACATTGTACTTTTGCTGAGTAAAAAATAAAAGTAAAAAATGATTAGCAATAAAAACTAAGCAGTAAATCAAATAAAAATGAGTTTTAATGGGTAATATAAATAAACATGGAGTAGTAAAACGGCCAAATAGGCAGCTACGTGTGGGCAGTTAACAAATCGGATTTGGTAGGTAAGAAATCTAATTATAAGCAGTTCTAAACACATACCGTACCATTTATTGTAAGTTTTAAAACAAAAACGATTACTGTGTAGGTGGGAATATTTCCCCCCATTAAATTTAAATCTTTACAAAAAAATAGAGCCCATTATAATTTACATCCTGTAAAAAATTCATGCGTCTACTTTACCCAGCATTGTCCAGCAAAAACACTAAATAATCACGTTTATTGTGCTTAAAATGTAATTGTTCCACCAATTACAAGTGAGCACAATATACTTTAACAGTAATATTGTATTACAAATATTTGCCAAACATTTGCTATGGAACGGAAAAGTGAATCAAAAGGAGTAAAGTACACATGAAGGGTCCACGGAAAGAACTTGTCTAGTCACATTAGTAACTTTTTGAGATATCGCGATTTGAAAGTTAGGAACCTTGTCATTTTGTACGTAATTTTCCTTTTAGTTTTTTAAGAGTGAAAAGATACAAGTAATATGAATATTTATATCTAAATCTGAATAGTAGGTAATAGTTCATTTCGTCCTCTACATTTTGAGATTCAAAACTTATTTTAAAAAAAAGTGACTAGACGTCATATTCTTTCCGTGGACCCTTCACATCAAAAAAACCCTAAGACCTTTTGTCAACAGAAATTATTTTACGCTTGAAAGCAAACCGTCTTGAAATATATCCAACGAGTCTGCTTGTGAGCCGGTTGTACGGTCAGCGTCAAAAGAAACTGATCACTTAAATACCTTGTCGCTTTACTGTCACATAAGCAATGTCAAACAAGATTGTCTAATGTGTTAATGCGATAAAGTACAAAAGTAGCTTGAAGTGACCAGTTACTTTTGACGCTGACTGGTACAGGCGATCACTTGGAATAACAGACGCATGCAGTTCTTGCGAAGCGAAGGCGATATTCTGTACAATTCTTTAATGTTGCTCTTTTTAGTTTTAGCGGCAATATAAAGAAAACGAGACATTTATTCGCAACAATACGAAATTACGTAGGTACAAAGTGAACAAGACTTTTACTTGTGGGAGGACCTTGTGCAGGGTCCGTCCGGGTTGGTACTAGGGAATGTAAATAACCGGCTATAACCGGTTTTAACCGGTTATTTTCCTACAAAATCGGTTAATAACCGGTTAAATTGCATTCCCTAGTTGGATCCACCATCTTATCCATTAACCGCCAAACAGCAGTGTTTGCATTGTTGTGTTCCGGTTTGGGGTTAAGACAGCCGGTGAAATGACTAGCATAGAAGCATTCCATCTTAGTCCTCAGGGTTGGCAGTGCATTTGCAGTCTTGAGAATGCTAATGTCTATGGGTCACAGTTTCCACTTACCATCAGGTGGCGTGTGTGCTCGTTTGCCTTCCTATCCCATAAAATGAATAAATAAATAAATATATATCCAACGAGTCTGATTGTGAGCCGGTTGTACAGGCGATCACTTGGAATAACAGACGCATGCAGTTCTTGCGAAGCGAAGGCGATATTCTGTACAATTCTTTAATGTTGCTCTTTATAGTTGTAGCGGCAATATAAAGATAATGAGACGTTTATTCGCAACATAGGTACAAAGTGAACAAGACTTTTACTTGTGGGAGGACCTTGTGCAGGCTCCATCCGGGTTGGTACTAGGGTTTTTTTTTTTTTTTTTTTTTATATCATAGGAAGGCAAACGAGCACACAGGCCACCTGATGGTAAGTGGAAACTGTGACCCATAGACATTCGCATTCACAAGACTGCAATGCAATCCTAAGACTGCAAATGCGTTGCCAACCCTGAGGACTAAGATGGAATGCCTCTATGCTAGTCATTTCACCGGCTGTCTTATCCCCAAACCGGAACACAACAATGCGAACACTGCTGCTTGGCGGTAGGTTAATGGATAAGATGGCGGTACCAACCCGGACGGACCCTGCACAAGGTCCTCCCACCTCCAAAAAGGGAATGCAAATAACCGGTTATAACCGGTTTTAATCGGTTTTTTTTCATACAAAATAGGTTGATAACCGGTTAAATTGCATTCCCTAGTTGGATCCACCATCTTATCCATTAACCTGCGGTCAAGCAGCAGTGTTTGCATTGTAGTCACAGATAAATTGTCACAAACGGTCCCACCAACTCAACATTCACTAGCCGTAAAGCCAGCACTTTTAATTAATTTATTTGTTAACTGTTTTACTTATTACGGTTAATGAGATACAGGTCTCTGACAGACATATGAATGGACAGAGTAGGCCTGGTAATACATCGGTGACACTGAAAAAGAGGAGTATAATTAACCAAAAAATCATGAACATTCACTACTTTGCACTATACTAACCCAGCCAAACAGCAGTGTTCGCATTGTTGTGTTCTGGTTTGGGGATAAGACTGCCGGTGAAATGACTAGCATAGAGGTATCCCATCTTAGTCCTCAGGGTTGGCAGTGCATTTGCAGTCTTGAGAATGCGAATGGCTTGTGCACCGTTTGCCTTCTCTAAGAAGTAAAAAATATATTTAAGTATACCATTCGTAACAAAACGAGGGACTTTTAAGAAAACGGGGATTTTTTTAGGTCTTGTTCTTTATTTTTCACCTGTTAACTATATTATTATTTTTAACCGTTTTAGAGATAAAGCTTGTTAAACATTAGTACAAAATCTGCACATTTAGCAACCGTAGCAAGAAGATCCAATGACGTTATTAAAGGTACACCGTCATACACGAGCACGAGCGCCAGTTGCATAATACGACACGATGGTACTTTTAAGCATCGCATATAAAGTGAAGTTGATGGTATGTGTCAATTTAATATTTATTTTTTTAGTATTTTAATCATTTTGTTTTACTTTTAAGTCCAGCTTTACAATTATAATAAATCAATTGTAAATCACTTAGATAACACTATCCTGTCAGCTCAGTCTCTCGTTTTGTTCCAACCTATATGAGCCTAACGATGCCGAAAACAGTTAGAGCTTGCGGCCACGTTTTAATGTTTTGACGTTAAATAAATTAATTAATATCAGGCGACTATATCACACCAATTGAAAACGATACCTACATATATAGAGAAACACTTATAATTTTATAAAGAAAAGCATATACTTACTTTAATACATAGAAACAAATATCTGCTCTTACCCACGACCGCTAGCTTCGTAGGCAGGATCACTACCGATCAGGCCAGCGCGTCACCGAAATGAAATAGCATTGTAATAATTATAAATTTATAAAATATTATGTTTTATCAATCACTTTTTTGTTTAAGAGTATAGTATTTCTTTTAGTGTAGGGTCCCGGAACCTAAACTCTGCAATGAAAAGTATGTTTATAAATATATCAACGTCTCCTTTGCTCCTCCTCCCAACTTTATCATTCCTAAGCGTAGACATAAACCAACTGGTTTTATCTCAAAACAGCACGTTTCGATTCGTCACCGCGAAATTAAAACCATTTGACTAGACGTTCGTGCGTGCAAAATTAGTCGGGGTTGTATTTTTAAAATATTCGATACGAATAAAGAAAAGGGCTTCGAAAGAAGGGCCTTCTAAGTCAAACTTAGAATGTTTTTTTTAAAATAAAAATGTAGGTATCTTGACGTAATCGTTTTTTTGACGGTGACAGTTAAAAGAGACATCATTGGTACGTTGAAACTTAAAAGAAGCCAATAAACATGATTTGTATCTTTTCGCAGTTATTAATGCAACTTCTAGGTTCTAAAATGTAAAACTAGTCCTTAGTTCGATAACATGACATTTTTGCTTGCAAGCTTTTAGTTAACTTGCAAGATAAGTATGTATGTTTAGTGTCAAATCTTGCAAGTTAAATTTGACCCACTTCCCGTCAACGGAATGGGCTGAAATTTGGACCACATTATGTAAACCAAATGCCATTGCAATATTACGGTATCTAAGAGCTGATCTGATGATGGAGTAGAAGGTGGCGACAGGATCTCCGCTATTCTTACCGTAAACGCGCCGTGTTAGGACTCAATAGTTTGGTCTTGATAAGCAGATAAATATTTTAAAAAAAAAAGTGCAACAAAAGTTTGTCCAAAAAATTAGTTATTTGTCAGAATCTTATTATATTGAAAAAAATATACAGGGCAAATATAACAGCCCTTATGCAGTTGAGCAGTGGATATTTTCCAGGGCTGATGATGACGATGATGAAGATAATCAAAAGAGAGAGAAAGAGCCACTCATTCGGTATCCGTTTATTTGACTAAAAGGACGTTTGGTATTTTTAATTACTTATATTTCGCAAATGATTTATTTGCGCTTAAACCACTACTTCAAATAAGTGACATTGGATTATTTAAAAGTTTTAGCTTATGATAGACTTCTTATGCTTGTGACTACTAAAACAATACAAGAAAATAATTATTATGTTAAACGATACGATTCCAAAATAATACAAATCGGAAAAACACCTCTATCATAGTAAGTAATATAACGTCGTTGCACATTGATAAGGCTCCAAACGGGGCCAATCCTTCAAACTTAGCCTAGAGCTAGAAACACAAATTGAATTAAAATTAATTTCTCCTAACATCGTCCGAGTTGTGGCTGATAAGTTTCATGGAATCCTATCCTGAAGTTACAATATAACTCAAATCCTAAATCAAATGGCATTGAGCATTCTAACAGTTGACTGCGTTATCCATGGCGTGATTTCACTAACTAATTTATCTACATTTGCGGCTACAAACAGCATTAGACTCGGTTGTTTCAAAATAGTCTTCAGGTCGAAATTACTTAGTACAGGGAGAATGACACTACAAAATAATTTGACTCAAGTAGCACATTCTACTTAATATGCTCTTGCGTCTTGATTGTCAAGTCTTAAGATCTCGTATGTATGTTTAATTAAATGGATTTAACTATTTTACTCCTCTCGAGCTAAGAATTCAGATTTCATGCCAGTGTTCTGTTTCTCATCGTTAAGTTTACAGCACGTATTATGGAGTTAAGAGTCAGTTTTTATGGCAATAACAAAGTCAACGTTTTTATTTCTTTTATTGTTAAAGTATACTTAAATATACTGCTCGGATATCTTTTTTTACTAAGTAATATGAAACTGCTTACTCATATTTATTTTACTTACCCAACTTAAAGACATCTTAGAAACAATTGTTTCTTTTTCAAACTTGTTAATAAAAAAACGATACTAAAGAATGAGTTAATCGTCATTTACTGACTTTGACTTTAGTTGTTCTAAAATTAATTCTTAACAAAATTGTAAATGTATTTTCCCGCGTATTTTTTCGTTAAAATACTTGAAAATATTTGGTTAATTGGTTAGTTGGATTCGAGAGTAGGTGGTTTTTATTTGGAAAAATTAGGGCAAAGACTTCACAGTCAAACTCAGATCAATAAACCAAAACATGCAAACCAGTTTTCACATTGAAATACTGATACTTTTAAAGCTTTTGGCAAATAATCAAGTTTTTTGTTTACTATTTCACTTACCTAATTCCCAAAAAGTGTTAAAAGATTCACAGCGAAAGATTCTTCAACAAAAACAATATAACCACTACCGTAAAGTATCCGACAAAATATTCAATTCTGCTGTCAGAATAGCCAAGGATACATTCAAAGCATCAACAACATATTTCAAGACACGTCGTAAACACAAACTTACATAATACGCCGCAGAACACTGTTCTCTACTGTCCTGGAGCCAACATAAATAGTGAATTATGTTCCTTTCGCAGATAAAAGCAACGAAAAGAATGGACCGAACTCAGACAAAAGTAGCATATCCTAAAATATTCCTTTCCGCAAATTTTGGCAAAACGCAAACGCTTCTAAAAGAATGCATTAGCTTTATTCGGACGTTGCATTAGACGGCGAAAATATAGCACAATTGTATTATAAGAGTTTTTGACGAAGAAAATGTACAGCCCTTTGTGTTTTCTCAGAATATAATGTACTCTGCTCCACATAATGTCAGACTTTATATTTATCTGCTTGGCCCCTTTTGTTTGCTAGGATATGAAAGGAGTTCTGCTAGTAGGGTCGACTGTGGTTTGTGTGTCGTCTAATGCTTGATAATAAAACAAGGCTTTAGCAAATAAATGTCTGTGGAGGTCCCCATGTAATAATGGGTGACAGTTCCGGGCCCAGTATTCCCGTTTTCTACATACAATGCATTCGATGATTAGTTCTGGGCTTTGAAAGTACAAAGCGTTAACAGAATTCCAGTATTTTCCTGGGAAATTTAATACTTTTGTCATCTTCGTTAATTTGTATCTTTCTATTCATTTAGTAAGAGAGCTGAATTAGTTAGTTTAGGCTCTAAAATAGTGGTGTTAAGACTTTCAGCTTTAGAGAACATGATTTTAAAATCTTATGCTGCAAATAAAGTAATAATTTCTGTTAGCTACTTTAAGTGACATTGATATTCCAATTCACATTAATTTAATTTGGATAGATAAATATTATAGCAAAGTCAAATTTCGGACTTTATCAAAATACTATATTAAGTACTATAGCGTATTGAATGAACGATATAGCAGCGCATAGAATACGAACAAACATACATTATTTTATATATACTTAAAAGAAGATTTTTATTTGACTTGTGTTTGTTTATACCGATGACTTTGTTTACATCGCTGGCTTTGCCCGAGTTAGTCAATTGAAAGGTGATGATAGACGTTGATACTTTTGATGACAGCGTCGAACGCGGAAAATTATAGTTCGAGAACTTACTTTCTTTATAAGAGAGTGGTCATGATGTTACAGAAATATCCAGTTAGTATTAATGTATGATCAGATAATTTTGTTGTATGTTTAAGTAAGGTTATTGGAAGAGAGCGTCGGTGGCCTAGTGGCTTAGGGGTTCGACTCGTGATCGTAAGGTACCGAGTTCGAACCCCATTAGTCACAATATATCAATGAGTTTTTCTAACTTAAGTGCATTACCCGATGGTAAGACCATGTGAAGAAAAACATCGTGAGGAACCCTGCACATTCGAACAGCTGATTGTGTAAGAGAGTAATTTCACAAAAGATCCTAAATGGTCGAGGTGTATCCAAAAGGGCCCATCTGTAAGATAAGATAAGATAAGGTTATTGGCAGATTATGTAGAAAAATTACCGTATTTTTAAAAGACTTAAAAAAGGAGGATGTTCTCAGTTCGCCCGTTTTTTTTTTCATCTCATTGAAAATTAATTTGAAGCTGTCACTTTTTTGTGCCTTTACCAAATTAAGTAGTTATGATTTAAATCAGCAAATTAGATATGATCAGGAGAATTCGATCACCTTTACCTAACCACCGTGCTCACAAATATATTAAATTACGGTTTATCTTACACATAATCTGATGGCACCAAAGAAATATATAAACTGGCTTCTGTAGGTTTAAGTAGAATATAAGATACTTAACTGTATTAAAAATAGAGAGGCTTGGTCACTAATAGTGGCCAAGCTCTTTAGATAAAGATTTTAAAAATAAATATAATTAACTTACTTGTTTTTTAAACATAATTATCTTACTCTAAACGCGGCTTTATGTAGTATGCAAAGTATTACCATTTCCTTATTAATTAAAAGAGTTATCGGAAATCGTCATACGATATTCTAAAACAGAGTGACAAAATTATACTGTCAGGTGAAAGTGCGAGTGAAATAGAGATAGCCAACCGAAGACTTTTAAGATGCCGCAAAACTATGGGTGCGTCTCACGAGATATAACAACAAAATCTATATTATTATTTTTTTTTTTTTTTTTTTTATATCATAGGAAGGCTATAATAACAAAATCAATACTTTCATAAGGAATAACGGTCAATTAACATAACGTCGGTGCTACTTCAAAACCGCGTAACTAACAAATTTATGATAGAGCAAAATAAACCTTACGGTGTTATTAAGAAGGTTCATTTTGCTCCTTATTTAAAATGTTACTTACGTGGTTTTGCAGTTTCACCGACGATAATATTCATTTTATATAATGTTTTTGTCTATAATACTCACATTGTCTAATTTCAGTTCGTATAACATACATGACATATAACGATCATAATACATAATATCTTTTAGTATAAGGTTCTTATATCTCGTATTACTTACCCCAAAACTATAACCTCATAAGGCCCAGTGTGCAATAGGATGTACATAATCAAGACAATTTACTTTGAACTCTGTTGCAATAAGAATAAGGTTTTATTTCCTATGTTCATTAACCAAAAATGGCATTTTCGAACAATCCCAATTGAACTTTATTCCCTTGATTGTAGATTCAAAGTCCCAGTTACAAAAAACTCCCGTTTTGCAGTATGGTGGCTTTACGAGGATATATAAGCTCCACCGCAAATTAAAGGAACAATGTGGAAAAGGCTTTACGTAAAATAACGCCCATGTCCAAAGTTTGGCCGGGGACGAAAATACATCAATAACAGATAAGTAATGTCGCTCAGGTGACAGTACTGCTGACCGGTTGGAAATGTTTCATGCCAATATTTTTACAAAAACTGTTTTCCGGTGTGGGAAAGAGACAACCGGTGAAATTACTAGCATTCCATTCCATCTTAGTCCTCCGGGGTGACAACGCAATTAATTGCGGTCTTAGGATCGTATCAATAAACTCGTCTTGGATGAGATGCTAGTCACAAGACACGTCAAGCCATAGAAAGTTGTAATTTTTACGGCCCTGAGGACCATATTAATAAACTGATCTCGACTGTAATCCTTGTCTCAAGACGCGTCAAAAATTACAGTTTTCTATGGCTTGACGTTTATAAGTACTATGTTGTTTGTGACGGGCATCTCAGCCAAGATGAGTTTATTAATACGGGCCTTAGGATCGCAGTCTTAAGATTGAAGTCTTGACATTGCAAATGTTTATGGATTACAGATTCTACTTACCATCAGGCGGCCTTTATGCTCGTTGGCCAACTCAATGACGTAATAAACATGTATTTTTGACTATAGAAACAAACGGAGTGAGAATATTAAATAATATTTTGTTACTACACTATTGCCATGCCAGACCACACAGAAAAGTAATTCCTGAAATTGTGAGAGTTTCTTATGACAAATCATCGGAAATTACTAAGATTATTCTAAAATTTTGTACATAAAGAAAACATTATCAATGCTCTGAAATGTTTCCGATAGTATTTCTTAGTCATTCTTTGAGAAGATTTTTTAACTTCTGAGAATGTTTTGCAACTTGTACATCGCTAGCTTGCCAAAGAAGCCAGCAAGCCCGATCTATTCATTTATTTCTCTATAATACGTATTTAAACAGTATTTTTGTACCCATAGTAACGACGCTAGAATTTAGTTTTAGTAGACTTGTATGAGATTGTCTCATGCAGGTATATTATTATTGTTATAATTCAACATAACTAACAGACAGACACGTAGGTAGTGATTTTAATAAAAAAATATAAACCAATCTAATGCCAAACTTTTCTTGTGAATTTATACTGTGCCCCCTATTTGAATGCTTAAACTTTAGAAAATTGAAACATAGAATACTTAATTGATAACTATTCCTACTGAATGTTTCTTATCAAATCCAAAAGAAATTAACTCAGAAAACTGAGCTGTAATACAGTACGAGTTACAAAAGTCACAGAACACCGAAACAAAACAAATAATAAATATTTTCATAATACGTAAACAAACTCGTATATTATTACATATCTCTTAAACGTTCAAGCCTTATTCGCAGACTTAGTCAAAGCAATAACCAAGTAACTCTCAATTTATAATATTTCTCTAAAGATGACACAAACAAAACTTCAGCCTTTGCCGGTGCAGTTGGAAACACACGGATGTATTTAGACGTCATCTTATATCTTTCTTTAATACTAACAGTAAAAAAAAATGTTCACTTGTTATAAGAACAAGAGTTATTTCTACATAGCAATATTTCTCATCAAATCCAAAAGAAAATAACTCAGAAAACTGGTATACTATTCTTAATTACAGTAAGATTTACAAAAGTCAAAGAATACCGAAACAAAATAAATAATTCATAATTTAAATGTGACGTATCTCGTTCAAACCTTATTCGCAGACTTAGTCACAGCAATATTCAAGTAACTCTTTACTTAAAATATTTATCTGAAGATGACACAAACAAAACTTCAGTCTTTGCCGGTGCAGTTGGAACGGTTAAATTAAAACATCATCTTATTTACTTATTTTGAGGACGTTCATGCTTAGCTTTAGTTTCCCGCTTCGTTTCCTTATTTTTCCTTAATGGGATACATTTCGAAAAGTTCCTTCTTAGTGCCCCTAAAATATCCAATAAATTTTAAGTCCAGCGGTTTTGGCCGTGAGTCGATCCATCAGCCGGTCAGTTTGTTCCTTTATATTTATAGATAGATTACTTGGAGAAAAATTCGTTTGTATGTTTTGTTTACCTTAACGGAATTGCAAATAAAAAAAGCAGTTATGAATAGAAATTCTTGCAATTTATTAGTTGTAAAAATGTATTTAAAACTGGTAAAAAAACCTTTGAAATAAATGCGAACCTGCTGAGTTGGCAACTCTTAAACCACTATTTTTTTTCATCAAACAACACTTGCTAAATTAACTATGAATAAAAAAAATCTGCGTCCAAATTGCTCCATCCATTTAGGAGTTATGATACCACAGACAGATACACGTTAAACTAGTAAAACTTGATTACGTCTAGTTTAAATTATTTTCGTAAATGTATTTACAACTGCATTATAAGACCACTTCTTAAAATATTTTTCATTCGACGTTAAATTACTAACGATTTATTCAAAACTACTGAAATAATTCTGTCCGAAATTAAAACGCTGATGTATTATTTAGACTAGTGCATCATTTATTATCATTATATTTACATAAAGGTTTATCCAAGATAAATATTTATAAGCTTAAACGTTAGCGTCTGGGATGCAATTCCGAATGTTTCTAGCATAAAACCTGCAACTTGAGCCGAAGTCTATATCGCCACAAACAGATGCAAGTTTAATGTCTTCCACCTTGCCTTTCTTGGCGACACATATTGAATCAAGTATATATGTATGTAAACTCTTTATTGCATAAAAATATAAATATTACAATATTAATATTAAACTAATGTACAACGGCGAACTTATCCTAAAATGGGATCTCTTCCAGGTAACCCTGAAGTAGATGAGTAGGTAAGGACAACGCATGGGGTTGGACACATACAAGTTTGCACAAAAAATAACAAAAACAGATGATAATACTTATAAATAAATAAATATTAAATAAATAAACCATAGTCAAACTAATATAAACCCACATATAAAATCATTAATCATTTTAGCATACTTGTGTGGTTATTGGTTTTAAAAACTCGTAAGTATGATATGTATATTATTTAGTGTTATTTACTTTCTACATGTCTGCTTGGAAAATGACAACTTTTTTCTATTAATCGATAAAAGTTCATAGTTTATTTCATGTGGTGCTGCTCCTTGTGTGGAAGTTATAGTTAAGATAGTTACGATATCTAAGTTCCTAACAGAGATCTCTCAATTCTCCTCTTAGGGTAACCGTAACCCTCTCACTGATTCTTCTAAAGTTTGAATTTAAAACTTGTATCTGCTCCGACTACTATTTTATGACGATTGGGTCAACAGTAGACACACATTGTTAATTGGTAGTAATTTACAGAAGCCAGTTCCTTATTATTAAATAGAAAAGAATAGTACCTACTTTAAAATTATTACAATTAAATTATTATAAGGGCAGAAAGTCATAGAAGCTTTTGTGAATCTTTTAAATTATGCTCTGAATGTTATATTAGACACGTCGGTAACCGGCAGCGGACTACGATACAGAAACTATCGTCCAATAAACATACAATTGCGGACCTTGTGCAGGGACCTTCCGGATCGCTACCAGCATCTTATCCATTAACCTACCGCCACACAGCAGTGTTTGCATTGTTGTGTTCCGGTCTGGGGATAAGACAGCCGGTGAAATGACTAGCATAGCGGCATTCCATCTTAGTCCTCAGGGTTGGCAGTGCATTTGCAGTCTTGTGAATGCGAATGTCTATGGGTCACAGTTTCCACTTACCATCAGGTGGCCCGTGTGCTAGTTTGCCTTCTATATGCCATAAAAAAAACAGCACGAATGCCATCGCAATCAACTTATAGACCTCAGGTTTAATTGATTCTAAACGATAAACCAGTGGTTAGTAAATAACTCTTGAGTTTCATCCAATACTTACAGCTTGTTGCACGTCTTTATCCTCATGTCTAATTTGACTTGTGTTTAATGTACACATGTCTAGACGGGAAAAGTAATCTTACTCCCAGAATAAAAACATTAAATTTATTCTTTGCGATGAGTATTTTTTAACTATTTCTTTATCTCCCATATTTTTATTGTATCTGTTGACTTAAGATAGCTGTTTCTGGGTAAAAGTAATTTTCGCTATTAACGAGAATTTTTCGCTGGAATTCCAGCAAAAAAGTGGCTTATTACATTTTACGTGACGGCTAGAGAAAGGCAAGATTTATTTGTACTAGTAGTAGACCAAAATAATATAAGGTTTGTTAATTAAGTCAACGAGATACAAAAAGTTATAGAATAATGTTTTCAAATTACACATTATAAGAGAGACGTATAATTTTGCTGCCGATGACCTTTTTATCTGTTGTTATTCAATTGTATTAGCATATCTTGCTTCGATATTTTAATTGTATTGTTGATGTTATGACACCTCTTATTCACTTGATAGTACGACCCAAAGCTCTATGTACTCGGCAAGGATAGGACAAACGCCGGTCATTTTGAAAACTTAACCCTGTTCTGTACAGTAGAGAGAGAGAGAATGATATATTTTTTTTAGAAGTTTACTCAAAATATTATAATAAAATGGGTCCTAAACTCACGTCGATATAGGCTCACCAGTGAAAATTTGGAAAAAATTATGGTCATTCTTTTCCATTGACGAAAGTGATTTATCGCCTTAATCATCGTCATTTGAATAATTTGTCACTGGAAACATATAAAAACTGGTACTTCAAATAAATTTATAAAACATTACTTTTGTCCTTTGTTATGTATTGTCACGAATAAACTATTCTTATTCTTATTTAGTACCTAATTTTTTTTATTAATATAAGGAAGTCTCTACTGTACAGAACAGGGTTAAGTTTTCATAATGACGGGCGTTTGTCCTATCCTTGGCACTCGGTCAAACCTTTTTTTCGTTGGAGAGTTAATCGTAATGTTTTTAAAGTGGCATGTATTGGTCTAAGATCCGAATAAGAGACGACCTTCACCCAGCTGTTTATTCGATGAAAAGTATTGTATATCTAATTAAATATGGTAATTAATATGGACCGGTCTGAGTGGAGAGCCTTGGGGGAGGCCTATGTCCAGCAGTGGACGTCATTCGGCGGACATGATGAAGTAATATATGGGGAATAGGTTGGCTAAAAAAAATCAGTTCAGATCTTATAATAGTCCAAATAAAAACTTGAAAAAAAAAAAAACAATTTCTTGTTAAATGGACAAATTACTTACTAATCGAAGGTATAAAGCCTATAGAATATGCAAACGTTAGGTTTAGTGCAAATTATTAGTACCGACTTACCTGTTTATACCCGCCTACTAAATAGTTATGATGGGAAAAATTGTCTAACGTTTGCGTATTCTATTATATAGGCTTCATTCTTTCGATTGGTATGGTATTTGTCTATTAAAGAAGTAATTGCATTTTTTTTTTTATTAATTATAAGACTGAAATTTTTCAGCCTACCTATTGGTTCTATATAACTTACTATATTAAATTTGATATAAAATACTTTTTATCGAATAAACAGCTGGGTGAAGGTTGTCTCCTATTCGGATCCCCTACTATATAAGGTACTGTCAAGAAAATATGAGTTTTTTTTTTTTTTTTATAGCATGGGAAGGCAAACGAGCACACAGGCCACCTGATGGTAAGTGGAAACTGTGACCCATAGACATTCGCATTCACAAGTCTGCAAATGCGTTGCCAACCCTGAGGACTAAGATGGAATGCCTCTATGCTAGTCATTCCACCGGCTGTCTTATCCCCAAACCGGAACACAACGGTGCAAACACTGCTGCTTGGCGGTAGGTTAATGGATAAGATGGTGGTACCAACCCGGACGGACCCCGTTGACAATATGATAACACATCAAAAACAGTATAGTTTTACCGGGTACCTATTACTGTATCGAAACACCTTTCAACGAACGCATCCTTACCCAGAATTTTCATTACATCGAAAGGCATTTTTCATTCTGCATGAGTTTGTTATTTATGATAGTCACCAGTATAACGAATATTCTGAAAATATAATGGTTTCATTGAACAAAACGTTCGAAGAAATGAACTTCGACGAAATGATAAAATCGATGAAGTGAAATTCGATAAAAATGATAGTTTTACCGAGTAAAATAGAGCGCCCATTTATATTGAGTTTTAAACACAAAGAGCTTAAATACTAGTGAAAAATACATTTTATTTTTATATTTCATGCTAAAATGCAAGAAAATATCTTCTCCCTTTTATCGCATGTATGAAAACAGGAAACATTTCTGTCTTTCCTAATAAATAAGAACTGTTTTGCCTTGGGCGGTTGCGTCGACATGGCTTGTTGGATCCGAGAGCGGCTTAAGTCACTGAAGCCGCGATTTAAAAAAAACATTTTGTTATTGGCCTACTTTCTGTGTTAAGCTGTTCTTAGGTAGAAAATATACTTTTTTACAGGTCACACTATGATAAAGTCAGTAAATAACATAATGTGTTTGTTCTTTGGATATAAATTTGATCATAATTTCCTTCAGACTGTTACTTACTTACTTACTTTACTTGTGGGAGGAGGCACGGAGGCCCGTCTGGGTGGGTATCACCACCTTATCCATTAACCTACCGCCAAGCAGCAGTGTTCGCATTGTTGTGTTCCGGTTTGGGGATAAGACAGCCGGTGAAATGACTAGCATAGAGGCATTCCATTTTAGTCCTCAGGGTTGGCAGCGCATTTGCAGTCTGGTTAATGCGAATGTCTATGGGTCATAGTTTTCACTTACCATCAGGTAGCCTGTGTGCTAGTTTGCCTTCCTATACCGTAAAAAATAAATTAAAAAAAGCGTGAAAACAAAATTCTCGATACCTACTATTTTTCAAACATGACACCATTCTTGCATTTCTTTGATGAATATTTGAAACGATACGATCATTAACGAAGATTAATCAATTAAAAGTTGAGTATTTCTACTCGTAACTTCTTTATCCTGGAACTAAAAACAATACAAATAAATGCTGAAAATGTTACGGATATGAATGCCTTACGCTCAGAGTGAAACGTACACTCACGAACACAATACGCATGCTAGTTATAGCAGAGGTGTTTTAAAAACGACTTTTTATTACGATCGATCGAGCGAGCAAAGTCTTAAGAGCAAATACACTCGACGGGTTAAGCTACCGAATTAAAAAGCACGCTATGCACATGTTTACTCTATAAAATCACTTAAACGTACTGTTTAATAATCCGTTTGTCAAGTTTAAGAAGACGTACCAGAACACAAGCAATATGGCGCGCGGATTAAACAACAACAGACGACAGTGTAAACGATTTACAGTGTAAGCGCTCTGACGCAAGCCATTAATAATCATCTGATATACGTAGGTATGTTTAAGCCCTCGTTATTATAGAGGCAAGGTGCTTCGTGTGCAAAGATGGGCATTATTCGAATAATTATTGGAATAAAAAATAATTCATAATATTTTTATTCGCGAATAATTTATTCGTCGAATAATTTATTCGCGAATAAATCCTTCATGAATGAATCATAAGACTACTTTTTCGTTATTTTATTGAAATAACTAACACGATTTAGAAATAAAGTTATTCATTTATTTAGGCACTGCATATTTCAACACCTTAAATATTGACAATAAGGTTAAGCGTTAAACCCAGGTAGTAAAACAAACAAACAAACGAATTCTTGGCAATCCATTCAAGAATAAATTATTCGCAAATAAATTATTCGAAAGATAATTTATTCGAATAAAAACAATCATTCGAGAACTTCATTCGTTATTCGCGAATAATTTGGTTATTCTTATTCGTTATTCGTCATTCGAATAAATTTTGCCCATCTCTGCTCGTGTGTCGCGTCTACTAGAATACTTTTATCTCTAAGTGAATGTTCTTATCTTCTTGCACCAAAACAAGTAAGTCTGGTTGGTCGTGACCCTACTAACGAAACAAGTGATTCCGGGTTCAAATCCCTGTAAGAGCATACATTTGTGTGATGAGAACAAGTATTTGTTCCTTAGTCTTGGATGATTTCTATGTATACAGGGTGCCTCTGACCTTGTGGCTTTAAATGCAACTATCGATTCTCCCCGCTATACAGAAATAATTTTGTAACATTAAAACATTCCTAAAGTTTCGATAACTAATTGACGTAAAAGTCTAATTGTAAAATCTGTGTATTAAAATACTGGCCATATAATCAAATCACTATCTCGTGGTACGGCGGCGACATTTCCTTGGTACGAGGGCTAAAGGAAAATAGAGAATTGGATGGCGTACATTGAAAATTACATTTAACTTGTATAATTTTTTATTTTGTTAGGCATATTTTTAACAACTTACAGAACAAAAGAAGTTCAGTTTCAGGAGTTGGAACGTTCCGTGAATTTAAAGCCCCAAGGTCAGAGACACCCTGTATAAGTTTGAATCTGTTTATTATAAGTATGTTTATCGTTGTCTAGTACCCATAGTACAAGCCTAGAGCTTAGTTTGGACTAGGTCAATTAGTGTGAGATTGTCTTCTATTTTTGTTTTATTAGTACATTGCCATCACGTTTTAAAACCAAGTTTTAATCTACGTTAAAAAAAAATTACATTTTAATAACTTATGAGTTTATCACTTAGACCACATCAGACTACTTTCTGCGTAGGACGAGTTGTTGTAGGAAAGTTAGCTTCGCCTTAACAAAGCACACGGAAATGAGGTAACATCGTTCAAAGAGGATTATAAAACAACTCTTCGTTTGCTACATTATGAGGAGCGTGTTAGCC
Organism: Acleris emargana; assembly: GCA_927399475.2. NCBI lineage: Eukaryota > Metazoa > Arthropoda > Insecta > Lepidoptera > Tortricidae > Acleris > Acleris emargana. The sequence goes on along the minus strand of OV656839.1, from coordinate 3,548,377 downwards.
AAGATCAGGCTATTCCTATCACCCCTTATCTTATACTTTCGTTGACTTAAAAGAATGAAATGCAATTAATTATTGAGTATTGATTGCTGTTAACTACTTGGTAATGAAAAGTTATATAAGCTACAAGTAAGTACAAGAAGTAGGGTTTTAATAAGTGAAAATAAAAAAACCCCGTGGGTAGTTGCCGGGTTAGAATAGTACCACTCCATGTCTTTCCGTAGATGTCGTAAGAGGCGACTAAGGGAATAAAGGCTTGTAGTACTGTTAGACGATGGGCTTGCAACCTGTCACTAATGCGCTGGGAAACATCTTACCCTATTTGTACAAAATGTGGTTACTGAATTATCAACAAGTTTTTAAAGTTGTAGGTAATTCTGTAGCTCTGCCTACGCCACTCTGGGATGACAGGCGTAAAGTTATGTATGTATGTAAATAAAAAAACGTGCAAAAACAACCTCGAATGTTTTCAAGAAGTACCAAACAGTAAAACGTTATATTTTATTTTTGTGTCTGTTAACTATTTGTCGTCGAGATAAACCTTGTTATCGTCGGCAAGGCAAGTATTTGCGCGAGAGCATCTTTGCCAACTTATTTTGTAGACTTTTTTTTTAATTTTTCACGGTAATTATTTATTTAACAGTAATAGAGATCGAGTTAAAAAATACCGGACAAGTGCGAGTCAGTTACGATTTTAATTTCAACTTTATACCTCTGCGCGTTCCGGAGATAAAAGGTATTGACAGATAAACAGACGGACGGACGGACGGACAAATCCTATAAGGGTTCCGTTTTTTTCTTTTGAGGTACGGAACCCTAAAAATACCATAACCATATCAAAAGCCATACATTTTTAAATTAAGATATAAACTCTTTATTTCTCAAAATGAAAATATTTCATATTAAACACATGAAAATAAATTATTTACAAACGCGAAACAATCCGTTAAAGGTATATTTTCAAAATAACCAGTTCAGTTCAACTGTGATGAACACTGCGACAATTGTCTGAATACCGTTATAATTGCATTTCATGAAACGGCAATTGCCATAATCAGGTGACAATTGTCGAGTAGTCACAATAAGTGTTGTTTCACAAATCTCTACATTTTGACAGTAGGTATGTTGATTGTTGATATGCGTCTATTTACTTAAATTGTCACACATAATGTAAAAATATTGCTTCTCTAACCAGTCCCTACGTATTTATTTATCTTTATAAGTTTGCATAGTATAAAATGGTCTAGTATTCATAGTAAGGGACTATAAATACGTTTTGGTATTACATTATTTAAACTGTGTAAGAGATTCCAATAGTATTGTAAAGTAATATTTTTATGTCATATAACACAAAAAAGTAGAAAGCGTTTTAAAATACTATCATCATCATCATCATCATCATGTCAGCCGAAAGATGTTCACTGCTAGACATAGGCCTCCCCCAAGGCTCTCCACTCAGACCGATCTTGTGCTTTTCGCGTCCATCACGTTCACGAGACTGCAATGCAATCCTAAGACTGCAAATGCGTTGCCAACTCTGAGGACTAAGATGGAATGCCTCTATGCTAGTCATTTCACCGGCTGTCTTATCCCTAAACCGGAACACAACAATGTGAACACTTCTGCTTGGCGGTAGGTTAATGGATAAGATGGTGGTACCAACCCGGACGGACCCTGCACAAGGTCCTCCCACAAGTAAAGTTTATGCTCTCCTGATTTATAAGCAAGCCTAACAATTGTGAAAAGTCCTAGCAACACGCCAAAATAACGCACAAAAGATGCCGTATATTTAAATTTCGCCCGATTCCCTTCATTACGGGTGTCAGTATATTAATCCACCGAAAAATCTGTTCCGCATAAAAAGGTGAAAGGGCAAAAATATAGGGGAATTCGTATTTCGCCCCCTAAATCATGCTGGGACAAGGTTAATGGGTTCGAAACCCGCGACCTCGGGGCGGTCACGTAGCTTAGATTACTGATGGGGGTAAGGCACAGAAGGACGGGGAATGCTCGGTTGCCATGTGCATTTAATTTAAAATACATACATAAACTCACGCCTTCATTCCCAGAGTGGGGTAGGCAGAGCTAAAGAATTACCAACAAGTCTTAAAATTTCTTGATAATTCTGTAACCACATTTTGCAAAAGTAGGCTAAGATGTTTCCCAGTGTATTAGTGACAGGTGGCAAGCCCATCGCCTAACAGTACTACAAACCTTTATTCCCTCAGTCGCCTCTTACGACATCCACGGGAAGACATGGAGAGGCACTATTCAATTTAAGTAAATAAATAATACAGTCAAAAGCATTAATGTCTATACAGCCATCGCGCCAAGCAACCTTATTATCAATGGCATAGAGGTGTTTAGATAGAGGTGAGGTGAGACTGATAAATCAAAAATCATGAATAGAATTAGAATTTATATTTAGCTTTCCGACCGGTGCAGGATCCCCTAGTTACCCATTTTTTTTCGTGTTCTAACTTCGCCTAGACAAACTTTTTTTTAAGCTTCAAAGTACCATACAAGTAGTCTCTAGGATTACAAATAAAAAACAAAAGCAAACTTTTCCTTTGTATGACTTTTATAATGTCAATAACATTACTGTAATGGTTTTTATAGAACTGTTGCCACCATTGCACTCATTACTTATCCCTTTGGTTGACAATGCTTAGATGAATTAGATGTATGACGAGACTTAAAGAGGTTTCCTTACATATGAAGGTATTTTCTTATTGAAAATAAATATGAATTTGATACAAAACGTTGCGCTGTATATTTTTCTTCACTACGTAGACTCGAAATTTAATAAATTCCAGCTCCATTACATTTCTTTGCCAGAAGGTGCACACCCGTTATGAAATTGTATTGTTTACTTTTAATATTCAGAAGGCTTACAAGTCAAGACTTCATTACCTTTTATGATTTTATATAAACCGCAAAATCATAGCTTATTATTTTTACTAGAGATTTTCTAGGGTTCCGTTATCAAATTAGAAACCCCTTTCTATAGGCTCGGAAATTATCGAAGTATCAAAACTAATATTTTTAACATGGAAAGATGTTTTTTATTGTCAATCTCCCATACTTTTAAAACAAGGTGAGACTTTCCCTTTATCTTACGTAGTTTTGAATAGATAGCTCACAATAAACCATTTAGTGTGTCCTTTTAGGCCGTTAAGAAATATTGAGCACTAAAAGTGTCACTTTTGCTAGACATATTGTGTCTCTACCGCCTACAGCCAAACTTACCAATATTAAAAATCTGAAAAATATGTTCCATAAAGCAAATAATTTATCAAATAAAAATAAAAAACAGTAGACGTCAGTAGCTCTTGTATTAAATAGTACAGTAAATTCAAAATATAAATTTTTCAAATAAATTAAACAGGTATTTTTGCAGTAACAGCACCGGAACCCTATACTGAATATATTCAAACATACTCTAGCTCGATTTTTAGTGTGTACTTTTAACATGTTAAAAAAATACTTCGCATTTTATTACTTCTTTCCATAAACTTAACAGAAATTAAATGGTAAAAAAGTAATATCGTGCAAGAAAAAACAAATGTAACTAAACCAAATGTTTTTACAAGTGCCGACTGTATCAGATCGAATTAATTCCAAACGATTGTTTAGATAAACTATTTTATTTCGCTATGGAATTGAATTTGTTTACTTAGGTCTTCATTCTGAGTTTTTCGAAATATTTTCTTTGTTATCGGTCCAATATTTTTTCGTGACTTTTTTAGTGAGTATTTTTGTTAATTAACGATTATAATTTATATGGTTAGCATAAGCTTTGTCAATTGTACAAACAAACGTCAAATGTTCTCAAGAAAACTAAGCATAGAGGCATTCCAACTAAGTCTAATGCTTCCTCGTGGCACCTATATTAAAGTGATATTGTACAAAAATATTTTATCGATATTTTTTTTTATCGATGTTACTGTCAACGTTGACATTATAATTTTTCGGGTGCAAACTGATATTGCATTTAGGGCAAAAACTTACTTGTGGGAGGACCTTGTGCAGGGTCCGTCCGGGTTGGTACCACCATCTTATCCATTAACCTACCGCCAAGCAGCAATGTTTGCATTGTTGTGTTCCGGTTTGGGGGTAAGACAGCCGGTGAAATGACTAGCATAGAGGCATTCCATCTTTTCCTCAGGGTTGGCAGTTCATTTGCAGTCTTGTGAATGCGAATGTCTATGGGTCACAGTTTCCACTTACCACCAGGTGGCCTGTGAGCTCTTTGGCCTTCCCATGCCATAAAAAAAAATAAAAAATAAAAAAAAAACCTTGACTCACTAAGTTGCATGTCAGGATATTCACTAATCCATGAGGTAATATAATATTCACGTAGGCGTGGGTTTTTTGTGGGCGTCATGATAATTTTGGACTTCGTAACAATAGTAGCAAAATATTAATGAATTAATTATAATGAATGGCGCTGACAGTCAATTGTCATTTTACTTGAAATGAAATCCGCGTACTTTTATTATCTAAAGAGGCTCGATAACAGATATGATATCGATATTTTCTATAGTAATCGAGAATTTTAAATGATCTTTTTTATCGATATCAAATCCCTACAACTTGCCCCGAGTTAGCACAGGTATGATCGTCAGGGTTGTCAACACATTAGCAGTCTTAAAAATGCTTCAGTAAGATTGTAAATTAAATTCAGATTCCGCTTACCATCAGGATCTTTATTGTACGGGGTGAAACCATAGTGTATTTGACATGTTAACATATTGTTAACGTTACGATTAGGTACTCTTATTTACTTGACAGTAATAGCGGTCGCTCAAGCAAAAGTGGGCTTTGGGTATGCTTTGTCCTTATCTCTCATAGTGAAAGGTGATTCAACAAAAAGTGACAAAGAATACTTTCGGCCGAGTTTCTTGCGGCGTTTCTTCTCAGCAGTGGTCTCCTCTTGTGAAGCGCTGGTAGATTCTTGACGTGTAAAAGTGCCCGTGTGGCCTACTTACTGAATATGTCTTTATCTTTATCTTTAACAAACACAGGTTTATTATTCATGTATGAGCATCACTTTCCATTAATTTAGAATTACTTAACAAACACTAACATGAAACACTCAAATTCACATCATTAAAAGCCTGAAACATAAATCCTTTTCAACATACAATAGAAGTTCTTAAAGGATAATAAGTGCGACCTAGATTCAAACCGCTTACAATGGACCCACTATAGAACCATGTCTAAATAACAATCGCGGTACTCCCAGTACTCCCTCGTCATTAACCGCAGTAATCGGGTCTTTATTTCAACTAAGTTAATGGTCGAGCGGCGACGTAGAAAAATGGCCGTTCTTGGATTGAATGCTCCCAGCATCGCTGGTAAAATGTTCACTCAGTTGTAATTAAATAATAGCCTTTTGAGGTAATTATCGGTTCGTTGGTCGATTGATTTTAAGTGAATTAGTGATTATTTTAACATAGTAAGTTTTTGCGTTACGAAATTGTTATACATCGATGATTGTTATTTTAGAAGGTTTCTTATCTTTCATTGTCTAATTGCCTTATTTTATAGTTAAAAATTAAAACAGTTTAGTTACAGTAAGGTAAGGTGGGGGAAGATTGAATGGTTTTTTGATGAGATGGATAGTGTTGTGTTAAAACCCTCGTAAAATAAAAAACTATTTACTTCCTTTCAATTGCATAAATTAGTAGGTATGAGCAAGGGCTATATTTTTGTAATCTGACGATAAAACTCGGTTACGCCTATTCTAATATATAAAAATAATAAAATCAAATCGAATTTTGTCTAAAAAATTGACGGGCTAAGATGGAATGGTCGAGGGGTAAGATTGACATAGTGTCTAAAGTCTTTTAAATGAATGCAAACGTTTACTGTTGCTTGTTATTGTATAGAATTCCTTACGCTTAACAGATACAGATGATTTTTGCGTAAATATTCCTGATAGGTAACAAGAAAAGTGCAGTTGAAAAAAAAAGTATTTTACTCTTACCCCGCTTCACAGGGAAAACGACAGTGATACTCAAACTTTTTATTGTATATTCTTCATATAAAAAAACGTAAACACATTTTTTTTTAATATTAAGAAGATCAGTTTGGAATTAAAATAACAGTTGCATGGAAACAATTATTTATTTTATAAAAGAAATGAATACAAAAAAGTAAGTATTTTCTTGCAGCATGACTAATTTTGTCATAAATTAAGCCACTTACATGTAAAATATTAGAAAATAAATATGAATCTGTGTAACAAATTAAGACACATTTAAAATACAAAAATATACCAAATACTAAAATTTAGTCACAGACTTACTTACATTTATAATATTAGAAATCCCAATAAGTACTTCTAGTAAACTTTAAGAGGTTTTTTTCTCTCCAAACAAAAAAATACAGATTTATTATTGATTTCACACAATAGTTTCACACAACACTTCTTAGTTACTATTTATCTTATCGTTATATTAGGTCAGAAAATAAACCTTACGTTAATTATTTTTTTGAGTGCAAAGTTTGAGAATATGTGTCTTTTTCTATGACTTTCAAAAACGGGGGAAGATTGAAACATTACTATTTCAATGTTACCCCAGCGAAATTGGCTGGGTAAAGATGGAAACTTCTCGTAAATCTCAATATATGATTAATAGCTACACCTAGCAGAAGTAAATAAAAATAGAATCTCAAATAACACATAAACAGTCAGTCAGAACTTTTATACTCCCCTTATTAGGGCGTTTCTCTGTAAACTCGGAACTCGGTGTCCTAGGTACATTTTGTCAAAATTACTTAAAGTAATTATTAATCAAAACAATTTTTTAAATACCACAAAAGTGATGTTTATGGGCCGGTTAGTTTTTTTTCCAAATGTTAACTCATTTATTTATCGAGGGGTCACGGGCTTTTTGTATTAAGCGACATTTTTGGAACTTTACAGGAGAGCATATCAAAGTTTCATTTTTCGAAAAAAAAATCTTAACAAAAAACGTATCAATATTTTTACAAAAAAGCGGCCTAGGTTATTTTCCTTATCTAAATCCGCGCAATTTAGCCTAGTTGTCATTTTTTTAAAGTGGTTTTTACTAAAAATAAAGGTTGCTTGATACAAAATGACCTCGAATCACATTTATTTAGAAACAGGCTAATTGATTGAAGCGCCATAAACTGAACATTTTAGGTTCAGAAAAAAGGATTTAAGCGATACTAGGGTGTTGTGCTTGTGTAAAGCTAAATGTATTAACAACCATCGCGATATTAAAATAGAATCAGGATAGTCCGCTTAAGCACCTGAAGTATAATAAAGTAGATGCACTAAAAGTAAACTGTTTGAAGTGACAGTAAAACTGTGTGTATAATAAAGATTGGCGGCTAGAACAAAATTATTTTGCAGGATTTTAAAATCATTTGTAATTTTTTTAAAGTTGTTTTTACCAAAAATAAAGGTTGCTTGATACAAAATGACCTCGAATCACTTTTATTTAGAAACAGGCTAAATGTTTGAAGCGACATCAAGGATGGATTTCAGGTGCAGGCTTAATGTTTGAAGCGACATCAAGGACGGATTTCAGGATGCAGGCATAACGATTTAAACGCCCTATAATACGTAGTGTATGTCAGGAAAAACCGCTTAAGTCAAAATCACGAAATATCTTGTCGGTATGAAGTCCATCTTTTCTATAAATGAATAAAATTTGTGTCGCATCAATCACATCAGACTCAAACTAGACCTTAATTTACTCATATTTCAAGCGACAAAAAAGTGCTCAGATCGCCACGAAACCGGGCTCAAACGACGCAGAAAAATCTGGCGATTCCAAATATGTATATAACTCAATATCGGCCAGAATGTCGCTTAATACAAATAGCCCGTGAACCCTCGTTATTATAATTTTTTTAACACCTTCAAAAACAGTACCCTGGCGTGTCCCAAACCCAGAATTCGAATTATACAGCAAATTATTGGCTATTTGTTGCAATTTGGCAAGACCTTATTATGAGACTTTAAAAGTGTATTACATGCTGCATATTATTTGTTTATTATTTTCATTCTAATGTATTTAGATTTTATTCTAACCTGATTTAAAATCTGTCCTTTGGCTTAAAAGACAGTCCCCTGTAGCAAATTTAAAAATAATATAGACATATTTGTAAAAGTCTTTTGCATTATAGATATTGGAATGGGCAAAAAGAATACTAATACTATAAAGAAAAATTCATAACGTCTTTTTATTCGTGTTAATTTATAGATAAAGTTGACAGGGGACTGTTCAAAATTACGAGTTAACAGTGAAACACCCATTAATCAAGTTATGAAACACGGGGTAAGATTGAAAATCGACGAATTCACCACGAAATGCCGACCTTCACAAAATAGCACATAACACACGTCTACTTACTCCGAGCGGTCACTAGCGAATGTGCGGCGGATCGTAACAAAATGGCGGCTTAATGGATGATACCAGCACTAAAAAAATTAAACCAAATAGGGAGTTATGTGAGACTTTTAATCTTTCCCCTTTTTTTATCTTCCCCCACCTTACCTTATTCCATTTTTTTATTCAAATATCAAAACAACATGTTCAAAGTACATTGCAATAGTTATTTTTTAATAAGCGGATTTACAAAAAAAATACAAAAAAAAATCATTCATTGAAAAACTTTACTCCGTTATTGCTTGAATTGACTAGAAATTTTTAGTCATACTCGTATGTGCATGTTCTTTTTTAGACAATAACAGCGAATTTAACTATGGAAATAAATCATGTAATATTTCTAAATTTTATTAAAATAAATTACGATATTTATTTGTTTCATTTTAAAAATCTTCTTAAGTAACCCAAAAACAGCAGCAGGAGCTTTTCCAGTGTTTAAAACCCACTAAGTCTCGCCCTGCTTCTAAATTTAACATGCATTGACGCGTGCAAAGTCGTGGTGGGGCGCGTCATCATGGATTGAAAACACTAGCCCAAGATTAATCCCACATTTTGCCCCAGTCTTGCCCTCCGCAAATTGATGGCAGGTACAGAAATCGACCACAAATCAGGCTTAATAAATGATACACTCGCCGTTCATTCATCTAGCGTTAATTACGATTGCCGTAACGCGAAACTTAACGCATGGTTAAATGTGTGAGTAGGGTGAAATTAATGTGAGGCGTAATTGAAATGAGTTTTTTCTCTGCTACGCACTTTTGGCTTTGTCGTTTTTGGATTGCGATAACAACTGTAGAAATTGGAGAGTATGAGAATTGGATGAGTTCTTATCACCGATTAGATTCCAGAAGAGCGAGATTCCATAATTTCGACACTAGCATAAGTTTGAAGAATACCAAGCAAGAGCATATCTGACCATGCTCTGTGAATTGTTCCGAAGCCGTTACACTACACTAAACCTATTTCAAAAAACAACAGGTAGGTACGAACTAATTCTCTATTCAAAGTTTTTTTGCTGTCTTAGGTGATTTTAGTACGTATAAAAATCGTCACCTGTAACCCAGGAACCAATTAAGTCATGATAGTTTTCCTTAAAAAATTGTTATATGTGGTTTCATTTAGTATAATTATGTAGTTTTGGATGTTCTGGACACGACCAAAAATTTGCACCCAAAATCTTAATATTTTAAAAACGGATCCCTTTATCGAATTACAAATTAAAAATCTGAAATATTTTTGAAAAACCTATCTAATGAACTGCACCGGATAAACCAGAAAAAAATACACCCCCACGTTACGTGTAGGAAAGGAACCGTAAAAACATATATTTTCAAAATTTTATTTTAGTGCTTTGTTGGCGTGACTAATACTTATATTCATGCCAAATAACAAATTTCTATGAGTCTTACGAGAGTCAATATTACGGAAGAGATAGAGGGAGAAAAAGGAATAAGAAAAAACACAAGACGATCACATAAAAGTCTCGACATGTTTTCCTACATCAACGGTTCTTTAGGATTTATAATTTCTATTAGTATGGAATTGGTCCATTAAGCAAGCAATTGCATTTTTTTTTACATTTTATCGAATAAACAGCTGGGTGAAGGTCGTCTCCTTTTCGGATCTTAGATCATAAGAAGTACCTATCAAAATACATATTTAAAAAAATTATACTGAATTTTATTCTGAATTCGTATCCAATGACAATATACCTAAATTAAAAACATATCTTCGGCTCTATTTACGAGTATACTCATACATACATACATACATTAAATCACGCCTGTTTCCCAGAGGGGTAGGCAGAGACCACTTCTTTCCACTTGCTATGATCTTGACAAATTTCTTTCGCTTCTTCAACATTCATACATCGAGTCATGCACGCACGTTGGTTTCGGGTACTTAAGATTCTGCCCTTTTCCAGTATTTCTCCGATTTGATTCGAAAAAGTACGCCTAGGGCGGCCCCTTCCGACCCTTCCACTCACTTTCGATCTGTATATCTCTTTCGTCAATCTTCTTTCATCCATCCTTTCCAAATGACCGAACCATCGAAGCATGCCCTTTTCAATCTTAGTCACTACATCTTCTTTTATTCCACATTTCTCTCTGATTTTTTCATTTCTTACTCTATCAATCAGTTTCACACCACACATACTACGCAAAGAGCGCATTTCAACTGCATTTACACGACTTACATGCTTGTCCTGCCACACCCAACATTCACTACCATACATCAGGGTAGGTGCCAGCACTCCATTGTGAACAGCCAGCCGGGCTTTTTGTGAAACGCCCTGTCTGCTTACAAAGGAGTACAGGGCCCCATAATCAAATTAATGGGGCCCTGTACGAGTATACTCAACAAGGTAAAATCGTATAGGTGGGTCATACACAGATTTAGGTTACCGTCTTTCCTGTGGACATACCCAAAGTTAATGTTTTCAATGCCTAATTGACAACATTTCAAAAAAAAAAGCATTATTGTTTTTTCGCGTTTATAATAGCTGGTTAAAAATTAGAGTACCCGTATTTCTTGGTTTTTCTTTATTTAACTTAAATTCGTCGTTAATAATTTATTAAAGTAATAGTCATTAAAAAGACCGTATATACAAAGTTAGGAATACGGATGTCGTGATCTTAGCCTGATATAAAATAAAAATAAACTGACTGTCATGTCATGTCACTCACTTGTCAATCATTCGCTGCCGTTCGTTCACAAATTTGTTATTTTGCGTAATTTAATTAATTACGTAATTTGTAGACGCCATAAAAATAAATAACTAAACTACTTATTTTGCGTAGAATCGAAAGCGTGTCGTTAGAATCAAGTAATCCGTCAGACAGATAAAAAATGAACATGACAGTTGTATATTTTTTTGAATTCCTTTGGTAATAAATGGACTGAGGGCACTATAAGTGTATTCCTAACATTCACAATCCAACTTTTTTTACTGTTTTTCCTAAATATAAAAAAAACTACTGCATAAAAAAATCCAAAGATATTTTTACTGTAATCAGCAGTGTCAAATCTAGAAACGGTATTTTATTTTACTACCTTAGCACAAAATGAATTGTTGTCAATTCTCTGGCTGAACCCACATCCTCATAAACGCCGTCAGGTCTACTTTAGCCCTAGCAAATAAAAACATAACTTAAATGCCCACAAGCCTTTATCTATTGTCCACAGGAGAGACAACTTTTGTTTTTGCGAGTGTGTATGACCCAGGTTTTGAAATGTTATCGTATTGTTAACTTTACAAAAGTTCTTATTTACTTTACAGTAATGGCGGCCAATTTTAATAACAATATGACAGAATGTCAAAAGCAACATGGTTTTACCCAATGGAATAGGGATATAGCTCAAGTTTAGGTAAACGTGCTTAATGCCATCTTCATTTTTATATTTTGTCTATGTGCTTTCTCTGTCTCCTCTCTATCTTCTTGAATATCATTCATAAATCAAATTTAACGTAAAAACAAGTTCAATTTAAGTTTCCAAATAAAGTAAAACAATGTCTAAAAATTAAATCTTTAGAAAGGCAGGGTTAATTTCACAATAAAAACCCTTGCGTAAGTGAAATACTGCAATAAATCAATGTTATAGTTTAATTTGCACAGGCTTGTAATCTTGTTTTTAAACCACGCTTAGTTTTCAATTTAAATGTAAATATAGTAATTAATCATCTGCGGCTTACGTTATAATTACTAACTCGCAACACTAAAATTAATATTCAAAATATGAATAACAGAACTTCAAACTGTTTTCACCACACACTAAATTAAAGTTCACATCGTTAATTTATTAATATTCAACTCATTAGGAACTTTTGGATGCCAATGTTAACAGAGAAAGACTTGTAGAACTCGTTATTAAATAAGAGAATACGTGGAACAGCACAATATCCTGTGTTATATGTCAATTGTCTCTAGAGACGCTATTCCTACCCTCTAACCATCCTTATGAGAGCAATGATCATTAATCTGAGCAGAGTGGTCAGTCCGGTGATCACGTAACCCCAGAGTATTGATATTAAATAATGGAAAACAGACTGTTGTAGCAAGATTCTCAGATCCTTTTTATAGCATTGAGAAAGCAGGGGAGCACATAGGCAAACTAATGGTAAATTGGATCCGTAAACCAGACTGTTATCTTGACGACTACTCTATCCGTTGTAGAAATATTTATAGCGATTATTTTGCCGTAAAATATTTATCCACCACCATTGCCATTTACTGTCAAGTAAATAAGAGCTATTAAAGTTGAATGATAACCCCCCCCCCCCCTTAACCTTGATGTATTTGTAATAAGGTTCTGTTGTAAATAATCTCAGCCCTGACATGGAGACTCTGACACTGAAATTGCGAATGGAATAGATCTGCGGTTCTATTAATCTTTGTTAAAATTTGGTTTTACAAGTACGATACAGCCTCTGGATTTTCATTAGTTGCTCCACTTATTCTAAATTTCAGAAATCTTCGAGTATATTCTGCTCACAACTAAATCTTCCTCTTACCGTATTAAGTACACTTCTGAATCTTCTCATACCGAGTGTAAGCTAAAATTAAGTTCCAATTACCTCGAAACGTTAATCCTCATCTGTCGACTCTGCACCCTTTTAGTCTCAACTCCATTGGTGTTATTCTCTTACGAAACCTAAAACGCGTTCGCTCCATCAAACTAACTTAACTTGACCTCTGTACACGTTAAAATTATGCTTTGAAATGTCTCTACGAAACTGGTTGCTCAAAACTCTAGGTGGAAAACGGTAACCAAAAAAAACATAACGACCTTTTTAAAACCCTTTACATTGTATAAACGTACGCGCCTGATCAATGTAGAGACTTAAGAAAATGGGAATGAACAACCTGTCAAAGCCAAAAAGTAACGTTGACAGAAAGTCGATGGCTTTCCTGAACAAGCTCAGTAGGTAGACACCAATAACCTTGTGTCCCTTTCACGTGCAAGGATCCAGTCCAACCGGTTCGCTCGAATTAGTCTTTGCTGAGCAAGGGAATACACCACAGTCCCCTGGCTCGTCGAGATAAAAGTTAATGGTCCAACTTACCGCGAATTATTCCCGCGACGACGCATATTTTTACGCTATCGTCCGTGTTAATGTTTTAACGATCCCTGTTTTTTGAATATCGAAGGATGTCCGGCTTGCGGAGCGTTTATCGCTGGCTGTTTTGATTTTATAACGGCGTTCTTCTTTTTTATTTTCGGCCAGTTCGCGAGTTATCTGTTTTATAAAGGAAGTGTTAAATGTAATCGTTCCATTCATTACGGTTGAAGGTTGTGCGTATCGCTGGAATGTCATCAAAATCCTGTATTTAAACATGACTCGAACAGGGTTTACCAACATAGAGAGAGATCTTTAAAGCGTTTGCAGTTTCTTCTTCCCGTTCCCTGTCATTTTTTAACTATAGATGTACGGTTACATCATGAATATCATAATATTGACTTTTAACCGGAAAGTACTATTGTTGTTTTTACATTGTTTCTCTCTTCTGTATATTACGGTATTCTTAATAATGTTACTTTGATACTCAGCAACCCTGATAGTGAAAATTGTTCAATTGCATGGCTAAAGTGTGTCAATCGTTACTGCACCTTGTAAAAGCAAATGCAACCACTAACTTTTAATGTGTCCGTGCATGCACCAAGGTGAGGAAAGTGCTTCATTAAAGCAAACGACGCCTTTTCCAAGACTCAGGTTTTCACAATTGACAAGATTTCATATTTTCAAGACTTTAATTTTATTCGTTTTATAGATACTGTTTGGAAGGAGGAAGACACTAATAGTTTTATTTTTTCCCTAGGATGTATAATTATTTTATTATTAATTTATTAAGATGTTCTTATTCTAAAAGGGCGTAACTTCATTTCTACGACACAATGGACATATTACGTTAGTCCAATCTGTATAAAAAAAAAAGTTTTTCTTTTTAATAATGGCGGTCAACCGATCTCAAGTATCTATCCATCTGTCAATAGTGTCAATGTCAAACTTGAAGTATGACAGTTTTTTTTCTCGTGAAAAAGGCAATGGTATTATATCTATTCAGGCATAGTATTGGTAAAACTCGATTTTTTTTTTAACTTACTTGTAATTTTGTCGATAAAGAAAAATAAATCTAAATAAATATTTTGCCGTGTTCAGGAGGCAAAACCCTTTCGATTCGTATAGTAATTGCAGGTGTCACCAAAATGAAATGTTGTCAATTATGTTAAAAATTGTAATCAATACAATTTCAGATTAGCTTTACTTAAAACGACCAAACAGTCGATCTTTATGTTCTGGGTGCGTCCCACGAGATATAACTACATAATAACTATTTTCATCTTACTAACGTTTACGAGATATAATGAACGTTAGCTATAATAACAAAATCAATATTTTTATAAGGAATAACGGTCAAGTCATATAATATTCATTTTATATAATATTTTTTAATATAACACTCACAATGACTAATGACAGTTCGTATAACATACATGACATATAGCGATCATAATACATAATATCTTTTAGTATAAGGATTATAAGATCTAATATCGTATGCTATACTCAATGGGTGGGTACTGTAAGGAGCGGGTACAGTCGAGTTCATAGATATGTGTACCCTGTAGTAGTCATTTTAATCGCTGTGACAATTCATATACTTATGGCAGTTTAAACATGACATAAAATAAATAGACAAGGTACTAAAGTGTACACATATTTATGAACTCGAGTCTACCAGAACGGTCTTGCTTGTAATTTGTTTTAATTAACCAGAAAATGCCACGAGCATGACGAATCAGGTCAGAACCGACTCGGTTAGGTTAGGTTAGAAGCTTTGCTCCCGCCTAGGCCTTCGAGGTTATTTTTTTTTCTGCCCAGAAAATTCAGACTGCTGCCAGTAAAGTTAGTAAGGTAAGGTTGATTGTTAATTAAGAAGGCCACTTAATAGTGAAAATATAATTTAATTTCAAATAAATAACATATGCATGTTTTTATATTATACGTGTATTATGTTTTTTGATGTTAGATAATTTGATCAATATATCTTTTCAATCTTAGGTGTTATGAACGTTATACGTTTTAATAGTTATATAAATTGATATTATATATTAATAACGTTATACTTTATGGAAATAGATATTTTGAAATTATATCTTCCGTTCATTATATCCAGTGAACGTTATACTAAACGTGTTTATACAAAGTGAGCGTATATATTATGAGTGTTATATTATCAGTTCTTATATCTCGTATTACTTACCCTTATGTTCTTATAGTAATCGATATAACTTGAAAATTTGTACGCCTATGCGATTTTATGACTATTCTATAATAATATATTGTGATATACCATCGAGCTGGTATGATAAGAAATGATGCGAAAAGCACAAGACCGGTCTGGTCTGAGTCCGAAGGAGAGCCTTGGGGGAGGCCTATGTCCAGGAATCGACTGCCCGCCTGCTTCGGCTGGGCGTCCCCACTTATCATCATCATCATCATGTCCAGCAGTGGACGTCTTTCGGCTGACTTGATGATGATGATGGTATGATAATGGAAATTAAAGATGGCCTTACAATATCCTCAAAAGAAAATAAATGTATCTATCTAAAACTAGGCTATAATAATGATGGATGCCAAAATAATATCCAGCTTTTTGGTTGCCATGGAGATGTCAATACTGTTTACAATACGAAAATAAATTCACTGATACGAAAATAAATTTGGTTGACAATTCCAGTTTCTGACGTCATCTGTCAATCAGCTTTGTGGTTGCCATTTTACGGTATATTAACAGAGTCAACATTAATTAAAGCAACAACATCTCAAAATCAGCTCTCATACTTGTCAGATTAAATTCCATCAGAAACTCCTTTATTAGATACCATTATCTCCGAGGAGCCGGTAGTAATATCGCAGTAAACCACCGTTAAATATTAGTTAACTGATTGAACCAATAAACCCTTGAGAGAAGCGATAACAATTAAGTATTTGAAAAAATATTATAAGGACAAGTTGTTTAGTAGTGTAACCTACTGTCATATTTGAATATTTTTTTGGCTTCTTAAACTAAAAGTGAAATACAGTTCGTAAAAATGACTTAAATTGACAGGCGTCATTCTGTTTTTAATGGTGAAAAATTCGTCACAATTATTACAATAAATTGGTGTCCTAAAAAGTTTGTTAAAAGTAAACCGTAGAAATTAACTTTACTGATCTGCCTAGAATATCACCACTGTTCACAACAGGTACCAATATTTTGAAATTTTGCATCTCTTTAATACACAATAGCAGATTCGCATGGACTTTAGTAAACCACACACACTGATCTTAACAACGTCTTAAATTCCGAAATTTAATTGTTGTAATAAATCATGAAACTAGGTAGGTATTAAGCTTTAAGTATTCGACAACATACTAGTTTTCTATTCATACAGATTAATTGACAAATCTACTAAATTAACCGATAGCAAAAAAATAAAAAAATAACGCATGTATCACATACGTCCACAGTCATGACAATACAAAACAAGTTTAGTAATAAGTATTAAATTGTTGGTAAATAATCTAGGCTGCGTTGGCTTCAACTTCGCATGTCGAATAAATCAACAATTAGTTCGTCGTTCCACCGGCCCTGAGGCATAATTAAGGCTCTCGCCCTGTCTCGGAAAGACAACACCCTTGAAATACTGCGTAATACATAAAATCTTGAACAAAGTAAAACTTGGGCGGCATGACAGTAGAATGGCTTCAACAAAGTTAAGGAGTTAATTGCTGACTGCGATGAGAAACGATTCAGTTGCTATGATTGGATTTTTATTATAATAGGGTTTGTTTATACATACTACCTAAATGCTGGGTTGTAGAAACTATCCAGTACTTAAAACCTACATGAAAAAGTCGTTGATGTCTAAAGCTTACTATAGGGTCGAGGACTATCTAACAGATAAAAATGCTTGACCTAAACTAAGTACCTAAATAAGTTAATAATAACTTAGTCATAAAAAAATATGTAAACATCGTATATTGTCTGTTGGACACGGTTTCTGTAGGACAATGTATCGAAACTTTTTATGTGGGTTGTCTTGCACCGTCATAGGTATTTAAGTATAACTTGATTAATTTATATTTTAATTTTGTTACTATTACTTATCAGTTCTTGTGAAAATTCTGAGTTTTGACACATTTTCCTGCTCAACTACGCATAAATATATTTTTTTTTTGTTTTATGTCACAGCAGGTTTTCTCAGCAACTACAAATGCTATCAACTTGAAATTTGGCATAGTTTGACTTGCCCGCTACGTTTAAGTAAAAAAAAAACACAAACTTAACCCTAACATACAATAAAATAAAAGCTTGAAGGAACAAAACATCCCGGCATTCATAACCGCTTCTTACCAAAAGTTAATGGGTACATCAGCAATTATGAAACAATTAGGAATCGCGTGCCGAATGCATTTCACAGCCGGCGCATTAAGTTTATAATAGCACAAGACATTTAAAATATACACGACTCTATTCTCAGTGTCATAGGAGCGTAGTTAAGACCAAACTAGAGGGTTTACTCGACATTTTCTGCTTCCTGTACACAGTTTGGCGAATTTCAAAAGCACCATTAACGCTGACTTGTTTGGCCGTCATGAAACTGAAAATGACGTTTTAATGTTCCGTTAACTGATTAAACAGCAGTTCTAAGATTGATGGCTGGATGTATTTTTGTTTTTTCGTGGCTTTGAATTTTCGACAAACACATTTCGGCTTTCGACAGTTTGACAGTTTTCTTGAATAAGTGCCCGGGACACAACAATGCTAAACTGCTATTCAAAAAACTAAATGAATAGACACACAATATCAAAACACTACATTTAGTAGCGCAAAAACTAATTCTCTAGTACTAAATATTTCAATTAATAACATTAAAACCTAAACACTCTTAAGTAAAATATTCTACAAAATAATCTTATTTATTAAGTTCTCTTGTTGAAGTAAGCTTAAGATTTCTTCTTTGAAATATACGCAATAAATCGTAGGTAGCTTTATCTCTAGACAAAGAGTATTAAACAATAAATTTGAGTCACTCCTATTCAATTACTTACACGAAAACAAGGGCTATTATAAGAACATTCTCAGAATAAAAAGCTTTCGTAAATGGTTTTACTGGGAATGAAAACAATATTTTTGTTTGTGAAAACAAAACAATGATTTGGAACAACAATTAACACAAAATTATGTCTGAATATAACACGTACAATAATATTTGATCGGGATACTGAAATCCCAATCAAAGGGTTCCTAGATTTCTAGAATTTGGGATTACGTTCTGTCAATACGTAACATTGTACGCTAATCGCATATGAGATACGGTATTGTGATCCAAATTTCGCACTAAATCTATAATTACAAGAAGCATTCACCATTCTCGTTTAGTTCCTGTCCTACAAAATCGATAACGGTATCTTCTACAAAACACCTAGACAATTATTATAGACTATGCGACCTTTATTGAATTTATCTCCGCTTTTGGCAATAATTATTTATCAAGTAGTTTTAATCTAACATCAAAGACAAAGGATCTTTTTGTTTTATGTCACAGCTGGTTTTCTCAGCAACTACAAATGCTATCAACTTGAAATTTGGCATTGTTGTACTTGCCCGCTCTATGCCAAAGTAAAAATTTTTTTTTTTTATAAATGAAAAGTGTCTACAATGGGTGGGTTGAAAAATTAAAGAAGATTGATTTCAGCAAATGTGAAGTAATAAATATGAAAGGTCTTTATCTGCAAAATGACCTTACTCCCCCGTTATATCCGACCATTACAAATCAAAAAATCAGAAAAATTCTGACATAAAGATATTTTCTTACATTTTATGAGAAAAATAAATTGAAGTGTTAATTATTAACAGTTCTTGAGAAATAACAAAAAAACTTTTGAAAATCGCATATGAGATACGGTATTGTGATCCAAATTTCGCACTAAATGTATAATTAATGCATTCACCATTTTCGTTTAGTTTCTGTCCTACAAATCAATAATGGTATCTTCTATGAAACACCTGGACTATTATTATAGACTATGCAACCTTTATTGAATTTATCTCCGCTTTTGGCAATAATTATTTATTAAGTAGTTTTAATCTAACATCAAAGTGGATAGGATCTTTAAAATTTCTTGGGAAGATTTAAAAACACCTATAAGGAAGCATGTTTTCAATCTTTGTTCTTGAAAACGGCAACACATTTGAAATTTTAGGAGAGACTGCAGTCTTTAGAATGCAAACATTTTTGGTTAACATATAGCACTGCCAGATCAAAAGTGTTGTAACTCAAAATACAACTGTATTTTAAAATCAACTTTAATGCAACGTCTATCAGCTCAAAACAAAACTAACAATGATTTTGAGTTGATGCTGTCTTGATCTAGCAGTGCGTATATACCATCAGATGGCATGTCGCCACGGTAGCTTTATTATTACTTTAAAACTTATTATCTTTTTACAGGCAAGGTTTGTAAACCGAAAATATTAAACATGTAACATAATCAAACCTATCCTTATTCTGTTACTAAAAAAATGCTATATTTTCTAACGCAGTTATGTACCAGTCGAATTAACTTTAAAGTTGAAAACGCTTGGAAGCAAAACTAAGAAACATTATTTTTCCAGCAGCCACGAAGGGCGTTGCAAAATCTATGCCCGTATTTCCCATTCGAACCGATTTTTCTGTTAAATTTTCCACGAAAATATAAGCGAAGATTTTCCGCTCACCCCATAAGAACGATTGACGTACGTTTTACGTATATTGCTTCTGAACTATTTTTCAATTTCCCAGGAAATTCGACGACGAAATTAAACAGCCACGTCAGTTAAGCTGCGAACAATTTACGTTACTTGAATTTATCGCTATTATGACAACAGTTACAAAAGAAGTAAATGTGAAAAAAAACACAATGGTCACGGTAAAAGATAATAATATCTGGATTTTGGAGCCAGTGATCTTACCTAAAGCGATAAGCATAGAAAATGCGTAAAGCACAAGACTGGTCTGAGTGGAGAGCCTTGGGGGAGGCCTATGTCCAGCAGTGGACGTCTTTCGGCTGACATGATGATGATGATGATCTTACCTAGATTAATTTTGCTGGGTTTTACCTGTGTTTATTCCACATGTATACTTATACTTTAAACTAAGAAACGGATAGATATAACAAATCACATCCAAAATATTTTCAACGCCATTTTCTTCGTTATTTATATTTCACCTATTTATGCTCGGTAAACGTTCAATTATTATTTTCTGTTCTATTATTTGTATTCTGAAATTTATGACGCTTGAAATAAGAAATTAAAGGATAAAATTTCTTTTGTAACAGTATGAATGAACCACGATATTTTTTTTAAATAGGAAAACGGGACATTTTCTTAAGAAATGACTGAGTATACTATCGAAAACATTAGAGCATGGAGAATGTTCTCTTTCCTTACAAAACTTATGAATATTCTTAGAAATTTCCGAGAACAATGCTAGGTGTATCTGGCGGTACAATGTGGCGGTTTGGCGAAAACCGCTTGAAATAGTTTATTTTAATACACTATAACGACCACTGTTTATCATGAGACATCATTTAATAATTGTAATTAATAATAAAATGCTATCCCAAATTTTAAATAATTATGTCATCCGTAAAATGTCAGCTAAATAAATAAAGATATTAAAACAAAACTATCGGGTCAAAGACAAAACGAATGAAAAAAATATCTTAAAATTATCTATTCTTTCGAATTAGAAGTAAGCACTGTGATTATTTTTTTCTACCATAAGGTTTTTGTTTTTACGAGTACTCATCGATTTTAAGCCTTGAAACAAAATGTAATTTAAGTTAAAAAATGAACATGCTAAAATATTTAATATTTAATTAAGTGTTCATCCATGAACATGAAATGTAACACTTATTTTTCTTTATCTCGTTGCCACCTATAAACAACAGCTAAAAATGATCCATAAAACAACTTTATACAAAAACCAAGCCAAAAATTAAATATTCCGCGCTCAAAGTAAGAATTCATTTTGCTCAACAAAGCGAGTTCATAAAGAGTGCATTAAAATGCGGAATAAGTGACCATTTTCTTTGCTTCCGTTAAATTGCCACACGTGGGGACAGGGTAAGTGGTTCTGATGAGAATTACGAGAGGGAATAAAAATATGGCGGGTGAAATAGTGGATAGGGTGTAACAGTCGGGCGGAAGTGTTGAACTAGCTCATAGGACTGCTCTCTCGACGATAAAATGAAAGAATCACATTACGTGTCTTGTGCAGAGTAATTCAGTTTTTGCTGCTAACCTTCGAACGTTAAGTTTGTAATAACTTTCTTACATATAATATACTTTGTTCGTTAGTCTCGGAAGTCATTTATGAATTTAGTTTATCTTTTGAATATGTACAGTGCGATAGTTCTTAGGTGCTTCGGGTTTGTACTCGCTTTCATACGCTCTTGTTAAGAGCGAGAGGGAGAAGACAGACTGTATATCATTGTTGAGTACTCTAAGTAAAAGCGTGTAGTGCTTAGTTTTACCCTCAAGGTAAAACATAACATTATTCTTAGATATGCATATTAGTAGAGTTCATCGTATTTTCTCAGAAACGTTCGTATTTGTCATGCTACTTCAGTCAACCTCAGTACTTTTTGTACTGTGACTGACTGAAATAGCAAGACACGTACATTTCCGTGAAAATACAATGGAAAGCAATTGCACTACATTTGCAGTATCTGGTCGATAACTTATTAATTAACCATCAATTTGCAACCCTAAATTGTTTCAAAAATCTCTGATACAATACAATCGGCGTTCAACTATTTCGCTTCGGGGAAGTGGTGATACAAAAATGCTACTAAAACGTACATTAACGGTTCAACGCCATCTACCGGCAAGAACCTTTCTTACAAAGTTTATAACACTGTTGCCATTACACGGGCAATGCTGGGTCAAAGGCGGTTAATCGTTCGGAACTCTTTACGACCGGGCTTCATTCACGCCGCCCGAATACCACCTTCACACTTCTACAACATCTCATCTCATTTTTCCGCCAACTCAAATTTCAACTTTACCTTCAAAGACCAAAGTTCTCTTTGCGGTAAAGCGAACAGGGCGATATGATTTTGAGAACGACAGGTAATATTTTGAGCTCACATATTTGAAGAAAACTTTGGAATACCAGAGAATTAGCCCGTGGGGATACGCGAGTCGGAGAAAATGGCCAAGTTTTAAGTCTGTTTATATTGTTTAGGTAAGCTGTTAACTATACAAACGGTGTAGGAGTTGACCTGCATTTTAATATTAGTTTCCCATTTTAGGACACTTTTCTGGCCGTCACTACCAACAGTTGAAAAATAGCAATTTTGCCAATTTTATGACCTGCTATTAAGATAGGAGGAATAAAAGCAACAAAGCGCTTAAAATAAAAAATAAACTGAGATATAAAAGGTGTAATGACCAATAGCGAATTATTTTTCGAATAAATAACTACGTTGACCAAAAACTTGACAGAGATAAATCCACTTTTTCATCTTATTGCATGGTGATAAGGTCCAAAAGCGGATACATCTCGTTGTAGTCGACTGTACCATGCATAGCCATAATATAACACACGAAATAGTTTATTTAAACGATTCGTAAACAACTTGTAGCTACTTAGATGACGAAAAACAGAAAGAACTCATACGGCTGTCTCAAAATTGATAAATCCATTGTAACTGGTGATAACAAAATAAATGAGAATCTTTTTCAGTAGTCTTAAAAAAATATCTATTGCCATAGACAAAAAATTGTTCAAGATGTTATTTGTACCTTTTTTGATATTTTTGATTTTTATTTGTTTCATTTTTTCAATCATTTATAATTGTCAAAATGACGCCGAAACAAGAAGCTCTGCGAAAACGCGTTGTACATTT
This sequence comes from Acleris emargana, assembly GCA_927399475.2. Classification (NCBI taxonomy): domain Eukaryota; kingdom Metazoa; phylum Arthropoda; class Insecta; order Lepidoptera; family Tortricidae; genus Acleris; species Acleris emargana. Next base: position 3,525,004 of record OV656839.1, on the reverse strand, counting down.
ATACAATAAAAATATATACATGGGGAAAAAGTACACAGTAGATCATTTTACCAAAGAAAATGTAACAGTTTCTACTTACTATATATAGAATTCTTGCATCCTTGACGACAACTCGCAAACGTGGTAGCGGCCGACCAGCTAAAATAATGACCAAGGGAAGACTGAAGACACTCCATATCACTTTCAATGATAGTGATTCCATGAGCCAACGAGATGCCCCGAAAATATTTAAATGTTTTCAACCGTACATTTGCCGGTCTTTAAAAAAGGTGGGTTTGGAGTGCCGCAAGAAGATAAGGGCACCGTAATACACCGATCAGCCAAAATGTAACATTTTGTCACAATGCCGCTGGATGGTTACAAATTACAAAGAAAAATCGTTTATTTTGGATGATGAAAGTTATTTCCCTTTGAGCAAAACCCATATACCTGGAAATGATCGGTACTATACCAGCAACATTTCAACATCACCAGACAATATAAAACACAAGTATAAGCACAAGTTTGAGCAGAAAGTTATGCTTTATGTGGCTTTTTCCGATAAAGGTGTGTCAAAACTGTGGTTCAAACCTAGTGGTTTAGCAGTTAATCCTAAAGTCTCATAGAGTGAATGCTTGAAAAAAATACAAGTTATACCATTTAATCGCCAACATCGCCCTGATGGAGAATATGTGTTTTGGCCAGATAAAGCATCGTCGCATTACGCCAAAAAAACATTGCAATTCCTAGACTCCCATAATGTGCCATTTGTACCGAAAATTCGAAATCCCAAAAACCTTCCACAATGTCGGCCGATCGAAGATTTTTCTGGTTTTTGAGCAGTTTGGTATACAAAATTAATTGGGAAGCAGAAAATTGTGCCCAAGTGATAAAAATAATCAAAACCTGTGAAAAATGGACAAATATGCCGTCCAACGGTCTTGTTCGGGCATTATGTCAAAACTGCGTCGAACAGCTGATTACGGGCCCTATCGTAACGTGCATTAATAATTTTGTAAATAGTTAAATTTGTATTATAACCCTTACTATAAAAAATTATAAAATATTACACAATTATTTTAATACACCCCTGCAAATAATTCTCATTTTTTTGTCATCACCCGTTATGATAGTAACCCCCTAGGCATCAAAAATTTCAACCAAAATTTATTACACCAGTCAAAACACGCAACTAGCTAGCCTTCTTCCATAAACTACAGCAATGATTAACTTTGCCACCCACTTACATAATACTATCCTCTATTACTTTTATTACATAGTCTTGTCGTACACACTTCCGAGCCGGCTGATACCGCAGAAAGCAGTAAAACGTAGTGGGGTCATGTTTTATTATCGCAACTGTATTGACTCATTTCATGGATCATAAACTTTTCGATTGTGATCGTATTTCTGTAATGCTATTGGTGATATAGGGATTTGCATGGTTCCAAGCCGTTTAAAGGACGTTTTAAAAACGATAAAATGTCGACATGATAACGGACTTTTGCTTTATAAAATGGTTTGTTTATTACCAAGGTCGCTTTGGCGGAGTTTAGAGCTAAATTTTATCGGTTCTTTAGCTTGATATATAGAATTATAGTTATTTTAAGATTAGGCTGGGCTAATGCGGCAGATATATGCGTCTTTTAAAGATTGTAAAGGAATAAAACGTTTTGACAATTCCGCTCCAATAAAATTGTTATATTTATAACGTTTCATTCCCTTGAATAATATGATGACGTTTTTACCCCTCAGTCGGAATAGCCCCGCTCTTACATAATTTAAATTGGCTACTTTTAAATTGAATTTCAGATTGCTGAGTAACTTCAGCTAGCTAGGTCAAACACATCTTGACAATGGTTTTAAGTTATCTATCAAACATTATCATTATTATTATTTTTTTATTGCATCATCTTGGCAATTTTGTACTTCACGGCTAGCAAATGTTGTCTCCCTTTTTATCTAGTTCATAACGATAGAGACGCACTGAGCGACCAGCGAGAAAATACAACTTGTGCTACCCGCGCTTATTCTATTTTATCTGGGATCCGCGTAGCAGATTTCATTGTTCACATCGCCACCATTACAATATATTTTATATCATCAATATCGCACATTTCTTGCTTATCCATATTTTACATAGTCAGAACGTAACATTCGTTCTTAATAACCCAAAAATACTGAAATTAAACTGAACTGAACCCATTGTAGTCAATTAAAAAACTTGACAAGTTTTATTTCAAAACGTTCCAGACGTGTTCAAGACGTACAAAACCGACCGACGTCTGAATAAAGTTCGTTTTCACCGTCCATAGCCATCCATTTACAAGTCTTAAACGTCACTTTTTTCCGACTTTGCTGCCCCAACGACCAAGGCAACGTTAACTGACTTTTAAAATTGAAGTTTAAATAACTTTCAGCTATATAATTTTGTAATACAACAGCGCACGTAAGTTAGCAGAGTCACTTAAAAAAAAAACTTTTCAAACGTTATATGAAACACTAATACCGTTACACAATTAAGGCTCTTGATTTGGTTAAAATAATGATTATAGTAATATTTGTCGCTATTAAATTTAATTATTAAATAGTGGCACTGCATGTCTTCCCGTGGATGTCGTACGAGGCAACTAAGGGAATAAAGGCTTGAAGTACTGTTAGGCGATGGGCTTGCCACCTGTCACTAATTCACTGGATAACATCTTAGCCTACTTGTGCAAAATGTGGTAACAAAATTATCAAGAAGTTTTAAAACTTGTTAGTAATTCTTTAGCTCTGCCTACCCCATTCTGGGAATGAAGGCGTGAGTTTATGTATGTGTTTATGTTTGCATTAAAAGCAATATTTGACACTTAAGTCTACCTCAATGTTTAACAAAACGTCAGGTGGGGCACCTGCGTCTGAGTTACCAGTGTGACAAATCATTGTTTTGTATACATTGTGTACATTGTTTAGGAGATAGAGTCGGCCACATCACCACGACACGTCATGGTTAACGTGAAACGTCGCGGCGTCTTAGAAAGTAACGTTGCTGCGTCGTGCAGATACACGGTGCCGTGTAACAACGGCTTCAAGCTATTTTAATTGGGATAGACCAAAAAAATAACTCACGGTTTTTACATTCTACTTCGAAAAAATAGGTATTTTTTTGTCCAATAGTTTTGTTTTAATACATTTATTTATTTAGCATACATTTTATGGATTCCATGATTATTTGAAATTTGGGTTGGCATTTTCTAAAAAAATACAACAAAAAAAAGGGATTGTAATAGTGTAATTACTATATAATGTTATATATGTAGGTACTACAATTATTACAAGTTAAAACTAAACTTATTTATATTAAAATAACACTAAGCTACTCAAATATTGAAAATGGAAATAATAATCACCACTGTAAAAAGAACACTCCTTCTAGCACGTCCGCTCGCGGCATGATCCCTAATGACACTGGCTGCACGACCTCTCTCTCTCTCTCTTTCTCTCTCTCTCTTTTTCAAGCCAAAAACGAAAGTCAAACAAAGATCACATATTCTTTTGTCGAAATGAACAATCCCAATTCGACTTAATTGTGCACTTTAAAATGAAACACTGCAACCTGTATCTGCACGACGCAGCAACGTTACTTTCTACGGCGCCGCGCCGTTTCACGTTTACGACGATGCGCCGTGGTGATGTGGCCAGGCCCTTATTGTAGGTTTAACGCATTAGCCCCATTAGAAGGCCTACTTATTGCTACCGTTACCACTATTTTAATGGTTAACTTGTTTTTTTTTTGCCATAGGAAGGCAATCGATCTCACGGGCCACATGATGGTAAGTGGAAACTGTGACCCATAGACATTCGCATTCACAAGACTGCAAATGCACTGCCAACCCTGAGGACTAAGATAGAATGCCTCTATGCTAGTCATTTCACCGGCTATCTTATTCCCAAACCGGAACACGACAATGCAAACACTGCTGCTTGGCGGTAAGTTAATGGATAACCAACCCGGACGGACCCTGCACAAGGTCCTCCCACAAGTAAAGTTTGAAGACTGATTAGCGAATCAGCTTAGAGTTTAGTTCGAGACTAGGTCATCTTGTGTGGATTGTCCCCTAAAGGCGTTTTTTGACCCAATGCACTAGCTGCATGAGTTACAGTGCACTTTAGCAAGCGAGATAGCTCTATGTGCATGAATCGCGTGACTGCAGAGGCTATACAATCAACGTGAATCAGTGCACGTAAGTGTTTGGTGCAAGGGAATATTTTAACAATGATTACGCCATTATATAATTACTAATAGGGAGTAAAGTGTTAGTTTTCGCCGTTTGTATGTTGATAAAACTACTTAATCAATGACAATATTTAGAAATACTGTACCTATTTTTATATTTTCTGATGCCTAAACGTCAACATGTGCAAGATAGAGCTTGTTAATAAAGGCCGAATTTTATCTTTTTTTTAAACTATGAATAACTTATCGAAATACTTGGTCTTTATTTTTTCTTCTCTGAAGAGATTTAAAAGTTTTCTTCTATCATTTTGAACATCTGGTCTTAAAACCAGTTGCACAAACGTTAATTAGCACTCATGTCTTATTATTACACATCTGTCACGTTCTTATTGTATCTACGCAGAGAGTGAGACTAATCGCTATTAGCAGTTTAAAATGCTTCTGTTATCCGTATTTCTCATCCGATTTTAGTATTTCACTTTAAATAATTTCATTTACGGTATTATATTATATTTTCATATTTTATGGAAAAATGCGATTAAAAATCAATGTAGGTATATTCCCTATTGTAACTAGACAAAAACGCTAAATCTTAAAGCTTGTCCCACATAACACGCGGTGTTTTATGCAAAGCAAGCAGCTAATTGTGCCGGCTCTCTAGGATTGTGGCGGAAAGCACGCGTTTCGACCCGTCTCGGGCCCTGAAATATAACTCGACCTCGGATTTACAATGAGTCGCCGAGAATACTTGAGAAGCTCTGAGATTTTCTGAGATCGTGGTTTGGACATGTGCAGGATTTTCCTAGGTAAGCTCTGCTGTTAAATAAAGGTATAAGGTTATGAGGTTCATGCGCACATACCTACTGCTTATTACTTCAGACAGTAGCGGTCCTAGATATGATCATTAACGCTAACGTAATCAATTTTCGGAAACTGTCAGTATGTATTGATTAAGTCAATACGCCAATCCTATCTATCTTATACATTAGGGCCACTTAGCATTGTAGCGAAAAGTTACTTCTCAAATTGTGAAAGTTTCTTCATGATGAATTCTCTAAATTTTCTAAGAGTCTTCTTACATTTTTATGGAAAGAGAACATTCTTGATGCTCTCAAATAATTCCGATAATATTCTCGGTAATTTCTTGGAAAGATTTCTTAACTTTGAGAATGCTCTGCAACTTGTAAGTTGCTAGGGCCACTAAGCTGATAGGGTTACGTGTTGTATAATGTAGGTTGCTATGACATTTCACGGGCCTGCTAGTTTCTAGAAAACCTGATAAGGATACTTTTAATCTTGATATGTACCTAATGCAAACTTATAACTATTGTATTTTTATAGATATTAAACAAACTGTACTAAACTAAGAACCTGCGCGTCATCGGTCACACCTACTAGGAGCGTCTACCCGCCGAACTCAAACGCGAACCATCTGACGAAATGTGTAGGCGCCGGCTTAAGAATCTTTTGTTGGATAACCCAGTCTATTCAGTGAATGAGTATATGGAACTTGACTTATAAATAAGACACATTATTTATTTACTTTAGTGAGTGACTTTTTGTATTTATTTTGTAATTATTGCAATTATTATTTTAGTGATTTATTTCTATTGAACATGAATGACAATGTATAATCCTTACTGAATAAAGTATTATGAATTATTATGAATTATGATTGACTTTGAAATTTTAGGGGCAGACTCGTGGTCACACCAGATTGTCACACCACTTCTATTCGCTTTGGTCGGAAATTCGACAGAAATCATTTTTATTCCGCAAAAGTAGGTAGGTTAGGTTCGTTAGGTATCTTTAGATGCCCGAAGGGCAAATCGCTCAGAAATAGGAGCCCTGCCTCAGGCATTAGTGGTGTGACAACGTGGTGTGACCACGAGTCTGCACCCGAAATTTTTAATGTACTCTGTAATTGTGTTGACTTTTACTATTATCATTTAATTCTATTTCTGACGACCTCAATATAATTGCATATAATTTGACATGCCATGTAATTTATACTGTGTTATATTGAGTAATCAAATCTGAATCTGAATCTAAACTACTCTGGTTATACAGTTGGTGGTAGCTAATATTATTAGCTGCTCCGATAAACCAGATTTAATAACTCCGACTCCGCCTTTAGTTTCGATAACATCACCTTAACATCCCTAATATGGAAATCACCGGTTTTCGTAAACCCACAAATGTAGAAATAAGAAAGAAAGAAAGAAAGAAGGAAAACACATGAATTGTCACAAAAAATAACACTTACTTACACACTTAACACGGGTTGGTACCACCATCTTATCCATTAACCTACCGCCTAGCAGCAGTGTTCGCATTGTTGTGTTCCGGTTTGGGGATAAGACAGCCTGTGAAATGACTAGCATAGAGGCATACCATCTTAGTCCTCAGGATTGGCAGTGCATTTGCGAATGTCTATGGGTCACAGTTTGCCCTTACCATCTGGTGGCCTGTGTACTCATTTGCCTTATTGTACCATAAAAATAAAAATAAACTAAATCTAAAGTCAATTTTAACACGTAACTGGAAATTGGCATTGTGACAAAAACGCGTCAGTGTGTTCCCGTTCTCAGGGCAAGCCATTTTTTTTTTAGTTAAATGATAAGATAGTGGTAGTAATCAAGGCGGAACTTGCACAAGGCAATGGTGTTATAGTAATAGCTTTTGATATGAGTCATGACAAACATTGACAAGATATTTAAACATTCAATTTAAAAAAAAAGTCAACAAATTGGCGCCAAGCGGTATAATTGCTGAGAACAAGTGCCGCGGTAAACTTTAGCATATCCTTTATGGTTGATTAGCAATATAGTTTATATGCGTACTCGGACATCAATATGTGATGACAATATCGAAGCAAGATGAGCTTACCAAACTTATATCACGGTCAATAAGATCATTTTTTAAATTATTTAATACTATAATGTAGTCTTCTCTAAAATAAATTACTTATAAAAAGTGCTTTCAGAAAAAAAAATAGACAGACAGGCTTTATGAATAACAAAGTAGCGGTAATGTCCGTTTTGTTTGAAAACAATAAGTAAATTGAATAGGAATACAGAAAAAAAACTAACTTAGTATGTTTCTTTGAAACCATTACTTAGCAAAGTACCTAGCTTAAGTAAGATGAATATTAAAAGCATAACGGTTTTATTTGTGAGAGGGTAGCTGTCAGGACCAGGTTTTTCTTAAAACCCGTTATTAAATTTCCCGCGTTAATTTCCTGTAGTTAGTAGCAGTGATTTAAATGTATTCTTGTTTACTTTTGATTATACAAAACATATTTTTTCTCAGCAAACAGAAATAACTTAATTACGAGGTTTTTTATATCTGATGATAGTTAGGTTTTTTATTTTGATTTGTTGTTATCCGACTTTTTATTTACCATTTTCTTTTTATTGAATAAATTACAGGTAAGCTAAATTTAAAACTGACCAACCAAACCAAATTGAACTCTCATAAGTGAAGAGCTTGACAATTATTTGTATGTCTTTACTCCTATTGTTACCGTATTGCTAGCGACATGAAAGCTCTTATTAACTTCACAGTAAATTGCCCTAGTCATAATCAATACCTACTGCAATAAGGGTTAAAACAAAGTAATCCTACTTTCCTAGAGGCAAAAAAAAAACTGGTTTGCATAGAGGTTCAAAAAGATGAGGGGGGACTTCTGTAAAATATTGTTTCGGGTAAAGTACAGTTAGAAAATTTTACTTTATGTTTAACCCACATTTTTATGATGGTAAATGGGATCCGTGATTCATAAACATTTGTATTCTCAAGTCTTCAATCTTAAAACTGTAATTCTGAGACTACAAATACATAATTCCAACTCTGGGGACCAAGATGTCTCTATAATAGTAATTTCACAGGTTCTCTAATGCTCACTCTATGACAACAATAAGATAGTATACAGTTAATAGCATAAATATGTGATCATTTCTGTATTTTGTCGCTTTCCATCGTTTAACAATTTTGTATAACATTTCAAACACAACGTTAAAGTGAGAAGGTACATTAATGATTACTTATTTATGCTGTTGACTGTACGAGGTCCTTCCGTCACTGAAACACAAATTACAAATATTTTAACTGAGTTTTAGTCTGATACTTAATCTCACTAAATGCAATTCCATACAATATTAATCTATCTGCGCATCTAATTGTTGGACTTGCAAATAGTAATTGTTTTTTAATTGCTCCCCACTTTAACCAGAATCACTAATTACAGACGTCAATGTGGCTGAGAACCTTTGCGCTGAAAATGTTTTGTTAGAATATTCTTGGCATTATTTATAAGGTGATTTTAGTTTGACATCGTAAGAGACAAATTGGAAGGTTTTTTTAATTTTTTTTTTCGGATAATAAATCTTCACATCAGGGTGGTTATAATGACATGGCTATGCAAATCATTTTACGGCGAGCGTAAAGGGCAGAGCTATAGCAGTTATATAGCTTTGTCTTTTTCTCTCAACGTAAATTGAACTGCATAGCTACGTCATAATAACCCCCCTGATTGATGTTCACTTTATTCTTTTTTAAGGCAAGAAGAAGGCCAACGAGCGCACTAGCCACCTGACCCTGCATCCTCAGGACTGCTATCCGAAGACTACAAATGCGTTCCCAACCCTGAGGACTGAGATGCAATACCTCAATGCTAGCATAATATTCTACTAGTAATTTCACCAGTTCTGTTCTACAGTGGAAAACAGCCACGCAAATACAGCTGCTTGGCTGTTTGATAGCGCTTTCCAAAGAAAAATTGTTGAAAAAAAGCGCTGCATTAAAAATTCCCTAATAAAATCTATAAATTGCATACGTAGTTATTGTTACGTTACGTACGTTATTGTTTTAGAGTCGACCGCCATTACTATCAAGTATATAGAAGGGCTATCAAAACTTTGATAATACGGAAACACGTCAAAAACGATTGCATGTAGAATCTCATTCCAGTAGACCTTATACATACTTTTGTTTAAAAACAATTCAAAACGCTATTTCTGATTTAACCGCACGAAAGCACGTTAGAAATCCCAAACGCTCTGAAAATTCAACGCTCCTTTCTAATTTACCTCGAATTTGAATTCTCTCTCGGACTTAAATGGAAGCAAATTACAAGGTGGCTTTGCAAGATTAGCGCTAATTAAGAAACTATTAAATAAGCTAGCCGCATAAGTGCAGTTGCACTGGGACTGTCGCTTCCGTGCGTATAAATAATGCAAGACTTTCTCAGTGGGTCGTCTGCAGTTTTATTTCAATGTTTTTTTTAAGTTATAGAAGATTAAAACTTTTACTAGAACTAGAAGTGAAAGATGGATTGTTTAAGTGTTAAAGCTTTCAGATTACGTAGCGATCGACTGGATCGAGTAGGTACGTAGAGTAACATTGTCAGTTTAGGTGCTTGAAGGGTTTTATAAATGTAAAGGAAGCCAAAATATATGTTTGGACCGGTCGGTTTACGATTTGTTTATTGAAACCGATACAGAGTTCATAGTACTAAGGTCATAAGAATAAATAATATCTACATAGAAGGAAACTCCCGGCTCTCGACACGAGCTCGGCGCGATAGATACCTACCGTTTGGCGACACCTGAGGTGTTTAGTCAGTTAGGGGCGTCACATACGGAGCTGTAATATAAATTAATATGCCTAAAGTATAGAAATGCATCTTACGATTTATTTACGTACTAGTTGACAGAGTCCACACACGGAGCTATATTATATATTAATGTATATTGTAGTAAGGTATGTAAAGATTACTAAATATACCTTACTGTAATGTATATTTATCTCTTTCCCCCACCATTGTAATGAATGGGTTGGATGTATATTTTCATATTTTAGTAATGTGTGGTTCTTTGCTATAATGTAATATTATAGTCCGGTATATTAATATATATTATAGCCCCGTTTGTGATGGGTTTTAGGCCGTGCAGTGCAGCTATAAATCTTATTGAGCTTACTTAATTATTTTAAAGTATATCCATTTGTGTTGGTTGTGTACGTTTCCGTGTTTTATAGATGATTAATAGCCACAAAAGCCTTGTATTTTTCTAGAGATAATTTGAATAAATATCATCAAAAAGTAATTGAACGTAAATGTAAAAATCTAATTTTGTATGATACATCCATAAACCAATTAAAATATTTCGCAAGTGACAGCCCTAACTATGGGCGTGGAAGACAGAGGGGCGTAGTGGAGGTGAAGGGGTAAGTAGGTATTTAAAGTGCGGCATTAGGGGCCTGGGTAAAGGAGATTTGCTTCTACGTAGCTATTATTTTATTCTTATGTTAAGTACTTTAAATTCAAGAAATCTCTACCAGAAAGTTTCATTTGTTGTTGTTTTTTTTTTAATGATATGAACAGAAGTATCTGCCTACAAAAAAAGACCTTCTAATCATCACAACAAAAACGTATCCTCATTTATACTAATAGATAAATAAACATACGCGACCCGGCCAAAATTAGTAGGTAATTGACGAAGGACATAAAAATACATGGGCCGTGTGGCCGGAACAAATGGCTCGAATATACGTTGGGGATACTTTATCTCCCGTAAAAGAAGGATTGTGCTGGTGAAAATTTAAAAAGAAGTCGGGTAGCATATTATATAAAAAAACCGAGGGCAATATTACACTCGACCTAGTCCCAAAATAAGCTTTAGGCTTCTTTGGGTTTGGCTTTAGGTATCTACACGGCAACGAAAAACTTACTTTTGAGTATTATGTATGTTTTCATGATAATATTGATAATATTCTATCCATATAATATTACTAATATTATAAATAAAATATAAGATAACAAAGATAAAAGATAATAATTCAGTAAGTAGGCCGCACGGGCACTTTTACATGTCAAAAATCTGCAAAAAATTTAACCCACTTATGTTTATATATATAGGATGGTTCAAGACAACAATATAAAAGTTTCGATATGTTTCATCAACCGTGTCCCCTAGACAAGATTCAACTATTGTATTTGCACTAATTATTAATGACCAAGTTTCGGGTTTAAATTTAAATATTATTCGTTTGAAGTGATTTTACGAATCAACGATAATGTGGCACATTTGGTTTTCGTTTAATAATGGTAACGTTTTTTAACTATACCATAATCAAAATTCTAATTCAAAATTCAAAATATTTATTCAATTAATTGGCCGTCGCTAATGTGGAGTAAATCTACCAGCGCTTCGGAAAAGACCATAATTGCGGAGAAGAAGCGCCGCAAGAAATTCCAGTAGAAGGTCATATTTTTAAACAAAAATACATGATAATACTTAAAAGTAAGTTAAAAATGAGTAACGACTGAGGTTCTTGCGGCGTTTCTTCTCAGCAGTGGTCTCCTCTTGCCAAGCGCTGGTAGATTCTTGACGTGTAAAAGTGCCCGTGCGGCGGCCTACTTACTAAATAAATATTTTTATCTTATCTTCATCTTTACATTAAGTAATAATAAGGTAAAAGTAAGTTATTTACAGTATTAGTAGATAATGGACGTGTGTAAAGTATTCTCTTTAAAATAATCGTCGCTGTAATTACTTAATGAATTAATTACTTTATAAACCTTTAAGATTTATTCCGTCAACACCCTTTAAACATATATGAACATGTGAAAAAAAGCGCAAAGAAGGCTTTTATATGAAGCTGCTAACTTTTTACTTTGCACTACCAATTAACTGGCTCTCGGCAGCCGCTTTTAGCATTAGCGTTCTGAAAAATACCTAAAAACTTCCCACTGCCTCACTTTGTACCGTCTACATTATAAATAGTAGACGTGAGGATAATTATTTAAATTTTCTTGATACTTTTTGAAAAAGGATCTTGTCTAGTTCAATGTTATAGACATGGGATTCGAGTGATTTTTGTCGTTTTAGTGCCAATAATTAGTCCCTTTGTATAAACGCTTAGATCTTCTAAACTGCCCAACGGATTTTAATTCGGTTTTCGTTGATAGATAAAGTGATCCAATAGATTATTTCTTGTGTTAAATAAATTCTGTATTATATACGGATGTTACAGAAAACTGTCAAAAAGTAAATCTGGGCGAGAGCGTACTAATTTTACAAATAATGTTATTTTAGGACTTGAAAAATTAACCTTCGCCACAATTAATGATTGTGATATATCAGGGATGAACAATCTTAGACATAAGACTCAGTCTTAAATTAAAGCCTAGTTTTACGACAAGCATACTAAGACAGATTAATAAATATACGTATCATATATTGAAAACATTTAGTACTCAGGAATAATATAGTAATACTCGCACTTATCACACAAATACCTTTACCGGAGTCATACTTAGGACTGCCTAGCTAGGTTAGGCAGGGTCACTACGAACTAACTCTTGACATGTAAAAGTGCCCGTGCGGCCTACTTACTGAATAAATGTCTTTATCTTTATCTTTATCTTATGTGGGCTTACCATGTCGTCAATATATTAGCAAGATTGGCTAACAAAGTTAATAAGAGCCAGAGGCTCTAGACGAGATGCAATTGCCGTCCGTTATCGAAATCGAAAATGTATAATGATTGACAAAAGCGGTTAGACGGTCGAGTCTACTGCCAAAGTCAATTCCATACATTTTGTCTTATTAAAATTTTGTTTTTAATATTTGTATTGTATGGTTATGGGTTCTACAGAGGATCTTATACATAATAACAGTTCTCCATGTCCTACCTCACAGAGGGATACAATATTATCAGTCTTAGTAGTGAAATTGTAGACATACAATGTCACGCACATGTAAAAGTCTTAAGTAATATATTTAAAATTAGACAATATTAATAAGCCAATCGAACAACTTTTGATACATCGTCAGATTACGATAATTGTTTACGTAAGCGATTAGTAACTTGTCTAACCTCACAGCAGCGCCTTGTTCGTTTGTTTTTAATTTACAACGTTACCATAGCATAAATACTATGATTATTAAATTTAATTAATACGATTATACTTTTCTTTTATGCCATTCTGTAATAAAACTACAATCAAAAACCATAAATTGCTTAAACGATTTCAAAATGTAAATTGCCGACTGTACTCACATTACGGTCACGCGAAATGACTTTATTTGCAATAAGTACACGGAAATCAGTAGCGTTTGAGTTAAGGAAAATATAACTACTGGTTTTAAAGCGGTGTTTTATTTTAATTCTACCTTACGTGGTGGGCAGTGACGCTGGGTTTTTTTTTTGCAAACTACCTTTATAAACACTCATTTATATTCTATAAACTATCTTTATAAATACTCGTGTACACTATCACAATGCCACCCATATTGTAACTCTGCAAAAACAATTTCTCCATTCTCCTTTGGGGTAATTCAAGTCATGCAAAAAAGGTATTATTAGCACAAAAACAGTGTGTTAGGGCTATTTGTAATGTAGATACACTGACGTCATGTAAGCCATTATTTAGAAACTTAAAACTTTTGACTGTACCAGGCATGTATTTGTATGAGGTATGTTTATTTGTTAAAATTCACCCGGAATTGTTTAAAACAAATAAAGATGTATGTACATTTAATACTAGGTACCCAAATAATGTTGTCAATCCTGCCAAAAAGACTAAATTGTACGGCAAGAACACTTACTGTATGTCTATCAATATTTTTAATCGCTTGCATAATGATATCAAGGAGTTGCCAGTCAGTTTGTTTAAAAAGAAACTGAAAAATCGATTAATATTACAAGATTGTTTTTATTCTATTGATGAATATTTTGACTAATTTAAATATAGAACGTGACATGCATGATTTAAGATTTGCTAGTTAGATTAAGTTAATGCAACTTTTCTGTTATGATGCTGACTTTTAAATAATTCAAAGTTCAATCGTATTATATCGACGTTTTAACAGGGAATCACTAACATGTTTCTTAGTGTGTTTAGATTTTGTGACACAACTTTTATTTCTATTATAATTTTTTTTTTGCATGCCATCTATTGGTAAAATGTGTGTGACCATAATAATATATGCACTAACAACCATCATCTGTACCACATTTTAAGCAAATAAATATATTTGACTTTGACTTTGAATCTAATAACGAGCGTTGCCATGGTAATGATAATTTTATAATGACCGTTATTTGTATTGTTATTCCTATAGGTACGCTCGTTACGGATATCATTAACGGCGTTTTGATGAACAATCAACATCCTAGTTATATTATTAAAAAAAAACATTATACGTGTATACGAATGAACATAATTATGTCTATATGTATGTATTTTATTAGAAAGAATAGGGTTTACAATGGAGTCGCTTAACTTCTAACTCTGATAAATCCATGCAAAAGGACAAAGGAGATTTTGTCTTTTTTGAAGCGTTTTGCGTTTCGCGTTTGATTTAAATTCTTATACCAAATACATACATACATACCTTCACGCCTTCATTCCCAGAGTGGGGTAGGCAGAGCTACAGAATTACCAACAACTCCAAAAACTTGTTGATAACTATGTTACCACAATTTGCAAAATTAGGCTAAGATGTTTAACAGTGTATATTAGTGACAGGTAGCAAGCCCATCGCCTAACAGTACGTCGTAATCTTGGGAGGATCAAATGATCAGAACCCACTTAGTTCTTCTATTTACTATTACTACTATATCTTTTATTTACTATTATTTTTCTCTGCTTACAAACACAAATGTTATAATAGGTGAAATTCAGTATAATAAACACTTAAATGTACGAAAACAAAATGAGTTACTAAGTTTGGTTGGTTTCTCAGTTCACACACATAACATATGTTTCCTTTGAAAAAAAGAGACAAATGATAAGCAACAAATTGAACATGAGTGGTTTGATTTTGAGGGAAATATTGCGAATCGGCTATAAAAATAGGATAAATCAAAAACAAGTAAATTATACAGAAATATTAAACAAAGACGAAGGCCAGAACGCTACACACCGCTTTTCAGAAAAAAAGATGTCTAAAAATGTAAAAAATCAACTCCAAGGTACTATTCCATACCTATTTAACCAAATTAAAATAAAACAAGCTGCAAAAAAGAAACAAAGTAAAAATGTTTCATCCGAAGAACCATGTAATAATAACTCGAAATTTTTTCGTGACCAATAATAAAAACAATAATAAATTTAATAAAAAAAATGAAATTGAATGTGATAATAATCAATATAACCTGCTCATTATGCATCTTAATATACAGAGCATTAAGACCAAATTAGACCAATTGGAAATACTGTTACATGAAAAACGTATCGACGTGTGTTGTTTTACTGAGACTTTCTTAAAAGGCAGCGAAGTTGATGTTTTGCAAATAGATGGATATAAAAAAGTTGCTCATTCGCAAACGGAAAAAGGGAGGTGGTGTAGCAATTTTTGTGGGACATTCAATCGACTGCCGTGTACTACAGTGGGTAGCGGAAATGTCTATAGAGAGTCATTTTGAATGCTGTGGTATTGCGATCAGTGGACTTGATTATCTAATTATTTGTGTCTACAGAACACCAAGTAGTAATCTGGATATCTTTCTTGTTAACTTAGAATTTCTACTTCGCAAATTAGTGATCAGAACTAGAAATATCTACAAAAACATCCTCGTTTTAATCTATTAGAAAAAACCAACAAGAGTGAGCTATTATTGAACACCTTCAGATCATACAAGTTACATCCTACCATAACAGTACCAACAAGAATAACAATACATTCCCAAACATGCATAGACAACATTTTTACAAATGCTAAACGTTATTCGGTTGAAGTGTTGGACTTTGGGCTGTCTGATCATACTTGTCAACTGATCTTAATTCCAACAGACTTGAGTTTCCAAGAAAAGTATTGGTATGTGTACAGTAGAAATCCAGAAATATATATAGAGATTTTCTTGAAATATATGTCACAAATTAGTTTTACGGATGTTTATACTTGGACAGACTCCAACCATGCATATGAAGCGTTTATTAATACTTTTAATCTCATTTTTGACCTTTGCGTGCCAAGTAAAAAAATTAAAATAACGCATACTAGAGCACCTAAATGGAAAACTAAAGGAATTGTAATAGCAAGTAAACGCAAAAGACAATTATATCTTCAGACTAAAAAATCAAATAATCAAGGCATAAAACATAAATACAAGCAATACTGTCAAGCCATTAAATTAATTACAAAACAAGCGAAGCGTAATACAAATATAAATTATATTAACCGGAGTAATAATAAGAGCAAAGCTACTTGGCAAATCATCAAACGAAATACAACTCAAATCAACGTGATAAAAGACACAGTAAAATACATAAAAAAAGACAATATTATAGTTAATAATCCTATTGACATTGCCAATGCTTTAAATGACTATTTCATAAACATAAACAATACTGTTAATGACCTTCCCTACAAAACAATGACTCACCCTAATATGCATAGTATTTTTATGGCTCCGGTGAGCAGCTATGAAATAAAAAATATCGTTAAAAAACTAAAGAACAAAAAAAGTACAGGGCACGATAAAATACCTATGACTCTGATTAAATCAAGTATTGAGTACATAGCAGAACCTTTGGCACATATTATTAACTTATCGCTAGAAAGTGGTTGTTTTCCAAATGAACTAAAAAAGGCTTTAATTAAACCCCTGTATAAGAAAGGCTCCAAAAGTGATTGTTACAATTATAGACCAATCGCACTATTGCCGAATTTTTCAAAAATATTTGAAAAAGTGATATTAAATCGCATAAATTCGTTCTTTATAAAAAACAATACATTAAGCTTAAATCAATTCGGATTTCAAAAAGGCAAAAATACGACATTAGCTATTTTCAAGGTCCTAAAACAAATATGGACAGAGATGCATAAAAATAAAAATACTATAGGGATATTTGTTGATCTGTCGAAGGCATTTGACTGTGTATCACATAAAACTTTATTGAGTCAGCTCGAACACGTTGGGATTCGTGGAACAGCCCTACGATTAATTCAGACGTATGTCACAGATAGGCTTCAAGCTACAATTTTAGACGCTTATGATAAAAATACAAAAACAATAAAAAAAGTACAGTCGAAATATGAAAAAAACTTGCAGGGGGTACCCCAAGGAAGTGCTCTGGGGCCTCTATTGTTTTTATTATATATAAATGAGTTCCCAAAAATAGTCAACCACTTGTGTGTCATGTTTGCGGATGATGCTACCATATTTATAAGTGAGGATAGGCTCAATGGCTGTGATATCTCTGATGAAATATGTAATACCCTGAGAACTGTAATCAACTGGCTGTCATCTATAAATTTGTAGGTTAACTTAGAGAAAACGAAAATTGTACAATTTACCAACTACAAACAAGAACCGCAATGTATAAATATAATAATAAACAATGAAAAAATAGAACAAGTGAAAAATACTCAGTTCTTAGGGGTCACAATAGATAGTAATTTAAATTGGAAGGCACATATTGACAAAATTAATAAAAGAATTTCGAAGAGTTGCTATGCGATGTCAATATTGACTAATATAACATCAGCAGTTGTCGCTAAAAATGCTTATTATGGAAATGTTTATCCTATATTGACGTATGGCATAATTTTTTGGGGCAACTCAGTAAATGTCCAATCTACATTTGTCCTGCAAAAGAAATGTCTACGAATAATTTTTAATCTTAATAATTTGGAATCCTTGAGAACTGTCTTTCAAAGTAATAACATTTTAACTCTAGCATGTATATATATATTAGAAATTTGTTTATTTGTGAAGGAATGTGGTAATGACTATTTTAATAAAATATCTGACTCTAAGAGAAATTTACGAACACAATATAAACATGACTTACGTATAGTTCGACCCACTAGCCATATTCTGAAAAAGAGTACTTATGTGACTGGGATTAAAATATTCAATCATTTACCGAAGTGTATTAAAGCAATAGATGGTGCTAGGTTTAAAAAGGAACTTAAGGAATGGCTAATAACTAAATGTTTTTACAACGTGAATGAATATTTTTCTGTTAATTATTAAAAATCGATATCCAAACGAAATACTATTGTACGCCCGAAATGGGCATGCTGTTGATTCCATACGCTGTATATTTGAGGTGTTCGTAGATAACGGAGTGAAACAACCGACTTTAAGCGAAGCTCGTTTATTACTGGTTGACACTGCGCGTCGTCGCGCTATGAATGTACAGCTATGCATAGATGCATACATAGCATCCCTCCACCACTATTTAGAAACTAAGACTTAAAATTAACAAACAATCTTTATACTAAACCTTATAATTAATGTTTTTCCTGGGACGCAACTGGGGTCGCACTGCCAGCTCCTCAGCCGGAGGCGACTCGCGGGGGGAGTGCCCCGGCTCGGTGGCGCGCGGCGCGGGCGACCGGGCCGGCGACTCCGGCGCAGCGGTGGGCTCGTGCGTAGACAGCCCACGCTGGCCTATTTCCCCTTCACAGTCCGCCCAAATCTCTTCCCCAACCTGCGCTACATTATCACCCCCCACACCCGTTTCGGGTGGAGTTATATTGTCCCTAAATAAACCGGATGATTCAGTAGACATACTTGGCGTGGCAGGTGGTGATGAAAATGGAAACGAGTGATCGTCGGGCATGACGTTGTCACTATCAGAGTTAACAGTTGTATTACCCTTATACTTTAATATTTGGTCTATGTGTCTTATACAAAAATTGTCGTACTTAACTACAAACACATTATACATTTTGGAACCAATTTTCTGTTCAATCTTACCTAACTCCCAACTTTCCCTCCTTGCACTGTACCACCGGACCCAGACAAAATCACCCACTTCGAATAGTCGTACATGTTTGCTCTCAGTTTTTGGCGCATTGTCCTTTTTGATACTATCTGAGGGCGGCAGTATTAGATCAAGACGGGTTCTTAATTCCCTACCGAACATAAGCTTTGCTGGCGATTCCCCGGTCGTGCAGTGCATGGAATTCCTGTATTCGAACAAGTAACTTAACAATAATTCATGGACCATTTGTACAGAAAGGTTTTCTTTTAAAATACATTTAAGCATTTTTTTACAATTTTTTACTGAATTTTCTGCCTGCCCGTTGCTGTTTGGGTGATACACTGGTGAATTTATATATTTAATACCATTGTTAGAACAAAATGCATTAAATTCGGCACAATTTATTTTAACGTCATTGTCTGACACCAATACTTTCGGTAGACCGAATATAGAAAATAAATTCTTTAGTTTCGAAATTAAGGAACGTGTACTAGTGCCGTTATGCATGTGCAAGCATTCTAGCCACTTACTAAATGAATCGACCACAACCAAGTACACCCTCTGCCCTATAGACATATAGTCGATGTGCAGGCGGTGCCACGGGCCCGGCGCGCGCGGCCAGGGCTCGGGCGCGGCGCGCGGCGGCGCGGGCCGCAGCGCCGCGCACGTGGCGCACGCGCCGCTCCAGCGCTCGATGTCACCGTCGATGCCCGGCCACCACATCCTACTGCGCGCGTTGTTTTTCATTTTGACTATTCCTAAATGCGTACTATGAAGTTCTGATAACATTTTCTCCCTGAGTGACATTGGAATAACGACCCTATGCCCTCGTAAAAGAGTTCCATTTTCAAATTGTAAATCTGTCTTGCAATAAAAATAAGGTATAATCGATTCACAATTAACTTTTCGCGGCCATCCGTTTTTCATATATTTAATTACTGTCTTAAGAGTATTATCACTTTCGGTGGCCGTAATGATTTCTTTACTCGTGACCGCCGGTGACACTGAGTCTAAAAAATTTAGTGAACAAAGCGAGTCAAATTCCTTATCATTTTCGCTATACGTATCCAACAAGGGCGCGCGGGAAAAATAATCGGCTACCACATTGTTTTCACTGGAAATGTACTGCACGGTATAATTATATGCGGACAGTATAATAGCATACCTCTGCAGTCGTAAGGCCGTCGTAACTGATATTCCGCTTTGGACATTAAAAATCGAAACTAATGGTCTATGGTCCGTTTTAAGAATAAAAGGCTCACTTCGACCGTAAAGGTATTGGTGAAAACGCTTTACACCAAATATGATAGCCGTCGCTTCCTTTTGGATCTGACTATAATTACGTTCGCTGGGACTAAGCGAGCGGGAGGCGAATGCCAGCGGACGCTCGTGGCCGTCCGCCGCGGTCTGCGCGAGCAGGGCCCCCAAGCCCCCCGGGCCGGCGTCAACGCTGAGCACCAGCTGCGCGCGCGGCTCGAAGTGCGCCAGCACGCGCTCTGACGCCAGCTCGCGGCGCACCGCCCGCACGGCGCGCCGCTGCCGCTCGCCCCACTCCCACTCAGCACCTGCGCGCAACAGCTCATGAAGGGGACTCATCATGGACGAAGCATTCGGAATAAAATTTCTGTAGAAATTTACTACACCTAAAAAACGTTTAACTTCTGTTACATTGGTAGGTTCCGGGGCGTTCAAAATAGCTCGTACTTTGTCGGGGCAAGTTTGTAAACCATTTTTACTTATTACGTACCCTAAATAAGTAATACTTGGTTTTAAAAAATCACATTTCTCTTTTTGCAGGCGAAGGCCCGCTTCATTTAACCTACTTAACACTTGCCGTAACCTATTAAGATGTGTGTTTTTGTCGGGTCCCGTAACACAAATATCATCAAGCCAGCAGCTCACACCATCGATGCCTGATAACAGGGTTTCCATTGATTTTTGAAAAATGGCGGGTGCGTTCGCCAACCCGTACACTAAACGGGTGTATTTAAAAAGTCCTTTTGAAGTATTAATGGTAGTGAGCTCCTGCGATGACTCATCTAAAATAAATTGATTGTAGGCATTTTTTAAATCAATTTTGCTATAATTTTCGCCGCCTCCTAATT
This sequence comes from Acleris emargana, assembly GCA_927399475.2. NCBI lineage: Eukaryota > Metazoa > Arthropoda > Insecta > Lepidoptera > Tortricidae > Acleris > Acleris emargana. Next base: position 3,503,973 of record OV656839.1, on the reverse strand, counting down.
TAGCAAATACCTCTTCTATTCGCGGTAGGGGGTATTTGTCAACTACCAGGTCTTTATTTAATGTGACCGAGAAATCGCCAGCTATCCTGACCTTACCGTTGTCTTTAAGCACTGGCACGATAGGCGTGGCATACTTTGAGTGATTGACTGGAATCAAAATGCCTAACTTCACTAACCTATCGAGTTCTTCCTCTACCTTATCTTTTAAGGCAAAGGGAACAGTGCGTGGTTTAAAAAATTTCGGAATGGAATTTTGCTTAACGTGCAAGTTCACCTTGAACTTGTTAAATGAGCCAAGCTCGTCGCGCCAAATCTCAGGATATTGTTCCAACAATTGGTATACATCAGAATTATCGCTAATATTGTTTATTTTCGTAGTTAGTGTCAAGTTAAAAGCAGACATAAAATCTCGACCCAGTAAAGGCGGGCCCCCGTTCTGAACAACAAAAATATTGATCTCTTTAGATATGTCATTATACGTGGCCTCAATAACAAAGAAACCAAGCGGCGATATCTTATGTCCATTATAGAAACACATCCTAATATTGCAAGGTTGAAGCTCGTACTCGGTAAACATCTTTACGTACAATTTATCTGACATAACGCTAACCCCCGAGCCGGAATCTAATTCCATGGAAATGTGTTTGCCATCTAAAATTAAATCTATTAAAATTGGTTTCTCTGACACATACCTTAAATTAAAATTTTTGCATTCTTTACAACATTGGTCCATGTCTTCATGTAAACTCTCCTCTGGTTCACTTGCACTCGTAATACAATTTACGCGCGATGACTTGTTCTTACACACTTTTTTTAAATGTCCAGTAATACCACACTTCTGACACCGATAGGTTTTATACCGACACTTGCTGGCATCGTGGCTTTTCATACCGCAAACAGCACAGGGCTGCGGCCCTGCATCGCGGTTCCAGGCAGCGCTGGCGCCGGCGCGGGCGCGCGGCGCGCTCGTCCTGGCCTGGTACAGCGGCTCCTGCTTCACGGTCGCAGCCACCACGGTGGCGCGCGCCTGCTGCGCACACTCCACCTGTTGCGCCAGCTCCATGGCCTTGGCGAGGGTGAGCGTGGCGGCGTCCTGCTCGAACAGGCGGTCGCGCTCCTTACCGGCGCGCAGCCCCAGCACGAACTTATCCTTGAGTAGCAACTCGAGCGAGCTCCCGAACTCGCAGTACACTGCGAGCCCCCTGACTCGAGCCGCCCATTGCTCGATGCTTTCTCCCACGTCACGCGTTGCCTCGTAAAATTTGCACCTATCGGCAAAGGTGCACCTTTTTGGTTTGAAATGCTTGTCTAACGCTCCAATTAGTGCATCATACGTAGCGTCCTTCACGTCCGTAGGATGCAATAAGTTCTTTAAAAGTCGGTATGACTCATCGGACAAATGCGTGAGAAGTAACGCACTCTTTGTCCCTGTTTCAGTTATCTTATTCAAAACAAGAAATTGCTCCAACCGACTACGATAAATTTCCCAGTCCTGGGAATTATGATCGAAGGCACTAAGTTGCCCAAAAAACGTAGTCATTCTCGAAAAAAGAAAAAAAATAATTTCGGCCTTCTTTTTTTTTTTTTTTTTTACTCACACGCGGGTAGATATCCGAAGTCGTCGCCAGTGAGGTGTTCGTAGATAACGGAGTGAAACAACCGACTTTAAGCGAAGCTCGTTTATTACTGGTTGACACTGCGCGTCGTCGCGCTATGAATGTACAGCTATGCATAGATGCATACATAGCAATATTACTTAACAACATTTGTACACAGTTCTTGACAATAAATATATCTTATCTTATCTTATCTTTACTACAAGCCTTTATTCCCTTAGTCGCCTCTTACGACTTCCACGGGAAGACATGGAGTGGCACAATTCTAAGCCGGCAACCATACCAAATATCAAGGAAATATCCTAGTTTGAAGGGAAACGACTCAATAACAGTATCAAAAATATATTAATAATGATGCGATTCACAAGCGTTACGTCGATTTATGTGGCTGTATGTCTGTATTGCTTTACGTAATTTAATTGTTTTGGTCGAGAGATTTTAATTGTTTTCTTAAATGCAATGGCTCACAATACCATACTAAAAAGTAACACCCGTTTTTTTGCACATTTCTTCGTTTTGTCTGTGTGTTTGTTAACTCTGCAATAATATTTCCAAAGTTACGTCAGATGAATTAAAAATCCTCTTGCCCCACCTTTAGAAAACCTTAATTCCAATTCCCAGCAGCAAACAAAAACAAAAACCCTACCAAGCATCAGCAGAATCCCTTTCAATAAAAACCGAAATTGAAACAACATCGGTTTTAAGCCGAGAAAACCCGAGGGGACCCGAAGCGGGGCCTATAAACAGCAGGCGTCGTCCAAATTTTGTGACATGCTGATACCGCCGTCGTATTTCACCGCACGTAATGTGGGGGCGCGCGACCTTTACTTTAATTATTTACTAGAAGGTGCAGTTTTTATTAGAATTATGGATTAATATTTAAATAAAAGAGCAGAGTTCTGCATACATACCTTCACGCCGTCATTCCCAGAGTGGGGTAGGCAGAGCTACAGAATTACCAACAACTCCAAAAACTTGTTGATAACTCTGTAACCACAATTTGCACAATTAGGCCAAGATGTTTAATAGTGTATATTAGTGACAGGTAGCAAGCCCATCGCCTAACAGTACTACAAGCCTTAATTCCCTTAGTCGCCTCTTACGACTTCCACGGAAAGACATGGAGTGGCACAATTCTAAGCCGGCAACCACACGGCACCGGGACACGGTTCCGGGTTAATATGTTGACGACGCGCTAGCCTACTTGGTAGTGCCTTGCCTACGAAGCTAGCGGTGCTGGGTTCAAATCCCGGTAAGGGCAGATATTTGTGTGAAGAGCGCGAATATTTGTTCCTGAGTCATGGATGTTTTCTATGTATTTAAGTATATATTTCTCTATATAAGTATTTATATCGTTGTCTAGTACCCATAGTACAAGTCTAGAGCTTAGTTTGGGACTAGGTCAATTAGTGTGACATAGTCCCTGTTGCAATTTATAAATAGGCTGTAGTTAACTATACACTGGTAACTTTGAGATAAGTAGGTACTTTCAATTGAATAATTAAGGTAGAGCGGAATGTACACAACATTTAATTCTGGTTTTACCACAGATACGACAGTAAACAACATAGCGGTGTTGCCAACATTTTAGGGGCGCTGCTGCTTGAATCACGTAGATATTATAGAATTGCTACATACATCTAATACAATAAAATAACTTCAACACAATTCTTATGTCTTTTTAAATAAAATATGTAGAAACAGCTCAAAAAAAGTAATACTGTAAAAGGTAGGTCTCCACGATGTGTCTATTTTTATGAGGAGATGGCCTTTATTAAAAACTTGATTTTTTGACCTTAAAATGCTGCCGCAGCACTAACTTTTTAGAGTATAAAATATAACAACCTAAGCACCTAACATAACTGAAGTTGGTCCGTGATAACACCGTATTTTGTAGATGAACACAACTTGCTTGCTTGTCAACTCAGGTAAATTAAGTTCGGCAGCTTATGCTGTTAGGAAAATCAGGCAACTTACTAATGTTGAGACAGCTCGCTTAGTTTATTGTAGTTATTTTCATAGTGTTATGTCGTACGGTATTCTGGTTTGGGGAAAAGCTGCTGACATACAGGCTATATTCGTGTTGCAAAAAAGAGCCATTCGTTCTATATATAATCTAAACTCCCGTGATTCCTTAAGAGTACTATTTAAAGAAATTAATATTTGACAGTAGCATCACAATTTATTTATGAGAATATTATTTATGTCATTAAAAATCAAGACTCTTTTGTTAAGAATTGTGATGTACATAATTTGAATACAAGAAATAAAAATAAAATTGCTATTAAAAAATTTCGTGTCCGTAAGGTTTATAAATCATTTGTAGGTCAATGCATCCTTTTCTTTAATAAATTACCTGACGTTGTTTTAAAGTTACCATTTCCAGTACTTAAAACTTACTTGAAAAAGTCGTTGATGTCTAAAGCTTACTATAGGGTCGAAGACTATCTAACAGATAAAAATGCTTGGCCAACACCTAAATAATTTAATAATAACTTAGTCATAAAAAATATGTAAATATTGTATATTGTCTAGGGGACACGGTTTCTGTAGGAGAATGTATCGAAACTTTTATGCATGTTGTCTTGCACCGTCACAGGTAAGTATAACATGTATACTTTCTATATATTTTTTTTATATTACTTTTGCTTCTTAGTTTTGTGACAATTCTGAGTTTTGACACATTTTCCTGCTCAACTACGCATGAATATATAAAATGTTGGTGTTATGTGAGATTCATTGTTTTATATAATGCTAGGTTAAGTTTATTATTGTATAATATCATTAGCAATATTTAAAAAACGACTTACTGTCGAGTTTCTTGCGGCGCTTCTTCTCAGCAGCGGTCTCTTACGAAGCGCTGGTAGATTTTTGACGTGTAAAAGTGCCCGTGCGGCCTACTTACTGAATAAACATCTTTATCTTTATCTTTATCTTTATCTTTGGAAAAGCTAACTTCTGACATAATCGTGGAAAAAATGTAAAGGTACAGTTTTTAGGAAACATAGGGAATACGACCGTGAATTTGTCTAATTTGGTTCTTTCAATGTATTTATTGCACTGAAATAGAATAGATTCGGGGACGGCGAGACAGTCATACAGCTCTAAGGTTTTTTAATATTTACTTATACAATAGTAGTCCGACTCGCACTTGGCTGGTTTTATCCAAACCAACAACCTTCGAATGGTCCCGAGTCCCGAAAGAATTCAGTGACACTTAGCAACCACCACCGATTACAACTTTTTAAATGTACAAATAGACAGACATACCAAGGCTTCAGAACAAGCACACTTCGGTCTGAGATTTAAAATCACTTCTAGCATATAATTCCATATCCTTGTAGGCGGAGAAATTAATAAAATCGAAGCGTCTGGCATCAAATTAAGCTAATGCGTCTCCCGTCAAGCGATCGCAATAAATAGCTACGGAAAAAAATATGGTAATCCAGTAGTTATGCAGACTTCCATGTCATTGGTCCAATAAATATTCATATTTATTATGGTAACGGGCACGTATTTTTGTACGAAGTTTTGTATTGATACTGACGCTAAACTTATGCAGGTTTTCAAGTTTCGTTGCATATATTAATGTGGAATAATAAAACTAAGTTGATAAATATGTTTGCTTATTCCAAGTTTATTGGTCTGACAGAAGCTCTCAATAGTTTGGTTTTAAAGGCGATTAAAAAAGGAGGTTTTGAGCTTGAGTTCATTTTTGCTAGTATGCTTCGTGTTTCCCGATTTAAGTGAGTATTTTTTTTTATATTTATTGTATTTTTTATTGAAAGAACACACAAAGAAACACATGGTTGTTTACAATCACTCCGTTCTTTTAAATCTAACTAGAATAGTCAATGAATTAAAAAAAAACAAAATAATGATTGAACGATATAAAATTATCAAGTAAAATTCCATATTCAACTTTTAAATTTCAGTTTAAACTTTATATGCAATGCAATACATACCTATTAATTCAATTATTTCAAATTATAGACTGTACCAGCTTCCAATCAGTTCAACTCTTCTTAATAAGGAAAATCGTCCAGCAAATTGAATTTGCCGGCTCGCGTTACATCGGCTATTAGAGCCCAAGTGAAGAAAACGCCAATAACAGATGTTAATTACAGCCCATAAATCCACTGGAGCTTTATCTCTTCGTAAGAGGATGTAATAGAATCAAATGGTTTCGGGTATATTTTGCTTTTGGTGTACGATTCGGCTAATGACTTCATTCTGCTAAGGAACAGCAGGGTTACTACTTTAGGTAGGTGCTTTGTTTTTGACATTTTACTAACTTTCGTTAGAAAAATAACAACTTGGTACATGGCAACTGGGCCGGTATACTAGGCGGTAAAATGGTATTGTAGTTAACCTGTTATGGTATTGTTATGACGTCAGCCGCCATTACTGTCAAGTTAATAAGAACTATCAAAACTGTGACAATATGATAACAGCTCAAACACGATATGGTTTTTACCGTGTTGAATAGAAGCCCTGTGCTGGCCTGGTATTCTAGGCGGTAAAAACAATATCGTGTTTGAGCTATTATCGTATTGTCACCGTTTTGATAGCTCTTATTAACTTGACAGTAATGGCGGCTGACGTCAAAACATTACCATAACAGGTCAAAGACGATATCGTTATAACCGCCGCGAATAGAGGTTCTGAGGCTTGGACTAGGGACCGGTAGAGTATTGTTTACCTGAATAGTATTTACTGTACAGTTGTTTTACCTCGATAAACGTGCATATTGTCTCTGAGTGGGTACCTGTCCTCGCTAAGCGACGCCGCCCGTAGTGTGGGTGTGTGTATGTATACGTGTTACAATTACAAGTATGACAAATCCGCTATCTTGAGATAAAACAACGTATACTGTGCTAAGCCTTTTTAAATAGGATTTCGTAACCAAAGGGTGCCAACGAGAAGTTCTTCATTATTCCGCGGTGGTACAGTCAGCGTCAAAAGTAACTGGTCACTTGAAGCTACTTTTGTACTTTATCGCATTTACACATTAGACAATCTTGTTTGACATTGCTTATGTGACAGTAAAGCGACAAGGTATTTAAGTGATCACTTTCTTTTGACGCTGACCGTACATACGAAACCTTTTGTGAGTCCGACTCGTCCTTGACCGGGTTTTTTGTATAGGTTGCCTCTGATCTTGTCAAAAGTGACATCATGCTCGTCTTGTCAACTTTCGACCATTCTCAACTGAAACGTATAGAACTAATGTCGGGTCTCACAGCGTTATGCCTAGAATTTGCAAAGCACATAATACGTTGTTTAAAGATAAAAGGGTTGATATATTAAACATGTCAATAAATAAGTTTAAAACATATTTATACAAACTCAAGGTTAATTACTAATTATTTTATTTATTTTATGGCATGGGAAGGCAAACGAGCACACAGGCCACCTGATGGTATGTGGAAACTGTGACCCAAAGACATTTGCATTCACAAGACTGCAAATGCGTTGCCAACCCTGAGGACTAAGATGGAATGCCTCTATGCTAGTCATTTCACCGGCTGTCTTATCCCGAAAACCGGAACACAACAATGCGAACACTGCTGCTTGGCGGTAGGTTAATGGATAAGATGGTGGTACCAATCCGGACGGACCCTGCACAAGGTCCTCCCACAAGTATTAGGGTGCTGATTGCAGAATCGTTTCTTCATTTTGTACTTGTTAAGAATTTGTATTGCATTTCACTTTTCAAATTAGCTTACTATTATTAAATGTTTAGTAAATAACATAGTAGCTACTAGAATGTTTAACTTCTAGGTAACAAGCGTTAAATATAATGCATGTTGAGTTTGCCTTTAATTGGCTGGATACTCAATCAATATAAACGAGATGTCATAATTAGTTTGTAAGTTTCATAGTTGAAACCTGTTGTGACAAACCTTAATAAATAAATTAGATTATTAGATTGCGGTCTTATGAATGCGAATGTCTATGGGTCACAGTTTCCACTTACCATCAGGTGGCCTGTGTGCTCGTTTGCCTTCCTATGATATAAAAAAAAAAATAAAAAAAAAAAAAAGTATGCCCAACTTTAATTTCATTTTTTTCTTACAGGTTAAATGAAATTTTCAATGTCGGCGATCCAATTCTTAATTTAAAAATGAATAAGTTATCTAAAATTGTAATTTTTTAATGTTGGAAAACAAAAGTTGTTCAGTTTAGCCGGTAGAATCTATCCTTGCATTTATGGGGCTTAAAGGGTCAGAAGGGCATCCCGTAGATGTATTTTTTTTGTCTAATTGTAATTCTAGTTGGAATTAACTCGCTTTTCGCTTTGTAGCTTTTTAATGCAAATAATCATAAGCCAATCGGTAATAACTGCCAATAACTGTGCAACATATTCATTAAATATAAACATGTTAGAATAATGAATACCTACTCCTTTTACAAAAAACAGAGCTCAAACATGGGAATAAATCATTTTTGAAATGCCATTCATCATAATGATTCACGCGCCGTGTATCTAAATACTTGTCGGGTTATAAAAGTCGCGAGATTGTGGAGGCAAATGGACTGTGAATGGAAAACATTGGAAAATGCTTTTATGTACAAAATAGACGCTCAATCGACGATGCTATGTTTTTATCGACAAGCGCGATATTTACGTAGGTTAAAGTCACTAGTGGTCAGCCAGAGACCTGTAGTCGGCCTCTGACTATACTTTGTATTAGTGGGAAGAGTACGAAAGATATATTTCCCACTCTTCGCACTCATTTAAGGTCGAATACTGGTCTCTGGCCGACCACTGGTGACTTTACCCTAGATAACCGATTTTTGTTGGCTTGTAAGTAAAAGTATTTGCGTGGTTAACTTGCTAATTAAATAATTAGATTGACTGAAGAACTATAGCAATAAACAACAACAATAACCACCAACAGAACGAAAATATCAAGCAGAATCTTGTAAATGTATATGGGCTATTTAATTTGACTTGGCTTTGTTTTTATTTCTTTGTACTTTCCTTTCCACTCTTGGTGAAGTTAGAGAATAATATTATAGTTAAAAAAAAATGATAGGGAAAACTATTGTTCAGCGTCACCTACAAAACACGAAAAATATGTCGGTACATGCTTTGCATTTTTTTTAGGTTGGGCTGAAATTGTTTGATAGGCGGGAAGGGATTTAGGTTAAAAGTTTTGTTTGCGTAAGTATATTAGGGAGTGGAAACCATCTTCTTGTTGTTCTATCTTAAAAGACAAAGAAAGTTATCGTACCACATTTAATCTAAATTCACGTCATCGATTGTACCATGTCATCGAATTTCATTTCATCATGTTTTCGGGATATCTTAAACATTCATTACGTAGGTTAGGTTAGGTTGGACATTTGAATAGTAAATAACTCATACAGCGAGAAATAAGTTTCGATGAAATAAAAATTCTGCGTAAAGCTACGTTCGTTGAAAGGAATTTCGATTAAATAATAGGTACCCACTAAACTATGTACTCTATTGACAGACTCAAAGTTGCTCTTTTCCCTTAGTATTTTTTACCACAGCAACCGTTTTCGAGAATAAAATAAACCACGGAGAAATCGCTAAAACGGCAGTTTTAATGTAATCTTTTCATACGGTTTAGAAATTTAAATGAAGGGACCGGACTGTTTTAATATTTCACGTTTGCAGTGCGAGTGAATTAATAATGCAAATTAGTTATACGGCACATTGAAAATTAAAGGGAATTACGCGGTTAACGATGCGCGAAATTTAGCGGGTCTGAATGGTGTGCTTACTTTATCACAGAAACTCAATGAAGAAATATTGTTAAGAGGTTATGAAGTGTAAATACATTTGGTAATAAGTCAAGCGTTATTTTTTGCGTTACTTGGCAGGGAAAACCCATATTATTATAACATTTTATCACGCCACTATCAAGTAAATAAATGCTATCTTAATGTAGACAATAAACCTATATGATTATACTGAGTTAAATAAAGACCCCGCTAATTTGTCAAACAAATTGGTTCTTCTTTCATTCGATATTTATGTCAAAACGTGAGAGACTTTCTATTGAATTTAATATATTATTACAGGGCCCTTCTTCTACATCATATGGGGTAGATTTTTTTGTTAAAATAATGATAGCTCTTATTACCTTAACAGTAAAGGTAACCGTCGGTCCCAAATAGTCACATTTTCAAAGCTAAGCTTTTTCAGACTTGTTGCAACTTGCACATTCCAATGCACACAAAACAAAAACGCATCTCTCACCGGACTCGATATAAGAGAAAAATGGACAAAACGCTAACTTTGTGGTGCACTTTCCTAATCCTTTTGCGAGCAGTTGAATCGCAGAAACGTCGACAAATATTCCTTTTGGTTGGGTCGATTTGCATCAGTATTACGGACAGGAGCAGTTGCTCGTCAGTGTTGGGTGCAAGGACCCAGCGATGACTGGAAGGGCAATATTGATCTTAAGACTTGATTGAGTAATGCATATGCATGCATTTCGTGTCATAGGTCATGGAATGTGATTATAAAGGCCTCTCGACACGATGGTTGTCGTAGGCGTTAGGGATGGAATAAAGCGTAATAGTGAGATACAAGGTTATGTGGCTTTGTCTAAGGTGTAAATACTCTTATGCTGCTGGGTAATGATGTCCATTGTAAATGATGATGATTATTTTATTGGAAATTAGGTTAAGTATTTTTTTGCGAAATCGATTTTGGCATATTGTTTGAATTGTTAGTAAAATTTGACATGTTTTTATCTGATGGAATCAGTTTAATGAAAGGATTTTTTCATTGTTAAGAATGCGAAAAGTCGGAATAGCGAAAGTTGTTCACAGTAACTAAAACATTAGCTTTAGCTTTAGCAGTAGCTTATTTCACCACAGCCACAATTTCCGTAAAACTAAAAAGAAACCAGTAAACACACGGAGATCAAGAAATCAATGTTTGTCAAAACCGAATAGATTTTTAATTGATATTATATTAAAATGATGTATTTAAAATATATTCACGATTCTTCCGGTAACTTTCGGGGAGAGAAGATGGACGGTTGAAAGATGTCCAGCTTTTAGTTTTGATTTATGCTGTTAACTGATTTACTCTACTCACTTGACACTAGCGAAATCACAGCGGAATACCGCGGTGGACCGCCATTAATAAAAAAAAATAAAAAAATATGTTCACTTTTGCAAAGAACCGTGATTCAATACATAAACTTATATGTACAAATACACAAAACAAACAGGGCCCCAAATTAGGCAAAACCTATATCTTACGCTTATACAGACTTTAATTTTAAAACTTAAGCTTTAATAACGAGTTAGTATCTTTATAACATATAAAACAATCTCTTCCAGTACATTTATTCGAAACAGTTTATAAAGTTTAGTGCGATTTGAAACTAGATCCAAATTCTCTCAGACGTGAGTTGCAGCTGTTAGCGACTATCCCGAGGCTTCAGTAGTATCTGCTTCAAGGATACAAGATTAATTATAATGGTCTAGCCGTTGCCCGTGACTCCGTCCACATCGAAGCAAAACACTGTTCCACTATTTGGTTAAAATTACAAAATAACATCATGATATTAGTTTGCAATTTTCTGATTGACTTCGAGTCCACTTCAATGGGAAAAAAATCGGCCAAGTGCGAGTCGGTTTCGAGCATGAAAGGTTCCCTACCATCTATAAAAAATCACGTTTGTTGTATGAGAGCCCCCCTTAAACATTTATTTCATTCTATTTTTTGTATTTGTTGTTATAGATGAACAGAAATACATCATCTGTGAAAATTTAAACTTTCTAGCTATCACGGTTCGTGTTGTACATCCCAGCCGTTTTTACCATCTACCCCCGTTCACACTGCACTGTACTGCACGTTTATTTCATACAAATCTTGCCGTATTCGGTTGCTTTTCGATATTATTGGTACCTATGGAAAGAACGTGCAATATAATGCCGAGCGAAACCAGGCTTCGAATATGGAACCCAAAAAAGCACGTCCCGGTCACGTCGATTCAAGGACATTTGAAACTGCATCGAAAATAGATCAATTCGACGACCCTGCGATACGTCATTAACTGTATAATTACCATGACGTGGTTTATTGCCTTAGTTCAATAATAACTTGTAGTTTTCCAAGTGCGATTTGAAACCAGATCCAAATTCTCTCAAACGTGAGGGCCTGTTAGGAGCGACTATGCTTTGGCTTCAGTTGTATCTGATACAAGATTAATAACCAGATAGAGTGGTTGTTGCCCGTGGCTTCGCCTACGTAGAAGAAAAACGCTGTTCCCTCAGGAACAAGCCAATTTTGCAGGATAAGAAGTACCATAATGTCCTTTCTTAGGGTTCAAACTATGTAAGTACCAATATTTCGTAAAAATCGGTTCAGCAATTTAACTGTGAAAATGTAGCAAACAAACAAACAGAGTTACTTTTGCAATCATAATATAAATTAGTATTGATATTGACAACGGAAGAGCGTAGGTGGCCTAAGTGGCTTAGTGGGTCCACCCGTGCTCGTAAGGTATCGAGTTCGAACCCCCACGGTCGCCAGGTACTTACCAATGTGTTTTTCTTACTAATGTTACAATACCCGATGCTCTTACGGTGAGGGAAAAACTTCACGAGGAAACTTGAACCATACAAAACAGCTGACTGTAGACTGGTGTAAGAGAGTAATTGCACAAAAGATCCAAAATAGTCGAGGTGTATCCAAAAGGCCTATATAATAGTTATAACTCCGCAAAATGGCCACCAGAATAAAAGCAGAGCGAAAAGTAGGAAGTGAGATGACGGGCGCGTTTATAAGCGAGTGGCGAAAGCGTGCACTCAATGGCAAAAATAAAGGAGGTCTTTGCCCAGCAGTGAAATACCGAAATAGGAAACGGAGTGTTTATTATTGCCTTTACGTGAATTCATGGAAATTGACATAGCATGTTTTTTTACAGGCATCCCATCTTAACATCATCACAGTTTTTTTTATTTTCTTTTAACGAAAGGACTGACTCTCCGCAGATGAAAACGCACACGGAAATTTAGTCTGTTATTAACGACAATATCTCATTTCAATCAAGCAAACTTCCATGGAATCATAAAATTTATATTATTGTTACCCTAAATTCAAATAGTTGCCGATGGTCAAATTGCCAGCATTCGATTGATGCTGTCCATAAATCATTGAGCTATTCAGGACACGGTCCTGGAATTTGATTAAGACACTGAAGACCAATTCAGTATTGAAATAGTTGGAGTTGAGACTTGAGAAATTAATAAGTTGTTTAGTATCTTAAAAGCAATTTTTGGATTAACACTAAATTTATCCTTGCATTTAATGACTATTGGAGTCTCTAGTTTTAGTATAATAAAGGTCCTATTATTAATCATTTTCTTTAGACGTCCAAAATAATGATTTCGGTAAATAAATACTGTAATTTTATTGCCTGCCTGAACATATTGCTCGATTATTTAATTTTTCATTAGAGTTATATATATACATATAAATTAATATGCTAATTTGAATTTTTCTTTAAGCTATGTTACGCTGGAGCTATTTTTGATCAAATGCATAATTTAATTGTCATAAGTAGGTTAGGTTAGGTTTGATTTCAAAACGATAGCAAAAAGTTAAATCTTCTTTCAAAAAATTGCGTTTAGAATTATGAGAGACCTTACAATTTTAACTCTAACTCCGTAATCCTAAGATCCGGTCATAACCTAAGAAGAGCATTTACCTTCAGTAATTTTGAAAAAAAATGTGATGATCAAACCAACAGCAGTCAATTTGTTGTCGAGCAAACTCCCACACAAACTAATGCCGTGCCGTCCCAATCGACTCTACCCGTAAACCCTTACTTTGTACTACCCAGGCTTCTGTTTAACATTGGCCAAGGAAGTCAAAGAACACGACGCGCAGCTTCGTGTGTGTCATATTTCCTTTACAAATTGACATCTCTGCTTCATATTTACTCGAGGACAACGTGAACCTCCGCGGTAATGGCGGAGGTTTGTCCCGCGTCGTGCAGCCGCTTTGTCACCCCGACGCGACATTTTTTATCGCGCGTTACTGTCGCGATGCAATTTTTATTTCAATGTCCTAAGTGTTTTGTTATGGGATACTTGTTATGTTGGAAAAGCGGAATGGATGTTTGGAATCCAATAAGTGGGACTATTGAAATCTGTCGAATAACATTCTCAGGTTTCGATGTTCGTGGTAACCAAACTAATATACGTTAAATTGACGTTGAGTCACTTTGATTGGAAAAAAAGCTCGGCGATGTTGAAATAACCATATTTGTAGCTGCTTCCAAAATAGGTCAATATCCTATAGACGTGAATTCGACTTCCCCGCGACGTCGTCTCGATATTTTTTGACTTATTTATCTATTAACTACGTCGTAGATTGTTAGAGTAAGGGCTTGTTTCACAATCGATGAGTAAATTTATCTGCCATTTAAAGTTGGCTCTGTTGTTGTCTATTTATAAGTGTAAGAAAGAGAAAGGGCTAAATGTACCGCTAAACACATATATGTGTATGTATGTGTTTTTTATCTAAATAGGTACCGAATACGGTCATAACATCTGGCGTAATTGTTAAAGTGTTTGCTAGGTTAGCAGTAATTACGCGTCTTGATAATTATAATAAGCTAAAAGCAATACAGAAGTCTAAACAGAAAACAATTTAACAGAACCTTTAGTTATTTTATTCCTTTCTAGTATAACGCTGAAATCTAAAACTAAATATAATAATTATGAGAGATGCAAAAATAAAATGAATTTTTATATACATCCCACCTGTAAATTGAATAATAGGTTTGCGAGAAAACATTTTAAAATTGAACGAAGCGCGTTTGTTTTGATTGAAATAATAAATAAAACAAATATTTTTATACGTTGAGGTGATGAATGAAGTTGGTTGTTTGAAAAAGAGCGTAAGTAATGAAATTTTAACCTTGACCCTTAACTGGACAGTGTTCACGTCAAATATACCATAATTTTCATTTCTTTGTAGCATTTTCTTATGCTTATTTTATAAAGGGTTTCAATTCCCGACCTTATGTCATATTAAAGGTTAATTTAATTCACGATGTGTCTTCACAAATCAGCCAGTTCCTTACAAAAACATTTTAAAATTAAAGTTAAGGAAATAAAAATTAAACGCGATATAACGAAACAATGTCCGTTATGTTCACCTTAAAAAACTCCTAATTTCCCAAACGTCAATTGTCTACCGTGTAACGCTAACGAGATATCCGTAACAATTAAAGTCGGCGCCGTCAAAAAGTTTTAATGATTGTTCTACTTTGTAAAAGAAACCGGGAAAGAACCCTGATTGAAAACAAGTTGTGGAAGCGAAATAGGCACCTTTGTATACAGATGGCAACGTTCCGGGAATGTTTTGCTAATTTATATTTGATAATTATTAACATGCGATTTTGGATATGCAGTAAAAAATATATCAATCGTTTTTAGGTATTAAAAAATGAAAATACAATTTTTAACAAAACCAAACTTTGCCAAGCTTCTTAGCAGTTGGTCGTCGAATAAGTCACTCTTTTCATTTGATTTTATTTACAGTAAGTATTTTATTTAAACTAACACAATGCAAAGCTGAATTTATTTGAAACGTAACCAAACATACATGAATTTTTCAAGTGCTCTCCGATGCTATTTTGTTTTTAAGTACGGTTAATAAATTAGAATATATTTATGACTATTTGATTTTGATTTAAACTTAAATAAAAAACTTTGTTCTTTATTAACTATTCATCTGTACTCGTACTCACCCATACTTAGTATTTTAATATTAAATTCGTTTATCTTGACCCTACTGAAGACAAAGTCAACAATTGAACGAGCTTAACCCATCTGTTAATTTAACATTTAAAGGACGCGGGGTCGAACACACTCAGAAATACACACGCCGTGCGCCGCAGACCTTGTGCATCGAAGCTACAAGAATTAATTTTGCTAACGAACTCATACCACTACTTTTACCATTATTAGGGCAGCTGCAGTAGCTATACTGTGAACATTTTAATATCTATGTAAAAGTACTATTCGTACCGTAGAATGTGCCTACTTTGCTCCCCCATGGGTAACTATGCTCCATAGAAACTATTTCGTTTGTTACTTATAAGTCAAGGTCTATAACAATTTTTCAAAAAGAATCGATGTATACACCCGCGCAGTGATTGAAAGCAAAAGAATGATTTACAATAC
Organism: Acleris emargana; assembly: GCA_927399475.2. NCBI lineage: Eukaryota > Metazoa > Arthropoda > Insecta > Lepidoptera > Tortricidae > Acleris > Acleris emargana. The sequence continues at coordinate 3,488,161 of OV656839.1, read as the reverse complement.
TGACTACCGCAATATAATGGAGCATAGTTACCCGTGGGTGAGAATTAAAGTAGGCACATTACCCCTAAAACTGCCAGCATTATTTTGCTTATACATACTTCACCTTTCTTACTTACTTATTAAGTGACGTATCGTCACGCATTTAAAAGGCTTAACTATTTGTAAATCGCCCTAAATCGTAAAACAAACCCTACCTTCAATAATGAATACAAAGTATCCCGTTCACATTTCACCAAATTGCTCTTAAACCTAAACCAACTAGCTCCCCAGATCACGCGCACACTTAATTCCCATAATACCCCAAATAAAGGACTTTGGGTTAATAGAACCTATTTGAAACACAAAACAAATACCCTGAAGGAGATAATTCATGCGACCGTTTTACATTTATTCCAAAAATGTGTAAAATGACCCAAGTTGGGTCGTTAGTGTAGTGAGTATATAAACAGTAATTCATAATATTTGACCTCCAAATATTCTGACCTTTTGAGTAAGGTTTTCCCATGACTCCGTCCACATCGATCGCTATCCCCAGATAAACTTTGCAATTATACAAGCTACGTTTAAAAAAGAACATGTCACTATTTGTTATGAAAGTCATTATTTACATACATACCATACATACATATGTACATAAACTCACGCCTTCATTCCCAGATGGGGTAGGCAGAACTACAGAATTACCAAGCACTCTTAAATAAGGTGTTGATAATTCTGTAACCACGTTTTGCACAATCAGGCTAAGATGTTTACCAGTGTATTAGTGACAGGTTGCAAGCCCATCGCCTAAGAGTACTAGAAGCCTTTATTATTCCCTTAGTCGCCTCTTACGACATCCACGAGAAGACATGGAGTGACACTATTCTTACCCGGTGACCACACACACACACAGAGTCATTATTTTTTGACGGTTAAATCTTCTGACAATACACGGCTTCGTAAAACACTATGCGGGATTATTCACTCCTAAGTGTATATCCACGAAAACCGCTTTATAGTATTTCAAGCTACTCTACACCCATTACAAATATATCATGCTTTGCCATAGCCCTTCACCGTATTGAAATAATGATCATTTATCAATGATTTTGGTAAATAATTTACAATTCTAAGATTGGCGTACTGCTATATTTTGACTGCGAAGTTACGCAAGCCACAACGAGATGCTTGCGGCTAGAAAACCTGCGTTGCTCCCGAAATGTTCACAGGTAAAATACTTGACGGGCCAGTTTGGAACTTGACTTCTAAAAGGGATAGTTACCGACAATAAAGCCTTATGTACAGTCACCAACAATATAATATGTCTATCCAACATTTTGTGCTCTAAAATATTTAACACGTTTGTATTATAAAAGAGCGCACTATATTTTGATCGCAGTGTTGAATAATATATGATTGTAGCATTGAGTCCTTCTTTTGTACACAATTTTAATGTTGTACAATAAAGTATTAAAATATATGAATAAATAAAGAAATATATTTAAATAAAAATAACTATGGTGACTGCATTGAAAGCCATCTGATTCTCTGGGATAAAAAGGGGTTACACTACGAGTACATAATTCTGACGAGTCAATCGAAATCGATCAGTCGAATTAATCGACATTCCAAATTTTCATAATTCTGAATACAGTCAAGTGTTTTGATATAACGTTTTAGTTTTTTATGTCACTAGTAAATTAAACGTTACCTTAACCGACTTAGCAATCAAACTATAGATTTAATTCTAAAATAACTCCAATATAACATATGTAGCTTTTGCGCAATTTCATGTAAAATAGCTCCAACATAACACAGCTTTTGCAAAAATGAAAATTCGGAAAAACGATGCGTTACGACAAACATTGGGGCAATCCCTAAATTTAATAATATATATACATATTCGGAGTTCATGGTCAACCTTCAATAATTAGAGAGACACCACAATGAAGAAGACAAGCCGCGTAAATAAATAGACTGATCTTACCTAAGATGTCCATCTCAAGACTCGTCAGATACGAAAGTTTTACATTACATGACGTTAACGTATGTATCTTGAGACGAGAATCTCAAGTTCTCGTTAAAGATCAGTTTATTCATCGGTGACCTCTCAAAACTTTAAGCACCTCTGATCATCGATCATATTTTAAAAGCACTTTGTAAAACTCAGCTCCGTCCATGTTCTAAATCCGATCGCTTCTAATTAAAACCGGAATGCCTACCGAACCTCAAATTCACCGGAATATTTTCCAGCATGTCGCTTAACCGAACGAGCGGTTATATTAAACCGGGTGAAGTTTACTTGCCCAACTTTCCGGGAGAGGCTAAACGGTGGCTCGATTCCGGCAAATTCCGGAAAAATCCGGAAATTTTTAAAACACATTGCCGGCTGGCTCATTGTGTATGACATTCATTATGCGTTCTACTTGGGAACGGAAACCGCGGTACGTGTTATTTTATAGCGGCAGAGTTTTTAGGGTTCCGCGTATGAAATTGGAGGATAACTAAATGAAATTAATTATCATAGTTTGAAGAAGATGAAAAAAAGATCCTTCTTAAGTTCGGTTCAAACCTGTATGCAGAATTTGAATTTATGTAAACCAGTTTGAAAATTCACAATGCACAAGTGTTGCCACAGTATTAGTATGTGTTTCTGCTATATGGGCAGTGCTGTTTGTATATAATATAATTTAAAAAACTTTCGGCTAAGGAATGACTGACTGGCTAAGAAACAACGTAAAACCTAAACCGATAGATTGAGGGGCTTGAAATATAGAGGCAATATTATTTAAGTACCCTAGAGTTCCCTTTGAAAAGAATTTTAGAAAATTGATCCCCATCGGGAAAAATAAGAGAGATTTTATGTAATCTGACATTTCAGATGGTGGTACATTTTGTGTAGCCAATACTCAAACACAACTACTTTTCCTCCTTTATTACATTTCTTGCATACGTATCTCTGGCTACCAAATAAGACGTCAATCTAGTTCGTCTTGATAAAACTATTATCATTATGTAACGAAAAAAAATATGTGTATGATGCAGTTAGGATACTTAGTAATGCCTACGAAACTAGCGGTGTCGAGTTCGATTCGGGCAAATGTATTTAATAATGTATTTCTGTGTATAAGTATGTTTTTTATTGCCCATAGTACAAGTCTAGAGCTAAGTTTGGGACTGGGTAAATTTGTGTGAGGTTCAATTTGGTCAACATTTTTATTATTCACTGACAGAACCCAATGTAATTTTTAACTATTCCATCACCCGCCATTTTATTTCGGTTTAAATCCAAAAACCTTCCCGAGCAGTTCATTACGATGTGAAGTTAAAAAAACTTCCTGACTGAACTGTCTCCAACTCTAGTCCCCGACTTTACGGCGACGATTCCGATATTTACTTTATATTGATTCCAAGTTAAAGTTAGGTAAGTTATGTTAAGTTTATTGGCAGTTGGTGAAAGTAAAAATGTTGAGTGTAATGATCTTTGGACCTCTATATCTCGCTTGATGGTGACAGCGATTCAGAGACAGTCTATTCACACTTGTCTTAAATATACTCATACCCTATTTATATATAACATATTAATTCAGCTCTTACACGTCAGTTTTATGAAATTAATCTGCCATTATTTCGGACCAGACCATTATTGCATCATTACAGAGAAGAAGCGCCGCAAGAAACTCTGAAAAAAGCTTTTTTTTTCTATTATAACATACATATACAAAAGTTCATCCTGAAAAGTCGAATTAAAATATTCTGAACTACTTTCAGCTGTAGCTCTCTTATGCACTTGGTTGGTTGTTAAGTTGCAGAGTGAAAGAAGGACCAACCACCAAACCGACAAACAGACTCCCGCATTTGTAGCATGTATTGATTGAAAATATGCCATGTTATTTTTCTAAACTAATACTATAAAGACAAAAGAGTTCATTGTTTGTTTGGGCCTGAAACTACTGGACCGATTTGAAAAATTCTTTCACCTTTAGAATCCTACATTATCCCAGATGAACAAAGGCTATGTTGTATGATTCTGCGTGGACGACGGCTAGTTATTTATTTGATGCTCTAACGTAAAGGTAAATGTGCCGGTAGGCAGGTTTCGTAATTATTATCGATTCACGTACGTACCTATTAATGAATTGCATTTAGATTAGACATTATCTGTACGTGTATCTAGCCGCGCATAAGTTATTATTGTATTAGGTTAACATTAACATTGTATATATACTCATGTTGACTTACTATCCTATATGGATGTGTAAAATTATAAAAAAACAACAACATAAATGAAAATCTACTTAGCCGCATCAAAGGAATATTTTATAAATCCTTCCTTGCACGCCCTTTATGAAAGCGTTTATGAGGCTAAACTTGTAAAAAACATCTGTCACTTTTTGATCACACGTTGGTGTGAAAGTAACAAACGCCTTATCCACATGCCGTGATAAAGGCGCCCATAAAACACACACAGACACAGTCACAGAGGGCTTACTATTCCGTCAATGAGTACCTGGATGACATTGACTTTTAATTGTTTTATCTTGAAACATTGTGTATTAACTTTAGTGAGTGATTTTTTGTATTTATTTTGTAATTATTTATATTATTATTTTTGTGATTTATTTTAACATGAATGACAATGTATAATCCTTACTGAATAAAGAATTATGAATTCTGAATTATGAATTAAAACGAGGGCTGGATAACATATCACAACGTGACCAAAGAAATTCCAACATGATAATGATAATGATGATAATGATAATGATAATGATAAAATGTTTATTTATTTTTCTTTCTTACCTATCTACAGACAAGGTTGAGATCTCCTTTTAAGTATAAGAATACCTGTATCAGGAGACCCCGAGATAAACCCTCGACATAAACCTCGCCACTCTAAAATTCCAAGCAAAGTAACATCAAATTCCAGTCCATGGCGGTCTCGGAGCTACGGCTGATAACTTGAGCGTTTATCTGGCCCGTGTCAATCGCGTGTGGAGAGTGAAAAGTTTCCACGTGATAAAGTAACTGGGGGGGGGACCTGGATGTGAGAAAGAAAGAGGTGCGCCAAATTTTACATAATTATTTAACTTCGATTATTGGAATTTTGAAAATGTTTCTCATACAATTACGGCGAGGGCGAACATTGAATCCTGAACGAAGTGAAATATTCTAAATTATAATCCTGAGCGTAGTGAGGGATTCAAGTGTGAAGGTGGAAATAGTTTTGCTACCGTGTGACACATACTGCATTTCTCATCAGCTATGAGGAAAATAAAATAAATGGTGATAAAACAACACGCACACACTCATACACACACACTAAACACACTCTGTAAAAGTGCTTCTTTTTTAAATTTCATACTCTATTTCTTTCTTTCAAAATTTACCAATTTCCTATACCGCATCTACTTTTACATCGTCCGTGCATCCCGTAAAGCGGTATCACATTTAGCATTCTGAATTTTTAAAGAACCCGGTTCAACCATGTTCTTGGAGTTCCAAGGAGTTGTGAATTTACATAACACGCGTAACGCTGCCCAAGTGCCCAACTTTGGTTTTCAGACCAACTTCCATCTCTATTAGCAATTCCATTTTTCCCGACTTCCATTTTTAAGTTTTTTGAATTCTTGCACGGTTTGTTTAAAAAAAAAAATCGATGGAAGATATATAAAAAGTTAAAAGACTTAAAAGTTGCCATTAAAAATAATTAAGTATAGTGAAATATAATAGGTTTTCGGTATCACGTCTGCATTTTTATACCGCCTTTACAATTATATAGTCTGAGTATTTAAAATAAAAGATGAATGAAGTTCTCTCTTCATTCATCTTTTATTTTAAGATTAAGTAAATCGCGCAAGGATTTTATAGAATTTATTCTTAACAGCTTTTTTGGAAGAGGTATTTTAAGGTGTTAAAGGTATATTTGAGTAAAAACGTTAATAACGAAGCTTTTACTGGTTTTAGAGCTCTTATTGTCTTGATTAAATAATAAAAACTCAATCATTACGACCATTAATTGATGCATATAATAAAATTGTAATAGTTCTTATTTGATTCAAGCAACTTTTTGAAAGTGCATTCTATTTAAGAAAATTTTATATTTCGGGCTTTTAAATGAAAAGTATATCAGATGCGGAAAAAAAAAACAATCCACAGATCATATATCACAACAACATCCAACAGTGTGCCAACTTAAGCAACTTCACGGCAGTTTACCAAAATTGCAACATTTAACTCTTCTCTTTGACAAATATGTTCCTATTTTAAAATTCAAATATACCCGTCTGTTTTGATCTACCCTTCACAGAGCAACAAGCATGCTCCTGAGTGTGATCAAGCGAGGAACGCGGGTATTCAAGCGTAAGAGCAGTCTAGTCTGTGATAGCGGACCACGAGATTGGAAGAACAATAGTGGCAAGTGGCAAGCATAGCGTTAAATCTAGATTGTCAATGTCTCAGAGCAGTGAGATTTTCTCTATAGGTACCTACTGTTATAATGATAATACATTGTTTCTATAAAATATTTCGATCAAATGATATTTCTTCACAATCGAAATTGAAAAAATGAAAGAGAATGAATTGAAATGAAAATGAAAATTAACTGAAATGAAAATTAAAAACGAAATAAAATCGAAATGAAATGAATTGAAATGAAAATGAAAATGAATTAAATTAAGATGAAAATGAATTAAATTAAGATGAAATAAACAAGTTTTACTCACTGGGGAGCTAGGATACTCTGTGTTCCAGGACCCAGATTAAAATAAACCACTGTTAAAATTAATCTATTTCGTACAGAAATTGAAATTTTTATCTTTGAAAGAAGAAGCCAATAAATACATTTTTTTTATCCAAAATGGTTGACCTTATTCTCACCTGGTGGTACAGTTACCAGAAATAATATATTATCCAACATTGGGCGCAAAAATGTCTGACACGTCTTTATTACTAGAGGCATAAGAGCGTGTCAGATATTTTTGCGCACAATATCGGATAATATATTATTGCTGGTGACTGTATCCAGCTTACCCAGAAAAAAATCTTGCCTTAAAAACACCAAGGTTGTATGATTCTGGGAATACAGACGCAGGGAGAGCATTTCATTCCCCTTAACTCTCAAATATAATTACAAATTGTGTGAGTATGTGTTGTGCATGCATTTACGTGTATTATGAAAGCTGTTTCAAGAAATGCTTAAGAAGTTTGTAATCCTACTACATTAACTAATAACAAATGCGAAAGTTTGTGTTGGTTTGTTACTCCTTCACGCTGCATCGGCTGGACGGGCTTGGGTGAATTTTGAAAAGAAAACAGCTTATACCCTGGATGTACATATAGGCTACTTGTACTATGCGGACGAAGTCGCGGGCAGAAGCTAGTATTTCATAAAAATAACAAGTAGGTGCGGAACCGTCAGTGCTTGAATCCGACTCGCACTTGACCTTTATTAATAGCAGGCTGGTATCCACAATTTAAATTGCGCCTATTTCGGTACATTCTGTCCTTACCTTACCTTTGTACCACTCCATTTCTTCCCGTGGATGTCGTAAGAGGCGATAAGGGAATAAAGGCTTGTAGTACTGTTAGGGGATGGGCTTGCAACCTGTCACTAATACGCTGGTAAACATCTTAGCCTTATTATTGTGCAAAGTGTGGTTATAGAATTATCAACAAGTTTTAAAAGTTGTTGGTAATTCTTTAGCTATGCCTACCCCACTTTGGGAATGAAGGCGTGAGTTTTCATATGTCCTTAAATTATGAATTTTATGACTTGAAACGATCAAATAGCAATGCTAAAAGTAAACATGGACTCGAGGACATTATGCCCTAAACAAGCAACCAATCATTCCCCTCGCTCAGAGCTCTAACCGACTGGCACAGACTGCTCGCTATTCAAATTGGGAGTAAAGTGATCCTTTCAGTTGCTGGTATTGAATATTGAGGTATCTTACGTGAATCGACGTTTCAATTGCTGCGAGCAATGTTAGGATTTTTGACATCGCAAGATTCAAGTCTTGAGATGTATAATGCGGGTACCTATTATAATGATTTGTATGTCTTTACCAATTACGGGACTATGGGAGTCCCGGACCTTTGGAAGGCGCACATGGAGCCAAAACCAACACGCAGAGGCTGTAGACAAATTTAATTTACCAAAGAGATGGGACACCAACCGGTGATTGTCCCTGAGTTCGAACTATAGAAGTATACTCCCACAGACAGCCACTGGTTAGTCCTTCATAGCCCAACAGCTCATTTTCCTGTCGAGCCTGAAAGGAGACTGTTTGACCGAGGTTAATATAATTATGGAAATATTCCTTTCTTCCACCATCCACTTTAAGCCTTCACTAAACAGTTTATATCAAATACTAGGTGACCTTTAAATTTTAAATGTTTCTTTATACTTGACTTTAAATTAAGCCTAGAGCAAATTATGTTTAACCAGATATTAATCCAACATTAACAAAACTTAACTTATTCAACTAGTACAAAGCAGTCATCACACGTCACAACCTAAAGCAGAGCTACAGAACAGAAACTAAATATAAACGCTAGAAATTAATTACCTACTTGAATTAGCAAGGTTATTTTGGGCAGTGACTTCAAAGCGAGTGAGTGAAGTAGAACCTGCGAAATGTAACAAGAGACTGTCCTTTTGAATTTATCAGGCTTATGTCTTCAACATTAATTTTCTTTTTATGTCGTGGAGTGGTTTGCGGCAGAGTCATACAAGGTTTTTTAAAAAATCCTGCGCCTAAGTTGGCTGAGGGTTGCATTAATAATAAAAGATGCATCTAGACAACACACGCTTTTATTCCCAGAGTGGGGTAGGCAGAGCTACAGAATTACCAACAAGTTTTAAACCTTCTTGATAATTTTGTAACCACATTTTGCACAAGTAGGCTTGTGGGAGGACCTTGTGCAAGGCCCGTCCGGGTTAGTACCACCATCTTATCCATTAACCTACCGCCAAGCAGCAGTGTTCGCATTGTTGTGTTCCGGTTTAGGGATAAGACAGCCGGTGAAATGACTAGCATAGGAGATTCCATCTTAGTCCTCAGGGTGGGCAGTGCATTTGCAGTCTTAGGATTGCGGTCTTGTGATTGCGAATGTCTATGGGTCACAGTTTCACTTACCATCAGGTGGTCTGTGTGCTCGTTTGCCTTATCTATGACATAAAAAAAAAATGTTACCCAGTGTATTAGTGACAGGTGGCAAGCCCATCGCCTAACAGTACTACAAGCCTTTATTCCCGTAGTCGCCTCTTACGACATTCACGGGAACTCTTAAAACTAATTCTAGATTAAACCCACATCGAAGACACAGTCTCCGTAAACGGCGACGGGATAGAGTATGCAAGTGAAATAGCGAACTAATTAGAGCAGCGTCTACTGCAAGATTCGATTTGGGTAAATTTAGCGAGACGCTGATGTTCCGAGGAAGGATAGTTTAAGGAAACAAAGTGGCGATAGTTAATGAGGCTTAAAAGCAGCGTTAGAAAGAGACTTCTTTTAAACCTAGCGAAACCTAAAGAAACTTCGGTTTTTTAAACTTAGACCTACCGAGTTTAGTGATGATAAAAAGCTTATCTTCCTCTTTTCAATGTTATTTTTGGATCAGTATATGCATAATAATCAGAGGGCGGATTTTTCATTATTAACTTTATTCCAGGCAGCAAGGTCCAATGTAGACGATATTGAAGTTACGAAATACCAAAAAAACCTCGTTGCTTTCTGGGGGGTTATTTTGACATAAATATGCAGTTAATTTCACGGCGAATGTAAAGGACAGAGCTATAGATGCTACATAACTCTGTCCCTTTCTCTCAGCGTAAACTGACCTGCATAGTAACGTCATAATAACCCCCCAGGTGGTATTTCATACCACCTGTCCCACCCTATCTTGAACATCTGCCATAAACATGAACAAACTACGATCTAAAACAAAAAACGGCGCAGCAAAAATCATAAATATTTTACGTGAACTCGCCTCTCAGGAGACAGTTTGGGGACGCGGCGGTCATTAGAGAAGTTTTAGTGGCCATTACGGCTTGTTTTATATTTGCAGCGTGCGTGCCCGTAGATTTACAACGAAGAGGGCACTTATGTTGCGATTTTTTAAGGACAGAAAGCAACGAGGCGTATTGGTTTTTTGTAACTTGGGTCTCGTTCACATAATAAAAAAATAAATAATAAATATCAGGGGACAATGTCACAACAATTTTGACCTAGTCCCAAAATAGGCTCTAGGCTTGTATTATGGGTACTAGACAACGATATAAATACTTAAATAGAGAAATATATACTTAAATACATAGTGTAAACATCCATGACTCGGGAACAAATATTCGCGCTCATCACACAAATATCTGCCCTTACCGGGATTTGAACCCAGGACCGCTAACTTCGTAGGCAGGGTCACTAACAACTAGGCCAGCATACATAGGCTCGTAACTGTGAGCCAACAGTTTGTTTAGACGAAGATAACAAAAAATATCGTATGTAGGTACTAGTCCAAGAGATATATCATGAAGAAAAAGATAAGCTGCATATAGACGTTAAACTTGGTAGGACTACGTTTTTAAAAACAAAGATTCTGTTAACACCTTCTGATTTCGTCATTAGATCAACTCATGGACACCAATATTAAAGATCTAATTATTGTATTAAAGAACGTGTTGTTTCTTTAGTTTAGTTTAGTTTATTTATTCATCAATGTAACGTTACAATATAAATTGCATTGCATGTAAAAAAATACAAAATTACATTGATATCGTCAACAGAAATAATAAAATAATAACACAAAAATAATCAAAGACAACATTAATAAACAACTACTATATTGTCAGTTTCCGACGTCAATATACAAACAGTAATAAAGGTCAAGTTTAGCAGGTAGACGCTCATAGTACGTGGGACCGGTTGGCTTGTCTGAGTCTTTTATGTTTTAATCTTACGTTTTTCATAGTACATTGTGTATTAAGGTCGGTAAGTAAGGAATTACGATCGAGGCTCTAGTAGAAGCCCGAAGTCGAAGACTGAGGGCTTTCTGAGTCGAGGTACGTAATTCCCGTACCGCCCGTGAAACATACAATGTTTTTCATCACATTTGCGAGTAAATAAATAAAATTATAGGACAGAAAACACTTATAATACTTACACAAGTCAGCACAACTATTATTACGAATTACTTGAACTTTTTTTAAGCGGATGACGGGCGGACTCCACAGATTATACAAATGTTTCGTTCAGAAACGTTAAGGGCAAATACTTACGTAGGTATACATACAGCCCTGAAGGAGTGTAAAAAAAAACGACGTTTTGATACAGAAAACTAATAAAATCGATTATTAAGAACATTAATTGAGTATTTAAGTAACATGTAGCGAGATTGCAGTGAAATTCCTGTTTAAATAACATTTTAAGACAATTTTTCGATTGCGTGTAAACTCGTTGCTTGAACTTGCAATACCTGTGTGCTGTTCTATAAATTAAAAAAAAATTACTTACCGACCTTGGGTTTCATGAGCATTTCTAAATAAGTTTGTACATTTCATTCACGACTTCAATTTGCAAAAAAAATTGCAGGTTGGTAGAGTGAATGAAGCTGAGCCTAAATAACATAGTCTCCCAAAATGTCCTCATACATTTGTATGAAACTTTCCTTTTTTGTTACCATGAACCAAAGAAAGTTAGTAACAAAAAAGGAAAGTTTCATACAAATGTATGAGGACATTTTGGGAGACTATGTTATTAAGGCTCAGCTTCATTCACCCTACCAACCTGCAATTTTTTTTGCAAATCGAAGTCGTAAATGAAATGTACAAACTTTTTTAGAAATGCTCTCATGGTAAATAAAAAGGTCGAGGGTTTTATATCGGGCATTGCGGCCAAGTTAACCTGTATGTTTTGATACTGTTTACGTGCAAGTGTGATGAAAAGGTAATTAACCATCTTCGGTTTTATTATTATGGCAGCGTGTGAAGTTATAGATTTACAACAAAGAAGTCACTTATGTTGTGATTTTAAAAGAACAGAGGGGTTATTATGACATAGCCATGCAGTTCAGTTTACGCTGAGAGAAAAGGACAGAGCTATATAACTGCTGTAGCTCGGTAATTTACACTCACCGTAAAATGAGCTACCCCTCTGAGATATTTTATACTTGACTAAAAATAAGTTAGCCCAAAAACTTTGAATAGAAAATTCGCTGCCGCAATGATGGTCTTGTCCGAAGCGCTAGTAGATTCACTCCATATTAACGACGTGTAAAAGAGCCCTCCTGTGGCAAATTTACTGAATAAATATTTTGAATTTTGAATTTTGCTAAGACTTTCGTAAGTAACGGCGACGAAACCGTTAACTAGGCCTCTATTAAAGGCGGTAAAAACCATATTGTCTTAACCCTGTTATAGACTATCAACATTTTGATGGCTTTTATTTGCTTGACAATAATGGCGGCTGTATTTTTAAATAAATATATATTTCGTGTGGTTGCCGGCTTAGAATAGTGCCACTCCATGTCTTCCCGTGGAAGTCGTAAGAGGCGACTAAGGGAATAAAGGCTTGTAGTACTGTTAGGCGATGGGCTTGCTACCTGTCACTAATATACATTGTTAAACATCTTGGCCTAATTGTGCAAATTGTGGTTACAGAGTTATCAACAAGTCTTTGGAGTTGTTGGTAATTCTGTTGCTCTGTCTACCCCACTCTGGGAATGATGGCGTGAAGGTATGTATGTATATTTCATATTTGATATTTTTTTTATTAATATAAACCATATTATAGTGTCAAAGACAATACGGTTTTTACTGTCTAGAATAGAGAGGGTCCTGAACAATTAAACACGGTTCGACATACTTTTACCCGGTTTGTAACATTTCGTCCTCCAAACTTCTATACTTGCTACAAAACTACTGAAAAGAATTTCATCACACGCTCACAGTTTTAAATTTAACCTGCCAGCCGGTTATAAAGTTCTACAGACTTATACATTCTTGGAAGAACAGGACAGTCTCATAAAGTAATGTAATGTTTTACACAAAATTGCAAGAAATAAGTCTGTCTTCAGTTTCATTTCTAAGACCACCTTTTTGATTGTAACTTTTGTATCATTATTTAGTTTAAATTTAAATGATTTAAGTTAAAAAACGTGTACTAACTAGACAGAATCTACAATTAACGGTACGCTCTGCTACGCTGTTATATTTGATCAATTCTCTTTAGACACGAATGAGAGTAATAAAAAATAACTAAATAATTATTTGAGGTAAAACTTTGTTTAATTTAGAGGATTCCCAACCGCTGCATATTGGACTCGGCTGCTCCAAGTTGAAAACAAGAAACCGTGTTTTAGCAAATTTTACAGGAGAGCCAAAAAACTATTTCGAACTTGAAATACCGATATCTTGAAAAATATAAATATTTTTGAAAGCGGTTTTTTTCCAGGAATTTGTCATAATGTTGTCTATAATATGTGTGTTTTAATCGAGTGTAGGTAAGGCTGTTTTGGGACCGCAGGTGAAAATGTGTTTCAGCTTGGTTATTTGGCCGGGAAAAAATAATACCCACACTAAAAACAAGTATATCGATGCTACTTGTTTTCTGATAAGTTTTTGCTTCAGATGAGCCATTGATCAGTCTCAAATTGTGAAATCAGACTTGTAAAATGGTATGACCAGGGACCAGGCCTTTGGGATATAATTTGACACGGGCATATCTTTTGCATGTAATACGGCAAAAAAGCTACAGTCTCCTGCAACTCATCAAGATGATTAAAAGCCTGCACCACTCTGCTACGGTAGACAACGTGGTGTGTCCGTCTGAAGGTTGGATGCAGTCTGACGGTGTTCCAGTTGCGTACACTTCAGGACCCTTACCATGAGTTACAATTACTATACTCGCTAGCAAGTCGGATGCTCTATCCCTCACACTCTATAACAATACTGTGACGGACAGAGCATTCGACTCGCTTGCGAGTACGGTTGTAAATGTAACTCATAGTACGGGTACAGTTATGTAGTACGCGTGCCGCGTTCTATGCTGGGGACCGTCGAAGGTAAAGACTTTTAGCCGAAAGGTGTCATGTTTCAGCGGTTACGGGGCAACCTGCCAGCAGCATCAACAATGCCAAGTTTAACAAAACAGGATCACGCTGTTTTGTCACCTCGGTGTAAGTTTTAACTTTTATATTTTTTTGGATGTCAATCTAATAGGTATATGTAGCATGCGTCAGAATTTCCACTCCGTGACTCACATAGCTATAAGTCTCCCCCTATCCCAACTCCCCGCCTATTCCCCCTTTTTGGAAAAACCCCGCGGATAAGTAAACGGAGGAAGGAATTTCTCCTCCGGCCATTCAGCACTGACTGGGGTAGTATCCGCGGGAGTCTAAATTCTAGTTGGTAATAGGAACATTGGTGGTTTTAGCTGGTGCGAGCCCGGCAGTACCTGGGCCCTCCATCTCCAGGTCTCCGGAAGGGATTTTCACCACTGCCCCTTTTTCTACTACCAGATTGTAGGTCTAATTTGGTATTCTAAGCTTACTTTTCATGCTTCTTATTTGAAACACGGTCACCTTTAGTGTCTTTTCGGCCACATCAACCATCCTCTAACGTACTATCAGCCTTATTCCATTGAATCTGGCAACGTTACTCGTGATTTATTATTCTAAGCCTGATGTGCGATGCAACAAAGTTAACTCTTACGGGTAAAATCAATACAGGCTTACCTAACTCGGTTCGCTAGATAATATATTCATAAGTGAAAACAATAATTATGTGGCAGCAGAAGGAAAGTGCTGTGATTCACTTTGGAAACCAGAGTTCGCAGATAAGTTGGACACTAAGAAAAGAACTAGAAAACTTGCATTTGATACTTATTGGCTAAGTTGAGGAAAAGAGAAACGTGACTTGCAGGTAGACATATACGAGAAAGGATATAAGTTGCGAGTGCTGCCCAACTGTTTTGCTCTGCGATAAAAAGAGATGAGCATATGGAGTTGTTTACCGACCTTTAATAATTGACGAGGCAAACAAGAAAAACAATGCCCAGCACACATATCCTTCAAACAGTCTCAAGATGTGTGTCCAAGGTATGTGTGTGTGTGTGTGGGTGTGTGTGATCTATTATTTACTTATCCTTGAAAAAAAAGATACTAAAGCAATTCCCATAACACCTTGGACCAACCATATAATTATTGAAACCCAAGACTGGGACAGTAATATTACCTTGGAAGTTGTTTTATTTAAAATAGTTCATTGCTTCACCTTCAAATGAACTTTGAAGGTAACCTCTTTGAACTTTGTCAGTTTTTAAACACAATAACTCTTTTTCTAACTCTTTTATGAAAAATATTCACTTAGGAATGACTTAATTGTCATTCATGTAAGGTGATTTGCGAAATATTAAACGCCATTTGGTTGGTTAAAAATGACTAATTCTGTCATTTTGACATCAATAAAAAAAAAGTGTACAAGTGCAAGAGTCTTAAAAAGGTCTTTCGGATTCAGGTAAAGTCCGATTGACTAGCATTTGAGGTCCTACAAGAGTGAGTGAGAGAAGTGCAAACCTAAAAACCGTGCTATTGCAGCACTGTTTAAATGGAACTTTTTTGTGCAATTCAAAATTAAATAGCAGGCACAAAGAACATTGCAATAAGTAAGTAATGCTTTAATCTCCGAGTGTGAAGCAAAATGCCTTGCCAAAAAAATCGTATAAATCCACCACAAATCAGTTAATTCGCCCAAATATTCGTTGTAATTTTCGGAAAGAGTGCGTTTCGTTCGCAAAATGCCCCATTTAGTAGAAATAATTGCGGAATAGGATTTTTGTTCGGGAAATAAATGATCCCGGATTTATAGAAATGTTTACATTTGCGGAGCGTTCGTGTTATTGCTTTTGTAACGTTACGCTTGTTAACAAATATATTCTTGTTAATTCTTCTAAAAAGGGACAAAAGGATAAATTCCAGTTGGCAATGGAATGCCGGTTTTATTACGGACCATTTATTTTTCGCTATATTATTTACATGCGTTTATTAATGTTTTTCCTTTTACTGGCTCTTTAAGACCATGTTTATTTATCTTTTCATAGTTTAAAAAGGACTAACATTTAAAAAGTCTATTTACGATAAAAAACATAAATTGGACTTCCAGGTGTAGGTACCAAATTACAAAATGAAAATGCAAAACAATAATTACTGCCAAAAATAAAGTTTTTCATTTGTTTCTTAAATGACCCTTTTTAACAGAAAATAAAATATTGCTTTGCGTATTAACAAAGACAACAATCTTTGCTTATCTAGATAAATAGATTATAATGTTTTCCACAAAAATAGCCTGGATGCCTTTACTCAAGCCTTTATTCTGTGGATTTGCTAACTTCTGGCGCAATTTACTGAATTTTGGTCCTTCAAACTGTTTTTGTTGGTGAACATGGCAGTCGGGTCTAGCAAATAGATACTGTCTCCTTGCAGTAAAGTTTTGAGTTCAGTTCATTTTTTAACAGCAGGTTTTTTCTATATCAGCTGTATAGTAAAAAAAATACAAAATAATAGAACATACGCTCACGCTCGTTTCATAAAACACACTCGTATTTTAAGGCCTCTCATTATGCATCAATTGCATAAACTACTATTAAAAATACTGTCAGCTCATTCATTGTTGCAACTTTAGCAATCAAACTGTAAAAGATTCGTGCAACAATGTTAACAAGTATTTTATAAATGAACAACTTGATATTTACAAACTAACATGCAATCACAACTTATTTAATTACTCAGCAGAAGGAAACCACTGTAATTGATTTACGCCAGGGAATTATAGTATATTCGATATTTTATTAAGCAACGTATCTGCTATATCAATTTTCTTTCCCAAATTCACCGTGGCACACCAAACCGCCTCAGATTTCCCCCGGGATACCGATCTGGCTGATCCCAACTACAAAGTAGTAGCAGTTTAAATTAATAATTCATTATGTTTTCTCCTAAATAGTTTCGAAAATGGTCCTATATTTTGAGGTTATCCTCAGTTAGAATTTATTATGTTCAATGTACAGGGTATTGGTAAGTCGACCTATACCTAGGGGTTATGGGGGAGAATATTTGCAATAATTTTGGTCCAATAATACCCTACGCAAAAGTTAGTAAATTTTTACTTTTTGGCCTCGTATTCTTAAACGTGGACAGATTATTCTATTTTTAATATTGCATAAGAACAGCAATTTTAACTTGTACAAAAGCATTTTTTTTTTAAATTGAAAGTGCTAATATTATTTTTAGAAATTTTTGAAGATGCGTTCTCTGAAATGGTTCACTTTTGCAAAGGGTATTATGGGACCAAAATGATTGCAAATGACCTTTCCCATAACCCCTAGAGAGGAATAGGTCAACTTACCAATAACCCTGTATAACGTCCTAGTCCCAATTTAAGCTCTAGGCTTGTATTATGGGTACTAGACAACGATATAAATACTTATAAAGAGAAATATATACTTAAATACATAGTAAACATCCATGACTCAGGAACAAATATTTGCGCTCATCACACAAATATCTGCCCTTACCGGGATTTGAACCCAGGACCGCTAGCTTCGTGTTCTGTTCGTCAGTTCGGACACATTCAAACAGGGCCTCTTATTCAACACGGTATATTTTACTTGTGGGAGGACCTTGTGCAGGGTCCGTCCGGGTTGGTACCACCATCTTATCCATTAACCTACCGCCAAGCAGCAGTGTTCGCATCGTTGTGTTCCGGTTTGGGGATAAGACAGCCGGTGAAATGACTAGCATAGAGGCAGTCCATCTTAGTCCTCAGGGTTGGCAACGCATTTGCAGTCTTGTGAATGCGAATGTCTATGGGTCACAGTTTCCACTTACCATCAGGTGGCCTGTGTGCTCGTTTGCCTTCCCATGATATTAAAAAAAAAAAAAACCAAAATCGTTTTTGACCTGGGGCTATTATGATATAGCTATGCTATTCATTTTACGCTAAGAGAAAAGGACAGATCTATATTATTGCTATAGCCACATAAATACTGCAAAGCCATGTCATAATAACCCCTCTGTTTATCGTATTGTCAACGTTTTGACAGTCCTTATTTACTTGACAGTAATGGCGGCCGAGTTTAAAACACATGACAGGTCAAATACGGTTTGGAGTTTACCGCCTAGCATACAGGCGCCGTACGGACGTCTCATTCTATTACACCAAATAAGAGTACGACAGCTATACTGCCCTCCTAAGCTAATACGCAGTATGTCAGATAAAATTCCTGTAGCAATGTCAACCTTATTGCTAAGAGAAGAGAACTGAAACTGCTTTGGTTATTGATTTTGAGATACTGCTTATTTGCTTAGGAGGGCAGTATAGCTGACGTGCAATTATTACTAAAAAAATGCTCTCTTAAGAATTTCATACTTTTTTTATTTATGAAGAATGAAATTCAATTTTGAGGTGCTGGCAGAATAACAGCGCTAATGATCTTGCGTCACTACACATGCCAGAACCTATTCATCCGCACGCATTGCTGGGCTCCGGTGCACACAAGTGTGTGCTGCTGTGCTTTGTATATTTTCCAAGTTTTTTTATCCTACAAAATTGATTTTTAAAACTTTTATATGGGTTGTCTTGCGCCGTCATAATAATTATGTAAGTATAACTTCTATAATATCTATTTTTTTTTATTACTTTTACT
This sequence comes from Acleris emargana, assembly GCA_927399475.2. NCBI lineage: Eukaryota > Metazoa > Arthropoda > Insecta > Lepidoptera > Tortricidae > Acleris > Acleris emargana. Next base: position 3,469,481 of record OV656839.1, on the reverse strand, counting down.
TATTAATTCTGGTGAAAATATATTTTTTTTTTGTTTTATGTGAAATTCATTGTTTTATACTCATACTCATACTCATACTCATTTATTCATATTTTTCGATAAAATTACACGTCAAAGGTTACATTATTTTATAGATTAATTAGATAAAAAAATAATGCTAGGTTAAGTTTATTATTGTATAATATCAAAAGCAATATTTAAAAAACGACTGACTGTTGAGTTTCTTGCGGCGTTTCTTCTCAGCAGTGGTCTCTTGCGAAGCGCTGGTAGATTTTTTACTTGTTAAAGTGTCCGTGCGGTTCTTACTGAAGAAACATGTTTTAGCTTTTTTCTTTTATATAATTGTGTTATAAAACATTGTTACTTTAGCTCAGTGTGCGTTCTCTTCGAATATAAAGTTTTTTTCTTCTTCTTCTAAGTAAAAATCGATGTTGCAAATGACTTTTCTCATAACAATTTCAGAATAAATATGCTTCTGTTTCCAGGAAAGTGACACTTTTTATTTAATCAATTCCCTAAGTAAAAGCTTTGCTTTCTACTTGGAAGTCTGGAGTAATGAAACCGGAGTGGAATTGCAACTCTGCTTTTTTTACTGTCTTCCGTTCGCAGTTTTGCACTTTAACAATAAAAAGCATAGTATTATATAGGTATATAAAGGTGTGAAGAAATAAATAACTACCGATTAACGAAAAGTAAGCTTTAAAAAAACTCAACTGCTGTTTGGATAATGTCGTCAAAGTAATGTTACTTATTATGTAGGTACAGTCAGCGTCAAAAGTAACTGGTCACTTCAAGCTACTTTTGTACTTTATCGCATTAACACATTAGACAATCTTGTTTGACATTGCTTATGTGACAGTAAAGCGACAAGGTATATAAGTGATCAGTTTCTTTTGACGCTGACTGTATATAGTTTTTATTTCACCAATTGCAAATTTAAACAATTTTTATATGGCCTATGCCACTCTAGTGGTTAATACGAATCTATAGTGGTTAGATTCGTATTAGTAGTTACGAGCGGACATTGAGTCGGACATATATATAAGTCAAACACATAACCCTCCTTTTGGGCTTTACCCCAGTCGTAGTCGGGTAAAAAGCTCACCTTATTAATATGGAAAACTTTTCTTTCAAAACTGATATCTATTAAACAGCCTAGCCGATTTTTATGATTTGTAACTAAAAACATCCTAATTAAGTAAATAAGTTTTTTTTTAACTGCGTCTAATTGGTCCACTTCTTTTGGAGCTAGGTGCAACAGACCAAAACACAAATATAAAGACACAGGCGTTGACAGATACACAGATACTCAGACATACGGTTTTTTTATCAATAATGGGTTTGCGTTTGACCTAAGTCTCACCTTTCTTTCTTTCTTTATCCTTGAAAACACTAAGGTTAGATTTAGGGAATACAAATGCTGGGAGACGTAAACTTTATAACATTTTTTTTATTTTCGTTTAATTAAATAAATGAAAATGTTTGTAGCAAAACAATGCTCTCGCTTTTTTTACTTATATAATATAGAACAGTTAGCTAAGCTTAGTTAGTTTAGTTAGTTTCGCTTAGTTTAGCTTAGGAAGCGGCTAATAAAGCTATCCACGGTTTATGCATTAGTAAAGAGATATGAGTGTTCGTACAAAGGACCGTCTCGAGAATGTTGGCTGAAGATATACTGTCACTAGATGTACCGGTGCAAATATCTTCGTCGTTGCACTCTAAGATGGTGGTCGTGGTCACACAAGGGGGTCGTGATCGCTGCTGCACAGCTTTTCTAGTGCACTCATTTAGAGAAACGTAAAATGCAATTTGGTGATAGTCTTTAACATTTACTATTGTAATTAACTTTATTGTTAATTCAAATTATATCATAAAAATATGTATTAATAAGCCCAAGGATCGATCGAGAACGTAATTAATTTTAAATTTTGTAAGATTTAGATCCAAATGTAAGAGTGGCCAGGAGCGCAAACAACAACCTCGTTACAAGTGTATTACGTTTTTTTATATTAAGACCAAAACTCCATTATTTTACAACTTTGTCCGCCGTCATTTATAGTTATTCCATTATTAACTGTTATATTTCCTAAATAAAAAGTATCATATTAACTATCTCTGTACCAAATTCGGCGTCGAATCGTGACAATGAAACAAACACAATAAACAAACCCACTTTCATAATAATATTAGTACGGATATGAGTGTTTATATTTCTTGTTTCGCACATCCAGAGCATACGTGTCTCACCAAACCCGGTATCAGTGTAAAGGAATAATTCATAGATGGAACAAAGCGACTAGCTGGTTCCTACTCCGTCATACATTATTAAATGTCCAAGGACATAAGATATTGGTGACGTTAGGTATAGAAGCTCCTTTCAAGCTCCGAGGAGACTTAAGTAAAAGGTACATAAAGTTGATATTGTGAACGTTTTATTAGGTTAAATACTGTAGCTAATTGTCTAGGGGTAATTTACCTACTTGTATTTGCATTCGCTTATAGTTTTTAATAATGGACCCAGATTATAATTTTGAAATTGAGCGCATCTAATTGAATAAACCATGTTATTTAGTGAATGTACTTATTTACTAACCAGATTTATCTATGGCAAAAAGACATAGTTTTTGAGCTTTCTAAAGATACCTTAAACAATTTAGTGTCATTAGGTACAAATGGAAATACGTCCACTTGAAATTATACTTCAGTATAGAAAATTTACCATTTAAAATACAACAAAAACGACACTTGTCCATCCTGAATAACGTCTCAAATGGAATCATGTCTCATATGTCTATTTCTATTGACGTACACTCAGAAATATGACCAATAGTAAATACGACCTACCTGAAATATGAAAAAATCTGAAATATATGGTTTTAATTCATATTAGAATACATTTACTGGTGCGTTTTTTATTTTGCTCATAATTTATAATGGACCCAACTTCAGAATGGTTATTTCACGTGGACGATTTTCCATTTGTACCTAATGACACTAAATCCTTAAAGGTATGTTCGGTTTTATTTTGGTGTCTATTCTTACTAATATAAATGCGGAAATTAATCTGTCCGTCCCTGTAAGTTCTTCAGTAGTACTACTGCTTTACGTAGATCTGCATGTTATCTCTAAAGGCTCCAATATAGGTAATTATCCCCCAAAATAAATCATTTTTCAAAAATTGCTTTTGTATTCAACAAAAATAAATACATATCTAAAATGCTACCTGTACGAGTACCATCCTCAGTTCTCCCACTTGCCCCAACTGTGGCGATTCAAGAAGTTTAAGTGGCCGTTAACAAAGTTGTTTACTGCCGCCCCCCGGCGTTGGGCATGGTTCAGATGCATTAACGTACAAAATAAAAGAGCTTCCGGTAAGGTCATATTTTTCTTATTAACGAGTTTCTGTCCGCGACTTCGTTCGTTTGAATATCGTTATTACTTCGGGAATTTTTAAAATTTTAGTGATGAAATATGGCCTATGTGTAAACTATGTGTAAACTATCTCCATTTCAAACTTCATCCAAATCCATCCTTCGTCAGCCGTTGCAACGTGAAAGAGTAACAAACATCCATACATACAAGCTTTCGCGATTATTAATAAAATAATTTTTAAACCTCTGAGACATGTTCCCAATCGGTATGCACAAGTTCTTTAAAATACGTGACGTTAATTTCGTTAATGAATAGGTCACGTTATGCATATTAATCTGTCAGTGTTTCATGTTCTTCAATGTGTAGTTATACTCATATGAGAATTGACTTAGCGCTCTAATAACCAAGTTTTCACCTTATATATTTTTTAATATAACCAGGCAATAATAACCACAGTACAGTGCAGTGACTTCAACCTCCTTACTGATTCCTGCATCATATTTACTGACGTCCAATCTGGTCCTACCGTTCTGTACATATGCACTGTACCCTGTGGCAATACTTTATTGAAACGTGCTGCTGGAAAGATTGCCGCGGCGCTTTGTTAGTTGCCGCCGGCAAAGTATCGATTGGGTTTGAACCTTGAAATCCTATAGAAGATTTTACAACAGCGTATGCTAGATTGACTTGAGTGTTACGGACGAAATCTACGTCACTCGCCGAGTAGCGAGTTTCCCGTGATGGCCGCGAGAGGCGCTGCTAATTATTATAAAACGGGCAACGCACCGCCGCCGCGTCCTCTTGTCTTCTCAATCTACTGTATGGATAATGTCAATGTACTTACCTTATTTTCAAATATACAAATTTAAACAACCATTATAATAAAGCATTCATTATCGAGAATACCATAGTCAAACCCCTGCCTGCCTGAATCTAGAAGCTTCAACATTGGTCCTTCGAACCGGATCGTCATCTACGGGCCTCCGCATCTTCAGCAGCGTGATTCAACGGAAGCGGGTCTGACCATTATCGTTCCAATCCACCCCCCGGTGTCGTAATGTGTGCTAAAACCGTTTCTTTCTCAAAATTACAGTAGACAGAGCAACACGCGGTAACTAGGTGCAACGTGGTGCGCATGATTCACCCGCTGGACAATTCGAGTTACGTGAGTACCCCTAAATTTCATTAATCGTCAGAATGAGTGTTAATGTCGATATTTCGCGTAGTAAATCGCCTCAACCAATTACCACGGATTCAATTAGTGTCGTAGTTCGTGAGTTAACGAAGAAAAGAGGTACAGTCAAAAGCAGGCTGACTTCCTTTACGAAGTATGTGAGCTCTCTCGAGGGAGCTCAATTAACTGAAAGGCAATTGATGGAGCTAAAGTTAAGAGTTAACAATAACGCGTGTCTATTGCAAGAATTTAATACCATTCAATGTGACTTAGAGGAATCTACCCCCGATAGCGAGTTTTTATCGCAATTAGAAGCCCGTGAATCCTTCGAGAGTATTTATTTTGGTGCTATGACGGACGCAGAATATTTAATAAATCGCAATAACGTTAAAACTAGTGATGGATCCAAGTGCAGTGAATCTCATTCTTTGATAAAGTTGCCGACTATAACGCTACCCACATTTGACGGATCCTACGATAATTGGTTAGAGTTTAGGAACATTTATCTTTCCATGATCCATAATTCTAAGCAGCTCGATAATATACAAAAGTTTTACTACTTACGAGCTGCTCTGAAAGACAATGCAGCCGAAGTTATTAAGTCGCTTCAATTTACTTCAGATAACTACGTAACGGCATGGGACTTGCTTGAAAGTAGATTCAATAATAGCAAATTGTTGGTGCATAATCATGTAAAATCCTTGTTTAGCATGCATTCTCTAAGTAAAGAATCCCCATCGCTAATTAGAAAGTTAATAGATACAGTGCTTAAGAATTTGAGATCTTTGAAATCATTGGGTGAACCTACTGACACGTGGGACACACTAATGATCTATATTACCGTATCCAAATTAGATTCAGTAACAGAAAAAGAATGGGAACAATTTAAAATGACTGTTAGCAATTCAAAGGAAAAAAATACTTTGAATGACCTTATTCAGTTCCTTAGAGACAAAGCTGACATGCTTGAAATGGTCAAAGCTAACGGCAACCACTATTCTAGTGCTAATACAAAGGTCACCCAAGAGTATTTTAAAAGGCCTCAAAACAAAGTGCACAGTTTTGTATCAACTCAAGGTAATAATAAATTTACTAAACGTACCCCCCGCGTGTGCAATATGTGCAACGCAAATCATTCGCTTTATACCTGCAATAAGTTTTTAGAATTATCGCCGAGGGACAAAATAGATTTTGTAGATAGAAAGAAACTTTGTAGGAACTGTTTGCGCTTTGGCCACGCAGCCAGTGATTGTTATTTTGGCCCATGTAGGCAATGTAGTAAGAAGCATAATACCTTGCTACACAGTGAGTGCGGTAGGGACAGCGCATTATTGCCCGGTGCAGCCCTAGAGCCCCGGACATCATCTGATTCCACTATCGACACCACGGCCAGCGTACACGTATTCAAGCAACCGCAGGTTCACGCCGCCGCGAGTACTAGCTTTGTGACGACTAACGTTTTACAGCCTATTTTATTATCAACCGCATTGGTAGAAATATTAGATAGGGACAATCATTATCACAAAGCAAAGGCTCTGTTAGATAACGGCAGCCAGCATTGTATCATTACAGATTCGTTTTGTAACAAATTAAACGCTTTACCAATACAGTCCACATACCGAATTGCAGGAGTTGGCAACTCAGTCGCGCAGTCAACTCATTCATGTAAAATTAAACTTAAATCTGTAAACGGAGATTATACCACTAACCTAGCTTGTATGATTTTACCGCGGATAACGAGTACCTTACCGGCTGTAGGTATCAACGCGGATCTCATAAACATACCTGAGAATATTATTCTCGCGGACCCGACATTCTGTACACCGTCCGAAATTGACTTGTTGATTGGGGCAGACTGTTTTTGGGACTTACTCTTGGAAGGTAGAATTAGGTTACCAACCGGACCTTATTTGCAAAACACTCAGTTAGGGTGGATAGTCTCAGGTCGCGTTCATACTCGTAATAAACATAGTGACTTGCGCATTAATCAAGTACAATGTAATTTAGTTCAAACGTTGTCATTAGAACAACAATTTAAAAGGTTTTGGGAACTGGAAGAAGTCCCGCACAAGGAACAATGCTACTCTTCCGAAGAGCGCGCTTGTGAAACGTTGTTTACCGAGACAACTAAACGTGACGTCGACGGGCGCTTCTCAGTTCGCATGCCGCTTAGGGAATCAGCTGATGTCTTGGGCGATAGTTACAACACCGCGCTAAACATGTATATGTCGCTCGAGCGCAGGTTAGAACGCAACCCGCAGTATAAACAAATGTATAACGCGTTCATGCAAGAGTATTTGGACCTGGGGCACATGACGCGCGTTGAAAGCTATACTTCGCCTTATTTCTTTTTACCGCATCATGGAGTATTTCGCGAGCACAGTCTCACTACTAAGCTTCGTGTAGTTTTTAATGCGAGTCAGTCAACATCAAATAAAAAGTCGCTTAATGACATACAGATGCCCGGGCCTGCTCTGCAAAACGATTTATTTGCTATCTTGTTGCGTTTTCGACAATTTAAATATGTAGCATGCGCCGATATAGAGAAAATGTTTCGTCAAATCCTTATTCAAGACGATCAAAGGAATTTACAATTAATTTTGTGGCGTAAAGGTCCATCCGACCCACTCTTTGTGTATCAGCTTAACACTGTTACCTACGGAATGGCGTCGGCGCCTTTTCTTAGTATTCGATGTGTGAGACAGCTAGGGTTAGAATGTGAGGATAAAGAAGTGTCAAATACTATATTAAATAATTTCTACGTCGATGACCTAGTTACTGGGCACGACGATAAATCGAAACTATCTTACATCTGCAACAAAGTAGCCGATGTATGTATGTCTGGCTGTCTACCATTACGAAAATGGATATTTAATTCGCCCGATGTTGCTCCCTGTGTAGCGCAAGCCGATACTAGTTCAAAGTATTTGTCACTCGGCGAGAACTGTTCGAGTAAAACACTGGGCCTCGGTTGGTACAATAACACGGACGAACTTCACTTTACGACTGCAATCATTCAAGGCGCATCTAGCATCACTAAACGCTTGATTTTATCGATAGTATCGCAAATATACGACCCATTAGGCCTTTTAAGCCCAGTCGTAATAATAGCAAAGATACTGCTACAAAAACTATGGCTAAGCAAAGTAGGTTGGGATGAATCTGTACCTAGCGATGTAGTGCTGTGTTGGGGGAAATTTATTAAATCATTATCTAATTTGCATAACATACGCATTCCTCGACACGCCATAGGTAGTAATTATAAACAAATTGAATTGCATATTTTTACAGATGCGAGCTTGGATGCGTATGGGGCTTGCGCCTATATTCGTACTGTTGATTATGATGCTTACGTAACGACTCATCTGTTGTGCTCAAAGACTCGCGTTGCGCCGCTAAAACCAGTTAGCATTCCCCGACTCGAACTGCTCGGTGTTGTTATCGGTGCGAGATTATTAAATAAAATACGGGAATCGTTACAAATAAAATTTGATAACATGGTGATTTGGACAGATTCTACTATTGTGCTCGGGTGGTTAAAAACGTCTCCGCAATTGTTAAAAACATTCGTTCAGAACCGTGTTGTGGAAATTATTGAACTGGCGGAACATGCAATGTTTCTACACGTGAGAGCCAAGAGTAACCCGGCTGATATATTATCGCGCGGCTTAAGTCTTGACGAGCTGACTAACTACGATGTTTGGTGGAAGGGACCGTTGTTTTTACGCGAGTGTGAGATAAACCTTTCTTCAAAATTTAAAATAGACCAATCAGACTTGCCGGAGATAAAATCAAAGGTTCACATAACCACTACACATCTTGTTATGCAAGCAGATAATACCGAGTCGTGTTTAATTAACTTTGAGGGATTCTCGTCGTTTAAAAGAATGCAACGAGCTTGCGCTTACGTATTACGCTTTATATACAATGCGCGGGTCAAACGTAAAGAAAATCGACGTACCGACGACGCATTGTCCGTTAGTGAATTAAACGCATCGTTATACTTATTATTCTAAAAACTTATTGCAGGTATTTAAATTTAAACTTATTAGTTAACTTCGTGCAAAAACAATCTTTTCCTCATGAATATGACGCTTTAATAAATAATAAACACGTAAAACCATCGCGAAATTTATCAACATTAAACTTATTTATTGATAAAAATAATATTATTCGCGTCGGTGGTAGGTTAGTGAATTCGCTTGAGTTTGGTTATAATAAAAAGCACCCTATGTTGTTATGTAGCAAGCATCATTTTGCACAACTCCTTTTCCGTTTTGAGCATAAACAACTTTTGCATGTAGGGCCTCAGACGCTCTTATCTCACATTAGAGATACGTGGTGGCCATTAGGTGGTAGAAACTTAGCAAGAAAAACCGTCCAAGGTTGCATAACATGTACTCGCATGAAAGGTAGGACATTGCAACCTATCATGGGCAACCTACCTATTGAGCGCCTACAACCGGGTTTCCCATTTTTGAGGTGCGGGGTCGACTATGCCGGACCCATGTACATTTTAAACCGGAAGGGGAGGGGGGCAAAATTAGAAAAGGCTTATTTGTGTTTATTCGTATGTTTTGCTACAAGAGCGGTGCACTTGGAGCTCGTCACTAATTTATCAACTGAATGTTACGTCTTAGCATTAAAAAGATTTATTTCTCGTAGAGGTAAACCTTTGCAAATATTTTCAGATAATGGCGGATCCTTTGTTAAGGCTGCGAGAGAACTCACAGACTTCTTACAAGGCAGTTCGCAGTCTGTAATTGATTATGCCTCGGACAATCATATATAATTTAAATTCATTCCTCCATATGCACCTCATTTTGGCGGTTTGTGGGAGGCCGGGGTAAAGTCCAGTAAACATCACATAAAGCGTGTAGTCGGGAACGCTAACCTCACTTATGAGGAGTTCAGTACGGTTTTGGCACAGATCGAAGCCGTCCTGAACTCCCGCCCCATGTGTCCTCTGTCATCAGACCCCTCAGACCTAGCTCCGCTGACGCCGGCGCACTTCCTGCTGGGCCAACCGGCAACCGCGCCCGCCGCCGACTGCTGCCTGACCGCGCCGGCGCGCGCTCTGTCCCGGTACCAACGCGTTGAGCAGATGCGCCAGCACTTTTGGAAGCGCTGGTCAACTGAATACATTTCTGAGCTCCAAAGGCGCACAAAATGGAAGCAAGAAAAAGATGACATCAAACCAAACGCAATGGTTATCATTAAAGATGACAACATGCCCCCACTCAAATGGCAAATGGGCAGAATCTTGACCACCTTCCCAGGTCGAGATAATACGTCACGAGTCGCTAAAATTCGTACAGCGACCGGCATCATTCAGAGGGCATTCTCAAAAATTTGCCCTCTGCCTATATCCATATCGGACACTGCAGCGGCGGGCATTGAAGACTGATGGCAGAGCTACTTCATTCAAGACTGATGGCAGAGCTACTTCATTCAAGACTGATGGCAGAGCTACTTCATTCAAGACTGGTGGCTGAGTTACGTCGAGCCAGGACTCCGCAGACCTCGCTTACTCACTCCTATTGAGAGCAGAAGCTCTCAAGGCGGCCCAGATATGTTACGGACGAAATCTACGTCACTCGCCGAGTAGCGAGTTTCCCGTGATGGCCGCGAGAGGCGCTGCTAATTATTATAAAACGGGCAACGCACCGCCGCCGCGTCCTCTTGTCTTCTCAATCTACTGTATGGATAATGTCAATGTACTTACCTTATTTTCAAATATACAAATTTAAACAACCATTATAATAAAGCATTCATTATCGAGAATACCATAGTCAAACCCCTGCCTGCCTGAATCTAGAAGCTTCAACTATCATGCGCTATTGCGTTGAAACCACTACAGTTTATACTCGGAACGCTGTTAACTTTGTTTTTATAATAGATCGAAGTTATGAAAACGTTAAAGATAAAGACATAAATATTCAGTAAGCAGGCCGCACGGCACTTTTACACGTCAAGAATCTGCCAGCGCTTCACAAGAGGAGACCACTGCTGAGAAGAAACGCCGCACGAAACTCGGCAGTCAGACATTTTTTAAATATATTTAATGTTACAATGGTATGCTTAGTCTAGCATTATATAAATCTATCAATATTAAATTAAAAAATATTTCAAATGACCTGCGTAGTGTCAGAAGGAAAACTCACCAAAATCTTCTGTGAGAGATAGAGGGAGAAAAGGAAAAAAAACGTTTTACAGAACAACAAGTTATGTGCAAATGTCATATAGGATTTATTATTTACTTGAGTGTGAACTTTTGTTAATATGTCTGCAATAAAATAAAATAAATAAAAGTGTTATACTGCCCTAAAACGGAGAAAAGGCAAGTGCAATTAATTCAAAGGAGCATATCGAACTCTCAGTGGTAAGAATAAGGTTGGAAGTGCAATACAATTATTATAGTAGATGTGCCTTTTTTCCGTAGGAGGGCAGTATCAGACTTATAAAGTGAAGGAGTGAAATTAATTAGTTTAAATGGAGATAATCAGGAGCACTAACAGAAAATCTATTCAACCCTTTTTTAGTTGAATAATTGTACAATCGCAATAAATTACCTTGTTACTTCCAAACTAAGTTCCGGACTTGTAGTACGACACTAAACAAATTTATGTCATGTCATTCAGATAAATAAATAAATAATTAAATATCAGAACAAAAATTTACTCAATTTGTTCTACTCCCAAACTAAGCTGTAGACTTATACTTGGAAACTAGACATCGATATACATACTCATAAAAGATCAATATAATACTCACAGAAATAAATACAATATTTAACTATTCCACCAATAATTTGGGGTTATTCTCACCTTCGAACATATCCAACCCAGGTATGGAGGAAATAACCCATATGTTGTACATACATATATACATACATTCAGTCAAGCCTGTTTCACAGAGGGGTAGGCAGAGACCACTTCTGTAAACGAAATAAAACTTAAGTATTACCCCCTTGCATGTAGTTGTTTACAAAACGAATATGGAATTTACGTAAAATTCAAATATAGAAGGTCAAACGGTCTATTTTACTGGGCCGGTATTCTAGGCAATAAGAAATGATATCGTAGTTAATCTGTTATGGTATTGTTATGACGTCAGCTGTCATTACTGTCAAGTAAATAAGAGCTATCAATACGGTGACAATATGATAACAGCTCAAACACGATATGGTTTTTACCGTGTTGAATAGAGGCCCTGGGGGGTTATTATGACATACCTATGCATTTCATTTTACGGCGAGTGTAAAGGACAGAATTATAGATGCTAGATACGGGTCATTATTTGGGCGTTTCAACCGCCTCACTTTCGTGGTCACATTTTTGTAGAAGTGACTTCAGATTTCGATTTTGTTTCTGGTTAGGTATCTAAGTTTACCGGACATCTATCAAATATCCAAAAACGGTATCAAAATATACGCCCAATTCTTCAAAAACATGTCCACGAAAGTGAGGCGGTTGAAACGCTCGAATAATGACCCATACCTCTGTCCCTTCTCTCAGCTTAAACTGCAAAGCTATGTCATAATAACCCCTCTGATGTGTTAAAACTACATGCAAGAGGGGCTTAATTTAAGTTTTTATCTGTAATATTTTGCGGTTACTAAGGATTGAACATGAACCGCTAGTATAGGTTGGTATCACCAACAGGCTATCCACGAAATCATTTTGGCTGGGCAAACCCTCAACGATAGATTCTTTATAAATTACTCAATGAGAACTGGTTCCTCTTTCAAATTTACTCACTTAATTGCTTTCTGAATTCAAAATACTCATTTAGCTGAGCTGAACGGCAAGTGAACGTCCAAGTTCGAATTGACTAGAAATAACCAACTCTATTAACGTTTCAAAGTTCAAAATTTCGACACAAACTAAAGCTGCCATTCAGGTGGCGTCAACTATCCGACTAGCCGTGCAATTTAGCTTTGCGTCGCCATTTCAATAGATTAATTTAGAATACAGAAATACCACTCATTAAATAACCGATCGAAGTTCATTTCCTATGCAATGTGATATTTAAATTTTTATAATGAATTATTATTCTGTGTTTTAAATCAAGTTGGGTTAAATCTGTCAAATTTAGACTTATCAAACGTTTATTAGCACTATTTGTCGCATTAGGAAACCATCGTCATTTTTTATTTCGCCAAGGTACAGGAGAACCGCGTACTATGTGATGCAGTGTGGATATACCTCAAACCAGGTGGACCGATGCCGTGGCTAAGGTTGCGGAAAATCAATTGATCCATGCGGCGCAGAACCGGCCCTTGTGGCAACCCTAGAAGAAGCTGATACCCATGATGATTACAGAAGGTAAACTTTTATTTTTATTTTTTTTATAGCATGGCAAGGCAAACGAGCACACAGGCCACCTGATGGTAAGTGGATACTGTGACCCATAGACATTCGCATTCACAAGACTGCAAATGCGTTGCCTACCCTGAGGACTAAGATGGAATGCCTCTATGCTAGTCATTTCACCGGCTGTCTTATCCCCAAACCGGAACACAACGATGCGAACACTGCTGCTTGGCGGTAGGTTAATGGATAAGATGGTGGTACCAACCCGGACGGACCCTGCACAAGGTCCTCCCACAAGTAAACTTAATTCCTTTAAGCATTCTCCCTAAGTTTGGGCACCGTAAAAAATCATACATATATCCAAGATGTTATATCTAAAATACGATGCGTCCACAAAGGCTGTCGTTTCCTAAACGGTTATCTTCTAAGTGAATAATCTTCTTTAATCTAAGTTATCCAGTCACCAACTGCAGCGTTGCAATCGCTTTACGTCACGGATGCCAGCAAAATGGTACGAAAATTAATCTGCGAGTATATTCTGAGTGTTTATACACTTTGCCGAATGTTTGCCGACCTATAACGCCGTCAACACCGGTAAATTATCCATTGTTTGGAAGAGTGTTTAATTTCGTAAAACTGTAAATCTTTGTCCATTACCTTTACCCCAAACTCACAACTAACCGTTTGGAATAAGCCTATCCTAATAATAAAAATATTCAGTATATTATCAACAACTTTATAACAACTTATCACTTACTTTTAAAGTGCCATATCACGAGGGTCTTAGTTTACGTCTCTCGACGTACGTGGACGTGTTAAACATCTAACAAGTGCAAATATTTCATAAAAACACCGTCATAATATTCATGATAGAACTTTTTATATTAAATTTATAACTTTCTATTCCCTGCCCGGCGTGCAGCCATAAGCCATAATCTGCTCGATAAGCGACGTATCCAATAAAAACATCCAAGTAAGACTAAGTCCCAACTTTAATGGACGGTGCGCCCGATATTGACGGTCTATAATTAGTTTTCTATACTTCTATTATAACTTCTGGCAACTTAGCGAAAAAGGTTAAGTCCGTCCAGATCAATACCACACCACCATATTATTAGGCCAAGCAGCAGGGAAAGAAGAATGTGAAATAAGAGGCATGAAGGCATTCGTCTACGTCGCTGGAGGTGGTGACGTATATTTCATTTATTTAGATCAAAAACATACAAGGTACATACATAATAACAAAACGTCAATACATTAAGGCAGAAAAAGACCGTACACTTAATAATGTTCAATAACTACAAAACTTACAGACTTACAAGATACGATTGAAATTGCTTTTTATCTTTCTTACAAAATCATACGGGTGTGTCAAAAAATATATAAGCATCTAGGACATGCACGGTCATCTCATTAAGGAGTAAATTTGCCTGAAAGTTGTAAAGTTAGCATTTCGACAAGTGCGAGCAGCAGAAAACGCGAACTATACAATCATGAGATTGGAAATGATACTCAAAGGACTCCTACAACTGTCCTTGGCAAATGTCAATTTGTTTTTTTTTTTCGAGTCAAGTCGGAGAAATACTGGAAAAGGGCCGAATCTTAAGTACCCGAAACCGACGTGCGTGCATGACTCAATGTATGAATGTGGAAGAAGCGAAAGAAATTTGTCAAGATCGTAGCAAGTGGAAAGATGAGGTCTTTGCCTACCCCTCTGGGAAACAGGCATGATTTAATGTATGTATGTATGTAAATTTTAAAATTCATAATCATCAGCCTTTTTATGTCTAACTGCTGGACACAAGCCAAGCAAGTATAATTTTATCAGACATACGATCTAAGAACATAATTATAATTAATCATAGCGATAAATTTCTCGTTATAATGCATTTTAAGTAAAGATTATTGTGACCCCATTAGTAGAAATCAAAGACGTTAGAAATGTCTCCTTTTTAACTTCATAGGTTAGAAAGTAGACATTCATGATTTAAGAAATTATGCGTTTCGTTGTTATACAGAATAATAATTATGTAGTTGGTTTAATATAGACATCGAATTTTTAGTCTTCCGCAATAAATCACTTGAAGGTTGATAACGAAGAATGTCAGTAGGTAAAGACTCCAGAAAAATAATTTCTTAGTTTAATTTTTACTTTAATATTACATACATACATACCTTCACGCCTTCATTCCCAGAATGGGGTAGGCAGAGCTACAGAATTACCAACAACCCCAAAAACTTGTTGATAACTCTGTAACCACAATTTGCACAATTAGGCTAAGATGTTTAACATTGTATATTAGTGACAGGTAGCAAGCCGATCGCCTAACAGTACTACAAGCCTTTATTCCCTTAATATTTATTTTACTTTAATATTATAAAGAGAATAAAGCAAAAAAGCAGGTTTTTTTTATTTTTCCTTTGGCCAAAACTGTAAACAATTTTGTATATTATCAAAACGGCTTATACAGGCCGAGAGTAAACCAGTTGGATTAAATATCACGTATGAATATTTCGTGTCAAAATTTTATAATAAGGTGACCGAAATTAATTGAATAAAAGTAAGTTTGTTAAAATTAATTAATGTAGATTAATTAAGTCGTTAATCGTAATTATTAGTCTGTCCGTCGATATAACGGATTTATATTTGTACCAATTAACCAATTTCGTTTTGCAATTAGGTAATACCTTGTTTAAACCCCTTATCCATGAACGCACTTTAAACCTATTTTAGTTAAGTATTCGGTGCCTCTTTCTGTCAAATTTAAATGTCCCACACAAGAATAAAAAGGAATGGCTGTATGTGCTACCACTCGAAGAACGTGACTTCAATTAATTACTGTTTACTTTTAAACTTCAACATTTAATGAAAAAATGGTTTATCAGGATTAAGAAGTTACATATACCCAACTACACTCAGGGGCAAAGAAACGGGTCAGAGTGCGTTTTTCAGACAAAAGAGGCTATTTCGAAGCCTCGGTTCCTGGCCAGGGGAAGCTTATAGTGATATCTGATGATGGATACCCCGAGCATCGATACAGGACTTCCAGAGTCCCTAGGATACCCAACTGATTGAATGTGTAACGCCGGAATTTTGCATGTTCAGAAAAACATCTAAAATGGCAATAAAATGTAAGGAAATCCAAATGCTGACCCAAACTCTCTCGCTGCAGTGTTAACTGATTGTGCGATCAGTTAGGTATCTTAAACACTTTTGACCTCCTCTATTCCACCTCGGAGTATCCACCATTAAACCTCACTCAAAACAACCACTGGCCAGGAACCAAGACTTCGAAATAGCCTCGTTAGTATGAAAAACGCACTCTGACCCGTTATTTTTGCCCCTGAGTGTATTAAATCAAAAATCGCCGTTAAAGATTACAGGGTTTCGCTGATTCAACCAAAAATATGTAAAAAACGAGTTAAGTTTTAAAATTCTATCGAGGATTTTATTTTTAATCGAGTTTTCACGTTAAGCAGTCTCAAGGAATATATCGTCGGTGATACTGCAAAACCACGTAACTAACAAATTTATGATAGAGCAAAATAAACCTTACCGTCTTATTAAAAAGGTGCATTTTGCTCATTATTTAAAATGTTACTTACGCGATTTTGCAGTTTCACTGACGATATTAGGATCAAGTTCAATATATCCAAAGAACAGACACAAAAGCGTTAATGGTTATTGAGTTTGGGATCACGGAACACAACAATGAGTAGTTTAGAGGCATTCCATCTTAGTCCTCAGGGTTGGCAGTGCATTTGCAGTCTTGTGAATGCGAATGTCTATGGGTCACAGTTTCCACTTACCATCAGGTGGCCTGTGTACTCGTTTGCCTTCCTATGCCATAAAAAAAAGGCAACCGGTGACATCACTAGCATAGAGGCATTCCATCTTAGTCCTCAAAAACGGCAGTGCTTTTGCAGTATTAGGATTGCAGCGTTGTGAATGCGAATGTCTATGGGTCACAGATTCCACTTACCATCAGGTGGCCTATGTGCTCGTTAGCCTTCATATGCCATAAAAAAACTACTTTATCATAAATGTGGCCTCTGAATCAGTCTATCTGTTAAAAAAACTACGACCTGACGCTACATACAGATGTATACAGCACGTCAAAGTAATAAATACCTGTATTGCAACGCGGATTAAAAAAAAATGAAAGCAATCATTTTAAAACAGATTTGTTGCGATAAAAGAGCGACGTTTCATCCGGTAATGTTTTTAATCGGATATTTAATCAGAGATAGGGCTTCTCCGGGTGTCGGTGATGAACTCGATATCGGAAATCTGTTGCGTTTTACAACATGTGTTATACTTTAGGGTTTAACTATGAAGGGGGATTATTTATATTTAACGTGTCGCAAAAACTTGACGATGACTAAGTAGACCGATTTGGATAAAAAAAATACATACATAACATTCATAAACTCACACCTTCATTCCCTGAGTGGTGTAGGCAGGACTACAGAATTACAAACTGGTTTTTTCTTTAACCACATTTTGCTCAATCAGGCTAAAATGTTTACCAAAACAAAATATAGTAGGGCAGGACAAGGTTCGTTTGGAAAAAACACCCAGGCGACGCCGGACATGAACAGCTAGTGTTTAATAAAAGGTTTTATTAAAGGTAGGATTTTACTGTTGGTACAATCTAACAAATATTCCCGATTAGGAGCAATTGCAATCCCGTATGATTTAACCAAATCCCTTCTCGATTATTCATTAGGACAATAATACCGTAAACAACTCAGTAAAGTTAATCATCATCATCATCATCATATCAGCCTGTTGCAGTCCACTGCTGGACATAGGCCTCCCCCAAAGAGCGCCACAACGCACGATTTCCCGCCCTTTGCATCCAGCCACTGCCAGCTGCCTTCTTCAGTTCATCGGTCCATCTAGCCGGGGGGCGTCCTACACTACGTTTGCCTAAGCAAAGTTCAGAGCTTTCTAATCTAATGCAAGTTCCCTCACGATACACACACGTTAATAGAGAAATGCGATATTCACCGTAAATCCCTTCAGAATGAGTTCGTATCGGTTCTTGATTAAATTCGAAGCCGTAAAAAATCACCGACCCCCTAACCGGACCAATTAGTTTGGCCGGAAAAATAAAGAAATATGTTCATACCTTTTTGTTAGCAGTAGGTTTCAATCAGTAACCGAAACTTGGACGTGACGTCATTCTGGACCAGGTTTTTCTTTTGTTTTTTTTTCATTGTATTTTCTCCGCGATTCCGTCATAAAGTTCTCGTAATTTGCTTTTACTGTAGGAGCTGTGTATTTTCTCGATATAAAAGGTAACTTATCCTCCTGAGGTCTATTGTAAATAGTACATAATAAAGAAATAAACCTCTAGTGCAAAGACATAGAGTGGAATTTCTTTTGTTTTAATGAGTAATGATCAAATTAGAAAATTGACTTAATTTCCATTGACCCATTTCATTGTACGGTGAGCCTTAAGAATGCCACTATTGTTGCTAAATGTCACATAAAATTAATGAACTTACAATATTTTTCGCATTTAAAATGAAATTGAAATAATTTATTTCAGACAATAACATCGATCCATAATTGTGTTAGTCAAACAAAATACTTAATAACCAAGGTTAGTGCGATACCAATGTTTAAAAAGAAAGAAAGAAAAAACAAAAAGTAAAATGAAAATAAAACAATTGCCAGCGCAACTCCCCCCGCACGTGCAAGTGCACCCAATGCCTCTAGTAAGGGCATTCCTGGCTGCTGGCAACACCGGCCATGATGCTACTAGGGCTGCCACGTACACGAGACATCAAGGAGGCGGCCCTTTTACGAATAACGGCGTAGAAGCCATCAGTATGCGCCAACCCTTTAGCATCCTGAAAGCGTTGTTGTATTGATTTACATTTGTAATATTATTTTTAATACAATTGCTCAGGTAAGTCAAAAGTGGTACTTTTGGTAGCTGTATGTATATCCTGTGGAAAGTTAGATTTTTTGGCACTAGTGCTTTTGACTTTTCCCATTCGAACTAGTTGCATTTTACTTTTCCATATTTTTTTAATGTACTAAGCCGCACGGCCAAAGACCAAACCAGAAGCGCAGAGGTAGGTAATTTAAGTAATTTCGGACACAAATAATAAAAAAACCGGGGAAGAGGACAGATGTACACAGATATAATTTTTTTTTTAAATTTATTTAAAAACGTCGTTTGATACCTACACCTCAGGACGTGTAAAAGTACATACTTTCCGCACTTGCATCAAAATGTACATACTATTACTTTTTCTAAGGCGTTATAGTCACGATCACTGAGATTTTTGTTAATTGACCCATTAATAAAAATCTCAGTGATCGTGACTTTACACGATTGAATAAAAAATAAGTGACAATATCTGTTATTTTGGATGTCGATCAAAGGGTGCTTTACGGACGTTATAGCTCTTAAACCCGTTACTGATTAAATACCTATATGTGTCTGCATTTAAAAAATGAGTCAAGTGCGTGTCGATCTTTATCAACGTAGAGTTCCGTAGCAGTTAATAACTAAAATTCAGTAGTTTTAATGGAAGAGATTGTAACAATGCAGTTGTTACGCTGTTTACCTGTGCTGCATTTTAACTTACAAACAAGCTTAATTCACTTCAATTTAACTTCATTTCACTTCATTTTCATTTAAATTCGTATTGTAAACATCTATATGAATTGTTTACTAATAACTGTCAAACAGACAGCTCAATTCCATAGATTATTTGAGTTGCGTTAACCACAAATCGATCTTTGTCAAGTGTTGACGACACTTATCCAACAGATGGCGTTACTAGCCATTCTGTGTAACTTACTTATATTTAAATCTTTTAATAAAATTAACTTCAACATAAACATAAATAACCTTTTAATTGTTACTCGTTCATAAAATAATAAAATATTGTATTCTTAACTATCCGATTCAGCGCATGAGAAAATAATGGAGGGTATGTTGGTGTCTTACCTACATGACCCGATATTTTCACTCATGACGCGAATTGGCTTTCTAACATTTCTTTGTTCGCCCTACTCATATTCAAAATTAACCGAAATGGGCGAAAGGTTATAAAAGGGCCGCGCTCATTTCATTCGTCCTCTTTACCGTCTCAGCTACTACACTTCGAACACTAGTATTAACGTTCGTATAGGTACTTAATACCTATCTTTAAAATCGGTGCTAATCCCCAAATCGGGTAAGTTCAGTGCAACGAATTAACTATTTATTCTTCTTCTATATTGCTGTGTAATGTTATCGTGTTTTATATTTTCCTATTGTGTGTTCTTCTAGATTATTCCAAATTATTCTTTTAACCATTTTTTATTTCTAATAACCGACCGTTACTTCATAACGGTCGTTAGTATATTAACTTCTTTAGTAAATTGTTATTTTGGCTTAGCTTCTCTTTGTTTAATGTAACTCCGTTCCGATAGTTCTTGCCACCGCCAATAATTAAAGGCGCTATTCCCTCGGGCTTCACCCAACGGCGGCTGGCATAAACTATCCCTATGCTGGACACCAGGCTCACACAGCCAATGCTTGGGTTTCCAGGGTTCACCGTACAGGGAGCACAAATCGGGGTTCACCGTTCAGGGAGCAACGATCACCGTTCACCTTTCACCGTTCACCGTTCATAATCACCGCTGGGAGTACACCTCCGCTAGGAGTACACCAACGCTGCTACCCATCTACTCCTCCTCTACTCACCTACTTGGCCGGCGCGGCGTCTATCTCCGGGACCAGGATCGTCGAGTGGGGTCCGGTGCTACACACCGGGTGCTACCCCCCTGACGCCAGGATCCTGGCATCGTACACCGTCGGGCTGCCGACGGGTTACCTCCACCGCCGCTCGCGTCACTCTAATTTACGAGGGAAGTGCTATCCACTTCACAGAATCAGACCACACCCTACGAACCTACTACCCTCTTCTGTTCACACTACCGGAGTTCTTTTCAATAAATTCTTTAAACTTTTATCGAGTTTTTCTTGCCACCCGGTAGGACGTGACAGTGGCGCCCTTAACGTGGTCTAAGTCTGGTTCTGTGTAGTGATTAATTGTTGGTGTGTGTGCTTTATTGTGTTTTTGTGTTTTTTTGTGTTTTTATTATTTATATTCGCAGCAAGCTTTTCTTACCCCTGTGGTGTACGGGTCAAGAATAGTGCCACCCTCTTTCTATCCGAGGAGTCGTAAGAGGCGACTGAGGAATTTTTGGGGCAGTTTCTTCCAAACTGTCCACGCTAAGCTCACACCATTACACCCGGTGTGAGCGGACGCGCCGCCTTCTGCGGATTTTTTTAACTTTGGGGTGTCGCCTTCTGCGCACTTTTACCTACCTACCTACCTACCTAACGTTTTTTTTTTGCCCTTCTGGTTTTTTTTTTTCATTATTACTTGCTGCGGGTTACAATAATTTCTTCTTATTCATATTTTGTAACGGAACGGAGAGTAGTTCTTTTGTTCTCGTTAGTTCGTTGCACTACCTTCTTACATTTTTTTTTTGGGAATCTACCCACATATTTTGATCATGGCTGAGGTTAAATTTCTATTCGTACAAAAGGATGAGCTCACCTGTGAGGTGGCCATCTGCGGTTCTACGCCGGTCATAACCTAAAACTTATAAATTCTAAATGAACTATTTCTACTATATTATTACTATCTAAAATAACTTCTGTGCTGGCAGGATGATTTTTATGATAAGTACTCAATTTATTTATTTTTAAATCATTATTATTTTTGTTTGTTATTTGCATTACACCTACCTAGTTGTTAAACTTTTTAAACTCAATACAAGTCGAACTACAAAGCCTTACACTCAAGCGGTTGGTAACTTGATAAATAAGCCCTACCTTGACCACTACTTATCTAACATACGTGCCTCGAGCGGATAGTGACTCGTTAAATAAGCCCTTGCTGCATGTATTGTTAGGTGATCTATATAGGACGGGTAGTGATCCTATGACGATGTTTCGAGGAAAGTTTAACAGTATTTTCATCCAGTTACATCTAGCCATTACTTTTTGCGTCAGAGTCAACTAAATTGCCTAAATAGTTAACTCACTTTGAAAGGATATTCTGTAAGTTATTTGTATGTGTGATGAATGAAAGGAGTTTGAAAGTGTAAACGTAAAAGATTTTCTTAGGCGGATTTTTCTCTTAGGATCAAAATCCTTACTGGAGAAGGGGGGGTACTGTAACAATGCAGTTGTTACGCTGTTTACCTGTGCTGCATTTTAACTTACAAACAAGCTTAATTCACTTCAATTTAACTTCATTTCACTTCATTTTCATTTAAATTCGTATTGTAAACATCTATATGAATTGTTTACTAATAACTGTCAAACAGACAGCTCAATTCCATAGATTATTTGAGTTGCGTTAACCACAAATCGATCTTTGTCAAGTGTTGACGACACTTATCCAACAGATGGCGTTACTAGCCATTCTGTGTAACTTACTTATATTTAAATCTTTTAATAAAATTAACTTCAACATAAACATAAATAACCTTTTAATTGTTACTCGTTCATAAAATAATAAAATATTGTATTCTTACCTATCCGATTCAGCGCATGAGAAAATAATGGAGGGTATGTTGGTGTCTTACCTACATGACCCGATATTTTCACTCATGACGCGAATTGGCTTTCTAACATTTCTTTGTTCGCCCTACTCATATTCAAAATTAACCGAATTGGGCGAAAGGTTATAAAAGGGCCGCGCTCATTTCATTCGTCCTCTTTACCGTCTCAGCTACTACACTTCGAACACTAGTATTAACGTTCGTATAGGTACTTAATACCTATCTTTAAAATCGGTGCTAATCCCCAAATCGGGTAAGTTCAGTGCAACGAATTAACTATTTATTCTTCTTCTATATTGCTGTGTAATGTTATCGTGTTTTATATTTTTCTATTGTGTGTTCTTCTAGATTATTCCAAATTATTCTTTTAACCATTTTTTATTTCTAATAACCGACCGTTACTTCATAACGGTCGTTAGTATATTAACTTCTTTAGTAAATTGTTATTTTGGCTTAGCTTCTCTTTGTTTAATGTAACTCCGTTCCGATAGTTCTTGCCACCGCCAATAATTAAAGGCGCTATTCCCTCGGGCTTCACCCAACGGCGGCTGGCATAAACTATCCCTATGCTGGACACCAGGCTCACACAGCCAATGCTTGGGTTTCCAGGGTTCACCGTACAGGGAGCACAAATCGGGGTTCACCGTTCAGGGAGCAACGATCACCGTTCACCTTTCACCGTTCACCGTTCATAATCACCGCTGGGAGTACACCTCCGCTAGGAGTACACCAACGCTGCTACCCATCTACTCCTCCTCTACTCACCTACTTGGCCGGCGCGGCGTCTATCTCCGGGACCAGGATCGTCGAGTGGGGTCCGGTGCTACACACCGGGTGCTACCCCCCTGACGCCAGGATCCTGGCATCGTACACCGTCGGGCTGCCGACGGGTTACCTCCACCGCCGCTCCGCGTCACTCTAATTTACGAGGGAAGTGCTATCCACTTCACAGAATCAGACCACACCCTACGAACCTACTACCCTCTTCTGTTCACACTACCGGAGTTCTTTTCAATAAATTCTTTAAACTTTTATCGAGTTTTTCTTGCCACCCGGTAGGACGTGACAAGATATTTAAAAGGGACAAGTACATATATTTTGTGTTTCTGTCTATTTTGTTGTTTTTAACCGAAAAACATAATACCACTTTCAAAAACGCAACAACCACTTCTTTTAAAATGGTAGGTAATAGGTTAGTCAAACTGAAGTCGGATACTCACAATACTTTCAACCAAAAGCTTGCGTTTTTGAAGGCGGTTTTATGTTTTTTTTTCATTTTCCCGTTTGTACCATCACCCACACAGCTGAGTGACCGATGAAGATACATAAACAGAGAGTAACTGTCTCTGTCGTGCACATGAGATTTTTATGTAAATTCTATATTTATCTCTTTCTACATTTTCTCACTTCTGTCTTTAATGGGCAGTTAAGTGTGTGGCTGTTTGTACAATTAAGTATTTTACATACATACATAAAATATTTCATGAGAATAATTTTCTAATGCGAAACTTGTATCACCATAGTTGTTTAAAGCATCTAAAGCCGCAGTTACACTGTTTAATATTCCGTTCGTCTTGACTTGCAGTCCGGAACTTCAGTTTAGAGCTGTCCGCAGCGCGCATCGTTGATTGGTCCCAGATCCATCCTAGACCTGGGTACAGCTTAGTGTTTGAATTACACGATCCGAGCTACTGTCTTCAAAAGTGACAGCTACTGTCGATGCACACTCACATGCCAGTAACTTAGCTCGTGTTGTTTGATCACATGAGAATGCTTTCTCTTTACATCACAAGCTAAGCCAACGTAGCCAATTAACAAGTATAAAAATACCAGTGCCATGAGTTTTTTTTAATTGCCTTTGAAGGCAAATTGGCAAATGGCTCATCGGCTAGAAAGCGCCAAAAACCATATTTTTATGTGTTATGTAAGCGATGCAAATGTCAAGTCAGGGCAAGAAGGGTTTACGCCCGTCCAAGGCCGAAATTAAGATAGCAAATAGACGGTTTTTAAGGAATATATCTATGCGCTTATAACATGGGATTGACAATTGAGTAGCAACAGTGAAAACAAAAAATGCAAGCTCTATTAAACAAAAGATAGATGCCGGCCGAATTATATATTGCACACTACAGGGACAGTTACTCGCATTACACGGCGCGTGTAGCTAAACTGCAGTTACTAACCACATAAACCGTATTCGTGTAATCTAAGCACAAGGCTATGTCTATTTACGGCCCCGTTGCCGGAATAACTAATCCTGCTAAGGTATTCTCAATCAATCATTACTGTCCATTGGTCTATTTGGAGATAGTTTCGGGACTTGACAGGTCAAGTAAGTTAGGCTTACTTGATCGGTTTATATTAGAATGCTGTATTTAGAATGGTGAAGTTTTATCAGTTGTCATAAGCCATCAAATAGCATTAAATTTGGAAATCTACTTGGAAATACTTGTAGGAGGACCTTGTGCAGGGTCCGTCCAGGTTGGTACCACCATCTTATCCATTAACCTACCGCCAAGCAGCAGTGTTCGCATCGTTGTGTTCCGGTTTGGGGATAAGACAGCCGGTGAAATGACTAGCATAGAGGCATTCCATCTTAGTCCTCAGGGTTGGCAACGCATTTGCAGTCTTGTGAATGCGAATGTCTATGGGTCACAGTTTCCACTTACCATCAGGTGAATTCAGGTGGCCTGTGTGCTCGTTTGCCTTCCCATGCTATAAAAAAAAATAAAAAAAATATAGCTATACGCACGAGGTATTTTAAATGACTCGTTATATTTGCCACTTGCTTAAAATTTTACTGATGTTTTACATGAAATCGGCACTAATCTAAAATGGAAATGATTATACTCTAGTAGAAATAAAAAATAATGTTTTAATATTTAAACTTTATTTATAAACACATAAAATCACCATAGCTTACCTAATATTTATGCTTATAATGTAAAGGTGTTGTTTAAAATATAAAGTTTTTTCATAGTTTTAGTTCAAGGTCGAAGAACCCTTTCGCATTGATTTACGGAACCCTGAAACAGATGCTGACGCGAAAGCTCCGATCCGATAAACGAATGCGAAAAAGCTTCGTTAAACTTTGGAGCTTTATTTTAAATATTTAACGTGTGAGTATTTCGCGTACTCTATTGGATTCATTCTTTGTTTACACGGCAGTAATAAATAAAATAAAAAAATCACTTCTCTCCTCGTATTGTAACATGCTCGTACCAACTATTAAATGAGTTATTAAATTTAATAATGGACAGATATTGTTTTAATTTTAAGTTCTATTTTTTTAACAGATGGTAACGTTTTGTCAAGTGGGACAGGTTGTTTAGAATACAACTTAAACAACACTTGTAGGTCAGAATAAATACATTACGCTAACTAGCGTTTCTATTCGTTTCACTTTTAAACCAATCGCGTCACTGGTAGATGGTGGTGGTGAGTGAGAGAGAGAGTGAGTGAGTGATGGGTTTAAAAACAAAATGAATAGAAATGCTAGTTAGCGTAATGCATCTTGGCCAGAGCCTCTGTTTTGTAGTGAAATTTACTATTTCGTTGAAACTCCTTGTTCTTTGGAGGTAACCACGGTCAGATAACTGGTTATCTGTGAAGTTTTTTTTCCTCCAGTATAACTGGTTATCTCCAAGGATTTTATCCTCCTCATAGATAACTGTTATTTTTAACATTTATCCGTACCTAAGGACACTTAAATTGTTCTATTTTAGTATTTTATAATATTCAAATTACCTGTAAGTTTGAAACATCCTCAATCGGCAAACAGGCATGAGACGCTAAGAGGGCCAGAGGGTTCATAGGCCTGAGAGTAAGTCACCTCGAATTTAGTAAAAAGGCGCCCTGGGTAAACTTACTACAAACAGGGATGGTTTCTTGTTAAAAGTAAAACAAAAGTATTGTTCTCCTCAGTATATTTATAAAGTTACACACACACACCTGCATTTTACAGACAACTGTAGCAACAGTATGTCATATGAAATTATGGTAGCATTATCGACTACAGCAAAAGAAAGGTCACTTAACTAGCGCGAAGTATGCATGATGTCATGTATGTGTTAGGTGAAGTTAAGTGGCAAGCAAAGACCCAAAACACATGGAGAGCGAAGAGGAGGGCTACTGCCACAAGCCTCTCTAGGTTGCAACACGTGGCACGGAGGTCACGCCCATGTGGTTGAGCCCGAAGCGCCCTTCACGGTCAATCCGGTGGTTAGGACTATGCCTAACTTAACAATAAAACCCTGCAACAATAATTGCAGTTGTTAATACAAGAAACTTTGAAAACGAATCTATCAGCCCTAGCCATGAGGTAACAATAAGTACTTACCACAAAGTGGGTTTTATGTAGCTATATAGCGTGAGGCTAGTTGAGACCGGCATACGCACGGTGCCTCCATATATATATAACGTGGCACTGGCTGAAAGAAAACGTAGCTTATTAGAATTAGGTTATGAGTAGTGCTTGCCGACATCAACGTGGCCTCTCCCGATACTCACCTTAATCAGGCACATATATAGCCTGATGACCCTGTTTTACAAGGCAGGAGTCAGCGCTTGGGATTAGGTAGACGGCATTGAGCTATAACAAAATAGTTTACGTGAATCGACAAGTAAAGTAAAAATAAACCTTTAACATGGTGGGACGCGAGAATTACTTACGGTTTATTCATATAATTATCGTCGTTTGTTGCCCATTTGTTTAATAGCATGCAGACATAAATAAGTACTGCCACGATGCATCAAATTGTCATCGTATAATTTGCCTGAAACAAAATGTAAATGGACGTAAAAATAAATCCCACTTGGGCACGATGGAAAGAAGCATCGAATAAACACCGCAACTCACCGCTAATTGTCCATTTGTAAAGGATATCAAATTAATACGACGAAGGCAATGCTGCCTCTTCCTCAAGCCAAATCCGAATCAGAGAGCATAGAGCGAACCTAGATGATGTGGCTAATCTTCTACGTCACTATGGACGCGAGACTCATTTCACTCTTAAACGCTGGCAACGCTCGTACACTGTTTTAACAATTTAGAAACCAAAACCAATCCAAAACACTCCAAAAGATTATTCTAAAGATATTCCATGAATCCTGAAACAATGTAACTTGACATGCCGAAAAGTATCGAAGGATCCGAGCCTTAGTCCATAGGTCGAAGCGCAGGCGCAGTGAAACGTAACGCACGCTCACGCTTGACTGAATTATTGAAAGGCTCCGTCTCACTCCATTCATAACCAAAGCGAGAGAAAAGGACAACACTAGGTGTATTCGTTCCTCGATTTTGGTGCAGAAGTCTACCAGCGGTAGTATTCCTATATGAAAAATCTTATCAAAAAAAACGGGTGTTACAAGTTTAAAATCAAGCAGACACAAACAGAAACAGAAATTCTGGGGTCCTAGTGAAAAAGTATACAAGTCAATCTAACTCGTAATAAAAAAAGGTTACCTGCATGAACGGGGTATACCAGACTTAAACCCTTTTTCACTTGATCTTCAGAAGACTTATATCCTTTTTCACTAGGACCCCAGAATTAAAGTGTCGTTAAAAAGAACAGTAATCTGTGAAGAAAATAAAATCACCAGAGATAACAAGTTTAAACTGGAAAAAAATCTTCACAGTATAACCAGTTATCTGGCCACGGTTACCTCCAAGGAACAAGGGTTTGAAGTGGTCATTGTAACAGCACTTGGGACAGAAGGTAATATTTGTTCTTGTCTACATTTTGCCTTTTAGTCACTATGAAATGCTCTTGAACGCTAGTATTTATCAACCAATTGACGCTTGCATAAATAATATTTGTGCTCAAAGTTGCGCGTGAAAATAATATTGGTACGGACTCAACTCTGATTGATTAATTGGTTAAGCGTTAATTGTGCGAAGAATTTAGAAAACTTAGGTGTTTTAGAGAGCGTCGTTGGCCTAGTGGCTTAGGGGGTCGACTCGTGATCGTAAGGTACCGAGTTCGAATCCCCAGGGTCACCATGTACCAATGAGTTTTTATAACTTAAGTGCATTACCTGATGCTCATACGGTGAAGGAAAAACATCGTGAGGAAACCTGCACATTCGACATCTGAGTGTGTAAGAGGGTAATTGCACAAAAGATCCTAAAGGGTCTAAGTGTATCCGAAAGGGCCTATCTGTGAGATAAGATAAGGTAAGATACGATAAGATAGATGTGTTAGACCTCCGGGATGCGAAACTGTGATATCGAGAGATAAACATATACGAATAAACCAAATAGGTTCTCGCTATAACCGACCTCGTTTTAAGGTAGGGGTTTAGGTAGGGCCAATATTCTGTCGTCCTAACAAAGAAGGCGGCTAAGTGCACAGAAGTAGTATTAGCATTTTAAAGGTTATGTGGTTAACAATAGAGTTTAAAATGGTTCGACTACTACATTGCAGTTAGCCGCCTTTGGTAGGACGACAGTATTATATTGTAAAATTGCTTTCTATGAAACGAAGAATCTGCAAAGTAATACGTTCTCTGAAATTAGTGTCGGTGAAACAAGATTAAACTTCTTCATAAACGTGCAGGGTAATATTATTTTATATTAGGTACACAACGACAGTAGGTACGAGAGACTGACACTGATTTTTCAGAAAAATAAATCTAACTTATATAAATTCGGACAAATGAAACACGAAACAAAATTTCAGTCATCATTTTTTTTTTAATTTTACGTACTCAAGGGGTAATAACAGGACACCATTACTAAGACTCCACTGTTCTTGTCTGTCTGTCACCAGGCTTTATCTCATAAACCGTGATAGCTAGACAGTTGAAATTTTCACACATGAAGTATTTATATTGCCGCTATAACAAGAATTACTAAAATCAAATTAGAAATAAAATAAATATTTAAGTCCCATGCAAAAAACGTAATAATATATTTGCCGTTTTTTACTAAATATTAATAACGGCAACTGGTATAGTGTCTAATTTTGTATAGATAATGGTACGGAACCCTTCGCGCGCGAGGCCGACTCGCACTTGGCAGGTTTTTTACAATGCCTTAAAGCGTAATAATACCCATTTCAAGAGTTATTACATACAAACATACATACCTTCACGCCTTCAATCCCAGAGTGGGGTAGGCGGAGCTACAGAATTACCAACAACTCTAAAAACTTGTTGATAACTCTGTAACCACAATTTGCACAATTAGGCTAAGGCGTTTAACAGTATACATTAGTGACAGGTTGCAAGCCCATCGCCTAACAGCACTATAAGCCTTTATTCCCTTAGTCGCCTCTTACGACTTCCACGGGAAGACATGGAGTGGCACAATTCTAAGCCGGCAACCACATTAATAAATACTTACATACATAAACTCACGCCTTCATTCCCAAAGTGGGGTAGGCATAGCTAAAGAATTACCAACAACTTTTAAAACTTTTTGATAATTCTATAACCACACTTTGCACAATTAGGCTAAGATGTTAACCAGCGTATTAGTGACAGGTTGCAAGCCCATCGCCTAACAGTACTACGAGCCTTTATTCCCTTAGTCGCCTCTTACGACTTCCACGGGAAGACATGGAGTGGCACAAGTCTAAGCCGGCAACCACATTATTAAATAAAAATACTAAATTTCCTTATACTAATAAACATTTGATTTCGCCGAAAGGGTTACTTACCGCTGATTAAGGTAATCGTGTTAGGTTAGGGCCCATTTAAGTATATTGACTGAATGACGCCTTGGAAATAAGTGTGACCCGGCGACACGCAACCAGCCGGGAAAGGTGTTTAATAAATATGTTATTTCGATGAAAAGGTGAAATGAAAACGCCTGGAAAAGGTTTATTTACCTATTTATGATATCAGTTTACGACAGTATGTAGACCTGGGCATCTTATCGACGCGGTAAAATAATGTTTAATATTTATTTAGATATTAACGACAACTATTGGTTACAATTTATAACAGAATATTGTCCCACAAAACTGTTTACACAGTTCGACTGCGGGATCATAGAGTCTCTTCATTAGGATTATAATAATTTTAAAATTTATGCAATACCTTATATTAATAATTGAACAGTGTTCTTTTAAACTTTGCCTTATTGGCTTCTAACTTAATGCCTTTCGCTCCTTTTAAGGTGTTTCATCTTTTTTACACTTAGCTTTAGTTTTTTGTTTACGAGAAGGTTTAAGAATCTTATTTGCATATTCTCAATTTTAATGTTTATTGATGTTGACACTTAAAAAATAAAACTAAACTTATTTAAATTTAAATAAAACTAAAATACTCAAATATTAAACATGTAAGTAAATAATAATCACCACATTAAAAAGAACACCCCCTCTAGCAGGTCCGCTCGCGGCATCGTCCCTGTGACACTGGCTGCATTACCTCTCTGGAAATTAGTTAAGTTTGTTTTAAAGGTTAATCCATAACAGTCCAGAACCCAATCTTTAATCGACTCCACTAAAGGTTCTTAGAAACTTAAGTGGTAAAACTTGACTAATAATACTCTGAGTTTACTACAAATAAAATCAACATGATGGGACCATGAAATTTCATCGACCTTAAGACCAAGGTAATTTACACAATTAACGCGAGAAATAGGTTTGCATCGACAAAAAAAATGGTTATTATGAAAATATAGAACGTGGGTTATTATGGGCGATGGCATACTTTAAATCTCTAAAAAAGGCGGATGTTCAATTAAAAGCTTGGTTCTCTCGGCATTCAAAACGATGCGATTGTCATGGGACCACCGGATGGTCCAAATGACTTTTGACCTGTTATGGTATTGGTTTTAGCTCGGCTACCATTACTATAAAGTAACTTTGTAACTTTAACATCATCATCATCATCATCATGTCAGCCGGAAGACGTCCACTGCTGGACATAGGCCTCCCCCAAGTCTCTCCACTCAGATCGGTCTTGTGCTTTTCGCATCCACTGCGTTCCCACGATCTTCACAAGGTCGTCACTCCATCTTGTTGGAGGCCTACCTAAAGCTCGTCTCCCGGTCCGCGGACGCCACTCAAGAACCGAACAAATTAACAACTAACAACTAACTTGTAACTTTAATAATAAGATATAAATGCCAAAGGCAATTAAAGTCTTAAGTACCTTGAAGAACAAAGACCCTGAATTTATTAGTTCCGTATCAGAACGCCTAAAATTAATAAGCCTAATGAGTAATGTATCATAATCTTTAAAAAATCATCGTATTATGTAATGTGTTTTTATTCCAAAACCGTTAACTTTTCAAAAAAATGTATGCAATGGTATGTAACTCATTAGGCTAGATTTGTTTTATAACAATTCTGAAAATTTTACTGTTTTAAAATTAAAAACCATTATTTATAATTAACTTTTAGGGATAGTAATACATTAGACTTATTAATTTTAGGCGTTATTATACTTAACCAAGTTATTGCATCTCCTTTGTTAGTGTTATCTTTGCGTTTGCGGGTGGTAGGACCTTGTGCAGGGTCCGTTTGGATCGCTACCACCATCTTATCCATCAACCAACCGCCAAACAGTAGTGTTCGCATTGTTGTGTTCCGGTTTGGGGACAAGACCGCCAGTGAAATTACTGGCATAGAGGCATTCCATCTTAGTCCTCAGGGTTGGCAGGGCATTTGGAGTATTAGGATTGCAGTCTTGTGAATGCGAATGTCTATGGGTCACAAATTCCACTTACCATCAGGTGGCCTGTGTGCTCGTTTGCCTTCTCTGTATATATTAAATAGTTTTTTAATTTAGTAGGTATTTTATTGATGATAGGAACTAGTACAAAGTCCGTCCGAATCCCCATCGCCATCTCATCCTTAAACCTACCGCCAAGCAGCAGAGTAATAGTTATTTGTTCAACAAGAGAGCAAAGTTGGTTTTTGCTGCGAGTGATGATTCAAAGATACGAGACGTAAAAAACTTTGGTCTTGTGTGAGACATACAACTTTTCACCTCAGCAGCGAGAACAACACAGCGTGAAGCTGGTAGGGCCAACGCAGGTCTTCCGTCGTGACCATTTGGTGAATAAACGACTAAATAACGACACGATCGCATATGCATCAATCACAAGCATTTTTGCAAAATACTAATAAAATAAAAAGTTGAAAAAATAAACATGAAACAGATAAAACCTGTCACTCAACTTGATAATGCCGTAGTGCAAACACAACTTCATACAGCTTTATGTAGTCTGTGGCTTTAAAAAAAACCTAACTAGGCCTTGTCTATGGCTATTGGCTACAATAATCCCGCTATTTTTGTAATGCGTTCTGAAACTGCCCCCGCGGTTTATGTCACGAAATTAAAGATTGTTAAAACGATAACAAAATTATGTAGATACATGATAAACTTCTTATCTTTCAATAATTTTGTCTTCAAAACATTAAATAAAAAAAAATATTGTACCTACTGTATAAAATAGTTATAATAAACACATTTCAAACTTTAACAGATAGTTTTATTTGCAATTTTACGGTTATGTGTGCATCCGAACGTGCGTTTCTTCTTGGGCCTACTATGTGTGGAATTTGAAAATCGAATTTCGAATCAAGTTGTTTCTATCTCTCGCTTTTTTCCTATCGAAGTGAAAGTGACAGAACAAAGTGAAGTTCAATTTTTAGAATGTTGTGAGTAGCTCCAGCACTGCTCACGGCATTTTTTTTATTTTATTAATAAGCTACTTTGCCTCTCGCTCGCAGCAAAATTGAATTTTGCTCACTGTTTTTAAGCAGCAAAACCTGCTTGTTTGAGCTGCTGAGGTGAAAACAATGTTGTGTTTCGGTGTGGGGATAAGGCAACCGGTGAAATTACTAGCATAGAGGTAGCTATTCCATCTTCGTTCTCAGGGTTGGAAACGCATTTGCAGTCTTAAGATTTTAATCTTGGGAATGCAAATGTGGTTTGTATGTTTTTTGCCTTTTTCATGCCAAAATAAAAGTTTTGTTTATATTAACAAACTATAAAATTACGCGTAAGGTTTTTGTGTAAAGAAAATTATTCGATTCCTCGTATATTTCAAATAGCATTTGTAAAAATACCAACCGTTTATGGAAACTCCTTACTGACTACGAAAACATTTACCGGAACTCCTTTATCGTTCCAATACTTTCCAAGAAATCCGTCTCTATTCCTCTTTTAGTTTTTCGTATGTCCCCGTAATTGAGAGCAACAAACGATTTTTCCAACATGGTTATTCAAGCATGCTTCTTTAGGGAACAGCTCACATTTCCCGTAATGCTAATGCTTCAGTCGTTTCACAGAAGAGTTATAAAGACGTACATTTTGCAATTGCAGACGCGTTTTTTAACTGTATTTCTTGTCGAACCTCTGCCTTTTCTTGATTAGGTCATTGTTTACCATGAGCATATCCATGTTTGACATTGACTCTTTCTGTATGCTTGCGTGTCTCTTGTCCATCTCGGACCCGATCCACTCCCTGCTCGCTTTTATTCTATACCACTGTTCTGTGGCTCTCTTCTCCACCTCTATGTGTACCGGGTTCAATCCTAGCATGATCTCCAGGGCTTGTGTAGGTGCTGTTCTCATTGCCCCGGTTGTCATCAGACATGCTAGTCTTTGAACCTTTGTTAATTCTTTGTCTATATCTTTTATCTTTGCTCTGTGCCACCACACGATGGCTCCATATAGGAGTCTGGGTAGGACCACCGCTCTGTATATCCATTGCGTTATCCTTGGTCTTAGTCCCCATCTCCTTCCTATGGCTTTCCTGCATTGCCACAGGGCTATAGTGGCTCTTCTGCATTGCTCCTTTACGTGTGTCTTGTATAGCAGCTTGCTGTCTAGTACTACTCCAAGGTATTTTATTTCCTTGAGTGTTTCTATCTCTTCACCTTTTATTTTTATTGGTGTTAGGACGGGCAGCTTTCTTTTGTTGGTGAAGAGTACTATTTTCGTCTTGGTCGGGTTCAGGTCTAGTCCCCTGTTCTGACACCAATTTAGTACCTGTTTTATCCCTCTTGTCATGACTTCTCTCATTACACTGAGGACTTTTCCCCTCACTAAGAGTACCCCGTCATCCGAATACGCTTGCATGTGTATACCTCTTGTGTTAGTTTCTCTTATGAGCGAGTCTAGTAGGAGACACCATAGGAGTGGTGACAGACAGCCTCCTTGTGGGAATCCACGGCTCGTCTTTATCCTTATTGAGTCTCCCCCCAGTTGTGCTGTGATCGCTCTCTCTTCTAACATGGCCATTATCCATCTCCTAACTGCGGGGTCTATGTCATCCCTCCGTATACATTTCTTTATTGCACCAAAAGTAGCTCTGTCGAATGCTCCCTCTACGTCGAAGAAGCATCCCAGTGCCAACTCCTTGTCTTCTAATGCTCTTTCTATCCTTGTAGTCAGGTTGTGCAGAGATGTAGGCGTGTTGATGCCCGTGTAAGGGTAGTCTACCACCTTGCATGCTTGTCCTTATCTGTGTATCTATGATCTTCTCCAATGCCTTCAAAACAAATGATGAGAGGCTTATGCTTCTGAAGGATTTAGCGTCCTTGTAGTTTTTCTTGCCTGGTTTAGGTAAAAATATTACCTTTACCTCGCTCCAGATTTTCGGGATGTGGCCTAGCACCAGACTTCTTTCATAAATTTCTTTCAGATGGTTCCAGATGTATTTCCACCCCTTTTGTAGTAGTGCGGGTATCACTCCATCTGGTCCTGCCGCTTTGTAGGGGGCGAAGGAGTTTATAGCCCATTCCCCCACTTCATCACTTATCTTGAGGTTCATCGTTTCCCCTGCTTCCCTTATCTCGTTATTATTTTCTACTGTAGCCTCATGTAAGTTGTCCTCCCTGCAATCGGGAAAGTGTATTTTTACCATGTGCTGCAGTACTTCTTTGGGGTCCGTCAGTTCGGTCGATCCTACTATCAGGCTACCCAGTTGGCAGGTTCTCTCGTTCGACAGTACCCTTACTAATCTCGCTGCCTCTGTGTAGCGTTGTATCTCTCCCGTGAATGTTTTCCATCCCTGTGCTCTCAGTTTTTCTCTAGTATTAGTATATTTGTTCCTAATGCTTCTGTACTCGTGCCAGCACTGATCATTGTTCCTTTTCAGAGCTGATCTTAGCGCTTTACGAGATCTCTTCCTCAGTTTCTGTATCTCTTTATTCCACCACGGCTGTCCTTTGTCTCCGTTGCTCGTTTTTTCCGGACACGCCGATAGGTAGGCTTTTGATATGGCCTTGTTCAGATCTTCTGCAGCTCTGTCCAGTTCCTCACTCGTTTCTGGTCTTCTATGGCTCGGTGCCCATTTACTCAGTATGTCGTTATATTGCTCCCAATCCGTTTTTCTGGGGTTTCTTATTTTCGTTCTTTCCGTGTAGTAGTCCAGGCCGTACAGTAGTCTTCTGTGGTCCGACATACTGTCCTCCCGGTCCACCCTCCAGTCTCTTACATGTTTGCCTATCCCCCCTGAGGTAATTGTTATATCCAATACCTCCTCTCTAGCCCTGGTTACAAAGGTTGGGGTTGTCCCTGTGTTATGTATGTCCAGGTCATTACTTACAATAAATTCTAGTAGTGCTTCCCCCTTCTTGTTGGTGTCGGTGCTCCCCCAAACCTCATGATGTGAGTTTGCATCGCAGCCTACAAGAATGGGTGTTTTCTTACCTTTATATCTTATAATCGTTTCCTCCAATTCACTAGTTGGCGCGTTGCTTTCACCTGGGATGTAGCATGTTGCCATCGCTGCTTTGATTCTCTCTCCACTCCTTGTCACGAGGTTGATTTCTACCACGACTAGGTCTCTGAAACATATGGTCACAAGGCATCCCATATTTCTTAAGTCTCTACTAACATAAATGCATGCCCTAGGTGGTAACTCACCATTTCTTTCGAAGTGTAGGTCACCCCCCAGGCTTCCCAGGCCTGTGACCTGGTTTTTCCATACATACGGTTCTTGCATCAGGACTATATCAATCTTTTCCCTTACTATGTATTGACATAGTTCCGACATTGCGTCCTTACAATGCTGAAGGTTTACTTGACATATTCTTATTTTTTTGTAGTTTGTGTTGTGTGTGTTGTTGTGTAGTGCTGGTTGTTTGTCTGTGTTGTCCATTGCTGGTTGTGTTTATGTGTAGTGCCGTTAGCGATAGTGAGGAACCTCGTTTAATCATTCCGCTCTATGTAATACTACTGTTTTGTGTTGCAGGCAACGTACAAAGCATGGTCATAGTCAATACAAACAGTAGTTAGTCTTCAAACAAAGGTACAACGCGCGGCTTGCATGTGTGCGTGCCTCGATCGTACAAGGATGCACCAAGCCGGTTCGGTTCCCTGCGGCTCGAGTGGCAATAGGTAACAAAGTATTTTACTTGTGGGAGGACCTTGTGCAGGGTCCGTCCGGGTTGGTACCACCATCTTATCTACTAAACTACCGTCAAGCAGCAGTGTTCGAATTTTTGTGTTCCGGTTAGGGGATAAGACAGCCGATGAAATAACTAGCATAGAGGCATTCTATCTTAGTCCTCAGAGTTGGCAGTGCATTTGCAGTCTTAGGATTGTGGTCTTGTGAATGCGAATGTCTATGGGTCACAGTTTCACTTACCATCAGGTGGTCTGTGTGCTCGATTGCCTTCTCTATGATATAAAAAAAAGGTATGAGATGAACTACATTTTTAGTTTTACTATGGTATAGTGGAAGTTAACGACGAGTTAACGACGAATCTGACGCTTCCCTTACTGTTTGTGCACTCCGCAATTTTGAGCAACATGTTGTTGATGCATTGTGCCTGAATTTTGCTCCAGCATGCACTTTTATAGTATTCAGTTGTTACTTGATCCACTTTAGATTGTTTGCATTGCAACATTCAACTTCTTTATGTTTAGTAATGATACTTATCTTTAAAAAAAATATTTTGAATTACAAGGAACCTTAGCTTTTATACGCTCTTATTTATTTATTTATTTTATTTATTTATATTCATGGAGAACCAACAGCTTGAACAAACATTATAGACGCACGACTCATATCAGAAAGCCAATTACAGGTTCTCACCTATTGAAACAAAGTATTACAAAAAGGAATGCACCGCGCAAAGTCGGCCTCCGCAAAAAGTACAAACTAAACAAAGTAAACAAAGCATGCTACATCAGGAAAACAAGAGGTTAAACATTAATTACACATTAAAATACTTAATTGATAAAAGATATCAGTGCGACAAAAGCACGAACATCCTAAAAATAGCGGTTGCCGTAAGGGAAGGGGAAGGGAATGCTCAGTCAAAGTAATCCTCCGTTAAAAAACGCCTCAGGGTATTTACTTTGGTATTGAACACATCGATATCGAACTCCTTCGTAACATCATTTAGTTATGGTAAATAGTCACCTACTTAACCCAACCCTGGCGCCTGTACTTATTATTTTACTTGGTAACACTATATCACGTTTACATGTTATCGTATTATTTTAAAGTGCAGCTGCTATTACTGTCAAGTAAATAAATACGAATCATGACTTTAACAATACATATGTTTTTACTAAGTAGAATAAAGCCCCTGGAAGAAATTTCGAGAGCTATCACTCTGTACAGTCACCAGCAATTAGAGAATGTAGAAAATAGAGATGGCATATTATATTTACGTTTTATGTCAACCTAATTCATATACATCGTTTTTTTTCTTGTCATTAAAAATATTATGCCTATTTTTCTAGAACTTACAAACAATAATTTAAGTATTTGAGCAAACTAAATATAGCGTCAATACCCTCTGACGATGCAAATTGTTAGATAAACAGAATTACTAGCGAGGAAAAACTGGTAAATGAAAAATTCAAAAAGCCTGACTTCGCCGGCGTCCGATAACGCCCGTATTCCAGCAAACGATGTCGTCAACCGATCGTTCACCTATCGATTGTTTACTGACCCTTTCGATGCTTTTATTAAATATGAAATCGATTACGAATGATCGGAGTCGGTGATACGTATAACGATATCAATTTTTATCGAAAGTACATTTGCTGCATTCATTTAGATTACGGAAAAATGTTTCTTAAAATTTGAATAAAATTAAATAACAAGGAACAATTTTATACAAATTGAGCTAGCTTCAAACTATGCTCTAGGCTTGTACTTTACGAGATATACTCATAGAGAAATATATACTTACATGCATAGAAAACATCCAGAACTAAGCAAGAAATACTTACACTCATCCACATACATTTGGCATGGACTCGAGATCGATAGCTTTCTAGGCAAGTCAGTAATCGGACTAACCGGTAGATTCACTGCACATTACCGACGTGTATAAGAGCACGCATGTGGCCAATTTACTGAATAAATATTTTGAATTTTGAATTTGAACCGCTTTGTCAAAAGTCTTATTTGGGAGTTCCGTTATTTATCAAATAAAAATTGCATAGATTAGCCGAGACTTTTTGAGGTCGCCACTGCAGTGAAGAAATGCATAATATATGTCGTCTCTACGCCGCCGTGGTGACTCACTATGGCATTAAGCCTTAGATACCTTCTTCTTCCATTCGACCAGATACAACGCAGAGCGACCCAGCAACTCTGACCGATTGGATTTTCTCTCCATCCGAAGGGACGTCTCAGCCTCTGTATAGGCTTTATAATGGGAAGTGTTCTGAAGAATTATTCGGAGTTTTACCGGCCGCTGAGTTCATTTCCACCACCAAACTACTCGTTGCAAAGCCAGGTTACATCAACATCACATTGATGAATGGTGTTCTTTCACCGTGGGTTTCACTACGTACTTTTTGTCTCATACAGTGTATCTGTGGAATGATTCGGCGGTTTTTTCAACCAGCTATGACATAGGTGCCTTCAAGAAAAGGGCTTTCATTTCCCTTCGGCCGACAGCGGACCGACTCTCCTTGAGTTGCTAGAGTTTATGGGCGGTGGTGATTACATACCATCAGGTAACTCGCATGGTCGTTTACTTCCCTGTCTTATAAAAAAAATAAGTGTTGTATCCAAATATATTTATGTAGAAACACCTAAGAAATGACAATAAGGAGTGGTCCGGAGAAAAAGTAGCAGCACATAATATGGTTTTTATTTTTATTTTGTGCTAATTTCTAAGCAGTGCATTTGTAATAGTAATCTGTAGATACTATTAAATAAAATAAACAATAAGAATGGTAAAAATTAAAGAGCAATTTCAATTTTCGCCTTTTACATTAAATCTCACCTAAAACGTTTTGAACAGTGTCTTTTGAGAGAATTTATGAGGTGTTTGTCATAAACATAGTTTTTTTCTTTAAGTTTGATGGGCTAGTTAATACATTATTAAATTGTCTTTCGATCATTAGTTAATATTTTTGATTTGACTTTAGTTTGAAGTAGTTACATGGATTTTCAAAAATTGTGTATTTGCCATTTTTACAGAAATTTGTCTCCCATAGTAAAACCCCTGTCAGAGGTTAGATTGGAGAAACTTCCTTGATACCCAACGTGAAATCCAGTTTATTGGTATAACTTATTCGTATAATAATATTCTTAAAAGCATAAAACAAGTTCTGAAAATGGAAATTCAATTGTGGTATTGTAGAAAACGGCAAGCGAAGATTGTCAAATTGTGTTGTACAAAAAGTTATAAAGTACATTGCAATAAATATTGAGAAAACTTAAGGAATCTTACACATTTCAATATTATTGTATTTTTATTTGATAGTAAGATATCTACACATTACTAAAAATAATAAACTGCTTCATAATAAGCAGAGATCGGAATAGGCAGAGCTAATTTGCCTAAACTTGACGCATATTCATTCATGAGTGAGTGAAATAGGAACACATTTTTGAATGAATATGCATCAAGTTTAGGCAAATTAGCTCTACCTATTCCGATCTCTGATAATAAGCAAACAATAAAAATAAAAAATCTGATAATTCCTTGCTACTTTTTTGATGAACCACTCCTTACTATCAAATTCCCAGACCAATTTGACCCTCTAGGCTCACGTGTGTAACACGTGCGTTCCATTCGCCACTCTGAAATTTTAAAATCCTACACCTATCGATATCGGCATATTGTTTTTTTGGTGCTCGCCGCTCACCCATGGCCAAGTAAAAAATAATACCCCTAAAACTTGCGACGAGCAAAAAAGTGCAAATTAGCGTAGCTCTTAAACGATGCTATGAAATAAACTATAAAATCCAACTCCGACCGAAGACCGAAGACCGTTTTATCAATTGCAAAGATCGACAGAAAACTTTTTAAAAATCCGACGAACAATCCCAGAAAATTTTACTTCTATCATTTCTAACGTATCATTGCTTTTTCCAGTAATTAACGTTCAGAGATTTTTGGTCTAGACTGGGCCTAATTGGCAAACGGTGACGAAGAAGCAATACCTCCTATCTACTGTCAGTTGCAGAAGTAAAGAATCCTGACTACATAGTTTTCCTTAATTTAGTTAGGATTGCTTCTTAATCAGGTCAGGCGCTTGTGTCAACTCCATACATTTTGACAATTTTCGAAAGCCGTCGTATAATGCAACTTATCTAGGCCCTCTGATTAGATAGTATCTAATGAATTCTGAAAGTTGTTACTTTTCGGTTATTTTTAAAGTCAGTTATTAACGCCCATAGAATGTAACTTGTCTAGACTGAGTCTTATTGACATAAGTTCCCGGACACTCAGATCGCTTATGTCAATTCTA
Organism: Acleris emargana; assembly: GCA_927399475.2. NCBI lineage: Eukaryota > Metazoa > Arthropoda > Insecta > Lepidoptera > Tortricidae > Acleris > Acleris emargana. The sequence goes on along the minus strand of OV656839.1, from coordinate 3,428,389 downwards.
CAGTTTGTTTGTTTTTTGTCATTTTTACAGTTTTAAATTGTTATCCATCGTAGAATACTAACACATATATAGGCCAGCTCATTTGATAGTAGATAGGTATCTAACGAATGTTGAAAGTAGCTACTGTTCAGTTCTTTTTCAAGTCAGTTATTAACACCTATAGAATTCAACTTGTCTAGACTAGGCCTAATTGATATAAGTTCCTGGATGGTCAGGTCAGGGGATTATGTCATTTCCATACATTTTGTCTGATTCCATATGTTTTCGAAAGTCTTTGTATAATGCAACTTATCTAGCCCCGTTGATTTTATAGTATCTAACGACTGTTGATAGTTGCTACTGTTCGGTTGTTTTTCAAGTGTGGTACGGCACATGTAGGAAAACAACAAAAGTGGAGAATCAGGGCGGAACAGTTAAAGTCACGCTGCTTGACATCAACCACTGCTCTTTGTGGTACGTTGGTACACTTGAGGCCGTGTGAAACTGTACAATATAAATAAAAGAAGTCACATTTTGTAATTAGGTTTTCGAAATATTGGTTTATATTCTGTTATTATGGTGGTAGATATCGTATTTTTGTCTGGTCAGGTTGCATCACCTTAAAAAGACTTAGGGTGAAATTATCTTGATAATTCGTTTAAGTTAGTATATTTTTAGTTAAACTCATTATAAGACTGGGCCGGGCATGTTTGTCGCATGCACCCACACAGGTAGGCCAATGCGGCAAGTTGGTGGGTCCCCCAGGACGGCTACAGACGGCGAGGCAGACCCAAGCAGAGATGGCGGGATGACTTGGACGCTTTTCTGAAGGATTGGCGGAAGATTGCCACAGAGAGAGAGAGGTGAAGAAATCAAGGGACGAGGCTTTTGCCCAGCAGTGAGACACTATATTGGGCTAATTAATTAATTAACACGATAAGACTTAAGTTTGATGAGGTTCCGTCCGGGTCAGTTTTGAGTTAATTAATAAATTAATATAGGTACTTAATCATATTTTTTTAAATATTATTGTACCCCTGTTATTTTATTTTATATTTGCAGTTTTCCGATTTTACGTCTCGCATACAATCAATACTTACAAAAAATCAACATTAATTTCTCAAGTTAAATAAATAAATAAATAAATATCAGGGGACAATGTCACACAAATTGACCTAGTCCCAATTTAAGCTCTAGGCTTGTATTATGGGTACTAGACAACGATATAAATACTTATATAGAGAAATATATACTTAAATACATAGTAAACATCCATGACTCAGGAACAAATATTCGCGCTCATCACACAAATATCTGCCCTTACCGGGATTTGAACCCAGGACCGCTAGCTTCGTAGGCAGGGTCACTACCAACTAGGCGAGCGCGTCGTCAAACGTCGTCGTCGTTAAACTAATATAATGAATAAATGTAAACACCATTAAAATCGCACATTTATATTGCCAATTTAGATCTTCCAACCCCAAATCTCATACATTATTACTCCAAGAGTAACATAAAAACATAAACACAGCCAAACTTAAATTTATGTCTTTCTTCTTTTGAAAGAACATCCTTCATAAAAAAGGTTATACAACTTAAAAAGTTTAAGAATACACACATACTGGCTAGCTTCAAGTAAACACTACTAACAGTTGCTAAACATTTTACTGACACCTTTTTTTTCTACGACCCATTAGGTACAGCGTCCGCAAGTGTACACACATCTCGGTGCAACGGCCGTGTGCAGATTAAAGAAAGCGGAACAAAACCGGTTAAACGGTTTAAAGTATTACCGTTTGTACGATCCTCAAACATTGTTGGATTGGATTTGAAATCTTTGTTTACAAATTCGTAATACAAATTCTATTGGCGTTGAAATTGTTTATATGGCATGTATATTTAGGTACTACAATTAAAAGTTAAAACTGAACTTATTTAAATTCTAAAGCTATTCAAATATTAAAGATGTAAATAATAATCACCACTATAAAAAGAACACCCCCTCTAGCAGGTCCGCTCGCGGCATGGTCCCTATGACACTGGCTGCATTACCTCTCTGGATAGCTAGTCCAATCCTTTGGGAGAGGTAAGCACCAGCTCTAGGATCTCCGGAGGTGTCTATGACCCGGGATGACAGAGCCTTCATAAAGCTTTTCATATCAGCTGACCAAGGACCCATTTATTAATTTCTTGGCTATATTTTTCTCGGTAAAACCATATTGCTTTTGACATGTAATCGTATGGTGTTAATGGTTCTGTACCCAAAGGGTTTACTGGACCCTATTACAAAGACTGCACTGTCCGTCTGACTGTCTATAGCCTGGTGATAGAACCGTGAACCGTGATATCTAGACAGTTTAAACTATCACAGATGATGTACTTCTATTGCCGCTATAACAAAAAAAAAAAGAATAAAATAAATATTTATGTGGTGCTCTCATACAAAAAACGATGAACGAATGATTTGTTTGCCGTTTTTTACTCGAAGGTTATAGTATCTAATGTTGTATAGATAATGGTACTGAACCCTTCGTGAGCGAGTCCGACTTGTACTTGACCCGTTTTTTTTATAAAGCTTGCTTAATTATGATGATCCTTAGCTAGGTTTCAAAAAAATTGGTTGGGCTATATATGACGAGATACAAGCTGCGAAATTGGTCGCCATTATAATCAGGGCTTTTAATATAATTATTGAATAGTTACAATTTGTAATATTTCTATCTAAACCACCTTTTCTGAACTCAGCTTCAAGCCACACATCTTGAAATCTCTAAATTCCATTTTCAAAAAAACTAAAGACCTGTGTTCACTATCGGAATGCGTTTAATACTCGTTGTTCCGGCGGCGGACGTCCGGTTTCCGGTGTCACGGTAACGGACACCCCACGCACCGGACCGGGACGATACGCGACTTGGGGGTTTCACGGGCATTGAATGTGCTTTATGGGAAGATTGGTCTTTGTCAGGGGTTGTTATTATGTGATAATTTTTGGGTTGGGTGCCGTGTGGTTGCCGGCTTAGAATAGTGCCACTCCATGTCTTCTCGTGGAAGTCGTAAGAGGCGACTAAGGGAATAAAGGCTTGTAGTACTGTTAGGCGGTGGGTTTGCTACCTGTCACTAATATACACTGTTAAACATCTTAGCCTAATTACTGTGCAAATTGTGGTTACAGAGTTATCAACAGGTATTTAGAGTTGTTGGTGATTCTGTAGCTCTGCCTACCCCGCTCTGGAAGTGGGGGCGTGAAGGTATGTATGTATGTATGTAATTTTTGGGTAAAATGTGATGTAAGCAAAGCATTTTTTTCGATACTTTTATGGCGCGTTTTATTGTTACTAACTTTATTTGTTTCATTAATAACTAACTCACTATTAAAAGCACAAACATATGAGCCCAAACTCGTCAAACCTCACTATACCTACCTTTTGGCTCCATTATCAGACCAGCTCAATATTAAAACAAAATCTGAATTAAATAATCCAAATGCTATTTTTATTTGTAACTTTGACAGTTAGCAGTACTTAAAAATTAAGTTCAAAGATTTTATAACATTTGGTTAGTTACAAATGGAGCTAATAAATGCGATACGTATTAAATAATAAAATCATCTCATAAATCGAAAGAAAAGCACGATCTATTTTTTTTTTTTTATCTACCTTTTTAAAGCTAACCAAGCTCTTACGATTATTTTGTTATTTGTTGCATACTCGTTTGTGTCGTGCTAACTTTGTATTTTAGTACTGAATAAAATAGTTATCTAAGAAGTTAGCGACCTTGAGTTCGATTCTCGGGTATGGTAAATATTTGTATGATAAGCGCGAGTGTTTGTTCCCGGTCTTGAAATTTTCTATGTATTTTACAAAAAAAAGACGATATATTTCATACAACTATTTTTGATACAAATGGGTAAGTTTTTTTTTGTTTGGTGAAGCCAAACTAAAACATGGGCCACTTGCAAGTGGAGTCCAAAGCCCTTAGACATTTGCAATCTTTAGATAACAATCTTATGACTGCAAATGCGTTGCCAACCTTGAGGACTCAGGCGATGACTGACGATGATATTGACTATGTTTTTTAAGTAGATTAATTTGTAGAATGTCATCTAAATATTTTTGTAATCACAACAAAGATAAACACAGACGAGTTTTATTTAGGTATGCATACAACGAAATATTTTACGTGATCAACGTAGTCACGTATTACTATCCAAAAGCTCATCACAATAACATAGAATAAGATAAATAATTCATAAACTCATAATTCTCATGAATCTTTATTGAAAATAAACTACGCACAAACTATCTCCGTTAAACACGACAATGAATCTAACACAGAGACATTATCTGCCCGTATGTTTATTTAATAAAGGAATCACCGGACGCCGTGTCACACATAAATATTAATTAAATCTCGGGCACGTGCTGTGTACAGTCACCTTTATAAAGCGAGAGTATTGACCTTGCATTTAAAGAGGTTTTATTAATGAGAAACAAGCCAATTTAGGGTTTCGCAGTTCTTTTTTATATCCTTGTTTATTGATTATAGTTTTATAGTTGAACATCAAACAACTTTATTTTTGAGGAATAATTACATCAACCAGCGTATTAGTGACAGGTTGCAAGCCCATCCTCTACCAGTACCACAATCCCTTATTCCCTTAGTCGACTCTTACGACATCCACGGGAAGACATGGAGTGGCACTATTCTAACCCGGCAACCACACGGGTAAAACCCCCTGGTTAGTTTACACTGGTAAACATCTTAGCCTGATTGTGCAAATTGTGGTTACAGAATTATCAACAAGCTTTTAGAGTGGTTGGTAATTCCGTAGCTCTGCCTACCCCACTCTGGGAACGAAGGCGTGAGTTTATGTTTATGTGTAAAATACATCAAAACCAGCCTTGTACTTGGCTCATAGATTGCGATAGTAATTCAGTAGAACCCTACAAAAGATGCTACCAAACCATAACCAATGAGTCATATCGACGACCGTAATCTAAATTGACGTAACGGACAAATGGCTACTTTTCAGGAGAGCCAAAAAACAGTTTTTTTTTTTCTTTTTAAATTCATAATTTTGTTGTTTGTTTACGTATCATATAACTAAAAATAGCCAATTAATATTTTTTTTTCACTCTTTAACTACAAATAACTCAATTTATCATTTAACGCTTAGTTACTGAGATAGCATGTCCCTTACGTCAAAAAAAATACTAATAATGTCCAATAAACCCTTTTTTAATAGTAGACTTCGGAGTAAATTTGATGTATCAAGAACTAAATTGAGAGAAATAAAAAATAAATGGACGTAACTCCATTTAAACTGATCTATTACACGGTGTAAAAGGTACATGGGTTTTTTGTTTGGTGAAATAATAAACGAAATTATAAATGTAATTGTGTTATTTATTAGAGAATTGAACAATTTAAGAGATAAATTATGGCACAGGTACATATATTATCATAATAATATGCCAGTAACTAGTAATAAAATAAAATTAAATACGCCATTTTATGTAAAAGGGAGTACAAATATCGAAAAAGAAACATAATTGTATAAGTATCAACACTGATTCATCAAAGAACATACTGGGCCATAGTTTTAAGTTTCACCACTGCTCTCGTCGCCACCAGTTTCTGCTAAAGTATCTATCTGTCATCATTTGAGAATATATCTATTGTGATAACGCTTTGGGAACTTGTTTTGTATACTAAAAGACTCGCAAAATAAACACAAACCCGTTTACCCGAATAACGTGCCGCCGAAAATGAAATATTTTATTTAAAACTAACTTCTGCCCGCGACTTCGTCCGCGTAGATTTCGATTATCGTTATACCCTCGGGAACTTTTAAATTTTCCGGGATAAAAAACTATCCGGTCCATAGTCCATAAAAACTACACATATAAGCTAGGTCCTATTCCAGGACCTAACCTATATGTATGTGTGCCAAGTTTCATCTCAATCCGTTCAGTGGTTGAAGCGTAATTGAGTAACAAACATCCAAACATTCACAATTTCTCATTTATAATATTAGTAAGATAAGATACTTACTGCAATAACTTGTCTCATGCACGCAGTAATTTATCTCTTCGAGCTAAGAGTGTTCCTTTTTAGAGTAATAGGTACTGTTCTCATTACTTTTTAACAAAATCCGGTTGCCTTCTTGTCCAAACGTACTTGAAGCGTGCGTCTTTACAAGCATACGTGCAAAACAGAACTGAGCATCACAGCACTCAACTACAACCAGCTGCAAAATGCTCTTAAGTCCCAAATAGACATGCAAGTAAGTACGCGTACTTAAAGCTCGACGACCTTTTTGCCCGCGTTTACCTTTAGAAGTTCGCGTACGTAGGGTGACACTCGGGCGAGTAATGTCGCCGAGCCATAAGTACGACGTACTTACTCGCACGTCTATCTGGGACTTTACATATTTTTTTGTTGCGTAGGTACACATGGCCAATCATAGTGATATCTCTTTCACCCTAAAGCAATTTTAAATGCTTGCGATTGTGAGTAATTCAGCTAAGTATATCAACGAACACTGCGTCTGTCATCTAATGAAAGAGATAACGCTAATATCTATGGAATAGTTCAAATTAGGTAGTTATGTTTTAACGTAAGGGCCGGTAGTTTATTATTTATTTATTATTTATTTATTTAAACTTCTTTGCACTAAATACAATAATGTACAAATGGCGGACTTAATGCCCAATGGCATTCTCTACCAGTCAACCAGTAGGCGAAACAGAAAAAGATGATCGGTGCGAAGAAAAAAGCGTAAAAAAAACAAAAAAAAAAAAAAAAAAGTAAGCGTAGTTTAGTGTTTATACTAGTGAAAAAAATACGTATATGCCATGAAAACATATTTGAAACAACGGCAGATCGCTGTAAGGTCTGTGTTGTCTTACATCTGTGAAAGCAAAACAGCGTATCGTAGAGACGTTTGCAACAGAATAGTCCCTTACGACGCAGGTTAATGAAGAAAATGATAGTTACATCTATTTGTGATTTAATCAAATGTATTTTTGTACATACTTTTTGAGAACGTAAAATGGCGTATCGTACTTTTACTTATTTGATGGCTCCTTACGACGTTAGGTGAATTGCAAAGGCGACAGTTACACCAAGAAGAAATTGAATATTTTTTCCTTATTGTTGATACGTCTGATTTGTTTCAAATAATGCGTCAGAGTAACCTTTTTTTAAGGGTGTAAGGGGCATGTTTTTTCAAGTTATCGAGATGTAACCTATACCATTCGAAAGAGAAAAAAAAACTGAATACAACTGCATTCATAACTCATTTTCGCCCTTTTGTCCCTTACGCCAATTTAGATTACGGTCGTCGATATGCAATACCTTATTCAGTTGTTTTTTGTCCCGTGGCAAATGAAATTAATAAACAAATTACAGACTATACCATAAACCAAAACACCAAACACTTTCTTTATCTTTCTGTTTGCTCGAGTATTGCCGTCAGCCACAGTGTATGCTAATCAGCGAATATGCGGCTCGCATACAGTATCGTGAATTATCCGAAGCCATTGGCAAAACGCCGGAAGGCGATGCAAATTCTTGCCCATTAGCCGAGGCAAAAGCTGCCAGTGTTTTATTTTATTCTAATTCTATTGTAATGATTTGATAAAGTGAACTGTTAATGGTAAAGCGTAAATTCATCAGAGGATTATGTATGAACAGTTGTTTTTTTGCGTTCTTACATTGCACTTTTTTTAAGGTATGAAGAAAATAATTTTATAATGAGTTTTAAGCTTAGTCAGGTCATGAAAAAAACAAACTAGATCACAGGCCACCTGCGGGGTTATTATGACATAGCTATGCAGGTTAGTTTACGGCGAGCGTAAAGGACGAAGCTATAGCGGTTGTATAGTTCTGCCCTTTTCTCTCAGCGGAAACTGAACTGCCTTGCTATGTCATAATAACCCTACTGATGGTAAGTGGGATCCGGGAATCGTGAACATTTTCAAGACTGCAATCCTACGACGCATTGGCCTGGTTGGTAGTGACTCTGCCTACGAAGCTAGCGGCCCTGAAGGGTTATTATGACATAACTATGCAGTTCTGTTTACGCTGAGAGAAAAAGACAGAGCTATATAACTGCTATAGCTATGTCCTTTTCACTCTCCGTAATTGTCGTAATGTCGTATATTTATGTCTTGTTGTTATAATCTTGGTAAGGGCAGATATTTGTGTGATGAGCGCAAATATTTTTTGGCTGGATGTTTTCTATGTATTGAAGTCTATATTTCTCTATTAAGTGTTTATATCGTTGTCTAGTACCTATAGTACAAGCCTAGAGCTTAGTTTAGGACTGGGTCAGTTGGTGAGATATTGCCCCTTCTAATATTTATTTATTTATTTAAAACCACAAATGCGTTACCAACCCTGAAGACTAAGATGGAATACCTGTGTTTCCCCACACCGGAACACATCAATGTTAACACTGCTGCTTGACGGTGAGTCAATCGATAGATGGTGGTAGCAATCTGGACGGACCCCGCACAAGCTGCAATATGATATAAATTATCTTTCTACTTCTTAAAGGATCAACTGTCAAGGACAAACATATAACAACTTTTTATGCTTACAGTTTTTAAGACTTTATGGCATGTTGATTTTGCATTGAAGAAAAAAATGTAAAAACCGTAAGTAGTCTTAGGGTTGCAGTTTTGACATAGTTTTCTTGAGATTGCAAATAATATCTCTGAGATAGATAGGCTTAACATCAGGTGGTCGGTGTGATTGTTTTCCATGTCCTTGCCTTGAACAGATATGACTAAGAGACATATTTATTAATTTTAAATAAAAAAAATGTTTTCTCGATTTTGATAACAGTATAATCGGCTATTTTAACGCAAGTTTTTTTTTTTTTTTTTTATTTGAAAAAGGGGGCAGACGAGCAAGCGAGCCACCTGATGGTAAGTGATCATCGCGACCCATAAACACCCGCAACACCAGAAGAATCGCAGGTGCGCTGCCGGCCTTTGAGAAAAGAGTAGGCTCGTTTTAAGTTTACGAGCGACGCTTAACTAAACTGAAAGAGTAAGTTGGTATACAGTTGGCCCTCTAAGGGATAGACGTAGAAATAAAACTATTCCAATAACTTTTCATTTGAAGCAAACTACCCAGAGTTCATGTAAGTTTCGTATATTTAATTATACCTTTTTGTCCTTACAGGTCCCGTGTGGTCAGTAAAAGTGTTTTCTTAACTTTTAATCATAATGGTGACTGACACATGGTTGCAAAAATGGTTATTAGCACTAAAGTTCCATTAATACAAAATATGAAGAAGTTATAAAGTAACGGAATGATACCTGAAGTGACATTGCATTTAGTGAACGTTAATACAACTACAAAAAAATGTGTCTCGAGTTATCAAGTTACTTAAACTATTAGAATATATTAACCAATAACTACACGATGTGGCCAGCGCTTCCGATACGGTCGGCTAGCTACCGGACGCCAGTTGCTCGGCGGTTAGTTCCCTGCCCCGGTTCGAACCCCACACACGTTGGTTAACTTAAACGGAGTTAAATATTTACGAACATTATTCAAACTTTACAGTTTCAAACTAATACTCAAAAAGGTTCTGCTCTCCTGAATTTCAAAGTTTTAGGTTGAGCTCCCCTGGTGTTCTAATTTTGAATTTTAAATTAAATTTCAAGTTCAGCGGTTATTTCGAATTTAGTGTAACTGCCGCTGTTTTTTTTTAATATGTGGAAAATAATTAAGTGACAAGTGAATTTTGTTATTAAACTTCTGGATTACAGTTTGGACTTGACTTTCAAGGATGTGGTGGCTGCTGAAGTTATCGATATTATTACAATGTAAGTGTGTTTAAATTGTAAAGCTTTTTATCCCACGTTTGATAAAAAAGGTTAAAGCGTATATTCAAAACGGTTATATACATAATAATATCTTTGACCTGTTATCGTATAGTCAACAATTAGATAGCTCTTATTTACTAAAAGTAATGGCGATAAAAACAATACCATAACAGATCAAATACAATTTGGATTTTACCGGTTAAAAGAGAGAAGCAGTTTTATACTGTTTTGATGTTACAGCTTAATCCTAGATATCTATTGTTTTTTATAAAATTTTAACGTACAAAAAGAACCATCGTTTTTTACAGTAGTAAATTTTTTGGTTGCAATTTTGTATTGTGATTCTTGTACTTATTAACACTTTTATTTGACAGTTTTATTTTAAATATATCTAGTTATTCCGTAGAGCTAGAAACATGATTGAGAGGATTCAGGGGTCGTTATCTCTATATCCAGGTAGCGGTCGTCTTTCGATTGATTTGGATATGGTTATGAGGGTACTACTTCCTCTTACATCTGGTTCTATCTAGTCGTGAAATCTAGTCGTGTGAACTGGCTAAAAATATACGATTTACCTCCAAAAAGGCTGCATTACAAATTGACATTAATGAATTTGTGAAGAAAATACCTTTAATATGATTTTTACCCGACTTCTCACTCTGCCCTCGTATGTTAGACCCTATGTTGCACCGCCACCACAATCTCTGCTTTGCCCAATGGTTAACTGGTAGAGAATGCCTTACGGCATTCAGTTCGCCTTTTGTATATTAAGTGTATTCTTTTGTGCGAGAAAAAGATTAAATAAATAAATAAAGTTAGCATCCTGGACTCGGTTACCCGTAAGGGGAATATATATATATATATAAATCATGAGATAAGCAGAGAGTTTTTGTATGTATGGTATGTATGAAAACTCTTAATTGCACATATTCAATTACAAAACATTTTTGTATGAAAATAAATAATGTTTATAGATGAACTTATTATCTCATAGTAGTAGATGTAGTGACTAAGATTGAAAAGGGCATGCTTCGATGGGTCGGTCATTTAGAAAGGATGGATGAAAGAAGATTGACGAAAGAGATATACAGATCGAAAGTGAGTGGAAGGGTCGGAAGGGGCCGCCCTAGGCGTACTTTTTCGAATCAAATCGGAGAAATACTGGAAAAGGGCCGAATCTTAAGTACCCGAAACCGACGTGCGTGCATGACTCGATGTATGAATGTTGAAGAAGCGAAAGAAATTTGTCAAGATCGTAGCAAGTGGAAAGAAGTGGTCTCTGCCCACCCCTCTGGGAAACAGGCGTGATTTATGTATGTATGTATGTATTATCTCATCTGGAATTTCTTCTAGTAAACCTTTGAGTAGAATAAGTAAGTACTATGCAAGTTTTGTTTCTAAGTTTTTTATGTTTTTTATGCATATCGGAATGCTTTTCTAAAAATCATTATTATGTTTATCTATGTTGACGATGCGTTTAGCCTAGTTGGTAGTGACCCTGCTTACGAAGCTAGCGGTCCCGGGTTCGTTGCCCGATATGTTTATCATTGTTTAGTACCTATTTGTCAAGATCGAAGCAAATTACAAAGAAGTGGTCTCTGCCTACCCCTTTGGGAAACAGGCGTGAATTAATGTACATGTGTATAACCCAATACAAGGGGCAAATGTCCCACGATTTTTTTAAATTTATTATTCATTTATTAATAATAAATTAAAGTTTGGTTTTCAAACCATTTTTTTTGTAGTTGTATTAACGTTCACTAAATTCAATGTCACTTCAGGTATCATTCCGTTACTTTATAACTTCTTCATATTTTGTATTAATGGAACTTTAGTGCTAATAACCATTTTTGCAACCATGTGTCAGTCACCATTATGATTAAAAGTTAAGAAAACACTTTTACTGACCACACGGGACCTGTAAGGACAAAAAGGTATAATTAAATATACGAAACTTACATGAACTCTGGGTAGTTTGCTTCAAATGAAAAGTTATTGGAATAGTTTTATTTCTACGTCTATCCCTTAGAGGGCCAACTGTATACCAACTTACTCTTTCAGTTTAGTTAAGCGTCGCTCGTAAACTTTTCTAAGTAAATGGTTGTATAAACATGCGCAAATATAACGTTCTAAGTTATTAGTCTTTGTATTCGAACAAGTTGGGACGTATTAAGTTTTATTTGGAACTTATAAGTAAATAAGCCGTCTTTTGTCAAGTCAGAGATTGCGGTTTGACTTCAGATGCTCGAGTCATATAAGTATTAAATACATACATAAACTCACACTTCAATTCCCAGAGTGGGGAAGGCGGAGCTACAGAATTATCAACAACTCTATAAACTTGTTCATAATTAGCCAAGGATTACCAGTGTATTAGTGACACATTGCTAGCCCATCGCCTAACTACAAGCCTTTATTCCCTTCTCTTACGACTTCCACGGGAAGACATGGAGTGGCACTATTCTGGCCCGGCAACCATACAGAAATATTTTGGTTGGTATTGAATTTTGTTTAACCTCCGACAAAAAAAGGGGTCATATGTTCAACGTGTGTGTATGTGTCTCTCCGTGCATCATACCTTCCAAAAAAATGATTCAATTTGGACAAGGAATTTCAAACCTAAACAATTAAATTAAGTTTTAAGTTAGGTTTCATGATCGGTTGCGCCATTAAAAACATATTGCTGATATCTCTGAAAGAAGCAGTTGCCATTTATCGGTTGCATTTATTTATTTCATAGTAATTAAATATGACTATAGTTAAAAAGCTTCCTTTTCCCTTTTTCCCGTCAACTTTGCCCTCCAAAATGTTCAAAAAGAAACGGTCGTGTCCCATCTTCTTTCCTCTTCTACATTCTATGTTTTCCAGAATATGTCTCCTCTCGTTTACCATCTTCAACACCTCTTCGTTGGTTTTCTTATCCGTCCAGCTAATACTTTCCATTCTTCGCCAACACCACATCTCAAACGCTTCCAATCTTTCTCTATACAATAGGCCCACAACACGATGAACTTTTCCAACTGAATATGAACGTATCATAAATAAAATAGAGTCAATTTTCTAATTCAATTGTCAGTCATAAAAACAAAGTAAAAAATCAAGTTGTAATAATATTAGTATGGATATTTAAGCTCGTCTCCTGGTCCGCGGACGCCAATCAAGAACCTTCTGACCCCAAAGGCCATCAGTCCTGCGAGCGATGTGCCCCGCCCACTGCCACTTAAGTTTAGCTATTCTAGTATTAGTTTAGCGGACCGGGAGACGAGCTGTAGGTAGGCCTCCAACAAGATGGAGGGACGACCTTGTGAAGATCGCGGGAACGTGCTAGATGCGAAAAGCACAAGACCAGTCTGAGTCGAGAGTGTTGGGGAAGGCCTATGTCCAGCAGTGGACGTCTTTCGGCTGACATGATGGATATTTAAGCAAACCTCTCTTAGTTGAGTGATCTTAGTCCTGAAGGTTGGCAATTGTTCGATTTACCCATATCAAAATCTAGTAAGACAGCACAAAAACATAAATATAAATAAGTTTCAATGTTTAGTAAAAGAAATATACGAATTAATCAATGTTTATTAGTGTGAATTTGACAGAATATTTATTAAACACAGCTGCTTTATCAATATTCATGTGTTAATACTGCAATCATATAATCAAACAAATTACCACCGTATCCATAGCTATAAAGTGTCTTTATAGAATCAATTTTAAATAAACGTCCCATCGTTAAAGCTATTTAAAACCCACTCTACAAATCGTCATAATGCAGCAATAACTGCATTTTATACAGAAAATCCACTCCGACCAATAAATTATTCCACACCCCATTTTGACCATTAGAATCGATAACAGCTAGTCCACTTGAATCGAGCTGAATTTTAAATTTGTTTCAACTTCTGTTATAGCGGTTAAATTTTCTTCACTATCCCCTAAAGGAGCAAGTTGAATTGTGTTGGCCGAGTACAGCAAACATACTTTTTAATGAAACTTTTGCTGTACACATTGCGTATTTTAGTTTTGTTTCAGGTTAAAATGGGATTTAGTTTTGACTTGTTAAGTAATTGTTGGTTTTGAAACAGTGTTGTTTCACTAGGTAGGCAGGCTAAGGAAGGCAAGACCTTTTTGAGGAGTAATTTCAGTGGCTTTAGGTCAATATTTTGATTATACGCAGTTTTTCTGTTTCTTTTACACTAAAAAGTGAAAATCTACGGGAACGAAGTCGCGGGCAGAATCTAGTGATTAATAATATTTAGTTTAAAAAGTAATGCTGGATATGTTTGGTCATTATATTACATACAGTCGCCTCTTCCACGGAAAGACATGTATTGGCATTTTTATTCTAACCCGGCATCCACACGGAGGATTTTTTTTAATGATCGTAGTATTGTCTTTGTTAAAAACCATTTTATGATTTCCAGCATATTGTTTTTGGAAAGCAAAAAGTTCTACGTAACATTTGTTTTGTAATCTAACAATTAAGTACAATTTTTTGTAAACTTTTCAGAAATTTAGGAAATTCGCCATAAGGAATTATTAAAAACGTAGCTTTATATTCTGAGCCGCTGTAAAAGGAGCTTATATATACTTTAATATTTTAGTATCAATACATAGTATATATACTACGTATTTGAACGTGTAGAGATATAGTATTTAAATTGAAAATGAACAGTGGCCAATTCAAAAAAGAAAAAAAAAGAAATTATTAAAATAAACACATTCGAACTATTTCAAATAACGACTCTAAAGTTCATTAACTTAATATTGAATGAGTATTTCAAAGACCTCCTTTGTTCTTTATTAACTAAATGCTGGCCACATAAACACAAAGGACTCACCAAGTGCTGACATTTGACGTTCACTTGTCACAGTGACTTTGACAGCTTGACGATGGATAATGAAACTTAATGGCTTTTAAATTACAACCTTTTTTATACCAGTGGCTAAAAAAGGAACTAAAACGGATTCATACATTCTATACTGAAAATTTTCAGACAGTGTCGCCACTGATACCACTCGAACGTTTTTTTATTATACCAGAACGAATGGCAACGAGTTTGTGCATTTTTTAAATCGTGAATAATTTTATTAAAGATAGTTTTCATCGAATAATGAAGTTTTATGTTTTTATGATTAGGAATAGATATAATATTCAGTTTTCAAATTAATTCATAATTTAATGCATGTTTATTCTGAAAACATCAACATGGCCGTGCATCACCCTAAGGGTGCGGCTCCACTGAGGCGGAGACGAGAGGAGCGGAGCGGAGCTGTGCCAATATTAACCAATGGAATCTGCGCAAGGCGCGCTCGACGTGACCGCATGCGCCTTTTATTGGTTAATATTGGCACAGCTCTGCTCCGCTCCTCTCGTCTCCGCCTCAGTGGAGCCGCACCCTAAGAAGAAATACATTTACGGAGTGTTTAAAATATTTTTATCTATACACATATCATAAGTTCTCTATTATGCGTTCAAAACCCGTAGGAAATGACTAGCATTATAACAAACAATTTTACTATGAGAACTTTCTTGTCTGTGGTCGTAGGCAAAATCTGTAATGTAATGTTATTACAGTATAGATTTTGATAAGGTTATGATTTTATATTTGGAACAGCTGTTACAACTCAAAATGGTCTGTATTCAAGTATTCATACATATTAAAACTGTTATTGAGTCGAAACGTGAATTCAGTATCATGTTTGATCTCCAGTGACTTTAGTATAGGGACTTCTTTCGTTTGTCTTTGATTTCTAAAAAAACATTTGTCTTGACGAAAGATCGAATTGCCGCCATTATTGTTTTCATTTGTTTGTTGGTTTTTTGTTGTTACGAAAGTATGATTATTAAAAAATTATATTATGTGTGTAGATAAAGTAGTGTATGCAACTGAACATAAAAAGGGCTTAAAACACTCGTGTGAGTTGTTTATGAACTCACACGAGTGTTTTAAGGCCTATTTATGTTATTCTAACTATTGTGCATTCAAATCGCTGTTGATTAAAATACGTATTTTTAAAGTAAATGCCAAATTGTGGAATATTACGATTTCTTCAATAATACGATCACCCCTAACGAACGTCGCTAGGGTAATATATAATTACTATACCAGTAAAAGTCTATACCAAGCCCTGTGATTGCCTTCGGAGTGTTCCCCAGCATAATTATTTTACAATAGCTCTATAATTACAACACGTGACTTAAAAATCCAACCGTTGGAACAATGAAAAAATGTAGTCGCAATATTGAATTAATAGACGTTATTGAGTCATTTTCGTGAGAACTATCAATCAAATCAAATTAAAAAGAAGTAGAATAAATTTGATACACTTAAAAAGCGACGTAAGACACTGAGTCGATAATTATCCAATTTTTTTTTTTTTTTTAATAATCTATCAAGGAAAAGCCTTGACAGCGTATTACCGTCATCTATTTTATTGATTTATTTAATCTTTATTACACAAAACAACAAATTTGAGTACAAACGGTGAACTAAATGCCTTATGCCAAAGGTACCAAATAAGATAAGTCCACTTTTGCATTAATTTTTGGGACAAGCTTTTGTTGACGTCCGTACTTTTTTTTTGCAAAATCATTATCTGCCTATCAAGACCTAACTATTGAGTCTTATATGACACGGTGGGTCTACGGTAAGAATAGCGGAGATCCTGTCGCCACCTTGCGACTCCATGATCAGACCAGAAGTATCAGCCATTTTGAATTGTTTACTCGAAACGCTTAGCGCTTTTCTGCAAGTCTTCGGCGTGCGAATAGTTTTCTACATCGTACGGCAGAATACAGAACAGAATGCACGTCAAAAGGGCCACTTGACTAGCCATTTGTATGGATTATGTCATTGTGACAGCGCTTTTCGTTTTTCTGTTCGTTTAGAAATATTGCAGAAAAACGAAAACAAGTACGTTGGCTGGCCACTTAGCTGTTCTCTTCGATAAACCACGTGACCGATTCGTGATCTCATACATTTGACAGCGATTCAACAGAAAAGCGAAAACGGCGTTTGCCTCTTGTCTAGGCCCCCAGGTCGTAGATACCATAATATTGAATTGGCATTGGGTTTACATATTATTATGTCGTCCAAATTTCAGCCCATTCCTTTGACGGGAAGTGGGTCAAATTTAACTTGCAAGATTTGACCCTTACCTACATACTGCATACATTGCAAGTTAAATAAAAGCTTGTAAAAATCCTGTAAATCAATCCAAGATTATGCGTGCAGTTAATAAAAAAGTCCTAACACTGATCTCATATTATATTACAGCGGCCTTGATCTTTATTTCACTCCCGTACCTCCTTTCGTATATTAAATCCAATTTGCTGTCACGCTCAGTTGCCTCGTTTCGATAGCACTTAATATTTATGGGTTATTTCGTAACGAAATGTGTGCTAGTGTACAAAAAAGGCATGGCAACACTTTGTGAAGTTATTTTTACAAGCTTTATGTATGTATGTACTGGTCAAATCTTGCATGTTAAATTTGACTCACTTTCCGGTTTCCGATGATGCTAAAAATTTGCATAGACCTTTAGTTCTAATGACAATGCAATAATATAGTACCATCGAGCTGGTATGATGATGGAAACGTAGGGAAGCCATGGGAACTCGTAAATACCATAGATATGATAAACCCGTCACGCAAGAGCTGCAGTGCTTAGAATCGTCTTGACGAATTGATGAAGACTGTACAAAAAAGAGTACAGTGGGCAACAAAAGCTTCTTCCAAAAAATATTGTCATTACACCACATTAAACCATAAAAAAACAAATGGAGCAATTTTCATCAAACTAGGCTAATAATCGTAGTTAGCTAAATTAGTTTTCTATTTTTTTTTAAATTCAAACCCGGTCAATACTTTTGGTTGTTACGCCAAACACAAATACACCGATAATTACACTAATTACGAGTAAATACTTAAAACTAACAACACCCTGTGTTTACGTCAGAATTAATAAATAATTTATTTTGTCTCCAAAGGCAAAATGAATACATGGAATTAATGTTACAGACTTAATAAAGGTAAAATTTTACTTCGCACCTATCATTTCTAATCAACTAATATTTCCAGGTAAAGTTTTTCAGCTATAAATTTAAAAACTATATACCACAGAACTAAAACCTTTATATCTTCAACGCTAATACAACGTTTTACAGTTCACGACTTTTGTTGGTTTTACTTTTTTTCTTAGTGCAATAAATTGTGAACCTTATTCTTTAGCGTGGGAGTTCCTATTTGTTTAGGTATTGTTGGTGTTGAAATGTGTCAGAGTTTCCTTAGCAATATATCGTTCACTGTAGAGTACTTTTAAAACAATTCTTTAAAAAGCTGAGAAACTGAAACTTAGACGCCAGCGGTCGTTTATAATTCAAACGTTTTTAAAACTTCCACGTCTAATAAGAACAAAGTTACGTATTCAGAAATAAGTGGACCTTGTTTTGTGATTAGAATAAAACGTATGCATTTTTTATATGTTACATTAAAAAAAAGTAAAAAAAAACATTAAAGGGATAAATTTGACTTTGTACGTACTTTTACGTTCGTTCTTGCAAAATAAAGTGTATAGATACCAGTAATGGACTTATTCTGCAAAAGATAAGGGTTATTCGTTTGTTTCGTAACAATAAATGTAGGACCGTATGAAATTTGAATTCATCATCATCATCATTGCGTATGGCACTCATCCTGCATGGATCAAGGGTCGATGTCCAGGTGTGTCAGCCAGTCTGCCGCGGCTGGCGAAAATTTATGAAGTTCCTCCATGCCACCGGGAAAACAGCGGAGTGGGCAATCATTTACCACGTGGGAGAGGGTCTGGTCCGGTGCTCCGCAGTCGCATTCTGGTGACTCCCTCAATCCCCACTTGTGTAGGTGATGGTTGGTCTTCCCGTGGTCAGTTCGGAACCGATTTAAACGGGTCCAGAGTTTTCGGTCGGCGAAGATGCCAGGCAATTTCTTCGAGGGGTCTGTTACGAGGGTGACATTAGTACCATGGAAAAGGCGCCATCCCTCACGCCAAACCTCGTTTATGTGGTACGGGTGATTAAGTCCCTCGTCGTTCCATATTGGGGACCTAGAAGTAAGACGGGAGGGAGGCAGGTCGTCCAGAGTGGACCTAATGGGCATGGGTTTAGAGCCGTTTAGCGAAAAGCACTTTTTCCACTCGTTGGCAGCCGCTTTTTGTCTGCGCAGCTCGGGAGGTGGGATGTGTGTTAAAACGGGCAGCCAAGGAAGAGGTGTAGATTTGATTACCCCCGAGATTAGGCGCATCACTTCATTGAGCTGGGTGTCGATCTTGGCTGTATGGGCACTGCGGTACCATACGGGGGCGCAGTACTCTGCAGTTGAGTACACCAGAGCAAGGGCGGAGGTACGCAGAACAGTTGCGGAAGCACCCCAGCTTGTGCCTGCTAGCTTTCGGATAATATTGATCCTTGTTTTCAGCTTCTGCTTGACGTTTTCTAGGTGTGGTTTGAACGTCAGTGAGCGGTCTAGCGTTACGCCGAGATATTTTGGAGTAAAATTATGTTTCACTGTTTCACCGCAGAAGGTGACGCGGAGCTTTCTATTGGCCAGACAGTTGGTGAGATGGAAAGAGGAAACTTCGGTTTTGGCTGGGTTGGGGCGTAAACGCCATCGGGTATAGTAGTCTCCCATAGACTTAAGATCCTCAGTCAGCGCAAGTTCTCCCTCATAAAATTTCCTTGATTGGTAGGCCAGAGCCAGGTCATCTGCGTATGCAAATTTGCTAGACCTTGTGGCTGGCATATCTCGGATGTATATATTGAAGAGGAGTGGTGCGAGTACAGATCCTTGTGGAAGACCATTTTTGACAAGGTGGTAGCGGCTACATTTTTCACCCAGGTGGACCTTAATATGGTGGACCTTAAATTTGAATTAAGAGTTAAGTTTGTACTCAGAACATTGTACTCAAAAATATCTGACTCGTTCTTAACGTATAAGAGTGTGTGAGATATTTTTAAGTCCAATGTTCGATCATATAATTATTACTGGCGACTGTTACCATAGTACAACACTACAGCTTAATAAATAAATAAATATCAGGGGACAATGTCACACCAATTGGCTTAGTCCCAATCTAAGCTCTAGGCTTGTACTATGGGTACGACGATATAAAGACTTATATAGAGAAATAGATACTTAAATACATAGAAAACATCCATGACTCCGAAACAAATATTCGCGCTCACACACAAATATCTGCTCCTACCAGGATTTGAACCCAGGACCTCTGACTTCGTAGGCAGGGTCACTACCGACTAAGCCAGCGCGTCGTCAACTTACAGTTCATTATTTTTCAGATTGTCCGGTGATATTATAATAATTATATTAAGTTATATACATACATACATACATAAACTAACGCCTTTATTAGAGTGGAGTCAGCAGAGCTACAGAACTACGAACAATTCAAAAACCTTGTTGATAATTCTGTAACAACATTTTGCAGAAATAGGTTAAGATGTTTACCAGTGCTACAAAAGCCTTTATTACTTTAAATTATATCATATCTGCATAACATGTTTATGTTTTTTATATCATATCTGCAATATCTAAATTCAACTCTACTGTTAGATGGTTCAGCGTGTTCACCACCATTCATCAAAGTATTAGATAGTAAAAACAATGAAAACAACAAAGAATCAATAGACTTTCCATCATCATCATCAGCCCATTTCCGTCCACTGCTGGACATAAGCCTCTCCCATGGCACGCCACTGAGCTCGGTCCTGAGTTTTTTGTTTCCAACCACTGCCAGCCACTTTTTTTATGTCATCGCTCCATCTAGCTGGAGGGCGTCCCACACTACGTTTGCCAAGCCGTGGTCTCCACTCAAGAACACGTCTTCCCCAACGATTGTCGGTTCTGCGACAGATGTGACCGGCTCACTGCCATTTCAATAGATTTTTACTATAAACAAAACGAAAAAGGAGCCATGAAAGCGGATAAATCGATAAAGGCAACATTAATGCAGCTAAACATTAATATCAACCGATCCCCCGCAGCCACAAGTCGCGCCAGATGCCGTCAGGTGCCGCAGCTTCAATAAGCTAGGCTACTTCGTGATGAAATCGCTGAGATTCTCAATTAGAGCTCGGAAGTACTGAGACAGGGTTAAACATTTAAAACAATGAACTCGGATCTGATGCACATACATAATACAGATGTAGTGCATAATTATTTTCCTTCGTATTTTGTCGGAAACGTTCGTATCTGTCATGCTTCTTCAGTCAACCTCAGTACTTTTGTACTGTGACCAACAGAAATAGCAAGACACGTTCGTACGTTTCCGTGAAAATACGAAGGAAAACAATTATGCACTACATCTGTACATACGTATTATGAAACCGCGATTAGTTTGGGATTGGAATAGCTGTCAATTCATATGCACTTTGACGTAAGTATATGATAAAACTGTCACCTCTAATCCCATTCTAATCGCGGCTAGATAATACATCTGACTAATGCTTGAGTCTGAGTAGGTACGATGGGGATATACCAACAAAAAATTACACTCTTTTTACATTCTTATTCGAAAGAATAGGTAATTTTAAGAGAATATTTTCATTAATTTTGTATTTGACCCAATAGTTTTGATTTAATATCATTATTTATTTAGCAGACATTTTATGGATGACATGATTATTTTAAATCTGGCTGGCATTTTCTAATAAATATCAACAATTCAATGATTTCCAATGATAAAAAGTGATTGTAATAGTGTAATAAAACATTATATTTCAAGCGGTTTTCGCCTAACCAGTAAGATACACCTTAGAGGGCTTCAAGCCAAAAAACGAAAGTCAAACAAAGGTAAATATACTTTTGTCGTAACATTCGAAATAGATAAATGTTTCAAAAACTTAAAAATGCGGAACGGCTTCAAAACCCTATTCTTAGAAATGGTTTTTGAATTAGAGTAATTGTAAAAATAATATGAACAATCGCTATTGTGCTGTTTATTTATGCCCTTATCTATATAGGTTTGACGTCAAGCAAATTAGACACCTATTACACCTATTTTCCTTGATTAATTGAAACCCAAGAAAATACATTAGGACGAGACGTTTATCGTAGATGATTATTTGGGTAAAGAATATTGAACCGTACCGTGCAAAATGCAAAATGTGGTTACAGAGTTATCAACAAGTTTTTAGAGTTGTTGGTAATTCTGTAGCTCTGCCTACCCCACTCTGGGAATGAAGGCGTGAGTTTATGTATACATGTATGTAGAATATTGAACCGTAAGGTGTGTCCAAACCCGAGGGGGGAAAACATCTAATTCCTTAATACTCCTGCTTTCCTGTCACAAGCCTTAAGTACTTCAGGGGACCTAATAAGGCTGCATTTACCACGTGAAAAAATGTGGTCAAAACATCCGTCACTTTCTGACACGTGTTAATTTGGCATACGCGGTAAATGTAAGCATATTAGGCCCGCAGTTGTAGATTGAAAAACATATATAGTTGTTTATAAAGCAGCAGGTTGATTTGCAATAATTCTCCAAAAAAAAAAAATTACATCTACCAATGCGTGTCAGTTTGAGATAGCAGTGTAGCAGAAGAATTTAAATTACTTTTTTTTATTTTTATTGCAGTTCTTGGTTTGATTTTCGGTAAGGATGAATTCAAATTCAAATTCATTTTAGGTATTTAAAGGTCTTAACGTGGGGAAGTCTTTATAAAGTCAAATAAGGTAAGTATTTTAAAAGTAGGTAAGCCTTTTAAAAATGGTGTCTGGTAAATATTTTAGTGATGAGCGCGAGTATTTGTATTTGAGTTTCGGTTGTTTTCCACTTGTAAGTATTTGTTCCTTTATATAAATACTAGCTTTCACCCGCGACTCCGTCGCAGCTCCCTCAGGAACTGTCCAATTTTCCGGGACAAAAACTACCCTATGTCCTATTCCAGGACCTAACCAATATGTTTGCCAACTATCATCTTGATCCGTTCAGTGGTTGAAGCGTGAATGACGGAAAAACATACACACTTTCACATTAATAACATTAGTATGGATGTTTATCGTTGTGGCTAGGTCGATTTCTGTGAGATTGTCCCCTGATACTTGGTTTATTGATGGAGTGACGACCTTGTAAGGATCGCGGGAACGCGATGGATGCGAAAAGCACAAGACCGGTCTGAGTGGACAGCCTTGGGGGAGGCCTATGTCCAGCAGTGGACGTCGTTTCACTGACATGATTGATTATTTGATGATTGACTTGTTTTATTTACCAAAATAACCTAGCAAGCGTTAAACGACACAAAGAAAGCGCTGGTATCCATTGCGTTATGGCGTCAGTTAGCACAGTCGAACGAGCAGCGAACGCATTTTGTGCTTCACTGGTTGAAGTTAGAGGGGAATATTCGCATGATCTATTGTAAACGAATCTTTGTCTTGCAAATAATGTTATCGAAATAGGATATATCGAATTAGAAATAGGAATAACATTTTCTGAGAAAATATATATCAGCTGAAAATAGCTCGATGAGTGAACGATCGTTAAGGGCTTCATAACGACCAATCCTGATCTTCCGACAGTTAGTAGAAACTGGTGAATTTAAATTTAGTTCCAAATATCGCAGTTGGCTATTAATTCATCATCATGTCAGCCGAAAGACGTCCACTGCTGGACAGGCCTCCCCCAAGGCTCTCCACTCAGACCGGTCTTGTGCTTTTCGCACCCACCGCATTCTCGAGATCTTCACAAGGTCGTCACTCCTCCATCCTGTTCTGTGTGTCCTGTTCCTGGACTCAAGAACCTTCCGACCCCATCGGCCATCAGTCCTGCGAGCGATGTGCCCCGCCCACTGCCACTTCAGTTTAGCTATTCTTCGGGCTATGTCGGTAACCTAAGTTCTACTGCGGATATCGTCATTATAATTATCAACACAATAATAATATTGAGAAATAGGATGTGCACTCGGATGATTTACCACTACCACCATATTGCATTTTTTTTTAGGTGATACTTCTTCTGCTCCATACGAGGCTTGCATACTGCATACAAATACAGTTTTTCGTTCGTGTTCAAAATACTAAGAAAGACTCAGAAAACCGCTCTCAATAAAAAAAAAAACTGGCAGTAAATGCGTCAAGCAAATATTAACATACGTAGTTACGTTAAAATAGATTGAGTAAGCTCTTTTCCCCGACATATTAAGGTAATTGTTTTGAAATCCTACCTCAAAATTGTAAGATCCTTTGTTTACGAGAATCTCTACAAATGTAACTTAGGTTTGATATTGTACGAGTACAAGACAGTGTTATTCTGAATGCCATTAAATCAAGTAATTCTCGAAACAATGAACAAACAACGGATCTCGTATCGCGTGAAGCGAAATCCTTGAACGCGATGATACGCGTGGCCGATTCCTTGTGCACATATTAGCGCTTAAAGAATCAAACGGCACAAAGCCATTTTTAAATAAGTAAGTAACAATAACATACAAACAACATACCTTCACGCCTGTAATCCCAGAGTGGGGTAGGCAGAGCTTCAGAATTATCTACAACTTTATAAACTTGTTGATAATTCAGTAACCACATTTTGCAAAAATAGGCTAAGATGTTTACCAGCGTATTAGTGACAGGTTGCAAGCCCATCGCCTAACAGTACTACAAGCCTTTATTCCCTTAGTCGCCTCTAACGACATCCACGGGAAGACATGGAGTGGCACTATTCTAACTCGGCAACCACACGGGGAAGTAACAATAACATACAAATAAAAACAAAACAATGAAAATAAAAGGAATAGAGATGACACGTAGTGTGCTAGTGTTGCAAAACGGTCCCAATCCAGCATGTGCTGGCTATGAAGCCAGCGCTGGTCTTCCTTTAGGACCGCTCGGTAAAAACACGGAAGACGATTTAGACTAATACACACATTAATACAAACAAAGAAATACATACATACATTAAATCACGCCTGTTTCCCAGAGGGGTAGGCAGAGACCACTTCTTTCCACTTGCTACAATCTTGAAAAATTTCTTTCACTTCTTCAACATTCATACATCGAGTCATGCACGCACGTCGGTTTCGGGTACTTAACAAAGAAATAGAACTAAAAGTTACATTAGGATGAGGACTAAACACACGAGTTGCTGTAATAGGTTTACGGATCTTGGGTACAAATTGAATAATCAAATAAAATAACGCACGAAGTCAAAACGGGTCGCTAAAATGCAATAAATATCCCAGTAAACTTGCAAGCCTTGCAACCTTTCACTAATACACTGGGAAACATCTTAGCCTAATTGTGCAAAGTGTGGTTTCAGAATTAGCAGCATTTTTTTAGAGTTGGTGGTAATTCTGTAGCTCCGACCCCAATGGAGGCGTGAAGATATTTATGTATGTATGTAACACTCCAGGGTCTATTAGGATTGCTATTATCATCGTATCCTTTAACCTACCGCCTACAGCACTGTTTACATTGCTTTGGCCTGTTGTAAGCATAAGACAACTGGTGAAATTACTAGCATAGAGGCATTCCATCTTGATCCTAGGGTTGGCAACTAACTTGCAGTTCTTGGATTGCAAATGCTTTGAGAATGCAAGTGTCAATAGATCTTAGATCCTACTTATTATAAAGTGCTCGTTTGCCTTTTCCTTGCCACATAAAACACATACTTTTAAGGGTTAGCTGGAAGAGATCCCTAAAGAGGATAAGTTCGCCTTTGTACATATTTATTTTTATTATTATTGTATTGTTAATTGGTATTTCTTTTGTACAATTGTAGGCTCAATGTAAGGTCATGACGTGTCCCCGCGAGATAAAAATATTTTTCTATCTACATCTATACCATAACTTCTCAACAATACGTTAAGAAACAATAAACAAATGGCCTATCCTCGTATTAAGACACCTGTATCTGTGGTTGTATTTTTAACATTAAAGTATTGCATGTCATTATCTTATCGGTTATTAAGTATCGGTTATCGATGTGGTTGCATCGTAATGTTGACATTAAAGTATCGCTGACCGATTCCTTAATGTCAACAGGGGCAATCACAGATACAGGTTTCTCACATATTGTAGAAAACTTATGATAATAATGCATGTAGATAAAGTTATGTATGCGACAGTACTTATCGTCTCGTTTCATACAACCACACTCGTGTATTAATGCAATTCATTATGCAACAGTCACTTAAACTACTATTATAATATTATAGGGATTATTAGACTAGATCGCAGTATGCAACTATCCAGGTTATTTATTAATATACTCAGGGACAAAACAAGGGGTTGTTTTGAGTAAGGTTTAATGGTGCATACTCCGAGGTTCAATAGAGTAGGTCAAATGTACTTAAGATACCTAAATTATCGCACAATCAGTTAATACCACAGCGACAGAGTTAGGGTCAGCATTTGGATTTCCTTACATTGTATTGCCATTTTAGATGTCTTTCTGAACATGATCAATTCCGGCGTTAGCCGCAGATTCAATCAGTTGGGTATCCTAGGCAAATATATAATATATCCTTAGTCCTGTATCTATGCTCGGGGTATCCATCATCAGATTTCAATAAAAGCATCCCCTGGTGAGGAACCAATGCCTCGAAATAGCGTCTTTGGTATGAAAAACGTACTCTGAACCGTTTTTTTTTGTCCCTCAGTTTAAATTTTGTTTTTTTTATATATAACAATTGTTAAAAAGCATAACATTTTTTATAATGTATCTACGTTACGTGTTCTTAATCATTTGACATGGCCTTTTCAAGATAACCCCCCACACACTCTTGAGTATTCATACTCTCCACAATAAAGTACTCATGGAACCAGCAAAAAACTCCGCGACGCTATCATCGAGTGTTATGTAAATGTGGACAGATAAGTTTGTGAACTCCCGCTCTCACTTTGAACCGTATAAAACGGTAAAAGAGGAATATTCAAAGAGGAAGAAGTGTTTTAGATTGGAAACATACATTTGTGTTTAGGTATATTTATTTAATAATTATAGGTAATACAATTAAAATTTAAAACGAAACTTATTTAAATTAAAATTAAACTAAGCTACTCAAATTAAAATAAAACTAAGCTACTCAAATATTAAAGATGTAAATAATAATTACCACTATAAAAAGAGTGTTCTTTTTATAGTGGTCCCCTCTAGCAGGTCCGCTCGCGGCATGGTCCCTATGTCACTTTGTGCTGCGTGAATTATTTTATCGTTGGTTGGGAACGATTAGCAGGTAGCATTGAAACAACTATCAAATTCAATGGTAATTGAATTAAAACAAAAATCAACTTTAAATCCAGTCATGTGTACAAGTAGTTCAGTGTTATCAATTTTAAGATAAGTTATAATAAAAAGCAACTAAATAAATTTAATTAAACTTAAGTCGGGATAATTACGGTATTTATAACTGAAGCATGGGTAAACCGAATTTATGATCTTTGATTTGTTCGATTTATCTCTGGAAAAAACAGCAGAATAACTACTGAAATATCTGAAAAAAATACGTAAAGAAAACATTCTGAAAATATATTTTTAAGCAAGTTAAAATTCTCTTATTTTTTGATCATCATCATAACAGCTTAAACATGTCCTCTGCTGAACAAAGGCCTTCTCAAAATTAATTCACCATGGATCCTCGTACCTTAGCTGATGTATTGTAAATCCTTGTATACATTTCATAATCAATTCAAACGATTCTTTAAAAAAACAACACCTGTTTTTAGTAATTGGCATTAATTTAATCGTATTGTCATCTATGTATAAGTTAAAACAAAACATTTTCAACAACGTCATTCAACTCGCATACAGTGACTTTACAAAGTTAAGGGCAACCCTAATGTAGCTAACTTTTAACTTACTCCAGCACTCTCCTTAAAAATTCAGAAGCAAAAGTGACATGCGACTCAACTAACTTATTAACATCCGCCAAGTCACTTTCGGGATCGCTTGCAAACTTTGAATTATTCTTTGCAAGTTTGGCGCTGGAGATTCCTTTTAGATATTCATTAGGATGAGGAAAGAGTTGTGTGGATAAACTTGGTAAAGACAAAACAAGTCTGAAAGAAAAAATTATATGTATAATAATATTAGATCCTTACCCTTTGCAAAAATATACCCATCAGTTGCAGGTCAATTAAAACTGTTTTATCACCAACACCGAAGCCTGCAGCTAACTCTGACATAGTTTGTGATGGATCGGCTTCCACAATCAGCTATCATTATTCGTTATTAACTTGGGTCCCCGGTCGTCAACGGGGCTTGTATTGTAGGGCAAAATTTCCAGAAAGAAAACGTTGGAACCAATAACGTACCGTGTTTTCTTTTACAGTAGCTGCCTCATTCACATCATTAATCCTTTGAGCCGTTTCTACAGCACTGGTGCCACGGTGGAACTCGTATTCGTAAATAACGCGATATTTTAAGTTCTCTTTCTTTGTTCTGAACAGAATGATGTCAATGAAAAAACAAATGACGCAATAACATATCAAATACAAATTTGAAATAAATTTGAATTTAGAATTCTTAGCCAAACACCAGATATTTTGAACTAAAGTGGCCAGTTCAACAAAACGCCTATTTCATTATGTAAGGAACCAATAACTTATTGTACAAAAACAGCTATATTACGCAAATATTGTAATTACACGAATAGCACTTTGACTTATTCATTTAAGGGATCTTTTCGAGTAAACCTCTAAATGATTGAGACAGAAAAAAATGTAAACGTCTACATTAACAAGCTTTTAATTAAGGTGATATTAATAGGGATTATTTGTGTGCCAAATTGTATTCCATTCCGTTGAGCTTTGTATTATCTTCATACCAAAATTTTATTTGTTTCTTGAAAATATTATTACCGTATTAATGTAAACTTTTGATTACGAGGTTAGTCTAGTTTAAAGTGACCCTGCCTAAGACGCTAGTGGTTCCTGTACCCTTAGCATGGGTTGTAATGGTGTTGTGTTGGTGTTGTACTGTACTCGCTTGCTCTGTCCCTCACACTCAATAAAATACCGTGAGGAACAGAGCATTCGACTCGACAGCGAATACGGTAAAATTGTAACTCATGGTACTGGTTCTATTTCCGAGAAGTGCCAATGTTTGCGTAATGTTTTCTTTATGTTTATCGTTGTTTTGGAACATATTTCAAGTCTAGAGCTTAGTTTGGAACTAGGTCAATATTTATTAATGTCCCCTGATATTATTAGTACACGGCGTTGCATGGTGTTTTTAATATTTACAAATCTTGTCCTGACAATTACAAACACAACTTTTTTTAAATTAAAATTTGTTGGGCTAATTTAGATTTTTTGGTCAACTAACGAACGGCAATTGATTTTTACATTTATTTATAGCTTTTTCAAAATTTAAACGGAGTGTAGGAAGCCGTAAGGCCAGGTGAGATGACGATCTGCGAAAGACTGCAGGCAGATGCTGGATGCGGCAAGCGCTAGACAGGGCGCTATGGCGCTCATTAGTGGAGGCCTATGTCCAGTAGTGGACTAATATAGGCTGATGACGTTGATGATGATGATAGATTTCACTCTTGTTCGTTCTAAAATTAATTAATCAAACGATTTTCTCTCTACAACTTATTTCAAACTATTATTGTGCACGTAAATTTGGACCAGAATTTATTTTCTTTTACTAGCGAAATTAATATAGTATGGCACCCGCCACGGCCTATGGTCACGGTAGACATGTGGACTTAAAAAAACGGCATGTGTAAGAGAGCGCGATTCCTGCCTATTACAATAACCTGTTTCTCGAGACAATACTATAACTTTATTATATCCGTATCACCATTTACAACGTTGCACTTCTAGAAATAAGGTTACAAACGGCTTGTGTTTGATTTTGAGTTGTATTGTTCCTGTTCTGAGGAGGCTTTGTGCCTGTCTTGCGAGCAACGGGGCGTAAACACACTCGTTCGTTTGGTCGCGTGCTAGGGTCTAAGATAACGAACTGGTTTGGACGGAGGGCATATCAGGTTAATTAGGTTTTTTTTCACAGTAAAGACTTACGTTTTTTGTTAAAATGTCTCAGGAATTTATGCATTTTTAAAATCCGTACCTCAAAAGAAAAATACGGAACCCTTTTTGGTCCGTACGTCCGTCCGCCTGTCTGTCAGGACCCTTTATCTCGGGAACATGTGGAGGCATCGAGTTAGAATTAAAACCATATACTTAGGTATACAGTCTCTTGAAGCTGTGAAAAAATCAAACTAAGTATTAATGTGTGTCCGTCACTTTCTTACAAGTATGTAAGTGCGAGAGTAACGGATGCTTTATCCTCTATTGAAAAACGAAACTATTCATAAACCTGCTAGATTAAATACACCTTGCTTATGAACTACAATGTGTTTTATCTAATTTAATACGTTTACGAGGTGCTTACGTATAGATAGGTTTCAAATAACAGCCAACAATCGACGCTTTAAATTCGTCCAATTTACCAGCACCTTACTTCAAAGTGAACGATGGATTTCCTTATCTATGACATAAATCTCTTGAAAGTAACTGAAATAAGATCTCATTTTCGAAACCGTAGAAAACCTTAACTAACTGCATCTTGTTTAAGATAACGCATCCTCCATGCTCACGCAAGCGCGCAAAGTAAACAATTGTGTTTTCGCCACAGCACCGTAACCAGCGTATCAGACACGAACCGTTGCGTGTTTCTGGAAAGTGAAGGGGTCATAATTAGATGGTTTGATTAAAGGAACTCTCCTCTGCTGCGTAAGGAAATAACACACTAGTAAGACCAAATTTTGTTGTCAAATCGTCCGAGTCGAAAATAAAAGTGCCTAATAACTGCATATTATGTAAAAGATGTCAGTTTGCTAAGAGCTTGACGAGATCTTATTGTAATGGAAAGATTTCTATTTTCGAAACATACAGTACAAAAGTAGCTAAATCAGCCCTGATAGGGCTGGGTAAATTTTAAAACAATTGTTACACGCGTAAGTAAGTACACATTACGTTTGGAGTTTAGTCTAGTAGATTCACTCCATATTACCGATGTGTAAAAGAGCCCTCATGTGGCCAATTTACTGAATAAATATTTTGAATTTTGAATTTTGAATTTCTGCAGTCGTTATTTTTTCCAGAATGCAACTGCAGCATGGGCAAAAATGAAAGGTTCGCTGCAAAAATCAAAGAATATGTATGGGGTGTCGTGATTGGTGTGTTCACTAATGTCAATTCCTTAAATTTTATCAGTTTAGGCTCCATCTCCTCGGTAAACCATTTTGCTTTTGATATTGTATTGTTTACAGGGTCGCCATTACTGTCAAACAGCCCCAGTTTGCAACCGTCACCATCTTGTCTATTCTAAGCTTACTCTTAGTATATTTTTGTGAGATCCATATTGGCTCACATAAAATTTGTAGTCAGATTGTAGAAATTAGATATTTACCAGCTAGATATTTCAAAAACCCTGAAGTGTACGAGTATATATATATATATGAATAACAATACATTCGGATTAAAAATAATTATGTGAAACAAAACGCTCCCTTTCGCGAGTTTTCGAAGCGTAAATGTAGACGCACCGCACCATATGGTACCTGTACCCTTACCATGAGTTATTTACCGAACTCGCTAGCATGTCGAATGCTTTGTCCCTCGCACTCTATAAGAATATAGCGAGGTCTGTGAGGGACAGAACCACGACTCGCTAGCGAGTACGATAATTGTAACTTGTAGTAAGGGTGCTGTGCGTTACCCAAGACGCCATTGTTTCGCTATCGCATCGCTATCGTCGGCGGCCCACACTCTGCGCACGCGCTGCTGCGCTTCGACGCTTCGGTACACATGATAATTAGCTGAGTTTAAGTTACATTTACAAAGGGTTCCGTTTACTTTTCTTTAGTTTTTTCACTATGACACGAGTTAAAAGGCCATGCCAGGATAATTTATTGATTTGTCTTTCTATTAGTATCGAGTATGCCAAATTACAGCTCCCAAAACTTAACAGTTTAAAAAAAAAAAAAACCATATTCGATTTTTCTTCAATATTTTTTTTTCTAGCTGGCCGATTTTGACGTGAGTCACGTATATTTGTGCATGTAATAAAGATAATTATGTGATATTAATTTTAGGACATATTGCCATACAAAAACTTATTATATAGATTATTTTTAATTATTTTTTTTAAGTATTATCACGTCAGAGACACCTCCAGATTTTTCACCAAAGTAAGCCTTTTTAATAAGCTATCAAATTAATATAATTACTTAATTTTATCTGTGGTAGAATAAGGTGTTTTTTTTAATTGAGTACATCACTATACATTATTTTGCATACCCGCTCGTTAAAACTAATCGCTTAAAAACTCTTTAGAGAAACGTGCACTTTCGTCTTAAACACTGGCCACTAATAAAAAATAAATAATCGTACACGTCAGTAACATGGGAATATACTAGCGCTTCGGACAAGACCATCATTGCGGAGAAGAAGCACCGCAAGAAACGCCAGCAGGTCATTTTTTGTACTTAAAAGTATCTAAATTACAGTACAAGGTAATAAAGTTAGTTTTTTTTTAAACTAACATAAAAAACAACACCTATTTTATGCTTTCGCGGATCCCTAACCACCAGTATACATATCTCCCCCCAGAATTACTCGAGCAAGTGTCTCTCTAAAGGTGTTTAAGAATGTATGGCGTGCGCGCACGCCGGAAGCGTATCGGCTAAATTGGGACCGGATGTTGATCGATGAACAATTATTCTGTAATGCCCGGTTGCTTTATTTGTATTATAGTTGGGATTGTCATTGTTATTGTTGTTGAGGGTATGTGGAAATGTGGGCGTATTGTTGGATTGACTCTTGTATTATTTAAAAAAGCATGTCTGACCATGCTCAGTGTGGAGATCCGAAGCCATAATTTAAAAAAAAAACGTACGTCGTAGTACGAGTATGTACTATGAGGTGATTTTAGTAGGTACATACATACATACATACCTTCAGGCCTTCATTCCCAGAGCGGGTTAGGCAGAGCTACAGAATTACCAACAACTCTAAAAACTTGTTGATAACTCTGTAACCACAATTTGCACAATTAGGCTAAGATGTTTAACAGTGTATATTAGTGACAAGTAGCAAGCCCATCGCCTAACAGTACTACAAGCCTTTATTCCCTTAGTCGCCTCTTACGACTTCCACGGGAAGACATGGAGTGGCACAATTGTAAGCCGGCAACCACACGGTACATTTTAGTAGGTATAAACACTTTAGTCGTTTGTATCTCAGGAACCAATCATGTCTACTTAGCCGTGATAGTTTTCCTTTAAAATTCGTTATATGCGCTTTCGTTGAAGATATTTTAAAGCTTAATATTTCATAAACGGAGCTTTTATCGATGCGTATTTTTAACAAAGACAAAATAAGTGGCGCACTACAATGCTTGCATACAAAAACTTAATTTAAACAGCGATTGTAAAGATTAACTAACATTAATTCCGTTGCAAGATAAGAATTTAAAAAACGAGAACCTTCAGTTTAATAAAACTATTTTTCCTTACGTACCTAACTTTAAAATGCAACGATGTGATAAAAAATAATCGTTCATATCACTCAACCGTGGTGTTATTCCATAAAGGAATAGTAAACTAAACATAGTCGATGTCGAAATTATCATACAAACAAGTTTTTATTAAACTTCAATTTCAATCTTAATCGTATTATCTTTATTATGATAGCTCTTTTCCATTTAAGAAGAATTTCCTTTAGTTAAACACTTATGATAACGACATTGATTATACATACATACATTAAATCACGCCTGTTTCCCACAGGGGTAGGCAGAGACCACTTTTTTCCACTTGCTACGATCTTGACAAATTTATTTCGCTTCTTCAACATTCATACATCGAGTCATGCACGCACGTCGGTTTCGGGTACTTAAGATTCGGCCCTTTTCCAGTATTTCTCCGATTTGATTTGAAAAAGTACGCCTGATTATGATGTACTTTATTAGGAATATGGACTGTGAGTAGGAGGTAGCCGTTACTACAAACAAATTAGAACTCGCGACAAACTTAATTTTGCCGTTGAAAAACTGTTATCCCCATACATCGACATAGGTCGCCGTTAGTTTACCAACACCGCAAATAAGTTTATATTAGGTATAAACATTTAAACCGTTTGTAACTCAAGAACCAATCAAGTCTAGTCAGTCGTCATAGTTTTCTTTTAAAATTATTTATATGTGCTTTCATTCAAGATATTGTTCAGATTTTTAGTATTTGTATTTTCGGCTGTTGGACACTTGACTCTAACAAAAAATTGCGGATCCTTTAACCGAAAAATTGTTGTCACAAACCCGCCATATTTTTGAAAGACCTATCCAGCAACACCCCGCACTAAGGGCTAGACGAGAAAAAAATACCTCCCCACGTTACGTATAGGGGAGGTACACATTTTTTTTTATTTTTAATTTGGCGTCTCTTTGCCGCTATATTGAATTTTAATTACTGTTATATCTTTAGTGAAACACAAGATTACGGTTAATCGACTGACATAAAAATCATCAAAATCGGTCCAAGCGTTTAGTTTCTGAAGCGCCACAAAGGAACAAATAGG
Source organism: Acleris emargana (assembly GCA_927399475.2). NCBI lineage: Eukaryota > Metazoa > Arthropoda > Insecta > Lepidoptera > Tortricidae > Acleris > Acleris emargana. The sequence continues at coordinate 3,393,993 of OV656839.1, read as the reverse complement.
TTAAAGACACCAGTTGTCAGCCAGAGACCAGTAGTCGACCTTATATGAGAGCAAAGAGTGGAAAATATATCTTTCATACTCTTCCCACTCATACAAAGTATAGGCAGAGGCCGACTACAGGTCTCTGGCTGACTACTGGTGTCTTTACCCTATATAAAGGCTGATAAACACAATACTCACCTCCTTCGGCAGCCGAGTAAAACTACTTGTGTTCTGCGAACAAAACAATTGTCCTCATCCAGATAACCCGGAACCCCTTCGTTAGGTCACTAGCGTCATCTACATACATACATACATACCTTCACGCCTGTAATCCCAGAGTGGGTTAGGCAGAGCTACAGAATTACCTACAACTTTAAAAACTTGTTGATAATTCTGTAACCACATTTTGCAAAAATAGGCTAAGATGTTTACCAGCGTATTAGTGACAGGTTGCAAGCCCATCGCCTAATAGTACTACAAGCCTTTAATCCCTTAGTCGTCTCTTACGACATCCACGGGATGACATGGAGTGGCACTATTCTAACCCGGCGACCACGACTGAATAATTTGTTTATAATTAGTAGACCTAGAGATTTTCCTAGCACGAACGACGTGTTGTTAGTGCTTGACACAATACAAACATCGACAATCCTGTTATCGATAAGTACCACTTCAATGTCATAGAGCGATTTTCACTGATGTAAAATTAAATTAATAAATTGATAGTTTTGATATTAACTTATCATTCTTATTCTAATTTTTAAAACGCACCACGTTGTTATAAGAATCATAAGACATATGATTGTAATTGTTTTCCTGTTAGGTACGTCAATGAGTTTTAAACCATTGTGAATATTTTCTTAATAACTATTATAATGAATGATGTACAATTATTTCCTCTATGATCTTGAAGTGGTAATTATCGATAACAAGATTGTCGATGTTTTTTTTGTGTCAAGCCCTAGCAACACGTCGTTCGTGCTAGGAAAATATCTAGGTCTAATAATTAGTGATTGTTATCAACGTGCACTTTTCGTAGCAAAGGGTATGGTTGGCAGAAAAAACAAATACATTTGATGTTTACTTTTGTTCTTAATTATAAAATAAATTGAACATTATCACCAAGTCATTTCAATTGCTGAATAAAAAAAATAACAAAGTTGAGATTACATCCCATGGGCAAAGAAAATTTATTGTAAACAAAAAAATATCCTGCAGAAAAACCCCGGTTAGAGTACTGTAAAATTCGTGAGCGATAAGTGAGTAAAATTTGTAGTCAAATCTCATAATTTGTGAAATATAAAAGTAGTGTTTAAAATACTTGTGTATTCGTTTTTTTGACAACCATACTTTGCTACCAATACAGCAAGTCGATATTTATAATGCTTTCGATGTCGATTTCCCGTTTTAATAAAGAATAGCCCCTCCGGACCCCAGTAGTGCACCGGCCGGCGCTCGCGCAGCCAACCGCGACCCACCCCTGCGTTATCATTGCAGGTTGTTGCTATGTCGGCTTTTTTATTGTTAACTAACATTTGACTGGGGCTTTGTTAGTGTGGAATACGTTTTTCTGTTCATAGGTACATTATACACCGTGTTTTTTTGATTTACGGTAACTTTAAGGGAACGTTCTTTAGGTCAAATAAATATAATTTCCCGAAGACAGATAAATGATAACTCTAACGGTTTTACATACATACATACATACATAAACTCACGCCTTCATTCCCAGAGTAGGGTAGGCAGAGCTACGGAATTACCAACAACCTAATAACTTGTTGATAATTCTGTAACCACATTTTGCAAAATCAGGCCAAGATGTTTACCAGCGTATTACTGCCGCACTCAGAGACGTCAATTAAATTTAATGCTTTTTTAGTGACGTGTTGTCTTATTCTATTGCTATTAGCAAAGAAAGTGACAACAGCCACTTTAATCAAGCATTCAATTTAATTGACGTCTCTGAGTGCGACAGTTAGTGACAGGTTGCAAGCCCATCGCCTAACGGCCGAACCCTATATTCAATCCGGTCCGGTATTCAAAACGGTTTTAAAGATATTTAATTTTGGTTGCTGGGTTAGAATTGTGCCACTCCACGTCACCCCATGGATGTCGTAAGAGGCGACTAAGGGAATAAAGGCTTGTAGTTCTGTTATAGTGCTGAAAGACTTGATTTACTCGAGTATTCTAGAGAATGTGTTCAAATCTATTAGCAACTTTAAACTATCCGAAAGCTAATGCAAATTGCATCCATTAGGAGTGTTTTTTTCATAACCGTGTAAACTAACATAAAAAATTATACTATTGTAAGGCTTTTTTATAATTGAATATTAACCGTCTAGAAAAAATAAGAAAATTCGACCTTAATTTAATTTTTTATTTTATTGATATACTTGAAAATTTCATCGCTCGGGTGTAATGGGTTACATACACCTACAAACGCAAAGAGACTGTTAATTAGCTATAAATGTACAGGGACCCATATCACATAGATGTCATTATATTAGGAACTGACATCATCATCGCTCGATGCGGACGTCCGTCCGGCAGCTAGCGTCAATCCTATACGTTTTCGATAACGACAACGTTTGCCGATTGCATCTTGACTAGACACGATGTAGCGAATAATCATACATCGTATTCGTTCGGAAAAGTTTGTATTTGTATCTCGCTAATTCAGTCACTGATACCTATCGGTAAGCTAAATGAGAAAGCAAAACGAAAACGAATATGTCCAACATATTACGATGTATGTTGATGCACCAGATCTAGGCCTCCCATAAAACAATATGTGCTATAGTATTATTTTTAACTCAGCTGCCATCACTGGCAAGAAAACAAGTGACGTAGACGATAACGTAACACGTAAAAGGCTATTTTTTTTTTTATGGCGTAGGAAGGCTAACGATCACACAGGCCACCTGATGGTAAGTAGAAACTGTGACCCATAGACATTCACAAGAACGCAATCCTAAGACTGCAAATGCGTTGCCAACCCTCAGGACTAAGATGGAATGCCTCTATGCTAGTCATTTCACCGGCTGTCTTATCCCCAAACCGGGACACAACAATGCAAACACTGCTGCTTGGCGGTAGATTAATATGGTTTTAGCATAAAGAATAGAGGAGGGCCTTTGCCTACGTACAGTTTGCAGAAATGAATCGTGGGAATGACAAGTACTTGTCAACGATCACGCTTCTTAGCGTCACAGTCTATGACTCGGATAACGTCTTCCACGCAATACGTCTTTTATGACATTCGGTGCCAGGTGCAGCGTTTTGCATACATTATGGGCTCAGTGGGGAGTTTTTGGGTCTGAACGTATGAACAAACTCATGTGAAACTTAACGACAGTCTTGGGACTGGGAATCATTAGTTTATTAGAGCATAATAAATTCCCTTTGTGACGAGTACTTGTTATGCACTATTTCTTTTTTGCAATTTTTTGATTTGCTTATGTACTATATTGTCACAGCTTTCCTATGATAGTAAGTTTAAAATGTTTAGTAAATTTTATCATTTTATGAAACAGAATTCATACATTTTGTACCAGTGAGGTTATTCTTTTTACTCGTATTATATTTATAATAAACTGCTTTTGTGATTGACTGACTGAACGACAGACAAGTTAGGCAGTTTACAGACTTGAACACTCAGACTTAGACTAGGCCCTAGAGACTTAAACTGTACACAGATACGTAAAATAAATAATGATATTCATACTTGTGATAAATTTCTTTATTCTTTTGCATAAATAAGTACATAATTGTTTTCGATAAAAATAAACAGTCACCCACGATGAACATAAAATCATATTCAACGCCGTTAATTATACTTTACGTCCAAGAGCATTAAAATTTCTCACTTCGAAAGCCAAGCACTCAATTCCCAATAATTAAAATATCCATTATCTTGTTTCGCAGTCATGCACAAAACTCAATTTCATCGACGACCAATAACGTCAAAAAGTAAAGAAGAAATCCTCTGAATCGATAGGCAACCACGAAACAATATTCGCAGGAATTTCTTCAACGATAATATGATATTTCCGGGAGAGGAGGCACCTAATGCGCCCAGTGGATTGCCTCCCATTTCATGCCTGTTTATATTCGGGACAAAATTGTGCACAACTCTTTTTCATTGGGTTAGGACCCTTGGTTTTTGCTGGCCGATGTTTTTTGTTTCTTATTGTTGGCTCCAAATGTAACGAAGTGGACGAGGTCTATTATATTATATTAGGCAATGATACTCGTAGACATAATGAGGAATATATGGGATTAATAAAGGTACACGCTCACATAGATATGTATTTTTGACATAACAACGGTAGGTATTCTTGTGGACAGTTGTACTTTTGAAGGCGAGTTAGTGTGTACATAATAATATAAGTAAGCGATTTTTGTTTTGTATTTAAGGCATAGAAATGACAATCGGGCACACAGGGCCGGTATTTTAGGCAGTAAAAACGATATCGTAGTTAATCTGTTATAATAATAATAATAATAATAATACGCCCCCGAGTCATGCGTTTCGTGAACCAAGCCTTTACTGGGACCGGAATAAGGTCCCAACATTATATGGCTTGTGTCACGGAACGTATCGACTTCCTGAAGCAGAAGGTTTACGCGTGGGCAAGCCGTATTCGTCGCTATAGAGAACGTGTGAATAGATACCAGCAAAATCGCCTCTTCCAAAGTGATCAGAGGAAGGTGTACCGAAAGTGGGAAGGAACTGATCAAGGTGTGAGCGACGGACACCTACCAGATCCTGCTGCTATGATTAATTTCTGGCGCAATATCTGGTCGGTGCCGGTCGTGCACACTGAAGGAGATTGGATACGTGATGTTGAGCGCACGTGTGAGGCTATTGAACCAATGGGGCCTATTACCATCTGTCCCGAAGATGTAAGTTGTGCAATTCGAATGGCTCAGAACTGGAAAAGTCCTGGGCCGGACGGATTGCACAATTTCTGGATTAAATGGTTCAAAGCCTCACATGAGTGTTTGGCAGCACAACTCCAAAATGCCCTTGAAATCGGTTCCTTGCCACCTTTATTAACAACTGGTGTCACCTCCAGGCTCCACAAGTCCGGTAGTACCGCGGATCCAAAGAATTACCGACCCATTACATGCTTGCCTACCATCTACAAGCTCCTTACATCCATTTTGAGCACAAAATTAAATGCACATTTTATTGCAAACAATATTTTGGCCTCTGCTCAAAATGGATGTAAGGTTGGGTCCCGTGGTACTAAGGAGCTCCTCCTCATAGACATGACCATTTGCACTCATGGCTTGAAAGGATCTTAGAGTTGTATAAAGTTGATACAACTTTGAGGTCCTTTTTGGGTGTGTGTATGAGGCAGTGGGTCACAGTCCTTCGTCAACCAGGTGGTCGAGACATCCCCTCTGATTCGCCTAACTTGATAAGGATTGAAAGAGGCATCTTCCAGGGTGACAGTCTGAGTCCTTTGTGGTTTTGCCTAGCCATGAATCCTCTCAGCTCTTTGCTGAAGGATTCCGGGCTTGGCTATCGACTTCGTAGAGAGGCTGAAGTCATTTCTCACTTATTGTTCATGGATGACCTCAAATTGTTTGCATCGGGGTGTCAAGATCTTATCGCACTATTGAAAATCACACAAGAGTTCAGTAGTGCGATCAAGATGGAATTCGGTGTAGATAAGTGTGCGGTCATGCATGTTCAAAGAGGGAAAGTTGTAAATTCATCTAATTTGCAGCTTTCTGAGACAATGACCCTCAGATCTCTCTCCGAAGTTGAAACCTACAAATATCTTGGTATGTCACAGTCTTTGGGTATTATGGACGGCGATGTCAAGCAGTCAGTGAAGGAGCGCTTCTTTTGCCGCTTGACAAAAGTTCTTAACAGTCTTTTGTCGGGTGGCAATAAGGTGCGTGCCTTCAATGGCTGGGTGATGCCGCTGCTCACATACTCCTTTGGCATACTAAGATGGACTCAGACTGAGCTGGACGCCCTGGATAGGAAGGTCCGTCTACTGCTCAAATCACATCGCATGTTGCACCCACGCTCATCTGTCATGAGATTGTACATCCCGAGGAAATGTGGAGGTCGAGGCATTTTAAATGCTAAGAATCTCCATAACCGCGAGGTGTGCAATCTCAGGGATTATTTCCTTGGCAATGAGTGTGGGATGCATCGTGATGTGGTTGCAGTAGACAGGAGCCTCACGCCTCTCTCCTTGGCAAACTAAAACTGGCGTAGACCAACAGTGTTGAGCACTGAAGACCGCAAGAACGTATGGAAGAGCAAGGAGCTACACGGACGCTTCTACCAGGCCCTAACAAGGCCCGACGTAGACTTTTTAGCGTCCGTGAACTGGCTACGGTTTGGTGACCTCTTTGGGGAAACCGAAGGTTTTGCCTGTGCAATTGCTGACGAGGTCATAATGACGAACAATTACCGGAAATATATTCTGAGGGATGGCACGGTCGACATTTGTCGAGCGTGCCGTTGTCCCGGCGAATCCCTCAGACATATAATTTCCGGTTGTTCGCATTTGGCCAACGGCGAGTACTTGCACAGACATAACCTCGTAGCCAGGATCATTCATCAGCAGCTTGCTCTTCAATACGGTCTTGTTGAGTCTGAAGTGCCGTACTATAAGTACACACCGGCGGCAGTTCTCGAAAATGGTCGTGCTACGCTCTATTGGGATCGATCTGTTATCACAGACAGGACTATTGTCGCCAATAAACCTGACATCGTGTTGACAGATCGATCTCAACGCCGGGCAGTGCTCATCGACGTCACCATCCCGCATGATGAGAACCTCGTGAAGGCCGAGAAGGATAAGCTCAGCAAGTACCTTGACTTGGCTCACGAGGTGACCACCATGTGGGATGTTGACTCGACGATCATTGTCCTGATAGTTGTTTCGGCAAACGGTCTTATAGCGAAGAGTCTCGACCAACACCTCAAGAGTCTCTCGCTAGATGGCTGGATCAAGGGCCAGATACAGAAGGCAGTACTCCTCGACACGGCACGCATTGTGAGGAGGTTCCTCTCTCTGCAGCCCTAACCACCGGTAGCTTGAGCCCTGCCCCGCTGCTGGCGGCACCCGTAGATTAGGTTTTTTATAATGTTTATTTTTTGTATCGGTATTGTTATTTTACCTTTATATTTGAATATGTAAAAAACCTAATTTATAGAAAATTAAATGAATATCTAAATAATAATAATAGGCCGCAGGGCAGCTAGTGGCGAGCTGTTGGTGAGTGGCGACACCATGGACCTGAATGGTCCCGAGGGTAGGTCCTGTTCCTCACCTCACGCTTGCCTTCATCGGCCGACTGGAGTGTATAATGACGAGGAACAGACCCTCACCTCTGGCTTGCCTTTATCGGCCGGTGAGAGTGGAGTCGCAAGAGCTAGTATGCTCGAAGGGTGGATGTGTTGCATAAGTGGTGAGTGGGCACCTTATGGTCGTTTAAAGTCCAGAAGCACCTCTCCACCCTTAGCCCCTCTGGAACTGTTACCTCCCTGCTGCTATATATATGCGGCTATTTCGGGAGGCCCATTCCATTGAGTTGGCGAGTCACCGCCTGCCATTTTAACCAAAGTAATTAGCATTGGCCAGGCAGGCGCCGTAGTTTCATCAATAGCCTAGTTCACCTGTCCATATCTGTTCATTCATAGAGCCTATTTTAATACTTCAATCCTTCTTAAATAGTCCTACACTAACCGTTGGTTGTCCGTGGGAGCATACTTCTATAGTTTGAACTCAGGGACAATCGCCGGTTGGTGTCCCATCACTTTACTAAATTAAACTTGTCTAAAGGGCCTCTGCGTGTTGGCTTCGGCTCCATGTACGTCTTCCAAAGGTCCGGGTCTCCCATAGTCCCGTGAATGGTAAAGACATACATAATAATAATAATAAATGTTTATTTTCAGACTTTACATCCATAGGGTTAGTAAATACAGCATCTTAGTAATAAAATTTTAATATTAGGGTTAGTAATACATGAGATAACATCACAATCACCGTATAATTACTACGATTTCGTCTTTTATAATTTTCAGTTATGGTAGTGATGTGACGTCAGTCAGCATTACTGTCAAGTAAATATGAGTTATTAAAATGGTGACAATACGATAACAGCTCAAACACGATATCGTCGGTGAAACTGCAAAACCGCGTTAGTAATATTTTAAATAAGGAGCAAAATGCACCTTTTTAATAAGAAAGTAAGGTTTATTTTGCTCTGTCATAAATTTGTTTGTTACGCGGTCATCACCGATGATATGGTTTTTAAATTGTTGAATAGAGGCCCAGGTCATCTTACGTGAAGTGGAATCTAAGAAGAGTGGTAAAATTAATTTAAATTTTATTTTCTTTCCTCTAACGTAATTATTATTTCACCGTACTTATAAGTGTGAATGTGCCAGTTACAAAGTTTACTCATTAGCAAACAAGCCGGGTCCCTCGTAACAAGATAAGAACTAACATTCTAGACCGAGCATAATTACTACGATTTCGTCTTTTATAATTTTCAAATGTGATACAGAATTGCACAAAGACATTTTCTTAATATCTTTGACATAATTAAACATGTAAATAATATTTACACCATAATCCAGTGTGCTGCAATAGTCAAAATTGATTGATGCCATGAAAACAAATTATAACAGTAAATGATTGACAATCAATTTGGAGTAGTAGACCGAATTGTTACCCCCTACTTACGTGGTAACTTGACGCCAAGCAGCGCAGTGTTCGCATTCTCGAATTGTAGTTTCAGGGGAAACCAGGTAAAATAGCAGGCATAGTAGGCATATAATCTTGCTGGGAAAGGTCGCACACTCAAAGACGTCCATTGGCTGGCCCATTTTGCGCTGCAAAGATTGTGCTAAGCGTGATATGGTAGCTTTCGACATCTCTAACAGCCAATGAGAAGAGCTGGCCGAAGATCGTAGTGGGTGGCGTCGCCTTGTTCAAGAAGGTCAAACAAAACACGATTTCACCTGGTGTCCTTAGAGACAAATGCGCGAGGCGTCACGACCGGACCGCCAACCCCCGACCAACAGAGGGTGCGTACACTTGCCGTGCGTGCGGCCGGGGGATTCTATCCCGAATCGGACTGTTAAGTCACGAGCGAAAGTGTCTTCATACATTCTACCTAAATCGTCTAGAATAGATGAAAAGGCCTATTTATTATTATTATTAGTACGCATACCATCTTAATCCCAAAGGTTAGCATTACATTTGCCACAATGAAACTGCCAGTGCGTTCAATGGTCCCTTGTCAATAATCTCATATCTTTCCACATTTTCAGTGTCCCAATCTCTTTTGTTACCAGGTGTCAACTCAGTCCGCATAACGCAGATGCGAGTGCCAGAAGTAATCCAATACGGGACCAAGGACTCCGTCACACTGGACTGCGACTTCGTGACCAATAACGTGACAGGGTTGGTGGTGAAGTGGTTCTTCAGGGACCGCGCGCAGCCGGTGTACCAGTGGATACCGCCGCAGAAACCACAGGCTTTGGGGATGCTTAGGGATAAGGTAAGGATATATAAGGGCGAATATGATAGCTCGGAGGTTTGCAGAGTGCTCCAGGGAGGTTAAGGTTACCCTGTTTACAGCCTTCTGTACGTCCCTGTATACCTTTAGCCTCTGGGTGCATTATTCGCAACGGGCCTATGGGGCCATTCGAGTTCAATATAATAACGCGTTCCGGGTAGTGATGGGCGGCTTGTAAGTTTCAAAAGTGAAACTTTCACTTTAATTTCTGCAATATTCTGAAACTTTCACCTAAAATTTCATGCAACATTCTGAAAGTTACTAAAATGAAATCGTTTAATTTCTGAAAACTACTAAAGTTTTGTAATGTAACGTAAGAAACGAAAACTTTTGATGAAATTTACATGTGTCAGAATCATTGCCATCTAATTATGTAACTTTCAGAAGCTGTAATTTTCGCAGTTAAGGAAAGTTTTGTAATGTTTCAGAAATCGCCCATCACTAGTTCCGGGTGATAGTGGGACTGCCTCGTTTCTGTAGCGCTTCCGGGGTGGTTGCAGAGGCTCGCGTTGAATGTTTTTATGCAATGCGTAGGCGCGCTGCATCCTTGGTGCGCCGGGTGCGGGACAGTCCCAATACCATCCTAAGAATGATAAGTGATAAGCCTGATTGTGCTATTATGTCACACTGCGCGGAATTGCATGCTCCCTCCAGCATTATTAAATGGTAGTATAATGCTTACCTATCTAATGCTGCGCCTAAATAGTAAAATAATCTACATAATATTATATTTATTTATGTGTCATGAAACATGAAATACATGATTTGAATTTGGATTAGAATTTTGAATAGACAAGGAGTCTGAAACTAAATTTTTAAAGCAAAAAGGTTATCACTTAGGGACAAATCTAATCGTCGTGGGGACCTCTCAAGGAAAGCCTTTTTTGAGCAGTGGATGCCCTGCCGCTGATATGATGACGATGATGACGTAGTCTTTGATCGCTTTATTCCTATTATAAATAAGCTTGCTAATACATGTAAAACCCCGTATGTATTCTAACCTTATATGGCAAATTTTACCGAAAGTGAATAGGATCAATCTTTGAATCCTGACCTTATCTGAAATTTCTAGAATTTAACTTCGATTGGTAGCGAACTACGCTCTTTAACTTACATTGTTAACTTGGATCCCGTCGACCAGGTTTCTTGGTCCGAGAGTTGCAACAGCTAATAGCCTAACCCAAACTCGATGTAACCCTTCAGTTCTTTTAATTTCTTACTTTGTTGAATACGAATTCCTTCAATTTCAGCTGGATCTCAAGTTTAAAGTATCCCACAACATTTACAGTCAGCACCGAGCCTTGAGAATCTTGTCTCCAAGCACCGACCTTACCGGGAACTACACCTGCGTGGTCTCCACATTTTTGGCTGAAGATGAGAGAACCAAACCTATGACTATATTTGGTAAGTCATTAATTTTGTATATTACTTTTATTAAATCATGTTAAAGGACAAGAAAAAATCTTTAGATGGCAAAAACGAGTATCCACAGGCAAATGCTCATGCCATAAGGAAGCAGTTAGTTGAACATCTAACCTTTTATTTTGGAGTTTAAGAAAAGGATTCTGATTTAACAGTTATACGTACGCGGTGCTTACCTTGCGCAAGTTGTATACATCGTATAAACAACGGTATAAAGAAGTGTGCGGACACTGTGACTCAAGGATGGTAAAGCTTGAGTATACTACTCGCGCAAGTAGCTCGCATATTCACTTGCTTCAGCTACAAGCGCCTTAAAGTCCTAGTTAATTGAAACGTATACAAGCACCATTGTAAATTTTAAATGAAAAAAAAAAAAATTATTGGAATAATAGGTGTCAGGATGTACTTTTACTATAGTTAAATACTTTTTTTTAATTAAAGATCCTTCCAATCTAGATGTATGCTATTCCTTTAAAATTCATTTTCAATTCAAACATTTAGAGAAAACAAACTAATTAAGACCATCAATGGTACATGACAAGCATACACGACTTAGTATCCGTTAGAAATTCTCTGTAAACAATCTGCAAACAGCCAACCCTCGCTCAGGAAGCATCCTGTACCAAACAAATTTCACAATTTTGCGTCAATCAATTCTAATCCGCTGACGGCCGTAAATCCGTAATAGTAAGGTGCAGGATAGCGTGCACTTGCATTAAGGCTTTAGCCATATTGTAGCAACGTGCTTTGTGAGCTGAGACGAAACGGAAATTACGTCGGGTAACTTTACCTATTGCAGCCAGTCTGAGCGATGTGTGTACCTGGCGGGACAGCGTGTGAGAGAAAATATTATCATTAATGAGAATAATGCTAAATTTAAATGTTTGCATCTAAGTATTTATTCATACACAAGTTTTAGGAACGACAGAATTTAAGAACTAATAAAGTACCATCATTCGGGTGGTTCCTACATGGCCCAATTTTTTTTTAGTTTATCGCGTGACACGTTTTTATTCTGTTCAGACACAAAAAATATTACGACGATAGAAAGCAAGGAAAATATTATGCAGGTTTTTTCAAATTTGCTTGACGGTTTCAACTAAAATGGATTTTTTGGATATTGTTACATTAGTGATTGAGATCAATTCTGAAATAAATTTTGTTCCTTGATTTATACTTGTTTTAAAAAATAGACCTATTATCCATTTTTCCCACTTAGGGCGCGCAAAATAAATACATAATTGTTTTCATCGTCCTCAAATAAGATCATCGCCCTGGATACACGGAACTACATAGTTTAAACTCGGTTTCTTTGAAAAATTCGGAAAAAGGAAAGGGTTTTAAATTGAGAACCTTTCGTAAGCCTGAACTCGGTGGGGGTCTTCGGTATCACCATACATTTGAGTTCACCTATACATAATGTATATGCCATTAGGCCAAACTGTCCAACTTATGGTAAAGGACCCGTTTCGCCCATCTCGTACTTTATTTACGTAAGCTTACTTCAAACAAAAATGGTGAAGCAGAAACTCAAGATGAATATTAATATTTGCCCGTACGTCCCCTAATTATATAGCTTCTTGCTTTAACTCGATGATAGATGTGTTTCAATCAATAAAAAAAAAGGTGATTTACACTTCTTACGATTCTGTTTTTTTTAAATTAATAATATTACTTCTTGCTTTTACTCGATGATAGATGTGTTTCGATAATAAAAAAAGAAATACAGGTAACTTACACTTCTTACGATTCTGTTTTTTTTTAATATTAAATACTACAACATAATAAGTAATAAATAACTACAAATTTACATACGAATATGGTCCAGTATTATGTCGTAATTATTAGAATGTAACCTAACATAAGATAAAATATATAAACATATTTAAACATATTTTTCCGTGTTATAAACTCTAGCACTTCCAAAAATGCATTAACCTTTATTACCAACATTATCACAAATTGCTGTAAATTGCATAAAAGGTGTCACTTTCCACAATTTCCCAACCATTATGACAGCAAACCTATTTTTACAATAATGTCCGACTAATGCTCCACTATCGGAAAATAGAGCAGAACTTAAAGCATTAGTGAATAAAATATTATAAAGAAACCTTTTAGGGGCAGCTAAGTAACAAACAAGTCTGAACTAATCTAGGCTATGATCAGAGCACGCCAAACTAAAACAAAAGCAGGGCCAAACTAATGGAATACAAATTGCCATCTTGCATACGATAAAATCCATCAATATTCGAAGCCATCAACAAGGAATTAGAGAAACAGGAAGCACAATTCATTATACAGTCAATAAGCACACCATAATTATACGGATCAACTGACCATTTTTTTTTATCGACAAGAATGAATTATTTAATGAATGCTATTTATTTTTTAAAGTAAGTCACAGTATACATCGCATGTTATGTCAAAAGTACAAGAAATTACGTTGGAATCGTCAATAATATTCACAAAATTCAAAATAATCAAAAATATAAATAAGAAGTCAGGATAATAATAACAATACAGAACTAAGAAGTTATCACCGTTAACGATCGTCTTAAAAATTATAAATAAATATTTTAAAACAAAACGTAATAAGTCAAAACATCAGAAACAATAATAACAATAACATATTAAATAAATACATTTCAAATAATTTATGTAACTAATTATAATTAAGTTCCATAAACTGAGTATAATGGATTTTCCAATAAAAGGTTTTTAAGATGGCGTCCAAATGCTTCGTCGGATGGTTCATTCCTAATTTTGGAGGGTAGACGTTTGCAAAAGGTGGGACCAATTACGCGCGGATTCTTCCCTGCAAGTGCCATGCGACGGGGAACTGTTCTGAAACGCCCCGAGTGGCAGAGCTGCAAGGGTTTGCTCTTGACTAACTCTTATCCTTGGAAAACGAAGATTTTATCAACGTTGAACCGAGCTCACCCAGAAGATGCCTTCTCATTCCTGTTTTAAAAAGGTTCAGATTGTATGCACTCGGAAATACATATGCCGGAAGCGCATTCCACTCTTCATTCGATTTGGTCGAAAGGGCAACAAAAGAAATACATGCGTGTTTTCGCAAAATGCATTAGGTTTAGAATTCGTAGTTTCAATTATTTCTACAGAGCGTAACAACAACATTTTAGTGCGTGGATTCTCAATTAGGTTATACAAATTCACTTTTATCACATCGCTCTCTTTGTCGACCGTTTGAAAAGAATCAATTTTAAGAGTGAATCTCCACAGTATATCTTTCGGTTAGCACGATCAAAATATAAGTATATGCGAATCAAACTATTTAATAATTAAGTTTATTATGTTACTAATTGGCTCAACATTATATTTATAACATCTTATTTTGGTCTTAATTTGTGATTTGAATGATGTGGTCCCTTGGATATCCCTTTAAAACTTTGTCTTGCTCGTGGTACATTTTCTCAGAATGTTTTAACTTCAAGCCTTTAAAATGAAAAACAGTCCAACTCCTAAAAACTAAAAAAAAAATGAAATTTAATACTGTGAAATGGATCCATTCCAGGATTTTAGGTCTTTGGACATCCATCATGGCATCCAATACTGTTTGCGTGATCATAGTCCGTTGGTCGTACACCCGAGCACAGCTCGTTTCGGGCTGCGGTTTAATGACATTCCAAATACGAAGTCAAGGGAGTCATGTAATGTAAACTTTACCTGAAAGGGAATAATAAAGTTACCATTTCATACCTATTTTGATTTTAATAACATTTCGAAGAAAATCGATCGTCTGTAAGAAAGAGTAAGCAACATTATTAAAGACAATGATTTTTCAATTCCATTCAAAATGTTTATCTCAGACAAGTCCGTAGTGTTAGTTACAACCAAATTTTAACTTAAAGTACCTACATTACCCGAGCTCTTACGGTGAAGGTAAAACATCGTGAGGAAACCTGCATATTCAATCAGCTGTGTGTAAGAGGATAATTGCACTAAAGATCCTAAACCATAATTTTCTTGATATGTTAGAAGTTTAGGTTAGAACTGTGACCATATTAAAAGTAATGAAAGCCGTTTATGTTAAATTACAAACATAAGTAATGGTTTTTGATATTATGCATTTCGTTTTATGCATCATGAGTCATGACTATTATACAGATCGAAATTATGCAATTCATGTTATGTAAAATGTTCATTAAACCATTTGTTTTTATGCTTAACATTACACACCCGTCAAAGACCATATATCTGTAACAAAAGATAAAAAATATTTAAGATACAACCTACATCCTAAGAAAGGTTACCAAAAAATTCAAACTACAATAAATTATAAGCGCAGCCTGACTAATAATACCGGTATATTGACAGTTATATTATGTGCCGCGTAAATGTTACAAATAAATAGGTATCACGGTAATTTCACACTTTAATTAGGCCCAGAACTAAGCTCTAGGCTTGTGCTGTGGGTGCTAGACAACAATAAACAAACCGTTGGCTTCGGGGGCTTCACTACTAAGTAGGTTGACCGCGTCGACGTCTACCTAACTAACTGCCGCACTCGGAGACATTTATTAAATTTAATGCTTGTTTAGTGACAAAGCAATGAAAGTGAGAGCAACTTTAATCAAGTATTAAATTTAATTGACGTCTCTGAGCGCGGCAGTAAATGTTGTAATCATTGTAGATATTTCATTTCATTTATTACATCACACTAGCGACCCATGTTTTTGTCAACATAATTATTAAGATTCATAATTTTTAGGGTTCCTAATCAAACTAGGAACCCTTATAGTTTCACCATGTCCGTCC
Organism: Acleris emargana; assembly: GCA_927399475.2. NCBI lineage: Eukaryota > Metazoa > Arthropoda > Insecta > Lepidoptera > Tortricidae > Acleris > Acleris emargana. The sequence goes on along the minus strand of OV656839.1, from coordinate 3,378,246 downwards.
GTCCGTCCGCTGCCTAGCTTAGAGACTCTTAGTACTAGAAAGCTGTAATTAGGCTTGAATATACATATTAGTCACGCCAACAAAGTGATAAAATAAAATCTTGAAATGTAGTTTTTTGTGTACCTTTGCTACACGTAACCGGAGGATGTATTTTTTTTCCTGGTCTACCAAACTAATATTGCGGCTTTGTGGAAACGATTTTTCGAATAAGGGATCTCTTTTTGAAATATGAAGCTTTAAACCGCTATTTTTTGTTAGAGTCAAGTCTACAGCCAAAACTAGAAACACCAAAAATCAGAAACCAAAAACGTTACAAGTCTGCAACCTTTTCGTGTGTTTCTTATTTGATTTATTGATTGATTCTTTATTAATAAATATAAATTGACACATCATTGATCGGCGAATGTATGAATATTTATTTAATAACCGAAATTTGACTCTTCATTTTGACTGGCTTGCTCTTTAACTCATAACTTAATTTTTTTCCAGTTCCAGAAACAAGGTTCGACATGATTCAAGATCGACTTGACGACGGATATTTGAACATAATTTGCTCTACTGAAGGAGTATTTCCTAAACCCGAGCTAATGATATTAGCTGGAAACAGGTAAATAATAATTATATTTTTTATTTTATAAAATGGTCATACGCTTTTTAAATCTTTTTAAACTTTTATTATATAAAATTATTATGTTAAATAATAATTTTATATAATAAAAGTTTAAAAAGATTATATATATAGATGGGTTAATTAAAAGTTAAAACTAAAATTATTTCAATTAAAATTAAACTAAGCTACTCAAATTAAAATTAAACTAAGCTTTTCAAATTAAAATTAAACTAAGCTACTCAAATATTAAAGATGTAAATAATAATCACCATTATAAAAAGAACACCCCCTCTAGAGTAGCTGGTCCGCACGCGGCATGGTCCCTATGACACTGGCTGCATTACCTCTCTGGAAAGCTAGTCCAATCCTTTGGGAGAGGTAAGCACCAGGTCTAGGATCTCCGGAGGTGTCTATGAGCCGGGATGACAGTGCCTTCATAAAGCTTCATTTGTTTCGCAAGTACTAAAGTCAAGTTGAATTTAAAATCAAACGCTGAATTCAAGACGATATATAAATTACTAATTTAGTCGCACGGCAAATATGATCCTCACACGGAATATTTCGCGAATATGAATTGCACAAATGACTCGCAGTCGCAGAGTAGTGTAGATTTACCAGCCAATTCCTCAAAGCCTAAGGCTGCTGTCGACCCATAAGCTGTATAACCTACAGAACCAGTTTTTTTTTTCCTGTGACGACATCCCTGATGTAAACTTAAAATAAACTTGAAACTTTTATTGTGACATTTGAAATTGTTAATAATAATGCTTGAACTATTTAGCTTTACTTGTGGGAGGACCTTGTGCAGGGTCCGTCCGGGTTGGTACCACCATCTTATCTATTAAGCTACCGCCAAGCAGCAGTGTTCGCATTGTTGTTGTTCCGGTTTGGGGATAAGACAGCCGGTGAAATGACTAGCATCTATAGAGGCATTCCATCTTAGTCAGGGTTCCACTCAGGGTTGGCAGTGCATTTGCAGTCTTGTCAAATGCGAATGTCTATGGGTCACAGTTTCCACTTACCATCAGGTGGCCTGTGTGCTCGATTGCCTTCCTATGCCATAAAAAAAATAATAATAATAATAACAACTATAAATAGGTTTCAAGGACATAACTGACAGCCATTTAAAACCCTATAAAATTATATCAGTCAAGATGAGGAATATGTTATGGTAGGTAAACTTGCAAAATGGGTAGTAGTAGATAACTTTTAAAAAGAATTTTCGGTTTGAATGGCTTCAACGATCAATATGTCCAAAATGTAATGGGTGTCTATCCTGGAATGGTAAAAATTGGTAATTGAAACCAGTCCAAACTCATAATTTTTCATTTGACTTCCTTATTAAGTCAGCTAATTCAACTGTAATAGATAACTGTCACGGATTAATATATTAAATTTAAACTCTTTCGAATTTAAATCGAACTAGCTAGATAACTAATCATCCACTCCACGCTACACTCTTGTCTACAGCCTTACTAACCTCGACATGCATTTCGCTGCATAGCGCTTGCACATCGAATGTCACACAAGATCTCAATTCCATTATGATTCGAGAACTCCGGAAGATTCCATCTGAACTATATTAATTTTAATACGGCACTGACAGAATATTACATAATACTTGCTGCAAACGGCAAAAGATTTCATCTACCGTGTAATCCTCAGAAGTGTACTTCATTATAAAGTTTTGCAACTATATTTTCGGTTGTGACTTTCCCGTGGATTGTTTGGAATTGAAAATAGTTCGGTTGGAAATTAGTGCAAGTTTTGTGCTTCAGATCAGAGCCGGACCATCCAAATTGTATATCAAACTCTTAGCGGATTCCTTAGTGTCTATTGTTTGGACTATGTTGAAAGGCCGTGCTGAAAGCCAAGGTTATGTATTGGACACTAGTGTACTACAGTACTCCACTTGTGTTTATGTACCCTTATCATAGGACTATGTCTTCATAGTTAGGAATGTTGGTAAGAATTTACTATTTTCAATAAATAGGTACCAATCAGTACTGACAACGTAAAGTTGTTTGATGATTCGTCCTTTCTTTACAGAGTAACGAATCATTTCACGATTTGGCAGAAAAACTACATTCATTTCGCGGATTCATGTCATTACTTATCTAGGATATTATATTTTCAAGTGACTGGGCCATTCTACTTTTCGTTGTACATAAGTTTTTAGTCACATTCGCACTAAACAATTTTTATTTCAAAAACGGTGATTTGCACCGTTTTCTAACTTGAAACTCGAAGAGGGACGTAAATAAGCTTATATTTAGAATTATCCTAATACATAAAAAGTTATTTGTAATACCGTAAAATGGGGCTATTTGGTAATCACGGGGCTATTTGGAACTAAGTAATCATAAGCTTTTAGTTGATATATTTTTTGTCATGGCTATGCTAGAACTGTAAAATTTGTTGTCAGGCTAAGTTTTTAGTTCTATTATTGCCATGACAAAAATATATCAACTAAAATCTTATAATTACTTGGGTTCCAAATAGCCTCGTGGTTCCCAAATAGCCCCGTTTTACGGTAACTATAATGTCAGTAACGCAGTGGATGTTGATGTCCCCGCCTTTTCTATGGAAAGAGTGCAATTTACCACTGAGTTACCAAGATTCTTTAACGATAATTGAGTAATGTAAGAGTTGTTTTTTGGAAACCGTCAAACTTAAACATTCTAAGTTTATGTTATTTATTTAGACGCGGATTCATAATTTGGTTTACTTTTTATCGGACTATAACAAAAAATGTACACTGAAAAGTAGAATGACCCGACTAACAACTTCGACAAGCACAAATCAGGCAACCGCTAGTTAGACAGCAATATAGGTACACGGTAAGAAAAGATTTATCACTTTTAGATCTTAATTGTGTTGAAATAAAGTTGATGAGTGAGTGAGTGAAGTTTTTCTTACCGTGACTACGTACACAATAAACAATAGGGAATATGCATGTTTTTTTTTTACAGCTTCAATTGAAGCTGATTCATGTAACAAACAGATCACAAAAATCATTTTTTTAATAACTATAAAAATAACCAAGATATAAGCCAACAAAGATTTGTTCCTATCTCTTTCTAGAAAAACTGAATTTTACATGGAGTTTATATGGCCGCAGTGCACAATGACGTCACGGTGCACATCGGATCTCTCTGTCTAATTAGAAGTTTGAAATGCTTATAACTTCCGTATTTCTTGACCGATTTTAATTTTAATTTCCGTTTTGGTGATCTCTTTTACGGTATTTTCATATTTTGATGAGAAATGGGATTTTTAAAATCCATGCATATTCCCTATTGAACTCTTATCAACTGCAATCAGCGATATTTAAACCAACCATTATTCATCGGTACCTTTGTATCCTCTTAACTTAACAGCAGTTTCCCGAACAATTTCCAGATGACTACGAACTCAAATTCCCCTATGTGGCTTACAATAGAAATTCGATTCGCATAATCGATTCAAATAGTCGGCGAGGGCAACAAACTTCGAACTCGCCGGGTAGTACTGAACACTCACTTGGACGTTCCTTCTTGCGGGTACATACGGGAGTAGGTTAGTTCCGCGCCTGCCAAGCAAACTATGAGGGCTAGGGACATCCTGTCCTATATGCTAGAGTGGGAACACATGTGGCTCGCAAAGCTAAACTTTGTCTTTAGAGGTCAGTTTGGAACACGATTTGTCATTTCACTTATAGTAACTGATGACACCGATTGGTGGTTAGTATGTTGTATAAGGCCTCTATTCTGTACATAGCTCTTATTAACTTGACATTATTGGCGGCCGTGTCGTAAACAATACAAATGAAATATTAAATAAGGAAATAGATGTAGTATACAATCAAACGACATCTTGTTTTGTAATAAATAATGTTTTCTAATTTAGAAAATAAACTGTGCCGTAGGAAAAAGGAAAAACATGATGAATAATCAAATCGAGCAGAAATACAAATTTGAAACTGATTCTTGGTTATTATCCATACATTTTTTGGCAATTCCTTTCAAGTAAATAATTAAGTTGCTTGAAGAACAACTATACATTTTGAAGACGCTAATAAACAATAACATAAATAAATTAATAAATATCAGGGGACAATCTCACACAATTTGACCTAGCCCCAAACTAAGCTCTAGGCTTATACTATGAGTACTAGGCAACGATAAAAAAACACCCGCGATCGCTAGCTTCGTAGGCAGGGTCACTACTGACTAGGCTGTCGCGTTGTCGAATTGGAAATTTGCTCAAAAAAAAGTATGACCTTTCCAAGAAAATATTTGCTAGATAATCTACCACGGCCCCGCTCACAGCTCCGCCCCTTACATCTCCAAAACAGTTTAGACTAAATAATTCAGATTCCTAATGAAAGTTAGCCAAACCTGTGCACCGCGAATGCCTGGCACGCAGGATACCGTCCCATCGGTATTTTCCCAACCCCGAGCATCACAAGGGACGAGAGGGATACAAATTTAATATCTTGACCAATCATAATGTTACGATCCGGGGATTAAATTTTCTTGGCTCGTGGGTTATGTTATCTTGCGGATTATGTATTAGGCTTCTGCTATATGGGGTTATCAAAGGAAGGCCATTGTGTATAATATGCTAGTACGTTTTTGTGTGTTTTTCGTTTGGTCAAATATTTTTTTCTTTAGTTTATTAATGCTTAGGGCCCAACATTATTCGTAAGGAACTAACCAACACGAATGGCAAATTGACTTTGATTCATTATAAATATTTTAAGAATGCCCCGTTGGCCACTGTGGACGTTGAGAGAACGTACAGTAAATTATAGTAGATATTTTCACCTAGGCAGCAAATCTTTAATACCGGCGAAATATTTTAAATTTTTATTTTTATTTTAAAACGAAGAAACATTTTTTTTTAACAACATTAAGATGTTGACAGCAACATCGTTTTTTTTTTGTCGATAAATTATTTTGCTACATCACTTTAGCATAGGTGCCCCGAGTAAGCACAGGTATGATGATGAATTATAATGTTCTATTACAGGCCACTAAATGCCAAATCCTCAATCAAACTCCTGGACGGTAGATACACAGCGATCACCAGCTCTCTAGTCAAAGTCGACGCGTTGCCGCCGACGGTCGAGATTCTGTGCGACATGCAAGTACCGCTCGCTAACTACTTCAGCAGAAAAAGAGACATATTCTACAGAGGTAAGAGAAAAAGAAAGAAAGAAAATCATTCATTCGTGACATGCACAACAAAGAACAGATTAACAAATACAAGAAGATAGTAGCCACGAAATGGTCTCAACTCAGCGTAATGCTGGCATTAAAGCCAGCGCTGGTCTTCCGTTGGAACCATCATGTGAACCACGGAAGGTTACACACACTTAATGAATTGAACACAAAACATGAGTAATAAAACGAGAAAAAAAAAAAAAACAAAGCTCTAACTTCGCAAAAACAAAAAACTACTTTCGAATAGACACCAAGTAACAGTTTGCTAGAGTGCGTGATCCGATGCGATATAACTTTTTATGAACCATTTTTACTCTTGGGCACAAAACTCAAAAGTGACTCGAAATTATTTTAATCTAGCTGTGAAAATGTGTTTCAAGCATTTGAGTTTGTCCAGGTGATATAACTAGTGAAAGATTTGGTAAAGTTTTTTATCGGTTTACAGATCCTCCTGTGACATCGCCAGAGCCGCCAAATGAACGGCACACGGGTTCACCAGATAGTGGTAAGTACCTGCGGCAATTATTCGATGCTACAGTAAAAAGAAGGTATTTTGTTTTTTATTTTTGCCTAAAGCTTGCAAAAGCAATTACTTAAACTCTCTTCAAGCTGAAAACTCACTGCGCCACTCTTGAGCAAAGCTGTGCACGTGGGATGAGAATATTTTTTTTCAAAAATATACTCCTAAAGCGGCACACAAAGTCCAAGGTCCCTTCTTCCTCGTACTTTGAACATATGGAACTCTATGAAGTTTCCTCAGCTGTATGAAATGTTCTCCTTAAAACGCGGCTTAAAGGAGTTTTCACTGAAAGGCTGACTCTGCTGTAGGGACTGCATTTAAGCGGTTATTAACAGTGTTTGTATGAAAATAACCAGTTAAAACCGGATATAACCGGTTATTTGCATTTCCTACTTTGCTAGTTTGCCTTTTATGTCTAAAATAATACAAACACGCTACGCACGAAATTATACCACCGATATACGCGTAGCCATTTTAATTGTTGCCTGGCTCTATAAACCCACTGCAGCGCATGGATAAGCCACGCACGTTGGGACGTGTCTTTTGCCCACTGCGCAGATAAGATACAAAGCGTGCGCCACAGATAGTTAACGTGTACAACTTGGGTTAAAGGGGAAATCGCTAATGCATGGTAGCTAGATAAATTGATTCAAGTAGCTATACTCTTTTATTTATTTAGGTAATAAATATCAACAACACAAAACACGATTTGTTAAACCACCAACCATGTACTGTTTTGACAAACTTTGAAGTACTTATCAGTGATATTGTTAATTAATAAATAATATAAGGCTAATACCTAAACAAATGAAGTAAAGCATGTGTAGCGTGCGCATATGTATGTAAAAACGCAGCTTGTTTATTTACTCGTATGTGCGTGCGTATGTATGTATATAAACTCTTTACTGCACAAAAAAACAATTATAAATTCGTACATAAATTTAAGATTAACATGTACAATGGCGAACTATATTTCCTATGCAATGGCGTATTGTTTGCTATTGTGCGCCGCATTGAGCTTTCGGGTTGTTCGTGTCGCTCACTTACCAAGGAAGAGCGATCAAAATTTATTTATTTATTTATTATCATCAACTTATTCTATCATTACAGGTTAAATACCTAATTTGACAGAAAAGGCCAACAAAACCCCCTTAATTATTAAAGCATATCACATGTAAGGCCGCTTTTTTGTATTCGCTCAGAGTACCTACAATGGAACAAGTCAATCATTATGGCTATTCGGTTGAGAGTAGCTAAATGTCAAAAATAAATGTCTAAATGTAAAATGTCAAATCGTGCCATGTTTGATGATAAATATGTTCTCATAATATTTGACTTTTTGTCAAATTATAATCGCTATATCGTTATGTTTATTTGTTTCAGGTACCTTGATGCAGTCAAGTTGGATATTCACTACTTTATTTATAGCTGTACATTACGTAATACCAAATACATGAAGAACACACAATATTTATGTTGTAAAATTGTAAAGTATTAGTTATTACCAATGATTTAGATGTAAATGTAAAAAACGTTTGACAAAATAGTTTATTCTTGTAAAGAATATATTTTTATACCTAATTAAGTTTATAAAAAGTATTGTTTAATATGGAATATTATTTTTAGCCAAAGAAAATAGACTAGCATCAGATTAATAATTATTATTTCAATTTTTAATTGATAATTTTACCAACAATCAAATTTCCAAAGAAATTTATAGACAACTTGAACTGCAAATTAGTTTATATTTTTTACTTTTAAGAATGCTTAAGGCATTAACGGCCGTTTGTACTAAAAAGTGTCACTCTTAAATCAGCTTTTGCAAATTTATACATGTTTAAGATTTTGGTGGAAGCTGGCCTGCCTTGTTTATTTAAAAAACTACAAATCTGTTAGTGTAAGTAGTCACAAGATACTCGTTTCCAACGCAGAAAAAATGAGGGGCGCTTTTTGTAATGGTTGTTAAAAAAATTGTGAAGCTTAAAATTTCCATACCAAATTTCATTTTCGGGACCCTTAAACCTAGTTCAATTTTTACAACTATTATATTTTTACAATTTTATATGTTGAAAAACTATGTCTGTACGTTTTCAATTCCTAGAAAATAGGCTTTAGGGGTTGAGTAACGTTATCTCCCAGAAACAAATTTGTATGGATATTTGTAGCATTTTTTGCGTGACAGCTTAAAAAAAATACTTCTAATGTTAAGTAGATACAGTAAAGTTGTGTTAAAATGTAAAAAACTGTCGCTCTTAAATCGAGATTTAACACTAACATTACATTTATTAATATTAAATACTCAGTGGTTAAAAGAAAAAGATCAAATTTTAATTATACTGACTTAACCAACCATTCCAGAACATTCCAAATAAAATTAATTACTTTCCTCTAGTCGGAATTGAAAATAAAACTATTCCTTTAACAATTCGTTTCATTTCGCATCCTTTAAACGAAGTCGGTGAATTAAGTGAGAATTCCTAATAAATTAACAATCCTTACTTTGCCGAGGTATTCATTTCTTGGAGTTTTGTTCATTAGTATCGCTTAAAAGGTAAATTATGGCATTACGAGAAAACATAACTATACGATTTCGGAAAATATGGTTACAAACTAATTATCTACAAGTTTTTAGAGTTGTTTGTTATTCTGAAGCACTGTCTCTCTATTCTGGGAATGAAGGCGTAAGTTTGTGAGTGTCATCTTTACGATGCAAAATGTTGATAAGGACTGAAATGCATTGTTATAAAAGAAAACACCTACACTACTTTCGTTTCCCTAATTGGAATTTAGCAAGTTTCAACCAGAGCAAGAGCACACTCACATAAATTATCATTATCATCTTCATCATCGTCATCATCATGATCATCATAATCATCATGACCAACATCTTCGTCGTCATCATCATCGTTATCATCATCACTACCATATTTTTTTGCATTATATTCGTCCAGTATAAATTGTACATACTATGCCTGCTTTTATTTCCTCCAGAGATTTCTAGATGAATCCTCTCTTCCTCCTCAAAATCTGCAGCCACTTCTACAAAAATGTGACCATGACATTGGTTCGGAAGAAACGCCCTAATAATAACCCAGCTGATCTAACAAATCATCAGCTCCCGGTTATAGGCCCTCACTCTGTAATTTTCCAGCTTCAACGGTCGACTGACCTTCAAGAAAGATGCCCAAAATACGAATGCCATATCGTATTTATACCTATCATTAATACAATTACGTTACAGTTTAGTATAAAGTGAGTATCGTATGGTAATTAATGTAACGCACGGGTTAAATTTATTATCGTTGCGGAAATACGAGCTCACAAAGCTTTTGGCAAAATTTCAGTAATTGTTTATTAAATTGCTGTTTTAACTATGTGCACCCGGGCGGTGAAATTATTTGCTTGTTTTATGATCAAAAGAGACTGATGATGTATTTTGTACAAACTTTCATGTAACTTTTTTATAAATGTATGACAGAGTTCTAGCGGTTGTTCGACAATTAAAGTTGTTGTCCGTATGTTAAGTTCAAGCCAGTAAATTTTCAATATAAACCAGTTCTGACTATACAAGGAAAGCTGAATTTAGACCACGACTATACACAGTATTGTGGTGTCAAATTGTTGATCTAATCATGGAGTCTGAAGTAGGAAAAAAAAGATAGCAAAGACACATTCCATCATAGTCCTTCAAGTTGCCAACGCATTAGAGGTTGGTTGGCTACACAGGTGTACTACTTAGTTTTTGTTTTGAACCTTGGCAAAAATAAATCCTTTCGAATATATTTGTTTCCATGTATGCCATAAGTTTATGCTAACTTCTCGCAAATGCTTGGCTAGATCTATGGAGAAGAGAAGAGGCTTAATTATTGAGAGGACACCTTAGACTTGTAAATTGTAACCCTTTTATTCATAAACACGCAATAGCTGAAGAATGCTGTAAATATGCGCTACCCTTATCTGTCGTCGTGACATTTGAATTTTACAGAAACGGACAAAGAATACTTCAACTAAAATAATGTTGTTCTTAATTTATAAATAAAGGTATACAAATAGAGAAGCTTTCAAATCAAATGCTTCCATATCAACAATACTACGATGAATTCGGATATAATGTAAATACCAATATTCAACTGTCCTCATACAAACATTGGATATGTCTGCAAAAAACATTATTTACTTTGCTGAAGGACATACCTATATCAAGAAAGGGTTGCGGATAAATATGTTTTTATTGAGTTGAAAATTCTATGCCGCAAAAATAGATAACTCAATTCATGCTTTAGTTGACTTGGGCTTCAGTAAACACATTTATTCGGTCCTACAAAAGCAACAATAATATCAGTATTCACGGAAAAACACAGAGTATCTACTAGGTTTTTTTAGCATAAACTTACAGATAACAAAATACCGTTTTATCAGCACGTGATATAAAAACTTACATTATTTTGAGTTGAATGAAAAACATTACTAACATTAAAACGTATCTTAATTGTTCTTAGACAAGATTTAAAGATCTTATGGTTTTTTTTTTTAAAGCAAAATAAATGTAAATAATGATATTACATTACAAAATTCCTAGAGTTAACAAAAATAATCCATCATCATCACCTTCATCATCATCTTCTTGCTCTCATCCCAATAATCTGGGTTCGGCGCAGCATGTCTTTTTCTTCCACACATGCCTATTAGCCGCGTGATCACATCACCATTATTTCTTAAATCAATCTTCACATAATCCATCCATCTATTTTAAGACCTTCCCCTTGCTTTACAACCCTCTACATTCATATTCAAAAGTTTTTTTGTAAAATTACTTTTTACTCATACTCATGTCATCATACATACATACATACATTAAATCACGCCTGTTTCCCAGAGGGGTAGGTAGAGACCACTTCTTTCCACTTGCTACGATCTTGACAAATTTCTTTCGCTTCTTCAACATTCATCAAAATAAGCGGAAAAAACTGCGATGTTTCAAGTCATACACGCAGCCAAGAGCAATACGATTAATTACATTCATTTAAAATTTTATAGATTCATTGCTCGGTTAATCTCACTCCACTCCACTCAAGCTCATAACATAACGACCCACGCATAAAAATGAAAATTCATCACAGTAAAACTATGAGCATAGTATAAAAAGACAAGTAGTTCGTCTCCGGTCTTTTAGGAGTTTGTAATCCCCATTGCTGCTAGGGTGCTAGGGTTTCGTTGTTGTGCGTCGCTTGATACTTACTTAATACATACATGTCATACATACATACATACATACATACATACATACATACATACATACATACATACATTGTATAAAGCCTGCTTCCCAGAGGTGTAGGCAGAGACCACTTCTTTCCACTTGCTACGATCTTGACAAATTTCTTTCGCTTCTTCCACGTCGGTTTCGGGTACTTAAGATTCGGCCCTTTTCCAGTATTTCTCCGATTCGGTTCGAAAAAGTACGCCTAGGGCGGCCCCTTCTGACCCTTCCACTCACTTTTGATCTCTTTGGTCAATCTTAATTTATGGCTACCACAGACTATCAGTCGGACTGACAGGCCGAGAGGAACGCAGCTATTTGATAGAAACAAAAAGCTTATTATTAAGCTATACGTCTCTCACTCTAACAGATATCTGGGTCCCTCTCGGCCTGTCAGTCCGACTGATAAGCTGTGGTGGCCATAATACTCATGCAATCAAACGCGGTGACGGATGAGCCCGGCTTGGTGTGACTTGTTGAGTTTGCTTGGGCTGGGTCGCGGCGAGTACGGTCGAGGCAAGCACACAAGCAAGCCGCGCGGTATACGTGTGTTTGAAGACGAATTACTGTCTTTATTGTGCTATGAGGAAGCTTTTGCCCGCTCCCTACGCAACTTCAAAATGACGGTCATTTTTTAAACTAACATCCAATCCAATCCTTTTGAACGCCGGTCCCGTGTGAATTGGAAACTCTACTGCACATGGTTGCATCACTTTTGATGTGTTTTTGTGCAGTTGTTTTTGGACTGGTTCGACGCTTCTACCACAATACAGCTGAAACAAGATTTATTTATACAAAGAATAACGTATAGAAAAATGTACGACGTGTTTGTACAATTCTAAATGACATAACTCCAATACTTCAGAAAAAAGTTTTGTTATGGCCTTCCTCATTTCAATCTTCAGGATCAACAAACTGAACGTTACCTTCATATAAATAAATGAAGTATTAAACCTGTCAACTAAGTAAATCTACTTAACCCGGAAAATCTTAGAGTAAACTTGCTCCTAACGTACAGTTAACATTAATATTCACTATCTCTGTCGTCCCATTTATCACTATTCAGACCAAGATCTTAGGAGTTACCATGACGCGGCTATGCAATTCAGTTAAAGGTAAACACAAGGGACAGAGCTATAGTAACTATACAGCTTTCTCTCATTTTCTCACCGTAAACTGAACTGGATAATTATTTATTTATTTTATTTATTTATTACAAACACGTTTATACGGCATTACAGTGCATACTAGTGCGCCGAATAAATTAACAAACTACAACAATCAACAACAACAATAACAATTACAATACGATTAAACAATACTTAATATTAGGTACTAATACTGGATGGCCTCACATCCATCGCCTCGCAGAAACGTAAACATTCGCGACGCAAAACGGTCAACGTGGATGCGAACAGGTCGCACTCCGGTGCTGATGCCAGCAGCGCGTTGAGCAGCGCGAGTGCGCGCGGCAGCGGGGAGTGTCTGCGCGCCTGCGTGCGCGCCGCCGGCACGGCCAGCAGCGCTCGCGCGCGCGGCCGCAGCCCTATGCGCGGCACATCCGGGACGAACAGTCGAGCGACCCGCCCCACAAGCTCAGGGCAATCAAGCTCGCCCCGCAATATGCGACAGACCGTGAGCAGTAAATTATTATTTCGCCTCACCTCCAATGAGTTAAACCCTAGAGCGCCAAGCAAAAATTTTGACGGATATAGAAGCGGGAAATATCCATACCGTTTCCTATATAAATGTCTAAGGAACGCCTTTTGGATTTTTTCCAGCAAGAGAGAGTAAGTAACTTCGTAAGGGTTCCATAATACCGACGACGCTTCAAGTTTACTTCTCACGAGAGCGTTAAAAACTAGCGTTACAGCTCCAAGGTTGTGGAAATCTTTTAGGTGTCGCAATATAAAACCAAGTTTCCGAAAACAATTACTGGCGAGTGTCTGGATATGCTCGTGAAAAGTCAACCGCGTGTCAAAGACAACACCAAGATCTTTGATAGAGGATACACGGTGGATCGACTCATCTCCGAGCATGTATTGAGCATGAAGAGGGGCACTTGCACGGCTAAAAGTACAGACACAGCATTTTTCTGAATTGAAGAGGAGTTTGTTACGCTCACTCCATCGGACAACAGATGTGATATCTTTCTGTAACAATTCGCTATCCATTAGGCTTTTTACTCCGTATACCAGCTTAAGGTCGTCAGCGTACAGAAGACATTTGGCGTGCTCAACAACCGACTCCAAATCGTTAACCATTATTCCGAACAAGAGAGGACCTAGGATAGATCCCTGACTGACGCCGGAACGGGTATGATAAAACGGCGACACGAAGCATCCATGTTGGACAAACTGCTGTCGATCGCGTAGGTAACCAGCAAAAAATGAAAGCAGCTTCGGAGAGAAACCAATATCATCTAGCTTGCTTAGTAGTACGTCATTATCCACGCGATCGAAGGCTTTCTTGAAGTCGAAGTAAATGACGTCGACTTGGACGCCTCTGTCGAGATGGTCTGAGATATCGTCTACCAGTGTGAGAAGATTCGTGTCCACGGAACGCTTTGCCCGAAAACCGTGTTGCGAGTCGCACAAAGAAGGTTTTATCTGGGTAGATATGCTCCGATGGAGTAGACCCTCAAACAATTTGGCTAAGGCCGATAGGATAGCTATGGGCCTATAATTTTCGACATGGACTGTCTCGCTAGTCTTTGGGATAGGTCTTACTCGCGTAATCTTCCACTGGAAAGGATAAGTGCTAGTGGAAAGCGCCAAGTTGAACAAGTGGAGTATAGGGAATTTCAGCCAGTCCATGCATCCTTTAATGATAAATGCAGGGAGATTGTCGGGACCAACCGCACTACAAGCTTTGAGTGACTTTATGCCTGCCTCTAGTTCCTGCAAAGTTATACACGCCACATTCACATATTTGGCAGAACGACCCTGACCATGCTGTGCACTTACATCCAGCCTAGGAGCATGTGGCAGAAATACACCAGAAAAGAAGTTCGCGAAAGCTGATGCCGCCTCAGCACCAGAGACCTGTTTGTTGTCGACTGTAACTTCGTCCACAAAACCCCCCTTTGATTTAAGGCTGCGAATATGCTGCCAGAAAGAACGCGGATTGATCTTTAGCCTATCTTGGATTCGGTCGAGGAAAGAGTTGTAAGCTATAGTGATTCGTTTTTTAATGTCAGCCCTAAGCAAACTAAATGCGGCGTAAATATCTCCGTTTTTAGTAGCCTTCCACTTACGATGAAGACTAGCTTTCAGCGCTATTTGAGCAATCAAATCTGCAGTAAACCAGACCGGATATCGTCTACTGGTTCTTTTAATTCGAATCTTCTTAGGTATAGCGACATCAAAGATGCGATACATTATGTTGTAGAAGTAGTCCACAGCATAGTCTACATCTCCAGACTGAAATAAATCCTGCCAGCTTACCTCAGAAACGAGCTCAAACAATAGTTCGTAATTCCCCTTTGGGAAATTCCAGTCTCCTCCCAAGTCCAAATTACTCGGATCAAGCTGTTTGATGTGGGGTCGCAAAGAAGTTTTAATTGGAATTAATATCTCCAATGGGGGGTGATACGAGTCACGACGCGGGACTAGCCCACCGCCATCAATTTCGAAGACACTGACACCGCGAATACGCTCTGACACCAGAACAACATCCAGTTGCCCTCCACTGGCATTCCTCACCTCATTCGTCTCGCACAGGCCACAGACAGTTAGGAAGTAAGAATAGTAATATAAAACATTACGTGACGTATACAGCGGATTCAAATTCAAGTCGCCTACTACTATCACTACACCATTCAGACACTCGATCGCTTGCTCAACTGAATCGAACCAATTCATATACATTTCATTAGAAACGCCAGGTGGGATGTACACCACGCACATATAACACACTACATAGTCCAGATCGAATGAAACCCACAAATCTTCGCCCGATGCAGTCTCTAGGTTGCGGCACCGCCTGATATGAAGTCCAGGGCGCGCCGCGAGCAGCACACCACCGCCGCGCGCACCTGTGGCACGGTCGCGGCGCAACACACTCCAACCATCACCGGACAACTCGGAGTCGACAATGGCCTCAGTCAGAAAAGTTTCCGTTACAGCCACCACATCACAATCCAACGTCAATAGGTTGAGCCTAAAGTGGGTGAGCTTTGTGTTAAGGCCTCTTACATTCTGGTATATTACACCCAAATTCGACGTTGTTCTGGATCTTGGTTGTATGCTAGGGGCGCCCTGGGGGTGATCCGTTATTTTGTGGTCTACGAAATGACCATGACTTAACTCTGGCGTTATCAGGCCAAACAGATGCAGACAGACACTTCTCCAACATACTGGGAGGGACTCCTATCTTAAAAGATTTGTAGTCACC
Organism: Acleris emargana; assembly: GCA_927399475.2. Classification (NCBI taxonomy): domain Eukaryota; kingdom Metazoa; phylum Arthropoda; class Insecta; order Lepidoptera; family Tortricidae; genus Acleris; species Acleris emargana. The sequence continues at coordinate 3,362,254 of OV656839.1, read as the reverse complement.
CTTTGGCTTGAGTTCAACGACCGAGCATGTGCTTCCCTTATGTCATTAGGGGGTCCTTTATCACATTACCGAGTTTTACTTCTCAATTATTTTATGTGCTGTGGGCTTATAATGACGTATCTGTGCAATTCATTTTACGCTGAGAGAAAAAGACAAAGTTATGTAACTGCTATAGCTCCGTCCTTTACTTTCACCGTAAAATGAACTGCATAACTAGGTCACAATAACCCTCCTGTATGCTTTTATTCTAAAATATTCAAACCCGTTTTATAAAGTCATCAACATAAATGCGCTAGCTAGTAAAATCTAAATAAATATCCATCCACTATTCCCGTAATACTCCAGCTACCAAAACCCTTTGCAAAAATGTATGCCGGTTGCCAATAACTAAGTCCGGGACATCGAAGGCACATTATAACAGCTTAGGATAGCGACCGCAAATAAATTTCCCAAGAGAGGCGTATTTTACTTCTGCAGGGACAGTTGGGACTAGATGATCCGAATTATTTTAAAAAGACGTTCTTTTCAGTTTTATACCGCGGCTATATTTCCCAGCGGGTGCGTAGACATGAGTTTTAGTGTATTAATATCAATTTAAACTACTTCTGCACGGGTGCCTATCATTTTATCGAAATTCCTGTCATCGAATTTCATATCGACGAAAACTATTCCACGAATGTAATTACGTTTTATTTTCTATACACATAATTTAAAATTCATCGATTTTCAAATAGTCGAACAACTTTTCATCATAAATTGTTTCGAATATGTCTCAAATCATCGCAGTAACGATTCATCGAATTTACCTTTTATCGAAACATGATTCAATAATGGTACCATTCATATTTTATAACTACCTCGAACAACGTTTCATCGTAGTAACGTTTCATCGAACGATGCATTTGTTATTATTGCATTTATTATTTCTTTTATTTATTTTTTATTCAAGCGTTTATGGGAAATTTTACTTACTTCCCTAACCTACCTAACCTACCTCGGACTCCGTGAGCGTGTCGGGCTTCCAGGACATAAAAAAAAATAACCCTAACCTACCTCGGACTCCGTGAGCGTGTCGGGCTTCCAGGTCATAAAAAAGAATAACCCTAACCTACCTCGGACTACGTGAGCGCGTTGTGATTACAATGTATAGTAACACTGATGAAATGATTTTCTGTGTAATATGAAATTTGGGAACTGAAACTTACGTTAAATCAAAATTATAGCAAACGTGATTCGATGAACAACTATTGTGATAAACAAATAAAATAGTGAAGTAAAATTCGATGATTCGATTCCGGTGTAACAGGTAATTCGAAGAAATGTAACAGCGATCAACTGAAGTTCGATGAATGATTCCTAAGTCAAAACGACATTCTGCGAATAGTGTTCTGGGAACAGATATTCGATGAATCGATTTTCTGTAAAGTGATAGATTACCCTTCTGCACGAACACACGATACCAAATTACAATTTTTGGCATCAACTCGGTACTTGGAATTTATTTGGGAACATGATTCAATTATTATCCGAAAACTGCTGTCGAAATTATTTTTTCAAAGTTTTCTGGAATAAATAATTAACAGAAGTTGCAAATACCACGTCCTAAAATACACATTGAGAAGTGAAGGTCCAACGACAAGTTTATATTTTCAACAAACCTTGACGCATCCTTTAATGTAAAACCATATTTGTTGTGTTCCGGTGTGGGGATAAGACAACCGGTAGAATTGCTACCACGAAATGGTCCCTATAATACTGGCATTAAAATCAGTGCTGGTCTTCCGTCGGAACCATCAGGTGAAGCTACAAAAGGTTACACAATATTATGATGCCTAAACCAGTTGACATCAAATGTCGTATATCGATAGATAATTCATACCCCGGACACGGACATAGGTACTTTTTATCCTAGACTTTACGCGGACAGAGTTGCGGGCAAAAGCTACATCAGTTCTAAGAGCCATTCTTTTAGGTTACCTATCATAAAAAAGGAAACCAGGAGAACTGCCTTATTCCTTTCTCGGAAATAACTCCCTCGTAGACACATTAATTTGTTTTAAATGAATGTATAAAATGAAACACGTCGAGAAAATGTTTCCTGGAGGAAATGAATTTCCACTTGGTGGTTGGCGCTATTTGTATTAGTTTTTTTAAAACGCGTTTTTAGAGAAGCAAATAAATTAACATTTTATTCATAGCAAGAAGTTCACGTAGAATGATCTTTTTGTGTAAATAACTGGCTACTGCCGTCGGAAAAATAACTGTTTTTTAAGTAAATTTTCAATTGTGACTTCAACACTAAAGTTATTTAGTTAAGTTTATATTGTAATGCGTCGGTGTAACTGCAAAACCGCGTAAGTAACATTTTAAATAAGGAGCAAAATGCACTTTTTTAATAAGAGAGTAAGGTTTATTTTGCTCTATCATAAATTTGTTACTTACGTGGTTTTGCAGTATCACCGACGAATGACAAGTTAATGTAACTCAAGATCAGCAAATTAGAATCTTCTTTTCTCCAGATCTTTTATTACCTTTTAGAATATATTTTTTAAAAGTAACTGCCTCATTACCCCCAAAAATGTAACGCGTCAGCAAAACAAAGTATTCCTTTATCGAGATGTACTATTAATTAATTTCAGCCCTTCACCGGCAGCTGGCGCTCGGAATGCGTTATTTTCACCACTTTTCTCAAGTTGTTGCAAAACAAGCCCTTATTGGCTAGAGGAAATTAAATAGGGAAAATTAATGGCCATTCCGTATTAGCTGACTTTTACTCTGCTGCTTCACTTTTGCCGAGAACGTGCCAAAAACACTTGCAAAGTAAATAAAATTAAATAGGATCATTTTTATTTCACTTGAGTTTTGACCACCTGATTTTTAGATAACGCGGTTACAAACCCTGTCTACAAAGAAGTGGTCCTGGATATGATTCTCGCTATGGACAAATAAATTTGTGATGAATTAGTGTATACGAGTTTGTATTTCTTTACATAAATTAAGTACCTATATGTTTATCGTTGCCTAGTACTCATAGTAGGGACAAGCTTAGAATTAATAATTGGAAACTAAGTGAATCAGATGGTGCTATGTTGCCCCCTGATATTTATTTATTTATTGATTACTGTTGTCAGAAGTACGATCAGTCCATATCACTCAACAGCTAGACATTTGTCCGTTTATTCTTTAACTTTATTTCAGTCGTTATTGGTTAGCTAGCTATAAGAAATATCTCCATTCGACAAAATCCAAGTGTTTCAAGTGAAAGCTCTTGCTGAATCTTAAGAAACAAAATGCACAACCACTCTGTCTCATTAAATTAAAATCTGTTTCAACCAAGAGTTATCATCCGTGTCCTTCTAAGTTAGGCAGTTAGTTCAGTGCGACAGAGTCGTATATCTCAATTTGTTCTGATTTAGAGGACGGACCGGTACATTGAAATGCACACCGTGGATCATACGTACGATACAGTGGGATATCTCTGAATGTGATTCATTGCTCTTGCAATGTGCATTTGTTGCAAAGTGCTGGAGATTTAGCTTTGACTGGCATAATAACCGGTTAAGCAGGTCTGGAATGAATAATATGGTATTGTTCTAGGTGATATATCATCGGTAAGCCGCGTAACTAACAAATTCGTTTCTCCTAATTTAAAAAAAAAACCTTTATTCTAAAGCCATTTTGGCCTGTTTTGTGTTTAATACAAACCTTAACCTTACCTAACCGCAGAAATTTTTGAGAAATCTAATAACATTATCTGACTTAGCTAAATACAAGTTTATGACAAACAATAATTAGAACAAACAATGCTTCAGAAAAAACGTTATTAGGGATTCCGAGAGATACCCCTAAAATTTACACAACTTTTAAGTAGATAACATACATACATACATACTTTCACGCCTGTAATCCCAGAGTGGGGTAGGTAGAGCTACATAATTATATACAACTTTAAGTAGATAATATTGAGCTTATTTACTTAGCGTTAACGTTACGTTACCAAAATTTAGGAAATTGCATTTAATCCTTTACACATGTCTTGTCTTCCTCTCCTCCACATGTTACAGTAATATAATACCATCGATACATTATTCCCGGGATGATGTATTCATCGAGTGATCTAATTATCTTACTCAAACACTCGACTTGGGACTGATAGCGGATAATTGAATATTTATGTGCTTACCGATGCTTCATGGAATTGGATGTAATTATGTTTATTGAGTCTCTCGTTTGAGCGCAATACTTTTGATCTAATGTACATATTATTTTCCAAATTGTCAATTTGCCTTTTTACTTTAACTAAACCCTGAAATCTAAACAAAATAAGACAAATTGCTTTTTGGGAAATGACACATTCAACCAAAAATACCCCAAACGGCTCTCGTTTTATGTACAAAAATTTTTAACAGTCTCAGAAATACTAAACGTACCTAGCGTGTCGTTCATGACTTTCCTTTTTTAAACTGAATAATGTATTTACTAAAATCATTATTCTGTGTTACTACTTATTTCATTTCTTATTCTGCTATTGAGTGGCCATCGATAATATAATCGGAACATCGATAATAAATGGAATAGCCATACAGTTTTTATCCGTCGCTTGAATTTCGGGTACGGGTAGCACCTTGTTATATCTGAGTTCAGTTTCAAATTGGCGCTAGGAAACCACACAAGCATCTATTATAAGAATTATAACATTGGTATCAATCTGCAAAAACTACGCTTTTTTACTGGTTAATTTGTACCAGGTCATTCTAAAAAAAGGACCTAAAGTAGAACCTTGAGGCACTCCCCTGTTTGTCTTATAAAGTCTAAATCTGATACTTTTTTACAATTGCGTTATTTTGTCTTACTTACTAATATTATAAATGCAATAGTTTAAATGTTTGTTACTCAATCACTTCAGATCGGCTGAATGGATCTGAATTAAACTTGGAACAGATATAGATTGTCTGGCAAAGCACATAAACAAAAATTAGACGATTCTCAAGGGAATAGTGACAAACGACTTCTACGTGGATGAAGTTGCGTGCAAACGCTAGTTTATGTTTATATATCAAACTTTGGAAAGAACCCCCACGACGAAATAATATAATTTAAAATAACACTGAAATACGTAATCAAAAGTTCCTTTGACAGCTTTAAAAGCACTTTCTGTGCATTCGTCTAATATGAAGAGGACAAAAAGCGTTTTATTCATGAGTCCATTATAAACTTACAACGAGACGGCATAATGCTGGGCTGTCATGAGTCAGGACCAGATGAAACTACGAAGGGTTCTTGATTTTATTACGAAAATCGAGATATGCACGATACGGATATGTAATTTATGTTTTTGATATTTGTGTTGCCATTATTATGGCACGGTACCTTAATTCACTGCGAAATACAGAGAATTTGAAGATATGAAAAGCCAAGTCAAAAAATTTCAAAGAGAGCAGTAAATCACGAAATAAAGTTTAAATAAGGACAATTGATGACGTTTACAATAATAAAGTTCAAAATTTGTTAAGTTCTAAGCCGATTATTATTAACGTTAAAAAAAGACGTGTGGCACTCGGGGACTGCCGCGGTAAAGCTATTGCATGTCGTACAAACGCACACAACGCCGTGTCGAAGACTGCCGAACTGAAACGACGTTAGACGATGCACGGCCTTCAAGCCACACCTCCTTGCCCGTCGGAGTGGGGAGCGTGAGGTTTTTTCGTTACGGAATTTCTGTATTCGGTCCCCGCGCTCAAGGCCCGCGATAGAAGCTATGCAATAGCTTAAAAAGTAAGTAATATTTTAAGGATTTTAATGGATTTATGACATTCAAATTCAATTACAAAAAATCAGGTATTAAATAATTCTTTTTTGAACTCGACGCACCAGTTTTTAATTTCAATTAACCAGCGAGTTAAAGTTGTCAGAGCGTAAAAGTAACATTAAAAAGGTACATCTCTGCTTACCAGCTTTATCCTTTGAGTGAGCTCGCTCGCGCGCTCGTATGATTTTGCTTACACAATCGATAGTTCAACAAAGAGCCTTTTAAAGTGAATGTAACCTCAGGAGAGAAGATGGTAATACTATAATTTTACTGTCATAGTAATTCTGGTCGATAATTGCACTTTTTGCGTAATTCTTGCGCCATATAACGTTGATGTTTATTAGCCGATCAACGATTACTACTCAGATAGAGTCGTGGGCAAAATATAGTATTGACTAAATAAGCTTAAATACGTACGTATACGTTTGAGCGGGAAGGTTCTAGAGTGGCGACAGCGAACTGGGACACAAAGTGTCGGCAGGCCTTCCACAAGGTGGACTGCCCATCTGATAAAGGTCGCGGGAACCGCTGGATGACAGCAACAGAGGACCGATCGTTGTGGAAAACCTTGGGGAAGGCCTTTGTCCAGCAGTGGACGTGTTGCGGCTGATGATGATGATGATGATGATGAAACTTAAATTCCAGCTTATTACCGATGAGAGGAAATTATGAATTATTTTTTACGCAAGACTGATGGCCGTTGGGGTCAGAAGGTTCTTGACCGGGAGACGAGCTGTGGGTAGGCCTCAAACAAGATGGAGTGACGACCTTGTAAGGATCGCGAGCAAGCGGTGGATGCGAAAAGCTCAAGACCGGTCTGAGTGGAGAGCCTCGGGGGAGGCCTATGTCCAGCAGTGGACGTATTTCGGCTGACATGATGATGATGATGATTATTTTTATAAATTCTGCCGACAATTTAATATTTCGTCATCCATCGTTAGTCAGCATAACCCCTCAACATTCTCCAAATGTAGTTACGGGAGCAGTTTCCAACTAGTTACTTTAGTAAATACATATTTTGGCGAACTTAAATTAATTATGTTAAGGTCGACTAATGGCCCTGGTAAATTGTTGATAGAGTAATAATTGGACCATTACAAGGGAGTTTTAATGTATTTTGTGTGTTCAGATTTTATTAATGTTGCTTAAAAGGCAAATGCGGTATCCTACTGCGCTCATACATTTTGTAGCAGGGTCGAGATCGTTTTGCGCGAGGGTTTGAGTTATTGCTAATTAAAATCCGACTTTAATAATAGCTATGCTATGTTCAGGTTACGTTGGCTAAAATAACCTAGAATAGGGAATATGCATGGATTTTAAAAATCGCATTTCTCATCAAAATATGAAAATACCGTAAAAGAGATCACCAAAACGGAAATTAAAATTAAAATCGGTCAAGAAATACGGAAGTTATAAGCATTTCAAACTTCTAATTAGACAGAGAGATCCGATGTGAACCGTGACGTCATTGTGCACTGCGGCCATATAAACTCCATGTAAAATTCCGTTTTTCTAGAAAGAGATAGGAACAAATCTTTGTTGGCTTATATCTTGGTTATTTTTATAGTTATTCAAAAAATGATTTTTGTGATCTGTTTGTTACATGAATCAGCTTCAATTGAAGCTGTAAAAAAAAAACATGCATATTCCCTATTGGTCGTGGCAAGCTTAAAAGAGCAAAACTGACAACATGCTCATGATTGACAGGTTTATAATAGACGGTTATCCAAATGCACTAAAGAGAAATGAAATAAGTCACTTTAAGTACTCAATTACGTGCATTGTGACCCGTTTTCTTTGCTTTTGTATCCATGTGAAATTTTAATTTTGATACCGCTTTATAATTATAATAATGCGTTAAGGGAGAACCGAATGCATGAGTACCTTTAAACTCAACAGGCTGTATTTGAGTACGAAGTCATTAGGTATATTTATACAGCATTTTTGCCTCAGACGGTGGTGGTATAGCAGATGCCTGTAAAAAATTGCTTCGATTTTATAACTATCTTATATATATTGTTATACCGCACCACTAAGGTTTACAGTAGCGGTACTCAAAATATACGCCATACGGTTTTAGGACTTTCGGAACTAGCTCACAAACAAGGACTGATGCCCGGTTTCTGAAGTCACTAGTTAAACCTTTAATAGCTATTGATCCGTTAAAGTTATGTTTAGGTTAAACGACGTTTATCTCTTCGTGCGTTTCTGAGTGCTCTACGAACAGTTCGATAACTATTGACAGATAAATAGTTCTTTCCGCTGCCGCTAGATGGATCTTAATAGTTTGTCATACGTAGACTGCTGTTAATGCCTTAATTCAACATCAATTCCGGTTGATTTTTGTAAAAATAATAATTTGGTCAGTTAAGTTAAACCTAGTTTAAACGGAGTTTATCTTTGAGTCGTTGTTCGGAAACGCAGTTGTCAAAGTTAACGGACCAATAGCGTTTACGGACAGATAAACCACCGATAAAAGTACTTCAGAAACCGGGCATTAGTCTTTTAAGGCGCAAGAATTTTCGTTAAAGTATTTTTTTTTTTTTTTTTTTTTTATGGCATAGGAAGGCAATCGAGCACACAGGCCACCTGATGGTAAGTGGAAACTGTGACCCATGGACATTCGCATTCACAAGACTGCAAATGCACTACCAACCCTGAGGACTAAGATGGAATGCCTCTATGCTAGTTATTTCACCGGCTGTCTTATCCCCAAACCGGAACACAACAATGCGAACACTGCTGTTTGGCGGTAGGTTAATGGATAAGATGGTGGTACCAACCCGGACGGACCAAAGTTACTGTTTTATCAACTACTAGCAGTTCAAGGCTCAAGAATTTTCGTTAAAGTTACTGTTTTATCAAATACTAGCTGAGTAGAAGTCGCCTATTGGGATAGATCATAAAAAATAAGTCACGGTTTTTAAATTCTAATTCGAAAGAATGGGTAATTTTCAGAGACCAATTTCATTAATTTTGTATTTGACCCAATAGTTTTTTATTTATTTAGCAGACATTTTATGGATGACATGGTTGTTTTAAATTTGGGTTGGCATTTTCTCATAAATTACACCAATTAAATTATATCTAATGATGAAAAGTGATTGTAATAGTGTATTAAAACATACTATTTCAAGCGGTTTTCGAATAACCCGTAAGATACACCTAAGAGGGCTTCAGGCCGAAAACGAAAGTCAAACAAAGGTTAAATATACTTTTGTCGAAATACCCGAAATAGTTCAATGTTTCAATAACTTAATAATGCAGAACGGCTTTAAAACCCTATTCCTCGAAATGGTTTTCAAATTAGAGTACTTATTTGTAAAAATAATGAACAATCCCAATTGCTTGGATATAAAATATCCCATCGTCCTTACTCAGGGTGTAGACTATCTCTATACCTAATTTCATAGAAATCGGTTCAGCAATTAAGCCAAAAAAGCGTCACGAACAGACTGAGACACTTGCTTTCTCAATTATAATTTTAGTATGAATTACTATGGACGGTAATCAAATGTAAATACCAAACATAATAATTATAAAATTGGTATTAAAGTATCAACAAGCAATTTAAAACGCCAGTTATTTAACAAACTTACTGCCGCAATGAGAATAATTAATGAGTATTATTTCGCGCGTAATAAATCCACACATAAATTGGCCCTTGGGAATATTTTGATTTATTTAAATTTGGACAGCTGAAAAATAGTCGCCAATTTCTGAATACTGCAATTAGCATAAATGCTGTCATTTTATTAACGCTTGTGGTGGCTTATTTGTTGGTTTTTGATGCAATAATGATGAAGTAACATGCTTATACTCATTTTACTAGAGATTGTAGAGCTGTTACTTTATTAAATAAGTCACTTTTTGATTGATCACAAAATAAGCTATATCGAGTTGTACAGCTCAGAAAATAAAGGTCACCAATTTTGAGATGTTCTAGTCAGCTTAATCACATCTAAACTAAGTATAGTTATATATGTATAATTTTAGTTTACATGTGATTTAGTTATCAAGCTACACGTACAATTATTTACTGGCTTAAGTACATTATATTCTGCTCTAATGGTTAAGGAAAAAAGTCGTGAGGAAACCCGCATATTCGAACAGCTGAGAGTGTAAGAAGATGCACTTAAAAGTCAATAGTTCTTCGGCAAGGCCCTTAGGCTTACCGGGTGATATTCGAACGAGATATTTAAAAATAACCCAACTGAACTATAGTGATACCTATGCCTGCGGCGCTTGCATCTGAACATTTGCTCATTGGATCATTCCTCCTCCTCCTCCTGAGCGTTGGCAAATATCTGGTCTTGCACATACTCGTACATGACGTCAATGTTTACCCGTTAACATTAAATTTAATAGCATACGTCTATACGTCGTTTCTTTAAGATTACAGTATAAGTCAATAATTTTAGACAATCAAATTCGAAAATAGAATTGGAATACGTTTGTACCTTCTATAAGTAATTACTAACAAGAATAGATAAACTGAAGTGGCAGTGGGCGGGGTACATCGCTCGCAGGACTGATGGCCGATGGGGCCAAAAGGTTCTTGAGTGGCGTCCGCGGACCGGGAGACGAGCTGTAGGTAGGCCTCCATCAAGATGGAGTGACGACCTTGTAAGGATCGTGGGAACGCGGTGGATGCGAAAAGTACAAGACCGGTCTGAGTGGAAAGCCTTGGGGGAGGCCTATGTCCAGCAGTGGACGTCTTTCGGCGTACATAATGAACAAGAATTGGACACAGATTTTTACTGAATTACCTACGTTATTAAAGGAAACGTATGCGCATTTGACTTTAATTAATTGAATGTAAAAAAAGTACTAGATAAGTTGCATCCTCTGACGAGTTATTTTTATCAAAATGTATAAATGTAATTTTGGCAAAGGCCAGCAGTTGAACCCGCGTCTACTGGCAATATTCAGAGTAGATTGCGTTAAAGGTAGAAAGACTCACAACTTTAAACCTAGTCAACGAACACCCAAAATATTCCATGTAATTGGCAAAGTTTGCCATAATATTAGAGTTGTCTAAGTTAATGTATTTATGTGATAGGGTGATTTCCAGGTATACCATACTAATCGTACAAGTTTGACGACGACGACACGACGCGACGCGTTGGCCTAGTTGGTAGTGACCCTGCCTACGAAGCTAGCGGTCCTGGGTTCAAATCCCGGTAAGGGCAGATATTTGTGTGTTGAGTGCGAATATTTGTTTCCGAGTCATGGATGTTTTCTATTTATTTAAGTATATATTTCTCTATATAAGTATTTGTATCGTTGTCTAGTACCCATATTGGTGTGAAATTGTCCCCTGATATTTATTTATTTAAGTACTCAAACTGAGGTCAAGATCTTTAAGCCTGGAGAAAATTTAAAATAGGGCGGAAATTGAATCAAGATTTTTGTATACACAACAAAAAATACTTCAACTTATTGTCTTCAAAAACCGTTATTCTTCAAACAGCTTTAACATTAGCAGTTGCAAAAACCTTAACTCGAGTACGCCCGAGGCGTCACTCCACTTTAAAAGCGTGTTCTCTATTCGACACGTTTCCCCTTTTTATCGGTTCTCAAACAGCTTAGTCTTGTAAATCTTACTCGGTTCACTTCGCAGCTTTGATAAGATTGCAAGTATTGTGTGAATTTGAATGGCTTCCAAGTTTGAATTGGACCGGTATTAAGTACTTTTCATTGGCATCTAAAACTACTGTATTCAGTGACTGTCCTTCTAATTTTCATTGATTGTCTATGGAAAAGAACATCAACAGAAACTACAGATTTCATTTTTAAAGGATTCATGATTTTAAAAAACCTACCATGTTAAAATAAAAAATAGCGCGCGGTTTTCAAAAAGACATGACGTTCTATGGCACACAAATGATGAAATGACCATTTGCGTTCTTAGGATCGTAGTCTTGAGAATGTAAATGTCTATGGATGTTAGGTGTTAACTAACCATCAGGTGGCCTGTCTCGTTTGCGATTTATATGCCATAAAAAACTTATCGCACAAAATGTCCGGTAAAGTTGACATTACTATCTACATATTGAGACGCGAAGTACAAAGTATACGGACAGTTCTCAAATAAAAAATAGCATTGTGGGCTTGCTACACAGGCCCGCAATGTGGCATACAAATTTCATTGCTGTGTAGTTTGTAACTTATTAAAAAGTGAAAAGGGCCATACTAAAATGAGGGCACTAGTCTTATACATACATATTTTATTCGAAACTTATTTTTTTTATCTGAGTCTGGAATACAGTCAGTATTTTTTTTTAAAAAAGGCTTGCTCTTTTACTTGTCATGAACAAAATGGCGGTAAAGAGTCATGGTTTTTTCTCATGAAGTATCTGTTGGTTTGCATTTCAAAAAATAAGTTCAATTGATGAAGATTTTACTCCAACACAATTTTTTTTTTTGCGATTTTTGAGAAAAACACTGCATTGCCTTGGCAGGAACAGCAATTGCGGGCTTCGTATTTTTAAACCAATACGCCTGCCAATGCCTACTTCCCTGCCTAGGCAATAATGTACTTTTATCCTTATCCAGAATAGACACAGCAAAACTCGCAAAGAAGTCACGACCAAATCAAGTGCAAAATAAATTTCATTATATTTTGACAATAACTTGCGACCCGTTATTTATCTAGCTCGTGACAGTATCATGCAGGCATGCACAACTCATCTCCATTGGATGTACTGACAGTACTCTCCATATCATACATAATTCCGACATTTCTGTCGAACTTCACGTATGCAGTGACAAGTTCAGAACGGAATCACGCAATGCTGTTACTCCTGCATTGAACGTTATTTGATTCGTGTCGACTCGAGTATCATTCATCTATAGGTATCTCCAAAATAGCAATTTTATTCGTTCATGTACAAACTAAAATTTATTTTTCAAGGTTTTATTCTTTAGCATTTTTTTTGGAGTCCACTGTCGGCACCCTAACGTGGACGTCGCTCAAAACACGTTTATAGATACTTTCGATGATGAGCAGACCAGTAACAATATGTTGTTTAAATAAAACAATGCTCTCAAAAAGAAATGGTTGCGCATTTTAACATCTTGATTCCACAAGATATATCAGGTAATGAGTAAGTGAAATTACAACTAAACTTGCTGTTACTACGAGTAACATAGCTATTTCATTTAATTAATGCCAACAAAAAAAAACTCTTGGTTGGCTTTTATTTTGTTGAGCGTGACCTTTAGAAGCCACATCACAGAATTGGGTCATTATTCGAGCGTTTCAACCGCCTCACTTTTGTGGACATATTTTTGAAGAATTGGGCGTATATTATGAGGTCTTTTTTGGATCTTTGATAGATGTCCGGTAAGCTAAGATAATTAACCAGAACGAAATGGAAATCTGCAGCCACCTCTACAAAAATGTGACCACGTAAGTGATTCCCAAACGCCCAAATAATGACCCAGTTATTTGAAGAAAGAAAATTTAATTGAGCAAGTTTAACCAACCAAAATATGAAACCTACAACTACTGTTTGGATAATATAGTCAGTGTAATGTTAGTTTTCATGTATTTATTTTGCCAATTTCACCTTTAAGAATCAAATGACACCTCATTTGTTGAAGTCGGGCTATCCGTTTAGCCTTTACAACGGAAAAAAGAACCATGCATACATACATATAGGTCAAAAACATTATCCCCTTTCCTCCGGCAGTCGGATAAAAACAAAGCAGTAATACAAACCACGAAAAAAAATCGTTTTTGATTTTTTTGAACTCTTGAACTTTCCAACGTATTGTTTGCCAATAATTAAAAATTCCTACAAGCATGCCACGCAGACCCACCGGCTTTAGCTAGTATGCAATAAAAATGTTAAGCCCCCGTTCGTTTCAATCTGTATTCCCGTATCAGAGCCCGAGGCAGATTTACATGCATATAGAGAGGCTTTGCCTTTATTTGCCTTATTCCAATATACCATCGCGTGCAGTCCATACCACTCTTTGAGCCTGGCGTGCTTTGTCTTGCGATGCTTGCAAAAGTCAAAGGTAAGCGTTATGATATAAATATAAGGAAAGCAAGAACAATAGAGGATAGTTTCATTGGAAAATACTAACTATCGTAACCCTCATCCATAACTTACACGCAAACATTAATATTTCAACCTGTTGCTTTTAAAATTACTTTTTTTTTAGGGTTCTTTAGTCAAACTAGAATCCCATATAGTTTCGTCATGTCTGTCCGACCGTCCGTCCGTCCGTTCGCAGCCTAGCTCAGAGACTTTTAGTACTATAAAGCTGTAATTCGGCATAACTAAATATACATATTAGTCACTCCAACAAAGTGGTAAAATAAAATATTGATTTTTATTTTATTTTAATGTATGTCCCCTACACCACAATTAAAAGCCTTTTGTACCTTAGAGCGCGTTGAGCAATTTAATACATTCACCGGCAACCAATGCTACAAGTGCTACGCTGTAGCCTGTAGCAGCATTGACAAAATCTGCTACAAACACTGGACCCGGTATCAGATCGTTGGCGCTACAAATATTAAGCTTGCTTAGTAATTCATCATCAACTGTCAAAAAAGCCGTATTCAGTCAACGATGTCTATTCTACAGTATATGAATGTAAAATATATTCCAAAATAACTCTGAATCCCCCTGGTCTTCTAATGGCTGTTCAAGTCAAGCCGGTTATTTGAATAATTAACTCGGTTCTAACGAAGGCCTAGGAACGTGCTGCGAATCGCCATCTTTAATTTCGACTGACTCAGGCCACAGCGAGGAGACAAATTTGAGGGGAGATTATGTCGGTTTAATGATTGATAGGAGATTGACACGGGGTTTAACTTAATAACAAGTGTTGGTATAAATTGTAATAAACTGTAACTCATCTACTAGTTTTGTAAAGGTATACAACAATTTTAACAAAGGAACCAAACTAGAAATAAATAAATAAATAAAATAAATAAATATCAGGGGACAATGTCACACCAATTGACCTAGTCCCAATTTAAGCTCTAGGCTTATTTTATGGATACTCGACAACGATATAAATAGTTATATAGATAAATATTATACTTAAATACATAGTTAACATCCATGACTCACAAATATCTGCCCTTAAGGGGATTTGAACCCAGGACCGCTAGCTTCGTAGGCAGGGTCACTACCAACTAGGCCAGCGCGTCTATCGTTATGGGAAGATAAATCTGATACAGGGCCTTAATTACAAATGTCGAATTTACGATGACCGTTTTTGGGATTATGGCATTTAGTAGGCAAACGAGTACTCACGCCATCTAACGGGAAACGGGGGTTATCCCACCTTGAAATTACTAAAAAAAAAAAAAAAAAAAATTTGCCCAAATTTTCATTTTTCGGAAAGCTATGATAGATGCTGGAGCTATTTGAGATTAAATGCGTGTTTAATCTCAAATTAAATTAAATTGTTTTTATATGCGATAGCAAAAAGTAAAGTCTTCTATCAAAAAAACGCATTCGGAATTTTGATCAATTAAGAATTATGAAATTATGGAATTATGTATGTGTATGTGTGTTATGTAGAGTACCTGGTAAATGGGATCTTTAATCCATTCTTAAGACTACGATCTTAAGACTGCAATCTGACTGCAAATACGTTGCCAACCCTGACGACTAAGGTTTAATGCTATTATGCTAGATATTTCATCGGTTGTCTTATTCTGTGGGGGCACACTGCAACACAACAAAGCGAGTAATCCTACTTGGCAGTTGTGTAAGTGATAAGATGGTTACAGATGGAAGGACACTGCACAAGGTCATACAAATACTTCCTAAAGTTTTGTATGTAAAATATAAATATAAGACGCATTTTTATTACAATAAAAAACAATACAAAACACTTTATTACGCACCAAGTAACGAATATACAAGAAAATAAAATAAATATTTCATAGTTTCATCTATTGGAAATAATTTCAGTCTTATAATTAATATCATATGCTTCATTTTAGGTTGTGTCCCTACTCACCCCTTAATCTCTACTCACCCCGTTACACGGTACGCTCTTTAAAAGATTCCATTTTCTGTTTACGCAATACACAATAATACCTGAAGCATACCAATGCATTTAAATCATTCAGCGAAATTGCCCCTTTTAAATGCAAACTAACTTATGCAAACGAAGAAGACGCCTCGCAGACATTCGCAATCATTGGAGGATTCTCTTAAGTCAAACAACTAACAATGAAAAACGTACGCTAACTGAGATCAAACAGCTTCTTGAGAACAGCCCGCACGCGTTACTACAGCTACTTAGCAAGTTACTAAAACAAATAGAAGAGCTTCAGAGAATTAAGGTTCAGTGTACCCAGCTGTCGCTTAAAGAAGAGTTGTCTGCTGTAATTTTACAAAGATCTTATCACATGGAGTTTGCATATTAATGTAAACCGTGATTCGATTTCTACCCGCATGTTTTCAACATTGTTTGATTTGGAAAACATTTCAGCGAGTAGTTTTTTTTATTGTTGTAAATGTTAATGACTTTTTGTTCAATTTATTTCCTCTAATAAAGTACACTTTTTCTTATAAAACATTTCGCCAAACTGCGGTAGCTGTGTGACGGCGTTTTTTTTTTACTATTATTGTCAAAGCTTAAATGGGTAACAGTTTCATCCCTCAGCACTTATTGATATAACTGGAATTTTATTTGTGAGTTTGTAAGTTACTTCTTCGATAAAACTTCAATTTATCTCGAAATATAAAAGATTCCATATGATGGTTAACGAAGACGAAAACAAACAATAACATTTCGAACATCATGAACTGTGTCAACATTTCCGAAAATTTACTAATGATATGTAAATGTTTTCCCAACCAAAAATATGGTAATAATTTTCAATAAACACTTAATTATTCTAACTCATTGTTATACCGTCAAAGAAACGTGATGTTTCATAAATTCCCAGCTACCGTTAAGCCAGGCAAGCAATTAGAATCTAGAGCACTAAGATTATTCAGACTTAATTGCTCTAACTAGCGATAATTACACCTAGTCTGAAGTCAACCACTACAGCCGAACTGCATTTTGAATTGAATTTGAGCTGATTCTACACAGATGCTTCCGGCAAAGGCTTCGGTACCTTGTTTCATCCAATTTGTGATGTTAAAGTGCGTTCTCGAAATCTAAGAGCAATGCTATATAAATTCATAGCTTTGTTCAAGTGCATAATTTGTGAGTGAGCAAAGCTACCACTAGCTTCGTAAGCATGCAACCTACCAACTAGGTTAACTGGTGATTGTGTATCAGTTTTTAGACATATATTTTGAACTGTCTAAGTTTAATGTCAAAAATAAGCTAAAATTAAAAGCTTACTGCTTTATTAAAAAAGTTAAGAGAGTTCCATTTGGCCTGGGCTGGAACAATTTGCGTATGAGCGTCAAAACAACTCAGCTCCCGTCAAAGTGTTCTTAAACTCATTATTAACGGTGCGAGTTAGGTCCGGGCTATGTTGGTTCTGTGGTTATTACGCTTATTGGTATTTATAACCAGTCCAAACCAGATCCGGTCGAGACTATTTCCATTAATAATTTCACTTTTAAATCGACTTCAAAAAAGGAGGAGGATGTTTCACTGTATGTATTTATGTTTTATTAATGTATGTGCACCGATTTCTCCGTCAATTGAAAATCGATTTAAAAAACATATTGTTTTGTTAGATTATACTTCCGTGGGCACCATTTGAGTCTGATGAGAGGATCTGTGAGGAATTGAGAGAATCCCTCAAATATTATAGGCTTACATGTAGTGATTTTAGTATTTTTAGTAACCAGTCTAGTATTTGCATTCAGAAAGTACCATTTGGTGAAGTGGAACTGATGATGAAGACCACAGATGGCCAACAGAACTCCTCAACGGTTCCTATTTCAAGAGAGGCGATAAGATATCGTCGGTGATACTGCAAAACCGCGTAACTAACAAATTTATGATAGAGCAAAATAAACCTTACTGTCTTATTAAAAAGGTGCATTTTGCTCCTTATTTCAAATGTTACTTACGCGGTTTTGCAGTTTCACCGACGAATTTCGATTTAGATAGTTGATCGACTACAACGAAGAATGACTTTACCGCGGCGTTGCTTGCGGCGAGCTTGAAATGTCTTAATGTTTAATTTTTAGTAAGAAGTGGGACTACATAACTGTTTATTATGATCACTGCATACATATATACCTTCACGCCTGCTATCCCAGGTAGACAGAGCTGCAGAATAACTTACAACTTGAAAAGTGGTTGATAGTTCAGTATGATCACTAAAATGTATAACTGCGAAGTCACAAGCTGTAATTATTTTTGGAAACAAAATACTCTCAAGTGTCAAATTGGATTGGAAAGACGTCCTGAGCTTGCTCGTAATGTGATCTAAATAGACAATGATAAGAAATAAAATACTTATTATCAACAATGAGAAGGCGCACCAGCACCCAAGCCACCTGATGCTGAGTGGGATCTCAAGACTACAATCCTAAGACTTTAAATGTGTTTCCAACCCTGAGGACTAAGATGGAATGCCTCTATGCTAGTCATTTCACCGGTTATCTTATCCCCACAACGGGATACAACAATTCGGACAATGCTGCTTGGAGGTGGGTTAATGGATAAGATGGTGGTAGCGAAAACATAGAAAACATCCAAAAATATGAAACTAATATCTGCCCATACCGGGATTAGAACCCGCGACACTTAGCTTCGTAGGCAGGGCCACAAAAAACTAACTGCCGGTCTACCAAAGAAGGCGGCTAACTGCAATGCAGTAGTCAAACCATTTTAAACTCTATTGGTAACCATATTTAATTTAAAATGCTTATACTATTATATACACTTAGCCGCTTTCTTTGGTAGGACGGCAGAAATGTTGTTCGATCCAATACCGTTTACTAACTTAGTTACTAATAGTTTAGTAACTTGATATTTAAGATTGTGGCTAGCAATAATAACATTACGTTAAACTTTACCTAACTAGGTAACTTAGTTCACTGTTTCAGGTCTGAAAAAACGCTTGAAACTTGACAGATACAAACAATATAAAGGGTGTCCAATAAACCTTAAACTTCAATAAACGGTATAATTAAGGTACCTGGTAGTGTACTAGTATTCCGCCAGCAAGTCCCCCGCCTTAGCCCAAAGAGCGGCGAATATCAAATAACAATTACCGATAAATCAGACCGAACTGAACTCTATTCAATGCTGAGACTAATTGGATCAAGGTCTGCTCGCTTTACAGTAGAATTGTGTTAAAGACGCCTTTTGTAAGAAACAAATAGGATAGTAACCGTGCTCTGAAAATGAATAAAAAAATGGGAACGATGGGATTTGCTCTGTAAAATTGACTTTTAGGGGCAGTTCAAATGAAAATGAAAAGATATTACTAAGAGTAGGAGGAGGTTGAAAAATAGGCAACAAGGCCACGATCACGTGTCATGGGAGTCAATAATCTTCATTGAAACGAATGCATCTTAGTAAAACAGTCCTTCAAAAGCAATTCTATCAAATAATAAAATGTTGTTTGTAGAAATAATTGAAAATTATGATAGAATTATTAAAAATAAACATATTTTGCTATGTAATGTATAATACTCTTAAGTGCATTTGGGTGGATCAACTTTTTTTTGTTGTTACTTTGTCCCGTAAGCCAGGAGACAACAGTGGTAGAGTTTCTTAGAAAAAATGTTATAATATATACTTCCAGCACCCTCAGGAGAAAGGTCATAAAAGAATGGGTGTGTAATTGCCAATAAAACAGTTTTTTAGTGGACTTATATCCTTTGAAATCATAGTTTTAAAGAGTGACCCAGGAGACGTCACCATGGCAACGAGCTACAAAGAAAAGTTGATTGACCCATTTACATATTCATATCAAGGCGTATTTTCATGTACCAAAAACTGAATACTTAAAATCTTTCATATTTCCGCTCCAATTTTATTTACGTAATGAATTGAATTTTATACATTTATGTGTATGTAGAGGTCCTTTAAGCCATTATAAGAAAATCATCCCAGGCCCCTGAAAAATAAAATGACAATAATGTTCATACAAACTTACCCAATACCCTTTAAATATACTATCAACCCAATGGAACTCTTACCTACCATAGAACGGTGTCACAGCGACATTATAATGCGATTCGTTTAATACTTCTTACGACTTGAACCATAACGTCACTGTGACACAGTTCTATGGTGACTCAGGGTTCCATGGACTGATAGTACTCCACGCGGTTATTTTTATTACTTCCTGCTTTTAAACTGTCATAATTACTATTAAATAGATAAAAATCCCTAAAAATGGAAACACCTTCTTTCAGAGCGAATATTTTATAATCTGCTAAACCGATTATCATAAAACTTATTTTAGAACTATCCCGATTAACATTTAAAAAAAACCGCATCCAAATCGATCTCTTCGTTTGGGAGAAACATAGACACACATATTAAGATAAATACGTTTAACTTATAGAATTCCTCTTTTTGTCAGAAATTAAAAATAACTTCACTTTACCAGTTCTTTTACTAATGGCCAGTATCAAAAACTTTATAACCAAAATAAAACGCATTTATTTGCACTCGCCAAATCGCTGGAAGCTACGCTCAAATTGAATTTCGAACAAAAACTAAAGCTGGCAACACACGATCAAATCATAATTCAATAGCCATTAGCTTATAACAATGTGGGCGAACAAACATGGCCATAAAGGACCTTTCACACGGCCGGCGGCGACGCGTATATTCCATGCATTTGTGATTGATTCAATAACCTGCCCCCTGTTGTTCAACGATTGCAAATCGAGTTGCTGGGTTAGAATGAAGCGCCATTGAATTATAATGATGCTTTAATCGTATGCATGCATTTGAATGTATTTAGGCATGTGGCATAAGCGGGCGTTTCACTACGTTGACGTTTTACAGGGTCACCCACCATTATATCAAATTCATCTTTCGAAAACTTCATAGGTTGAACGCTATCTTCCGCCGAAACAATTACATTATGGGATATTCTAAAAAGAACTCATGCAGCGATAAATTAATAAACACATACACAGGTACACACATACATTGACACACACATGCATAGATATACACAGATACACACATACATAGATACACAGACAGATAAACACGTTAAACTATATAACATCCCTCTTCACGTCAGGGGTTAAAAATACTGACGGGTCAATAGCTTATCTTATAAATCCCCAAAAGCAAATGTCAAAAGCAAACGATAAAATCATAAGGTTATCAACATTGTTTTCTTCGTCTTCAAATAAAACATCTGGCACGAAATGAAAACCTGTCAAAAACATGTTTTATTTTCTCTTGAGAGAGACGTCCCGCAATCTTAGGAATGACAAAGGAGTGCAAAAGGCAATAATACTATTTTTCGCATTGCTATTGTTATTTTTGACATAAAGCAGCTAACAAAGAGGGCGCCAGATTATTGTGTAGATTGTCTGATTATGTTCTGGAACAATACTGTGTGTTTGACAATTTCGTTTGAAGAAAAAAGTGGCTGAAAGTGACAAGGCGCACTTATGCAGCGACTAAACATGGTCCGCGGATTTTAATAATAAAATTCAAACAGCTTGATTTTTATATAATACATTCATTATGTGTAATAATACATTCAATGTCTCTCCGAAACTTGTAATTTTTTTAGAACAGTACGTGAACAAATAATGTACAAAAGAAAACCACGGGAAAAACCACTCAGAACGCTTGCGTAAAATAATCTTATTTTAATTATTACGTGTAATATTGCCTGAAGCGTTCTCAAGTCGTAGACTCGTAGGATTCTAATTAGTCTTAATTAGTATTTCACAAACGTGCGTCTTAAGTCAATTCCCAGATTGTATTTGTTTAGGTAAAACCCAAAATTTTGGTTAGGTATTGTTCGTGACTGTTTTTTGTTAAACACTAATTTACTTACATGACTAAAAAGTGGAAAATACGTGTGGAAATTAAAGGTGACTTGGTCTCTTGATTTCTTGATTTTTATCGATTATGAAAGTGAAATTGATTTAATTATGCATCATTTACTAACTATGTTCATTAGGTGTACTAAATAGTGTGTAATGCTATTTTTTTACATTTCAATCTTTATTAATCATCATTTTAGTTAAGAGCTAGACTCTTGTCAGTTGAGTAATTTCCACTTTTCTGTTCTCTGCTAGCTTTTTCACCTCAAGATACGACACTATATGGGCCTTTTGTCTTATTTGGCTGAAATAAGTAAGCCTATGTCTTCTTCTTCTGTTTCCCTCGACTTTGCCTTTAAAAATATGTCAGGTGTCCTATCATCTTTCCTCTTCTACATTCTATAGTTTCTAGAATCTCTCGTTTACCATATTTAAAACCAATTCGTTGGTTTTCTTTTCTAACGGAAACATAATTATATTCCATAAATAGCATGACGAAATATTGCATTATATACATATGAATACGCTATTATAAACAAGGTAAGGTAAAATGACGTAGCCTTTATTAGAGGCATCTCAAAAGTTGTGGATGACTTGGTTTTTAAATCACAAAGGAGAATAACCAATAAATGTTATTAATGTGTTATCACAGTTCTTTGAAGTTCTATTAGGTCTTACATATGTGTGCATTGTTTTATTGTTTTAATTTTTATTTGGTTGTGGCACTCTTTTGCGTGTCACTGAGGTGTATGTTTCTAATATTATATCTATTTGCGAGTTCCTGTAATTGGCTCTGTACCTCTATTTAAGTTACTATTAGAATTGTTAAAGCTGTTGGTTCTCCTAAAATAAATAAATAAATAAATGACTGGCATGTGCAGAGATAATTAATATTTCAAAAAAAAGGAGAAAAAAAACAAGTTATAATTAATTAGAAGTCTGATAAAGATGGGAGCAATACGCATATTATTGTTCGATTGTTTTGAACATTTGTCGCTCACGCGAGTTTATTTCGACGTACCCTCATGATTACTCGTAATCTACCTATAAAGCGGCTGCTACACGGTTAGCAACCGAGCCTCCAACCAAGGTGACCTTGCTGGTTTGCAGCCGTGTAGAAGGATGTTTGCAACCAAATTTCGTTTGACCTTTCTTTGCCCTTGGTTGACGGGCGTGCGCTGACAACCGCGGTTGGATGCCGCCGTTGTAAACCGTGTAGACGCTTGTTGCCAACCACGCAAGGGCAGTTGTGTCTCTGCAGGCAAAGAGTGCGCACGGCCTCACGCAACCAGCGTTGCATATGTTTACCTACTGATTTACTGAATTTGCAAAATAAATTTAAATAATCTATTGGATTTTGTATATATCTGAATAGACTTCAAGTTTTATGTAGAAAGATCAATGGATTTTTTAATGTATTTTATTAAAATGTAATTGCAAGCATTTTTCGTACAAAGAACGTATCTAGTCATTAGGAATACCTATGCCTTTATAGTGCGGATGGAATAAAATGGAATGCGTGCCGTGCGTGATCATACTCTAATCTATGGAATCGACTGCAAGTTTTAACAGTTCTGTTTTGTTTGTTAGATCAGTTTGAGTTTTTAAGTACTGCGTGTTTTCTCTCCGCGAGCAGTAGACAGACTGCCTGTTGGCAACCGTGTAGACGGAAACGCAACGGCGTTAGCAGCCGAGCCTCCAACCAAGGTCACCTTGGTTGGAAGCTTGGTTGCTAACCGTGTAGCAGCCGCTTAAGAGACGTGAGATGTCACTTCCAGTACAAGACTATCATGATGAGGTGCTGATGGACGGTATACCTACTGTTGCTGTTTGGTTTCAATCATGAGCAGTGTCCAGCGTTGCATTAATTGCAATCGTATTGTTACGCGATTATCGCATCATCATTTACCGTTGCAAAATAATGAAGTGCGTCAACAATATAGGGGTGGCTTGCACTGCGATCAGTAAGTTGCACCCTACGATTTATACTTGATGTGTAACTATGCATTTAATAAAACAAACATAAGCATACGAACGATTTTTCTTACGTACTTATTGGTATAGTGTACCTACTAAAAGATGTACTAGTGTAGGATTAAGAAAGTTGCCCAAACAGGGTTACTTTATTCTGCCAATATTCAAAAATACTTATGGCACTAGAACTTATACCTATTTACTACCCAAAATTATTAATGAATTGCCGGAGGATGTGAGGAGTGGCTATCTTACCGGAGGTCGGGTGCGCGGGGTCGGCTCACATTTTTTAGGGGCGGTGGGGGCTGACTTTGTGCTGTAACTAATTGCAGCACAAACCTAGTGCCCATTGTCCGCGGGAGATGTGATTTGACTTTTTGCAGTCTGATTACGTTGGGATGGCTATTTCGCTCCGCTTAGAATAAACTTAACTTAAGACTTTTATTTATCTAGGTTTAATAATGTAGAATATCGAACTCCCCATCGGCAAATAAACCTTCCCTAGGTTTTGCACGGATGGGCTTTATTATATTGTAAGATTGCATGTATTGTTATTTTAGCCAATAAATTAAAAAAAAAAAAAAAAAAAACTCATTTGGATAGTTTTTGGATGACGTACTTACTTGTTACTTTAGAAATATATCAGAATTATAAAATTACTTTGTTTATTTGTTTCACATCTTTTTTTTTATGGCATAGGAAGGCAAACGAGCACGCAGGCCACCTGATGGTAAGTGGAAACTGTGACCCATAGACATTCGCATTCACAAGACAGCAAATGCACTGCCAGCCCTGAGGACTAAGATGGAATGCCTCTATGCTAGTCATTTCACCGGCTGTCTTATCCCCAAACCGGAACACAACAATGTAAACACTGCTGCTTGGCGGTAGGTTAATGGATAAGATGGTGGTACCAACCCGGACGGACCCTGCACAAGGTCCTCCCACAAGTAAGTCTTACGCCTTCATCACCCTCACTCTAAGCCAGTCATTATATCACTGTTTGAATGTTCCGTGCCTATGCATGCTTGTTTGCAGACCTACTAAACGTCTTAATACGTTTTGAACGAGTTATTTGTATAAGAATAACAGCAGTACCCCAACTTATTGAATAACTACTGAAAGTGTTTTTGAAACTTACAGTAACGTAGCATATTTTGATGTTCTCGTACATACCAGGAATTTGTAGGGCAGATGGGCATTCCCCTAAACTTACTTTTTAAAAATGCTGTCACCTCGTCCCAGAATTTTAGGACATTATAGTATAGAAACTAATTTGGTTACGCACGGTTAAGCAATAAAAGTGAATTTTAAGCCAATATTCCACCTTAATACCATCTGTGTTATGAAGTAGGTAAGTAATTACCGGAGGCCGTTAATGAAATTTCGTATGCTAATTGACTAAACACAATTAAGGGAGCGGAGCTAAGATTGTGTGAGTGCCTTGGCGCGAGGTTTTCATGAACTTAGGGTTGCTGGATGGGATTCAATGTCAAAAAACACTACCTTGTAGAATTCTGTTTTTAATCTATTCCTGCATGTATACATATATACAAATGTAGATAAAATCAGGCCTGTGTCCCAGAGGTAATAATCACTTCTTTCTACCCGCTACGATTCTGTCTAAATATTTTTCTCATAATGCTCGGAAATAACGGTTTTCCGATTGAAACACAGGGACGGAAAGTGTCTCATTTTACTCCTTGGATTAAAAAAACACTTTTCAATAAAAACGAAACGAACGACCGAAAAGCATTATAATATATCGTCGGAAAATCCCTTACTTTCCGCGCCTAGGCAATAATGTGCTATTTCACTTCTTCCACATTCCTGCATGTAGGTATTAATATGAATAGTTTAGGTATTGTTATAGTTAATTATCATCTCATCAGATCCATAAGGTGAAATAATTTTCTAGTTAAACAAAACCTTTGGGATGCCAAGTCTCTTCCTCGTAGTAGTTTTAAGAATTATATTTTTGTGCCGACCAATCGAACACCGCAACTTGCACTATACAGACTACGTATTAAAAAAAAAGAATCCCCTGCATTATCTTTGTTGACATCAATTCAAAAACGGCCGGGCGAAGTAATGAGCTAACAAGCGAGAAAGAGTTCGCGGATTTGCGAAAATGCGAGAGATAATAATATCCAGAACTACAACAATTAACTTTGAAACTTCTTACTTTGTTTGGGTCTGTATTTGTGAAGCAGCATTTTCGAAGATTATTTTTTTGTCTCGACTTACTGATGAACATCTCCACGATTTAATATCAATAGCTCCACTTTTACTCCATATTTCATACGGACAGTCCGCAACAAAAAATTACATTGTTCTTATTGACATGTACAAAAATACCTTTGTTATTTCCGTAATTACATTTGTTTCAGAAATATATTTTTTTAAATGTTGTGTGCACTGCGATGGTCATTTCATTTCTTAAAACGGACCCCGAGCGAAACTAATCGGTGACCCCTGGACTGTTAAATACAAAGACAAGATTATCGCGTGGTTTCCTTTGCCGCATCCAGTACCAAGCGCGCTGGCCGTTAATTAAGCATCCAGCAGGAGCAGGTGGCGACCGTGATAACGCGTGCCGGCGCCATCCTCCTCGGTTTTTGAGGTAAACCTTATTTATGCACTTAGCCACTTTTACTCACTTAGAGCTGTTATTTTTTAAATTCATGGTACTTTATTACTTCGGATTATTGGTCAGTGTACTATAATCCCATTGGAATCCTGACTCACCATAGAACTCTGTCACAGTGACGTTATAATTCAATTCATAAGAAGTGTCAAATAAATTGTTTTATAATGCCGTGTGGTTGCCGGCTTTGAATTGTACTACTCCATGTCTTCCCGTGGAAGTAAGAGACGACTAAGGGAATAAAGGCTTGTAGTACGGTTAGGCGATGGGCTTGCTATCTGTCACTAATATACACTGTTAAACATCTTAGCCTAATTGTGCAAATTGTGGTTACAGAGTTATCAAAAAGTTTTTAGAGCTGTTGGTAATTCTGTAGCTCTGCCTACCCCACTCTGGAAATTAAGGCGTGAAGGTATGTATGTATTTACAATGTCACTGTGACACCGTTCTATGGTGGGTCAGGGTTCAATGAGCTGATAATACGTACAAATTTCAACGTGTAGTGATCTGATTTCAATTCTATTGTTTTAACTCGGTACCTATAGTTTTTTTTTAATTGTAGGGTATTTAGATATTAATAAATATTGTTGTTGTTGATTTATGATGACTTTTACTCAGAGACCTTGACATTTATAATATTAGTAAATAAGATATAAGAGGACCGTGCGAAACGTATGACGATGAAGCGCAGGCGCAGCGGCTAGCCAGTCACAAAAAACTTAAAATATCGCACCTTCAGAACAATAGTGACCTAATACAGAAATTTTATATTTCGAATTAGGTCTCTACGATCATAAATGTGTGACTTGAAGTTTGAAAGCTGAAATTTTGAATTAGGCCACTATTGTGCTAAAGGTGCGATATGTATTTTTTTAGTTTTGTTTCAATTACTACCGTAAAATGTGCCTACTTTGCTCCCCCACGGGTAATCTTGCTCCATCGTTATATTGACGTATTCTGTATTGTAAATCATTCTAGTGCTTTCATTCACTGCGCAGCTGGATGTATACATCAATTATTTTTAGAAAATTTGGCATCGGCCTTGTCTTATAAGTAACATACAAAAAAGTGACTATGCAGCATAGTTACCCATGGCGGAGCAAAGTAGGCACATTTTACGGTACTGATTGCTGTGTTCCAGTGTGAGCATTGTTGAATAAGACAACCGGTGAATTCACTGGCATAGAGGCATTCAATCTTCGTCCTCGGATTGAATTCTTGAGAGTAAAGACTTATAAATTGCACTTGTATTAGTTTGCCATCCTACCATTTCAAAAAAAATGGCCATCCGACTAATACTAGATTTTTCTTTTTCGTCCAAGTGGGCTTAAATAAGTCATATTGTGTAAGATTGTCTGGTAGACAAAAATAGAGGTGTTATAAGCTTACCGTGTGTATGTGTGTGTATGTCTGTCACACCGTAGCTTCCCGACGGAATGCCCGATTTTGATATGATTTGATCAAAGGAAAGCTAATTTAATCGGGGTGATACTTAATGAGGTATTTTCAAAATCGGTTGAGACGTTCAAGTGATATCTCTGAAAGAATGGATCGCCATCATCACGCCTGTTTCCCAGAGGGGTAGGAAGATATCATTTCTTTCAACTTACAATTCAATTCAATTCAATTTATTTCAGACTCTAGGTCCATAAGAGTGTTAGTAATACAGTAATCTTACTATCTAGGTTTAAGTATAATGAATATAAAAGGTAACACAATGTCAACAATAATTTAAAAATTACAAAAATAATATTATCACAAATATGATTTAATTTAGGCTTAGAAAAATATGTTAATTTACGATGTTAATTTAAAAACCTGCCACCCTGTGGGACCCCGGGCACATGCATATGTGCTTGTACCCAGTGTCGTTGGATAGGACAGTCTGGCTTCTCGCTGATGATCCTCAGGATGGCGATGGCGCTCCCTCGCACCCTGCACATCAGCGAGGCGACACGGCGCCGCAGCACCGCGCCGAACGCCTGCGTGCGTGCGTGTGCAAACATCGCTGACGCGCTGCAATATCGAGGGAGCCCAAACAACACCCTGAGGGCGTTGTTATATTGTACTCGGAGAGCGTTGAAGGCCCGCTGCGTATAGTTGACCCAAAGATTGCACGTGTATAAGGTTTGGCAAAAGGCTTTAAAGAGAGTAATCTTCACCTCAATGCTACATCGTGCAAATCTGCGTGCCAACATGTTACAGCGGACCGCCATCGCTCTCCTTTCCCTTTCAATGTCCCTATCATATTTCAAATCCTCGGTAATTACATGACCGATTACGATGATCCTGACCAAATCTCTGTCGCTTTTTCCACATTCAAACATCGAGTAATGCATTCACGTCGGTTTCGGGTACTTAAGATTCAGCCCTTTTCCAGTATTTCTCCGATTTGATTAGAAGTACGCCTAGGGCGGCGGCCCCTTCCAACTCTTCCACTTACTTTCGCTCAGTATATCTCTTTCGTCAATCTTCTTTCATGCATAATTTTCAAATGACCGAACTATCGAGGCATGGCCTTTTCTATATCACTACATCTTCTTTTAGTCCACATTTCTCTCTGACTTTTTCATTCCTTACTCTATCAATCAGTTTCACACCCACACATACTACGCAAAGAGCGCATTTCAACTGCATTTATACGACATTAATGCTTGTACTGCAGTATTAGATACTACCTCCTGGAGGGGAATAGATTATTACTACAATATTTATATGCAAGGTTTTATATGACTTTCAGGAATGGTTCTGTTCACTTGTTTTTTTTTTCAGGGGACAATGTCACTCTAATTGACCTAGTCCCAAATTAAGCTCTAGGCTTGTACAGTCAACAGCAAAAGAAACTGATGAAATAGGGTCTCAAAATAGTATATACAATAAATTAAGACAGATGTCTCTGATTATTGTAGTTAACCATAAGTAAATTAGCTCGTAATGTGTCATAAGTAAGTGACATGCCATTCAAACAGTTAAAATCATTACTGAGTGTTTCAAATTAAACTGATTTCCTAGAATAGCAATAGTCAGTAATACTACCAAACTATCACATGTAAGTGAATATGAATGTTTGGGCCTTCATGTCTTCTCAAGACCACCTCGGAATACAAGTCAGACGTTCGGTTAATGTCGGTTATACTCGTAAGACAATCAATCACGCGAAACAACTATAACACCTCTCTTTTCCGTCAAGGGTTGAAATAAGTTCCTACTACTTCGATTTGATTTTTTTTTTAAACATTTAAAATAAATCCTTTTTAACTGCCCTGATTACCCTAGTTTTCATTTGGAGATTTTGTCATTTTGACTTTATCTTGTTGGACACTTGACACTTAGGTAAAAAAATATATATTCTTTATTGAAATTTTCTGTAAAGAGACAGTTATGGCATCGTTTATGATCATTTTCTTTTGACTAATTAAATATAAAGTTGAAAATTACACTTTGTTATAATCTGTTTTATCTGGGGCGTCATGCTTGAACATGTTTTGAAATGTTAATTTTGATCACTTACTTTTGACGTTGACTGTACTATGGGTACCAGATAACGATATAAATACTTATATAGATAAACATAATACTTAAATACATAGGAAACATCCATGACTCAGAATCAAATATTCGAGCTCATCACACTAATATATGCCCTTACCGGGATTCGAACCCAGGACCGCTAGTTTCGTAGGAAGGGTCACTACCAACTAGACCAACGAGCCGTCTAAAAAAAAAAAAAAATATGGCACTAAATTTGACAAGGTAGCAACCCATTTAAAAATCGCAGATAACCTTCGCCATATATCAAACGGTTAAACTAAACATTTCTATACAAAGGATTTTATCGTCGAAGCTAAGGTCCATTACGATTCCTCTCACCATAGGCCGTAATCGTAAATAAATCCGACTGGCTGTAAATCGAACACGTGACTGCAACGCTCTTGACCTTTGCTTTAACGAGGTTGTAGAATTAAAACAAGATATCTATACAGGGCGTCCCAAGACTAAGGGACATCAAGGGAAAGTATTTTGCTGACTTTATGTTATTTTTAAAAGTTAGTAATTCTACATACATACATACATAAACTCACGCCTTCATTATAGGCAGAGCTAAAAAATTACCAACAAGTCTTAAAACTTCTTGATAATTCTGTAACCACATTTTGCACAAGTAGGCTAAGATGTTTCCCAGTGTATTAGTGACAGGTGGCAAGCCCATCGCCTAACAGTACTACAAGCCTTTATTCCCTTAGTCGCCTCTTACGACATCCACGGAAAGACATAAAGTGGCACTATTCTAACCCGGCAACCACACGGGAAGTAATTCTACATTTAATGATTTTCTAAGAATTACTTGCTTCGTCTGGGAATCGAATCGACTTAAATATAAAAAAACAACACCCCTGTTTTTTAGAGGTCAATCGAAAGATTGGACAAAAAAGAATAATTATTCCTAAGTAACATAGTATTTTGAATACCTTTTCATTGATACCCCTCTTGTCGTTAGTTCGTCGACTTTTTTTTCTTTTGCACAATATTGCACCTGGTTGCTGCCATATTGAACTTTGATTAGGTACTGACATATCTTTAGTGACACTCACAAGATTAAGACAAATCGAATGACAAGAATCATCAAAATCGGGCCATGACACAAAGGAACAAACATACATATATAGGCTGATAAACACATTTCTCTCCTTTGCGTTGCGCAGTCAGGTAAAGTGACGTTCGACTTTAAAACTATACCGCTTTTAAAAATGGTGTCAATTGTTAAAATAAATGATGTTCGAATTAAAAATTAGCCCGCAATTAGAGAAGATGTCGATTTGTGACAATCGAATGACAGTTAATTTAGGATTTTTGCCTTGTCTTTTGAAAATGATAGAAAGATGAGCTATAAAAGTGAATTTTATGTGGAGATTATATAATCAACCCTTAAACGAATAAACACTTAATGGTTTATTATTGCCCTACTCAATAAAAATGCAGAACTAGGCCAAAATGAATGCAGAAAAAAAAAGTATATACTATAGATTATTTGGCATACTTTTTTCTGTAAATAGCATAATCACCTTGTCACAATAATTTGATTGTTATTTACTGTAAACACATCATTGACATATCCAAATTATGTAGATAATATTTAAATCTTAGGCAACCATGGAGACGTATTGCATGAAATTACATTACAAACGATTTTATTACTTACTTTGAATTTATTTTTACATTTGAATTTATAATATAAATTCATTTATATAAAGATGAACAGATATCTAAACATTCGATTTTCAAAAACACTTAATATTACTTACCCACCATTATAACCAAACCAACCGAAATAATTCACAAATTACCCAAGAGGTTCTTACAAAAACAAAATATTATCTCCACTAAGGGAAGAATTAGGCATGCCAGTCACGCGTCGGGCGTTTGCCAGACTTGATGACTTCATGCCCCTTAATGATCGACGAACAAAACAATATCGTGCAGCGGAACCGAGGGCTATGATTGGACGGTGAGCGCCCGGCTTTTGTTTTTATTGGATTATTGGCACTTAAGGGGCATGCTGTCATTTTGTTTCTTATGTCTGCTTGACATGGATGTGATGGGTAGGTTAAGATGGGTAGGGAATTGGGTAAATGGTGACTTGATGATGGCAACGTCTTTTTCTATTAATTATGCAATATGATTTAAATAAATATTAATCAATTACTCAGTTATGAAGTGATGATATTGTGTTTTCTTAGATAGAAGAGAGAATTTTGTAAATATTAAGTAGCTCGCGAAGTTGTTTTTTGCTAATAATTCAATTAGTTAAGTGATGTTTGTGTAACGATTGTGAGCATTTTTGGTTCATACGATGCCATGAGGTGCGCTAGAAGGTTTTAATTTTTAAACAATTTTAAAATTATGTACTGGTTTTTTTCATTTATTTATTTATGATTTATTGTAAAATCAACAGCAATGACATGATGTTTTATACAATAGTACAAATATCAACAATTACAGCCAATTACAGTGTTTTTTTTTACTTAGATGACTTCTCAAAAACATATTAATTACAAGCAATCCTAGTTTCACATATCGCTTTTAAAAATATTACATTATTGAATGACGTATTACTCTTAAGCACCACGTACACGAAATAAAAAGTCATTGCCGAAACAAATTCCTACAAATACTCACTCGAAAGCTTGAATTGGCGGAAAAAAACTAATTTGTCACTGGAACAGTTCAATAGTTGAGAAATAGCCGGGTAAAGTTTCCCTGGCAATGTTTCAGGCAACATTTTCGATGCTGGCAACCGGTAAGAACACGGAAATGAGATCTTACATCGACAAGCCGACGATTTTAAAAACTGACCAAGTGTGTGTCGTATGCGCATTCATTTAGGGTTCCGTGCATTATAAAAAAAAAACTTCACACGGTAGAGCAAAAAACTCTTACAGGCAGTTACTCAATCACGAAAAGTATCATCAAGTACCTACTTGAAAAACAGTAAAAGACAAAACATTAACGTTTACTTATTGCACGTTACTACTTATAGTTAGGGAGGCGAATAGGGGAATTTTCGGTAATACTCGAGCGTGGCAGTTTAAGATATGAGAGATACCTTAGACCTAATAGAACAACCTTGTAAAGTATTTAGCTCTTTATGTAGTGACGCGCGCCTAGGATAGACGATCAGATTAGTAAAAAAAAATCGATAGTCTGAAATACTCGAGCGCGTCAGATTAAGATATTGGGGGTTGATTTTAGTGTTTTAAGACTAAATTTAACTAATCTGACGATAAGTCCTTGACGCCGCCGAGTTATAGCGTTGCGAACTTGTAAAAAAAAACGTTAATCCGGCATTCTCGAGCGCGATTTTTTATTTTTTTATTTTGAAGAATATAATCTAAAACTTACTAAAAATACAAAATCTGCCGGTTTCCGCATGACCGGAAGTGTGGAGGAGCCATTTCGTCTTCCGAAAAACGCGTTGCGGCATATAAGTCGCGAACGATACATTTTACAAAAAAAAAAGTTTAAATAAACAAAAAAGGGAATATCTATCGCTTTATTGTCATTCTTAAATTCCCCGTTTTATCAAGGAGAAAGAAAGGAAAAAAAAGAAACCAGAAAACCTTTTTCGGTCAGATTAAGAGAACCCACCAACATTTTTGTCAGATTAAGAAAATATGCTTTCAGGATACCGAGATAAACCTCCCCTATGAAAATCTGACGCGCTCGAGTATTTCAAAAAAACTTTTTTTTTGCATTTTCAATAATTCATCGTAACTTATCGTCACGCCGAAATCGTCAGTTTTTTTAAAGGGAGCTTCCTTGGGGCCTACTTAACACCCCTTCCGAAAATCTGACGCGCTTGAGTAAATTTTTTTTTTTGCATTTTTGACTGCTTTATATGCCTACCCCCACCACGCAAACCGGCAGATTAGTATACCGTTGTTATCAGAGGCACTTGGGGCATACGTAGTATGAATATCTGACGCGCTCGAGAATGCCCAAGTAACTGTTTTTTTTTTTACATTTTTGAAAAACCGTACACGCCAAACCCACCGCTAAAATGGTTTTTACCATACGAGCTTTTCTTTTCGAAATTATTTTATCTTTCGATTTTGGTAGGTCTCGACGGCGCCGTTGAATTACGCCATTTAGCTACCTCGCCTCCCTAACTATTATATTTAATTCATAAACAATATTTACCATTTTATTCACACTTCAATTTCCTGTCAAGGCAATAAATTTGGCGGCAAATTGGACCAGTAACAATGTCCATATCGATGGTTAGGTAAGGTGAGTGAATGTTCGTTTTATTTCGGTTACACATTCAGAGTTAAAACTGGTGCATTTTTACGGGTTTAGAAGCCAGTTTTAAATATTTTCAAAGATTAATCCAACAATGTCCCACACTACTTTAAATATAACACTAAAATAAAAGTTTACACAATTACCGCGTGTCAGATCTGGGGCACTAGTTTCTTCGTAAAATTGCGATAATAAGTGGGTAGATAGGCAGACGTGATAAAATTTGAAGGGTTGTTTCTGATATTTTCTACGGAACCCTATATAATAAACGTGAAAAGTCTGGGACGCACAATGTATCCAAATCACAATGGCTGGTGGGAGAACTTCATTTTAAAAATATAGCTAGATTCAAGAATTGAAAAACGCATTTACTGTTTTATTCCACTTTTTTACCAATAATGTTTAAGACATTATTTTGCTCTTTTGGACAATGTTGCCTGTATTGTCAAGTAAAGAACTCTTCTTATCAAAACGTTAATAATAATAAAAAATAAATGTGTATGCCATTAGAGACAATATAGGTATATCATTTAAAGCCACGTGAAAAAGAAATCCTGTCCCCGTATTAATGTCAATCTTATCGCGGTAGACAAAGCATCCATCACTCTCGTACTAACTGGTTAGAAAGTGTATTTTTTTTTATCTATCTTTATCCATTACAGCCCGCTGCTGTCTTAAATTTTATAGATTTAAAGTTTAAATTGTCGTTTTATTTTAGCGGCAAATAAACAGTAATGCTGCATTTCTTTATGTGAAAATAATAAACATTCATATTCAAATTGCAGTGTCAATCGAGTGAAGTCGAACAAGAAAGTTATTTCAAACAAAATGTGTGCGAAATATAAAGAAAATTTACGTGCCGAGGACATTGTTCTGTCCAAAGGACCGATTCAAAGTTGTTTAAGCCAACCATTGGGTCTGATAGCTATCGCCGCACTCTCCCAACTCGAAGGGAAGAGGGAGAAAGTCATAAAATTATCGTATATCCCGGACCTCGAATACAGACCGGGTCAAAGCAATTAGGAGCTCTGCTTTATCCAAATTCTTTCATTTCAATTAACTAAATTAGACCTAAATGAAACGAAATTAAGAGTAAAAATTACCAATCTGAATAACGGTTTAGTTAATTCCTTTGTAATAATTTACCTGATAAAGGTTAAGTGAAATTGCTCAGAAATTTTAGGTTATTTATAAATTATACTAAGGGTAAAGAACTAATAGTAGATTGTACAACAAGTGCATAAAACGTACCATTTTACCAGAGACGTGCATATAGCCATCCGAGCCGGTACGGCGAGGGTGGATGGTCACGTCGAGGGTAAAATGGGTTTTATGCTCGAGTTTTACACTCTGCTTTTCACTTCGATTGCAAGGAAATAAAACAACGATTAAGCATATACAAAAAAAAATAATTTTTTATAATGTAATTAATATGTTCTATCACGCATAAAATGTAATTTCTTCGA
The DNA here is from genome assembly GCA_927399475.2 of Acleris emargana. Classification (NCBI taxonomy): domain Eukaryota; kingdom Metazoa; phylum Arthropoda; class Insecta; order Lepidoptera; family Tortricidae; genus Acleris; species Acleris emargana. The sequence continues at coordinate 3,326,623 of OV656839.1, read as the reverse complement.
CAGTTCGTCAAATTAGCTTAAAAAAACACACTCCGCAAACGTGTTTACGCTTTTTTGGTTCCTCCAAATCATAAAACTTTCGTATGTGCTGAGATAGATTTTCTCTGATTTAGGCGGCAATATCTGCTCAATTACATTTATCGCACTTCTGTCCATTAAAGTCTCAGGCGAAATCATTTTTTGATCGTCACTATCACTACTTGAAGACATTGTTCAATTACTTACGAATAATTTATTGAATTTTCAACCGCAACACAATAAATTTAGTTAGTTTTTAATTTTGTTTGACGAATAATTAGCTTCCCGCTACACAATTTTTCTTAATTTTAATTTTTTATTTTCAATTAGTGACGTTTGACTATGGACATTATGGTTTGAGCCTTAATGCCAAGTCATTATAAATATTTGCGTTACTTATATTTTTTTACGTAAATGCACGCCCGTATTAATCTTAAAATATTTAGATAGTATTACATATGTCGTAATTAAAATAAGATATAACCTAAATCTCATAAAAATATATCAATTAAATGAAGGTAATATTGTGTATGTGGCTGTAAGGCCTTATTGCCTTAGTCTTAAAAGAAGAAATTACTTTATGCACTAGAGCATAAAATGCGATTTTATGCAGCCTATACCCAGCATAAAGAAGGACTTTACGAGCATGAGAAGTGAAAATGGTTTTTTTTTAATGCCACAGACTGCATAAAGCTGCGTGGAGCGGTGTTTGCACGACGGCGTTATGTAGTTGCGTTGCGTGTTTTTGCCTGTTTCGTCATTTTTTTATTTTTTTATAGTAGTGTCTTTGTGGTTTGTAGTTTGATGCGTGTGCGATCGTGGCGTCATTGCGCCGTGACTTCACCAAATGGTCGCAACGGAAGACCAGCGCTGGCTCTGCCAGCATCACGCTGAGTTGTGACCATTTCGTGAAACTGTGTATGTTTTAAAAATTCTTTGTGTTAATTAATGTTTGTCACGAATAAATAATTTATTTGTTTTTCTTTTCTTTAATGGTAAATCAGCTTCTTTATAGAATTGCCAGTTTAAGTGGCTTAACTGGCTAAGTGGTAATTAATCGATGAATGTAAATACATTTAACGGCGGCGAGTAAGAGCATTGCACTCGACAAATTGTTAATTATGAATCTCAATACGCTTTTAACAATATGTTGCTCATATCGTTACCAAACAATGCATAGACGTGATCAAAGGAAGTTTAAATGATTGACAAAATCAAGACGAGACTAGACTACGACGAGTAGATGCTAGTATTTTTTTATTAATTATCCTACGTGATAAATGTTTCTCCCAAATAACATTTATTTCAGTTATTTATTTGATACGGGATACAAACCTACGAGTAAGGTTTTTGATTTATGTTTATTTAGATTAAGATTTGCTTCAACTACAGGTAAACACATATTTACGATCAATAAACATTCAATTCAATTCAATTTTTGTAGGTTATAGCTCCATAGAGACTCGATGATTCCGCTAACGTCTGTGGTAAGAAAATCACGTGATTCAATAAACATTATTTGTTAAGGACAGCACACAATTACTAAAGACTTTAAGTATACATTACAAACACTTAAAAAAAACTATTTAAATTCCTGAAAATTGCTAGGATGATTGGATGTTTCGTTCTTTAATAAATAAACAGCAGATCCACTAATGTGCAAATATTATTTCTCTAATTCAATTTGCAGCGGGAAATAGGCCTTCCTCGAGAATCCACACGATGGTGATGATGGGAAAGTCAAGTTTGGGAGCATCAAAAATGTTTGGCTTAATAAAGATACCTTAATAACTAAATCACAACATAAATTAGACATAAAAACATGTAATCTATATCTTGCTAAGAGCCATGGTTTCTATAAAAGAACGTATTGTTTTTTTTTTAAATATGATTATTGTCTTGCACCGTCATATTATGTAAATATGATTTTTTTATTTTTTTATTTAATAGCTTTGTGATAAATCTGAGTTTTGTCACTTATCTTGCTCAAATATGCATGACATTTTTAAAATTTTATTGGTTGTAATTAAATAATGTTACTTAAATATTTATCATTGACATTATTAATAAGCAATATTTAATTTTCTTGCGGCGTTTCTTCTCAGCAGTGGTCTCGCTTCGGGAAGAGCTGGTAGATTTTTGGCATAAAAGTGTCTACTTACTGAATAAACATTTGTTTTTTTTTGTCAGCGAAGTACAACGTTAAGCTCTGTTTAGTACTCGTACCGAGCTAAGAAAAACACAGACTAAATTGAATTGTCTAAATGAAGGACTGGAGCTAAAGTGCCTACTTAATTACAAAGTGTGCAGGAGCTGCACTGAAAGTAATTTTTCCCCGAAGCTTGTAGTTTTTGGATTATTTTTTGTTTCATTCTGCATCCTACAGACGCTGAGTGCTAGTTAAATATTAAAAGCGGTTATTTTAAACTTCTTGGTTTTAGTCATTGGGGAGTTTCATTTATTATCTTGCTTCTGAAGTGAGTGAAGACGTTTCAAAGCGTAAGAGAGCTGTTAGTTTTATTCTTGAAGCAGTTTTTACTGGTTTTTGCTGGTCTAGATTTAGTTTCGACCATTGTTTTTATCTTAATTTTGTGAATAGACCAACCATACCGGCAAGCTGAAATGACTAATTATAATAATCCAATGTTGGCTAAGATACCTAATTAAAGATATGTCAAAGTAAACGTCAAGTCATATAAAACTGACATTTCTGATGAGTCTGGCGGCAGGATCTGTTTCTTTATATGACTAAGATTGTTTTTAATGCGGCAATAATGAATTAACAAGTTCCATTACGATCTATTTTTCTCTGGGCAGTTGACTTTTGTGCTTACTTATCTTTTTCGTGCAAAAAAAAACACTATTTTGTTTACTAATGGATAGGACTTTTAAAGAAGTCCATCCCTATCCCCCAAACAATTTGTTTTCATTTCAAGCGTCATTAAATGAATAAAAGATTTAGGTTATCTATTACAGGATACTTACGTACAACAATGCACCATGTCTAGATACTCCAGAGTACTTGGACTAAGAATTCCATTTTATGATTTACATCATCGAAACACGCCAGTATTTTGCCATCTAAACTAAAAGGTATTTAAAAGCGGCCAAGTGCGAGTTGAAATCGTGTGAAGAGGGTACCGTACATACGTATTTTCTTTTGTTTTTTTTTTAATTTTCTAATGTCCCTCGATAATTACCGTTATTGAAAAAAAATACATTGCAAATCTGTGTTTAGGTCATCAATTTACATATGTGTACCAAATTTAAACTCAATCGGTCCAGTAGTTTCGGAGCAAATTGGCTGTGACAGACAGACAGACGCACAAGTGATCCTATAAGGGCTTCTTCTTTTTTTTTATTTTTATAAGACATAAAAAGCATGAAGTTAATATGCACATACTGCCTTTTTGCATTGAACTCCTTTAGTATTGTATAAATCACACACTCGTGCTCAGTGTGTATTGCAAGGAAAAGGTTGACACATGTAGTTAGATAAATAAACTTCCGTTTTATTGGCCACTACTGACGTAAATAAAAAACTCAACCGTGCGTCTTTTATAATTTTATCACGCTTCTTAATACAGAAAAGGACGGTCTAAAGAAATCTGATGCAGCTGTATCTGTTTAAATTTTCCCGGAAATATAGCGTTTTTCAGGTTATTTTTAAATATGTTTTCTGCGGTCCTTGTGAAAAAGGATATAAGTCTAGTATACTCCTTTCATATATAAACTTTTTTTTATTAAGAGTTAAGTCATCTTGTACCTTTTTTCACTAGGACCTCAGTTGTAAGGTTTAAAAAATAATGATTTCACTACAAGTCATTAAAAGTTCGGTTGATTTTCCATACATTTCATGATCAGATCTTGATGATGGCGATTTGAATAGAACCCCTGAGATATACCCTACGTATGTAATGATAGAAAAAAAGAAAGGGAAATCAAGAAACATTCGCACAATAAAAAACAGCCGAATTACGGACCTCCTTGTTTGAAGTCGGTTGAAAATAACCTTCAGTATAAACAAGCAATGTATTCATCTGCATTGCAGAGCGAATGTTTTTCCTTTGTAAACATTATAAATACATTGCGCGGTGAAAAACATTCCAAAATAGACAACATATTAACATAAGACGATGGTCTAGTACCCTACCATGAGTTACAATTAACGTACTCGCTAGCGAGTCGAAGCTCTCTGTCCCTCACTGACCGCGCAAGTATTATTTTAGAGTGCAAGGGACAGAGCATTCGACTCGCTAGCGAGTGCGTTCATTGTAACTCGGTGTAAGGGTACTGAAACTAGTGTCCCTTACACCCTCATTATATTAACTTACAGTGAATAAAACATAGCATGGTGCAAATGACAAGAGAGGCTAGTGAGGTGGAGTGTTCAAAACTCCAATCGATAAATTAGACTGTAAGGTGGAGTGTTCAAAACTCCAATTGATAAATCAGACTATAAGGGGGAGTGTGTACAACTTCGATGAAACTATTATTTTTAATCATGAATGCCGTCATAATTTAAGTTTATGTCTATTATTACTCTAAAATCAGATGGAAAATCTAGCAACTTAATAGATAATTCAGGCTCAGACATAAGTCTCAATTGTTACCCTTGAAGTAAAAAAGATTTTAATAAGTAAAAATAACCACCACTTGTCCCACAGGATTAAATGCGACTTGACACATGGTGTAGGGGTGTCGCATCACTAAACTAGTCTCTAATGTTTCGTTACATGCATATTACGTTTACGTTATTACGACGCTATTATTCACGCTATTATTACGACGCATATTACGACGTTATTTTTTTTATTATTAATAATAACAAAGTAGGGTAAATGTTATTCGTATAACCCAGTTTGCTTTAAGTTTAAATATTACAATCCAGACTTATTAAGTCTGAAATTTAAATATAACTCAGAATGTACACCGTCTTTTTTTTATTTACGATTACTTCGGCACATTACTAGGTACATCCATAGCAACTAAGGGCCGAGTTCACCAACCAATTTAACAGAAGGTTAAGTCTTAATCAGCTGTTAGTCAATACACTTGACAACCGTTAAACCGCTAACCATCCGTTTAATTGTTGGTGAACACTGCACTAAGTGGTAGATTAGATTTTAAAAAACGGCAAAAAAACATTTTTTTTCTGTTTAGAACAAACATGAACATGTTGTATCTTTGGTCATTCTACTTAAAATGACCTTTAGAGTTAACTAATAGTCAGTGTCAAATACGTCAATGTTGGCGGGACATACACACACAATTAAGAGCCTTTTACACCAGTTCAACGTGATTAACTGATTCAATTTAAAAATGAAATATCTGTAAAACCATAAGAGTTATTATTTGCCTGTCTTCGGGAAAATAACTTTATTTGAACGTTCCCTTAAAGTTATCGTAAATCAAAAAATTACGGTGAATAGACCGCAGCAACTTTTTTAGAGTATAACGAAACTTTGTATACAGCATGCACCGAAGTGGAAAATTATTACTCAATATAACACAGTATAAATTACATGGCGTGTCAAATTATATGCAGTTTCATTGAGGTCTTCAGAACCATCAGATTCGCGTTCCGTTCCAACCTAGCTAATCAACGTCTATCAACAAAAAAATCCATTACAATTGGTTCATTCGTTCTGTTTCAAACTTATAACCACCTTTTCTTGTCAGGCAATTAAAACAAAAGTCAACAATTCAGCTTGTTTTCTAAGAAAAATAGCACTATTTTCTTAATTTCCGCACAACCTGGCACTAACAAGAAACTGTTAAGGGCATAATTAGATGCCGGCATTTCAATCACCCTGTATCTGCGATTGGCAAACAGTTCCTTAGCAAAGACAAATACCAAGATATTCGTACAATTCGATATGCCTTATGGTAACCCAGTTAGAGTTTACATTGGTGGTCTAATTTGTATTTGTAACATGGTAATTCAATAGGCAGTCAGGGCTGAAACGATGTGGTTAGAAACATGACAGCCATTCCGCGCTCGTTTTTCGGTTTGAGTTCAGGCGATGGTTTTACGTTGATGGTTATGGTTTTAGAAATCGTGCTGTGATTTTTACCAAAGGAGTGTATCGTTATTGGAGTGTATATTTATAAAAGATAAGGTAGAAAGATAAAAGATGTTTATTCAGTAAGTAGGCAGCACATGCACTCTTACACGTCAAAAATCTACCAGACCACTGCTGAGAAGAAACGCCGCAAGAAACTCAACGGTCAGTGTTTTTTTCAATGTTGCTTATGATATTGTACAATAATAAACTTAACCTAGCATAATATAAAACAATGCATAGCATACCCAGCATTATATGTTTCCATCTATGTTTATCTTTGTGAACTCCTGTATATTAAGAGATATCGATGATCTTTTCTAAAGTTAAGTATATAGAAGCAGTGTCATGAATAATTAATGTATCCTTAAATTCGCATGTACTTTCTAAAACATAGGGTTGTTGATTTTAATTTCGTATTTTTATTATAAAGGAGAAAAGAAAGACAATTGTTTATTTGGAGGAAAACACAAAATAATAATAAAAAAATGAAATGACATCCAGTGGAAAATAGAATTTGGAAAAACGCGAAGAAGTTTTTGAAGTTCTAATAAAAATACAAGTTATCGACCATGGGGTTTTTTTGTGACAAAAGGAAGCAGACGAGCAAGCGAGCCACCTGATGATAAGGGGTGTGTAATGTTTAGCATAAAAACAAATGGTCTAATGATTATTTTACATTTCGATCTGTATGATAAACCATCGATATAATAGACATGATGCATAAAACGAAATACATAATTTCAAAAACTATAATGTTTATAATTTAAACTTTATAACAGTAGCGAAGCGTCCATACAACCCGATTCCCAGCGGCTTCCCTAAAAATTGCTATGCATAGAGTAGGTACCTACTAGGTATACAAACAACAAAACGTAAAACCGAAAGTAACCCGGTGTACTATAGCTTTCCCTTGCTTCATAATACGATGAATGAACACGCACTAACGCCGCAATTCAAATTTATTTATTTACCAAGCCGAAATCTATCACTCGCTCGCACCCATTCACTAACCTATATTACTAGAAAGAAACAAGAACAATATTTTCGTATACACGCACACATGCTCAGTTACCTTTCACTACGCGCGCTCGAACTTACACCCACAATTAAAACCGCCATACAAGCCGGTGACTCGGCGCCGGACCTCACTAACAAATTCAAACCAAATGGTAATATTATAGCGCTACATTAGCTTTAAACTCGCACACAGACACAGCGGCACCTGTGTGAGCACGCAAGAGGGAGAAGCACGCAAGTCCGGCCGACGAACTACGGCTTATTGCATTTTGAACTTAAAGTGCATGCGTTAACTTTCTTTTCCCAAGGACACTCAACTCAACAACCGTCTCTCTCCCCCCTGGCCTCACGACCTTCAACTACTTTTTTGATTTTCATTACGCCATTACTTTCGCGTCCTCGCGCTAATACGCGGTGTTTTGTTTTGATTTATAGTTAAATTTGTGTTATTACTTAACTTATTGTGTTTTATGAGACTCAACTAGTGAAATTTAGCTTGTTTAGTGTTCTGTGAATGTTTTTCTGTTTGGATTGTGTTATTTGCAGATTCGTGGCGACAACGGAGGTTTGTTTATATTTCGTTAAGTACCTAAATATTGTTATTTTTGCTTCGATCTATTTTAGGTTATATTCGTGGTTTGGTTTTTAAATATTTTTGCCTGTACTCAAAGTACAAACGGCCGCATTGGAGCAAATTGAGTGTTATCTTACAGATTACCTACTTAATGAACAAACATGTTTTTCAAAGTTATCCTTTGGAAATAAGAAACATGTCATTAAGTTAGGATTAGGACGCGCTCGCCCAGACATAAAAATTGATTATAGGCGTAGAGATGGATTCTTCAAACATTTCCACAGCGAATTACAAATACAATTGGCTGACTGGCAGCTGCAAATTAAACAAATTATTTTGCTATTCATCTTTGCTGTTTTCCGATTCTAGCAGTGTTTGGAATCGAACAGGTTTTGCAGATATTCACAATTTATATAATTCAGTTAGGGGACGCAGGACTTAGAAAAAATTTCGCCAAAATTGTATCATTATGACACCTAATTTAAATGATTTTATCGTATAGAACACGTTGAAATAAGCATGTTTTACTTGAAAAACTTTTCTCTAAAATCTAAATTGGCCGAGTTATAGGGGTTCAAATGTTGGTCATTTTCAAGGCGTCAGGGACTTAGAAAATTTTGATGCTTGAAAATTATGTCAATATAAGGTCTATTTATGATGATTTAATTGTTTAGAATATACTAAAACAAGCATATTTTTTTAAACAAACTTTTCTCTAAAATCAATTATTACTGAAACATTACGGTTTGAATTAAAGTACGTAAAAAAAATAGGTTATGTTAGGTTAGTTTTTATATATTCCCGAAGGGCAAACCGCCCAGAAATAGGGAAATAAATTTGTATTTTTTCTAAGATTTAATCTTAATAAGCACGAAAAAGGCAAGAAAAAAAAACTTATTCTATTTTCTATAAGTAATTCAGCTAGAAAACATGCTCAAAGCGAGAAACATATACGGAGTTGTATATTATTACATGAGTTTGGTAACAGTAGAATTTAAACTTTTTTTGGTAATAATTTTGAGGCCCACAATCGTAAGTGGAACGTAATCGAAATTTATTGAAACGTTTAATTGATACGGTAGTACTACTTGGAAAGCAAGAATTGCCTTTCCGCGCACTTTTAACGCACGCGACACTTCAGCACTGCTTTTTGAGAACTAGAAAGACGACATCCATTTTTTAAGGTATATTTTTTTTATGTCACGGAAGGGGCAAACAAGCACACACGCCATACACCTTTTTTTTGCTCCGGCTTGACGCTTCGCCACTGCTTTATAATGTTTAAAATTTATTAGTTCTAACCTAACCAGCTAACCTAGTTAGAAGAAATTGAGTTAAAATGCATAATAACAATATTATGTTATTTATACTACATGAAATACCCGCAACCCCAGAAGAATCGCAAGTGCGCTGCCGGCCTTTGAGAAAAGAGTAGGCTCGATTTATGAAGATTCCAAGTCGTATTGTTATCAAATCTTGAATTATCGAGGCATTTTTTTATTACATATGACCAGTGCCCATTTTGAACGCTTCAACTTCAACAACATAAAAATGCGCCCATTAGTCTTAAGGAGCGTCCTCACTGAGAGCATTCGCGTGAATATTCGAGCGGTGTGGACGTTGAGCCGAGCGTTACAAAGCTTAAGGTGGGTATTGAGCAACGTTTCGAGGTGTAATGTAACATGTTACACAGCGAGCATTCGTGCAGTCAGTACGTCATGTTTCGGGGAAACCAGCGAGCAACGAATATGCTGTCCAGTAATCATTTGATTTTTTTAATATTGCTATCAATGACAAACCACTACATACGCCTCTGTTTTTAAATAAGTTAGATGTCCAGTAACGTTTTTTTCTTTTTATTCATTTGGATGAAAAAATAACTAATTAGAATCAAAGATACCACCACGTCCTCGTTGTCGGCCATCTTGAGTGAACTGGTGGCGAAAGCGGAGCACTGAGTTTTGACGAGCATGTTCGCCGATTTTAGAACACAGCGTAACATGCTCGATGTATAACACGCTCGGTGCGAATGTTACATTACGTCTCGTAACGTAGGTCAGTACCCACCTTTACACACCACTCAATGCTCGCGCCGAATGGTCGTTACACGCGAGTGCTCTCAGTGAGGACGCTCCCAGGTATATATACAAATTAGCATCCTACGATAATTTAGGTTATTTAGACGACTAAAAAAATGGATCGCCACTGCTTGAGCATTTGTTAAATAAAATGACAACTTAAAAGCAAACCGAAGCTTCTAGAATCACTCCCATTTATTTCTCATTGCAAGCTTTTCGCAAAACAAATACTAGCTAAAGCCAAGTATTCACTGGAAACGGATTTTGAAAGTAAGGAATATGAACAAGTAATGGCATAGGCAAACAAACACCCAGGCCACCTGACAATAAGTGGGATCAACAGATATTTGCATTCTCAAGATTACAATCTCAAGACTGCAAAATCGAAAGCATTGCCAACCCTAATTGGACTAAGATGGAATAGTAATTTCACTGGTTAACTTATCCTTTCACTGGAACACAGCAATGCATGTACACGTACTTTGGTTTGACATGTTGACAAAGACACATCTCACATACTCGTACATTTTAACGGCTGTTATTTAATTTGCATAAATACTTTAAGCATAGTTTCATTCAAATACGTTCAAAAAGTATAGTTATAGATTTTCATGAAAACAAATTGTACCATTTCACCAGGCATAAACATAGTGTAGTAATATTACAATAATATATTTTTGTTATGCAAGTCAATTTCTTATTTATAGATTATAGTTAGATCAGGACTGTGACATGACTGTTATATCATTGGATTATTATACCGATCAAAATTTTGTAATCCACACGGATTACAAAATTTCGATCGGTATAATAAAAATCAAATCATTACAAAACTAACTCTAAAATTGTGACCCTTTGGCTGTTGAAACACAGCTTTAGCCGTTAAATTTTATAATTCCCCGATTGCAGGGAAGAAGCTGGCATCGTTTTTGCATATTTAAACACCGCCGTATAATGGAGTTTACTTGTTACCTTTAATGTTTTTAAATTCAAAACTTGGCCAAATTGAAAACGAATTTGTTGCGTGAATAAGGTTTCGGGACTAATTATATTTCTGGACGTTTAATAAATTCACCCTGTGTAATTAGAATTGGTTTTTCTGTTAATTTGTTAGCGAGTTTGTTTTGTTTGAATTAAATATGTAAATTTAGTTTGGTTAGGTCGGGTTGCTGAAAATGTATCGCCTAAAGAAATGGGTCTTCTTGAAGTTTATAACTGATTGACTATGAAAAATTGAATTTACGGAATGTATAAATTATTATAATATAACCCATATACTACGTACTCTAGAGTTCTAGATTTAAAAGGTACTTTTTCTTACCGTAGGGTAGGAATGGGCATGTTGAGAAATCATTTTATTAAAACATTGCTAAAAAACGTGGCATGGGGCAAGTTGGTCAGTTCTTTACGCATTGTATTCTAATAAATTTTATTATTTGTTAACTACAAAAAAATAATTAAAAGGGATTCTGCGACAAGTGAGTGGTTAAGTAATCCCGTTAAAGCTATTTTGGAGCAGGAAAATTGCGTCAACGTACATTATTCGGTACCTATGATGTAACGTGATTCTGGACTCATGAACTCCGTTAAAATGTGTGATTATAAGACTGATTGCAGTTTCTTAGTAATATAAATAAGTATAATGATTTTTGTTTCTTTATGCAATTCTTACCTTGTTCAATTTTCCTCACCATCGAGGCAAGTTGAGCATGTCTTACTTTGGTCACTTTAAATATTTTTTCTGCTAAACAATACAGAATACAAAAAAACTGTCTGGAGACGTTTATGCCCCGATAAATTTTCTAATAATCAATGCAGTAAGTAAAGTAACATCTTTTTAATGGCGGCAATTCAAAAATTGCTCAACGTGCCCCGCCCTACCCTATTTTATTAGTTTTGCGACACCCTATACATTATAGCGTATGTTCTACGTAAAATACTAAAATAATAAAAAAAAGTTTCATGTGAATGAATAATCCTGCAGTATTTTCTAAAGACAAGCAATGAAACTCTCCAAAAGTGGCTACAAACGGATATTTATCCCGGGTATTTTCTAAGTAAATAAGTACACATTTCTGCCTTTCCCGCGGATAAATAGGAGATTCTAGGTATTTGGGATTTACCTGGTAATATCGTACTAATATTATAAATGCGAAAGTGTGTGTGTGTGTGTGTGTGTGTTAGTTTGTTTCTCCTTCACGCTGCAACGGCTGGTCGGATTTGGATGAAATTTGAAGTGGAGATAGCTTATATCCTGGATTAATACACAGGCTACAATTCATCCCGGAAACATTAAAAGTTAGCGAGGTGAAATCGATAATTGCAATTTATCAGCAGGTATTAGGACATACTTGTGGGAGGACCTTGTGCAGGGTCCGTCCGGGTTGGTACCACCATCTTATCCATTAACCTACCGCCAAGCAGCAGTGTTCGCATTGTTGTGTTCCGGTTGGGGGATAAGACAGCCGGTGAAATGACTAGCATAGAGGCATTCCATCTGAGTCCTCAGGGTTGGCAACGCATTTGCAGTCTTAGGATTGCGGTCTTGTGAATGCGAATGTCTATGTGTCACAGTTTCCACTTACCATCAGGTGGCCTGTGTGCTCGTTTGCCTTCCTATGATATAAAAAAAAAAAAAACATAGTTTATACACCGCGGTGTATCAAAGCCAAGTTTGGAAAATAAAAAAGTCGACGCACCAGCCATAAACGTTTACGCGAACCATTTTGAGCTACTTTCAAACACCCCTTATATGAAAATGTATTTAATCAACAAATGTTCCTGACAAACTACTTACTTCTAAACAAGCGAAATAGGTACTGATTAATTCCTGTAGTTACCCTTTGCCACCTATTAAGTTTTTTTTCTAAAAGAACCTGATAAACTTTGACTTATATCGCCCTTATAACATGTCAAGGTGGGAAAGTTATTTCCCAAAACGTCATATACTGCGTGAGAAATTTTTAAACTGAATATCAAGATGGTCCGCTTGAATATTAATGGATAATTTCATTTCGTCCTGCTTCTTATTTATCCTCACTTTTAAAGTTTACTAACTTTTCAGAAAGTTTCAAGTCAACCGGAATATTTCATTACCGTCGCAGTTGAAATCTTGAGACAACGCCCAATTACTTTCATATTTAATTCACTTTACAGAGAAATTAAGTTGCACGCTTTAAATTTTGTACTTGAAGCTAAGGTAATTTAGCGTGTTTTAACGCATATAAAAGGAGTCATAGGAGAGATAGGTCAGTCAGAGGGCTATTGCTCGGGGTTTCTCTGCGTGATAGAATCAGAAATGATGATATCCGCAGGAGAACTAAGGTTACCGACATAGCCCGAAGAATAGCTAAACTGAAGTGGCAGTGGGCGGAGCATATCGCACGCAGGACTGATGGCCGATGGGGTCAGAAGGTTCTTGAGTGGCGTCCGCGGACCGGGAGACGAGCTGTAGGTAGGCCTCCAACAAGATGGAGTGACCACCTTGTAAGGATCACGGGAACGCAGTGGATGCGAAAAGCACAAGACTGGTCTGAGTGGAGAGCCTTGGGGGAGGCCTGTGTCCAGCATTGGACGTCTATCGGCTGACATGATGAACGCATATAAAATGACCGATCGAGATCCCTTAGTTGCTATGTTACCCTAGTAATAGGTTATAATTATAATGCTTTCAATCTCCCGATCGAGATCCCTTAGTTGCTATGTTACCCTAGTACTAGGTTATAATTATAATGCTTTCAATCTCCCGATCGAGATCCCTTAGTTGCTATGTTACCCTAGTACTAGGTTATAATTATAATGCTTTCAATCTCCCGATCGAGATCCCTTAGTTGCTATGTTACCCTAGTACTAGGTTATAATGCTATCAATCTCATGAATGCACGTCCCGCCATTCAAGCAGTAATCCCTAACAACCGAGCCCCCAGACAAGATGCATTACGCCAACCAGGGTTTGTATTCGTTTCGTTTTTAAACCAATCACGTCACAGCTAGATCACGTGACTTTTCGTATCACGTCATCTAAAAGTGACGCGATTAGTCTAAAAACGAAACGAATAGAAACGCTAGTTAGCTTATTGCATCTTGTCTGGGGACTCAGAGGTGCTACTTTTAAAATCGGAGTGCGAAGCTACGTTAGCTCTATCCCTTTCTCTCGATTTAGTTTCGAATGATATAGGAGGGTACTTCAAACTTCGATTTTTAAAGTAGGGCCTCAGAAACTCGGAGGCTCATCACGGTACGGTATTTCAAAAACTTTCAATTCAGGCAACATAGCCCATATTTACAAATCGTCGGTGATACTGTAACTAACAAATTTGTGTTAGAGCAAAATAAACCTTACAGTGTTATTAAAAAGGTGCATTTTGCTCCTTATTAAAAATGTTACTTACGCGGTCTTGCAGTTTCACCGACGAAACCTAACCTAACCTTAGAGTGAACTAATTTGAATTGACTATCTTTCTATCTATTTAGGTGATAAAACAGCGTCTGATGCAAACCGAATTTCCTTTAAAACTCTTTAACTTTGATCTGATTTACTGACGGTTTATTTATTATTATTTTAACTTTATTATTGTTGTAACTTCACGTTAAAACGGCTGTTTCGTAAAACGTATAATAACTTAATAGTGAGGCGCTTCGTTGATGAAGACGCTATGGGTAAGGACCAAAAAGTTGTCCACGCTAACTCACTCAATTAAATTTTCTATGAAACTTTTCCGTTGTGACACGAAAGTTAGCCACAACGGAACTTTTTTCAACTTCGCTGTTTGTATGGTTAACTGCGCTTAACAGTGGTTCAACTTTTTGGTCCTTACCCCTATACCATCGAACACTACTCTACATCTGGGTCCCGGTAATGTTCCACTTGGTCTAAAACCTTACTGACCCAGCGAAGTGAGGTTTATCAGTCAACTGAGATGGCATTTGTATGCCACAAGCAATAAAAAGCCACTGTGTGTGTTTGTTTTTCCGATGATAATTTTTAGGGGATTGGATAAGTTTGTATGATTATTATTGTCTTTTTTTTTCAGCAGCCACGGATGATATTCTTGATGTGTAAGAGAAAATGAATGCGTTAAATAATATCAGAACCGAGATATCAAAGATTGAAGTGTGAAATCGTCGGTGACACTGCAAAACCACGTAAGTAACATTTTAAATAAGAAGCAAAATGCACCTTTTTAATAAGCCGATAAGGTTTCTTTTGCTCTATCATAAATTTGATAGTTACGCGGTTTTGCAGTTTCACCGACGAAATGTTGCGTACCAGAAGTACGCCCAGGTACCTACAAATATTTTAATATCTCAGCTCCGATGCACTTAAGAGTAATTATATCACATACCAAAATATGTTTATTTTCAAAAGATCTGTCATAATTCAACACTTTTAGGAATGGCTGCTCACCTTACAAAATTATGACTTTTACAAATGATAACACTTTTTTCCAAACCCCTTTATGTTAATTTTAGAAGAATACCTATTTGAGATACGTATTTTTTTTAAATATTTACTAAGAGCAGGGTTGGCCGTGTTAACGGAGTCCCGTGAGGAAATAGACGAGGTCAGGTAGGAAAGCAGGAATTAATATTTAAAAATATGGCCATTATAACACGATTATGAATATAGACCACCTGATATACCTACATGTCTTTATATAGAGATTTGTATTCTCAAGACTATAACTTGATACTGCAATCTTAAGATCGCGTTGTGTTGCCAACCCTGAAGACCAAAATAGAATATCTCTATGCTAGCCATTTCGGTTGCCTTATCTCCACACCGGAACACCACAATGTAAACAATGCTGCTTGGCGGTAGGTTAATGGATAAGATGGTGGTGGCAATGCGGACGGACCCTGCACAAGGTCCTATATAAAATAAGGCCAAGGATTTAATAAAGCTTGTAAAGTAAAACAGTCCCTTGTTTTTAAATAAAAAAGCACTTCAGACGTGAAAGATAACCCGTATCGAATTTGAATTTATCCTCAACTGAGCAATAATACGCCAAAGAATTTTTAATAAACTCCAAATTTAAGCAGATTCCAAGTTTTTCATTACAAAAGTATTTCATTATCTTTTGAATTTTATCGAAGAAAAACGATTGTACCTACTGCACAGTTAAAGATCTATTAAATTGTTGGGTTTTATTTCTTGATATTTTTTTTTAAATCGGTGCGAGTCAAACCTTCTTACTCACAAACGTTAATGCAAGCTAAAAATATGCTTTGACTTTGTCTTTCACTTTGGTATTTTCATTTAACAGAAAGTAACTTATATACTTAGGCACATACGTCAATCCTCTACAATGTCATTTTCGATAACGATGCATCTTATCTAGGGTTATCTTATGTTATTAGTCGGGGTCCTATCGGATCTTTTTTGTAACTACCCCTTATTATATTTAGCGCTTAATCCAATGCAGCCTCCATCGTTTTCAGCAAGTGGATAGTGGAGAGCATGGCAGTAGTGCCTTGAAATCGTTTGGTGCTGGGTAGCCACAATCAAGCTTTTTCATTTTTACTCCGGCGTGCATCACACATCTAGTTTACTGCATTAAATGCATTTTATCGACACATATTTTTATAAAGTGCGTCAAATACAATTCTGAAACCTTCCTAAAATATTGTTACTCTTAAGCAACTCTGTTTTACTGAAGTTGGCTTATGTGTGTACCTATTCGATTCATCCCCGGATATGAAGGCCGAACGAAGCAGGAGTGACGAATCTTCGATATGAGTAATATAATTCAGGAGGAAATTTTAGAGGATATACGTTCTATGACTTATTTATGCGCTTGGTTTGGGGTGCGTCAGTTTGCTAACTAAATGTTACGATAATCCTGAAAAGTTTAAGTTTTTGAAAAAAAGCATTATGACCATTATGTATAATATCATAGCGCCATCACACTTCTCGTCATCGGCAGGATGTTCATTCCCAATAGCTTGACTCACTGCGCTCAAATACACGCCGTTTCTGTAGAAAGTTTCTGTCGCGTACTTTAGGAATCTGGAATGAATTTCCTGCTGAGACTTTTCCAAAGCGCTACAATATGGGATTTTTTTAAAAGGGTACGATTAAATTTCTTGGAAACCGGCAACTTATTGGTGATGCCTCCGCTCTGGCGTTGCAAAATCTAACGTAAACTCGAAAAGTTTGGATTTCAGAAATACACATACATACACTAACGTCTTCATTCCCAGAGTGAGTTAGGCAGAGCAACAGGATTACCAACAACTCTTAAAGACTTGTTGGTAATTCTGTAACCACATGTTGCACATGTTTACCATGTGTATATTAGTGACAGGTTGCAAGCCCATCGCCTAACAATACTTCAAGCCTTTTTTCCCTTAGTCGCCAAGAGGCGTAAGAACGACTTCCACAGGAAGACATGGAGTGGTACAATTCTAAGCCGGCAACCACTCGGCTCAGAAATAAAACCGGTATTAGGTATACGTACGTTAAAGTTACCCTTTCAAGCAATCAATAATTATTTCAAAAAGTCGTTAATGTCTAAAGCTTATTATAGGATCGAGGACTATATAATAGACAAAAATGCTTGGCCTAAACCCGAAACTTAATCAATAATATAATATTTTTTTTCAAATTCAAAAGCTTTATCTTGTCTGGGGGACACCGTTGATTTAGGAAAACATATCAATTTTATGTGGTCATCTTGCACCGTCTTATATACACATAAGTAGGAGTTCTTTTTTCCTTTTTTCTCTTTCTCTCTAAAGATTTTGGTGTGTTTTCCTGCGGAAACTACGCAGGATATTTGAAATATTTTTTAATTTGCTATGTATAGATTTATATAATGCTAGACTAAGTAGTACCATTGTAATATTCAATATATTTAAAAAAATGACTGACTGCTGAGTTTCTTGCGGCGTTTCTTCTCAGCAGTGGTCACCTCTTGTGAAGCGCTGGTAGATTCTTGACATGTAAAAGTGCCCGTGCGGCCTACTTACTGAATAAATGTCTTTATCTTTATTTTTATCTTTTTATCTTGACCATTATGTAATGACCCATTATGCACTTTGAAATTTATATTTTATGATACGATTCCCCATCTGAATGGTTTTTTAATTACTGTATCCTAATCAATGGAGTGACGTAACAATAGGAATGTGGACAGTGGCACAGATTAGAACGATCGATGGCCGAATCGCGATCGTGACGCTTTTACTTAAAGCCAATGTTTTATTGTATTGTTTTGTGTACCTCGCACTATCATGTCATGGCAGAAATTTAATTGAATGGAGTAGAAAAGATAAACGAGCTCAATGGCCATCTGATGGTAAATAAAACCTTAAGGCGTTAATAGTAGTTTATGCAACTGATGCCTAATTATGTACAGTTGCATACACTACTTTATCTTCACAAATATCATAGGTAAGTACTGTCAGATGGGTTCAGAAGACGACAACTTGACGACAAAAATAGCGGGAAAACAAACTTGTGCTATTGAAGGAGGTTTTATAATAAATTATTATGTTAAAAAATTACTGTCTGTTCATTTCTTGCGTCTTCGCAACAGTGGTTTAGTAAATATTTGACTTAAACTTAAACTTGTCCCGAATATGAATGGGTTTTTTTAGTCCTTATTCTGATGACACTTGATAAAGATAAGATAAGATAAAATCCAAATTTAAACTCGTAACCCCCAGAAATCGATACTGTAATAACATAATAGTGCAGATTTTACCTACTAGGTAACACAGACAAGAGTGTTCTCAGAGTAAAATGAATTGTAATAATGCTGGTCATTTCCTACGGTTTCTGAAAGCGTTTAAGAGCAATAATGATATTATGTGCGTAGATAAAATATGAATATTCAGTTAGAATGTGCGGCACTGTAACGAGTCAAATATTTACTAAACCACTGTTGCGAAGACGCAAGAAATGAACAGACAGTAATTTTTTAACATAATAATTTATTATAAAACCTCCTTCAATAGCTCCTCTCAATTCTCTATCCAGTGACTTATGAGCTTTACACTTGGTTAAATAATTATAATCATATTGTTAACAAATAAAAAATATCATAACGTGAACGATGTGTTTACAATATTGAAACAAAATAGGCAAAATAAAAAAAAGGAAAAAAACTCAAAAAAAAATTGCTGGAGCAAGTTTGAAGTTCCAAAACGCCAAACGTTACCTCTTGTCGTGAAAATACATGCGTTCTCGCAAACACGTAAACATCACCCCACCCCTATTACAGGCATATAGCTATACACAGGGTGTTTCGTGTATGAAACACGCGGCGCCATCGAAACTTTAAGCACACATTGGCACTCGATTGTTTCACGCCATACATATTAATTTCAGGGTTCATTTCAATATCAACAAACGGAGTCAAACAGCTGAACACGGCGGCGGGAGCGGTGAGCCCCTGACTTGTTTACGGGTAAGTACAAGTGCTTAGGAATTCGCGATTTATAGATGAATAATTTATTTTAATGCCGTGTGGTTGCCGGCTTAGAATTGTGCCACTCCATGTCTTCCCGTGGAAGTCGTAAGAGGCGACTAAGGGAATAAAGGCTTGTAGTACTGTCAGGCGATGGGCTTGCTACCTGTCACTAATATACACTGTTAAACATCTTAGCCTAATTGTGCAAATTGTGGTTACAGAGTTATCAACAAGTTTTTAGAGTTGTTGGTAATTCTGTAGCTCTGCCTTTCCCACTGGGGAATGAAGGCGTGAAGGTATGTATGTATGTATATGATTTATACATACATTAAATCACGCCTGTTTCCCAGAGGGATAGGCAGAGACCACTTCTTTCCACTTGCTACGATCTTGACATATTTCTTTCGCTTCTTTACCATGCATACATCGAGTCACGCACGCACGTCGGTTTCAGGTTTTTTATTTTTTATTTTATTTTTATTGCATGGGTAGGAAAACGAGCACACAGGCCACCTGATGGTAAGTGGAAACTGTGACCCATAGACATTCGCATTCTCAAGACTGCAAATGCGTTGCCAACCCTGAGGACTAAGATGGAATGCCTCTATGCTAGTCATTTCACCGGATGTCTTATCCCCAAACCGGAACACAACAATGCGAACACTGCTGCTTGGCGGTAGGTTAATGGATAAGATAGTGGTACCAACCCGGACGGACCCTGCACAAGGTCCTCCCACAAGTAAGTAAGGTACTTAAGATTCGGCCCTTTTCCAGTATTTCTCCGATTTGATTCGAAGAGGTACGCCTAGGGTGGCCCTTTCCGACCCCTCCACTCACTTTCGATCTGTATATCTCTTTCGTCAATCTATCTTTCATCCATCCTTTCCAAATGACCGAACCATCGAATCATGCCCTTTTCAATCTTAGTGACTACATCTTCTTTTATTCCACATTTCTCTCTATTTTTTTCATTTCTTACTCTATCAATCAGTATCAATAAATAAATAAATAAATAAATATTATACACATAATTGTCATATTATGTTGAACACGTTTATTGATATTCATTCATACGAGAAATATCGGCTATCCCAAAATAAAAGATACTCATACGACCCAAAATTCCGATATTTTTTTAGCAATGCTAGCGGGCCCAGGTTCGATTAGTTTAGTTCAATTTATTTAAATTGCATAATTCTCGCTAGTATTTGGTTTGGAATCTTGGATGTTCTCTATGTATACATTATAGAAATATATTTAGTTTATCTTGTCTAGAACTCATAGTACAAGGCTAGAGCTTAGTTTGGGATTAGTTAAATTGGAGTGAGATTGTTCCCCGTTTTTTAAATTATTTATTATGTTCTGCTAAAGATACTTCATATTACGTAAATAGATAATTTAATTTGTATTAAGTAGGCTAAGTCAGGTGAGAACTATGAGCAATATCCGAAATAAAGCCCGATTAAAAAATTGCATATTAATGAATCATGGGAAATTCGGGATTTTTAATCAATATAACATTTTGACCCTTGGGAATAATGTAGTGTACATCGGCATCATTATTGAGCAACAGCTGAGGACTGACATTTTTTTTTCAGTTTTTTTTTATAGTCATAAAAGTCAATGGAGATGGAACACTTGATGGCACAGACAATTTGCTACCGCTACTGTATTTGCATGGAAATATAGATTTACTATTGAACCACCAATTATTTACTTCAAAGGTCCTGTCGCTTGTAACTGTACCACGCGAAATTGTCAGGTAAACGCGTGTCGTGTACAGTTATCTCCAATAATTTTATGCATGAACCTCTCCCTTACGAGACCTCATATTTACTATAAAAGCCAATATCGTGTTCTTTCGTTGTTCCTACATTGAATGCAACACGACACGACAGACTTGTTAATGAGGTATTCAAATTGCAAGCTTATTTTTAGAGTTCCGTAGCCAAATGGCAAAAAACGGAACCCTTATGGATTCGTCCTGTCTGTCTGTCTGTCTGTCCGTCCGTATGTTACAGCCACTTTTTTCCGAAACTATAAGAACTATACTGTTGAAACTTGGTAAGTAGATGTATTATGTGAACCGCTTTAAGATTTTCACACAAAAATAGAAAAAAAAACAATACATTTTGGGAGTTCCCCATACTTAGAACTGAAACGCAAAAAATTGTTTTCATCAAACCCATACGTGTGGAGTATCTATGGATTGGTCTTCAAAAATGATATTGAGGTTTCTAATTTAAAAAAAAACTAAACTGAATAGTTTGCACGAGAGACACTTGCAAAGTGGTAAAATGTGTGTGTGTCCCTGTAACTTCTAAAATAAGAGAATGATAAAACTAAAAATAATATGATTTACATTACTATGCAAACTTTCACTAAAAATTGGTTTGAACGAGATCTAGTAGGTAGTTTTTTTTTTAATACGTCGATTAAGTTTTAGTAAAATTGCTGCTTCATGGGCAAGTCCGACTTTTTTTGTTTTGACAACCCGATTTTCGGTGAACAATATCATTATTGATATAGGATTTATTTCACATCGAGCATATATGCTAATAATAAAATCGATATCGCTATAAACTTAACTGTCCATAATCAATCTGAATTAAATCTACACTGTTATGTTGAGAGCCGTTATTGTTAAGCCCATCAGCCTAATACGCGCCAAGCTAATCGGATTTATTGGCTGACGCGGAAACGCTGGCCGGAGCTGTCGTTGTATATTTACATCGATCTATTATTATTATTGGGGGGTTAAGATGGGCTTTGTGAGTCACTTCGACCATTGCTGATCTTTTGTAGCCGCCCTTTGTTTTAGAGCTCACCGCAAAGGCCCGTTGCGTCCAGGAATTTCGAGATGCTTTGGGCAGTGAGGCGTTGTATCTCTTTAGTGGGTCCATTATATGCCGCCCTAGGTAGATACTTCTGTTGCGCATTAGTAGTTCGCAGGAACAGAGGATGTGCATTGCTGTCTCTTCTGTCTCCTGACAGAATCTGCATGTCGGGTCTTGTTTCATACCCATTAGAAACAGATGTCTGTTCAGTTTGCAGTGGCCAGTGAGGATCCTAGTCACTGCGCAAGACTTTTCTCTTTTGAGTTGTAGAATCTCTTTGGAGAGCATGCTTTTGAACCCTTTAATTAGTGTTTTCGAGTGATTTTGTCGGTGTACTGCCTTTTTGCCGAATTATGTTTCGTCAAATTTCATTTAGCAATCAATTTTGCGCCGAAGTTTTATTTGGCAAATCAATCCTTGGCATAATTTTACATCGTAATTTTTTTATTTCGCTACATTTTTATATTGCAATATTTTATTACGTCAAATTTTATGTGGTAAATAATTGTGTAGCAAATGATTTGCTAAGGCAAATAACATATTGTCAAATGTAAATAATTGTGTTGTCTGAAACAAATATAAATTGGATTAAAAACGAAACTGCTCCCAGAGATAGGTAGGTTAGGGTATTTTTTTTATGACCCTAAAAATGGAACTGCTCCCAGAGATAGAGGTAGGTTAGGGTTATTTTTTTTTTATGAATCCAAGAACGAAACTGCTCTCAGATATAGATAGGTTATGGTTAATTTTTATGACAATCAATACATTTGACGAAAACATAATTGACATCTTAAAAGAATCCCAGGTAATAATTTGTCTAACAATAATTTATCAAATCATTCGTTGGGAAATGATATTAGTGCGAAACGTTGAATTGGGAAATTAAAATTTGACCAAATGAAAATATGGGATACGTAGTTTGGGAAGTTAAGAATTTGCTAAATAATTTTCGGCGAAACAAGGGTAAACCGATTTTGTCCTTTCGTGGACTTCCACAGCTCGATCGCCCTAGATTTGTTTAGGTCGTTTAGCAGGGTTCAAACGGCTCCGGGCCGACCAGGGGGTTGTCAGCCCCGTTCCTAGACAATTCATCTGCTATCTCGTTTCCATCAATGTTAGTGTGCCCTGGTACCCATCTAAGTATTACCTACTTTTTTGGAGTTTCCTAGGGCATTTACATCTACACTGTTATGTTGAGAGCCGTTATTGTTAAGCCCATCAGCCTAATTAAATACGCGCCAAGCTAATCAGATTTATTGGCTGACGCGGAAACGCTGGCCGGAGCTGTGGTTGTATATTTACATCAATCAATTGTTACCTACTTATTGCTAAATCTCTTAAAAGTAATACGAACATGTCCATAAACATGTTTAACTAAAAACATTTCAAACCAGACCATATCTGCAGCAACACTGAAGATATTCTATGACACTCCTTAGGTGAAAAACCAACTTAATGGTGGGATACCACATAAAACATCTAAGTGTTTAGCTTACAGGAGATCAGAAAGAAACCTGAAAGTCATACATATACTAAAATATCATTATTCTCCTTCTTATTTAGTTGGCTAAAAATTTAAATAGTACATCATTCAGATTAGTCTAGCAAAATAAAAAAGTTTTTGAAAAGAAATTCAAAGCCTTGTTTCAAAATAATTGGTGAACACATCAGTCTACGGAAAAATCTGTTCTTACTTAGCGGGTAAAAAGTACGAACGAATCAAAACTTAGAAGGAATAGTTGTATCATACATACATACATTAAATCACGCCTGTTTCCCAGAGGGGTAGGCAGAGACCACTTCATAATAACAATAACCCCTATATGCCTCTATTTACGACGCAGAATCCAACAAACATAGTCTAATCATTCCTTACGCACATCATTTGCACTATCTTACCCTTACACTGGCGGTATTACATTTTGCAGGACTATTTCTGCCCTCCTAAGCCAAAAAGAATTATCCCAAAATCAATAACCAATGCAGTTTTAGTTCTCTGCTCTTAGTAATAAGGTTGATATTGCTACAGGGATTTTATCTTACATACTGTGTATTAGCTTAGGAGATTTCGTAGGCCTCTATTTCGTGGGTATCAACGCACGGTATGAACACGAAGATGAATACTAATTCCGGGCCACGTGCTAAGACCGCTATTTAGATGCTCTTGCAACAAAATAATGTACAAACTGACAGCGGTTTTGTATTGCACGCAATATAATTTAAAAAAAGTGGCCAAGTGCGAGTCGTACTCGCCCATGAAGGGTTCCGTAGCAGCAAATAGTTTGAGTTAATTGAATGAAAGGTAAATTGCGGTTTATGATTTATGACGTATTAAAAAAAACTACTTACTAGATCTCGTTCAAACCAATTTTCGGTGGAAGTTTGCATGGTAATGTACCTACGTCATATTTTTTTTTTTATATTTCTATTACTTTAAAAGTTACAGGGGGGAGGGACACACATTTTACCACTTTGGAAGTCTCTTGCGCAAACTATTCAGTTTAGAAAAAAATTATAGTGAAAACCTCAATATCCTTTTTAAGACCTACAGATACCACACACGTATGGGTTTGATGGAAAAAAAAATGAGTTTCAGTTCTAAGTATGGGGAACCCCCAAAATTTATTGTTTTTTTCTCTATTTTTAAGTGAAAGTCTTAATGCGGTTCATAGAATACAATCTACTTACCAAGTTTTAACAGTATAGTTCTTATAGTTTCGGAAAAAAGTGGCTGTGACATACGAACGGACAGACATGACAAATCCATAAGGTTTCCGTTTTTTGCCGCTTGGCAACGGAACCCTAACAAAAGTCAATACACAAAGTCACACTTTACCTTGTAAGGTTTAAATTATAGAATACAAAACGTAATCAAAGGCCCATGACAAGATGCATTCGCTGTTCGTTATCGTTATCGAAAATGTAAAGGATTGACGTAAGCTGTCAGATAGTCGCGTCGAGTGCCTACGTCACTTCATATTGTCAGTTTTCGGAAATCGTTAACGTTAGCGTTAAGCAACTTGTCTAGCCTCACTGAATGATCATAGTTTCGTTCTTATTACGTGTTTTAAAGCGCGTGTAGATACTATTGGGACCGAGCGCGACGACAGCGCCACGTGACAGGCGGCCATTATGGACAATATTGTCACCGCTGTCAAACAAGAAGTAAGTAAATATTGTGAAAAATATTAATGAAATCTTGTGTTATTTTACTATATTACACAATCGGGACTGTAACATAGTAATTCACCATATTTTTATCTCAAAAACGATTAGAAAATGTTTACTGCAATATGGATTTGACAGCTCAAGTCAGCGACAAAAATGACAATTTTAGCCGTAGCGAGCGCTGTGATCGTTTAGGCTACCCCCTTCACCCGCTTTGCACTCTGCCAATAATATACATACCTTCTCGTATAGTCTTCTAGTTCCACTTCTGTCTAACTGTCATACTCAAAGACATTTTAGAGACAATTAACTCATTCCTTTTTCAAATTTTTGTATGGAAAATCAGTACTAAGGCACTACTTAATCGTCATGAAACTGACTGAACGCATAAAATTAATATCCCATTTATGATTACAAGGACCTATTTTTAGTTCACTTTGTTTCACCCTCTCATCATTTCATCTGGTTTTCGAAATTTAATTTGTTTTTTGTCGATTTCATTTTATGTCGAGTAAATAAAAGTAACGGCATGGTTTAAGACAAAGTGAAATAAAGGTCATCCAGTTTTTATTACATTGACATTGGTAGCGTTACAAGTTATAAGGTTTCAATGTACTTAAAGCTCTTCTTTATAAAACGCTTCTCATAAGGCATCTCTATTAAGGCTTTATTTAAGGTGATAATGAAATCATACATTATTTCAAACTAGAAAACACAGAGAAACAAAATACCCTCCAAAGATCGACCGTACAACTGATGTTGTACTGTCCACTTCACTGAATTGATACGTTGACTGTTGGTGTTATCTTCTACTTTCGTGCTTATCATTGTCATTATGCCAGCAGGACAGTCGTCCATTAAAATTGTAGTCATCGTCAAAAATTTCAATTAATTTTAGGTGTGCACTTTTCTCAAGTGAGTCACAATTCTAGTCAGATGTCAGTATACAGTTGTTTTATCTAATGAAAGTGGGTTTGCCATACTTGTGTGTGTAGATGCAGGTGACTTTGTCTGTTAGTGCGACGCCGTAGTATGGGTGTCTATAATTGGGCGTTTCTATAAGTTTGTACCGAGTTAAGGACTAAATTAAGAAAAGTTAACTTTTCCACTGAGTTGCGAAAATTAGCTATAAGTACTGTTATTCAGACAAATGGTGGTATCTCAGCCAAAACTCCTGCAGCAAGTGCAAGCATATTACTAACGGGTGAGGATTGTATCTACTTCATTTATTGAATTTGAGATACTGCTAATTGGCGTTGAGAGGTAGGATATAAATGTACGACTAATTTTCGTAACTCAGCGGAAATATTAACATTTCTTAATTTTAGTCCATAACTAGGAACAAACTTTTTAAGAAATGCCCAATTATTACAATAACAAATATGGGATCCCTAGTATTCCAAACAATCGCAATATTTCAAAACTCAAATCTTACCCTTCTATTTTAAAACAAAAACCGTTCTCGCGTGAATTGTGCCAAAACGTAATAGCCATATTGTATTAGCATGATTGCCCCAGTTATTAGCATTTATTTAGCCCGCTCGTTACGGCGAGCGACGATGGATGAATATTCTATTGATATTTGCACACGAAACGGCGTCGGTGACAAAACAAGAACATGCCTCTTGTTTACATCCAGTAACGGTTGTGCCAATTAAAATGGTTTTATTTACAGAGCTCCCGGTGAAATATATAACGGGGTAATGACGAACCTGGGGAAAGGTCTATATTTATTTATTTCATTATGTACTTAAACTTTATTGCACAATATAAATGTAAAAAGTACAAACGGATTTAATGCCTAAAGGTATTCTCTACCAGTCAACCTCATAGTTAACAGAGATTACCTACATGGTGCAAGTGGAGATAAACTAAACAGCGTTGAAAACTTAATTAAATACCTACATGATACTACAGGGCGAACGATATGAAGTGTTACCAAATTCACAAAATCGAGCCTGGTGTCAAAGTAAATGCGACTTACTATCGGGAAAATGTTTTGGAAGCTGCGTTGGAGCCTTGGGCACGCAAATATTTCGGTAGTAGACCGTGGACATTACAACAAGACTCGGCCCCGGCTCATAAAGCTCGTGTGAACCAAGAGTGGCTGAACAACGCGTTCCACATTTTATTTCGTCTACACAATGTCTTTCGAATTCCCCAAACGCGAACCCGATGGACTTTTCTATCTGGTCCATTGTTGAGAGCAAGGTGAGGAGAAGAAAACATGCCAGTATGGATGCATTGAAGAAAGCGATCGTACGTAATTGCCATTGCATACCGTAGGATCACATTCGTGCAGCGTGCAACTCATTTTTCTACCGTCTGAAGGCCATAGACAGCAGAAGGTGGTCATATCGAGTTAAAATAAAGTAATCTTAAAAATTTGATATCTTTTTAAAAAAAAAATCTTAATAATGAATAATTTGGGACAACAAAAAAAAATCGTAGCCTTTTGAATTTGGTAACACTTCATATCGTTCGCCCTGTATAAATGTATAGAATACATAAATAATAATATGTTCAAATAAAACATACATATAATACTCAAATACATACGAAAACAATCTATGATGAAGATGATGACACTTTACTCAAGTTCTTGCTTGTGTAGATGTTGGCAAAGCTTAAGTTTAAGCACGAATTTGCTGGACGCTTGTCGTATTTCAAGAGAATTTTTATCAAGCAGATGATAATATTGGACGGAGTGATCCCATTCAAAAAGTCTTCGGTGAAGTTTATCAGGATAATAATACTGACAACTAAGTTATTAATTAAATAAATAACTAAAGCTTATTTAGCAAAAAGGAGACAAATGAAGACACAGCCCAATTGATGGTAAGTGGGATCTGTGACCCATGGAGACATTTACATTCTCAAGACTATAATCACGTGTGGTTGCCGGGTTAGAATAGTGCTACTCCATATATCTTCCCGTGGATGTCGTAAGAGGCGACTAAGGGAATAAAAGGCTTGTAGTACTGTTAGGCGATGGGCTTGCAACCTGTCACTAATACGCTGGTAAACATCTTAGCCTAATTGTGCAAGATGTGGTTACAGAATTATAAACAAGTTTTTATTCTGCATCTCTGCCTACCCCATTCTGGGTACGAAGGCGTGAGTTTATGTATGTATTATGTTATGTACAATATATAAATGTATAAATGTGTGTATTCCAAGGACTGCAAATGCGTTGCTAACCCTGAGGACTAAGGTGCAATGCCTCTATGCTAGTAATTATACCGGTTGTCTTATCCCCACAACGATGCACAACAATGTGAACATTGTTGTTTTGCAGAAGGTTGGAGGATAAGATGGTGGTAGCGATCTGGACGGACCCTGCACAAGATCCTGCTACCGCTAAAGTTCTGTAGTTTACTTGGGGTAGATTTATATGTATTAAAGACATTCATTAGAGTGTTGTCTTAAGCTGCAAAATATTCTATCCGTCATTAGTGATCTTAAATGCGTTCAGAAACGGTAGGAAACGAGCAGCATTATTACAACCAATTTTACTAAGAGGACTTTCTTGTCTGTGGTAGTAGGTAAAATCAGTACTTTAATATTATTACAGTATCGATTTCTGTATCCATAGATATTAAAACAGTTATCGGTACGAATCGCACAACATTTGATCTCGAGTGACATGAGAATAGGGACTTCGTTCGTTTGTCTATGATTAAAAAAAAACCATTCATATTCGTGACACTGACACAGCACAATTTTGTTTTGCCGCCATTTTTGTGGTCATGTCGTCGGCCTCTGAACCCATCTGAGAGTACTTATGATATCTGTGTAGATAAAGTGGTGTATGCAACTGTACATAATTAGACCTTAAAACACTCGCGTGGTCCTATTATGAAACTCGCTGATGCTCGTTTCATAAAACCACACTCGTTTATGTCAGTATGCATCAATTGCATAAACTACTATTAAAAAGGCATTAATTACTATTTCTTTATTTTAAACTCATAACTTCAGTGTACATATCATTTTCAATGACACTGCTTATTTAAGTCAATTCGGCATTTTTGTTAACAACAAACCTTCGAAATTTAAATCGCAGTCGTACTGTGGTGAGCTATAAAAGAAGAATAGTCAAACACCGCCAATCATAACACCGTCTAGACGGCTCCAACAATCCAGTAATTAAAGCCTCGCCAAATATTAGCCTTCAACCTTTGTATCAATCCCCGTAATGATATCATCTCCGAAACGAAAAAACTTTTCCCATTTAAACTTAACAGTTTTTATCTGGCCCAGTCACGAGTTAAAATAAAATTATTTAAAAGATAATATGCGAGCACGATAATGGACTTTCCGCGTAAAACGTTACGGCTTTAATCGCCCGAATCGGATTTTTTATTTCAATATTCATGGTTATTGTAGAATTCTGATAATTGGAAAACTTTGCACGGATGGTTGCCGATGGATTTGAGGTATTCAAAATTTTGAGATTGGGTAATCGACGAAGTTTAATGAGTGCTAGACATCTTATAATTGTTTGAGATCTTAATTACCCAGGTTTTACTTTTATTGGGGAAGTTTTTCGCAATGAATTACAGCTGCAATTGGAGGCGGAAGAGCAAAATTATTCAGTTGGGAAACGACATTAAATACTACTAGAGAATATTTTTTGTGTAACGATATCCAACCTCAACCTTTCTTCAAAACGGAGAAAACTCCAAACGATGATTCAAATTGATTGCAATCAAAAGAAAATTGGAGACCAGGGAAATCAGCATAATTATATGAGAACGTCTGTAGCAACGACCTCTCTAAATTCGAGGCTTCAAGATGATCAATATCCTCTGACCTCCGGGACGGAGGCTGGGAGGAAAAAGTAAACGACATTGTAAATCATAGTTATTAATAGATATTATTATGTTATGTTCAATTGTGTGGAGCTAAATGTAAAGTATTTTATATTAAAGTTATAATGGATCCTAACTAAACGGCACAAAATTGTAGCAGTGTTCTTGTTTAATAGCGGCCCAGGAGCAATTTTCTGTATAATTTCTCTATTTTGCATTTAATGAGTGGTGCTATAATGATTATTATAAGATAGTTCAAATACAAATTTCACATACACTCTCAGTCAAAGAATACGGGTCACAGTGCGTTTTTCATACAAACGAGGCTATTTTGAAGCCTTGGTTCTAGGGCAGGGGTTGTTTTGAGTGAGGTTTAATGGTGGATACTCTGAGGTTCAATAAAGGAGGTCAAAAGTGCTTAAGATACCTAACTGATCGCACAATCAGGTAACACCACAGCGAGAGAGTTTGGCTCAGCATTCGGATTTCCTTACATTATATTGCCATTTTAGATGTTTTTCTGAACATGCACAATTCCGGCGTTAACCGCATATTCAATCAGTTGGGTATCATAGCCACTCTGAAAGTCTTGTATCGATGCTCGTGGTGTCCATCATCAGATTTCACTAGAAGCATCCCCTTGCAAGGAACCAACGCTTCAAAAAAGCCTCTTTAGTATGAAAAACGCACTCTGACCCGTATTATTTGACCGCGAGTGTAGTTGTTTTTTTAAAAGGTAAGGTTTTAGCACACAACTGGACAAAATATAATTTTGGAAAAACTAATAGGACAGAGATAACTATAGTTTTAGCGGTCACTATGCGTCCAATTTTTTTAATATGTTTGCGGGCAAAACATAATTTCCACCAAATTATTTACAATCTTGGGTACAGTCGGCCTTACAAGTAGCTGCTTCGTATCTTTAAAGCCCTTGAAAGATTAATGCAGGAGTTACAATAAAGTGACAAAGCACTTAAGCGTGCAGTCATTTATAAGGCCGACCGTACCACATTAGTTTTGAGGCCAAATCAATCGATCCCTAAATAATTACTTATTCACTTAAGCCAGTTTTTTTTATGGCATAGGAAGGCAATCGGGCTCACAGGCCTCCTGATGGTAAGTGAAAACTGTGACCCATAGACATTCGCATTCACAAGACTGCAAATGCACTGCCAACTCTGAGGACTAAAATGGAATGCCTCTATGCTAGTCATTTTACCAGCTGTCTTATCCCCACACCGGAACACAACAATGCGAACACTGCTGCTTGGCGGTAGGTTAATGTATAAGATGGTGGTACCAACCTGGACGGACCCTGCACAAGGTCCTCCCACAACACATTACCACTATGATAGAATAGGATTATGTCCACTTACCAGCATTTCTAATGCCACAGTTTACCAGCGTCCATTTAGCAACCTGGACTCAAAACAGACTAGATAATTAAGCCAGTCCATACGCAATCGGAAACAGTAATGGCGCAGCATTACCAAACCGCTGTCTAAGCCGGCACCTGCGAATTAATGACGCGCTGAGTCAACCGAGGGTTAATTGCTTAGTCCCCTGGCACTCATCAAAGTGGTCAAATAGACTCGCTGTTTGTTTGTGCGCTGTGTCTGCGGATTGTATTAACGTCTATGAATCGAATTTGTGATGCATCAGGCGTTGGATGTGGCAGCGGAATTTGTCAAAGCGTGTGTTTGCAGAGGTGAATTTTTAAGCCTGGGTACCTAGTTTTTATTTAATTGTACCAGAAACTCAATTTTCATTATAAGATTAATATCTTTTTTTAAATTATTATCGCTCTATATGCGGAAATGGTTAACAAAAATATTATAATGTACTCGGACACATCGAAATCAAAGAGTTTCTCTATAAATTATTTGAGCTTAATTTGGCAAAAATGAAAAAGTCGGGAATTCAAACCCTTTTTGATTTTAAATCAGCAAAAAAAAAAAAAAAAAACATAAAAAGTGAACATTATAGTATGTTCAATGTGACATACACTGCCAAATTAAGGGTTCAAATGACTCATGAAAGTATTATCTGTTATACAGGGTGTTTGGCAGAGGGTTGAACAAAAAAAAACAGCAGAGAGGTGGGGCCATATGCTACTCACTTAGCCTTATAAATCTGGCCTAGGCCTCAAGGTTAAGGAAAAAATTTTTTTTTATTAAACTTTCATAAAAATGCTGAAATGCATCACTTAAAGTCAAATAACTTATAAAAATGCGGATGTAAGTATCATTTTTTATTATTATTCTTATCTTGAGTGTTGTTATGTTGAGTTAAAATTAAATATGTGGTGTAAATTACGGTGAAAAAAAAACTGCAGCCCTTTAAAGTTTGTGCAAGATGTAAAAAAATCCTTAATGCTCAACTTTGAATTGTATTAAAAAAAAAACTAAAAGACATCGAGCAGTTCTAATTTCAGGAAAACATCCTCAGTTTGTGCCCTTTCCAACGACATGCTACATGCATACATTTTTATTCAATAACGAGATTTATTTGCTAATTTTGTCTATCCGGAGACTTTTGTCAAAAACTTAATTTTGTAAAATTAACAGGTGCAAAGATGGTAAAAATGAAAAGAGCTAATTAATTCATTCATTTTATTAAAGATGTTCGAACTGCTGCCCACCAGCCCGTATGCATGCCCGGCATCGTTTTCGTATCTCCACTGTCGTAGTGCTCAGCAGCATCTCCTCTCTCATTGTGGAGAAAGCCGTATTGATGCGCTCCACTAAAACTTCCCTATTAGGAATTTCCACGGCGTACACTAACTCCTTGGCCCGTCCCCAGACGTAAAAGTCGAGCGGTGTAAGGTCGGGGGATCGTGGGGGCCACGGAATGGGGCCACCCCGACCAATCCATGAGTTTGGGAAGGCATTATTTAAATGGTCCCTGACAGTTAATCGCCAATGTGCAGGGCAACCGTCTTGTTGAAAAACAATGGGTCTGTCTTCGTCAAACACCTCAGCTAACAATTCCGGCAAATCATCTTGGAGGAATGCCAAGTAATTGTCCCCGTTGAGGTTATCGGGTAAGAAGTGCGGTCCGATTAACCTATTTCCTATAACTCCTGCCCAAACATTCGCACTAAACCTTCGCTGAAAAGCTCGTGGTCTTTTTTGGTGCGGATTTTGCTCTTTCGGCGCCCAGTGGTGTGCATTGTGATAGTTCACGATCCCTTCTCTGTCGAATTTGGACTCGTCCGTCCACAGAATACTCCGCAAAAAATTGCCATCTTCTACATC
The DNA here is from genome assembly GCA_927399475.2 of Acleris emargana. Classification (NCBI taxonomy): domain Eukaryota; kingdom Metazoa; phylum Arthropoda; class Insecta; order Lepidoptera; family Tortricidae; genus Acleris; species Acleris emargana. The sequence goes on along the minus strand of OV656839.1, from coordinate 3,293,376 downwards.
GGTGTGTAGTAGTAAGCGGCAAAATTGGATACGGTTCCCATAATCCGTTTCCTCTAGACCTGGAACAAACAAAAGGCCATACCGGTAATTTGCAAAATGTGAGAGCGGTAAATTAGTAGTGAAATGCGTCTGATAAATGCGCTGCAATCGAGTTCAGTTGGCTCATATCATTCATTCTTAGTGACATTTAAAATGGCATCAATTGGAAAATTGGAATCATAAGTTGATGGCTCTGTTGTAATAAGAACAGAAGGAGTAAAAGATGATAAAACAAAATGGTACAAAAAAATTACCTTGAACTGGGGTGTAGTGAAAAGCATGCTTTCCATCTGCCCGGAGAACTGACCACACCTTCCAGATGCTTAATCCAAGTATCGCAGCCACATCTCTAATACTCCTGGTAGGATCCTCTTCAAACATTTGAAGAATCTCTACATCAATAGCAACATTATTTTGTATGCCATTTACACGAGGCTCGCGTAAATTTAAATTACCGGTCTCTCGCAAACGCCGGTAAGTATTTCCAAACGTTTGGTGGGTAGGTAAACGTCTATTTGGATACAGCTCTCGATAGATCCTTTGCGCCTCACGCCCGTTGGAGTTAGCGCGTCCATAGGCCAACAATACATCGGCGTACTCTTCGTTGGTAAATGCAGCCATAACAACAATAACCAGTATTAACAAACTTAACGAAGAAACAAACTTAATGGAAAAACAATAAACAGAAAACAAAACAGAACGAACGGAAGCAAACGGTAGCGTAACGGACACGTAAGATCGCAGAGGCAGTTAAGTCTCGACTACAAAGGGATCAGGAGAGATACCATGCCTGCCTAGCAGGTACACGAGTGAAAGAGAAAGTTAGACGTTTTAAGTTCGTAAGAGTGAGACAGCAATTTTACCTACTTTGGGTTTACGGAAGATAAACCGTGTTACTTTAAGTAGTGCGTATGTAGATTTTTTGCGAGTGTTCAGCTAGAGATGGCAATAAATCTCGTTATTGAATAAAAATGTATGCATGTAACATATCGTTGGAAAGGGCACAAACTGAGGATGTTTTCCTGAAATTAGAACTGCTCGATGTCTTTTAGTTTTTTTTTTAATACAATTCAAAGTTGAGCATTAGGGATTTTTTTACATCTTGCACAAACTTTAAAGGGCAGCAGTTTTTTTTTTCACAGTAATTTACACCAAATATCCATTTTAACTCAACATAACAACACTCAAGATAAGAATAATAAAAAAAAATGATACTTACATCCGCATTTTTATAAGTTATTTGACTTTAAGTGATGCATTTCAGCATTTTTATGAAAGTTTAATAAAAAAAATTTTTTTCCTTAACCTTGGGGCCTAGATCAGATTTATAGGGCTAAGTAAGTATCACATGGCCCCACCTCTCTGCTGTTTTTTTTTGTCCAACCCTCTGCCAAACACCCTGTATTACTCACTAAAATAAATTATGGCGTATTTTTTTATAAAAACTCAATTTTGAAGCACAAAATGTATTTTAAATCAGCCATACTATTTGACCCACTTCTTCAGTACTATATGCACTTTATTCTTCTTGTTTGACCCGCGCTGTCAGTTCGCTTTCTTGATCCTTTTTCCACTTTGCCCTGTTCTTAACAACTTTATCTCAGTTTAGTAACTGATTTAGATTTACGAGGCAAAAAGTACGCCCGCGGCTCTTTAGAAATGCATTCTGCATGGAAATCGGCTAGAAGTCTAACTGATGTTAAGTGGACTCTGAAGTCCAAGGACATTAGCATTCTAAACACTGCCATCCCATCAACATACATATGTTGACTATGAAGCCAACTCAAAGACTCTTTGAAAACACTGAAGATGACAGAAGCATCACGCACATTTCAGTTCGACAAACAATAAAAAACAAGTTTAAAAAAAAAAATTGAAATAAAAACCTACCCTCTCATTACCTTGATTTAAATAATGAAGTCTGTGACATAGGCTATATTATTATTTCTATAACCAAGACAAATCTATGTAAACATCACATATTAAAATCCATCATAACTTTACTTGTGGGAGGACCTTGTGCAGGGTTCGTCCGGATTGGTACCACCATCTTATCCATTAACTTACCGGCAAGCAGCAGTGTTTGCATTGTCGTGTTCCGGTTTGGGGATAAGACAGCGAAAGTGAAATGTGAAATGACAAGCATAGAGGCATTCCATCTTGGTCCTCAGGGTTGGCAGTGCATTTGCAGTCTTGTGAATGCGAATGTCTATGGCTCACAGTTTCCACTTACCATCAGGTGGCCTGTGTGGTCGTTTGCCTTCCTATGCCATAAGAAAAGAAAAAAAAATAAGCAGAGCGTGCCTAAAAAATAAACATAATTATATACATACACTTGATAAAAATAATCTTCCTGGCGCAGTAGGGTAAAAATAACACGGATTACTATTAAATATATGAAGATCCCCGAGAATAACTAGTCCTTCTTTCAGAGCTGATTTGTATAAAAGAGTCCAACCAATTTATATGAAACCTGACGGTTCTTAAACCATCCTGATCGCACTAGCACACTATATAAAAAACCTGACAAGTGCGAATCGGGCTCGCCCAACGAGGGTGCGCATGACACGGTTAACTTAATTCAAAATCTGGTCCTCCGTTCCTTGCATAAGGACGCTGTCTTTTTGTGATTTAATAAAAAAAATACAGATATCAGATTTTTCCCTATATTTTTAGCAAAATGGTAATTCCTTCGATAATGTCGAAATACACGTTTTTTGCGGCATGAACGCCCGTATCTTTTTTTACTTTGATGTAGAAGTTTGATTTTTATATGATTTTAATTTCAACTCGATACCTTTACACGTTCCCGAGATAAACGGTCTTGACAGACAGACGGACGGACAGACACAGACGGACGGACAACAAAATTATCCAATAAAGGTTCCGTTTTTTCATTTGAGGTACCTTAACAACTGGGGTCCAAATCAATCCATCCTTTTGTTAACTACAATGCCATAGCCAGACTCTCAACTTGAACTTATACCGACCTTCTTTTTTCTCGGAAGTTAAATATAAATATATTTGGATATCCAAAGGCCAAGGACGCGTTGTACATTCCCCGAGTATGTTTAATACGCTCCCAATAATCAGCCCTACACAGCTTCACCTCCACAACGACCCCATAACTCATTCACCTGCCACCCGCCAGATAAAAAACACGTCTTTATCCATGTAACAGTTCGCCTGTCACACTGAATGGGGGCGGGGGTTTGATTCCCGAAAATCAATGGGTCCATTAGCGTGGATCCTCGGTGGGAATAAAAAGGGTCCCTTTGAGACCGGTCACGGGGGTAATACGCTCGCCCTCAGATTGACCTGACTGACCTCGTAGTTTGAATTTTATTTTAAGGATCACCCAATCATTGCGGAATTAACCGTTGACCTAGGGTCTAGATAGGGTATTTCCTAACGCATCTGTGGTCATATTTTGATGTGTCATAACATAACTTTTACGTTTCATGCAGTAAAAAGGCAGTTCTAGAGCAGCTATCCGTACTGTTAACTGCCTGGAACTTAGCAGAATATGGCGTATGTTGTAAAAAATCATAAGATGAACTAGTTTTTACTCATAAGTTTGTCTGCAAAGAACGCGGTCGTTGTATTATCTCGAAAATTGTTTTTTTTCCAGTAAACAAAACAAGTAAGTATAAATACTTTTGCACTTATTCATCGCATAGATTATTTGTTTCCCAAATTTTATCCAAACTCGGGCAAACGTTTTTGCGTGATTGAAAGACAAACATTCAAACATCCACACAAACTTTTAAATTTATGTTATTAGAAAGATTAGTAGGACACGTAGGAAGTAAAGTAAGCTTGAAAAGATCAAGGTCACTCAAAGGGTAACGGAGAGGGCAATACTTGACATTTCTTTGCGATATCGACGCAGAAATGAGGAGATCCGAGCGACGAACCAAGTCACCGATATAGCCCCAAGAATTGCTAGACTAAAGTGTCAGTAGGCGGGGCGCATCGCTCGCAGAACAGATGGTCGATGTGGTCGAAGACTTCTCGAGTGGCGTCGGCGTACCAAAAGACGTACCGACGACGTGTCGAAGCTAAGGTTGTGGGAAACTGTTGGATTCAAGCAGCTCGAGACGGGACCTTTTGGAAAAGCTTGGAGGTCTATGTCTAGCGGTGGACGTCTTTCGGAAGTAAGAGAAGTACTTTGTAGGATGAGTGAGTTAGAATGATATGGTATGCTTCGCCTTGTTCGCATTTAAGAGAAGAATTCTTGTCGGTGTATTTTTAAGTAAAGTACTAAAGAGATATGCGTAATAAGGAGGACCTATTCCCAAAATACTGCCCTTCTAATCTAATAGGCAGTATGTCAGATAAAATTCCTGTAGCAATATCAACCTTATTACTAAGCGAAGAGAACTAGAACTGCTTTGGTCATTGATTTTGGGATACAAATTATTTGCTTAGGAGGGTAGAATAGTGGATGAATTAACCAGCGCTGTGCCTCCGGTTGCGATACATGCTGAGTTCAGTCATTGTTGCCTTCACACTACAGCGCAACGTCAATATCATTACTTGTACATCTAATAATATCTCTATTATTTTAACTTTCAGTTTTTTTTATGTTTAACTATGCTTGGTGAATGGTAATTATGGATAGACTGATAGGTTTGTCAGAGCATACTCGTAATGTACTGCTATGGACGCACTGATAAACCCGGGGCCGTATTAATAAACTGGCCTTGCTTAAGACGCTTGTCTTAAGATACTTGAGTCATGCAGTTCATTTTCAGCAATTACTATTTTATTGTAACATTGTTTTTGGGGCGAAATTTTGTTTATTACAATTGTACTACTTTAAAAATTCAAAATTCAAAATATTTATTCAGTACATTGGCCACATGCGGGCTCTTTTACACGTCGGAAATGTACAGTGAATCTATCAGCGCTTCGGACAAGAAACGGAGAAGAAGCGCCGCAAGAAACTCCAGCAGAAGGTCATTTTTTCAATCATAAAAACATAATTATACTTAAAAGTAAGTTACATTAAGTAATATTAAGGTAATAAAGTAATAAACAATAAATTCTTAAAACAAGCAAAAATAAAATTATTACAAATTTATATGTATTCTCTTATTCAATACAATACAAATACTCTTAATGAAACATCACAAAAACAAAACACGGAATAGTACATTTTAAATATAGGTATACAACAGGCGGTATTACCGCTAAATAGCGATCTCTTCCAGACAACCTTGGACAGAGAAATAATAAAAGACCAAAATAAATGGCAGGCGGTGTAAACTTATTTTTTCAAAACTCAAACTAAACTACAAGAAACACTTCTGTTATGATAAAAACTACTTACACATATCGCTCATCCAATAGAATAATGACATAATTGCAAAAAAACGGGTTTTGGGATTTTACCGCCATAAGTGTTCTAAAGGTCAGGTCTATCGCGTGGAACAATGACATAACATGCATGCTAAAAATGCAATTATGTCATTATTCTATTGGATGAGCGATATATAAACTACGTATAAATAAAAATACACATATACATAAAGTAAATGAGTTAATAAATTCATACTAAATACACACTAAATACATATTATTATACATCTATATAATATATACATACATAAATTCTAGAAATCAGCCAAACAAAGAACGAAGGTCATAGGATAGTAAAGGAAATCATAGAAAAACTTCGGAAGCGATAGATAATAGTCCTTTAGCTTGCTTATAAAAATGAAAATGGACTGAGCACGCCTAACTCCTAGAGGCAAAGCGTTCCATAGCCTTATAGCCTGGATTGTGAAGGAATTGGAATAAAACTTAAGGGAAGAAAAGGGGACTGACAAAATAAGGTTTAGGGATGCTGTGACTCAATTAAAATAAAATAAATCAAAACGCTCCTTAAGGTAACAATTCGAATTGTTGGACATTTTATTTTAATAATATAAATACATACATACATACATAATAAACTCACGCCTTCATTCCCAGATTGGGGTAGGCAGAGCTAAAGAATTACCAACAACTCTTAAAACTTCTTGATAATTCTGTAACCACTTTTTGCAAAAGTAGGCTAAGATGTTTTCCAGTGTATTAGTGACAGGTGGCAAGCCCATCACCTAACAGTACTACAAGCCTTTATTCCCTTAGTCGCCTCTTACGACATCCACGGGAAGACATGGAGTGGCACTATTCTAACCCGGCAACCCCACGGCAAAAGTACCAAATACGTCAAAGTAGACGTAACATTTTTGAAAATTGTTATTTTTGACATAATAATGAGACGGGAATGTCAGTCAAGCGGGCCGATTATGGTCGTGTTTATCGACGTAGATAAGCGTGGATAAAACATCTGTCACTTTCTGACCTGTACGTAAGTGCGAGAGTGACGGAAGCTTTATCCACCGCGATAAAGGTGACCATAATACGGGCGAAGGTCAGGTTTTGACTCGACAAGCGCGTGGAGCTAACTCCTTGTTCTTATGCTTAATTCACAAGAGAAAATACTTTTTGATTGACTAATTGTCCTCGTGTTCACTTATTTCTGTAATAAGTCCATGAAAGTGTCTATAAATGACTCAACATTGGTGAAATACACCTTTAATAGGACTAAAAGTCATTAAATAAAATTATAATTAGGCAAAGTCTGTTAATAAACTGACCTTGTCTAATTCCAATTTTATTTAATCGCTCTATAAAGCGCCAGTGGAACTAGCCGTTCCTTTTCTGGGATAAATATTCCAACAAGCTATTTAGTCTCACATTTAAGCTTCGACGAAAGCTTTTCCGCATACAAACAGCTCATTTTAAACGAGCCAAATGGACGACGATTCTCATATAAACGGTCTTCATAAAGTGAGAAACAAATTTTAAATACACTACAGTATACTTACCATGAGTAACAATTACCGTACTTGCAAGCGGGTCGAATGCTCTGTCCCGTACAATCTATAAGTCACTGTGAGGGACAGAGCATTCGACTCACTAGTGTCTACGGTAACTGTAACTCATGGTAAGGGTACAGTTGGCAACACTATGCCGCTCCGGCGACTTGCAATGAATTAGAATTTCAAATGTGGCAACTCCGATTGCTAATACATGGTGATGTATTTGAGAGATCTAGTCGAACGTATATTGAAAATGCAAACGGGATTTTACAATTCGATGCGCATGATTTGGAATAAAAATGAAAAATATTTAAATGTTAATAAAAATTCTAGGCTATTTGGAAGAAAGTATGAGTTCTAGACTCAGCTTATTCATCTACGAATGCAAAATGAATGAGTAGAATAATCCTCAAGTGTACTTTAGTTTTGCCGGAGGGATGCTGACTGCAGTGAATGTATAAGCGCTCATATTGGCTCTTTCAGTCACTTAAAGTTACAAAAAAAGGGAACTATCAATAACCCTACCAGTGCAGTAGGTACGGTCACGAGCGTTAATTTGGGACCCATTTCAAGAAAAATGTGCTTGAAGTCGTCAATGTCATTAGAGACGTCATGTCATTTGTAACTTGTAGGAAACTCAACCTTATTATTGTAGAATGTCAGATTGACTTTGGACCTAAGGTGGGTACCGTAAAATGGGGCTATTTGGTAATCACGGGGCTATTTGGAACTAAGTAATCATAAGCTTTTAGTTGATATATTTTTTGTCATGGCTATGCTAGAACTGTAAAATTTGTTGTCAGGCTAAGTTTTTAGTTATATTATTGCCATGACAAAAATATATCAACTAAAAGCTTATAATTACTTGGGTTCCAAATAGCCTCGTGGTTCCCAAATAGCCCCGTTTTACGGTACCAAATTTAATCTCGTGACTGTACAGTGGGCTCTAGACTACCTATAGATACATTCTGCAAAAGATATTTACAAACAAAGTAAAAAAATATAACTGATTTAATTATAGTGGTGTAAGGAACTTGTACTAGGTCCGTCCGGATAGCTTCCAAAATATTATACTTTAACGGTACTCCTAAGCATTAGTGTTCGCGTTATCGTGTTCCGGTGTGGTGATAAGCACCTCGTCCTCCTCCTCATTCTGTTTTCAGCACCTGAGTGTGATATATTTGCGAGTCGATGGCAAAGGTGCATGTCGTGACTGCCTGAGGAAGTGGCATTTCGAGGGTTGCGTGGTCAAACCCGATAAATCGAAATAATTGATTATTGAAATTTGAATTGTTTTGATGTTTTCATTAGTGTTCTTTTTGACACAACAAGTTATATCGACTTATTGGGTTTGACTACGCAACCCTCGATTTGTTATTAAAAGTATGTTTTTTAATGGATTTTATTTTCTCTAAGCCAGTTTTAGAGTAAATTTTACAGAATTGTACAGCATCTTGGTATTAACTGTAAAGCTGTAAAATGTTTTTGAAACATAAATAAATAAGACAGTTGGACAAATTACTAGCATACTGCGTGTTAATCAGGGTTGGCAACCCATTTGCGGTGTTAGGATTGCAGTCTTTAGATTTCATTCTTGAGAATTACATTTCTAATGGATCTCGGTTCCCACGTACCCACGTGGCCCGTGTGACAGTTTGCCTTATCCAAGACACAAAAAATCTGACGTGAGCTATCGGACCGGCTCATCGGTGGTCTTTGCCTTGATTAAGTAGGTACCAATAGAGCGAAGTGAAAGAAAGGCAATGTAATACTTTTAAAATGGTTGATCTACGTTACCAATAATGACGTGTATTGTTGTCATTTCGTGGCTGCATACAATCTATCAGGCAGACCAACTTTCTTTAAAGTACCGGTGTACCAGAAAGAGACCAGCAGATCTGTTACTAGATCAGGTAGAATCAAAGGATACTTTTAATTTTGAGCAACGCAAAGCAACGATCCTGTACAGTACTTTCTTTAGCTACCATTTTTCCCCGACACTGAGGTCGGTCCGATAATGATTATTACGACTCAGAAGCTTCATATCAACTGAGACAACCATAATAATAAATCTCTGCCCCTTTCACTAAAACTCCAGCTCTTGTTTTAGTGGCTGGATTTTGTAATATTATACCAGTTCAGGACCGGGAGACGAGCTGCAGGACGACCTTGTTAAGGGAAGCGAAAAGCACAAGACCGGTCTAAGTGCCTAAGCCTTGGGGAAGGCCTATGTCCAGCAGTGGACGTCTTTCGGCTGACATGACATACCAGTTTATAATACAACTTGAGTTCTTGAAATAATCTTCCAGAAATAATTCAAGTATACAAGTACATCACTCAATCAAAATCTTAGCAGGCACGTGTAGACTTTCAGTACCCCGCCCTCTAAACTCTACACAAAAACGACCCATATTGGAGCTCTGGGCACCTGAACCTTTAATAAAGCGCGCTATCCATCACTGTACATCAATCGCACGACAAAACCGTCGCATGTCCAAATCAATAATGTGCAACTGAGACTTCGATACATTATTTCCAACCATTCAAAAACCTACCCTGTTATAACAAAGATACAGTTCGGAGTGCGTGCTGATGGACTCGTTGAGGTAATTGAGCAATCCATCATACAGTGTCGCGAGTGGGGGATGATAACTGAAAGATGTATTTGCACGAATTGCCATGAAATTAACCCGGTTGATTGATAGAAGTAACCTGGTGGGGGGGTTCGAGAAAGAACTGGAAATTTCCACGTGTTTGCTTTATGCTTGGGAAAAAGTTCAATTCTAGTTAAATCTTATCACCTACTAATGGTGTATGTAGGTACTGGGGAACCAGACGTTAACACTTAACCCAACAACGATAACCTTGTGTACTTTATCACATTAACACATTTTACAATGTTTTCACATTGCTTACGTGGACTGTAAAACGACAAGGTACAAAATTTCGTATTTCGTCGGCGATACTACAAAACCGCGTAACCAACAAATTTATGATCGAGCAAAATAAACCTTATTGCCTTATTAAAAACTAAGAGCCGTGTGGTTGCCGGCTTAGAATTGTGCCATTCCATGTCTTCCCGTGGAAGTCGTAAGAGGCGACTAAGGGAATAAAGGCTTGTAGTACTGTTAGGCCATGGGCTTGCTACCTGTCACTAATATACACTGTTAAACATTTTAGCCTAATTGTGCAAATTGTGGTTACAGAGTTATCAACAAGTTTTTGGAGTTGTTGGTAATTCTGTAGCTCTGCCTACCCCACTCTGGGAATGAAGGCGTGAAGGTATGTATGTATGTAGTTTTCGAATAGCTTCCGCGTACCGAAAGACTCTGTGTGAGTAGACTTCCAAGAAAAAGAACCGACGACGATGTTAAGGTTGCTGGAAACCGATAGCAAGTGACGCAGGACCGATTCTTGATGTCTTTCAGTTGAAATTACGTTCAACATGATTTGTTTTTTTCTGCGTAGGGCTGTCAAGTACAGCCGCCAATATTTGATTGCTCGTAAGCACCATTCAGGGGGCACGTGCAGGGTAACTTGGTTAAGAAACCTGGATATCTGCATATGATATGACACGACATAAACAAAAATATTTTATTAAAAATATTTTCTGTGTAATTGCCATAAGAATAAATAAATAACGCTGAAATTACAGACAGGTGCTATTATGGATGCATATGATTATGCCTAAACTTTGACCCTCATTTAAAATCGCATATTTTCTAACTGGCCAGTAACTCAAATTTGTATTTAAGATTAAAAACCTCGGTCAGAAAACTTCCGAAAACGGGAGGCTTCTTATCTCCGCAGAGCATACTACTTTTGAGTTATGTTTAAGATCCGTGATTCCGCGGAATTACAATGGCTCCGCATTATAAAATTAAAATTCGCTGAGCGAACGCCGAGTTACGTATAAATAAGATCTCCCACAATTTGCGAACTCCGAAAATCCTCTGGCTAATTATATTTTCTTTGGCCTTTGTGCGGGCGTTAAGAGGCAACGTTGTTTTTAATTGCGTTTTTTGAATGGCTTTATTAGATTTCTCGTTAATGTCATCGTGATTTTGTATGCGGGTTTTTGTGCTTTTGACGGTTTGAATTGTTATTTCAAGTAGGAAAACGATTTTTTTATCACGATCAGCTATATTATGGTGGTGTTTATTGATGTGGATACACTAGGTTAAAACATGTGTCACTTTCTGGCCAGTATATAAGTGCGAGAGTGACGGATGATATCCACTATAATACGAGTTTTTTACTTTACTTTCTTCCTGGATATGAATGATACCTAAAAATAAATTCACTGTTAACAAATTCAAAGAACGGACTTCATATAAAATATTGTAAATCAAGATGAGAAGATGAGTTTTCTAAGAATTTAATCTAACTTTTACTTTCAGTATCATTAAAAGAATAGCTTCTGTTTTATAAATCAAACAGGTTAAATTATTCGCTAAGAAAGAGCACTTATTTTAATTCCAAGGTTATTTCGCAACGTTATTTTTACCCGACTGCGGCAAAGCCCAAAAGGAGGGTTATGTTTTGGACTTGTATATGTGTCCGACTAAATGTCCGCTCGTAACTACTAAAAGGCTAAACCGATTTTAATAAGTTGTGTCATAGGCTATATTAAAATTATTTTAATGTGAACTTGGCGAAATAAAAATATATACATGTATTTGTATTTGTTTCTTAAAATTACTTTGACGACATTATCCAAGCAGCAGTTAGGTTTTTTAAACCTTGCTTTTTGTTAGACTTGTTATATTTCACACTTTACTGTGACAAATGATTGCATGATAATAATATCCAAATAGGCCTTAATAAAAACACTTTACAAAATATCTTATCTCCATTATGATCCTTAAAATCTATCAAAAGCAATAAAGAGGAGGTTATTCGTTGGATGGCCGAACGAATTTGACATCCGATATGTAATCAGAGAAGCCACAAAGGTTTGGAATTAGTGAGCGGTGGACCCGATTGAGAAAGAAAACCCTTTCTTTGTGGGCTAACGAGGGTCAAGATTTGCGGCGGGGCTTGCGGAGAGGGACTTGGTTCATTAAGGGTTCTGTAGATTATGTGATAAATAAGATTTGTAGCGTTTGGCCGACGATGGGGTAAGACAAGACTCTTTTGTTTTTTTAACTAACACTAACCAAGTTTGCCAGGAGATTAGTTTCATTACATACAGAGTGGTCCGTATTAAATTACTTTTGAGTAAACGGTTGATACAGTAGGCCAACTTAATAGGCATAAGACGTCTTTTATCCGCTGCGGACAATTGAAAAAATACTTACAAAAATTATTTAGAAAAGGTGTTTCTCCATCTTAACTAATATGTACGTAATGTAATCGTATCGTTTCGGTTTTATTTATGATTTTATTAAACGACGGTCAAAATTCTATTAATTGATTTATTAAAATTGTTAGAATATACATTTAAAACTATAAGGTAAGGGGAAGGCCAAGTTTAGGCAGCTTCATAAGAAATATAAATACCGTGTTATACAAGCCACAATAAAGGGCGGTTTACGTTTAAGTTCTTTTTTATAATTTAATTTGTTAGTGTTCTACTACTTAGCTCCCTACCTCAGTAGGTTAGGAGGACTGTTAATATTATGTTTGTCATGTTAACCGTGAGCAGTTTTTGTCGATGATCAATTGTACTTGATAATGGTTTCTAAGAATTATGTTTGTGTTCCTATAAATAAATAAATAAATAAATAAATATATCCGCATTTAAGTAATTAATGTAATTTGTATTCCTAATTTTGTCACATATTAATTACATGAAATAACATACTTACCGACATTTCAAGCAGTTAACAGGTTACTTAAGGGTAAAATTGATGTATTTTTACTAAAGATGATCTCTTATTTGAGTTCAAGTGTGGGAGTGAAGGGTGAGTTAAAACATTTGTATTACAAGCATTTTATACAGGAGTATAATAGATTAGGTACTTTGAACATTTTCACTAACCTCAACATACCCCATATAAATAGCGACCGATAAACTGAAGTTAAATTAAAACTAAGGTTAATAATTATGTACAATTAAAATCTCTATTGAAACCAAATATTTCATTTAAAAAAAAAGCGTTTGTATGGACGCACTTATATTTTACATCCTTTATAACAAGGGTTTAGGCCTTACCACACTATAGTAAAACTTTACTAGTGTTAAACATGTTTTTTTTATTGGAATTAAATTTCAAGTGAACTATATAGTAACATGTAACTAGTATTAAACATGGCTAAGTCAATTTAATTGTGTGGAAAAAACGCGTGTTTTTAATTAAGTGACCACATAATTATATATAAAGTAACTTCAGAGGTCCAAGTTAATCCAGTGAACCCTAAAGGAGTTTGAGGAACACATTTTCCTCCCGGATTACTGCAGCTTTGATGTGGAGATATCACGTGTTAAGGAAATAGGCATAAGTGAGGGTGTTCTCTTCGTTTCTGGACAGACGGTATTCCGCGGACGTGCCAGTATATACCATCCAAATTGGTACAAGAACATGAAATAGCAGATTGTTTCACAAGGGAGCAAAATGACATATTAAAGGCGAAGGCGAATTCTGAACAAAGCGAAGGATTCTAAAATAGAATCCTGAGCGTAGTGAGAGATTTAAGTGTTAACGCCCAAGATGGAAATAATTTTGCTACCTTGTGACACATACTGCTTTTCATATCACCTATGAGGAAAATAAAAGATCTTAGTGATGAAATAAATTTAATTATTTATTACTCTCTTAAAGTGCTTAAATTATCTTCGTTCTGGCAATTTTTAAAATTATGATTAATTGTGACGCTAAGGCAAAATTAACGACACATTCTACGTCACAATCGCACCAAACGTTCAGCCTCTGCGAAAAATAAAGAATCTGAACCGCAACATACCTCCACATACGGGTAAAACAAGTACCAACATGTTCCGTTTGGATAACTTTACTGAAATTTAAATTCCCTATTCGAAAACAGCAGACGGAAATCAATATGAAAAGCGTAAAATAATAAACTGTGAACAACATCCTTCTCGTTTCAGTAACCTATTCACAAACAAACTACCCAATCCCATCTCCATCGCAGATTGCATTAATTTAAATATCGAACAAACAATTTGTATGCACATAAAAATGTACATCGCGGATTGAATCCGTCAGTAGTGAATGGGCGCTGATTGTGAGTTACGAATAAGCGCAGGAATTTGCGCGATTCAGGCGCGGCGCTTACGCTGGTGTAATTCACGATGTCGGATGCAAGACTGGGTTAGGCTTGGGAGTGAGTGGGAGGTTTTAGCGGGACTGACCAGCGTTTAAAAATCGAACGAACTAAATAAATGAAGATTATTATTTGAGGCAGATGTCATACTCAAAGTTACAGTGTGACATAAAAGAGTAGAAATAAAATAAAATTGAACTGAAAAAAAACCATACTAAATTGTTGCCATGTTTAAGCAATTTACGTCAAAAATGTGAGATTTTTTTGTCGCACTGTAGCTAGCATATTGCACAATAAATCCAACAGTGACACTAAATTACGAAAACTCTATTTGAATAGTTACATCGTCGCGGTTAACATTTTTTAAAAACATGAGTATAAATACACAAAATTGGATACAACTTTTTCATCTTGGCGTCAATTGATATAAAATATGGAAATAAAGGCCAAAAAACTACTTTTTTGGAGTAAAAATTTCAAACTTTGGTAGCATAAATGTCGATATCAGTGACTTGTAAAAGATAATGAGAAAAGAAGACTAGTTTAGAACAGCAGTGATAATGCAAATAGGCTTTAACAACAACTGCAAGTTTAGAGCTTCAGATCGAAGGTAATCTGCTCTTAAGACATTTAAGTATGTATTTATCTAAATAAGTAAGTTTATCTTTGTCTGGTACCTGTAGTTCAAGGCTAGAGCTTACTTTGGGACTAGAATTAGAACAATTTTTGTGAGATTGTCACCTGATATTATTTATTATTTACCAGCGGCCCGCCAGCGGCTTTGCCTCGCCGCTAATTTTTGATATTCCCATTCAATTTTTCAATTATTTTCTTTCATACAACACTTGTACCTACTGACAATGACGAACACACAACAGAAAATAAATACAGCCAAATCGGTTCAGCCGTTCTCAAGTTGCGTGATCAGGATAAATAGGGGTTAATTTTTATATATATAGATAAATTCAACGCTTTACACGTAACAATTAGTAACAAAATGGCAAACAACGATACTAAACATCACTGTAACCGCAGCCTTACCAAGATGGAGTCACGTACCACGAACGTGGTTCTAAAATTTCGCACCACAAGATACCGCGCTGTAAAGTTAAAAATTCAATGTTTCTGGCCACACTCGTCATTCTCGCTGCAAAAGGAACATGCATGGTTGCGATGAAGTGAGCTTTCTCCGCATGTTACCTACTACTTGTACTGGCACAGTGGGTATGTAAAGAAATAAGCGAGAAAATTCAGGACTGTGAATGCCTTGTAATGTTGTATTTATTTATTTATTTATTTATTTTATGGCATAGGAAGGCAATCGAGCACACAGGCCACCTGATGGTAAGTGGAAACTGTGACCCATAGACATTCGCATTCACAAGACTGCAAATGCACTGGCAACCCTGAGGACTAAGATGGAATGCTAGTAGTTTTCTTTTTCTTGAAATATTATAAAATAAAGTAGCTTACCACTTTTGTTTGTCTGTGTGACTGTCTATATATTTAATAACTCCTACTAAACCACGCAACGGATTCAAATGCGGTTTTCACCATTCGTTAGGTATTTTTTCATGGGACGTTGTTTTTATAACAAATTGAGGTTTCTTAACGTGTGTTATAGAATACTCACATTAATGGAAGCGAAGCGAAAGCTGGTCACTTTAGATAGTAAAACTGGCTAAAAATACCAAAAAAACAACATATATGGAGTTCTTATGCGCATGATTTGTTTCAAACATTTAAATAATCATAGTAAGAATTGTCCTCCGTCAAACCGTAAACCACGTTATTCGAGTTACTTTGTTAACTTTAATATACTGACAAAAGTATTTTTATAATGAATAAAAAACCTCTAGAAGAGATTAGAAGCGATTTTTTAGTTATACCATAATCAAAAACTACCAATAACTACGTGCAGTTTCTACTATTTTAATTCCCACGAATTGACTTAATACTTTTTTAATGAAATAAAGTCGTAATCCTTAGAACTATTATTATTTCCATTAACACTAAATACTAACCAAACTTTAAAAATTACCCTTGTCATCCCATTCACCACTTTGTAAACGGTAGTGAAACGGTTAAGACCCCTGCATATTTAATTCACCCACTTCTAACCCCGTCGCCGCTCGCATTTTTCCAATCGCACAAAAGCAAATAATGTCTCTGAGAAGGTCCCACACGTACGCAATATGTGGCGCTTTGGCCATGTTTTTTTTTTTTTTTTTTTTTTTTTTTTTTTTTTTTTTATATCATAGGAAGGCAAACGAGCACACAGGCCACCTGATGGTAAGTGGAAACTGTGACCCATAGACATTCGCATTCACAAGACCGCAATCCTAAGACTGCAAATGCGTTGCCAACCCTGAGGCCGAAGATGGAATTCCTCTATGCTAGTCATTTCACCGGCTGTCTTATCCCCAAACCGGAACACAACAACCAACATACCACCAACATAGGTGACTGCTATATTGCTTTTCGGGGATAGATTAACTGTTTAGAAAGTATTCCACCATGCTTTATGAAGACGCTATGAATTGTAGTTCTTTTTGAAGTTGGGTTTTCAATAAGGCTTGTACCATGGGTACTAGACAATAATATAAATACTTATATAGAGAAATATATACCAACAAATATTCGCACTCATCACACAAATATCTACCCTTACTGGGATTTGAACCTAGGAATATACAGGGCAAAATTAAATGACAGCTAGGGATTGCCCATATCGATAAACTCAATTAACGATGCATTTCCCATTTACAAGTGATCGCTCCAAGTTGTGTTTGTTAAAATATTTTTTTATTGAAAGTATGAAAATAAAACAAAAAAACAACATAATTCTGGTTATGCTTTGTTTTAAAAGGATTTTTGAACCTAAACTCATAATCGTCATAATATTTTTTCTTCATTGTGTATTTCAGAATCACTGTCCCAGTTACTATTGTTAAAGTAAAGTTAGGCGTTAATTTTCTCCGTCTCGACTGATGAATCCATTTCAGGTGGCTACAAGACTTCAATTTCTGTAGAAGTGGTAGGGGCAAAATAAATAAAAAATACACATTTACAAACAATACTGGGGGCGATGGCGATAGGCGATGGGCTTGCAACCTGTCACTATTATACACTAATAAACATCTTAGCCTGTTTGTGCTAATTGTGGTTACAGAATTAACAATTTTTTTTAAAGTTATTGTTAATTCTGTAGCTTTGCCTACCCCACTCTGGGAAAGAAGGCGTGAAGGTATGTATGTATGTACTGGGGGCGATCACTAATATTATATGGGAAAAGCATCGTTAATTGACTTTATCGATAAAGGCAATCCCTAGCTGTCATTTAATTTTACCCCGTATATTCCTAGCTCTGATAATGATATGATAAGTGATGAAGGAGAGCGAAATTGGTCATATTTTATTATGGTTAATCATAAATAGGTCGATTACAGCTCAAGCTTGTTTATTTTCTCGTTCTAGTAAATTCGTTTACAGTAGTACAAGTACAGTCAGCTATGTATATAAAGCTTTTTTTTTCAATAAGCGCTTCTATATTGAATTGAGTGAAGTAGTTATTTTTTAAATAACAAATTATAGTAGTAATTTTTTATTTAAAAAATGGCGTACATTTTACACATGAAATATATTTCCCTAATGAACGTAGAATTACGAATAATATTTTCCTCGCTATCGTAAATCCGTCGTAAACGTTCATTAGTGAAATATATTTTATATATTTTGCTGACGTACAAATATCGCAGCAAACGCGTGGATGTTTTCCTCGTGATTAAACTCAAAAATAATCAATCTGTTGCAATTATTGAAAGTGTGGTTAAACTTTACGGCAGAGAGAATATAGGTATAATAATAAATACATTTCATATTCAATTTTTTTTTTTTTTATAATGGAACTAAGACTTTTGAGCAAAAATTTTTTTAAGCAAAGAAAAGACACGTACCACTTGATTTTAAGTGGGATCTGAAACCCAGACCATTGCATTCTCAAGATGCAATCTTAAGACGGCAATCCTAACAGTTCTTATTGTTAGCATTGTTGTGTTCCGGAGTGGGGATGACACAACCGGTGAAATTACTATCATAGAGGCTTTCCATTTTAGTCCTCAGGGTTGGCAACGCATATCGTCGGTGATACTGTAAAACCGCGTAACTAACAAATTTATGATAGTGCAAAATAAACCTTACTATCTTATTAAAAAGGTGCATTTTGCTCCTTATTTAAAATGTTACTTACGCGTTTATGCAGTTTCACAGACGTTATGCGGTCTTAGGATTGCAGTCAGATCAGGTCTGTGTGCTAAAAAACGTTTAAATGTCAATATCTCAGCCCTTTTTTCCCTTGTTTAAGGTTTCGTACCTAAAGGGTAAAAACGAGACCCTTTTACTAAGAGAGACTATTACTAGGCCGTATGTCATGAACCGTGATAGCTAGACAGTTGAAATTATCTCAGATGATGTATTTTTGTTGCCGCTATAGCAATAAAATCATCATGTCAGCCGAAAGACGTCCAGTGCTGGACATAAGCCTCCACCAATAAAAAACCAAAAACAAAAAACAATTAAATACTAAAAATAGAGTAAAAATTATGTTTAAGTGGGGCTCCCATACATATTAATAACGGCAACAGGTAGACTAAAAAGGTTATATAACCCTTCGTGCGTGAGTCCGACTCGTGCTTGGCCGGTATTTTTAAAAACGTAAGTGCAACAAGAGCACCATTCATCTTATACGACTTTCATAATCCTAAGATTTGAGTAAGAGCGCCAGAGTTGTTTACTCTCGTAAATCTACTCCAAACACAAAGTGCATTTAAAAACACTTTACATTCTTGCGAAAAGTGTATTACCATACTTTGTAACATGGAGTAAACCTTTTAAACATTTTCTTACACAATCTCAGTGCTCGAAATATATACAAGTTAAGAAAAACCTTGGCGTAAGCTATTGACAGTCTAAACACATTTTTACATACATATTTAGTACATAAACTCACGCCTTTATTCCCAGAGTGGTAGGCAGAGCTACAGAATTAACAACAACTCTAATAACTTGTTGATAGTTCTGTAACCACATTTTGCACAATCAGGCTAAGATGTTTACCAGTGTATTAGTGACAGGTTGCAAGCCCATCGCCTAACAGTACTACAAGACTTTATTCCCTTAGTCGCCTCTTACGACATCCACGGGAAGACATGGAGTGGCACTATTCTATCCCGGTAACCACACATTTTTATGAAATACAAAATAGCACCTCTCTAAGATAACTTTTGAAATAAATTGTAACCTTGAGCTGTATTATATCCGGTAAAACCATACCATTTTTGATATGTCATCCTATTGTTTTTAACTCGGCCGACACCGATCGTAACGTCGACAAATCGATAACATGTCAAATTAATGTGGTTTTTTCGAGTGGAATAGAGCCCATGTTTTGGTTTGTTTAGGCCCTACATTATGGAAGAGAAATAAACATACAAATATTCTTAACGCGTAACATACTCAGGATAAAACGTAAACGAAACATAACACACACATAAATACAGCATGATATTAAGCCTTACATCCGAATTATAATGTCCGTTTCCGAAAATTCCAAATATATGGCGTTATCATGAGTTTCCATCTCAATTTCATGTAGTAAAAAGTACCTATCGCAATTATTATAATTAAGTTCAATAAAATAATAAAATACAAAGTGTCTTCAGCCTATGGACATAGAAGAACACTACACGTTTATATGACGACGCGCTAGCCTAGTTGGTGACCCTGCCTATGAAGCTAGCGGTCCTGGGTTCAAATCACGGTAAGTGTAGATATTTGTGTGATGAGCGCGAATATTTGTTACTGAGTCATGGATGTTTTCTTTGTATTTAAGTACAAATTTCTCCATATAATTATTTATATCGTTGTCTAGTACACATAGTATGAGCCTAGAGCTTAGTTTGGGACTAGGTCAATTGCTGTGACATTGTCCCCTGACATTTATTTATTTATTTGTTTATTAAGGTAACGGTAAAAAGTTATGAGTTGGGACCATTTCGTGCCTACTTTCTTCTTGTTTATGATTTTCTTTCTTTTTAAAACAATCCGCCTAGAATTTACCGAGAAAACAATGGTTTTAAAATTTTAGCCTTTGGAGCACCCTCTATTTACTCTATCAAACATTCACCTATTCCGATCGTGTGTGTTGCCTGTAGACACGCACACATATCACTGCATTTGACTTTGCGTGTCACACTCACACAGGTTTCCCTTTTCATCTTATCCGTGTCAATAATGATACAGTGGGTCACTTTTTTTTATCGTTAATTCGGAATTAAATTTGTAAGTATAGGGTGAGGCACGAAACTTGCTACAGACTGAAGGTGACTATTCGACTTTTTGTAGCAAGGTTCGCGCCTCACCCTATATAACAATATTTTGGTTTTAATTAGAATTAAAACCAAAACTGTTTCACAGCATTTGTGGGAAGTTGTATTACAAGGGTATTTATTCTGTGTCCATAGGCTGGGGTCACGGCGTATAAGTATATTCGACCAACTTAACATAATTCCCCAAGCACTTGTAAGTTGTAAATTCACGCAAAGAATAACGTAGAAAAACTCAGGTGGACATTGCTTTTTAAAAAGCTTATTCTATTCAAATTTTCAACTTCAAGTAAAAATACTTATCCCTTCAAAGTTATCTTGGGCTTTCTAAGTCTTTTCAAAATCGAAGGATTTCACGCTAACTTAAGCCGCGTCAATCTAACTTAGAATATAATTCTATTCCACTTTCATGACTAAACATTAGTTCAATAATGTATTTTCAAAATGTAATCTACAGAATCTAGTAAAAAGAATAAACTTTCCAAAAAATCTTTCTAATGTGAAAGTTTTGGGTAACATTGAAGGCAACTTTATTTAAGTGTAGATAGAACTTTTACAGTCGAGTTCATTAATATGTGTACACTTTAGTACCTTGTATATATAATGTCATATTTAAACTGCTATAGATGAATTGTGACAGTGATTAAAGTGACAAGGTACTAAAGTGTACGCATATTAATGAACTTGACGTACAATTTTCGAGTTTAGTACATATTTAAGTGTAACAAAAAACGGTCAGGTAATTCGAAATCACATCTTGTTTACGTTAATAGCTAGGGAGCTGCGGACTATAATCTTGATAATGATATACTCATGGGGTAAAATGTTTTTTTTATATTTTCACAACTAGGTGTAGATAACGTCAACTAGCCAAGACCATTTTCTTTTCTATCACTCAAAATGTATGAGATGAGAGTTTTATGCGGTACAATGAACCACGTGGTCAACTGTTAACACATATTAAAAATAAATTATAATTTTTTGCGAAACCCAGTGCTTTGTTTTTTTTTTCCTCCTTCTGTTACTCATGTTTTGTGTTCAAATAATTATGTGTATGTAACCTTCCGTGGTTTCACCTGATGGTTCCAACGGAAGACCAGCGCTGACTTTAATGCCAGCATTACGCTGAGTTGGGACCATTTCTTTTTCTATTTTCTTCTTGTATTTGTTAATCTGTTCTTTGTTATGCATGTCCCGAATAAATTATTTTCTTTGATTTATTTTTTAAATATTCACAAGTGTTATCTTACCTACTAGACGTAACAAGCCGTTTAGATATCCCGGATAAAAAAAAACAATTTTAAATGTTTGAAATTATTAAAATTAACTAGTTACTTGAGATTCGACAAATCTTAATGTCTGTAATAAGTATACATACATACAGACATTAAATCACGCCTGTTTCCCAGAGGGGTAGGCAGACACCACTTCTTTCCACTTGCTACGATCTTGACCAATTTCTTTCGCTTCTTCCACATTCATACATCGAGTCATGCACGCACGTCGGTTTCGGGTACTTAAGATTCGGCCGTTTTCTAGTATTTCTCCGATTTGATTCGAAAAAGTACGCTTAGGGCGGTCCCTTCCGGCCCTTCCACTCACTTTCGATCTGTGTATCTCTTTCGTCAATCTTCTTTCATCCATTCTTTCCAAATGAATGAATGAATGATGATTTGTAATAAGTATTATAGTGTTTAATGGCCGAGTTATACATATATTTAAGACAATCAGATACACACCTCAACCTTATAGAACTAAGCTTGCGCCGAGGGTTAAAGACAGAAGGGAACGTGATTAAACCCTTCAACCATGGAGCATCAGGGAGACACGCCAAAGAGAAGGCTTAGCTGCGTCAACTACTCGTCAATGCTCGGTAATGCCCCGCGTTTGAGACATACACTGATCCATAGATGCGCTTGTCTTGGTTATTTATTACCAAGGAGCCTCTTATTTGGTTAAGAACGAAAAACAAAGAAAGTCGTTCCATTGGATTTACTAGAAGAGACTGAAGAGGAACTTTACTTCATTCTAAATAAAATGTTGGACTAGCGGCAATAAAAATAGACACTTTGTGAAAATTTCAACTATCTACCTATTACGGTTCATGAGATACAGCCCGCTGACAGGCAGACAGACGGACGAACAACGGACTTTGAAAAGCATTGTGTATAAACCCAACTGCATGTAATATTGGTCGTCTATATAATGTTCATGATCAATTAATGTATTTTTTTTATGTATCCAGTGACACTCGGCAACGCTAAAACAAATCGCTTCACCTCGTCTGTTGAAATCGGATCATCCGTTCATCGTGTACGAGGGAACAAAGAACTATACATACACAGATCAAAATCATTCCCGTCGTCTTCCGGACTTAGTCGGATTACTCAATGTTACAGTAAAAATCCTAGTCGTATATAAATCAAACATGTAACGAAATGCAACCATACCATCTGCGGCATATATATTCATAAGCTAGCGGAAGCGGATTTGGACGTCTGAAGCGCGCAAGCATGATTGTGATAGGAGACAGGGATCAGGGTTGTTATTATGTAAAACCAGTCGCTTTTCAACTCGTCGATGAAATGGTAACCGGCAAATTAAAGTTGCCACGGGTTCGCAGGCACGTTAATTAGGTTCTTACTTTCTACCTCTTTGGCTGGGCTTAGAAACCGGCGTCTAATTAAAAAATACGTACACTAAAGTTTTTTAAATGCTCTGAGTAAACTACTCAAAAAAAAAATCACCGATAAATAATTTTATTACAATTAGAAAGAGACTTATATAAGAGAAACAACTATCTTGGGTGTTATTCAGTTAAACTACCCCTTTCAATTATTTGATGAATAATGCCGCAAGTTAGATGGACTGCTTTTGATTTGATGTTACTGAAGAAAATAATTTATTTCAACCGGAAATTATATCTTCACAGAATATATTATCCAGCAAATTTGAGTTGTCCTGTCAGAAATTTAAAAGGATAGGTACTTATTATTTTATCGAAACATCTTTCAACGAACGTATCATTACGTAGAATTTTCATTTCATCGAAAGGCATTTTTCACCACATGAGTTTTTTTTGTAGTCACAAGTCCAACCTAACCCTAACCTACCTAATTAATGTTTAGGATATCATTAAAACATCATAGTTTCACTAGAAAATTGCGTTCTATGAAATTTAATTCGATGAAAGATACAATCGATGAAGTGAAATTCGATATAATGATGGGTACCGTTAGAAAAACAATTATTATTATAAGTTGACGTGCTCCACCGACGTCATACCCACCTAATGTCACATTGAGTCTACGGGTATATAGGTCAAGTATAAGTTGCCAGTTAAGTTGAACGTCGATCGAGTGAGAACGAGAATACTCCCTAGACGAACTAGGATTATCTTATCACGAACATACTACGAATTACAAGATGATGCGATGGATACATGTTTATTTATTGAGTTAGATATGTAGGCATCAGTAGTGAGTATTAACACTATTAACTATGATTATATCAGAGGAAGAGGACAATTTAAGACAAATTGACCTAGTCCCAAACTTAGGTCTAGGCTTGTAGTATGGGTACCTACTGGACAACGTTAAACATACTTAAATAGAAAAATATTGATTTAAATACACTGAAAACAGCTAAGAAACAGGAAGAAATATCGCCATTGATTGCAATTTAACAAGTAATTCACACATTGTTTTTATAGGATTAGAGTCGCCGTTAATAGATTGTTTAAATGAATTAAACCCATTAGTACTGATTGACACATAACCTCAAATATTCACCAAGCGTGTTATTATTAAAAATAACGTACAATGAATAGTTATTTCATCTTTAACTTAATATGAAAATAATGATCTAGTGTATTACATACATACATACATACCTGCACGCCTGTAATCCCAGAGTGGGCTAGGCAGAGCTACAGAATTACAACTTTAAAAAGTTGTTGATAATTCAGTCACCACAATTTGCACAAATAGGCGTCTAGTGTATTAATCATTGAAAAATCCTCACTTGATCTCTTAAAGTACGTGATTATCGAGTAATCATGGTGAATTGGTTCGTTTGGTTTTGTTTACATCTTTCGCAAGTTCTATTGACGGCGACTTTAGTAACTCTTTTACTTCCTTGAAGGCCGTTTCAGGCGGTAATTATAATTTCATATGAAGGGTGTGAGCAATACAATATCAACAACGAACAAAAGATTTTTGATCGAAACACTTAGGCGGTAATCGGGTCTTTGTATGTATAAAGCACACATAGCCTGCTCCCAATTTGCAGCGCTAATTACCGCAGATCATCCACTTAGCGGCATCCTGTGGAATTAATGCGAGCTCTATATTTACAGTGAGACAGAAGCGGCAGCGGAAAATGCGAGGTGTATTACATAGTTCCGAAGATACATGAACCGAATTAATATAATTTCAGATTCGGAGAATTTACTATTTATATCGTTAATTGTTCATGGGAGTGAATACTGACATGACGGCTGATAAACGTGCTGCGCCGTCCCCAAATGATTGGAATAAAGGTAAGATGCTGATGATGATCGTTAATTGTTCTAACCCAACCTTATAACCCGATAGTAAGACGAATTGTCAGTATGTTTCAAAACACGCATGAATTAGAGCAAAAGTTACAAGTAACATGTTAAAATAACCACCCTGTACATACTACATCCAGCGTCCTACCGCGTCTAGCTAGGTGGAGCGATGACATAAAAAAGTGGCTGCCAGTGGTTGGAAACAAAAAACTCAGGACCGAGCTCAGTGGCGTGCCATGGGAGAGGCCTATGTCCAGCAGTGGACGGCAATGGGCTGATGATGATGATGACAATACTACATGCCTCCTAGGATGCCGATGAAAAATGAAGTCTTGAAGGAAGGAAGTGGGTGTACCACAGGGAAGTATGACGGGTTCCATATTGTTCAAACTACACATCAATAATAATCCTAAGATACTAATGATGAGGTTAGTAAGCCATTTATTTGCGGTCAATGCTTAATAGTATTTAATTAAATAACATGTACTTGGGCGGTTTCATCTAAGTTAGGCTTAAGTAAGTTAACATGATCAGAAAATTACTCTAACGGATGCAATTGGCACAATACCAATCTTTTTTGGTGATTGTATCCTCGTAAAGCTCATATGAAATTTCGTTAGTTCGAAAAATAATCTTATATCGTCAACTAAAGTCAAAAGTCACTTTGACAATAGGTTAATGTGCAATAGTGTTCTTTTAATTATCGTAATGAAAATCACAACCCATAATGATAGCTGCAAAACTGTAAGGGTAGCAAGAATGGTTGGGCAGATGGACCACACTCTGGTACAAATCCTGGTGATTGTTAGATACCACCCAAACAAACGTAATTGTAGTTTTCTGGAGCCGATTCCCTCGCTTTTCTCTCGTTCCTTAAGCCCCCGCACGACGCGTCAGGATTAGGCATCTCTATTAATATAAGCACGTTTTGTGGCGAGGACTCTTCACTCCAGAGCCTAGTGCGTGATTCACTTACGGCGGCTCAGGCGATTACTCTCACCGATTAATTTGGTGTTCTGACTTACATTATTATACCTGCGGTATTTGAAGGTATTATATATTTATTTTATGGTATAGAGAAGACAAACGAGCACTCAGGCCACCTGATGGTGAGTGGAAACTGTGACCCATAGACATTCGCATTCACAAGACTGCAATGCAATCTTAAGACTGCAAATGCACTGCCAACCCTGAGGACCAAGATGGAATGCCTCTATGCTAGTCATTTCACCGGCTGTCTGTGTGTGTGTTGTTGAAAACCGCTCATGTGTACCCAATCGATTATATACAGGCTGATCTCGTATTTTACATTACATGTCTAACATGATTTGCCTAAAATAACCTCATATAACAATACCCATCCACCCACCAGAATACAATACTACCTCAGAGTCTAACCGAGGTCTTAAAACACTCCGCAGGTGTACAATAAATCCTTAGCATAAGGGCACCGGCCCATGCCTCACACGCTCACCAAGTGGTTTATAAGCCCAATAGATCCTCGCTTATCGTTTGTGCTCGGACCTTATTTATTGCCCTCCACTGACTAAGTCATTCCTGTAGATGTTATGGAGTTGTTTGGTTCATCCCCTATTTTTATGGGTGTTCGGGAGATAAAAGGTGTTGATAAAAATAGAGGTTTGTTTTTCGGAGGGAAATATTCAATTAGGGCAGCTTAGGTAAACGTTTTTGGGGAAATGGAGGAAGTTGGATCAAGTTGGTTTTATCTGATACTGTTGAAATGTCCACTGCAAATGGGTCCGGTTGCGGAATTCCTCATGGAATATAAAGTTACTTTTTGGTGATGATATTCAAATAAGAAACGTTTCTTTCCGACTAAGGGGACCTTTTAAGCAGTATAAATAAATTATAATGTTGATCCCTTTACTTGCATGTTTCATAATCTTCTATCGATCTATTAGTGTCGTTTTGGTGACTAGAGTGACTAGTTTCCGTTCATAGGTATATAATTATTATATTTTTTGATTTAATTCTTATGGGTTTTTCTGTAATCTACAAGCAAAAAACTATATTTTGTATTTTTAGTCCGTTTTCGTCTGCTTTCATGAATATTTTTTTATTTTTTATTTTACAATAATAACAAAAATATATTTGAGATTCTCATAAGTCATAACGAGCCCTTTCATTTGCACAGTAAGATTTGAAAAACTTTTTTTTAATTCCCAATTGGTTATTTAAAAAAAAAACTTTGCACATCTGTGTTTGGGTTATAGGATTACACCATCCTATCAAATTTCACCTGATTTGGTCCAGTAGATTCGTAGCAAATTGGCTGTGATAGACGGACGCCTGACAAACAGACGCACAAGTAGTGATCCTATTTTTTTATTTTTTCCGTTTCCGTTTTTTTTATTTTTCGTACGGAACCCTAAAAAACTAAAAACCTTAAGTAGGTATTGTCTAAAAAGAGGGTTCACAACTTTTTTTTTTTTTTGTAACGCTTCGGATCAAACTTATATACCACTGTTTGTATTCTATGGACGTAAAAATAAAGTTTATAAATAAATAATACATTATTGAGATTACCAATAAAAAATTCAGCACGTCCAAATAGACCTGATTATATATTCAAACACAGTAAGAACTCCAAACATTTCAATTATTTTAATTCTACTGTTTTACAGGTTTAAGGGTACACACAGGCATTTGAATAAAGGGAGTATAATATGGCCCCGACCCTCTCATTACAGGGTGTCCTGAATCCAGCAGCGGGAAAAATACAGGTTGATTATTTAGCATGTAGTAAATATTCGGCTGTTTTTTTACAAAATAATGCTACAAGTAAATAAATAAGTCTCGAGCGAGCGATTCTCGCGCTAACATAACGCTTGCTCGTAATGGCTCCCCGCCGTTAAACCTCGTGTGCTCCAGTAATCGTTACTGCTGTAGTGTAGTTACTGCTATAATTAGGAGTCATGCTATGTATATTGTCTTTATTACTCGCTAAGGGAAAATGAACACCATGTAGTTTATAAAATCGTAGGTTTTCTCAATGCTGTTGGCGAAACGGTTTTTTTGGCATTTATGAAGAACACTTTATTTAGAAAATTATACTAACTGATCCGAGGATAAAGGTACAGGTTATCCTTTGTTATTTCATCTTTATTAACACTCGGCTTATATATAATTAACAAGCAGTAAACTTAAATTATTACGTTCCGAATGTGTAATTACTTTTATAAACTGAAATTAGGTTTAAATAACCTAATTTACTAGAACACAAATGATTAAAATTGCTATTTAAATACCAATATGAGCAGCTATTTCATAAAATCAAATTGAATTCTAACGTAAAGACAACCAATTCAGGTTGTAGGTGTTAACATTAGAATTACCACGCATGGTGCTGTCATTGTGGTTGTGGTATTTAAACCACTAATTACAACGAATACTAATAAATTGAATTTCTGCTCATTAATAATTTCAATTTAGTTTACTTAAAGTTCGGTTTTGAGTAGTATAGCATTATTTTCATGCGTTAATACAAATAATAATGGACATAAATTATTTATAAATATTGTTTGTACTTAAAAAATATATTAAAATAAAAAAACATAGGATTTAGAAGGCCTGTCTTGGTTGGCAATTTTTTAGCAGCGGCATAATTTACAATAGTATTGTTTGTAAAAGCTAAACAAATAAAGAATAGCGATAAAGAACGACAATATTCATTTAAAATTTCAGTACCTTTCCCTACTTTATTTTTATACTAAACAAACCCAATCTCAATTTCAAGGCTTCTTTAACGGTCATTGGATGGTCCTTAGAACCGGAGCCGCATTGCAAAATAACGTTGTATTAACATATAAACAAAATCTTTCATTATACCGGGTTTTCGTCAGATTCGGGCTAACACCGGGAATCTGGCTGGCTTCATATTTAATTTACACCACCATTATGATTCCGAGCTGGATTTGAGCCGGCCGTTACGCCCGTTTTACAACACCCTCTAGAGTCGTTGGGGCCGGACTCAGTAATACACTGTTCCATTTATATCTAATTTGTGGTTATGGGGCATTAAAGATTGATTATTATGTTTGCAATTGAATTTCGAACTCGATTTTCAGATGTTTTTAAATTTATAGCTTTCGTTTTATGGTCTACGAGCGTTTAAGAGGCGTGTTACGAGCAGAATTTTTCGTTTGATGTTCGAACGAATTGCTGTTTTGAGACTTGGGTTAAACTCAGTGGTAGATACTTGAGAAACGTTGTAGTAGTGCTCACTTAACACCACATTTTTTTTTATTGAAGTGGCGATCAAAACTGAGGCATTGCAATTTCCATGTTAATATTCAACCTCGTTTTATAAGAAAAAAGGCATTAATGTTGAAAAATAAATTTTACCATAATTAAATTGGGTATCTACAATGTTAGTTTTAACGCATTACTAAAAAGAAATCAACAACACACTATATTCCAAGAATTATAAAGTCCTCGACGACTTTTAACAAAACAGCTTGACAAAGTCTTTAACCGTACCTAGAAATATATTTCCATGGCATTGTTTTAATTTAGCCACAACGCCCACAACTTAGGTTAATAAAATTAAGTGAATAATTTTGTGCAAAATTCTTTGAAGTTCGGTGTAGATTAAGCTCGCCTCTACTCGTTTAAGCTTCTGTTTGACGTGTCTATTACTGAACGTTGTCTAAATTCCCGACATTTTTAATTAAAAAAATTCACACCAGCAAATTTACCTCGCTCATCATTGCTAGGATACCTTTTAAAAATCTACTCTGTCGGAATAATACTTTTAAATAGCAGATCGTATTTAATTAACTAATTAGTAACTCAGCTTCTTAAAGATTTAGGGTAAAAGTACCGTTTGTGGCCACTGAACCATTTTTGACACTTAAGGTTGAAATGAGAATCAAAAATACTGTAAAATGTTAAATAATATTCATAAATAGTAAAGACTAAGATTAATATATAGATTTAAAATAAAAATAATTCTGTAATTTCCATATTAATAACAATTTAGAGTGGTCAAAAGCGGTGTAAAGATGGCCAAAACCGGTACTTCTACTCTACCAACCTACCTAAAATTAGGTAGGTTGGTGGGGTAGAAACTACCAGTTTTAAATTAATAGTCTAGGGTTCAACATTTGCTATTTTTTCTAGAGACTAAACGCTTTACGATATTTTTTAGTTAATAATAAAATAAATTGGTACCATTACACTATTAATTGGTACCATTACACTATTCGTAAGCTTCATATTACGTACCTAAAACGGGGCTATTTGGGAATCACGAGGCTATTTGGAACTAAGTAATTATAAGCTTTTAGTTGATATATTTTTTGTCATGGCTATGATAAAACTGTAAAGTTTGTTGTCAGGCTAAGTCTTTAGGTTCTACCATAGCCATGGCAAAAAATATATCAACTAAAAGCTTATTATTACTGAGTTCCAAATAGCCTCGTGATTCCTAAATAGCCCCCTTTTACGGTACCAATAAAAACATTACTATCATAATTTCTAGTATTTTTTTAAATCATTTTTACTTTTTCAATGTATATTTTTGATCCAATACAGTAAATTGATTTTACTTATGTGATTTTCCAATAAACTCCTGAAAAAGAACACGCTTACTATTAAAATACTTTATTTCTAAAGGGGGTGTTTTTAATGTCACACTTTTTGTTTTTGTTTTTATTTGAATGGAAATTCCTAATTCAGACTTCGGTAGGTATACAGGGATTATTAATGAATACGTTCTCATTAATCGGTCCACCGCTTGCAAAGACCAATCAAAACATTTACAAAGACTCAATCCATTGATGTCCTGCATGATTAAAAGAATTTATCTCCCAACGAAGTGAACCGAGCAAATTAATTTCCAAACGAAGGACCGGTGCGTTGGAAAATTTAATTCTTTTAATTGAAACACTTGAAGTGCCGAAGAGTGCTCGACTGCAAAAAGGGCACAGTTTTTGCTAAATTAATATTGCGCGGATAATTTTGAAGTTTTGCGCGAAATTGCGAAGGCACTTGGTATTTTAATTCGAGTTGGGCAAGCCCGCGTGTTTGACGGGACGGTAACATTTTGAATTTGCCTTGCTAAATTCTGGAAATAGGCACGAGAATATTTTGAAGAAAAATGGGTCAGCCTGTAGGACAAAGAACTTATAATGAAAATCGTTGGCTATTTTTAATATAACATTGTCTAGAAGAAAGATTGTAGGGTATTTTTATAATATTGAGAGACTTTATTTACACTTCAACACGGCGTACACGTGGAAAAATATTAGCCTGCTGTTCTGAGAAATAAAGTGTTTTGCTCGCTGTTGACGTTACCCGGTTAGAACAAACATAGGAAAATCTTTAAGCGGTATCAATAGTAAATGGACCAAATGGAATAAAATAAAATAAAATCTAGGAACTTTATTCATAAAAACTTAATAATATTGATGATACACGGCTTTGAGTCTTAACAGAACTGACAATTTACACATGTGTCTGAAATATAATGTTCCTGTTTTGCAGTTAGTCAAAGGCTCGCGTATTATTTTAAGCTAGGAACCTACGAGGTTACTCGTAAATGGACAAAAAAAATATTATTTTCTAATTTTTTTAATAAATATTTAAATATCAGAGGACAATGTCACACCAATTGACCTAGTCCCAATTTAAGCTCTAGGCTTGTATTATGGGTACTAGACAGCGATATAAATACTTATATGGAGAACCATCGTGCCAACGCCCTAGAGGTTTACCAAATAAATCTGAAAGTTCGTAGACAAGGGAAGAAATCTTTTTAGTAATTATTGCACTTAATAAATTTAGGAGCAAGTTTAGCCGAATGATAGGTATTTATCAGAAGAACTAAGGGTATAGTTTCGTCTCATTTTCATTAACGTCTATCTTCTGGTGATGTTTATTGTAAGACTTTGCATTCATTTGCTGAGCACGGTGAAGCCTATCTTGGACTTCTGAAAGAATTGGGCTAAGGGAACCTAAGTTATAATTATAGTATTTTATAATTTATAGCTGAATACCAAATAAAATAATAAATTAATGTAGGTACAATATTATCGAGACACGAGTTCGTACTCGTGTCTGGTTCTTCTCGAAAATATCTGGAGAATGATCCAAGGATCGTTATCGGAATAGAATGTAATAAATTTGAATTTTGGAAGATTTTGATCGAAATGTAAGAGTGGCCAGGAGTGCAAACAAAAGAGGTTGTAACAACCTCGTTATAAAATATATACTTAAATACATAGTAAACATCCATGACCCAGGAACAAATATTCGTGCTCAACACACAAATATCTGCCCTTACCGGGATTCGAACCCAGGACCGCTAGCTTCGTAGGCAGGGTCACTACCAACTAGGCCAGCGCGTCGTCAAATAAAATATCATCTTTTTTTATGTGTCAATTCGTTCCACCATAAAAATAATATTGTAGTCTTGAGAATGCAAATAAGTATATCTATATAGCTTACAAATCCTACTTACCATCTTTTTCCATAGAATAAACAAATAAAACACATCTACCAGTGAACGTATACGAGTACGTATTGTTTCATTCATTACTTTACCATAAAATATATTATTTCATGCCATTTTTTACAAGATATTGTATCATGCGAAAACACTATAGAAAATCTCATTTATAACGCAAACAAAATCATTTCCGTTGGCTCTTAGCAGTCCTTACTTAATCTCTGCATGACATTTACAGTAAATTGACGTCTTCTTCCAAAATCACGGCATCCGTTTCCAAACGAAAGAGGGTCCTGTCACGTGTAAGTCACTATAACTTCATACGCATTGCCTGTGCCTTATTTGTTATACGATAGGGTGTATTTTGCATTAATTTTAAACGTTTTTACGTACAGGGTGAGGTCGAAACACGAGACAAGCCGGACACAGCGGGACGCCTATTTCCCTGCGATGGGATTTTGCATTCTAAACGTCATGTGTCTGAAAAATCCGCACGTGCTGAAATCGAATTTCTTCGGCAAGTGCGACTGGCACGGTCTAAATTGAAAGGGTGTCAACGTTCTCTAGAGTTATAAATGACAAAAGTTTAGTTGCATCTAGGAGACTGTTTTGTGTCTTCCTTAGACTGTATCAAAACACAAAGTTAAATGTCAGCAACGGTAAACCATCATTTTATCGAATTTCACTTCATCGACTGTATCATTTCATCGAATTTCATTTCATCGATCACTGTTTTCTGCTGAAACCATGATGTTTTCAGGATGTTTTAAACATTAGTTACGTGGGTTAGGTTAGGTGAAACTTGTCACTATCGAAAAAAAAAAACTCACGCAGCGAGAAATGTTTTTCGATGAAATGAAATTCTGCGTAAAGATTCGTTCGTTGAAAGGTGTTTCGACAAAATAATAGGTACCAGTTAAAATCTAGCAAAACTTAACTAATTATCTGGTAGTCTAGCACAGGTTCAGGATTGAATAAATGGAGCTCCTATTTAAAAACAAACAAAGATTAATTAGACAGCCAAGGCTATGCTTACATAAACGTAGTCACGTGCAATAACTAGAAATAAATAAAACTAGGAAGGAACAAAAGGTAGCAGTTTTAATTTCATTTTCGCTCCACGCCGGGCGCCAGTTAGTAAACGTTAGGTTCGGAACAAACAAAAATTTAATTAAAAGACCGGTTTGTTGGAGCTGTAGAATTAACCCAACTGATAGATAGTCCGTTCTGGGATTATGCACACCGTGTACCTTAATGCCATTTTTTATTTATTAACAACAATGAATTTTTGATTAAAAGAAGTTTGATTATACCTGTGTTTATATCACAAATCTCAATATCAAAGTCACCCCTGAAGAATGTGAAAAAATTGTGGTTCGTTGTTTCGAAGTTTTAAAATCTAATGTGTCTGAAAATACTTCAACTATTTAACATTTTGCGCTTGCATATGAGACATTTGAAAGTTATGTCGCGAAAGAGCTAAATAATAAGAAATATTGCACAAAATCGATGATTCAAAAAATTATCAAAGTTGCCTCGCGTTTCTCATGTCACCCCATTTTACGGTACTAAACACATACTGTCGGGTATTTTTAACCTGCGCCAATCTCAAACGTAAGGTTTCTAGTACAATATTGATGTCCAAAAGAAAAAGGCTGTATATAATATGAAATCCATATGCGTATACAACCATTTCGCTTGGATTGGCAGAATAGATAGTGCAAAGTTTTGCAGCATAGGGACGTCATATCAACAAAGCAAGCGTGAATTCGTTTCGACTAACAGCGCAATTGTACCGTTCGCAACCAAATGTCGCCCGGATCGTCCGGCAACTTTTATTTTATTTGCTGACGTTATCAGCGCATTGTTTCATTGACAATTACAGAAAAACGCGTGCCGAGTCAAACAACGTTTCGTTCCACATCGACGAGTCAACGTTACAAAGGTGCATGGGATTACAAACGTTGGACAGTTTCAAATACGGACGGGAATTGCATACGTGCATCTGAATGGTTGATTACCTGTGCAGTGGAAAATAGAAAATTGTCACAGGTGGATTTTGTTTGCTTTCAGCGCTATATTGTGAATTAATTCGAATTGTTTTAATTGTTACTGAAGGTTTGTCTATCTTTAAATAGTACAAAGCCACTATTATTATATGGCTTCTTTTTAAGGTTCCGTAGCCAATGGCAAAAAACGGAACCCTTATGGATTCGTCAAGTCTGTCTGTCTGTATGTCCGTCCGTATGTCACATTGACTTTTTCCCGAAACTATAAGAACTATACTGTTTAAACTTGGTACGTAGATGTATTCTGTGAACCGCGTTAAGATTTTCACACAAAAATCGAAAAAAAAACAATAAATGTTGGGTGTTCCCCATGCTTAGAACTGGAACTCATTTTTTTTTTCTTCAAACCCAAACTTGTGGGGTATCTATGGATAGGTCTTCAAAAATGATATTGAGGTTTCTGATATATATTTTTTTCTAAACTGAATAGTTTGCGCGAGAGACACTTCCAAAGTGGTAAAATGTGTGTCCCCATTGTAACTTCCAAAATAAGAGAATGATAAAACTAAAAAAATACATGTAAATATATGATTACCATGCAAACTTCCACCGAAAATTGATTTGAACGAGATTTAGTAAGCAGTTTTTTTTAATACGTCGATTAAGGTTTAATGAAATTGCTGCTACGGAACCTTTCATGGGCGAGTCCAACTCGCACTTGGCCGTTTTTTTAACAACCTTTTTTATACTTTGTAAAGATAAAATAGGAGATAATATAGATAAAGTGCTCCCATAAAAACCTTAAACGCAAGAATAAAACAAATTCCCTGACAACTCGCGGATTTAAATCCCCGTTTGACGGGAATACAAAAACTTTTCAAGGAAATTACTTTAACGAGTTCAAAACAGAGCGTATCCGGACTGTACCCAATTAATACAATTCACAGTTTGTCCTTTTTCCAGATGTAAAATAAACTTCCGTTTCCCCATTATCTTTGTAACCGCAGGCGTTAATTTGAAAGAAATCTTTGTCTCCAAATTTTTTCAAGGATAGCTCGTTAATTACTTTTTATTTTTTCTTGACACAGTAAATTTAGAATTTAATTTTGCTGAAATCATATCCTGGGGTGTTTTTACAGGTAATTGTAAGGTAGATAGGTACCACCCTTTTGTTAATCACCTTTTAACTTAAGGTACATAGTTTTACCCCTTTATCGATTTGGGTATGTCTTATTTGTCCTATTTGTCATCATCGTCCTCATTTTAGTTGAAAGACTTCCACTGCTGCTGCTGATCACATTAGCAATTCCCAAGGACTTCCAAGATGGCGTCAGATTTGAACCATTTTTTATCCAAAATGGCGTTGCGTTTGACCTCATTCTCATCTGATGTTAAGCGACGACGAGGTAGAGGGTGGTACACACTTACCTAAAAAAAAGCCGATTTACTCTTTCCTTTGAAAATGCGAAGGTTATACGAGTCCGGGAATACAGGCACAGGGAGAGCATTCCACTCCCTGGCAGTGTGAATGAGAAATGATTCAGCTAACCGCTTCGTCCGAACCATTGGAAATTCGACTACACGCGGATGGAAGCCGGAAGACTAATGGGAGAAAGTTGAAGGTGGGATGAGGTCATATAGTTTCTGGGTACACTCACAATGGTATACCCTGTAAAAAACCGATAGACCAGCGACTTTCTGCCGATGTTCCAAACTTTGAAGTTTGGTTTTGAGTGAGTTGTCACCTAAGACTCTCTAGCCCGGCGGCGGTCCAACGAGCTTATCGCGTCCAGCTTATATTTGGCAGAGCCATCCCAATGATGGCAGCAGTATTCCTTTCATGAACGAACTTGTGCTTGATATAACCAGAGCAACCTAATTGTACGTATGTATGTAAAACTTTATTCTACAAACGAGAAAACAATAAACCACAAAATAGATAGAAATACCGAATTATGTACAAAGAAGAACTTAACTTTAAGGGATTTCTTCCATTTCACCTATGAGCAATTGGGAAATGATTGAAACAACAAATAGCGAAACGTACATCAGAGAAAGGGACTAGATATTTCAAAATTACTTTCATATCAAATAAACAATTAAAAGTACTAAGATTAAATAAATCAATATGAGCTAGATATCTATTAAATTGAAAAATTAAAATAGCAAGTAAATGTTGGAGATTGTATGATTTGTTTTGTCAACAAAAATAATTCTATTATAATAATTATTAATATTATAGCCACACTGAACATAAATCGACCAAGCACATAATTTTCCAACATAATAATACCATATCAATACTAATATACAACAATGAATCCAGCCGCACTATAATCCACACTAACCTCGTTAACAAAGGACATTATCTACACTAACTGCTAATGCAAAATCAACCTATTACAATTACAAACAAAGTCTAAGTTAGTAATCGCTCTATAACAGATAGAACTTTCTTAGTGTAGAAGATATTTTGTGTGATTGTGTGCCCAAATTGAAACGCAGGTCAGTGCTAGGGTTGCCAGACGTCCCGATTTACTTTGATCGGTACGTTAAATTGTCCCCAATTTTCAGCAAATCGCCAGTGTTCTTAGGTACATAAAATACTAATTTATAAAAACAGGGAATTCCAAGAATGAACTGGAATCACAAGTGCAGCGGAGTTCTGCTGTTCAACCTCGCTAAAGACCGAGAGAAATATGCAGAGCTGACTGCCAACCTTCACTAGTTGGAGAGGCACTATAAGAAGAAGAAGGGAATTCCGTTTTTTTTTTGTCTCAATTGACATTGCAAGAGGGTTTTAGTCTGATTTTTCCGCACTGTACAGATATAGTAAAAACCCAAGTCCCGATTTATGTTAGACTAGACTTGGCAACACTAGTCAGTGCCTACACAAATTCGCATAGCAACGAGCCACGCTTGATTGTGCTAGCAACAATTCCCCGGCGTGAAACTGCACACGTGTCGCCACGGCCACATGTGCCAATAAAAAGAGTTGTTTGTAAAAGGCCTCTCTAATTCTAGTCGGTGACCAAAACAGAGGGGCTATTGTCTAACGCACTAAGCAATCGCAAGCAGCTTCAAAGTGAAGCAATTGTTTTCATTTTGTATGCAGACAAGCCTTCGATTTTCAAAATGAAAACAATTGCGAGTGCGTTAGACCTTAGCCTCTCAGGAATGTTGGGTTGGCCGTTGAAAGATGAAAGAATTCGATAAGTATTCAAATTTGAAACTGTGCGTACTCTTCACAAATATCTTTTTACAAATAGTTGACCGTCGACGTTGTGTTGCGTAGGCGTAAAATTTGTTCTGGTTTGTCGATGCTGATGAAAATAATGGTCCATAGACATTACTATTTCGATATTCGACGACGCGCTGGCCTAGTTGGTAGTGACCCTGCCTACGAAGCTAGCGGTGCTGGGTTCAAATCCCGGTAAGGGCTGATATTAGTGTGATGAGCGCGAATATTTTGTTCCTGAGTCATGGACGTTTACTATGTATTTAAGTATATCGCGGTGTAAAAACCAGATGAACGTAACTACAAAAAATTCAAAAATAGTTTTTTTGCATAACACGGTTCAGAATGAGCTCCTGCATGAAATGCCAAAACGACGTAATGGTATATATATATATTTTTTTGTCTCGATAATCATTTTATTACCACTGAAAATGATATTGGAAAGTTGAAGACGCGAATTCTCACCGTTTTTTTTGCTCTCCTGTAAAATTATAAAAATGAAGATAAGTTCATCTGGTTTTTACACCGCGATATATTTCTCTATTTAAGTATTTATATCGTTGTCTAGTACCCATAGTACAAGCCTAGAGCTTAGTTTGGGACTAGGTCAATTGGTGTGACATTGTCCCCTGATATTTATTTATTATTACCTTCCAGATGTACGAAAAAATCTGATGATAAAACTAGAAAGAAATAGAGAGGAACAAAGATTTTATTCACTGAACAAAAAGCAAAAACACAAAAATTTAAGCCGTTTTAAAAATTAAAAAATTACATAAAGGGGGCGAATACGGGTGATTAAAACAATAAAACTATGTAAATATGTAAATAGAAAAGCAGTTTATTTTAGAAAATACATGTTATTTTGCAAAAATAAGTAGTACAAAGACCATTGTTTCTAACACTCGACTATTCTTAAACGATTTCAACGGAAGACTTTACGTTTTATTTTAATACGAGTCGAAATATATCACAACAATTGAGAGACATTTTTCCCGATTAATTAATTCTTAACATATAATAAATAATCCAATATAACGAATGGCAGATTTTACCCTTAACAAATAACTTATTTATTAACTACGTGATTAATGAACTTCCAATTTTTTTTTAATAATTTCATTTTACCAAAATAAACAAAGATTAGACAAATTTTCAAACACCTAATTGTAATCTTAACAGCATTAAAATCAGCTTTCAAACTTCAAGTCATAAATTTATTATAGTGACAGAACTCGAAATTTAAAATTTCTAAATAGGTCACTATTATTGTTCTGATGGTGCGATATGATTTTATCAAACAATTCGAAAGTGTCGTTTTTAAAAATCGGGCGTGGAATGTATGTAATTATGAATGAATATGATAGGTTGTATATCTACAGGCTCTTATAATAAATGCCTTGCGGCACGTGGCGTTCCAACTCTTCTTCAGGTTTTGGCTTCGGAACGTAGGGATTCTTGCGAGGGTCGGCGTTAAGTCTGAAAAAAAAGTATGTTTTAAGAAGAAACATCGTTCATTTTACCTACATTTTCCGACATGAGGGTATACGCAACTTTTTAAAGCTTTATTCTACCTTGTTATGGGATGGAGACCCATAGACATTTTACTTTCTCAAAACTACAATCTTCAGACTGCAATCTAAGGACTATGATGGAATGCCTCTATGCTAGTAATTTCACCGGTTGTTCTACCCTCATACCGGAACACAACACTGCAAACACTGGATATGATGGTGGTAACAATCCGGACGGACCTTACATAAAGTCTTACCACTAAAACTAAACTATAGTCAATGGCAATGAAAACGGATCACTTTGTATTAAATTACCATAGAAAGTGACCCGTTTTCGATGCTCCTGAGTGCAAGTTACTTTTATACCTTCTGGTTTCCAAAACCATTATAATTTTTGATAATATACTGCGTTTACTGCACGTGAATACGATATGACGTGTAATATCGTATTCACTTGCAGTAAAGGCAGTATATTATCAAAAATCCTCAAGAACTCGAAATCGAAAGACGTACCTTTTTCGCTATTGTCACAATGTGAAAGAGACATAAAAAGGTACGTCTTTTAGTTTCCTTCTTGTACATTGACGCAACCGTGCAAGGTTAATTGAAACGGTGGGACGTGCCGTCGCTAATTGAAAATTGATACTATAGTTATATTATAACGATTTAAAACAATATGTAAGTAACAGAAGACCTTAGGCTCTATTCTATTCGAAATATCCATATTGCTTTCGACATGCTATCGTATTGTTTTTAACTTGGCCGCCATTACTATCAAGTAAGGAAGAGCTATCTTAACTTGTACAATAGGATAACATTCGAAAAGCAATATAATATAATACAATCCAGTCCTCCAGTCTTCTGTCATCTCTTCCCTTAGTTACTTTTGACGTGTCCCTACTTAAATATCTAGAACAACTTTGAAAAAAGCACAATTTAAAAACCCGACTATTACTTACTAACTTTAAATGTTTATTAATCCAAAATGACAGTTCAAAATGAAAAATTATGAAAAAAACCTAAATATGACTTTTAAATAGCTATTCAACGATACCCCTTTTGTCCTAATTAGTCGACTTTATTTTTTTAGTTTCTACAATATGGCGTATGGTTGCCGCCATGTTGATTTTTTTACAACTGTCATATCGATAGACATAACAAT
This sequence comes from Acleris emargana, assembly GCA_927399475.2. NCBI lineage: Eukaryota > Metazoa > Arthropoda > Insecta > Lepidoptera > Tortricidae > Acleris > Acleris emargana. The sequence goes on along the minus strand of OV656839.1, from coordinate 3,252,906 downwards.
CATCAAAATCCGTCCACTCGTTTAGTTTCTAGAGCGCCACAAATGAACAAACATACATAATTATAGGCTGATAAACTATATAAAATAATTAAAATACAAATGTCTGATGCAATTAAGTGAGAATTCTGTAAGAAAAGGAACAAGCTCCAAAAAAAAATCAAAATTCAAAATATTTATTCAGTAAATTGGCCACATGCGGGCTCTTTTACACGTCGGGAATGTACAGTGAATCTACCAGCGCTTCGGACAAGACCATCATTGCGGAGAAGATGCGCCGCAAGAAACTCCAGCAGAAGGTCATTATGCGTTTATAAAATCAATATTACAATACAACGATGTTTGAAACTAATTCGACTTCGCCCCAAGCATAAGGCGAATACAAACGCACGAAGGGGAGTGCAAATTTGCTTAAATGGGGGGTATCATGTGAGGCTCGGCAGGTATAATTATGCTTCCCTATTCGCTCCCGAAGGATTAACATTGATACAGATCCAGTAAAGTGCCAGTTAATCCACTGATCTAGTACTGGGTTTTGGAATGAGGTCGTCATTCGCATTGAAATGGAAGGTAGGAGAAAATTGTGACTATCGAGTTAAAAAATGTAGTTATACAGCTTGATTTTAGTGCTAGGGTAAGGAATTAACTGTAAAACCAATATCGCGTCGAATTGAGAGCCTCCTCCTTTTTTTGAAGGTAAAGAATTGAAGAAGGAAAGCTAAAGAATTACCAACAACTCTAAAAACTTGTTGATAACTCTGTAACCACAATATGCACAATAAGGCTAAGATGTTTAACAGTGTATAATAGTGACAGGTAGTCCCTAGACTATCTAGACTTTTATACCTAAAACTTCTTTTAGCTTAGCATAGTAGCTTTCAATCACTCGTATAATACTTTTTGGATGAGTAAAAAAATATTTACTTATTAGGTAGTAAGTAATTTAGACATTCTAAGACAGAACAAAGTCATAATAAAGGTATCTACTTAATGAAAGTAACATACCTTACATGGTAGCTAACTTTTGTCTGCTGCTTCGTTTGTCCGAAAATTTAATTTACCCGAAAATCATTTTTCTTTACTTTTCTTTCTTTTTCAAAATGTTTAAAGAAATATACCTAAGGAACCTGTAGGTTAAGTTAGGTTAGTGTAGTTAAGGTTGTTTTATAACAATCCAGAAAAGTTAAACGAATCAGTGGACAAACGTAACCGACCTTACATGTTTGTAAAGAAACATTAAAATTATAAATAGTTTTTGACTAGATAAACCACATGATTCCTTACTTGTAATGGGCTATGGCCTGGCCGCAGTCCACGTTGTACCACCAGTCGCAAGCAAACTTCTCCTGGTCGAAGAGAGTCCCGTTGGTGCACAGGAATGACGCACCTTGGTGGCCTTCCCTGCCATCGTGGCACACGTGGTATGCCTGGAAAAATTCAGAAATCTTCAGCGGACGAATTTTCGAAATTATTTCATGATTACTGTTCAAAGTTTGATAGTGGTAGATCGCCCGTGAGACGAACGGACCAGATCAGAGCTGCAACAAATAACCACGACAGATTCTGACTCCAATCACTGGCCTATCAATTTAGAAGGTACTTCTTTTCTATTAATGGCGGTCCACCGCGGTTCTGCAGTGATTTTGCCAGTGTCAAGTAAAAGTATAATTAAACATTTTTCAATCGGTCTTCGTCTCTCCCCGAAGGTCCTCCTAGTACCTTCTCACTCATTCATGTTACAAATACTTATGTAGGGGTAAAGTCACCTTTGGGCAGCCAGAGACCAGTACTCGACCTTAAATGAGTGCGAAGAGTGGGAAATATATCTATCGTACTCTTCCCACTCATACAAAGTATAGGCAGAGGCTGACTACAGGGCTCTGGCTGAACACTGGTGCCTTTACCCAATTAAAATACGTGTAAACAAAGTCCTCTAATACACTTAAGAACAATAGAAACGAGTGACGGTAATCGTCAATTTCTTCGTGCAGCGGTCTGTTTTCAGTGCTTTCGAATGTTCACTAAAAAAAATGTTTTAAAAGTCAACTTCAGAGCCAGAACCAACATACAGCTCGGGCTTTAAAAAAGCAACTTAAGCGAGAACCAAACCCATTACAGGTAAACGACGTTTAAACAGAAAATATTGCTTGGAAAATCAAACTGGGCATGTTATAGTCGCGTTAATTGCGGTGGATAAAATATAGTACTTACAAGCCTGGAGCTTAACAGCGTACTGGGAGTAGGTCAATCAGTCTGCGATGTCCCATGTGCATATTTATTCAATTTCATTGGATATATCGTTTTTCGTTTGGAGCAATTTTTTTTAATGTATTTTTCTTTGATAAATACGAGTGTTTTTATTGATGGGTACTACCCATAATGAATGCATGCATGGATGCAAAAAGCACAAGACCGGTCTGAGTGGAGAGCCTATTTCCAGCAATGGACGTCTTTCGGCTGACATGATGAGTACCCATAATACAAGTTTTGAGCTTAGTTTAAGACTAAGCCAATTTGAGATGGCCGTTAGATATTTATTTATTACTAGCTGTTGTCCACAACTTCATCCAGTATAATAAAAACCTGGGCTAAAAAGTATCCTAAATCCCCAGAAGGGTAGGCAGAGACCACTGCTATGATCCTGACAAATCTCTTATACAATATTTCATTGAAATCGGTTCAGCGTTAAACCCACGAACGCGTAACAACAGACATACAAAGTAACTTTTACATTGATGATATTAATATGAATGAATATGGATTTCAGACAATAAATTCTCATACGGGATAAGTTAACCATGTTGGCGAGTTCCTACTCAAGAGAACTACCCTCGATCAACGCGAAAATAAATAAAACTTCATTCCGCCCGGCATTTCTTGCTCGTTAAGTCAACAAACACAAACGCAATTATGCGCCATAACTTATTTAAGGACAAGTCCCTTGGTTAACCCGAATGTTCCATGTTGTTTTAAACCGTTAGCTGAGCCTGCAGGCGTTGGGGGCCCACTTGGTGGACCTTTTGTGTCTGCGCTGTGTCCGAATGGATAATTAATCTGTGCCCCGGGCAGGTTGCATAGGCCGGTTGCAATATGGTTGTTGGTATAAATCGGACGCGTTTACTTTTTGGTTGTGTTGTTGTTGGGGTGACCGTAATGAGCATGTTACTCTGCGACTTCGTGGGTGTGGAACTCTTTTTTTGAAATTTTAAATTTTCCGTGTTCGAATTTTAACGGTTTTCCGCGACCCAAAACCAACGCGGAACTATTTATTAATTTTTGAGGGATAATAAGTGGCCTATTGCTTTTCCAAAAGTATGTTTAACTTGTCACATTTCATTATGAGGGGTTATTATGACCTAACAATGCAGTTCATTTTAAGGAGAGCGTAAAGGACAGAGCTATAGCAGTTATATAGGTCTATCCTTTTCTCGCAGCGTAAGGTGAACTGCAAAGCTAGGTTATAATAACCTCCCAGATCCTTGCATTGGTTATATCGTGATTGAGTAACAAACATCCAAACTTTTGCATTAATAATAGTTAATTAGTAAGATTAAGGTACAATGTCACTATTGCCAAAAGGGTTTGAGTATAAGGATGGTCATTTGAAAAGTAATACTTTTTTAAGACGAGCGGCTATTCGTTAAAGTGGTATATTATGATATACCTATTACAAATGAATATGTTTTGTTGTGTAATGTAATACTCGTAGGTGCATCGGAGCCGAGATATTTCAATATTTATACCTGGGCATTCTTTAAAAAATGTACAATATTTTTTTTATATCTCCGCTCCGATATTATATAAAGCATTTAATTGTATTTCGTCGGTGATACTGCAAAACCGCGTAAGTAAAAAAAAAATGAAAGAGCAAAATATACCTTACCATCTTCTTAAAAAGGTGCATTTTGCCCCTTATTTAAAATGTTACTTAGGCGGTTTTACAGTTTCACCGACGATTTATTTTTTGTGTATTTAGACGTCCTCTAAACCATTACATTATGAAAACCATTCGTGGCCGCGGAAAACATATTAAATATTATTTAAAATTAGTTGAGCGGGACCGCTTTAAAAGTGTAAAGACAGACTTTCATATTTAAAATAATAACAAACTTTTTGGGGATAAGACAGCCGGTGAAATGACTAGCATAGAGGCATTCCATCTTAGTCCTCAGGGTTAGCAGTGGATTTGCAGTCGTAGGATTGCGGTCATGTTAATGCGAACGTCTATGGGTCACAGTTTCCGCTTACCATCAGTTTGCCTGTGTGCTCGTTTGAATTATATATGAAATAAACAAAAACATTTTTAAATATCGAAACAAACAGTAACTCATACTGTGGCAACAATCGTTCAATACTAAAATAAAACTATGTAATACTCAAATTTCAAGTTAGGTTAGGTCCAGCAGATGATGAACGTAGGTACCTGGCACCCGGTCTCCACATTAGCGTACATCCCAGGATGAACAGGCACGTGGGAGCAGGAGAAGCCAGTCTCCGGGACCTCGTGGTAGATGGGATAGTCCACGCCAGGAACGCCGGGGACGTTGCGGAGGTCTTGGGGTTTCTCGTGCTCCCTCAGAGGTTTGCGGACGACAGCCTGCTCGTAGCGGATGGGGTAGGGTTCGTATCTCTGAAAAGGAAATTATGATTTTTATACGCGTCGATTAAAATCTGTGCATTAAGATTTGATAGAGAATACAGCAACGTCACTCTTTTCATCGTTGTTACTTCCGAAACAACCGAAATAAGTATTTCGATACTCTCTAGACAACCGAAAAAAAGTTGAAAATAGAACTTCGGATTTCCATATAGGTATGTGTCCTTGTTTAAGGAGACTCGATCCGATACAAAATTGCCAATCTGTGGCGTTTTGGAACGTAGCAGCGTCGCGTCATCTGTCAAAAATCTACTTTTTAATTATCTTGTGTCAAAGAAGTCGGATAGTAGAACACTTACGATATTTAGTTTTATTATATACTCGTATTAATGACTTAAATTATTAATATGAATGAACTCGTACAAAAAGTATTGTTCACAAAGATAAGAATATTGTCATAATTAAGCTTTTTAATCTCGTACCTTACTTAGGCCACTCAGCAAGCTTCGTGGCCTAAACACGGTACTCGACTAAAAAGCTCTCTATTATAACACGATTGTGAAAAATACTATTTAGAGCATTGTTCCTTATTATTGCCGTGGATGGATGGTTCTATTGTCTGTTTAAATTTACAGTTTTTAACCGACTTCAAAAAAAGGAGTTTCTCAATTCGTCGGGTTTGTTTTATAAATTGTAATTGTGGATTATGTTGTATACTAGCGACCTGCCCTCGCCTTGCCTTGGTTTATGTTAGTTTTCTGTAACACCCATACATAAACCAGAATGTTATTATACATAAAAAATAATTTTAAGTTTATTATTGTAAAACGACATAAAATAATACAACAACCATAACTAAATAAGACTAACTCTAAATATATAAATTAACTAAAACTTTAAATCTAAGAATGGCCCCTGCGGCATTGTACCAAAGATGCTGGCAGCATTTCCTCGCTGGATGGTTAAACTTATACGTTGAGCGAGGAAACTGCCAGCTCTTCGGTCTACCGTGACGAAAAAAAAAAAAAAAAAAAATCTTCCTCTTGAATCACTGTATCTATTACTCAAAATTTTATTTACGCATCAAAATCCGTTGAGTAATTTAAAAGATCTAAGCGAGCAGACAGCAGAAGCAACTTCAATTTATAGTATGTAATAAAGATAAAGATTTTGCGATCTCAACCAAAATTTGTATTAAATAAAAATCAAATCGTGTCGTACCTTATAGCAAGTGTACTGTCAACGTCATAAATATTTTTAGACTTTAGTACCGTAAAATGTGCCTACTTTGCTCCCCCACGGGTAATCTTGCTCCATATCGTTATATTGAGGTTGCTTTCATTCACTGCGCAGCTGGATGTATACATCAATTATTTAAAGTCACTATGGAGCATAGTTACCCATGGGGGAGCAAAGTAGGCACATTTTACGGTACCTTGTATGTTTAAAGTCGTGTTTAAAATGCTATATGAAAATTGTCATAGCGGATAAAGTGACAAGTGTAGACTGTACAAAAAAGCCATTTTGCTATTGTTTTTGTTATGATTTATATGTTGTTCTTATCTTATCTTATCTTACAGATGGACCCTTTCGGATACACTTCGACCCTTTAGGATCTTTTGTGCAATTACCCTCTTACACTCTCAGCTGTTCGAATTAGCAGGTTTCCTCACGATGTTTTTCCTTCACCGTAAGAGCATCGGGTAATGCACTTAAGTTAGAACAACTCATTGGTACATGGTGACCGCGCCACGAGGGTTCGAACTCGGTACCTTACGATTTATATAAATTTATTCTGCACCCATACACTTAAAAACATACAGCTCATACTACATGACACTTATACAGATCTTTAAGACACACATAAGTAGCCTGTCACCTGTCGGAAATACCTAATGTAACATATGAACTAGGGAAATAAACATATTTATTTCTTTCTTTCTTTCTTTCCTGACGATCACGAGTCGACCCCCTAAGCCACAGTCCACCGACGCTCTTGTGTTGTTAATAATGAAATCGACTTTGTTACACATAGAAACTTGCATTCCCAAGACTACATTCTAAAGACAGTAAATGCGTTGCCATCGCTGAGGAGCACAGCGCACACCGGAACACAACAATACGAACACTGGTGCTCTAAGCAATAAAAGGTTACATGTATTGCTTTCTCTTCTCAAATAAATATGTAGTAATGTAAATCTTACGTAAGCGCCTTTATTTTTTACTTAATGACATATTGGGGTCATACTCCAAATTAATCTGACATACTCTTACTCGTACTATCAAGTCAATCAAAGGTTACATAAAAGCGGCTTTGTAGCTCCAAGATATATAAATCACTCGGTGACATTGACTCAGTTATGTAACGGTTACGTATGGACGCATTTTGCTTTCTAGTTCAGACCTAGTTCTCACTTGTTGCACTTACGGTGCTATAACACTTTTATGCAACTTATTTGCTTTCCATTGTATGTCTTTAAAGCTATTATTATTTATTTGTTGTTGTTATACAACTACGAATGCTGTTGCCCGCGGTTATCTCGGGAACTGTCCAATTTTCCGAGATAAAAATTACTTTAAGTCCTTTCCAAGTATTTGAGCTATCTCCATACCGAATTTCATCGAAATCGCTTCAGCATTTTGCCGTGAGAACGTAACAAACAGACAGAGTTACTTTCACATTTATAATATTTATTAGTATGGAGGGAAACCACAGATCACAGAAACAAGTCAAAATTCAAATTGACCATATCGGCACGAGGCGTGTCAAGCGTTGACACAGTCACTCACTGTACGCTGTCAGTATAGAAGCTCCGTTTAAATGATAAAATGACTGTATGTAGCGTGAAAGTGTGCAAAAATCGAAATACAAACGTTAATATAAAATCAAAGGGCATAACTTACCACCGGTAAATTTTGTTTTTAAGCATTATTTATATTTTTAAATGAATATTTTATATTTGAATGGATTTCAGAGCGTAAGGTTGTGAAAGTTGTGTTGACGTGATTTCTATCGACTATCGATAAATGGCTTATTCTAAAGCTATCAATAGAATTCAATGTGTTAATAGTTCTAGTTATTTATCACTACCACGACACGCTTAAAACAGAAGAAAAATAATTTTAACAAATTTTCACGTTATACAAAATTTAATTTTCTTTACAATATTAACGAACGACGAAGGACTCTAGCAATTCAAATATAAGTAGGCGAATCATACAATTAAGATAAAAATAAATTAACCAACCACAAAGGCAAAGGGCTCTGGCTCAGTATTGAGCTGTGCTTGCACACAGCGCTGATTGACAGCTCGCGCCGACTCACTCTTAAAAGGATTCAAGCCTAAAGGTTGGATGGTAGAGTTTGCCCCAAGTATCAAGTCTATCTTTCTGTTTTAAGTAATTTGTACCATTTATGAAATAAAGTTTACATAATCAAGTCGGTAAACTAACTGGTTTGTCCCAAACTGAGATCTTGTGACGTGACACTCAACCGAACCCATTTTAATAGTATATTTGTATTAACATCATAAAGTCCAAGTTTACAATTTAGACTTTTATGTACTAATCAAAACGAAAATCTTTAACAGCTCCAGAAAATTTAACCAAAGAAATTCGGCCATTTTTTTGTTACGTTCTAATATAGGTATCGTTCCAAATTTAAAATCTTATGTATCAATTTTACGCCAACCGTATTCTTGCTAATAAAATATTATTCTATTCTAACAATAATATATTAAGTTTAAATGATGTAATTGTATTAACCTAGTAGTAAAATAATAAAAATAGTACTTATTGCCTGTAAATTGAATAGTACCTATATTAACGTTGCAAACAAGTTTGAATTGTTTATCGATATATTTTGAAACATTCCTTGTGGCATCCCTAAGTGGACGACAGGAGAGAAACGCACACCTCTTGAAAAAAGTATAACTAGATGTCGCTGTGTGTGGGTAGTCCTTAACCTGCTGAACATAGGGACTACTATCTTGGCGCCATCTAGCTCTGAGGAACTAATTAATTACTCGTCGCATAGATGGCAGCTAAGTGACGAGTAAGCGCTACCTTACGTTCAGTGACTGAACTACGATGGAAAAAAAACGATCTTTCAGCATTTTTCAACCTTGAGAACTTAGTATAAAGCTTAATTTTCTGCTACTATCAAAACTATGTTACGGCGTTTTTAGTTCGTAAGCTGTAACCAATTATGAGGAGGTTGTTTTTGTAGTAGTTAATAGAGCGTAAGCGTAAGACGCACACATGTTTAACAGTGGCGACACCGGGTCTTGTACGAATTGGCGTTCATGACATATCTCCCTTGTTTCTGTGATCTGTGAGGGAAACTAAGAGGATATAAAGTAAAAATATATTTTACTAAACAAATGCGAAGTTTTTATTTTAGCAAACATTCTACTACTTTATATAAAAAAAAGTTGACATAATTTTTTAAAGTCATATGACGTGATTTTCCAAAACTCATTTTGTCTCTTTTAACTACAACACTATTCTAACCTAACCTTATTGTTATTATACCGTAAAACGGGGCTATTTGGTATTCACGGGGCTATTTGGAACTAAGTAATCATAAGCCTTTAGTTGATATATTTTTTGTCATGGCTATGATAGAACTGTAAAATTTGTTGTCAGGCTAAGTTTTTAGTTCTATTATTGCCATGACAAAAATATATCAACTAAAAGCTTATAATTACTTGGTTCCAAATAGCCTCGTGGTTCCCAAATAGCCCCGTTTTACGGTACTACCATAAAGTATGAAAGTGATGCTTTATAAAAAAAGCATAAAGCTTTAATGAGTTTAGTAAAATTATATCAAATAGAACCATATGATATAAAATTATAACTGCTCAATGGCCGAAGACGATTTATGAATATGGCCAACGTTATCGGTATCGAAAATGTATTGACGTAAGCTGCCAAACGGTTGAGTCGAGCGCTTATGTCAATTCTATACATTTTCAAAGTTATCGAAAATCGTTAACGTTAGCGTTAAGCGTCTTGTCTATCGGCCACGACTGTTACATGCCTGACCAAATAAAAATGCGATGTCACTTGTCTAAAAGCTATACTTAAAGTGATCGTTTCAATTTAGCCTTGTAAATCCCCTTCGCTAGCGTTAATTACCGGTCCTAGGCCAATAACTCAAATAATTTGGATATCGCAAGATCAAAGGCCTTGTGCTTGGTGAACAACTAAAATACAATATAAATAAAATAGACACTAAATAGATAACTATACTGTAAATTGTATCATTAAACTATATTTGAAATTGAAACTAATTTGAACACGGAGTTACCTACTCGTATTACTTTTTATCACCGCAACCAGTTTAATTTCGACGTGATTGGTTGGTTTTGTTTATCCATCTCCAGGCTCTATACGACTTAGAAAAACCATGTTGATTTTGTGAAGTTATCGTCTAATCAACGTTACGAATGTTACGATAGCTCTTATTTACTACATTAATGGCGTCCGAGTAAAAAAAACGAGTAACATGCCAAAAGCAACATTATTTTACCGAGCAGAGCCCTAATAGTGTATGCAAATATCCAGAGAGACATGAGGGAGCTGCGCCTTGGGGAAGATGACGCACAGGAAAGAACAAAATGACGCCGCATGATTGGGAAAGCTGACCCCGCGTAACGGGATAAGACGAGGCCAAAGACGTTGACGACGCGGTAGCCTAGTCGGTAGTGACCCTGCCTACGAAGCTAACGGTCCCGGGATCGATCCCTGGTACGGGCCAATATTTGTGCGATGAGTGCGACTAATTTTTCCTGAGCCTTGGGTGTTTTTTATGTATTAAAGTATGTATTTATCTATACTAATCAAAACAAAATAGGGGCGACGCTATGTTCTACATATAAAAGAACTGTTTTCGGAGAAGGATTATTATAACAAATCTTAACCTGTAATTTTTGAATTTGTAAACAAGGGAACCAGGCAGAGACTGTGGAACGCGGTGCACCCGTCTAAATATATAACTTTCGTTTCCTCTACATTCATCAATCTCTTCATGCACGTACGTCGGTTTCGCCGTTTCGGGTGCTTTTGATATGGGCTTTATTCAGTACATCGCGAATCTGATCACCGCACGTCCTAATATCCTACTAATATTATAAATGTGAAATTTTGTGTGTACGTTTGTTACTCCTTCACGCTGCAACGGCTGGACGGGTTTAGATGAAATTTTAAATGGAGATACCCTGAAATATTGAAAATTCCAAGGGAATAACGATAATCGAAATCTATGCGAACGAAGTCACGGATAAAAACTAGTGACATATAAATGGAGAGTGTAACTGTCACTGACTATATTTATTTGGGGACTGAATAAAGCAGCCCATGGCAGCGGGCAGTGGGAAAAAATAATACTATTATACCATTTTGTATAACCTTATTTGACATCTTATTTACTTGTGGGAGGACCTTGTGCAGGGTCCGTCCGGGTTGGTACCACCATCTTATCCATTAACCTACCGCTAAACAGCAGTGTTCGCATTGTTGTGTTCCTGTTTGGGGATAAGACCGCCGGTGAAATGACTAGCATAGAGGCATTCCATCTTAGTCCTCAGGGTCGGCAGTGCATTTGCAGTCTTGTGAATGCGAATGTCTATGGGTCACAGTTTCCACTTACCATCAGGTGGCCTGTGTTCTCGATTGCCTTCCTATGCCATAAAATAAATAAATAAAAAAATATAATTCGGTTCAATTAGAGCAACAAACGATCGGTCAAACAACTTTTCGTTACCTAGACTAGTACTATTCCAGAGACAATTGCAAAATAGACCTTTCGAAAAGCCCTAGCGCTCGCTTGTCACGGCCGCCCGGCGTTGCGCAAGCAGCGGAAACCTGCGCCGGCGCCGTTTTGGAACAGTTTTGCTGTATACCAAGGTTTCATTGGTAACAGAGTTTCGACCAACTTATATCCTTTATACATAAAATATTCCACGATAAATTTTGTTGAAAACAAAACTAGTAAAGTTAAACAAAATATATATGTACTGGTATTTAAAAAACACTTACCTATCAATATGGTCCTAAATAATGATAATTAATTGTTATATGTATAACCATTACATATTTGTAATTTTGTACTCCATATGTAGGTATACAAGTGCAATAAAATATTAAATAAATAAGTAAGTAATAAAATATATATAATCTTTATTTATATAATTCTTCTGTCCGTGTGTTGACAGTGGACTCCTAACCGGCTGAACCGATTTGAATGAATTTTTTTGTGTGTGTTCAAGTGGATTCGAGGATGGTTTAGATTCACAAATAAACCCGGCAGATGGCGTTGTCCTGCATGGCAGATATCATGCAGGACGACGTCTGTCGGGTCCGCTAGTTTCATATAAATCTTTCGCCGCCCTGCCTTAATAAAAAAAATTGTGTACTGTTTCCACACTGCGGACAAAGGGCTGCGGACAACTAGGAATAGCCGTAATATTTGATCAGTTATTAGATAAAAATATCAAGTAGTTTAATCTTATCTCTCTCTTTTTTAACGTAATTAATAAGAAAGAGAGGAATGATCTGAAGATTTCAAATTAGATCTAAGTTTAGAAACTGTTTAGATAAATAACTAATATTATTTCTGAGACTAAACGCTTCTCTGAAACTTAAGCAATTAGCTAAGGTCTTGTAATTGCAGTATCACAAACTTAATATTTTACAATAACAGTTCAAGCGACAAGTTTCCTTTCCCCACATTCATCATAACAACTAACTCATTCTTCATAAATGAGTTTGAAAAAGAAAAAAGACAAGACTTTTAACCAAGATACTATATGCTGAGTTTCCTTTCTCTTCTAGAATCGATTTTTCCTTTGAATTGAAACTCAGTACTACACTCCTGGAATACTAACTTCCAGAATAAAAAAAAGAATATAATTAAAAAAAAACGGTCAAGTATGAGTCAGATACGCACCGAAGATTGACAGACATGAGACTGTAAGTGACTGCAATACTTTTAAGCCCCCGTTCGCTGATATTGAAAAATCAACCCTAACATTCGCACTTTCGTAGGACAATTGCACATTGTGCCATATCGTTCCTTGTGCCCTCGTTATACCAAACGTGTTATACCTTATATATTTAACTTGTTCCAGTAACTATATCCTCATAAATTAATTTCCACCTTTTAATATAAAAGTTTCCGTTGAGAAGAATACAGAAAAACTTTATGGTGGGTAAGTATTTTATTACTTGCTTGGAAAACTTTTAATTTTCTTAGTTATTACTTCAAACTTGAGGCTCTTGATTAAAATGAATTTCTGTTTACTTGCAATATTTCTTTATCGAAACTTTGCGGGATCATGTCCCACTGCTAGATCAAGACAGCATCAACTCAAAAATAATTGTTAGTGTTGTTTCAAGCTCATAGACGTTGTCTTAAAGTTGATTTTAAAATACAGTTGTATTTTGAGTTAGTACTCTTTTGATCTGGTCTTTTAAGAAGGCTTCAGGATAAGTGTTAGGAGTGTAAAGTTAATCCAATTATGGGAGAATATCTTTGTAATGTTAGTCGGTAATATTTAACGTTCCTACGTAAAATTTACTAGATTTTGCCGGCGCTTTCGTTCGGGTAGAACTCTTTGATTGTTTTTTTCTCAGCTTTCAAATGTTTTGAGGTAATATAGGGCTTAAACTATCTTATACAATTTTTTATAAGTGTTTCGTAGTCAACCGGGAACCCGTATAGTTTCACCAAGTCCGTCTGTCCGTTTGTCTCCGGTTTAAATTAGAAAACCGTAATTTACGCAATTAATTAACCTAATAAGATTTTGATGATTTTTTCGTTTACATTATGTATTGTTTTTATGTAGTTAGTTGTTATTATGTAAGGTTTGTATTTCGAATACATTATGTATTTATTAAAAAAATGTAAATTTGGATATTATAGATACATTTAATTTCGCGTACGTCTGTAAAAAGAGAGAATAAAACATAACAGAAGCGAAAAATAAATTGACGCTTTTAAAAACATCTATCAGGAACCTACGCTTCGGCCATTTTGTATCCGGCGAGGAATAAATATTAATAAGTCCCTATCCTCAAGATTCTTCACTAAAAAGCAACCATTAACGAAAACAGCATCCAAGATCAAACAAACGCAGAATCACTCGCTCATAACTCAATGAAGAAAAACCCTCGTCGTCGGGAGGTGAGAATTTGTAGAATTACCCCTGAATATCAATTCTATAGGAGCTCCAAGTTTGAAACAATTTCCACTTTGAGCAGCTTGATCAAAGAAATGGAACTAAAAAACAGGCCTTCTGGTACGAAAATGAGAGTAAATTTAACCAACAGTAATTCGCCTTTGAGCGGCTCTGGGGGACGGAGAAAGGAAAATTGCAAAAGTTAGTGTACCCTCATGAGGGGCCGAGTTATTGCTACTAGATATTTTAAGGTCGCAGGCCGCGTACGGAGTCATTAAGGGGCCACGCGGTATTTAACTGGTATTCACTAGTTTTCAACGATTTTGTCCGCATTCAGAAAGTGTTTTAATAAACGCCTGGTTTAAGCAAAGTGTAACATCACAAAACCGAAGACAGCCAAATACAATTGGGATCGTTCATATTTTTACAATAACTGTAATTTGAAAACTATTTAGAGAAATACGGTATTAAAGCTGTTCTGCATTATTAATTTTATGAAATATTTATCTATTTCGGATATTTCGACCAAAATATATTTAACCCTTCTAAGTGTACCCCACAGGTTAGGCGAAAACCGCTATTATAATCACTTTTTATCATTAGATATCATTTAAAAGTTGTAATTTATTAGAAAATGCCATCTCAAATTTAAAATAATCATGTCATCGATAAAATGTCTGCTAAATAAATAAATATATTAAATCATAACTATTGAGTCGGATGCAAAATTAATGAAATTTAGGCTCCTATATATTAACCTAACCTATTCTTTCGAATTAGAATGTAAATTCCGTGAGTTATTTTTTTGATAAATCCCAATTGTTGCTTTACATCGTGTGCTCGTTTGTCTTCTCTATACCATAAAAAAAAAAAAAAAAAAACTGTCTTTCTTCAAATTTCATACAATTTTTCACAGACTTGGGACTGTCAGACGCCTCACAGACTTGGAACTGCAGGTAAACTAGATTAGTGGTAGGTACCTTTTAAGTACCTTATTTATAACAATGAGAAATTAACGCTAGTTTATAAATGTGACATATGACATATTTGGGAACCAACTTACCATCCTAAATTTATTAACCTATATTTCCATCATAAATTTACACCCACATTGAGCTTTTTATGTAAGTATTAAAAGAACAAGTGCAAAGCGAACTTATCCCTTTAAAGTATTTCTTACATCTAACTCATGATTGTAATTGTAAAAATAGTACCCTAATGACAAAAAAACGGTCATGAAAAAAAAAGAAAACCAGTTATAATAATCCTATTACAGTTATTATAAAAATAAAACATTCGATAAAAATCAAATGTGGCATACAAATGTTTAAAAAAAAACTGATTTCTCATTGATGATCTCTCTGTCTGCCCTATTTGAAATATAGCCACGACTGAACAAGATTGCCTAAACGCGCGCCGAAGCCAAACGCTATAACTCCAGTTTAAACGCCAATTATACCAAAACTTTACTGTTTGCGAATTATGAATTGCTTTTCGGAAACTTTTTAAAATTATTACGGTACTTGTCCCTTCGCCCAATAGTGGGTATTTTAGATTATATTCGAAAACTTTCACCGACGACAAGTGTTCTCAATTTGTTTTAATGATAATTTGATATTTTTAAATATACCTGCCAGCAACTTAGGCTGAGATTCGTCAATTTGGATAGTTCTTATTTACATGACTGTAACATGTCAAAATAAATAAAATTAATAAATAAATATCAGGGGACAATCTGACACATATCGACCTAGCCCCAAACTAAGCTCTAGGCTCGTACTATGGGTACTAGGCAACGATAAACTTACTTATATGGATAAATACATACTTAAATACATCTACAAATATTCGCGCTCTCACACAAATATGGTATATTTTGTCTAGGGTAGCTAGTAAAGGGAAAAATATTTTAAAAATATGGTGGGTATCAAATTAAAGGACGTAACAATCTGGTAACAAATATTATAATTATGTTATGGGTACATAATTAAGACGCTTGTATTGTTCCCATTTCATTGTCTCGTGATTTACCAATTTTGACCATGAATTAAAAAGTACTCGATCAATTATATTTTTTTAAATTAGGTACACTAATCGGTACCTACTACTAAGGTTTCTTAGTATAGTCTTTATTATTTCTACTGAGCCGATCTTCTACACAAAGGCCATTGTTTGTAAACAATACCATTGTCTTTCTTTGTGTCCGTAACACCAAGCCGATTACATAAAAAAAAGTTAGAACTACATTGAATGTACATTGAATTATCAACCCTACTCTCTTAGTCAGTAGGGTTAAAATGTAAAGGGTCAGGATACAGATATAAGTATTTATTATTTGAACTGTGCTTATTCTTTACACAATACTATCATCTACACAAAACTTATATCTGTATCCTGACACTTTACATTTTAAACCTAATGACTAAGAGGGTAGGGTTGATAATTCAATGTAAGGTCAATGTGTCTAATACCGGCATAGTTTATTTTTGTTTGACTTTGATTGATGAAAACTGCTGTCTTTTTAAACTATTATTAGAATTTGTGTATGGAATCGACTAAGAATTTAGTTGGCTTTTGAAACCATATTTAAGAAAAAGCGTACCTACCTTGTATATTTAATTAAAAATATTTTTGTAAAACATGGTCAGTAGACGGATTTTCCCGAGGTTTTGGGGTAAATCCGGCTAGTAGCAATATCTCGATAATCAGACGGTTATTTCAAATGATATCAAATTTGGAAAGAAATATAGAGGATTTTAATCAAATCTGTTCTGTAACGGGTAAAATATACAGTCGAGTTTAGCTTTTATCGGCGAAAAACGTTTTTCGGGGCTAATCCGGCATATTCTTAAAATCAGAGGTGTTAAACTATTTTTACTAAGGCTTTAAAATAATGTTTTTTTTTACTTTTTTATGTAAGTATGAGTGTAAATTATACGATTTACTTATTAATCTTATTATGCAAGTGCGATCAATTATTAAATATAATAATTTGATGTATAAACATTGTTTATAAATATTATCTCATAAAATTATGTAAAATTAATTAATAATAAAAATCAATGGTTTAATTTTTTAAGTATTTATTGTAAATCAAACTCTAAAGATAATCCAAAACTGTTAATAAACATTTTCGATACTTACATAATTAGGTATATACATATGTACTGAACTCAAAGACACAAGGCTAAAATTTAAAAAAAAAACAATAAAAACTTAACAAATAAAGTACCTACTCTTATCCTTCAAAGATAATACTATACTTGTTAACAAATATTTTGCCTGGCCAGAACCACTTCAGAGGCCCTAGCCAAGATGCTTTTCGCTAACTAGCGTTTCTATTCGTTTCGTTTTTAAACTAATCGCGTCGCTGGTAGACGAGTCACGTAATCTACGGGATTGGTTAAGACATAATCCAACAACTCTCCTTGCTACACACGATTCTTTCATATATAACTTATTATAATCAGCAGAATATAACTAAGTAAATAAACTCAAAACTAACATAGTGCTAAGTAATTTAACAGCTGATCAAAAAGGTTGACTATATCTGGAATGGGGAATTACCGGCATATGACGGTGTTGCCCCTTCAATTTTAGACGGTTTTTCCCACTTGACAATACTGATGTTACAAATTTTACGCAGCAAATAATTCTAAAACACTTGAAATTCATGCAAAATAGAAAAAAGAAGCCGTTGGCGCACATCTTAAAGAACATATTAAGCCCACTCACAAAGTCATAACTTGTACGGTTTGAAACATACCTTTGGGAAAACACCATCACACAACACTCGCGTTTCGAGTTCGGAGCACAACTAAATTTCAAACACTGTTTTCTTCAATCGTAGACAACATAGCGCCATCTCTTTTAAAGAGATTGAACCAAAAAGTTCCCCTGCTTTATCAACAGAGGTAGCAACGGCGTACCGTTCTTAGATTGGCCATAAACGCTTGTGTACGGTATTACCCCGTAGACGGAATTAGACACATTGACCTTACATTCAATGTAGTTCTAACATTTTTGTATGTAATCGGCTTGGTGTTACGGACACAAAGAAAGACAATGGTATTGTTTACAAACAATGGCCTTTGTGTAGAAGATCAGCTCAGTTCAAATAGTAAAGACTATAACAAATATATAATTATGTTATGGGTACATAATTAAGACGCTTGTATTGTTCCCATTTCATTGTCTCGTGATTTACCAATTTTGACCATGAATTAAAAAGTACTCGATCAATTATATTTTTTTAAATTAGGTACACTAATCGGTACCTACTACTAAGGTTTCTTAGTACCTATGTGTGATTATTAATTAATCAGTAATTAAAACACAGATTTCACTTCAAAAGGGTTTGATGAAAATACCTACGGCGTTCATACAAACTTGAACAATTTTATTTTTTTATGACACCTCAGCATTTAGTTTTGAAATCCATTTAAAAGAAAAGTTTTTTGTGATCCTAAATCCCCAGTAATAAAAATAGATGTATAAAGTGCAACATACTCGTAACAGCCTAACGACTTTATTTATTTTAATTTATTGTCATTGTTTAGTGTTGTTTATTTGTTTTAATTGACAGTGCAATAGGGTTTACCCTGGAAATATCGAAACTCATTTCATACAACGTTTCACTTCGTCGAATTTTCATTTCATCGACTGACATAAGCAGTCGCCGCTCTCTGTCATCAGCGTGTCAGCAGATTTTCGAAAATTGCTAAATTAGCGTTATCCATTTCGACTAGGCCCCCTGTTCGACTAATTCGTACGAGGAATACCAATCATGAACTATAAACGCAATCAATCGACATCTCTACGTCCCGAAACTTAATTTTCCTCCCACGCTCCCCTGCCAATTCAAATGCACTCCAAACATATGTATGCGTCTGGACTGCAGCCTGCAGCAAACAGCGGACTAACAAACATGTTATGGTTGCCGTCTGTCTGTCCAATATTTGTTTAATCCGCTCAAGTCTCGATTGAACTGGTGTAGGTATTCTATGAGAAAACACTTCGCTTACTTCGGCACTGCGACAGGAATTACGAACAATGTAAACTAGTTAGATTAAGTTATCGCTTTAGAGCTTACAAATTATATTTAAGGGAGTGTATTTGAATACGTTAATTAAGGGTTTTACCAGAATACCTCTGGTATAACAAGATCTTAGAGTTGTTGGTAATTCTGTAGCTTTGCCTACCCCACTCTGGGAATAAAGGCGTGACTTTATGTATGTATTTGAATTAGGTAATTAAGTGTTTTACCAGAATACCTCTGGTATAACAAGTTCTTAGAGTTGTTGGTAATTCTGTAGCTTTGCCTACCCCACTCTGGGAATAAAGGCGTGACTTTATGTATGTATTTGAATTAGGTAATTAAGGGTTTTACCAGAATACCTCTGGTATAACAAGTCCTTAGAGTTGTTGGTAATTCTGTAGCTTTGCCTACCCCACTCTGGGAATAAAGGCGTGACTTTATGTATGTATTTGAATTAGGTAATTAAGTGTTTTACCAGAATACCTCTGGTATAACAAGTTCTTAGAGTTGTTGGTAATTCTGTAGCTTTGCCTACCCCACTCTGGGAATAAAGGCGTGACTTTATGTATGTATTTGAATTAGGTAATTAAGGGTTTTACCAGAATACCTCTGGTATAACAAGTTCTTAGAGTTGTTGGTAATTCTGTAGCTTTGCCTACCCCACTCTGGGAATAAAGGCGTGACTTTATGTATGTATTTGAATGAGGTAATTAAGGGTTTTACCAGAATACCTCTGGTATAACAAGTTTTTAGAGTTGTTGGTAATTCTGTAGCTCTACCTACCCCACACATGGTTTTTTTTCGAGAAAATATGGAAATTAAACTCCGTTCGTTTATATGAGAGTTCATATTAGATCGTATTTTTGCGTATCAAATAAACACAAATATTTTTGGTAGAGCGGTTACCTACGCTGTAGAGTACAATATTCAACTCTTAATAAATCGTAGTTTAAAAAGAAGTGATTTCATTTTAAAGTATTCGTGGCATAACGTTATGGGAATAAAAGGGCCTCTATGCAACGCGGTAAAACCATATCGTGTTTGAGCTGTTATAGTATTGCCAACGTTTTGATAGCTTTTATTTACTTGACAGTGGCGGCTGACGTCAAAACAATACCATAACAAGTCTACTACGGGTCCATTTGCAACGTTAAAAGATAGCGGAAGTGTAATTTGTTTTAGACTTTAATTTTTGGGTAATTAGGTGTTCAAAGTTCTTTTCTGATAGTGATTTGTACTTTTTATGCCTTTGTGTCGCACAGTGATTGAAGACTTGGACTTATTTCATGTATCTGGCATCTTTCTTCTCGTTTCAAGTGGACTCGCAGTGGTGCAGAGGTTAAAACTATCTTGACCTCTGACCTACAAATCACCGTACAACGTTGCCCCCAATCTTCCTAGAGAAGATTGGATTGTGTTTTATTGCTATATATGTATATACTTGACACTGGCGAAATCACTTCACGTGGAAACGCCATATCCCCGCTGTAGTAGCTGTTCAAGTCGCCGCGGGGGCAAAGAAAGAAGAAGAAGTCTACTACGATACCGCCTAGAATACCGGCCCTGATATGCTATTGTTTTAAATTGGTCGCCATCACTGTCACGTAAATAAGAGTCACCAAAACGTTGACCATACGATAACAGGTCAAAGACGACAATGGTTTTTACCGCCAAGAATTTAGGCTCAGTACATTTTACTATGTCTCGGCTCGCTAGTTTTTTTTTTTGTAAGCACTGAGCTCAAGAATCGCTTGATAGGGAAGTGACACCAATAGCAAGATAAGATACAAGATCTGATTTTCGATTTTATGCATAGCGGTTTTACGATTTCTCCAAAAAACAATTGAATACTTTGATTTCGGATATTTTTAGGCTGCATCATTTACGAAACATAAATAGTAGTTTATGCAACAGTTGTATAAGAGAGGTCAAAAAAGACGAGTGGTGTGGTTACAATGTGACCCGCAGGCGAACATCGTAAAGCAAGACGCCACAAGTATTTTTTGACTTAGTTTTACACCGTTGCATACAATACTTTTTCTACGACTAGGTTTCAAATAAAATGCAAAATTAAATTAATATACCTAGGTTAGAATACGAACGAACGAAGCACAGAACAACAAACGAGCGAGAAACATTCGAAAACAACAAAATATGTGTCTATGGTTAACTTTGTTTTTAAATTGATGTGCACTTGCCAGGTTTCATTTTTTTTTTTAAAGTTGCACAATCGATTTAACTTGTGAAATAGGGACTAAAAACACCTAATGATTTGAGAAATGAATTCTTTTATCTGATTGGTCGATTTTAATATAGCTGCGTTCTGGTTGGTTGATACCAAATAAAATGTTTTTTTTAAAGAGTTAAATTAGTAAAAGAGTTTACATACCAAAAAGAACCTAACGTTCCGATTGACAGTCAATGTGTATTGTGATTGGTGGTTTAATTTGGTGAAGTATTTTGATTGGTCAAATTAACCTAGGTGTAAGCTTTGGCAGCTAGGCATATCGTTTTGGCTCAAAAAAGCACAAGTGCTGTTAAGGGGAATAGACTAGATAGACTTTTCTACGGAATGTTCTGCGGACATATTATCTATATTCTTATATTAGTGTTCGTGACTATGGGTGAATTTCAACAAGCTCGAAATTTATCAAATTTTGGTGGCATTTTTTATTTTTGATTTCTGAGTCAAAATTTCATGTAAATAATACGTAACTAGTCATAATCAATAAAGCGTAGTAGTGGCCTTTCATCATACATAATAGTTTTAGAGATATTATGTTTTTTGTAATTTGGCTCCCACCAAAATTGCTTGTACTCACCAAAATTAGATTAATTGGCCACCAAAATTGCACATTTACACCAAAATTAGGTACTTGTGCTAATTCATGATAAAAATTACAATTTGGTTATTAAATTATCTGCTGGAAATGAAAAGAAAGCAATAAATTTATTAATCGTTTTAATTATACGAAAATACAATGTAATCTTTAAGATCTTCTACTCTTCGAGTCAAATAGTAAGTAACTATAAAATTTTACTCGTAATCAACAATACTTACTCCTACGGACATAATAAGTCCAATTCCTAACTCAAGGAATTATATAACTCACATAAGGATAATCGTGGGCATCAATCAGAACCCTATAATAATTGCACATAAAGTCATAGAAGTACAATCACTTTTTATGCTTGTACTTCAATGACTTTTATTTAAATCTGGCAACAGTTGAGATCTTCGAATCTTCGAGTCAAACAGTAAGTAATTATAAAATTTTACAATAATCAACATTACTTAATCCTACGGACATAATAAGTTCAATTCCTAACTCAAGGAATTACATAACTCACATTAACATTAAAAATCGTGGACATCAGTCAGAAACCTATAATAATTGCACATAAAGTCATAGAAGTATAATCACCGTTTATATTTGTACTTCTTATTTTTGTAAAAAGTGTTTGTACTTCTATGACTTTATGTGCAATTATTATAGGGTTCTGACTGATGCCCACGATTGTTAATGTTAATGTGAGTTACCTATATGTATAATTTCTTTAGTTAGGAATTGAACTTATCATGTCCGTAGGATTAAATATTGTTGATTACGAGTAAAATTTTA
This sequence comes from Acleris emargana, assembly GCA_927399475.2. NCBI lineage: Eukaryota > Metazoa > Arthropoda > Insecta > Lepidoptera > Tortricidae > Acleris > Acleris emargana. The sequence goes on along the minus strand of OV656839.1, from coordinate 3,230,469 downwards.
TAATTACTTACTGTTTTACTCGGAGAGTCGAAGATCTCAACTATTGCCAGATTTAAATAAAAGTCATTGAAGTACAAATATAAACGGTGATTATACTTCTATGACTTTATGTGCAATTATTATAGGTTTCTGACTGATGTCCACGATTATGAGTACATATTAATTTGAGTTATATACAGAGATCGGAATATGGGTGTCATTACTCTCAATAATGTGGACATGACTCCAAAGATTTTAATTAATCAAACTAAATTACATTCATTGATTACTTACCCTAAAAATAATGCATAGAATATTTAATTTTATTTAATAATATTTTTTCCGTGGTTAGTTTATTCCTTTTCAACGTTAAAATAAACTTACGAGATGAAAGCTTCTTTTGCAATCCACGGAAGTTAATGGAGCAAACTTAAGTAGATATTAACCTTTCGGTACCCGCCAGCTCCCAAAGGAGCCAGAAACAAAAAGTATTTTAATTCTAATTTAAGACATTAATGACAGTTTTGTTTTTTCGCTATATGTATTGGGTTTCGAAAGGTTAATAATAATGGCCACTCCTCGCGTCTTTGTATTATTTATTATTATTGACCTGTAAAGGATCAAGATTAAGGTTCAATTAACAAATCAATTAATGTAATTTAATTTGTTTAATTAAAATCTTTGGAGTCATGTCCACATTATTGCGAGTAATGACACCCATTTGTCCGATCTCTGGTTATATAATTCCTTGAAGTAAAACATTATCTAATTATATCCTAGGATTAGGTATTGTTGATTACAGGTAAAATTAGTTAATTACTTACTGTTTGACTCTAACAATCCAAAAAAAAACCATCCATCCATAGGAAAATCGTACGTAATTTAAAAAAAAAATATATACTAATAACATTGTATTTTGGTATTTATAATTAAAACGATTATAAAAAGCCTTACTTTCTTTTCATTTCCAGCAGACAGTTAATACCAAATTTTAATTTTTACCATGAATTTATACAAGTAATTTAGTTTTATTGTAAACTAGCTTCCACCGGCGACTTCGTACGCGTAGAAACAGTTCCCGAAGGAATAGCATTATTTAAGGTAGACTTTGTTTTAATCCAAGGTAGAAGGTATCTCCATGTTAAATTTCATCAAAATCCGTCTAGTAGTTTTTGTGTTATAGAGTAACAACCATCCATACATCCATATAAACTCACGAACTTTCGCGTTTATAATATTAGTAGTATGATTAAGTGTTTATATATATTACTCGAAATAAGTGTTCTGAGTCAATAATATTGTAAATACAAAGTATATGATTACAAATATGGAACTATACATAGTATTAACAATTTTGGTTGCATCAAAACCACCAAAATTGGTTCACCAAAATTAGGAAACGTGCATAAAAAAAATATTTTAAAAAAACAGTAACATACACTTCGAATTTAACTTTATATATTGAAAATGAGACTGCTAACACGCCTTACATTAAATTCAAACACGAACAAATATTACTCAGTCATTAATAACATATACCACCAAAATTGCATAAAAAAGTATTTTAACACACCAAAATTAGGTACTTATGTTCTTGGCGGACAGATCTGGCAAGATATGGCACGTGTGAGATATGGCAAGGCTGGAGTTGAACTGAACGAACAGGTTACTTCCCGTTAGGTGGTCTTATTGCGTTCTGTACGACGACAAAATCGTATTCAATAGTTACCACCAAAATTGACAATTTCACCCGGACAACCTTTAGGGCCAAGTTTTGAGTATCAATAAATGTACTTATCCTTATTTATATGTTCTTATATGATGTATAAAGTAATGAGGAATTAAAGTAATGGCAATTTAAGTTATATAAATGGATATTATGGTTCTATAATTAATCATATATCAAGAACAACAGGTACTGGACGCCACACCAAAATTATGATTTCGACGAAAATATATTTTTTTAATAAACATTAATGACTTTTATAACACTTTGCGATTTGGCTTAATATAATAATTAGTATGTTTTTTTCAGAAAAAAATTAAAACTTCTTAAATAATTACTCCACACTATGATTATCAGCTCCGCCGCAAAAAAATTGTCGCTGAGATAATCACCCCTATATAAATGACAGATAAAAGTACAGGAGTAGGAAAATACCTTAATGTTTTTCTTAAATTTGTGCTAAAAGAAATAACGTATGATTGCTTTAAGCTTTATGATGTTCATATAGTATACGTTGTAATTTTTTACGCTATAGAAAGTATTAAATCTCGCTTTCGATTAAAACCAGTAATAATTTACCCATTAAATTAGTAGTTATAAGCAGTTTAATAAAACATCAAAACACACTTGTAAGCGAGATTTAATTGTAACCCGAATACAAATGGTCTAAAAGATCCAAAAAGGAGACGACCTTCACCCAGCTGTTTATTCGATAAAAAATATTGTAAGTATATCAAATTTAATACGGTAAGTAACATGTGGCGGAAAGGATGGCTGAAAAATTTCAGTCCATAACTGTACTTCATGCCAAAAACTAACTACAAATAAAATTATTCATTACATGTTTCAATGTTTTGGATGTCAAAAACGAAACAAACTTCCAAAAATGACAAAATACAAAAATAGGATGTATACGATTTCATTCATACAAGTAATTAATGTAAAAACATTGAAACATGTAAGGAATAATTTTATTTGTAGTTAGTTTTTGGCATGAAGTACCAAAGCTAATAATTTGAATTTAATATATGTAGTAGGTCTATAGATGGGCAATTTATGAAATAAAAACTGTAGGTCGCTACACCAGAACACCAAAAAAAAAAAAAAACAATTTATAGTTTCCATTATTTTGACATATATTTGTACTAAAGTTTCAAGCAATATTTTTTGTAGTGATGGGTTTTATTATGTAGTATAGTTTACCAAAAAATCAAATTAATCGCAAAGACCGAATTCAAGAAAAAAATTAAAAAGTGAAAAAAAACAAACCGCCATATTACGAAAACTGACAAGTGCACATGGCTCTTCTTTGGGGAACAGACCTTTGCCTACAAGGAGTATCTAAAAATAAAATTACTAGAACATTTGACAGAAAGGCAAATTTTGTATAGAAACACGGCTATAGCCTTTAGTATGGACACAAACTTGGAAAATAACATACATAAACATAAACATGGCATGCATGCCATATTTACTCGTATTAACGTACCTGCAAATACGCCGCATCGGACACCAAACCACAGAGCAGCGCTCCCGTGAGCGCCCTCAAAACCGCCTTGCCCATTTCCCCGCACATATTGCTTGGTTACCAACTGATCTGATCGTCAACTGTCTTGCCGGATCGTCAGCTGTTTCGCCGGAATATCAGATGTTCACTTGTTTGCACAGCGCTCGCAAAGAGACTGGCCGGCGCGAGCGACGAATGTTGGGGGTTTTAGCAAGTGGTAGGGTTAAATTGAGTGTTCCGAATGTAATCTGGTATGTGTAAAGCCGGTTGACAACACTGTATTGGTGGAGTTTAAATGTTCGTATTGGGATGAAACTAATTATGCCATAATAATTCGATGGTTAATTGATGCCGCAGCGATACAGTAATATGCAGAATATTGTAGATTTCAATCATTTGAGATCGCGCACGAGCAAATGAAGACGAGCGAACAAAAAACAGTTATGAATTAATATTTAATTTCAAAATAAATAAAATATTAGATCGTATACAGGTTTCAAACTAAGCTCTTGTAGCTAAAAATACGACGGCGATGGTTGATTAACCCTTGGATTATCAATTAGTGATAATTAAAATATAGAAACTATTATGGTAATTTCTACTTGATATCAAAAAGCTTATATTGTAATTGTGACATAAAATCATACAGAAACAACGTCAACAATCAAGAAATGAGTGTAATGCAATGAGATAAGGTTTATTTTTCATTGTTTTTTAACTTGACTTAACTTTACACGTTAGTTATTATTCTTGTATATCCGGCAATAACTGAAGCCTACTTAAAAACCCGGATTCTATGTGCTGACTGACTTGGGTTTTGCTGTAGATTTCTAAGATTCGGCCTTACGTACCTAATACCTCAAATACCTAAGTGCATACATTAAATCACGCCTGTTTCCCAGAGGGGTAGGCAGAGACGACTTCTTTCCACTTGCTACGATCTTGACAAATTTCTTTCGCTTCTCAAATATTAACTTTGTTTTATATTACGATAAATAACAATTAAAATAGAACGAAAAAGCAGGAGGCCATATACACATCTAAAACAATCAAAAAAAGAGAGGCATCATACCGTATCAGTGTATTTCAAATATTTCAATAAAGTTTGGAATAGGGTGGAAAGTTGCAAAATGTACCTTACCGACTTACTTGCTAAGGTGTATTTTGCGGGTACACTAGATAACTCCGAAGAGTCATAGTTCCGATTTGATCAGAATTTCGAATTTTCGTAATTCTGAGTGCAATGTTTCGATAGAAGCTATATTTTTTAAAATATTGCTTATTAACCTAACCTAACCTAACCTACTAACCGGTTGTTTCACAACCGAGAAGTATAGCATATTTGAAAGATTTTAGACCTTTCTCTTCTTAAAAATAGACAAGGCGAGAGCCACCTTTAAATGACAGATAAATTTACTTGTCGATTGTGAAACAATAGTAATAAGTACATAATATATTTAATTTAAAATCAGCTCCAGCATAATATATGAACCTTTCGGAATAAATTTGGTAAAATGAATATTCGGAAAAAAAATTAGAAATTTTTGGGTGTTTCATGTGTTCCCAGTATTGCAGTATCAATCAATGACTCTATGTCATTTTCCGGAGTTGAAGCTACCTTATCATCAAATCTTGTAAAAATTGGTTAAGCTTTATCTTTGTAAGCGTGACAAACGAACAAATCAACTACCTCAAAGAATTACTTTTGCGTTTGTAATATAATAACAAAATAATTTATTTATAATTTCATAATTAAAAATGTCAAATGTTTTATTAATTTTACTATTTTTACCACAACATTAAATTATTAGAGAATGGTTCGACCGATTTTAATATTTTCTGTTCTCAATTATCAGGAAATATTTTGTATGAAAAAAAAAACACCCAGGCTGCGTAGGGCACGGACAGCTCGTACCTAATAGTCTATACCTACTATAGAACGTTAGTCCTAGTATTTAAACTTCGAAGACTACTTAAAAAAAAATAGGGTTGTACGTTATTTTACAGACAGACAGTAATTTCGTTTTGTTTCACAAAAATTAATCACAGAACATATAGTTTCCCACGAGTTTTAATACTACTTTTATTGAAATAAAATACTATGAAAAAATACATTGACCAAGCAATATTCTTTAAAAAATAATTATATTCTTTGATAAGTTTGATAAATGAAAAAAAAAAAAATTAATTGAATTGATTTTCTGTGGAATATGTTTCATTCAAGTAAATAGTTTTAGAAAAAAAATATTCGCAGCAAAAATACAAGAACCAAATAGTATATGAAACATTTTCTTTGAAACAATATTCTGTGAAATTTCTGTCTGTAAAATAAGGGGCCACCAAAAAATTGTATTACGTAAATCAAAACCGTTAACCCGATATTAAGTAAAATGTCGTCAACCTCTTAAGGTCACCGCCAATGAGGCAGCAACATGCATTCGAACCTTCATTACGTTTGCGCAACAGCGGCGTAATCGCCGGTTGGCGAAACATCCCGACGGCGGCCGAGCGCCGGCGGAGTTGCGCGAACTCAAGTTGCTATGGGATTTATTTAATTAGATTTTAGTGGTGGTAGAAACTTGTGCAGGGTCCGTCCGGTTTGCTACTACCACCATCTACGTCCACTGCCTAACCGACGATTTGGGAAAGCCTTCGTCTAGGCTTTCCCAAATCGTCGGTTCACCTTCAAAGTAATTGTCATTATTTAGTTTATTTTATTCGTTTTAATTTGAGATATAGCAAGATTTTTCTCTCCACTTCCTCACATCGGTCTTCTCTACGCCGGGAGGGCTTTCATCAACATGTAGCAGAATACCCAATGGTTCGCACGCAGCGGTTTGCTGCGTCGTTTCTTATTCGCACTGCTAGGGAGTGGAACGCTCTCCCTGCGTCTGTATTCCCGGAATCATATAACCTTGGTGTTTTCAAGGCAAGAGTGAGTAGGCATTTTTCTGGGTAAGCGTGTACCATCTTCGACCTCGTTGTCCCTTAACATCAGGTGAGACTGAGATTAAACGCAAACCCTTTATAGATAAAAAAGCCCCAAAATGTACCTTAGCGTTTACTTACTTACTTTAAACAATTCATCGTTTCTTTTAGCTCGGAGTTCATTACTGTCATTGTAAGTATTAGCTCTTAGTTATCGTAACTGAAAATATGATAACATGTCACAGACAATATCCTTTTACCGAGTATAATAGATCGCGCTGATAACTCTACAACAGCCCAACCGATTTACATCAAACTTAGCTAAAAACCACGTTAGTAAATCTAGCTTTCTATATAAAAACCGGGCAAGAGCATGACGGACCATGCTCAGTGTAGGGTTCCGAAGCCGTTACTACAAACAAATTTGACTTCGCGACAAACTTAACTTTGCCGTTGGAAAACTGTTATCCCCATACATCGACACAGGTCGCGGTCAGTTTACCAACACCGATAATAAGTTTTCGGTAGGTTTAAACATTTAAACCGATTGTAACTCAAGAACCACTGAAGTCTACTTAATAGTGACATTTTTTCTATTTAATTCATTATATGTGCTTTAATTTAAGATATTTTTCAGAATTTTAGTATGTGTACTTTTGGCTGTAGGGGGGGGAGACACTTGACTCGAACAAAAATTAGCTCTTTAAAGCCTTATACTTTATAAACGGATACCTTAATCGAAAAATTGTTTGTAAAACCCGCAATATTTCTGAAAGACCTATCCAACGACACCCCACACCATGGGGTAAACGAGAGAGAAAAAACATCCCCACGTTACGGGTAGGGGAGGTACACTTAAATATACAGGGTGTAAGGGACGGCTCACCGAAACCATAGCTTCAGACCATTGTACTGAACTGAAATCCAGTGGAAATTTTCCCGGGAAAACGAAATTTTTCTCGTTGGTTTCAGTTTTCGGTGAGCCGTCCCTTACACCCTGTATAGGTATATATACGGGTGTAAGGGACGGCTCACCGAAAACTCAAACCATAGCTTCAGACCATTGCACTGAACTGAAATCCGGTGGAAATTTTCCCGGGAAAACGATTTTTTTCTCGTTTTTTACGTGAAAATGCCGTTTTGACCGTTTTTTTTACATAATGAGCTTCAGTATGTCATGATATGTTGTCCTAGATCGGTTTATATGCAAAAACATGGAAAGAAAAAGGAGAAAATTTTCGTATTCCCGGGAAAATTTCCACTGAATTTCAGTTCAGTACAATGGTCTGAAGCTATGGTTTCAGTTTTCGGTGAGCCGTCCCTTACACCCTGTATATTTTTTCAAGATTTTATTTTACCGCTTTTTTGGCGTGACTCATATGTATATTCATGCCAAATTACAGCTTTCTAGTACTAAAGAGTCTCTGAGCTAGGTTGTGGACGGACGGAATTTGTCTACGGAACCCTAAAAAACCGCAATCCCGCATCCTTTCAGGAGTTACAACGCCATAAATACACAGAAACACACGTTAAATTTGTAAAACTCCTTAAAATAAAAGGTTAAAAAACGCGCTTACTTTATCACCCAGTAACTAATTCTTCAAAGATATATCCAAGCGATAACGTAAGCTGGCTATCCGAAGATTCCAGAGCGAATGAACAGAATCAGTGAGCGCGATGTAATATGTCTCCTTATCTTAATGCATAAAGCTTTTTTGATAAAGGACGTAGCTCCAAGGAGAAAGGCGATATTAACTTGACTTTTATTTTCATGTCAGATGACTGGAGACGTTAAAATAAATCCTACTATTATTGTATATGCGAAAGTATTTGTGTGTGTGTGCGTTAGTTGGTTCATCTTCACGATGCAACGGCTGGACGGAATTGAAATGGAGATACCTTATACCTTGGATTAACTTGGATTAAAGTTCCCAAGGGAATAACTGTAACGTTTATCTATGTGGACGAAGTCGAAAGCAGAAGCTAGTAATAGATAAGAGCCCCGGATTTGAGGGCGAACTCTTCTAGTATCTCTTAAACCAATGGATTTCAATGAAACCTACTTAAGAACCATCCCGACAAAAATTCCTTTCATTAAAAAAAAAAGAATCCTAATCAGTGTATCCATTTATTGACTACGATGCGACAGACACAGGTATACAGATATACACACGTAAAACTTATACCACGCTAAAGTAAAGTTGTTTTAATTCTTGATGTAGTAAGGATTTTTTTTTTGTGGAGGAAGCGAGGGATATTTATCTGGATCGTAGCAAGTGGAAGGAAGTGGTATCTGCCTTGAATTCTAATTGTAAATTGGACTACATCTGACCTTGGCTCACCCGCAGACACGTGATGCTAAATGTGAAGTCATTGAAGACTGCCCTTTCAGATGTATCCTAAGACGAGCATATCGTCAACTTACGTGAGATTGAAAAGGCAAACGAGCACATAGACCTCCTGACATTTGGAATCTCAAGACAAGACTTGCCAACCCATATTAACAAACTCATCCTAACTGAGATTCTCACCTTAAGCATGATACGTCAAAGTCAAAATCAAGTCATGGAACACGGTTGTCATTCGCGATCCATAATATCACTTGTCCTAAACTGTTGATGGTCTTAAACTGGTTTTCAGCGGTTGTCTTGCAACTTTTTAAGCTTTCCAAAAACACATACGGTTAGGTTAGGTTAGAGTTGTTTAATAACATCACTAAAAAGTTTTATCTGGCGGAAATGATTTAGCATAAACGATGAATTAGGACAAATGACGATTAGGACAAGTAACTAGTAGGGATTCCAATATAGACCCCATAGAACACTCTAATTTTGGACGCGTTTTGAGGTAGACACTTTAGTCAATAATAGTTTCTAAATATGGCCCCAAGACTGCAAATGTGCCTGCAAAAGTCTTAGGACCAAAATCTGTCTCTATACTCGTACTAACGACGTCGGTCCCAACGGAAGACCAGCGCTGGTTTTAACGCCAGCATAACGCTGAGTTGAAACCATTTCGTGACAACAGGTATTTTTGTTTATTTGTCACGATTAAATGTTTTCTTTCTTTCTTACTAATCATATCACCACCGGAACACAACAATGCAAATATTCCTAGATGGTAGTAATGACCCGTACGGGTGCTCAAGGCCTTGCCATTACTAAAACCTGCACTTTTGTTTAAATCGCAGTTAATTCAACGAGTTTCGCTCACAACAGTACTACCAGAATATTCGCTAAACAGTGAGAATTACGTGTACTGATTAAAAAATTAAAATCATACGCGTTGAGTTGCTTCCTCTACTTAATAAGGAGCAACACGCGAACCAATTTAATTATTGCAAAATAACTGCATTATTAGAAGAAACTTTCATGTTATCGAATCTTTCATATTTTTACCGATGTATTACGAGATAACATACAAAGAACAATGATTAATAGAGTTTTTGCACCTGTATAGAATTGTTAATAATATTAAATAAAGTCACAAAATTTCCTTGAAAATGAGAACAGAAATAGGTATGATTTAGTATGACACTAAAATAAAACATTAAATGAAATCACAAATTTAACCGTTATAAATTCAATTTGAATTAAATATAGTTATTTCGGCCATTGATTTTAGTTATGAACGTAATTTCTATAAAAAAAGTCAAACTATTACACTTTTAAATACGCTTGAAGCGCTGTTTGAAAAAGTTGAACTTTTTAGTCTATGACATTTAAAAAGTAAAATATATAAGGCAGAATTTTGATTGCACGAATGTTTGGCTGTTTTGAGTTAGTTATTTTAATCTAAACATGGTTCTAAAAAGTAAATGGTAAAGGTATGTAATTAAATTTCATACACTTTCGCTGCCGCTGCCGTTGGTAAATAATAACTTTTGTGTTTGCCTGGGCCTGGAACTGAGAACTTCGCGGGCTGATTTTACAACAGTAAAATAATTAAGGTTAACATTTCCGAGCATGTAGGAGAAATAGTACATTACTACAGAGGCCGGGACAAAAGGAGTTGCCGGCCGAAGACAAATAGACGGGTCTGAGGCGGGCAACCCCATATTTCCCGCCGAGGTATTTATAGTGCATTTTTCAAACATTCAATGAAATAAACAAAAAAAAACAAAGTTTTATTTTTAAAGGAAATTATAAGTAAAGAAGACAAAAACTTAAACTAGGTAACTAACTATTTCGCTATATTTTATCTCGGTTTTAATAGAAAACAGATACTTCATAATCCGCCAAACCTTTTTTGTCTATACGGTTAGAGTCACGTTTGACTAGACATTTTTACCGCTACCTAATAATTAGATAAAATATTAATATTTCAATGTGTATATGTATAGTTAAGAAAAAAAAAAAATTATGTGTTATTTGTTATGTTCATACATACATACATACATTAAATCACGCCTGTTTCCCAGAGGGGTAGGCAGAGACCACTTCTTTCCACTTGCTACGATCCTGACAAATTTCCTTCGCTTCTTCAACATTCATACATCGAGTCATTTTGTCACGTAATTTCATGTTCATGTGGATTTATTATGTAAATAAAACTGCATTAAGTACATACCAAATCGTTTATTGATATTTTTAATATGCATAGTGGCAGAATGTCATGATGCCTGTGCCACAAATTTATGGGGAATGGAAATTAAAAAAGATTACTTTGCCGGCCTAGGCCTGCAAGATTTGTATGAAATTCCATTAACGACCTCTTGTCCTAGCCGCGCCTGAAACGTCATACTTCGCAGCCTATTATAAGGAACATAACATAAATATTTCATTGCATGTTTGAGAACATAATACTCCTTCCTTATTTATCCTTCCTTACTCCTTCCTTCGCACGCATCAATATGGCTCCGCCAAACTGGGTGTTTGAGAAAAGTTCCCCGTCGCATGGCACTTGGGGGTAAGAGTCATCGGTCCCATGTTATCTATGAGCTTCTACCTGCTAAACTTAAAAATGTACCATCTGACGAAGCGTTTAAACACTTTTTTGGCTTTTATTGGAACATCCATTATACTTACTTTGTTGATGAAAATATGCAACTTAAATTGTAAAAAAACTACTTTTCGTATATTGACATCGGAAACTGATCATTAACTTATTAGTTGTTTATTAAGGTTGCTTGTAATGATTTGAGAGTTATTATTGAATTAATTGCATTAAATTATGACGATATCAACGTAATTTCATATTTTTCGACATGCAATGCAATCTGTATTGTAATATTACCTATACATTGATGAATAAATAACCTAAACTAAAGTAAACTACTCTATTCGTTTAGGAACTTCACGCAATACTCAAACCAAAACGTGTCTGTTAAACAGCCAATCAAAACGTTTTGTCGAGCTTTGACGTGGTTTTTTGTTTACATTTCGTTGAGTACCTAATTAGACGGACTATAGTTACATAAAAGTGTATGTACCTACTATAGTTAAGTATTTTTTTCGTACTCAGCCGCCATTAGGTACTGTCAAGTAAATAAACGCCATCATAAAAACAATACCATTACAATAGGTTTAAAGTCAATGTATAATAAAGCCCCTTTTCAACGCTCCTGTCAATAAACATCAGGGGGGTTAATATGACATAAAAGATAAAAAAGATAAAAGATGTTTATTCAGTAAGTAGGCCGCACGGGCACTTTTACACGTCAAAAATCTACCAGCGCTTCGGAAGAGACCACTGCTGAGAAAAAACGCCGCAAGAAACTCAACAGTAAGTCGTTTTTTAAATATTGCTAATGATATTATACAATAATAAACTTAACCTAGCATTATATAAAACAATGAATCTCACATAACACCAAAAATGTATTCATGCGTAGTTGAGCAGGAAAACGTGTCAAAACTCAGAATTGTCACAAAACTAATAAGCAACAGTAATATAAAAAAATATATATATAGAAAGTATACAAGTTATACTTACCTGTGACGGTGCAAGACCACATGCATAAAAGTTTCGATACATTCTCCTACAGAAACCGTGTCCCTTAGACAATAATACAATATTTACATATTTTTTAAGACTAATTTAAATTATTAAATTATTTAGGTGTTGGCCAAGCATTTTTATCTGTTAGATAGTCTTCGACCCTATAGTAAGCTTTAGACATCAACGACTTTTTCAAGTAAGTTTTACACAGCTATGATGTTCAGTTTACGCTGAGAGAAAAGGACAGTGCTATGCAACTGCTATAGCTCTGTCCTTTACGCTCACTATAAAATGAACATTATTTTACCCGACTGCCGAAAGAGGGTTAACTTTTTGACCTATAAGTATGTGTCTCTTTGTTCTCTTGTAAAGGCTGAACGGATGGCCGGATTTCGACAAGCGAGGTGACGTTAGATTTGTCCTAGAGTCTGGGGGGTACTTTAAAAAAAAGTGAAATTGGCGAAATGAAAAACACCCTGACCCTTCACACAACGGTGTCACAGCGACATTATAAAACATTTGCTTGACGCTTCTAACAACTTGAGTCATAACGTCACTGTGACACAGTTCTATGGCAGGGCAGAGTTCCATTTTGCTCTTAGTAAATATGATATTAATATTTTACTGATGACATTATCCAAACAGCATTATAGCTTGCTTTTTCTTGAGACTTGTTACTCTTTGTGTTTTTTTTTTTAAAAGCGAAAATTTATACAAAACATTTTAAAAAAGATACACAAGAGCGATGCATTTGAAACAGTGCAACGATTACGCAACAGTTAGCATCAACTAGTGAAATAACAAACGCTTTCAGTTTTCACGGCTTGTTGTCTATTGTTTTAGTGCGATGCCCGCTTAAACGAAGCGATAAAGCGTTAATTGATAGATAAGACTCAGGTTTAAATTATGTCTCTTTATCCGATACCTATTTTAGTAACTTTGTAAATTGAACCTTGTCGAATTAACCATAGGGTGCCTTTTATGTTTGATATTATGCCCTTAAAAGGGACTCCGGGGTTCAGTAGTTCTCAACTTTGTACTGTGGGGTTATTATGACCGACCTTTGAAAGTTTAGTTTGAGGTGAGAAAAGGACAGAGCTATATACCTGCTATAGCTCTGTCCTTTTCTCTCAGCGTAAATTGAACTGCAAAGCTATGTCATAATAACCCCACAGTACGCAAAAAAAAAAAAAAAAAATTTTTGTACGCCGTGCTATGTTTCTCACAGAAAATGGGGTAAAACAGAATACTTCAAGCACATTATACTAGTCAAGCACATTAAAAATCAAGTTGGATTGGTTCATAACACATTTTTATTAAAACTAGGCTTTACAAGGCACCAAAAATGCATAAAATAAAATTAAAAAAAATATCAATTAAAAAACACGACTACCGTTAAACAAATTGAACTAAAAAGTAAAAAATAAGTTTTATTCTTCGAACAGGAAAGAAGTTTTTGTTAGAATATTTTAGTAGTTGTTTTTGATTATAAAATAATAATTTTAAACAGATTTCCATTTCTACAGTTGTTAGCCTCCGTCAATACAACATGGCTCCGCGACTGTTGGCTGGCTTCCTGTAACTCGCAGCTGGGGCGTTGCTCGCAGGGCCAGCTTCTTTCCCCAAGTTCGAGCAGACCCTGAACATCCGGCTCGGTAACGTGCGCAACTATTAAACTACGAGAATTAGCTTCCGAACTAACTCTGCCCGCTGTTACATACTCCCACGAAGATTAAGATTGTGTGGAAGAGCTAAAAACCCTAAATAGAAGGGATTTTTATGAGTAGGGTTAGGGATTTCGGTGGCAAATCGTGGTTCGAAAATCCATAGAGTCGCTTTTTCCTACTTATTATAATATATTACACTTTAATTTTGACCTTCAGTATGGGCATATTTTAAAATGAACTAAATACCATATTAGTTCAGTAATTCCATACCTACTAATGCTCGTCACTGCTCGTTTTCAACGCTTTCACAGAAGAGATATCCTTCATACCAAAATGAATGAATAACAAGTAAGAAATAGCGACTTTATGGATTCTAAAACCAGGATTTGCCACCAAATCTCCTAACTCTATTTATGAGGCATAATATTCGAATTTTCGTATGTCCCACTGCAACATACCACTGCTTGTCTTATTCTTCCTTCATTGTTTAATCAATAAAGCGATATGCTACGTACAGCCGCAATCCGGGATTGTTGAGCCACTTACCCATGTTTCTAATTTGGCTATGTAATGCAAATCGAATAGCTGTCAGCCAGTCGTTGACATTGAATACACGGCTAAATTACGAACAATGGCAAGTGGCTCAACAATCCCGGTTCGTGACTGTACAGTTTGCAGAACATTCTCAGAAGTTGAGAAATCTCCTCAAGAAATTACTGAGACTATAGTATCGCAAATATTTGATAGCGTTGATAATGTTCTCATTCCGTATAAAATTTGAGAATATTCTTAGAAATATCCGAGAATTTCTCATTAGATACTTTCACAATTTGAGAAGTTACTGTTTGGTACTACAATGCTATATGCTAAGAGTAAAGTTTCATTGTACCATCACAGGAGTAGCCGCCCTGCATGCCTGCACGGCCTTTGATGCATACATTACAGATTATTCACGGCTTAATTATGATTTCGATCCTAGTCCTCTCTCTGTAGAGCATTGCGATTTGATGAGCCATATTTATCTCTTTATTATACCATCAGAGTTCTACGTATTCTCTGTTTACATTACCAGCTCTGCCTAACCTATCCTGCATGCTGGTTTCCTGTAGCCCTTAGCTGGGTGGCGTTGCTCGCAGGGCCAGCTTCTTTCTCCAAGTTCGAGCAGACTATTAGACTACGAGAATTAGCTTCCGAACTAACTCTGCCCGCTGTTACATACTCCCACGAAGATTAAGATTGTGTGGAAGAGCTCTAAACCTAATAGAATGAGTTTTCGGATGTCCCACTACTCTCACTCTTTGTTCATTAACCGACCAAATGATATTGCTAAAGTTACTTCGTCTAGCTGACGTGCACTGCGTTTGCTGCATTCATAATGATCCCATTTCCGAACATTATTGCGTCTTATTTATATCTTTATTAAG
This sequence comes from Acleris emargana, assembly GCA_927399475.2. NCBI lineage: Eukaryota > Metazoa > Arthropoda > Insecta > Lepidoptera > Tortricidae > Acleris > Acleris emargana. The sequence goes on along the minus strand of OV656839.1, from coordinate 3,215,298 downwards.
ACTCATCAAAACCAAATTTATTACCATTAGTGCTTCCCTCACCGGGTACCATAAAGGCATCCCTGACCAATAACACCCTACGATAGGCTTGGGGCACGCTAAGCTCTTCATACAAAGAGTTGACCAGAGCTGGACCGAAAAACTTTGGAAACTCAGCAGGAGACAAATCTCAAAGGATCAAGGATCTCAAAAATGACTGATTGGATTTTCACACAGTTTTCACCATCAGTTATATATTACAGAAATCTCAGATAAACCGAAGCGAAGCTAGGACAGGTCGCTAGTATGTTATAACAATCCCCTTATCAAAAAAACCTTCCCTCTTCACCCCCTCCATTAACTCTACTTCCGTGTTATCATGTAAGCTATACTCGCCTTGGTCAGTGTTGTTCCAGTTTAGTAGTTAGTGGACGCCGCACGGGATCGACCTATCGACCAACTCGCGCCAGTACTTGCCATGTCGACTTGCTACTTGATTGCGTTGCTGTGACAAGGTTATAGGCAATGCGTTGTAGTATTGTTTAACCGTCTTCTGAATCGTCGTCGAATTAGGAACCCTTACAGTTTCATCTGTCTGTCTGTCTGTACGTTACACACACTTTTTCACAGAATCACTTACTTTTTTTTGTGGTGCAGGATTTGTCCGGGTCTCTACCACCATCTTATCCTTTAACCCAACGCCAAGCAGCAGTGTTCGCCTTGTTATGTTCCGGTGTATAATCCTGTATGGATAAGACAACTAGTCAAATCCGAAAGAGGGTTGGTAATGCATTTGGAGTTTTGGGGATTGCAGTTTCAAGATTGTTGATTGTTGTTTGTTGTTGATTGATTGAGATTTCAAATATCTCCTGGTCACTTATCCCACTTACCATCAGCGGCCATTGTGCTCGTTTGCTTTTTCCATGCAATAAAAAAAGGTCACAAAGCAACAATTAAGAAGTTTGTTGTAAGAAAGAAAAATATAAATTCCGTATCTTACGTTATTTGATAGGTATTTAATAATAAACTATTATCATATTTATCATCAATAAAGACGCAAATAAAATGGTGTCCTGCCGTTTGACCAAAAGACATTTGGCAAAATTACACTTGACAAACAACGTCTTGCAAAAAAATGTTAAGTCAATTGATCATTTTACTACTAGTCATTTTACAAATGACTTATTTTTCCAAATGATCAACAGTTAAATTTACATTTTACGAGGAAGACGTATCAGGGCATAACCGACTCGGATAGGTTAGGTTAGAAGGCAAAGACTTAAATAAAGGATAATTTCTCATTCATTACCAATCTTAGCACCGGTAATTTTTCCTACCAAAATGGTTAATTAACCACTTAATTAATTCAGATTAATTTGTTCTTGTAATCGAAGCTAGTATTAATTATCCAGTCATTAATATTCATGACACAGTAATCGGTAACGAGTTGATAACTTTCACGTTACGATTCAATTGACCATGCATGTATATGCTTTAATTTTTTTCTATGACGATTTGCAGTTGATTTTATATGTAAATGAGATTATTACTCAATAAAAATGTAATAATCATGTAAGCAAAAAAAGTAACTTTTGTAACTAATTTATGGTAGAATGAACACTTATGAATATATGAACACTTTTATTTCACACATTATATCAGTACTTAAAAATCCAGTCAAGTGGGAGTGGGACTCGCAGGGTTCTGTCCCATTCTTGCTTCGTCTTTAATTATTAATTACACTCTTTGAACATTCAAACTGTCTTCCTATTACGAGATAAAATTCTAAAAACTACAACCAGAAAATATTACCAAATTAATTAAACTTTATTAACACAACGAAGTTTTAATTAATCAAGCAAAAATGTCACAACCAACTCAATACAATCAGCCAATCTACTTTAAATACAATGCAGCGGGAGAACGCTCCCAGAGGTACACGTCCAATTATAATTCTGTGGAATTAATTAATTTCCATAACATTAATCGGTAGTGAGTGAAATTGTTAACGTTCGACTGTTTTAATTTGGCGCGTGTGCTTCTTGTATTTTATTGCATTTTTAATTAATGCAGTTTTATTTTTGCAGTGAATATTTAAATTTTACTGCATAGATTAATTTGAAGGACAGTGTCAATCTAATTATCACTGTAAAACAAAACTGGTACATTTTTACAAACACGTATCAAATTGAATATACTTTTTGTCTATTTTATAATTATTATTTCTATTGTATGTACAGTCAACAGCAAAAGAAACTGATGAAATAGGGTCTCAAAATAGTATATACAATAAATTAAGACAGATGTATCTGATTATTGTAGTTTAGCATTAGTAAATTAGCTCGTAATGTGTCATAAGTAAGTGACATGCCATTCAAACAGTTAAAGTCATTACTAAGTGTTTCAAATTAAACTGATTTTCTAAAATAGCAATAGTCAGTAATACTACCAAACTATCACACATGTAAGTGAATATGAATGTTTGGGCCTTCATGTCTTCTCAAGACCACCTCGGAATACAAGTCAGACGTTCGGTTAATGTCGGTTATACTCGTAAGATAAACACGCGAAACAACTATAACACCTCTCATTTCCGTCAAGGGTTGAAATTAGTTCCTACTACTTCGCTTTGTTTTTTTTTGCAACATTTAAAATAAATCCTTTTTAACTGCCGTGATTAGGTACCCTAGTTTTCATTTGGAGATTTTGTCATTTTGACTTTATCTTGGACACTTGACACTTAGGTAAAAAAAAAATTATTCTTTATTGAAATTTTCTGTAAAGAGACAGTTATGGCATCGTTTATGATCATTTTCTTTTGACTAATTAAATATTCAGTTGAAAATGACACTTTGTTATAATCTGTTTTATCTGGGGCGTCATGTTTGAACATGTTTTGAAATGTTAATTTTGATCACTTACTTTTGACGTTGACTGTACAACAAAGTGTTTACATAATATGTACAAACATACAAAAATATTTATTTATAAATTTAATTAATATGCACCTTAATTATCCACAAGAGGAATTCGTTCGTATTATTTTATATTTCACATTCAACTGTTTTCTTTATTATTTTTTCTACTTTTATTGTGTGCGTCAAATTGACGTTCTCTTCTTCTATTTCTGTATTTTCTTTTGGAATCGTACGAGTACGCTCTTGCCTCAAACTGGTCGTAACAAATTTCTAAAAACGGGGACTATTTCTGTGCCAAATTTTATCTAAATCTGGTCATTATCAACTTAATCGAAGTTACAAATATCTTAATACCCTGGCTGGTTTAGGGTATCCGTACACAATGGGTAACCCAACAGGACCTTATTCCCAATTACGATTTACCAAGTTTTTTTTTAAGAAAGTGTTTTTTTATTTTTAACGTATTTTTATTTTAATTGCATCATAAAAACGGTAAAGTTTGGTATGATTATAGTAAAAAACTGAAGAAAAACTTACAAATACTAAAAAATGCTCCAGTGTGAGTTGGGTTCATGGAGCCCTAGTGAAAAATTACCTTCTGACGATCAACTGAAAAAGGCTTTAAGTCTATTCAACTCCGTTCATGTTTATACCCTTTTTAATACGAGTTAAGTCGACTTATACCCGTTTTCACTATGTCCCCAGATTTTATGAAATGCTAAATTAAATTAAGTGAAATCACCATAAGACCAATAACCTACAGCCTAAACATACAAGCAGTGCGTTCATTATACGAGATGCATTACATATTCCGCGGTGCGGGCCCCAATAAGGCGCAGATACGTGCTATATTAAAGCACGTATGTGTACAGTGTACTGTGCAATCAGTGGGTTCACTGAGATATAAATAATAATTCTGGGGACCTAGTGAAAAGGGTTTAAGTCTAGCGTACTTCGTTCATGTACATATATACTCTTTTTCTTTTGCGGTATTAAACCTTTCCTGGTGACTTATGATAAATAATAATGTATGAATGTTAAACATCTCAAATATTTTTTAATCTTCGAAAAAACTTGGTAACTCAGGGGAAAATGCGTTACCAACTATATTATTATTTAAATCAGTACCATTTTCAAATCATTTCAAATGTTAGACTAGGGTAAAGTCACCAGTGATCGGCCAGAGACCTGTAGTCGGACTCTGCCTGTACTTTTTATTAGTGGGAAGATTACGAAAGACATATTTCCCACTCTTCGCACTCATATAAGGTCGAATACTGGTCTCTGGTCGACCACTGGTGACCTTACCCTATTTATCTGATTTGATAAGCGCGTAAGCTACGTTGTTGGCAAATATATAGATTTTCCAGAAACGTAATTTTTGAAACATGTCAAAAAATGGGGAGTACGTTAAAAGTTGATTCACCCACATACCATTTATTATTAGTATTATTACTTAAGTCGACTTATACCCTTTTTCACGTGGACCCCTTAATCATGTTAGATTTTATTATCCATTTTAAGGTTTTATTCATTCAACTATACCAATTTTATTCCAATGGACATTTTTCTTTCGAATAAAAAGTGATGGCTTCCCGTGGAAGTCGTAAGAGGCGACTAAGGGAATACAGGCTTGTAGTATTGATAGGCGATGGGCTTGCAACCTGTCACTAATATACACTTATAAACATCTCAGCCTGTTTGTGTAAATTGTGGTTACAGAATTAACTTTTTTTTTTAAAGTTATTGTTAATTCTGTAGCTCTGCCTACCCCACTCTGGGAAAGAAGGCGTGAAGGTATGTATGTATGTAAAAAGTGATAGTTACCAAGGAAACAGCGATGAACAGAAACCGGAACAAATTACCGTTGAAAGGGTTTTCAGGCGGGTTTTATAACGGCTGGTTTTTAGATATTATGGTAAGATTTTCAACGGCTTAGCACTTGGACGGCTAACCCACTGTTTGAATTAATTCGACAACCCATAACCCACTGCATGGGTTTTAAAATTAAGCAGTTCCTATTGCGTTTCAACTAAATTGGTCTTGAACACAATATACATTTTTTTTTATTGACTGCATGATTACCGACACGCGCGCGTCTTGGCCTTGGCGAGTTCGCAACTAGAATCTTTGATGTCGCCGCCCAGATGGGTTTAACCCTAACTCAAAGGTAAGGGGTAAATATGTAAGAAACATCGTCCTATTCCAAATCCTAACCCAAAACCCCCTCGGTGGTTCGGGTTAACCCGCTAGAGAGGGCTACCATTATACAAAGTTAAACCGATCAAAGCTTATGGCGAGTTGTTTGATCAGTACTTAACTGAACCAATGGTTCAAATTGAAAAATCGAATGCAAAATATGACATATTTTGGTTCAGATTTAACAAATGATTACGATTTTTAATAGTATGTTTAACTACTGATCAAACAACGGGCCCTTAGCCAATCAAATGATAAACCATCGAAGGGGTTAACCCCTTCTAAAGGTTTAAGCAATGGAAGGGGTTTTTTTGGTCCCTACATGTTCTACGCAGGCGCAGCGAGAAAAACGTCGTACTAATATTTTATATCAATTATTATGGTTGTTCTCATAACCCCAATTTTATCTGATTGGATATCGTATGTCACTCATTAATACGTGATACTAACTAAATCTCAACATTATCCGTTACACGCTGTTTTTGGCTCATTAATACATTCAATGCCTAAGACTCGAAATGGTGTCAGATTTGTATTAAAAACTGGAAGTTAGGCAATGTTGCACTGGTGACATGTCAGTTGTCTGTTAGTGGTTGTATTAAAGTCGTCTTAGATGGCTTCTACAGTAAATACTAAATTATTAACACGGGGATCCAGATAAGCAAGGTTTCAAGAGAATCCGTAGGTCACCGTTGATTGGATTCTATTTGTTTTTCAACAACGTTTATTTTCCTAATTTCTCTTGCTGTAATGTTGTTCCTTTTTTCTTGTATAAAAAACCTAAAGCTAATTAAAGATCAAAATCGAAAATACGAAAATAGTCGTGAAAATATCATAATATTTTGAAATATTGACACTTGAATTTGCTATTTTAATTACAAATTTGGGCCGTTTATGAAATTAAAATTTGAAATAGTGAAATCAGGTAAAAAGGATTGGCAGGATTACGAAATAAACTACCTTATACAAGCTATAGAAAGTACGCAAATGTTTTGTGCAATTTTCTGCAAGTTTTCAAGTTAAACAAGCATTATGTAACTCAATTAACCCATATTACAACCATATCTTACATTTTCTAGGCACAAAATGAAGTGCAAAATATATAGCGTTATCGGAGCAAATGGCTGGTATCAGACGAGAGCAACATGAATCCAGTGGACCGGGAGCCAAAGGGGAAAACATCATGTCATGTCCTATGTACAGTATCTATACTTTTGTGGTATTTTAGTAAAAGTTGAGTTTTTTGTTTTTCTTTAATCAACCCTGGTATGTATATAAATAACAAAAAAATAGATAAAATAAACCTTTTCAATGACAGGCTGTAAATTAGAGCTTATTTTATCTCACTCGTACAATACTAAAATTTATTCTACTTCTCAACCTGTGATGCAAATATATCGGTCATTGGCATTAAAGGGATAATGGATATTTTCCAAATCCCCGGCATCATGGAACAGACTAAGGTCTTACAGTCTCTGCTTTTCCCAAAGATTTACGGGTAGAAAATGCCTTACGGTACTACGTTTGCCTTTTCTATACTATGTGTATTATTATTTTGTGCTATAAAGATTAAATAAATAATCTATTTCTATAAAAGAAGAAACTGACTCGCTGACTCATAGATCAACGCACAGCCGAAACCGACTTAGGGGCTTGAAATTTGGAAGAAATATTCCTTGAATATCCTAGGGGTTTACTAAGACGGGGTATTAGATTTTTTCCCCTGAGGGATTGAAATAGGGGGAGTCCTCTAGTAATAAATAAAAGAGAAAACTTTATCCACACTCCCGCTCTACAATTATAAGGTGGCGTCTAATGCGAACATAACAGTTACGTCGCGATAGTGGCACTGTGTCTTAATGGGCCATTATATTTAATGCCGCATCCACACTGGCGAGTTAGTGAATATGAATATGTGCTTCAGTCGCATCTTCATCCGTGCACGTTTCATTTTATGGCTTATGCTAAATCGGGTTAATGCTTGACGATTCGTTAAGCGTAATTGGTAGGGATTTAGTTAAGGAACTAGCCGTTTACTGGATAGTTTAGTTTTGGACTAGGTCAATTTGTGTAAGGTTGTCCGCTGATTTATGTTTATTTTTTGAGTAACGGTAGATCCACGCTGAATTGAGTTGATTGAATTGATTGCCGGACAAATGAGTCAATTGAACAAAGAAAGTATCATCCTTTTTTTTATTATTATTTAAAACTAATTTACTTGTGGGAGGACCTTGTGCAGGGTCCGTCCGGGTTGGTACCACCATCTTATCTATTAACCTACCGCCAAACAGCAGTGTTCGCATTGTTGTGTTCCGGTTTGGGGATAAGACAGCCGGTGAAATGACTAGCATAGAGGCATTCCATCTTAGTCCTCAGGGTTGGCAACGCATTTGCAGTCTTGTGAATGCGAATGTCTATGGGTCACAGTTTCCACTTACCATAGGCCATAAAAAAAAAAAAACTAATTGCACAGTATAACAGTTAAAAAATCAAGGCACTGTGAAATTATAGATACTTACAAATACCGAAAATTAATTTTAGAGTTCCGTACCCAAAGGGAGCTCAACAGAACCTTTTTAATGTGCCTACGCTGTCCGTCCGTCCGACTTAACTTTAAATAATTGTATATTTTGAACCGTAAATACACTATCAAGGATTATTTTTCTACATTATGTGTTTTACAGGCAGATTTACTATCAAAACCGTATTGTAAAACAGTACTACTGTTTGTACTGACTGTGACCATGCTTTGTACGTTGCCTGTGACACAAAACAGTAGAGCGGAATGATTAAACGAGGTACCTTTTGAGGTCATGGATGTTTTCTATGTATTTAAGTATTTATTTCTCTATATATGTATTTATATCGTTGTCTAGTACCCATAGTACAAGCCTAGAGCTTAGTTTGGGACTAGGTCAATAGGTGTGAGATCGTCCCCTGATATTTATTTATTTATTTATTTCCCACACTTACAACTATTTTTACAGGGCTTACCCTAAAACAATAGTGTAACTACTTTTTGGTACAAACTAATCTCTATCCTTACTCCTATAACATAATATCAACAATGCAGCCTTTGTGAATTCATTCAGAGAACACGAAAACAAATCAATGTTCTCCGCAATTTGGTATTACTTATACAAGAAACTTTTTTTTAACATATATATATTTTTGTTGTATTGTTAAAACGGTAAATCGGGAAGGGTCAACTTAGGTTATTAACAAACCCTGAAAAAAAAACACAAATTCGAAATCGAATTCCAATTAGGGAATTTCCGGGATCCCGACACTCGGGATCCCGGGATCCCGTGCGTATTCTAGTCCCGAAATTTTCGGGATTAAATTTTACATATCCCGAGATTTTCGGGATTAACAAAAAATATTAAAAATGATGCAAACATTTTCACGAAACGAAACGCACTCATTTAGCTTCATGGTGATTTTCGGGATTTAACGAATGACCAAAATATTAAAGTTGTTATAAAAAAAGTTCGTAAAGTGGCTCTTATTTATAAACGAGCACCGTTGAAAAAAGATACCATTCTTCAAAAATATGTTAAAAAGGAACATGGAAAAGAGCTTGCTTTACTGCTTGACTGCAAAACGAGGTGGAACAGCCTCTTTACGATGCTTGAACGCTTTGCCCTTATAAAAAATAGTGTCCAAAAAGCCCTCATAGATCTGAATAATCCTGTGCAATTCGAGGAACCAGATTTTGTACTCATCAATTTTTTATTGTACTCAAAAATATAAGTATAAAGCTGATTTTCACACAATTATTCTCTGAATTTTCATTACCTATCACAATCCCGGGACTGTCCCGGTATCCCGGGATTGTCTGTCAACAATCCCGAAATCCCGGGTTTAGAAAAAAGGCCCGGGATCAAATTCCCTAATTCCAATCCACTCCGACGCCGACGTTACCCCTAAGTGTACAACATACAAAAGTGGTATTGCCTTAGCCAGAGCCAAAGACAAAGAATCGTGTTAATAAATTGATCTTAAGTGAGATCTTAGTTCAAAGACACGTCGAAGTAAATGTCTAGTCATATAAAACAGTCGACTGCTGCGCGATTTTAGAACCGGCATCTTACTTAAGCTCAATTTATTGAGATAGTTCTAAGTTTCAGTTTAGTTGTACGCTAAGTCCTTCTTTACGGTATTTGTTTACATTTTTGTACATTATTTATCTAGTCGAATTATTTAAACTCACTTTCTAATTAAATTAAAGTTGTCGTGTTTGCAACAATAAACAAAAAAAACTTCGTCGCTATCTTCATCTTCAACATCCATACCCATCTTCATACTCAAAATACTCGTCTCTATCCGCGATCAACTTCCATTTTAATCGCTCCCGATAGCTGCTTTTATTGCATTACTGTTAAATTGTAATTGAAAAGAACTTAGCTACGTTCATTTAATACTTCTACAATGTTTTTTATTACCTGGCTCTACGGCACACTGTAAAAAGTAAAACAAAGAACACTGTATAAATGTTTCTTTTGCACATCGTTTATAATGATATATTTCATGAGATGGTTTGAAAATAGAGGCTGAAGAAAGATATTTAGAGACTGCTTAATGTTTTTTTACATTCTAGTTGTTCGCAGAAGTCAGGCAGGAGGCAGGGACGTCTATGATCACATTTTTCTACCTTTGTAAATTAAAAACAAATATTATATTATAAGGAAGTAGCCATTTTTAAAGTTAATACATTTATTGTTTTTTTAAATGAGATATTTTTCGTTATTGATCACAACACTTATTTTAAAAATCTAGATAATGTTTCCTTAAAACAAATAATAGTGCTCATCAAACACTTCCAACGCTCCCTTCGACGCGCCCTCAACGCCAAAAATTCCACTTAACCCCCCAAAATCCCACATTTAAACGCTGACAACGAAATATCGACCTCGATTTTTCACCACCCCCTGTTTGATTATTCGCAGCACTAAACATCCCCTATCGCGATCTCAGAAAACGTGTAATTTCTCCCCATTTTCTATGTTTTACATTCCAACCCTGTCTCACGAGACTGCTCCGAAAGCTTGTTATTTCTACACTCCGTACTAAATTCACAGTTAGGAAATTGAATTTTTCGAATTCCTCCTACAACCATCTAATTTAACAAGAACTCCCTCAGTGCTCGGCCTATTCAATATTTAAGTGTGAAAGGGTAAATGTAGGAGGTATTGGGGGTCTTGGAACGTTGGTGATGTTTCGTTGCTCGAGTGGTTAGGTAAGAATAACGTAACGTTGTACGTTACGTTTGTTTTCAATATGGAATCTTCAGAACAATCGATATTTCCGCCGGAAATACGTACGGGTTTCGACAATTGGTTCGTATCAATAGATAGTACGGCTTATTGTCTGGAGACTCGACGTCTGATGATATTCATTGAATAAGTACAACGAATTGAGACGTTTTAATGTGAAATTGGGCGTTCACTGTACGCATAGACGTATTTTCATTGTATGGCTCTAATTGTCAAGAGGAACTGAACATATTTCGTCAACAAGCTCGACAGCGTACTAGAGGCCCTAAACAAGATGCATTCGACGTTTGCAATCGTTATCTAAAATGTAATTAGGCTTGTTGAAAGCTGTCAGACGGTCGCGTCGAGCGCCTACGTCAACTCCATACATTTTCGATACACGTTTACGTTAGCGTTAAGCAACTAATTGTCCAGCTTCACAGCGTAATTGATTAGTTTGCAAAGTTTGAACGATATTTTTATAAAAATGTGATAAATGATAATTCTAATACCATTAGAAAGTAAATTACTGACTGACAGTATATTGTTGGAATGTTCAAATGAGTTTATCGACAAATTATTTGTATTATCTTTGACATTAATTAGACCCTAATAACAAATAATAAAATGATGTTTTGATATAAAAAAACATTATGTTTAGAACTTTGCAAAATGTTTACTAAGATACGAAAAAAACATTATGGTAGGTAAAATGATCCATTTTTACGCGGACGGAATATTTTGCTTTTTAATAAAAAAACGTTTTGAATTAGGTTAGCATTACAAATAATTAACATTGTTAGATATTTATTCACGCCATTGCAAATAGCTCTAATTGAAAATTTTAATTTAGAGCTGCAATAGCAATTTCATTGTGAAAATGTAAGTCGTTGCAATTAAACGAGCACATCCCATTTGTGACTCTGTACAGTGAGGACAGGGCTGTTTTTTGTTTGGCAATATTATATAAGGGAAAAGTGACGTCATCACACAATGTTTCGCTACTGAAATGACAGTCAGTATTATAACTATTATAAGTAAAGGGGATTATAAGTAGAGCATGACTTTTAAACGGATAACTATTATTTTATCGATAAACGTAATACGCAGAATTATCATTTCATCGATAGGTATTTCTCTTAACAAGTCTTACTAAGTCTAACTTAACCTACGTAATAAATGTTTTAAATATCCTGAAATCATGGTTTCAGCAGAAAATTGCGTTTGATGAAATTAAATTCGATGAAATGATTTAATCGATGAAGTGAAATTCGATAAGATGGGCTACCGTTTTGAACATTGTGTTTAAGAAATACGGACGGTACAAGCATTTTAAACTGAATTAGACAGCGATTAGACAGAGAGATCCGATATGAACTGTGACGTCATGTATGTAACACGTCGGACATTATAAACTCGATGTTAAATTCTGATGTATTTTTCATGTGTTTTTTACATTAATCAGCTTTTGTTAAACCTGTGAAAAAAAGCCATGAATGTTCCACATTAACCCCCGAATATTTATACATTCTCTGATTATAATAAGTACATACATGAAGGATACATCTTAGCCTAATTGTGCAAATTGTGGTTACAGAGTTATTTTATTATTATTTAATTATAAGTTTTTAGAGTTGTTGGTAATTCTGTAGCTCTGCCTACCCCACTCTGGGAATGAAGGCGTGAAGGTATGTATGTGTATGTATGAAGGATATAGCAATATTATCCTTATAATATTCGGACGACTATTACTTTTTTACCATTTGGCGAGGGAACTCTAAATACAAATCAAATCAAATTCAAATCAAATCACATATATTTACATACATAGATTAAATCACGCCTGTTTCCCAGAGGGGTAGGCAGAGACCACTTCCTTCCACTTGCTACGATCTTGACAAATATATTTATTTGCTTCAAATGTGGTACAGATGATGTCTGTCAAAGCATATACAGTGTGTGGCCCAAAATCGGGGCGAAAAAATGAAATGGGGATTCTTTAGAACATTTCAATTAACTATCACAAGAATCTAATATTACAAAGTCTATAATTTTGGAGAAAAAAGCCTACAAAGTTAAAAATCGTAGGTAATGTATTTTCCCGTCGCGATTTCGTCGCTTGGTCACTTGGTACGAGGTATGTCTGAGTACAGGGTGCCATTGACAACACGCGGTAAGTTGAGCGGTGTTTGCATTACATTGAATTTGCGATTAAGTTTGTTAGAAAAAAACGGAAAGTTAAGTTTTGATTTTAATTAGGTAAGACCATTATAATGTAATTACCGGTGATCTATAGAGCCCCTGTTTTTAATATTATCCCCGGTTTTGGGCCACACACTGTATAGTCACACACATTTTACCAATAGATGGCACGCAAAAAAAAAACAGAAATAAAAGTTGTTTTACAAAACCTAAACACACATGCAGCAGCATGGTAGTGATTCCCTGTTAAAACAATGTCAATACCTATACATAGTACGATTGAAGTTAGAAAATGAAATTACAAAAGCACATTGGCCTTTCCACTTGCAAACATATGATTTCCGTCGTATGACAACTGTGAAAGTTGAACACGTGAACTGACAATCGCGACAATAACCTGTCAGTAATAATCGCGTGCCAACGCCACCGAGTTTACAAACTAACATTAGATATTTGTGTACGTTCTTTTACTTACAAAGACCGTGGAAAAGAGTTTTACAATGAGATGTGACAATCAATGAGAGCTAAATAACAATAAAAAAACAAAACATGGCTCAAATAAATGTTTATGTATGTATGTATGTATGTAAACTCTTTATTGCACAAAAAATAAAAAAACAATTACAAGTAAATTCGTACATAAACTTAAGATTAACATGTACAATGGCGAACTTATCCCTTTAAGGGATCTCTTCCAGTTAACCTGACCATGAAAGAGTAAACTGTACGAGGATAGGCAAGATTACAAGGATTTGTACCAAAAATAAATAAACTAATATTTCTACAGCTAAATATCCATAAACGATATATATAAATAAATAAACATCACATACACAAATATAAATATAATTATATAGTACAGCATATATATATATATATATATAAACACTTACATAAGTAAATAGTCATATATACATGTATCTATTTATTTGTACATATACTTGTTATGTACTTATACATACTTGAATATAAATAAATACATGACGTCGAAATGAAACATTACTGACTAGATAGCCTTTAAGGATTAAAACAGTAAACACTACTCATCCAACCACAACCTTTTTAACTTCCTTTTAAGCGACATCGCTGACTGAGACTGCCTTAAGTCCAGCGGTAGCTCATTCCATAGTTTGACAGAGTGTACCGTGAAGGATTTAGCATAAGTGTGTGTCTTGTTAGGAGGGATAGCGAGAGTAAGATTGTTGCTTGACCGCAAGCGGTGTCCACTACCAGAAGCCAAATAACTAAACCTTTTAGAAAGATAAGAAGGAGAAGTAGGAAGGAAAAGGATGTTGAAGAGCAAAGACAGGACATGCACGTCTCGGCGACGACGAATAGGCAACCAGTTAAGCTGCGCACGGAACTGTGACACGTGGTCATATTTCCGTAAACCAAATACGTATCTGATGCAGACATTCTGCAAACGCTCAAGCTTGTCAAGTAGCTCCTCCTTCAGATCAATGAACGCAATGTCACCGTAATCCAGAAGTGGAAGTAGGAGAGAGCGGGCAAGGGTGAGTTTAGTTTTTAAGGGTAAGAAATTTTGCAGCCTCCTCAGAGAATGCAGTGAAGCAAAAAGTTTGCGGCTGACATGGTTAATATGGGCTGACCAAGATAAAGTCTGATCTATAGTGACACCCAAGTTTCTCACAGTTGTAGAAAAGGGGATTGGCGTCCCATCATAGAACACATTGGGCACCACTACCTCAGACATTTTGGCGATAAAATGAGGGCTGCCAACGACAATAGCCTGCGACTTCTTAGCATTCACCTTTAATCCAAACCTTTCCGCCCAGGATCGTATCGCCTCAAGGTCACCATTAATTTGATTTACCAATGAGGGAAAATCGTCCAAACTAGCCGCCGCGTAGACCTGTAGATCATCCGCGTACAAATGATATGACGACACAAGGGGTTGCGATATGCTATCAATAAAGATAGAGAAGAGAAGAGGAGAGAGCACTCCGCCCTGAGGGACACCAGCAAAGAGTTCGCACCACTCAGAGCAACTGTCATCAACTTTGACACGCTGGCGTCTCCCAGAGAGGTAAGCACGAAACCACGAAAGAGCAGGAGGAGAAAGATGAAGAGAGTTTAGAATTCCGAGGAGAATGTCAAAATCGACGGTATTAAAGGCGCTACTGAAATCAAGTAGTACAAGGACTGTGAGCTTTTTGGATTCAATATTAAAACGAATGTCGTCAGTGACTTTAACCAAAGCAGTAACTGTGCTATGCCCGGGGCGGAAACCGGATTGGAAGGGATTAAGGAGGTTATGCCTGTTTAGGTGGGATAGGAGACGGTGATTAACAAAGCGTTCAACAACTTTAGACATAACCGGGAGAATAGAGATAGGCCGATACTGATCAAGGGAGTTAGGATTTGAAGATTTTGGGAGAGGAATAACATGAGCATGTTTCCACACCGAGGGAAAGGAGGCGGACGAAAAAGAAAAATTGATAATATCAGACAGTACAGGGGCGATACAGTCTGCCGCGAGCATGAGCATGTCTAAGCTCAGGTTATCCTCACCAACAGCTTTCGTTTTGATAGATTTGAGAGAGGCAAGAACTTCTTGCGGTGAAATATTACCAAGCTCAAAGGGAGATGAGTCAGGGTGTGTAGTATTGGCAAGAAGAGAAAGAGTAAGCTGTTTAACGGAGGGGTTTAAAATAACCGGAGAAGTACAAAAATGGTTGTTTAGAGCGTTTAAGTCTAAAGTACCAGAGGAACACTGCTGTGCTTTGCCCACCCCTAATGACTTAAGAAATTTCCACAGTTTGGTGGGAGGACAGTCTTCGATAGACTTATGTACATATTGGCGCTTAGCACTTAGTTTATACACTATTAATGAATTTATGACTTCGTGATAACTATAGCTAATGTTGTTAAAAAACTATTGAATGATATTGAATAATATAATTTCAAATTAATTGTAATAATGTATGAATTGCTTGAAATTTAAATAATCTCTTCGTTTATAATGATGTATAATATTCGTGTGTAATTAATTAATGAAGATAATGAAGATAATTCTTACATAAAGAAAAAATATTTTGCATGCCTGCTTAATGGTGAATTGTGCTGTTCTATACTTGTCTGTTATATTGCTACCAACCATGTACCACAATTCTGGCAAAAAAAACTTTGACTTTGACGTTGACTAAAACGACAAGGAGAAACATGTGATCGATTACTTTTTAATACACTCTCATTCGATTCACTTGTAACTAACAAAAAAAGAATAATACCAAAAAGTACCTTTAAAAAACCAGACTGTTGTTGATAACCAATTTTGAATCGTTATAAATCCTAAATAATCGTTAAAAATGAAAAATGGTCAAAGCAACCTAAAGATGATTTTTAAATACCTATTAACTATATCCCACTTGACATAGTTTGTCGACTTTTTTTTCTTATTTACAATATGGCGTTTAGTTGCCGCCATATTGAATTTTAATTACTGTTAAATCTCTAGTGACACTAGTAAGTTTCTAGAACGTGACAAAGGAAAAAACATACATATTTAGACTGATAAACACAATACCCTTCTGCTTCGGCAGTCGGGTAAATAGTCTGTGGCGACCTAGCGACATCTAACGGAAACTTGTATCAACAACTCGCTAGCGCCAACAGTGTCAGACAGCGGAACTAAAAATCCTACAACGCGCTAACGAAGTTTCTAAAGTCGGTTGACATATATACTACTTCCAACTTCATCCTAATGGACTTCGGTCCCCAGGCATAACACCCGCCTGGAGAGAGATCTCTCTATTGCCCTCTCTTCCTACATTGGTGACCCTCGACAATGGACAATTACGCAACCTGACGACCTTCAAGCACATGACGCAGTTTCACAGCAAGCCAGACCAACCGCACTGTGCACCACTAGCATTCTGCCATATCTCTATGCCTGGTGTCTACAGTGTGCAACCCTACTCTCGCTCAACAACGCGACTCACTGCGTCCTACAACGAGTACTTCACGAGCAGGTACACGACTCACTGTGTACTCCACTCACACTCCTCTTCTCCTGCTACGCTCGCCAACGCGGCTCTGAGCACCATTGGAGACATCCACTGGCACTTGCAAGCGGCAATTCGACGCACAGACTGCTCGTCATCACAACACCATCAACCTCCGGTCTCAAAGGGGGGCTGATGTGGCGACCTAGCGACATCTAACGGAAACTTGTATCAACAACTCGCTAGCGCCAACAGTGTCAGACAGCGGAACTAAAAATCCTACAACGCGCTAACGAAGTTTCTAAAGTCGGTTGACATATATACTACTTCCAACTTCATCCTAATGGACTTCGGTCCCCAGGCATAACACCCGCCTGGAGAGAGATCTCTCTATTGCCCTCTCTTCCTACAAGTCAAAGCTTTGAAGTCAATTTTAAGTTACTTGTTATTCTCGGATTGAGTTGAAATGAAACTTTCATGCTTATGCAGTTGCAATATCAGTCCAATAATAACAAGGTACTAAAGTGTACAGTAATAATTGAAATTAAAATCATTTATTTCAGACCATAATTTTCGATCCATAATTGTATTAGTAAAAAAAAATGATATTATCTAAGTTTAGTACGATACAAATGCTTAAAAATAAAGAAATGGAACTAAAAAACAAAAATACATAAGTACATAAACTCACGCCTTCATTCCCAGAGGGGTAGGCAGAGCTAAAGAATTACCAGGGTCTCCTGGGTCAATATTTAAAACTATGATTTCAAAGGATATAAGTCCAGTAAAAAACTGTTTTATTGGCTATAAGTCCAGTAAAAAACTGTTTTATTGGCAATTACACACCCATTATTTTATGGCCTTTCTCCTGAGTGTGCTGGAAGTATATATTATAACATTTTTTTCTAAGAAACTCTATCACTGTTGTCTCCTAGCTTACGGGACAGAATAACAACAACATAAAGTTGATCCACCCACCAACAAGTCTTAAAACTTCTCGATAATTCTGTAACCACATTTTGCACAAGTAGGCTAAGATGTTTCCCTAAACAACAAGAAGTAAATAAAAAAAAAAAAAAAAATTACCAGCGCAACAGCCCAGACTACCTTACCTACCTACCTATTATGAGGCCACTGAACTTTTATTGCCGACGGTACTTCTAACGACGATAATGAACCCGCTATTAAAACGCCAGTTAAATGGGGAGTCCAAACCCGACTGATCTAATATAAGCCATAGAAGAGTTCCTATAGCCAGCTTCCATCTTGGCATATTATGGTGCCATCGAGCTGGATGATGATGGGGCGAAAGATAAAAGATAAAGATAAAGACATTTATACAGTAAGTAGGCCGCACGGGTACTTTACCGCGTCAGTCATCTACCAGCGCTTCACAAGAGGAGACCACTGGTGAGAAAAAACGCCGCAAGACACTCAGCAGTCAGTAATTTTTTAAATATATTTAATATTACAATGGTACCTACTACTTAGTATAGCATTATATAAATCTATAAATAGTAAATTAAAAAATATATCAAATAACCAGCGTAGTTTCTGCAGGAAAACACCAAAATCTTAAAAGAGAGATAGAGAGAGAAGTTTAAACATAACGTGAAAGTGACAAAGGACTTAAGTGGGTAGCTATTTTTAAAACGTACCGTACATTGGTCTAACATCTAATTATGACTGATGAAAAATAGAGTAATAGATAACGACAAACAACCAAGACTTGAGAACAAACACGCGCTCATCACACAAATATTTGGTTATTTGTAACTTTATTATATTAAACATGAATACAATATAAGGTAACGGCGCCTATTACCGTGGTACTTAAGGAAGTTTTCAAATAATTCCAAAAAAATAAGGTTATTTAGAACAAACACGCGCTCATCACACAAATATTTGGTTATTTGTAACTTTATTATATTAAACATGAATACAATATAAGGTAACGGCGCCTATTACCGTGGTACTTAAGGAAGTTTTCAAATAATTCCAAAAAATTAGGGTTATCAAAGCTCCTTAGCGACCCAAATTTTTATTTTTATTTAAGATTGTTTATTGAACTTTTAGCGTCGTAATTTATTGGACTCATTTTACTTTATTATATATTGTAAAATAATTATTGAAACCAAAATACCCAAGTCTTCTATTACCGTGGTAATACACAGGTTGTGATTCTATTACCGCGAATTCAGCTTCCATTACCGAGGGTATAGAAAGCAGCAATTTCCTACCATCGGTAATAGACGCCTGACTCACGATTTGGAACTTAATACCGTGGGTTAAAAAATAAACAATGGCTTGGTTCCGTATATTATTTTTTACATCACGTTTTTAAGGAAGTATAAGTATAATTAAATACATTACTAATAAATAAATATAATATAAGTATGAAAAGTAGAAATAACTTATGATCACTACATTATGCAATACCTAAACACGGAAATTTCCTTCTGATGTGTAAAAGTCTCAACTTTATCAAAGAAATCTGTACTTACGGTACCCTAAATGTGATTAATTTAATAGAAGACTAAAATGTCACTCGGTAATAGACTCTTGTTTAGGAACCTATTACCGACCCAAACAAATATTGAATGGGTTGGTAATAGATTCCCATACATTCTATTACCGAGGGTTATCTGATCGTACCATCGGCAATAGGCTCAATATGGAGGGTTTGAAAAATCTAATTCCGAGCCATAAAAACAAACGGATACAGTTTTATTTTCATTACAAATCAAAAGTATATATTACAACCTAGGTATAAAACCAAAATTTAATAACTAGTAAGTAAATACACGATTTTATCTCAATATTTAAACAACTTGACAATTTAAGGTTCCTATACAAACTACAAATTCAGTACTGAAGTTTTTGTTAAAAAATAAGGGTTTGTTGAATACTTTCCATACCACGGAAATAGTTCTTTAATAGCGTGAATAGATCAAGATTGGAATAACCGTAAGAAAGTATGTATAACCGATCGCATATACCAAAAATAAAGTAAAATAACCGAAATCAAAAAAATCTATTACCGGGGTACACTACGGTATTAGTATCCACCGCAAAAAATGGCGTCTATCACTGCTGTATTTGATTTTCCATTTTAAACGTATTTCCAGGCCAAAAAATGTATAAAAAACACTCATAAGTCGTGCAGAAAACAATAAACAACCATTTACATACCATAACATTAGTTCAATTGCCATAAATATTACGTAAAACACTAAATAAGATTCGAGTTCCCTTACATGTGGCGTCACGCGTTAGTATGGCACGTCCTCTTTCTGCGCTGCCTTCGCGAAAACTGACTAATTGCGAGCACTTTGTTTCATTCACACACACTAGCGCTAACAGGTCCGTAAGTCAACTAAATAAGCTTCGTTCTTGTAAAATTTGTTTTTTAGAAAATCGATCGGTTTGTTTATAAAAAGGGTATTTGAAAATACCGCGGTGATGGGCGCCGATTTTGATACCCCCGGTAATAGGCACCGTTACCTTAAAACCCTTTTTTTAAGCTATAAATATAAGCCCGGAAATAGACGTGTATTTTTTAGTCCCACGGGAACAACATTTCTGGGCGTAAAGTATCGCGTTTCCGTCCCATAGCGGGTATACATGGCAGAGCCAAAAGCGAAGATCGATTTCTAATTGAGCCCTTTCTGGGAATATATTTTTTTTCAACTGCGTCAGCAGGTGGGTTATATTTTTCGATTGTATGTATGTATGTCTCTTTTTGTGGCACGATCTGCAGTCTGCAGGCTAAACGGCTTGGTGGATTTTAACTTATTATGAGGTGTCGTGAGATTAGTCTTTGTTATGGGAGTGACATAGGCTATAATATCTTAATCAAAGTAATGAGCAGGGACCTTTTTTTATACATATCTAAAACTAACCAAGCAATTGCATTTTAAAAAAATACTTTTATTTATGTAGCTTTCGTCTTCATAGGCTACCATTGTCAGTTAGAATAAAATAAATTGCATTGAGTTACCAAGAACTGCAAAAATTAACATACGTATACTAAAAAAACACAATTAGATGGTTAAATTAATGATTAAAACATCACAAATAAAACATAATTGGTATGACCAATACAAAAACAAATCCAAGTATATTACAATTTGAACATGACTTTGTTACAAAAGCAAATTAACAAAACGTATTTATTTCTTATAGTGCTACTAACATTTCTTATGAACCTAGAGTCTGCGATGAAGTACCTATTGAATTTACCGCAAAGAGTTTAATCAGACCGATAGAACAGTAGAAAAGCTATGAATGTTATGTCAAAAACATGTATAAAATTAATGTGAACAGTGCCGCATATAAAACGTTGTGTTCAAACAATTTGTATGTACAAAATGAATTCTCCAGCACACTCTGCCACACTGTGTCCCCGAAGTTTCCGCGGGCCAGATGTTTTGAAATCGTCGCAAGATTTAATTAAAGGAACTTTGCGAGCCTACGAGTGAAGTTGTTGCTTAAATATTTTGTTTGCACGCTTCTTGGCTAACTTTGGGATTTATGTGGCCGAATTAAAAATGGCAACTTTCAACAACAGGCTAATTGCGATGGTGTTTAATGAGGGAATTGCAGAGTTTGCATCATGCATTTTGGGAAATAACTAAAGGGGCATTCAGTCTTAATTGTCAGGGTTTGTAACGTATTTGCACACAACACTCTATTGTACAAAAGAAAAACAAAAGCAATACAATAATAGCAGTTTATGCATATGATGCATGATGAGAGTCCTTAAAACGTGAGTGTGGTTTAATTAAACGAGCGTCAGTGAGTTTCATAATAGGGTCACACGAGTGTTTTAAGGCCCAATTTTGTACATTTGCATACACTACTTTATACACATATCAAAAGTACTCTTAGATGGGTTCAGAAGCCGACGACTTGACGACAAAAATGGCGGCATAACAAACTTTTGCTGTGTCAGTGTCACGAATATTAATGTTTTTTTTAAATCATAGACAATTGAATGAACTCCCTATAATTCTCATGACACTTGCGATCAAAATGTCTTGTGGTTTATATAAAAAACATACTGAATTGACGTTTCGTATAGATAACTGATTTAATATCTATGGATACTAGAATAGAGACCCTCTTGAGTTCTGACAGCTGTTCCAAATTTAAACTCATAATAACCTTACAGAAATCGATACTGTAATAACATTATAGTGCAGATTTTACCTACTACCACTGACAAGAAAGTTCTCTTAGTAGAATTGGTTGTAAAAAAATGTACAAGGACGAACTTATCTCTTAAGTTGTAATCGTAAGATTGCAATCTACGGATTGTAAATGTCTTTAAACTTGTCTTACCATCAAATGGCCAGTGTTCTCGTTTGCTTTCTCCATGCTATAGAAATAATGCACTGTGTAAATGTGGCAATCATCTCATGGCAACGAATTTCTTTTTGTTATTAAACGTTTATGTCCCAATGTGCATTTTCAGTAACTTACAGTTCCTAGGCATGTAGGAAAACATATACACATAATTAGGTGTTTTTTTTTCCTTATCACACTCTATCTCTCTCACAAAATTTTGGAGTGTTTTCCTGCGGAAACTACGCAGGTTATTTGATATATTTTTTAATTTAATATGTATAGATTTATATAATGCTAGACTAAGAATACTATTGTAATATTAAATATATTTAAAAAATGACTAACTGTCGAGTTTCTTGCGGCGCTTCTTCTCAGCAGTGGTCCCCTCTTGTGAAGCGCTGGTAGATTCTTGATATGTAAAAGTGCCCGTGTGGCCTACTTACTGAATAAATGTCTTTATCTTTATCTTTATGAGGCTTAGGAAAATGGGTTTAAGTTTTAAGAAATAAAGGCATCGAAATGGATCATAAATGTCCTGTAACACGGTTATACGAAGCAACAATTAAAGTCCCCGACTGAACTAATACGGTTTGCTATAAAAGTTATAGTTTAGTTCTTGCATTTAACGATCGCACGTAAACTTATGAACTTCATTTCTAAACGATGAAATTATAGCAAGCACGTCCGTGAAGTCCGCATTTGGAATTATAGTGACCTAATTCAAAGTTTTAAGATTTAAACTTAGATTTGAAGACGGCTCAGGCTCAATTAGTGAAAGATGGAATCAGGGTTGTGCAAGTTATTACGAAAATAAAAATAAAACATGGCTTGTGTTGAGTTTCACATCGAGGCTAACAACGTTAACAATGTTTGACAGTAGGTCTAACGAATTAGTTATTTGTTATACAAGGGGGGGAAGTTGTATTTTACCAGCAAGTGTTTTAACACGAGACGTAAAAGAACTTTTCACCCGTGAATAACACGAACACCTCACTAAAGCGAGGAAAATAAGAAAAAGGGTTTGTACTACATATAAGGTCAATTCCGCATTTTGCACGGCTTCCCGTAATTCCACAGGTGTTAATACGTCTTCACCACTCGAATCACTATTTTTTAATAACAAAACAAACTAGAAAAACTTGCGAATATGTAACGTTGACGGCTTAATAGAAAAGTTTTGACGTAAGTTTTTTTTTTATTATTTCGGATGCGTTTTGTCAGCACTTCGACTTATTTGGACAGTCAGAACATTTTATCCGTTTTTAAAACAAGAATGAAGGTTAATTTTGAATGCTGATATTTATGAATTAAAATAAAGTTGTAAGATTGTATTTAGTGATTTTTACTCGATGCAATTCATTAATTGTGATGTTAAAAATTCAGCACTTGTAAGGTTTTACGTTTGGTTAGCTGTCTAATATCACTTAAGCTGCCTTCAAATGTCAAAACACTTTCTTCACTTGTGGATGAAAAGCGATTTTCTCAATAGATATCAAACAAACAAAAAGGGCTTTCCGAGCTAGTGAGATGAAAAAGGGCTTTCCGAGCTAGTGAGATGAAAAATATATTTAATTTTCTTATATAATTGGATGAAATATATTGCATGAAAGTGTAAGTGCGAAACTAAATTACTTTTTATAACAGATACAAAGGCGTTATCCAGTTCGTGGAACACTACCGACTTTGGAAACCTATTTCTCTCAAATATAAATGGTCTAAATATACCATTTATATTTTAAGAAAATTATGCCACAGTAATTGTACCAAGAATAAAATTAAAGGTTTTATTTGTTATTTACAAATTTCAAAAATATGTACATATTTAATCAATTGTCTTGCCTCATAGGGCAGTATTCTTGAAATCTAAAAGATTACCTTAATTCAATTGCTAAAGGAACAACTACACAAATACATTTTAATGTCATTATCACACTAATAATTATAATAACGACAAACACTAATGATATTAATGAGACGCGTATCCGCTTTGTATTATATCAAAGCGCATACGCTTCTCATTACATACGTATCTCACAGACTTAGCGGGTAGTTACTTGGGACTATTGAGTGTTTTAATCGGAATTAAAGCTTGCTGTAGAACATGTTTACAGTGAAATGTATATCGTAAATGAACATTGTTTAAAGCTTATCTTTAAGCTCTAACAATTTACTGAAAATCAACACAATATTGCATAGTTACATACACACATATACCAATTTACTTTGATAATCCCGCAATAATAGTCCCGGATCCCGGAGAGCCAAGCGCCACCCACACACAACATGCAAATGCATTAGTTTACATGCCGCAGGATCGAGTGTGGCCTCTTGATACCCGTGTTTCGGTACCACAGCAGGGCGTTCAGAGAATATTAATCCCGGGATCCCGCGAATATCGCTAATCCTACGATATATCCCACTCAAAAGAACTGTTCACGCGTGCGATTTGCCGAATGCTTACGCGATATTGCGAGGTTGAAATTGAGCGATATTGGTTGCTAAGGAGGGTGCTCGTATGCTTTTAGGTAATCTAGAATTAGTTTAGAATTTCGGAAGTTAGGATGAGGAAAGTGGAACACAAAAAGTAACCAGCTTAAGTATAATACATGACTTCCCTGCAATTATATCTGCGTAGAATACCATATTTCCTCGGGAACTATCACAGTTACCTAGAAATAGTGTTCGGACTGTCTGATTGCTGAATTGAATTAATTAAGTCCGTTTCGCTATTAATGTGTCAAAGAGAGAAAAACACCTAAACACTCTTACCAATTGTCGCATTTAAAATTTTATAAGAATTAGAAGGAAATGTAGTAATAATCCCCGACACAAAGAGGGCTGTTATAAAAATATAAATTAAAAATAGTAATCGCCATTACATCGAGGCATTTTTATATTTAACTAGCGACCCGCCCGCGGCTTCGCCCGCGTGGAATGTATTATACATATAAACCTTCCTTAAGAATCACACTATCTATTAAAAAAAACCGCATCAAAATCCGTTGCGTAGTTTTAAAGATTTAAGCATACATAGGGACGGACAGCGCAAGCGACTTTGTTTTATACTATGTAGTGATTATTTTGTTTCCGTAAATTAACGCTGTATACAGGGTGTAAGGGACGGCTCACCGAAAACTGAAACCATAGCTTCAGGCCATTGTACTGAACTGAAATCCAGTGGAAATTTTCCCGGGAAAACGAAAATTTTCTCGTTGGTTTCAGTTTTCGGTGTGCCGTCCCTTACACCCTGTATAGGTATATAATTATACAGGGTGTAAGGGACGGCTCACCGAAAACTGAAACCATAGATTCAGACCATTGTACTGAACTGAAATCCAGTGGAAATTTTCCCGGGAAAACGAAAATTTTCTCGTTTTTTACGTGAAAATGCCGTTTTCACAGTTTTTTTTACATAATGAGCTGCAGTATGTCATAATATGTTGTCCTAGATCGGTTTATATGCAAAAACATGGAAAAAAAAGGAGAAAATTTTCGTTTTCTCGAGAAAATTTCCTCTGGATTTCAGATCAGTACAATGGTCTGAAGCTATGGTTTCAGTTTTCGGTGAGCCGTCCCTTACCCCCTGTATATAGTTGCTGTCGGAAATCTTGTCAACGATCTTGTAGCGCTTATAAAATATGTATATCAATTCACTTTGCAGCTCTAATACGAGCATTTGAATCATACGCCATGTTCTTAAATAGAACGATACGATAATCAACGTCAATGTCAGCGTGCTAACTTATCTAGAAGGTGCTGCGGCTTTGTAACTGTCTCTCACTCGCTCTTAATAAAAGCGTATGAGAGCGAGTGAGACGACGTGAGAGTTCTAAGTGCTCACAGACTGTAACTAAATACGGACAAATGGGCGCATTGCCATCGCCATACACATTTTCTCGATAATTTCATCATCATTATCATCATGTCAGCCGAAAGACGTCCACTGCTGGACATAGGCCTCCCCCGAGGCTCTCCACTCATACCGGTCGTTGCTTTTCGCATCCACCGCGTTCCCGCGATCCTTACAAGGTCGTCACTCCATCTTGTTGGAGGCTTACCTACAGCTCGTCTCCCGGTCCGCGGACGCCACTCAAGAACATTCTGACCCCATCGGCCATCAGTCCTGCGTGCGATGTGCCCCGCCCACTGCCACTTCAGTTCAGTTCTCGATAATGTACCGTTAACTATACTTACTTGATACAACAAAAACTCTGTGCTCAAGGTAGTGACTGACTCCAGATTTAACGATCGAAATCCCCAAAAATATTTTATTCAAAAATTAAATGAGGGAATAATCGGACTGTGCCATTCCGCACCTCGTCAGAGTTAATTATAAATTTATCGGCGGTAATTGGGATTCGAGTTTGTTTTCAGATACGAAACGGTCTTGATTATAATGGTGTTGTAATGTAAGTATAATTATTTTTCTGAATAATATTTGGTTCGTATAAAGTGAACCAACCACTCACGTGAGGCCTTTGCCTAACAGCGTAACACATTAAGCTCTATGTAATAATAATGTTTTAAAACACAAACATATGCCAGTCATTTCTAGATTAACGACAAATGTAATTGGCCACCTTTTAACTAGTTTAAATGATGAATATGATGTGAATTAAAGGCTATAGAAACTGTTTTTTTACTGCTACCATAAAAACTGAATCATTTTTTGAATAATTTTAAAAATAATCAAGTTTTAAGCCATAAAAAATTTGTTCCTATCTCTTTCTAGCAAAACGGAATTTTACGTGGAGTTTATAAGGCCGAACTGCACCATGACGTCACCGGTGCGATTCGGATCTCTCTGTCTAATTAGCAGATAAAAACGCTTGCATCATCTGTATTTCGTGACCTATTTTAATTTTAATTTCTTTTTTGGTGATCTCTTTAACGGTTTTTTCATATTTTTATGAGAAGTGGAATTTTAAAAACCTTTCCATGAAGAGTATGTCACCATTCATACAAGTGCACTTAGCAAAAAAGTGCATCATGAAAATTAAGCCATAAACTAACGTACTCGTAATTCTATACATACATATGGTTAAAACTCTTTCGTTAACCACTGACGGACATGACAGACGATACACAGTCCAATCCGTTTAGCCCAGGAAATTAAAATTTCGAGGGAATATTCATAAAATAGGTACTTAAAGGAAGGAGGATAGTGATTTTCGAATGTATATATGTAAGTCTATGCCTTTGGCACGCTCTGAGGCCTAAAAAGTTTTATGTATTTTAACATATCAGATGTCTTAGTTTTGCGAGTGACAAAGGCGAAAATATTGTAATCAAAGTAAAATGAGAGGGGGTCAAAATTATTAGGTTATGTGTATGACTTGTATATATCTCCGAATCTTATGTCCCCTCGTAACTACTAAACGGCTACAACGATTTTTATAAATTATACGTGGTTAGATTCGCCTTAACCACTAGAGTGTCATAGGCCATATTTAAAATTATTTACATGTGAAATTGGCGAAATAAAAATATACACGATAAGAAACATTACTTTGACGACATTATCTAAAAAGCAGTTGGGTATTATTAAAGCTTGCTTTTCATTAGACTTGTTTGAAAATGTTACCGCGACGAGCAGAAAAAGGGCGAGCAGCGGGAAACTAATACTACAAGAACAAAGTCGCGGTCGTCCTCTAACATAAAGCCACCCATTTCAAATTCAGCTTATATCTCTTTGATCTAAGCTAAAAAAACACAATAGCCCCAAGTAATCCGCCCGGTGTAATATATCAAAGCACATGCATCTCGTTACCCCCTCGCCATTATGGCGTAAAAAGGTTTCTGGTTTAATCAGCTCACGCTGCCTACCTCTTACTGACCCTCGTTGTAATGAAGGGCGCGTTTCCGGGGCCTGCGGTGTCGCTCAGGGCTCATCGCTTGGTCGCTCGTTATAGCTTTAGTAAATTACCACAGATAATGTATGGCTCTTTAGTTTCATATGTAATTTATTTTACTGTTTTTGATTATTGCGTTTTTTATGAAGAAGAAGAAAAAACACATTAGACTCACAATATACAATTGATTGAAGAAAACAGTGAAGGTAACAGGGAAAACACGCAATGTGTGTTCTCCTCGTCAATATAATTAATTTTATCTGGCTAAAAATACGGCTACTGAGTTGTAAAGGACTTAAAGATCATATTAAGGGTCATAGGGTATATTAACAAACTGATCTTGACAGAGATTCCCGTCACAAGATACGTCAAAGCATAGAAAATCATAATGTTTGATGCAATTGGGACGAGCATCAGAGTGGAGATCATATTTAGGGTTCTGGACCTGGCCTACTAAGACTCCACTGTCCGTCTGTCTGCCTGTCTGTCAGTCACCAGGCCATATCTCATGCACCGTGATAGCTAGACAATTGAAATTTTCACAGATAATGTATTATTGTTGCCGCTATAACTAAATAAAATAAATATTTAAGTGGGGCTCCCATACAACCGGCAATATTTTTGCCGTTTTTTGCTTGATATTAATAACGGCAAAGGTATACGCCTAAAATATTCACATAATATTTAGTTGTATATTCACAAAAAAAAAATAAAAAAAAATTTAAGGGCTGCTCCCATCCGACAAACATTTTTTTTTATAGATAATGGTACGGAACCCTTTGTGCGAGAGTCCGACTCGCACTTGGCCGGTTTCATTAATACGGCCTTAAGTATCTTTGCGCTGCCCGTATCCATCCTACTCCAAGCTCGACATTTAAGTGCCTGTGCGTACATCTGTTGGTATATTTACAAATGTGTGTTGCTACGAACTTTTTATAAGGGTGTAGAGATTTCAGCATCTTCGGCAAAGTTTGAGTATATTTTATTCTTCACTAAATCATCTATCCGCCTTATAGTTTTTCTATGACTGATGATTAGGGTTTGGAGTTTTCATAGCACGATAAGACGAAAGAGAGCTGTGGAGTCGACATAACTATAAAAATTCAACTCTTACTCATACTCATTCGATTATTATGTTGCAAAATTTAATTTAATTTTAAATAGGGATGATAACTTTCACTTGCTATAGTCATAACATCATGAAATTAATACTAAATAATACGTACATGAAAATATTTAGTTTATAACTGTAATCTTTCATTACTCCGTTTAGCGACTTTACTCAGGGGCTCAGGGCGAATATAAAAGAATGTTGGAATTAATTATACAAATGAGTATGAGTATGCGTAAGAATTGAATTTTAATGTTAATGCCGACTCCACAGCTCTCATTAGTCTTGAAAACTCCGAAACCTGCAGATGATATTATTACCTAGTAATAGTGTATTTTTAAGTTAATGGGGTTACTAATAGAGTATACAGATGTAGTGAATAATGTTTTGTCGTCGTATTTTGTCGGAAACGTTCGTTATTATCTTACTATCTCAGTCAAATTTAGTACCCACCGATAAGCTAATTGAGAAAGCAAGATCAATACGAACTTATCCGACAAAAAACAATGGAAAATATTATTCACTACATCTCTACAATGCTTCTACTACTTCTTTGATATTACGGCAGTTTGTCGCATGGAATTATAATTTAAATTTTAATAATCATGGAAGTGTCCCGGTCCGCCGGGTCCGGAGCTGTAGGTAGGCCTCCAACAAGATGGAGTGACGACCTTGTAAGGATCGCAGGAACGCGGTGGATGCGAAAAGCACAAGACCGGTCTGAGTGGAGAGCCTTGAGGGAGGCTTATGTCCAGCAGTGGACGTCTTTCGGCTGACGTGATGATGCTGAATCATGGAAGTTGACTTCTTCAAGGAATAGTATTTCTAAATGCTTTCAATCAAACAGAAATGTAACTACATATTAAAATTGGCATGATATTTTATAGGGACGAAATTGTGATAACAAGTGAATTTGATGAGTATTTCTCGCTTTGCATATAATTATCACAGCCCCGGCAGCCTGTTTAAATACCTAAATGAGATAAGGTAAACACGACCCGGTCTATATTTGGTGTGTTGGATGAGTAAACTTGTGTGTGTGGTGCAGGTCACAAGCTTACACACACACTCATTCATGTATTGCTTTTATAAAGAGTATATACCATACAGCCTAAAGATATATATACAGTATTTAAACGATAACATAATATAAATTTTCATTTTAAATGAACGTATGAATAATTAAAACAAGTCAGTTTTTTTTAAATGCCTCAGTGTCTTATGTTCTTCACCTAAATCATAATGCCAAAGTCATGAGAATATACTGACTACATGTAACATTTTTCTTGATTGACTTATTGTTCAATATCAATCAGTCGGCCAAAATATATTTAAATTAAACTAAGAAAAATTACAATTAAATAAAATTTACAAAATATCTATTTCACTTCTCAGGCTCTAAAATGACTTATAATAGTCTTGTATAGGCGAACTAAAGTGATGTATTTAATCCCTAGGGATTACAACCATACTTAACTCTCTAGGGACTAAAGTACTTTACTTTTTTATTTACTTTGAAAACCCTTAAACAGCTAAACACGGTGTTTGTAAATGGAGGATTATCGCAATTTTCAGCGATTGTGGAAATAACCTCAAAATGACAACTGTGCAAAATTATTAAAAACAAAACGATTTAATTTCGTTAATGATTAAGAATATGAATCCATTTAAATATAATAAGGATAATTTATTTAGTCCATGTTGAATAATCTTTTATAACACCTTAATAACAATTGCATAATAATATTTATTATATTATACAACCAATAATTTATATCACTCTGCACGTTTATTCCTTGTACACCCAAGTAATTGATCCGGTATCAGGGGATCGTGACGCTGAATAATTAATTTTATTTGATACCTTCGGTAAATACGGGGTGGTACGTGGCAATTAGGATAAGAGGGCGTGGTGGGTCGTTACGGAAATAGATTTTTTGCACATAAAAATATATAGCACAAATGCATGCATGGACATGATTATTTATTTATTTTATGGCATAGGAAGGCAATCGAGCACACAGGCCACCTGATGGTAAGTGGAAACTGTGACCCATATACATACATTCGCATTCACAAGACTGCAAATGCACTGCCAACCATCAGGACTAAGATGGAATGCCTCTATGCTAGTCATTTCACCGGCTGTCTTATCCCCAAACCGGAACACAACAATGCGAACACTGCTGCTTGGCGGTAGGTTAATGGATAAGATGGTGGTACCAACCCGGATAACCCTGCACAAGGTTCTCCCACAAGTAAAGACTGAGAAGATTGAGTATGAGTTTAAAAAAAATTAGATCTAATACATTAAGCATAATTAAAATAAATGGAGGTGTGTTACTTATACCTTTATGTAAAGTATACTTATATAATACGGTAGAACTTTATTAGTTACAGATATGTCCAATTTGCTTAATATTCCCCAAAAAAAGACATGAAATGACTGATAAGGAAAGGTACACAACTGTCGGGTCCGATTTGGTTTATTTAGATATATGTTAGAGAGTAGTGTAAACAAGACTTACGAAAAATAAGCTTTAAAACAACCCAACTGCTGTTGGGATAATGTAATGAATACATTTTTTTTTTCGCCAATTTCATATTTAAATAATTTTAATATAGGCTATGACGCACTAGTGGTTAAGACGAATCTAACCACGTATAATTTACTAAAATCGGTTTAGCCGTTTAGGACACATAAGACATTGAGTCGGAAATAGATATAAGTCAAACATAACCCTCCTTTTGGGCTGCCACAATCGGGTAAAAAACAGACACGTATTTTTTTTTTATCTGCCCAATCTCAACCTGTTGGAGGAAATTGTCCTCCAATATACTGAAAAGTGACATAACCCTCTAAGTCCTATAGAGAATTAAAAAAAAAATGCTAGTTACCTACTTGTTTTAGTATATGTTTAATGAACATGTATAAATTATGAGCACGTGTTTTGTTATATCTGCTTAACTCATATTTAAAAAAATAACCATCTGAGTTATATATTTCTCATCGAAGATACACTTTCTAAGGAACTTTTTTTAAATATGTGTTTGAGCCGATAAAACTGGCCAAACTAATACGTCCTCGGGGAGTTGGAATTTGTGAGAAATTTGTTGAATTCGAGTGAAATCATTAACTCAACATACGTATAAAAATATTAGTAATTACCTTAGTTCGTAAGTATTTCTTAGTAATATGAAAAAAAAACTGTTTGATAATATTTACCATGTTTCATATTACTTTGAAATACTCTTAATTAAGCTCCGAAATATAAATACAAATAGATTTATAGTAAAGCAAGAAATACTGTTAGTTATATACAGGGTGTATTGCAAGTCGTGTGCCAAATGAATAGGGTGGGTAGCTAAGGTCACTTGCAACACGTTTTGGGCCAATTAACACTTATCCTACCCACGGTTTTTTTTTATTACTTTCATATAACTTCATTTGTTTGACAACGTAAAAAATTAAATAACAAATGTAAACTAAAAGTAAAACACATAAAGGTTATAAAACTAAGCTAAATCTAAATAATAGTCCCAGCAGCTTTGTCCCGAAGTTTCTGGCGACATTTCCCCTCTGAATTTCTATACTAAAACGTTTAGCGAGGAAACTGCCAGGTTTTCGGTCTACTGTGACTCTATAAACCTGTACAAAAAAAAGACGCATGCAACGCGTGAGGTGCTACCACAGACCAAGGGTCTCGACGCCGAATGAAAAATAGAGAATAATATGCATGGCTTTTATAAATCGCATTTTTCAACAAAATGCGAAAATTCTGTAAAAGATATCACCAAAAGTGAAATTAAAATTAAAATTGACCAAAAATAGGGATGATAAAATAGTATTTTATGTAACTGTTACATAAAGAGGGTCCTTAAAACACGAGTGTGGTTTTGTGAAACAAGCCGAAGGCGAGTTTCATAATAACATCACACGAGTTTTTTAAGGCCTCATTATGTACAGTTGCATACATTACTTTATCTACACACATATTATAAGTTCTCTTTCCGGATTTTAAAAACAGGCGGCAGAACAAACAAATGGCGGCAAAGCTAATCTGTGTCACGACTATGAATGTTTTTTTTTTTTTAATCATAGACAAACTAACAAAGTCCCTATTCTAATGTCATTCGACATCAAAACGGCGTACGACACTTTACTTAAAATATACCGAGTCGACGTTTAATAGATACTAGAATTGACCCCCTGTTTGAATTGTGATGGTTTTGGAAGATGTTCCAAATTTAAACAACATTACTTTATCAAAAGTTGTATCGTAATTTTAACTTTTCATTACAGCTACAGATAAGAAAAAATATCATAGTAAAATTGTATCTTGTAATGATGGTCATTGTCTACGGATTCTGAACGCATTATAGAGGACTTTATGATATGAGTGTAGATAAACATTAAAATGCTAATTAGCCACCGATTAAACAGAAAGATCCGATATGTACTGTGATGTCATGTAACTGGCCAGCAATATAAACGCCATGTTAAATTCTGTTTTGCTAGAAAGAGATAGGAACAAATATTTGTTGGTTTATCTCGATCTTATCTGTATTCAAAAATAATCATGAATATTCCCAATTGAGTTTTTATGGGCTTAAAATATCATTTTTATTTTGTTAACTTTTTTATATGGTCTCGTCTCGTCTCCTGGTTTTAAAAGTGGCCTGAAATAACGTTATTTTCATCTTTAATCTTATGATATAATGGTCTATCACAATTATTAATTTCTATAACAACATCGTAATGAGCGACATGGTCATGTCAGCAAAACGTCGTTAGCGATTCTTTATTATTAAGCATTCTTTGTAGCTATTATGATCGCAGAAAAATACGTAGTGCGGTATATATATTTTTTCAATTGTAGTATGGTTTTTTTTTTAAACTGGCTTGTATTTTTTGTATTTAAATTTTCGGTAGAACATATTTAGCCAAGTATTTTAAAATTTTCTCAAGCGTATCAATTTTCAACTCGACAACCGGCGAGTTTACGTAGTCAAATCAGAGAAAAACACATTTTAAAGAGTGCATTCTCAACTAGGCAGCTTTATACGGCATAGACTCACCTCTCTGCTAATCTTCATAAAATAATCTTCCTTTTATTTCTGACACTACGTTATTTAGCAAAAAATAATCCTTATGGTGAAGCCTTTCGATCGGTATGATAAAGCTACAGGGTAATTATTTTTCTCGTGTAACGGGTTCGATTCCCGGTTCAACCATGTAATTATTTAAATATCTATGAATGCAGTTTAAATTGTTCTTTAAATTCAAATAATGTCTTCTTTCAGTAAAATATTCCATCTACAATATTCAAGGTACTTTCCAGCTATGTGATAGCTGTGGGACGCCCTGTATATCTTGCTTTCCCAGTCAGCTTAGTACTCCTCGACAAGCTAATTAAGAAAGCAAGACGTATACGAATATATCCGGCAAAATATGATATCTTCTAATTATGTATTGTACCGTAAGTGTTTGTTTCATGACGTTGTCCTACTGTCATGTCATTTTATTTTCAACCTTCGACAAAAATAGAGGTGTTACAAACGTAATACAAAAATACAAAAACAAGAAATAATTTATCAAAGCCAAAAATAAATTCAACCCTAGCAGTAACCCTGTCAGGAAATGACCGAGATGACAGCTAACTGGGATTGACATCATTTAGGCTGTAATATTATCACACAAACATGAACCTACTTGAAAACTCGGATAAATACTCATCTGTAATAAAGTGAAACCCAATTAAATGTAATGAAACATTTCCGACCGCAGCCGCAGCAGGGTTCACACATCGCTCAACTTATTCGTCGGCCATCGATCAGCGCCGGCGCCGCAATTGCTGCCAATAATTAACTAACACCATGCCATAGTGAGCAGCGAAACAGGAAAATTTTAAACGCTTTTTTGCCCGACTGCGGCAAAGCCCACAAGGAGGGTTGTGGGTTAGCTGGAAGATATATTTATATATTAATTGTATTGTTAATTTATTTTCTTTTGTACAAGTGTTTACATACATACATATGTCCGACTCAATGTCCGCTCGTAACTACTAAACAAAGTAATGATTTATCAACCTCAAGATAGCAGTATCTGAAATATTAAAATTCGGTTTTATCCCTTTCTTTCATATGGCGGAGTAAATAAGAGTGATAACTTTGTCTGACCGATATATTTATTTGGAGATTGGATTTAAAAACTTTTTTGTAAAGTCCTTGGATTAACTCAAAAAATACATAAAATAAAATGATGACTCAATTAATCAGAAAAATATGTATAAATAACTATTTTACTTGGTCAGATATCATGATAATTTGTTCGCCCTTAGTCATACATTTTAATGTAAAATTGACGCAGTAAATGTCACTGGAATCAGCGGAGAAAGCTAGAGTTACTATCTACTTTATGTTTCTCATAACATAACCCATCCCCCAACCCACCAAGTCTGAGTTGCAACTGACATAATAATAATAAAAAAAATATCAATGTACCAATATAAAAAATATCAATGTGTGTTTGAACCAAATTCAAGGCTAAACATTATACAGGGTGAGTGGTAAGTCGACCTATACCCCTCTCGGGGTTATGAGAGAGATCATTTGCAATCATTTTAGTCCCATAATACCCTATGCAAACGTGAACCATTTCTGAGATAATTTATATTTAAGTTTTTAGCTAAAAAGTCAAGAACGCATCTTTAAATCAAAAATCAACAAAATTAAATAAGCACTTTAAATCAATTTTTAATAGCTTTTGTACAAGGTATAATTGATCAGTTTATCCAACAAAAACGACACAAAAACAGGAAAATTTACCAACTTATTATGGAACCAAAATGATTGCAAATGATCTCCCCCATAACCCCTAGAGGGGAATAGGTCGACTTACCAATAACCCTGTATACCGCTAGACCTATTTCAGTAAAAAAAAAAACATAATATTTCACAATCGTATCACAATTTATCATACAAAAATGCAACCACATACTTAAGACATAATCAGACAAATTGAAATAAGCGACCTCTTTTATTAAGCCCCTGTACTACAACAGTGTGACCAACAATACGACGGTATAATGTTAATTCAGCCGCAGATGGGCTTTATAATTTGTTCGGCATTACGTTTGCGGAGCCTCGTATTAGCGAGCCCACTGCACCGGAATCTGATTTACCTCCGTTATATCCGCCAAGTGTGCAAAGCGCAGTAAACACGTAACAGTAGTTTACGTGAATATAAAAGATTAAAAAAAAGATAATAGATGTTTATTCAGTAAGTAGGCCGCACGGGCACTTTTACACGTCAAAAAGCTACCAAAAAAAAATCTACCTATACTAAATTTTAACCTCGGCCCAGTGTGCAATAGGACGTACATAATCAAGGCAATTTACTTTGAACTCTGCCGTAAGTAGAATAAGGTTTATTTTCCTATGTCCATAAACTGAAAATGGCATTTTCGAACAATAGCAATTGAACCTTATTCCCTTGATTGTAGATTCAAAGTACCAGTTACAAAATACTCCCATTTTTCAATATGGTGGGCCTGGACGAGGTTTAAACGGATTCACTTATAAACGCCTGGTTTTATTTCGGTACATTGTATAGTCAGAAGCCAAAGCAAAGTACTTGCCAGCAGTCACTGGTTTATTGGTCTATATCGCATCATTAGAATTTGCAGATTTTTAAATTTCGAGTTAGTGCTCTATAATAATAAATTTATGACGTGAATTTTGCTAGCTTACATTTTGAATTAGGTCACTATTTTTCCCAAGGTGATATCGCACCTTTAGAATTATAGTGACCTAATTCTCAAATTTTGGATTTCGAGTTAGGTGTCTATAGTAATAAATATATCGACGCTTGAAAGGCGAAATCATCTAAGCGACATTTTTTAAGGACTTAGAGTTAAATATATTTTCCTACTCCTGTACTTTTATCTGTCATTTATATAGTCACGAACACTAATATAAGAATATAGATAATACGTCCGCAGAACATTCCGTAGAATAGTCTATCTAGTCTATTCCCCTTAACAGCACTTGTGCTTTTTTGAGCCAAAACGATATGCCTAGCTGCCAAAGCTTACACCTAGGTTAATTTGACCAATCAAAATATTTCACCAAATTAAACCACCAATCACAATACACATTGACTGTCAATCGGATCGTTAGGTTCTTTTTGGTATGTAAACTCTTTTACTAATTTAACTCTTTAAAAAAAAACATTTTATTTGGCACCAACCAACCAGAACGCAGCTATATTAAAATCGACCAATCAGGTAAAAGAATTCCTTTCTCAAATCATTAGGTGTTTTTTAGTCCCTATTTCACAAGTTAAATCGATTGTGCAACGTTTTTAAAAAATATGAAACCTGGCAAGTGCACATCAATTTAAAAAAAAAGTTAACCATAAACACATACTTTGTTGTTTTCGAATGTTTCTCGCTCGTTTGTTGTTCTGTGCTTCGTTCGTTCGTATTCTAACCTAGGTATATTAATTTAATTTTGCATTTTATTTGAAACCTAGTCGTAGAAAAAGTATTGTATGCATCGGTGTATAACTAAGTCAAAAAATACTCGTGGCGTCTTGCTTTACGATGTGAGCCGCAGGCGAACATCGTAAAGCAACCACACCACTCGTATTTTTTGACGTCTCTTATACAACTGTTGCATAAACTACTATTTCGGAATGTGTAAACTTTACTGGTTTCGAAATATATACTATATACTAACTTAATGTCGTAAAAAATGTCGCTTAGATAATTTCACCTTTCAAGCGTCGATATGTCTCGAAGTCGAAAGCTAAAATGTTGATTTAGGTCAAGGGTGCGATATCACCTTCAGAAAAATAGTAACTTAATTCAATATTTCAGCTATCAAAATTCACGTCATAAATTTATTGTTATAGAGACTTAACTCGAAATTTAAAATTTCTGTATTAGGTCATTATTGTTCTGACGGTGCGATATATAAAGAAAAAACTGTCTAGCTGAGTGATCTATTGACGCACACCCGATTGCTTATAAGTTTATCAAAATACCTAGTACAGTTGCATGTAAATTTCTGGGACTTATTCACACCAAAACTGAACAATATGACTAGTATAGAGGTATTCCATCTTAGTCCTCAGGGTTGGCAATGCATTTGCAGTCTTAGGATTGCAGTCTTGTGAATGCGAATGTCTATGGGCCACAGTGTCCACTTACCATCAGGTGGCCTGTGCGCTCGTTTGCCATTTTTTTTGACGGAATTTCGTCATCGACATTGCAGGTACTTGCCCCGAATCAAGAAATAGGATTTCATCAAATATGAAAAATCCAGTAGTTACAATAAACTAATTCTACTTAATCCTCCTTCACAAAGCAATGGCAGGACGGATTGGGATACAATTTGAAACGGAGACAGCTTATACCCTGGATTAATGTTATAAATATATACCACAGAAAATTTAAAACGTCTCGACGGAATAACGATAATTAAAATTCCCGCAACATGGGATGGCTGAATCACTATTTATACACGGACGAAGTCGCGGGCAGAAACTATCAATATTCATATTATTTCTACAAATAAAATGAGTACCTATGTATTTCTTTATTTGGCCTAGTTGGTAGTGACCCTGCCTACGAAGCTAGCGGTCCTGGGTTCAAATCCAGGTAAGGGCATATATTTTTGTGATGAGCGTGAATGTTTGTTCCCGAGTCATGCATGTTTTCTAAGTATTTATATCGTCGTCTAGTACCGATAGTACAAGGTTAAAGCTTAGGTTAAGTGGTGTGACATAGTCCCCTGACATTTATTTATTGATTCAAACATTACATCCTTTTCTTCAATAATCCAACGGTTTTAGGAATCAATTTATGAGTAAACCTTCAAGTAATAAAAATACGTTTTCTTACTGATCCCCGTTTCAACTGCGGCAAAGAGTGGTATATAAAAGTAAGTAATAAATTGCGCGGAACCCTGTCGTCCGCAGACAACTCCGCACCCAGCACCTCTGAAAATCCTATAACATGTTCTTCCATTCACACCCGGCGTGTCAGTGAGGGACGGCACTAGTTCACTATGATGAGCGGAAATTTGAGGAGGAAGTTACGAACCGACGAATTTTCTGGATGAAGTATTTTGTATCTCAGTATTAAAGTGTTTCAAACGCTTAAATCTAGCCATCTGAAACAATTTAGAAGTACCAGTTGTAGTTAGGTCTTTTAGACGATATTACGCAACCGAATAATATCTGGATTATTTTACAGTTATTACCCGACAGACCCAGAAGAAGGGTAATGTTTTTCGCGAGTATGAATGTCGGTATGTCCATTTCATTGTGACCTCCTGTAGCCTAAAGGGCTTAAACGATTTTGAAGAATGGTACTTCGTTCGATTCGTGTTGGTTGTGGGAGTGACATAGGCTTTAATATTTTTATCAAAATGATGTTAGTAAAAAGTATGACATTTAAAAAAATGACAATATGTTGACGACAATTTAAAAAAAAAACAGTCAGGCTTTGATAGTTATCCTCTATTGTTATCGTATTATCATCGTTATGACATCTATTATTAGCTTGACACTTGTTTCTTAGTTTCTGGTCATTTCAATAATGTATTAAGGTAAGGTGGGGTAAGTGCGTCTACGGGGAAAGTGCGTCAGATCAACAATAGGTATCTCCTAAAAATATATGGTTTGACGCACTTGCCCCAAGATAGGGCAAAAGTGTCAACGGGGTAAGTGTGACTACTTAACTATATATATTTTAGGAGATATTAATGGTTTGACGCACTTACCCCGTAGACGTTACCTCACCTTATCTTACTTTTTTATACATTTCTAATACTTATATTAGGTGCTATTAGAATCATATAAAACACAGGCCGAATTCAAAATCCATATCAATGTAACGTCTGTTAAGGATGAGATTAGGTGGCATGTGTGCTTATTTACCTTCTTCGTGCCATTACATCAGCTTTTGCCTCTATTTAAGTAAAAACCTCTACCTTATAAGAAATGCCGTCACCCTCGCGGCATTAGGTCTCATTATCCTTTAAATGTGGCACGTTTAAGTATTTACCACCATTACCACTAGGTTTGTCACTTTTAAGTGGAAATCGGTCCTATTGACATCACACAACAGCGCCACGTTTCTAAATTTGCTTGAATCTTGCTGTATTCTACTAACTGTTGCCCGTGACTCCATTCACGTAGAAGGCGTTTATCGCTCCTGGAATAAAGTACCCAACGTCCTTCCTTTGGGTTGGGGTTGGTGTTTAAAAAATACCGGTTTGTTCTAGTTCTTAACCAGGTTTTTCTTAAACGCTCGCTCGGAGCAGAATCGATTAGCGAGCGTTATGATCGCTGGTAGCGTTATGAGTGCGGAACACCACCCTGCGCTCCAAGACAGGCATAGCCGATGTTGGGAAAAAGACTGCCCAGATAAAGTGGGCCTGGGCCGGGCATGTTTGTCGCATGCAGCCACAAAGGTGGGCCAATGGAGCAACTTGGTGGGTCCCTAATTTAAAAATAACAAATTACTATTATGAAATGTATTAATACTTTAAACAATATTCGAGCATTGTGGTACCCTTGCTAACCTAAGTACCCACTACAACTAAGTAATTTGTATTTAAGGAATCTAAAAACAACTTTGAAAATGTATTGAAGACAACATGCGTATAACTATTCTCCATTACCCGATAATACCTGATCTAAACCCACCTATTTAAACAAAATACTTACATTTTCCTATCTGAAAATGTTTGCAAACAATTTCCAAGCTGGCAGCCAATATTCTCTACTCTTTTAAACATATTTTGTTCTCTCCCAACGTTGAAAAACAAAATAAACAACCGTAGACAGTGCGTTGTGGAGCCGCAACAGATTTCTCCAAAGAAGATTGCGAAGAACTTTAAAATGGCGCCTCGTTTGTAGACTTTATGTTGGCATTACTTCCCGTTTACTTGTTTCTTGCTGGCCGCTTGTTTGTGACACGGGAAAGTAACGTTCCCAAGAAATGTTAGCAAATTGGAAAGGAATTGAAAATGTCCTTGTTGTTTGTGACTATTTTTATTCATTGTAAGTAGTATGAAACCTTTATTTTTATAATTTATTTGACATTGTTAGGTAGTTTATCTTCAAAATTCTTACAAAACACTTACCTGTAATTTGGAGAACATTTTGTAAAATGTTACGACTCCAGGTGATGTAATAAGTTTGTAGCAATGTATCCCTTGTATACTAACAAATGTAATAATGGTTGTTTGCTAAAATCCCTTAAAATATTTTTAAATAATCCGATTTGTTGTCATTACTTGCTAGTTCATGAATGTCGTTTCGAATTAGGTAGCAAGCAACCGTCCAATTTTAACTCAGAGTAGCCTAATAGAATCTATTCCTGGTTT
Organism: Acleris emargana; assembly: GCA_927399475.2. NCBI lineage: Eukaryota > Metazoa > Arthropoda > Insecta > Lepidoptera > Tortricidae > Acleris > Acleris emargana. The sequence goes on along the minus strand of OV656839.1, from coordinate 3,174,066 downwards.
TGAGATCTGGGAACGGATATAAATTACTCAGTTTCTTGGCCTTACAACCACCTCCTTATTCATAAACGCACAGTAAACCTATTTTTGTTACAGTATTCTTTGTCTCTTTTTGTCAAATTCAAATGTTACAGTGAAGAATAAGGATAAAGCCTATTTTAAACGCACTTTAGGTATCGAGCGTTTATGGTTTATTTCTTAATGAAATTAATACATTGTATGTAAACTAGTTGCATAACAGCTTGTAGAACCAATAATAGCATCAGTATTAATTCTAGAGTATACATCAAACACCGAATTTCCGGGAAACTCATTTTCAAGCAAATCACTCGAATCGTGTGTTTGAGCATTGATGTCCGAGGGGCTATTCTCTCAGCCAAAGCGAGAGCAGGACAGATTCGTCAAATAAAAACTCTTTATAATCTGATTCAAACAAGGTCGTGTAAATAGCTTTCACGTGTGTATATATACACGTAAAAGAACTAAATCAATATCAGTTCGATGCCACAGACACACAGATACACAAACAAACACACATACACGGATACACACATTTAACAAATAACAAGCTGCTTTTGGGGGTTGTTAACAACTAACATTCCAAAGGAGGATGGGCTAATTGGCCTATGACCCTATGACCAATGAGGACAAGCGATATGTCACCGGATAGGCAATTTTAAGTTGTATAACTATTACTATGGCAGGTAGGCTGGTAGACGTTTAAACCTTCCAAGTCCGAAGCAAAGAAAAGTCGGCATCTGAGGCAACAGAGATAATGTGACTAGCTTCGTCTCTTTCACTGACCGGAACTTGGCAGGATTTAGACTTTATATTTCGGTCTCTGTACGACGAAGACAGCGTTGTTGTCTTGTCAGAGAATACACACCCTACTCGATGACATTAGTCGAGTCGTTAACACTTTCAGTGCTGACCCGATTTCAAGTTCATTTTGGATGGAAATCAGGCGGCCTGGCACGGGTTAATGTTAAACGGTTTACGCTGTATTGTGCACTCAGAGAATTGATGATTTGGGAAATAAGATTGATGCTTGTTTTAAGGGAAACATTTAGTGATGAACGCAACGATTGCACAAGTTATGAATGTATGAATTTTAATTGTATTGTATTTTGTTTCTAAGAGTTTACAACCAACTTGGCTCAAAACGAAATTGTGTAAACATATTCAAAATTACTTGTATTTTTTACTAATTGGCACGCAAATTTTGTCGATCACTCGTATAGAAAAATAAATCTCTCAGCATCTTTATAATGCACCAGGGTACCCTGTAAGCATATTTCCCATCTCCATGCAATAGAATAATATAATTAAGCAATCAAACTTCGCAAGGATCATAACAATGTAATCTGTTGTTAAAAAATCGAATCGAAGCGATCCAATTTCACCAAGTGTTAACAGTCTCGTCAATAGTTGTCAAGCGTGACGTATAGATGGCGCTGGCCATTCACTGTAAATTATGGCTCTGTGGCTGATCCGTTTCACTTGGGGCCATGCTATTATTGTTTGGCAAAGCAGTGATAGATATAATTATTTTATTAAGTTGATGAATCTTTTAATTTATTTAATTATTTAAGGATTACCATCATTCGTACATCGTAACAACAAATTTGATCTTACGCAAGTCATAATATACAGGATACTTATCTGATTAGTATATAGGTATTGAAGATAGTATATAGTATTTATACAATGATAAAAGTAAAAAAATACATCGTCCATAAGGACAAAATAATAACGAGATGAAAAAAATATGTGTTTTTAGATTATGTGGTCGACTGGTAGAGAATGCCTCTAGGCATGAATTTCACTGCTTGTAATTTTTACGTTTATTTGTTCTGTGGAAAAAAGATTTACTAAATAAAATAAACGTCAAGTTTTTACATTGCGGTGTATATTGACAAAGGCATTTTTTAATTCGGAAATAAGCGCATAATATAATATATTTTTAATTTAAAAAAAAACATAAGCGACCATCAACCTAGCAAGAACCTATTAAGACTCGACTCATCAATGCATTATTCTTGAAATTATGTAAGTAGTTTTTCATAATAATTGTGCATTTTATAAAACACTTAAGTTTCTATGCATAACAAAGTACCAAGACGCATACGAATATCAGACTTATGTAAAATATTGCAGGCTTTCTTGGTTTAATAGAACGTCCCGGGATATTTACAGACAGCGCCGCGTTCGTTATAAATTATTCAATATCCCCATTTTAGAAAAGTTTGATCAGTGACTTTGTGAAGATCGAAATAGAATTTAGAGCGAGCTAAGCGGTTATTAAATAACGTTCATAGCAGGGCTTGCTGAAGAATTAACTAAACTGTTTAAAACTAGTAGAAGTTTAACGCGATTTCTATGATATTTTATATTCTTCATTTATAGTTCACGAGTTTTACTTTAGACAGTTCGGTCCACATTACGAAATAACCGATTCTCAATAAAGTAGGTACGTAAGTAAACTGGAATCTCATAAGAAAACATTCAAATTAGGGTAGTATGTATTGCTAAACCACTAATTAATGCAAAAATAAGAAGTTCACCATGTTAAGAATTTTACAGGCGCAAGGGTAAATGGTAATGTTGGAAGGAGAAGGCCAAGACAAACGGGGACGTATTAAGAAAGGGCCAGGTCAGGAGACTCTGTACCGACACACGTGTATGAAGATACTTATGAGTGTGGAGGAAGCGAGATAAGTTTGTCTGGATCGTTGCAAGTGGAAGGAGAGGCGTGATTGTATGTATGAATGTATGTAAAGTCTGTTGTTGTGCACCTTATTTACTTTATTAACACGGAGTTGCACTTTTCTCGACGCTGCAATGATGATCCTCAACTAGGGACAACTTGCCCGCGACTTATTTGTCCATCGGACATCTCTTTCTTAATAGTCTGTAACAATAGAGAAGCTTATAGTGACAAGATGTGCTAGCCTTTCTGGTTGCCACACAATATGTATGACCCAAGACGACACGGTTAGCCTAGTTGGTAGTTGGGTCTTGGGTTTGAACTTCGAATTCTGGTAAGAAGTTGGAATGGTCAGCGCAAGTATTTGTTCCTGAGACTTGGGCATTTTCTACTTATTCAAGCATGTATTTCTCAATATAATGTACGTTATCTAGTCCCTATACAAACCTAGAGCTTAGTTTGGGATAAATAGGTCAATTTTAAAGCTGCTCTTAGCCCTGGCGGTATTAAGCGTCCGAACTACACGAATCCGTGTAATACCCTTGTTTAAATCCGTGTTTAAGTCCAGACTTAAACACGGATACCCGACATATCTTAACGAAACCAGGACATGGCCGCTATCCTTAGTAAATTTCTGTGAGATTGTCTCCCTGATTATTATTTTTATTAAAACTGGTTCTGGTCGCTATATAATATGGACCGGGTGCTGAATGCGGTCACAAGTGAAACGCAGCAGGCCGCATGCCAGCAATAAATTGCCAGTTGCCAGCATGCCCGGCGCTAGTTAATGCTTTTAATGTATTATTTGCTGCAATATGATATTTTTGAGTGGTATTTTGGATTATTGCTTACATGGTGTATTGTTTTTAATCCACGGCGTCCTGATTCACTAAATAGTCAAACTTCTGGCCCACTGTGAACACTGCTTTAACTCACCTAGTACTTCAAAAATGAACTGTACAATGAGCCTAATAAGATGTGGGTCACACATCCTTCATACCGTCTACCAGTGTGCTTGGCCTCTTTGTGCCATACAATAAAGCATTCGACGAACGTTATCTTTATCGAAAGTGCATAGGAGTAATGGCGGCCAAGTGAAAAACAATACCATAGTTTAAAAAAGTTAATAGTCTGTATTATTCATTTATTTATACTTTCTTGCACAATACATCGTCTGCTCCGACTTCAGGTATCTCGGTTCACTTGTGCAAAGCGATGGATTAAAGAATGTATGAAAATTGCCTTTCATTCATCCCTTTCGTGGCCCAACATCCTGTTTCATACAAGACAGCCGGTCTAACCATTGTTTTATAAATCATCCCTTTATGTTTAAGGGAAATTCGTGCAGCTGAACTGAGAATGCTATGTGTGGTGTTAAGCGAATGGATATAATAAGATATGAGTATATAAAAGGAAGTCTGGAAGTGACACCGGTGACTGAAAAGTGGTGTTGAAGTCGGTTGTCATGGTATGGGCATGTGATGCGGAGGAATGAGGAGAATATCGTCAGGAAAGTTTTGAGTATGAATGTGGATGGCTATACGACTAAGGGAAGACCAAAGAAACGATGGATGGACTGTGTGAACAATGATATGGCTAGAAAGGGAGTGACTAACGAGATGACGACTAATAGAGAAGTATCCTGGAAGAAAAATACACGTTGCGCCGACCCCAAATAAGTTTGGGATAAGGGCAGGAGAATGATGATGATGACGCCATATATATTAATAATATATTTTTATAAGAGCAAATACACATACATAAAAATCATAAACAATTATTTTTTTCCACACAGGCCACCTGATGGTAAGTGGAAACTGTAATCCATAGACATTCGCATTCACAAGACTGCCAATGCACTGCCAACCCTGAGGACTCAGATGGAATGCCTCTATGCTAGTCATTTCACCGCCTGTCTTATCCCCAAACCGGAACACAACAATGCAAACACTGCTGCTTGGCGGTAGGTTAATAGATAAGATGGTGGTACCAACCCGGACGGACCCTGCACAAGGTCCTCCCACAAGTAAAATACATCTAAATAAAAATCTTACATAATATTTATATACACATACATTTATAATGTATTCGTACCTGTAGACCGTGTCATTATGCAGAGTTGTTAAGATAGTGCTTGCGACGCAAACGTTTGAAAGAGAATTTGCTAATGAGTCAATACACTTTATAATGGCATCTTAGTTCAATAGTCCTTCTCCCATTCTACAGTAAAATTCCAACAATATATCATTATAAAAAAAAACCTTTCACGATCCAATGACGAATTAGCATTAACAATCGCCGCGTCTGCACCAATCGCAATCATCGAGAGGATATTATAGCATATTCGCTTTTTAACAACTGCTGAAAATGGGGCTTTTCGGAAATTACTCCGACAGTTCGCATACGAAACAAGAGCTTGACAAAATGGAAATCGTCAGTAAATTGTATGATGAACAAGCCAAGTGCGAGCCGGACTCGCAAAGGGAGAGTTCCGTAACGTCCGGGCGGGGGTGTGCCAAAGTTGAAGTAATTATTTTTAGTCCGAATGTAATTTTATTCCTAATCATCGCAACTCCTAGGGTATTTTTACTGAAACCGTCATTATTTCAGGATTTTTAAAGTATCTAACTGGTAGATAAGGTTAGGTTAGGTTAGGTTTGTTTTATAAAATTCCTGAAATAAAAACCGTTTCAGTAAAAAAACACTTTAGGAGTTGCGATGATTAGGAATAAAATTACATTCGGACTAAAAAAATGTAGGTGAGCCAATATGGACCCTGTCAGGTCACAATTGGCCGATTTTCATTATTTTTTGTAAAGGCTGGTAGTACTGTTAGGCGATGGACTTGCAACCTGTCACTAATACGCTTGTAAACTTCTTAGCCTATTTGTGCAAAATGTGGTTACTGAATTATCAACAAGTTTTTAAAGTTGTCGGTAATTCTGTAGCTCTGCCTACCCCATTCTGGGATCACAGGCGTGAAGGTATGTATGTATGTGTTGTTACTTGTGTGATTGATTGTGAAGTAATCGAAATAAGAAGTCATAAATAAGTAACCATCATCATCATCATCATCATCATCATCTTGCCCTTATCCAAATCATTTGGAGTGCGCGTAGTTGTTTCTTCCAAAAGTCCCTACCAGCCGTTATCCTAGTTTTTTTGTGCTGCGATTTTGTTGTTGGTGCTTTGCACCGTAACAGCTTCACAGGGCGGTTCGTTATCTCAGAATTCACACCCATTGTTTTTATATCGCTTTTCACACATTCCATCCATATCTCCTTAAATATTTTTATAAATTGGCTGTTTTCTTTATCTTCTTTAAATAGTATAAGACAAAGTATGTCTTCCTGTCTGTCTGTATATCCGCTAACTACCTCCTAAATAGCAATTCTCAAAATCTCATAAGTTAAGAAATCTTCTCAAGAAATTACTGAGAATACTATCGGAAACATCAAATAAAAAAATTAAGAATATTCTTTGAAATTTCCGAGAACTTCTCATAAGAAACTTTCGCAATTTGAGATGTTACTTTTCGGAACAATGTTACTCCTAAACCACGCACGGATTTTTTTTTATTATTTGAAAAAGGAGGCAGACGAGCAAGCGAGCCACCTGATGGTAAGAGATCATCGCGACCCATAAACACCCGCAACACCAGAGGAATCGCAGGTGCTTGTGGGAGGACCTTGTGCAGGGTCCGTCCGGGTTGGTATAGTATGAATCTTCTCAAATGAACTTTTCGCTTCGAGCCCTAATCTTCCAAACAAAGGCCATTGTTTCTATTATCGCAAAACCGCTAGCTACCGAGTTAGCACGTGCTACTACAACATTGATATAGAAAAACAAACGGTATCGTCATAGTATTAAGGTTCAAATTGAATGTCACTGACATTCTAGATGTTACGTTTTGGTAGTGTAGGACGATACCGCCCCGAGGCAATACGGCAAATACCAAAACGTAACATCTAGAATGTCAGTGACATTCAATTTGAACCTTAATACTATGACGATACCGTTTGTTTTTCAATATCAATGTTGTAGTAGCACGTGCTAACTCGGTAGCTAGCGGTTTTGCGATAATAGAAACAATGGCCTTTGTTTGGAAGATTAGGGCTCGAAGCGAAAAGTTCATTTGAGAAGATTCATACTATACCACCATCTTATCCATTAACCTACCGCCAAGCAGCAGTGTTCGTGTTCGTTGTGTTCCGGTTTGGGGATAAGACAGCCGGTGAAATGACTAGCATAGAGGCATTCCATCTTAGTCCTCAGGGTAGGCAACGCATTTGCAGTTTTGTGAATGCGAATGTCTATGGGTCACAGTATCCACTTACCATCAGGTGGCCTGTGTGGAAAAAAATAATTGTTTATGATTTTTATGTATGTGTATTTGCTCTTATAAAAATATATTATTAATATATATGGCGTCATCATCATCATTCTCCTACCCTTATGCCAAACTTATTTGAGGTCGGCGCAACGTGTATTTTTCTCATAAGGTGCGTGGCAGGAAGGCCCTTGAAAAACGCACGGTAGTGGATTTCCAACTATCAAGATGGTGTTGATGAAATGATAGTTTGGTACGAGTTGTAAGATGGTGGAATCCAGCGGCTGGTATCAAATCGAATAATTTCGTCGACGCGATGATGGCGTAGTTGGTAGTGAGTGACCCTATCTACGAAGCTAGTGCTCCTGGATTCAAATACTGGTAAGAGGAGATATTTGTGTGATGAGCGCGAATATTTGTTCCTGAGTATTACATCATAATTACAAGCCTAGAGCTTAGTTTGGGACTAGGTCAATTGGTGTGACATAGTCCCCTGTTGTTTTTTTCTTTATTATATTGCGGTTTTCATCATCAGTTCGATTATATATCACGGAAGGTTTTTTTATATAATTAATTCGGATATATTTACGAGTGCTACAGAAAAATCACATAACTCGATCGAAGCGAACTAATTTCCTAAAAGACGTAACGTGTATGTAAAAGTTTAAAAGATACAGCTTTTTAAAGGAAGGATGGACGGACGGACCCCTTTAGGCATGGAACCCTAAAATTCTTGTTTTATGACGTCGTCACAACTCGTGATTGCTGTATTGGCCGGTAATACGTCATGTTACACGTGATTTATTAAAGTCGTTAGCGATAACGCGGATGGTCGAGGTTGGCTACAGGCAAGTATGTTTGTTGAGAGATTATTGAACCGTTTAGGGAAGGTTTGATCAAAAAAAAGACTTTTTACATTATTGTATTAAACAAATTATGTCAAAGCAATCTTCGTGCTAGGGACAATTGGGATTGATCATATTTTTAAAATTACTCTGGTTTGAAAAACATTTCGAGGAATAGGGTTTTAAAGCCGTTCTGCATTATTAAATTTTTGAAATATTTATCTATTTCGGACATTTTGGCAAAAGTATATTTGACCTTTGTTTGCCTTTCGTTTTTGGCTTAAAGCCCTCCTATGTGTATTTGGCTTAAAACCGCTTGAAATAGTATGTTTTATTACACTATTACAATCACTTTTTATCATTAGATATCATTTAATTGTTGTAATTTATTAGAAAATGCCGACCCAAATTTAAAATAATCATGCCATCCATAAAATGTCAGAGATATTAAAACAAAAAGGTCTCTTAAAATTACCTATTCTCTCGAATTAGAATGCAAAAACCGTGAGTTATTTTTATTGTCTATCCCAATTGGTTGTTGTGCCTAGTTTGATTTTTAGGATGGGCTAAAACAATTGTTAGGCACCCTAGGCCGGTATTCTAGGCTGCCGTCGACGAGGTTATGACGTCAGCTGTCATTACTGTCAAGTAAATAAGAGCTATCAAAACGGTGACAATACGATACCAGCTCAAACACGATATGGTTTTTACCGTGTTGAATGGAGGCCCAGCTCTATTCCTTGATATAATTATTATCGACGAAGATGACGATAAGTAGAAGATGTACTATTAATTTAATTTGATTGATGATTTAATTCTATACAAAACATGTTTTGTTTTCATGACTCCGGGGATAGGTTTATCGTAAATCGCTTTTGTACAGACTAGGGGTCCATATTGGTTCACATAAAAATGTTTAGTCAGAATGTAATTTTACTCCTAAAGTGTTTTTTAATAAAACGGTTTTTATTTCCGGGATTTTATAAAACAAACCTAACATAACGTAACTTAATCTACCAGTCAGATACTTTAAAAATCCTGAAATAATAACGGTTTCAGTAAAAAACACTTTAGGAGTAAAATTTATTCATTCGGACTAAAAATAATTAGTTCGACTTTGGCACATGGCTATGACTAGTGTTGGCTAAAAACTATTGTGAAGCTAAAAAATCCATACAAAATACGATATTGTTTTTCTCCCCTTAAACCTAATCCGATTTTATATGACTTTCGAATAAGTTCTAGATATCACGAAAAACTATGTCTGTACGTTTGCCTTTTCACGAAAATATTTTCTAAATCGAAAAAATATGAAAAACTGAGATGTACAGACCTAGTTCTTTATTATAACTACAACATATTCAAAAATCGTGGAATTCGGACTTGATTTAGGAGGTGAGAAACGTTATTTTTTAACGAACATAATGCACAATGTGTTCATTCTGGCCAGCACTTGGTCCAACTCCCATACAAAGATGGTTGGTATTAATCGTGGATTGTAACATTTTATATCAAGAAGCTGTCTAGTGCTCTCAAATATCCTCGGACTGTCCACATGTTGCCAATTTGTAACAAATTGCCAATTACCTGCCCCTCTTGTCTATTTAACGTGTCACAAACAGAAATCCTTTATTAAGCTAAAATAATGGAAGCTTTGGACTAACCGGGACGTATTTAGCCCTTCAGTCGTCGTCATGCCAGTCCCGACGACACTCGTTTTTTTTTAAAGAAGGTAGTTTCACATAACATGAAATAATGCGGATGTTAATGTGAGTGGAAGGGTCGGAAGGGGCCGCCCTAGGCGTACTTTTTCGAATCAAATCGAAGAAATACCGGAAAAGGGCCGAATCTTAAGTACCCGAAACCGACGTACGTGCATGACTCGGTGTATGAATGTTGATGAAGCGAAAGAAATTTGTCAAGATCGTAGCAAGTGGAAAGAAGTGGTCTCTGCCTACCCCTCTGGGAAACAGGCGTGATTTAATGTATGTAGTGTGTGTAATGTTAATGTCTTTGATTATTTACTCTCTAGATAGAGTGTGACCCTGTAATCACTACGACAGAAACAGGCCAGTTTTTGTACGCTTGTGTGCGTGACTCCTTTGTCTTACACTCGCAAAACGTCATTCTATTTATCTCTGTGGGCATACATAGGGATGCCAGCTAAAGACATAATTACTAATTTACAGGGAAAACTGATCACAGTAAGGTTTAGTTATTGTGAAGTGTTTGAAAAACTAAAAATATAGGTATCGATTCGAATTGGAATGGGTTGACTTTAATGTTTTCGATTCATAAAATACACTCACTGGCAAATTTTGCCGAACAAAATAAAAGGAAGACATTTGTAATAGTACATTGTGTATTAAGGTCGGTAAGTAAGGAATTACGATCGAGGCTCTAGTAGAAGCCCGAAGTTGAAGACTGAGGGCTTTCTGAGTCGAGGTACGTAATTCCTGTACCGACCGTGAAACATACAATGTTTTTCATCACATTTGCGAGTAAATAAATAAAATTATAGGACAGAAAAAACTTATAATCACACACAAGTCAGCACAACTATTATTACGAATTACTTGAACTTTTTTTAAGCGGATGACGGGCGGACTCCACAGATTATACAAATGTTTCGTTCAGAAACGTTAAGGGCAAATACTTACGTAGGTATACATACAGCCCTGAAGGAGTGTAAAAAAAAACGACGTTTTGATACAGAAAACTAATAAAATCGATTATTAAGAACATTAATTGAGTATTTAAGTAACATGTAGCGAGATTGCAATGAAATTCCTGTTTAAATAACATTTTAAGACAATTTTTCAATTGCGTGTAAACTCTTTGCTTGAACTTGCAAGACATGTGTGCTGTGCTATAAATTAAAAAAAAATTACTTACCGACCTTGGGTTTCATGGTAAATAAAAAGGTCGAGGGTTTTATACCGGGCATTGCGGCCAAGTTAACCTGTATGTTTAGATACTGTTTACGTGCAAGTGTGATGAAAAAGTTATTTTTTGCCCTGAACTGGTGACGAGTGCCTGCAATAAAAGTATAATAATTATTTTATAACAATTTGTGATCATTTTATAACATGTTTCCTTTTTCAATCTCCGACGCTTTTGCACTTAACAAATTTCTAATTATATTATTTATGCATTCCTACAAATCTTATGTTTCAAAATCAAAATAAGTTATGTTTACAAAATCGTTTATTATCCACTCACACTTGGCCGTTTTCAAATTGTTTTGTTTTCAATGAGCTATATGTGTAATGACCTAACCCCATGTCAAATTTCGAGTTTGTAAGTCTTGTCAAAATTTATTTTTATTAATTTCCACTATTTTCGAGTTACACTTGGCAGTTTTCTATTATTAATTTAATGTATAATCGTACATATCCTAACGTAACTACCATACTTCAATACTCACACCACTAGGGACTAGGGAATTTCGTATTTCAAAACTGGCAACACCAACCATAATGCCAAGATGGAATCGTATTAATTAGACATTTAAACTGATGGATTTTTGAAATAAATACGATGAATTCTGAATTACTTACCGGTGGTAGGTGACTTTGCTGTTTGATTTCATACGTCCTTTGTAATTTCGACAAAGTTTAATTACACAACTGGTCATTTTAGTGCCTTTTTAGCAAAATAAATTTTGACACGTAACACGACCGTATCCCTTGACAACACATTTGACACTAAGGAGCGGAAAGCTACTTATAGGCTAACAGTTAGCTGATAAATTTTTCGACGCATTCATGTCATCGAAGTTCTATCTAGAGAGTAAATAATCAAAGGTTAATGTTAAATAATACAGGGAGGTTATTATGACATGACTATACAGTTCATTTTATGGTGAACGTAATGAACAGAGCTATGGCAGTTATATAGCTCTGTCCTTTTCTCTCTGCACTGCATAGCTAACTCATAATAGCTCTAGGGAGGCCCAGAGCTTAAATTAATCATAACTAACAATTGGTACTTGGATATAGACGTATTTTAGTACGCAAGCATCGCCGTGGTCTATAGTATATCTATATACAACGTGTTACAAAATACCTCGTAAAAAATATAATAAATTATCAAAGCCAAAAATATTGTCAACCCTAGTAAGCTGTCATGTCAGGGAACCGGAGTTAGCATAGATTATTTAACAGAGAGGCCTACCTACCAATTTTAATAATTGTCAACTTTAATGGTTTTTCTGTTTTTCATCTACAAAGGTTCAATACTATGATGTCATGACTCATCATGCTTAAAGTACTGGCTTCAAAAAACGACAAGACGGAAAAAATACATGTTGTCAATTTCAAATCTTCTTATCGATATTCTACAATTGTTCCGTGTTTTTCAATATTTTTTTTCCAAAATGACGATGTTTTCTAACTCAAAATATTACGATAATGATGTTATGCGTAGGCCATGAAGATAGCAATTTAAATCGTGCTCGCGAACTGTATCTGCTTCCAAAACTCGACTTGTAATATGTATTTAATCAAATACTGTTCATTTACCGTTTCGCGAATTAGGTAAAAATGTACATTCTGCGTAGTTTACTCTTTCATTTTAATGAAATAGGGTTTGCACATTAATGAAAAAAAAACGTTTTTTTTTTTGGCCGTAAGTCATACAGTGATAGTACGGTTCTCAAATATTGTAAATGGACTTGTAATAAGGCACCATTTAACCCACTTTCGGCTTTACGGGTATTTTTGTAACACCCTGTATATAAAATATAAAAAAACTGGATTAGTGCAAGTCGTACTCGCCCACCAACGGTTCCGCACTTGACATGAACTCAACCGACGGTCCTTGCGTAAAGACCCTTTTTTTTGGGATTTAATTTAAAAAAGTATAGTTTTCATATGTTTCCCTATACTAGTAGTATACTCGTAAGACTACATGCCAAATTCCATTGTTCTAGATCCGCTGAAAATACCGTATACATTTTTATTCCCGGCATAAACGTCCGCATCTTATTTTTACGATAACGATTTTTTTACAGCTTCAAGGGACTGTAGACCTGAGTATATGGTTTTCATTTCAACTCGATACCTCTACGCGTTCCGGAGATACAGGGTCTTGACAGACAGAGAGACAGACGGACGGACGGACAGACAGACGGACAACAATGTGATCCTATAAGGGTTAAATTTTTTCTCTAACTTAAGGTAAGAAACCGTGAAAAGAAGTCTCCGTTCCCGCAGAATATTAAAACATAGCCTATCGACGCTTGAAAGGCGAAATCATCTAAGCGACATTTTTTAAGGACTTAGAGTTAAATATATTTTCGGAATGTGTAAACTTTACTGGTTTCGAAATATATACTAACTTAATGTCGTAAAAAATGTCGCTTAGATAATTTCACCTTTCAAGCGTCGCTATGTTACTCAGGGATAATGTATAATTCTAATGGTGAAAGAATTTCTCAAATCGGTCCAGTAGTTTCGAAGCCTATTCAATGCAAACAAACAACTACTTACTTATTTACTTGTGGGAGGACCTTGTGCAAGGTCCGTCCGGGTTGGTACCACCATCTTATCCATTAACCTACCGCCAAGCAGCAGTGTTCGCATTATTGTGATCCGGTTCGGGGATAAGACAGCCGGTGAAATGACTAGCATATCGGCGTTCCATCTTGGTCCTCAGGGTTGGCAGTGCATTTGCAGTCTTGTGAATGCGAATGTCTGTGGGTCACAGTTTTTACTTATCATCAGGTGGCCTGTGTGCTCGTTTGCCTTCCTACGCCATAAAAAAAACAAATAATTTCTCTTTGTAATATTATTTTAGATAAACTGACTGGTGACTGATGGTGACACCCGAAACCGCTAAACTAAGAAACTGGAGGAAGAGAATATTGCTTGGATATCCTAGGGGTGCACTAAGAATAGTATTTTGGAAATTCATCCCCTAAGTGGTTAAAATAGCCATAAATAAGGGGAGTAGCGAAATACTTTTATGTGGTTGTCTTGCACCGTCTTTTTTACACATAAGTAGGTGTTATATTTCCCTTGTCTCCCTCTATCTCTCTCGTAAGATTTTGGTGTGTTTTCCTGAGGTAACTACGCAGGTTATTTGATATATTTTTTCAGTTAATATTTATAGATTTATATGTATAATGCTAGACTAAGTAGTACCATTGTAATATTAAATATATAAAAAAAATACTGACTGCTGAGGTTCTTTGGGCGTTTCTTCCACGCAGTGGTCTCCTCTTATGAAGCGCTGGTAGATTCTTGACGTTTAAAAGTGCTTATGCGGCCTACTTACTGAATAAATGTCTTTATCTTTATCTTTGCCTTATTGTGCAAATTGTGGTTACAGAGTTATCAACAAGTTTTTAGAGTTGTTGGTAATTCTATAGCTCTGCCTACCCCACTTTGGGAATGAAGGCGTGAAGGTATGTATGTATGTATGTATCTTTATCTTTATCTTTAATATTAAAAATATATTGAAAAAAATGACTGACTGCTGAGTTTCTTGCGGCGTTTCTTCTCAGCAGTGGTCTCCTCATGTGAAGCGCTGGTAGATTCTTGACGTGTAAAAGTGCCCGTGCTGCCCACTTACTGAGTAAATGTCTTTATCTTTATCTTTATCTTTACTAATTTTTCGCGTTCAAAGTCGCGCGCGTCCTCTAGTATTTTCATAAAATTCGTTAAATTAATCCTATTTAATTATATCTTAAAATTAGCATGAAGCTCCGCAGTATAATGGCTCTACCTTTTAATTATCTTTTCTTTGTCTTCCCGCCTTTGTTCGAAACTTCAATCCAAATCAATGACTTGGGATTAATGAAGCCAACTCTTCGGCAATCAAACTATAATCCAACCATTAGGGTTCTGTATTCAAAAATAATCATTTATGTTTTTGAATGTTATTTTGTAGTTGACAGGCCAGGACCTGTCAGAATCACTACTAACATCTTACCTTTTCTCCTAGAGGTGGTGCTGGCACTGTTCTGTTTCGGTTTAGGGATGAGACAACCAGTGAAATTACAAGCATAGAGGCGTTTTTATTCGGCGTTGGGACCGCATTTAGAGTCTTAAGATCGCAATCAAAGGTTTGGTATTAAGGGCATAAAACAAAGTAGAATCATTAAAAAAAAATCTTTGGATTTATCTCGGTTTACGCTTAGAGAAAAATACAGAGCTAATATAACTGCTATAGCTCTGTCCTTTACGCTCACCGTAAAATGAACTGCATAGTTACGTCCAAATAACCCCCGAGTTTCCGAACGAAATCAATAATTCAACTTTAGAAGAAGCAGCCAAACTATTAATTCATCAACGTACACATATTTCTCTACAACAAAAGCAAGTCACACAGTGCCCACAATCTTTTTTTATATGGATCCAACACGCACAATATGAGCCATGGGCTACACTTCAAAACTACCTCTCCAACTATACAACAAACACCATAAAGCACAGGAAACCCTCAGAAAACGGAACCCACAATATCCTGCCACCTCGCGCTTCTCATATCTCTGCTCATACAAAATCAAAGTTGAAAGACTTAGCGGGAATAGTTGGAAAGTTTCGAGTATAAAACTAATCGTCTGCAAAATCGTCTGGCCGTCCTTTGTGGGGCGGATTTTAAAACTTTACTCATAACATAAAGCTGTTGTAAAGCTATGAATATCTGTGGTACATCGTTTTCTTCGTGTTTTATTTTTTGCATAAGAAGAGCATGTGTTGTTTGGGGAAGCGTTGCTTGTCGCATTTGTGCGTGTGAAAAAGGTTTATGAATGTTTTTGACATTTGAATATACCAATATGAAAATACCATAAAAGAGATCACCAAAAGTCAAGACATACGGATGATACAAGAATGTTATACTGCTAATCAGACAGTTATTCTGCCGTCCTACCAAAGAAGGTGGCTATCTGCAATGTAGTAGTCGAACCATTTTAAACTCTATTGGTAACCACAGTAAATTTAAAATGCTAATACCACTACTGTGCACTTAGCCGCCTTCTTTGGTAGGACGGCAGTATTAGACAGGGAGATCTGTGGGGTTATTATGACATAGCTTTGCAGTTCAGTTTACGCTGAAAGAAAGGGACAAAGCTATACAACTGCTATAGCTCTGTCCTTTACGCTCGCCGTAAAATGAACTGCATAGTTACGTCATAATAACCCCCCAGATCTAATATTTACTGTGACGTCATGTAGCCAATCGGCCATATCTCCATATTAAATTCTGTTTTGCTAGAAAGAGATGGAAACAAATCTTTGTTAGTCTATGTCTTGGTTATTTTTAAAGCTATTCCGAAAACCTTTTTTGATGCTCTGAAAAAAGTCATGAAGACTCCCTAATGAAGATAAAAAGCGCTCTTACATTATGCGTGAAAACGTATAATAACCTAGTAAAATAAAACTATCAGTCTAGTTATCAAATCCTGAAGGATTACACATTATTTTTGTTTTCATGGATTAAATAAAAGTTACAGAATTATCAAGAAGTTTTAAACTTGTTGGTAATTCTTTAGCTCGGCCTACCCCACTCTGGGAATGAAGGCGTGACTTTATGTATGTATGTAAATAGAAGTTGCTATATGATTATATTTTTTAATCTATGGTTATCTGTTCTTTATAAATCGTTGAAAAAATACGGTTGTTCAATTAATAAGCTCAGCGTGTATTATCTATAGCATTGAAGCACCCAAACAGATGGATTAATTCGAACACCCAATTCGATCTTAAAAGAAAGCTACTTTATTCGGGATGGTTCTTAGCCAGGTTCCATTCAAATCAGTTAGGACTTAGGCCGTTTACGAGATATCAGCTCGGATAAAGAGGGGTCGCCATTTTAATAGGTAGGTAGGTCGCTATTTAATATTTCCTAACTTCAGAAACCCTAGCCTCGATGCAAACGCCTCTAATAATTTTCTTTTCTATCACTCAAAATGTATGGGATAACATTCTCGTGCGTTACCATAAACCACGTGGTCATCTGTCATCCCATACATTTTGAGTGATAGAAAAAAAAACGTCAGTATCGTTTGCATCTTGGCTATTACGGCCTCGGTAGCGGTATTCTGCCTCCCTTAGAAGAAAAGGCGTATCTATTATATGAACTGTATTGAAAATCCAACCTTATTATAACCCTGGAGAGTTTAATATGCTTCTATGAATTATTTGCACATGCGCCTTTTCTCCGTAGGAGGGCAGTATTAAATTGAGGTACTATCAGCCGATTCGAACTCTGACCCACCATAGAACTCTGTCACAGTGACGTTATGATTCAAGTAATAAGAAGTGTCGAACAAATTCTTTTATAATGTCACTGTGACACCGTTCTATGGTGGCCAAATGGGCTGATATTACATATCATATAAAGGGTCCAAAAACTAATGCAGCATGGATGGCAACATTGGCAACTACCTTAAATATTGGAAAATAGCAAATCCATCCAAATTGTAATATTAAATATATTTAAAATAATGACTGACTGCTGACTTTCTTGCGGCGTTTCTTCTCAGCACTGCAGTGGTCTCCTCTTGTGAAGTGCTGGTAGATTCTTGATGTGTAAAAGTGCCCGTGAGGAAACTTACTGAATAAATGTCAAATTCAAATTCAAATTCAAATTTTATTTATTTGCATAAAATGTGGTACATAATGTGGTTGGTAATTATATGTTTGTAGTCCCACACATTTTGCCAACATCTGGCATGCAAACAGGAGACAAGATGCATTACTAGGCTGGACATGCTCTTAAATACTAATATAAAAAACTAACTTATTAAAATCTTATTCATTTACATTACCAATATTATTTATGTTACTATAGACAAAATTAATTACAATCATTTCATACTAGTAGATTAAATCACTCATTGCAAAATAGTCAATTTCAAAACATTTCAATGTCAGTAATAAGTAATATAATTAATTTATACAATAAAACATACATCAAAGTCACAGATTAATGCTTAAAATACTCAAAATATTCATTGACAGAGTAGAAACATTGTTCAATTAACCAGTTTTTCAGTTTACGCTTAAATAAAGTAAGTGGCAAATCTTTAAAACTACTATGTAAGCAGTTGAAAATTATAATTGACATGCAATGGGTGCTTTTGCCATACAATTTAGTCTTTACGGCGGGGAGGACAAGACGGTTTGGGTATCTCGTATTAAATCTACACGTGTCTCTGTTTGTTTTGAATAATTCAGGATGCATTTTTACAAATAAACAGATTTCAAGTAGATACATGCTGGGCACTGTCAGAAGCTTTAAATGTTTAAATAATGGCCTACAAGAGTCAAACACACCTACATTACAAATGCTCCTAATACATTGTTTTTGTGCTAACAGCGCCCGTTTTGTGTGGCTTGAATTACCCCAGAGAATGATAGATACCATATCTAAGCCTACTGCTAACATAACCGTGATAAGCTTGCAATGCTGTCTCCCTGGTACTAACCTGCGTAAGACGCCATCTATCATTTATCTTTATCTTTATCCAACGCAAAGCTGATTTTTCTTTAACTGTACCTATAGATTTTTGAAAATTCTGCCTTAACTGGTCAAATGTGACAAAACAATGAAGCCGTGTTTAACGATACAGATTTAAAAGTGTCATTAATAGTGATCATTTATTTACAACACGTACACCTTTAAATTAAATGAAGACCGTAAAAACACACGACTTTACTACGTTATCATATTTCGATTTTCGTTTAAAATTAGAGTTAAGTAATAACTTCATGAACAGAAGGCAACCGTGGTAACAATGGTCAATTCCCGAAAAATAGGAAAACAAGTTTCCAGCAGCAAAACAGGGTGTTTTTTTCCGCTCCCCTTACCCCAATACGTGTCAAGAGAATCAATAACAAATTCATAACGGAAGACAAACAAATAAATTCAAACGCCGTCAAAACTGATCAACAGCTAAGAACCGTAATAAAACCGCACCGTAAACTTCCCACTCTGAATTTGCTCGAGTTTGATTCAGGAAAACGCTTTTTTTCCCGGGAATTCCGTAAATTCATAAAGAATGAAACATTTGCAAGTGTAATGAAAGAGACGGGGAAAATAAAGGAGGAATTTTCATTGTTGCCACACCCGAGGATGAGGTCCGTTTATGCATACGAAAACTTATTACGCTCCCAGAGATTCTCTGTAAGTGGCCCAAACGTGCCCGAGGACCTATTATGGGCGGTTTCTTGGCTCAGATATTCTTATAACTACTATCAATGTAAATTTTAATGCGGATTTGTTTGTTCTGTGTCTTTCGGCCGTTTCTTATAGCCACCACAGACTATCAGTCGGACTGGCAGGCCGAGAGGGACGCAGCTATCTGTTAGAATGAGAGACGTATATAGATTTGTCATTCTATCAAATAGCTGCGTCCCTCTCGGCCTGTCTGTCTATGGGTTGAATAATGAATGAGTTAATTGTGTCTGAAATGTCTCTGAATACTGTGGTCAGTGTTGCTTGGCAAAGGACAAGTTGCAGAACATTCTCAGAAGTTAAGAAATCTCAAAAAATACTGAAAATATTATCGGAAAAAACTATGGAAACTCAGCAAAAGACAACTACGATATGTTATCGGAGTGTTTACCGGACTCTTTAGGGTTAAACATCTCCTAGCAAAGATGGGCTTTTATGACAATACAGATTGTAGAATATTCGGTGAAGAGGTGGAAACAGTGAATCACTTATTGTGTGAATGTGACGCCCTCGCCGGAGTAAGAATGAAAATCCTCGTTTGTGGCTACCCAGAACCAAGCGAATTCAAAGGCACTGCCATTGCACTCCACTATCCGCTTTCTGAAAGGGGTGGAGGCTGCATTGGGATAAGCGCTAAAAAAGGGGTAATTACACAAAATATTCCATAGGGACGAAGTGTATCCTTAAGGACCCCAACGATAAGATAAGATAAGATAAGATGCTAAAAGTTTTTAACGCGTTGGCGGACAGAACGCCTATAGGCGTAGATCTTCGAAAAATATATATGACAGTACGCCTCTCGACGTGCATTTTTTCAACCGCCATAAAGACGTAGTGTCACAGCGTGTAATGGTAAGGGTATTGTGATGTGACAGGACGCCGTACGACGTAAGACGTCTATGCACGTACTGATGCATAATATATACTACTGTACTACTGTCCATCAACGTGTTAAGCAAAGTAAACGGCACCCCTTTAAGCAACTATGCTACTGACGCTCTTAGCCATGAGTGTAAATCGTTGATAGCACCTAAGGAATCCTAATCACCTGCCTATTTACAGCATACATCCAATTGAAACTATATGTCTAATCTGAACTTGGAGAACTTTATCCATACAAATCTGCTTACCTTTTAAAGTGCCGGGATTTAATGTTAACCTTAGGCAATTAGTCGTTATCAGAAACCTAGGAATATATGTAACCAGCGTCGCACTTCCAATAGGTGGTGCGACATCAGCTGAGTGGACACCATTTTCGCAGCACCTCTATTCAAACAATGTATGTATGTTATAGTTTAGTAAGCGAAATAAACGTTTTTTTTTAAATTTAATATGGGGGTAAAGTTAAATGACAGCTAGGGATGGCCTGTATTGATAAACTCAATTATCCATGCTTTGACCTACTAATAGCTACTAGTAATAGCTACATAATAGCAACATAATTCCGGATATTCTTTATTTTAAAAGGATTTTTGAACCGTTACTCATAATCAGGGCCCGTAATTTTCATGCCGATGACATCAATTTGACGTCACGCTCTATATAGGGTGATCCCAAATAGTTTTATTGTAAATTATTAATCATTAGTCGTCAATCATTTTGATCATGTACAAATGACTTCAAACGTTATAATTCGTTATAAAATGAAAAAACGTGAGTCACCACAAATCTGCATCTACCATCGCACTTCGAAATCCACTGTCCACTCTCGCTCAAAATCTAATAATGCCTGAAGCCTACATTACTCTTTGTTCAGACCCTCCGTAATGCATCCACTACAAAGCCGGTAATACACTCAAATAAAAGAACGCTATTTTTTCTGTATCATTTTTTTATTAAGTCGCCTTCTTTGAATAATACGTGCATTAGCCTGTATGAAAAGCAGCATTAAGCTAGAGATAGACATGCTCAATAGGAGCATGAAAGCATGTACATTTCTAGCAAATGTTTCCTACTTGCATGTATGTCGACAACTTGTTATTGGCATTATTATTATTAATGGCATGCTCGCAAATATGGCCGCCGTATGGTTTTTGAGCGTGCTACCTGGAGGGGGTGGACGGGGAAATGGTTGTTAGTGTGTGTGTGGTGTGTGTTTGTCATAGATATATCTTTACATAAAATATTTTATATAAAATAAAGTCGTCTTCTGCTAATATATCCGCTAACTCACGCAACGGATTTTGATGCGATTTTTCCTAGATAGATTATTTTAAGGGGTTTTTTTTAAGTGTATTAAATTCTGGTATTCTGCTATTAATAAAATTCACAATGAACAAAGCGACGCGAGGGTGGTCCACTAGAATAAGCATGTCTCAAGCAAATGTTGGATTTGTATAAGTATACGTACAGCTGAAAAGCATGCTTATTTTCTTCTTAGCATGTTATTATAGAGCATGTCTATCTATACCTTAAGTTTGCGACCCCTGAAAAGGATGAGAATAATCGTCCGCTAAACATGTATTACCAGGGGTCGTGCACTGTTTATACCGCTAGCGGTCTCTTTTAAGCCCATTATCTGCGCGCGGACGTAAATCAAAGAACATAACAAAAGAATCATAATATCATTTGATAAGATTTGTTATTTCCTTAACTTATGGTAATGCATGTATGAATGTATGTAAATACTTTATTGTACTAAAACAGCTAGATTGCACAAATCAAATTAAAAATATTTAAAAAAAACAGTACAAAGGCGAAATAATACTTTTCAAGGGATCTCTGCCAGATAACCGGGCAGTTCAGATTATTTTAGCAACGTTTACTAATGTACAAAAATAAATATGTTTTTTTACATATTGTGGTCAATTTCGGTATAATTATGATTTTCATTGTTTGCATATTAGATAAAAAAAAAACGCGCCTTTTTTGTAATAACCGAAGTCCAATTCTAAACACAATTTATATTTTATTGAATGTTAACTGAATACGATATTAAGATAAGTTTTAGACATGTAAGTATCTAAATGTATTAAATGTAATACAAAAAGACTAAAATTCAGTTAATATTTAAGACAATTGATAAAAATAAACTAAAAAAAACCTGTGGTCAATCTAGCACAAATTTTCCTAGTCCCCAAAGTAGCTCTAGGCTTCTACAATCACCAGCAATAATATATTATCCAACATTAGAAGCAAAAATATCTGACACGCCTTTATTACTAGAGGTATAAGTGCGTGTCAGATATTTTTCGCCTTTTGTTGGATAATATATTATTGCTGGTGACTGTACTATGGTTACTAAATAGACAACTATAAAATAAATCCACGGATCAATACAACCATACCGCTTTTAAGTTGGCTGGGACTCTATGCTACTCGGTAAAACATAATTGCTTTTGACATATTATCGCATTGTCAACGTTATAATTACTCTTATTTACTTGACAGTACATACATACATACATAGATAAACTTACGCCTTCATTCCCAGAGTGGGGTAGGCAGAGCTAAAGAATTACAAAGTCTTAAAACTTCTTGATAATTCTGTAACCACATTTTGCACAAGTAGGCTAAGATGTTTACCAGCGTATTAGTGACAGGTTGCAAGCCCATCGCCTAACAGTACTACAAGCCTATATTCCCTTAGTCGCCTCTTGACAGTAATGGCGGCCAAATATGAACAATACCATAAAATGTCAAAAACGAAATGGGTGGTGAATCCCGAAGCAACATTACTAAACAAAAAAATACAACATACATACATACATACATACATACATACCTACATACATACATACATACATACATACATACATACATACATACATACATACATACATACATACATACATACATAAACTCACGCCTTCATTCCCAGAGTGGGGTAGGCAGAGCTACAGAATTACCAAGCACTCTTAAATAAGTTGTTGATAATTCTGTAACCACGTTTTGCACAATCAGGCTAAAATACAACATGTTCAAAAAAATAAAGCTTATTTCATACTCAGCAGTTAAGAGATATTATTTTAACATTCTAGTATCAAAGGCTTCATAAACCAAGCTTTGATTGTATCCCGGAAAAGTTCTAACAGAATAACTTAGTACATCAAACAGCAGCATAAACAAACATGGCCGACTTTAATATAACACTTCTGACTTCCTTTGAGCTTCAGTGCGCCAGTTCACAGACTTTTCTACGTGCATTAAGTTAAGTAATTAGTATTTAGCTCGCATTAGCACTAAGCCAGGAACAAAGCTTGTTTCTACAAGTTTAACATCACTGGTTATTTCTTAATTAACGATGAAAGTTGTTTCCTCGTCCGACGTCGAAGAACGCTGAGAAAAGTGCACTTTGAGTTGAAAGAGAGCGTAGTTTTAGTTCCGTACTGACAGTGTGTTTAGTAGGAATCTGCAATAAAGATAACATTTAATCGAGGTTTATTTGATGTGATCCAAATTAATTGATCGTTTTTCAATGTATCCATATAGTTCTTTATATTTATTAGTTACAGGATGTTTTTTATATGACTAGGAGAAGGTCAATTAGGACACAGATAACCTGATGGAAAGTAGGATCTAGAAACTATTGACATGTAAATTATTAAAACTATTTGATTATTAATTGACATTTTGATTTTAAGTGCCCAGTATCACTCACAAATCAAATGACAACTCATTAGTTGAAATCAGGCCATCCATGCAGCCTTTACAAGGACACAAAACCAGATACAGATCAAAAAATTAGTTTTCTTCTGAAGCAGTCAAGTAAATAACAAAAGCAAGCTGTAAAACCCGACTGTTGCTTACCAACTTTAAATAATTATAAATCGTCGGTGATATTGCAAAATCGCGTAACTAACAAATTTATGATAACGCAAAATAAACCTTACCATCTTATTAAAAAGGTGCATTTTGCTCCATATTTAAAATGTTACTGTTCCTAAATGATCATTCAAAAGAAAAATGATTTTTAAATACCTATTCAATACCCCACTTGTCATAGTTCATCGACCATTTTTTCTTTATTACAATATGGCATCTAGTTGCCGCCATATAAAATTTTAATTACTGTCATATTATTAGTGAAACTCACAATAATAAGACATTTCGATTTACATATTAATCATAAATCGGTCTTAGCGTTTAGTGTCTGTGTACAGGGTGATAAACACATTACCCTTCTTTTTCAACATACGGGTAAAAAGACTGGAAACCGCAACGCTACATTACATCTTCTCGAGTCCCTTTATACTCCAAGTATCCTGTTACTCCAACATTTATGCGACTGACACTCATCCCCAAAAACATTCCTCTGTACACTAGCTTAAAACACGAAGTTTAACTCGGTTTTTAATGCAGCACTCCACTCAAAAGCGTTGTCGTCTTAGCAAGAATGCAGTAGGTACATACAACTGTATCTAATTCCCAAGGCACTGCAACGTTTTAGTTAATTTGCGAATAGTTGTCTCGTCTTTACCGAGTACGAGAAGGTTGTAGAGGACAATGTTCCGTGAACTTAGAACGTTAAGTTAGAAATATATCATGTTCAAAATGCAAACAATTTTCGTTTACATTGCAAAGAAACTCTTAACATAATATGTAAGCAAATGTATTCGGCATATACGTCGTTAGATCAGCAGTACCCAAAACCCGAAGCCCGAGACCGTGCGTGCATGACTCGACGTATGAATGTTGAACAAGCGAAATAAATTTGTCAAGATCGTAGCAAGTGTAAAGAAGTGGTCTCTGCCTACCCCTCTGGGAAATAGGCGTGATTTAATGTATGTATGTATGTATGTAGATCAGAAGTTTTACAAGCTTTAGTACCTTCATAATTTGGAAGACTAACTTCAAGGCAATTAATGTGCTGTGTAAGTAGTCGTATCAAAAGAGAAAGACCAAATGCACTATTAATTCTGCATACAAAATAGCATATTATAGGACTTAAGTACTCGTACCCATTTTCTAACTTTTTTTAGTTTAAACAGTGTAAGCAGAGCAGCTGAAAAGCAGAGTCCTATCGTTGCAGCGCTCAGAGATCATGTTATACATTTCTATAGAAATAGAGTTGAAAACCTTTATTTGGCAACGAGGCTCATATGAATTTACATAATTACACAAAACTCTAAACGAATACATCACTTATTTAATATACCTACCTATTCCTTTTTTAGACGACGCGCTGGCCTCCGAAGCTAGCGGTCCTGGGTTCAAATCCCGGTAAGGACAGATATTTGTTCCGGAGTCTTGGATGTTTTCTATGTATTTAAGTATATATTTCTCTATATATAAGTATTTATTAAGTTGTTTAGTACCCATAATACAAGCCTAGAGCTTAGTTTGGAACTAGATCAAATGGTGTGACATTGTCCCCTGATATTTATAATTTATCATTATTATTTATATACGTTGATGATTTTATGAAGCTGCTCGAATATTTTAGTTTACGCCTTTAGTAACTGAATACTTTCGTATCTTATTTCATCGCTTGAACATCAGCTTTGGACCGTTAAAAGAAATTGTAAAATCAGTAAAAGCGACCAATTACTTAAGTGATCATCTACTTAAACTCAATAGGTACATCAAGGGTCTGCTAGGCTTCCTGGTAGAACTGGGTTGGCAAGAGTAGCATCAGCAATCCAGCACGCAAAAAAGGCGCAATTATTGAGTCGTCGAGTTGCGGAAAACAACCCGTTGTAACCTGTAGAGTAGGTACATCAAAATAACAGACATGCTCTCAAAGCCTCGAAACAATTCGCATCGTAGAAACACCAACACAACCCCTTATCAAGCAAATCCGACTTGCATCTGACCGATTTTTATATTTCACCCGCTAACGTATTTGCCTCACGTATTCAATATTTAGCCGAAATGTCTTCTCGAAGGATCAAAGGGGTCTTATAGAAATGTAGCACGTCTGCCGTATCAACAGTCGGGCAATACGTCGGATTTTTTATCCGATTCCTATTCATAGGAAGCAAGTTTGCGTTTTGAAAGTTAATGTTTCGAAGTGGGTTTGCTATTGGAAGGGTTTACATCACACCCAGATAAAAGTATCGACATGAAAATTAAACCCGCAACCGGACTCACGGAGCAGCTTATTGAAATCCTCTATCGAAAGCTGTTTCGGTATCCCTTTACTAAGGTTGCTTTCAAAATCGGAGCCAATAATGTCTGTAGACAGAATCGGTTGACCCGCCGGGAAATGCGGTGAGTTTTTCTGTTTTTAGGATAATTTTGGAGAATTTTCATTTACTGAACGTCGGTGTAGGTTTGGGTAATTGATAAAGGTAAGTTATCCAGTTTTCAATGGGTATTTCTAACTCAAGTACTGTTTTCAATCCTGTGGACTAAGTTACAATGCCTTTTAATGCCAGTAATTTTACCATTTTTTAACCCCACAACAAAATACAACAATACACTGCTGCTTGGTGATAAATTTAAGAAAAAGATTGTGGTTGCGATCCGGATGGACCAGGCAAAGGGTTTTAAAAACCTTTGTTACGTTCGTTTGTTTGAGTAAATCTTAGGATTTTATTGACACGGAATAGTAAATGTACCTATTATTTATTTTAGAATTAAATTACCTATACATATAATACAAGACATATCAGGAATATGATTATGTTCCAAACATGTCTAGACATGTTTACTAAAGGACACTGCACTACATACGAAGGTAGATTGTAATTGTATTCAATTACGGCTGAATTAATGCTGCCCGAATGGTCATTCCTTATCAAATCAAATCAAATAAGTTTATTTGCTAGAATACAGTAATAATTTAAGGTGTTACAAAATTATATGTAATGTCAAAAAAAAAAAACATAATTCAAATAATAATATGGGTTGTAATAAGTACATTTACATTAAACTTTAAAAAATCTTGTACTCTATAAAAACATTTATCCATGAGCCATTTTGTCAATATGCGCTTGAAAAGGCTTCCTGTAAGCGACTTCATACTTTCTGGTAAATGGCTATAAATTTCTATACACATAGTCTTACATACTCTTAGTACATTAAGTCTAGGTACTAAACTAACTTACCTATGTGATTAGACTCCAGACTTTGTCAAGTCTACACATGACTAATTTGCATGCATTTCTTATGACACAGCGAGTTTAGTTGGTATTTGGTGGTGACCCCGCCTTCGAAACTGGGGGTCCCAGGCAGTGCACATTGTCCCGAGTTACCTTCTACGTAGGTCGAATGTATTATTTCATCAAATTAAATTTCATCGAAAGCAATTTTTTGCTGAAACCTTATTAGTTTTATCTTAAGCATGGGTGGGATAGGATTGATATGCAACCACCAAAAAAAAATATAACTCCTGTACGTGTAAGTGCCTGTCAAAGAAATGAACATTTGGCGAAGCAAAACATTCCATTCCAATGAATTTCGGTGATTCAAGGGTAAGCGGGGTAATTTTCCGCGACTCGACGAATGTATTGTAATACTATATTTATATGTTACAGATAGGGTAAAGTCACCAGTGGTCAACCAGAGACCTGTAGTCGGCCTCTGCCTATACTTTGTATGAGTTGGAAGAGTACGAAAGATATATTTCACACTCTTCGCACTCATATAAGGTCGACTATTGGTCTCTGGCTGACCACTGGTAACTTTACCCTACGTTTATTTTTACCTATAAAATTAAAAACTTCCAATGTAAATACTAGTTTATCAATACCGTTAATGCAATGTTTTTTCGATAACAACTTTTGCATCAAAAAAACATTTATGTCAGCAAACAACGTTTACAAATTGGAAACGTGCCTACCCGCGACTCGCCGGTTTGTTTGTTAAACTCGCGTATAAAAGGCTGAGGTCCTATTTACAATGCTCCCTAAAAATTAACTGAAATCGATTTTTCTCAAACATGCTCGGAAAAAACGGTTTTCCGATTGAAACACAAGGACGGAAAGAGCCTCATTTTACTCCTAGGAGTAAAAAAACCATATGAAAACACTTTCCGTCCATGTCCATATATTTCTTAAAAATGCTGTCAATTTGCATACAAAATCAAAAGGACCAAGAAAAAAATTCCAAACAGCCAAGGTAACTGCTCGCTTTTTTAGCACAGTGCGTGTGTTTCTTTTTGAATTTGCATTCCAATGTCTATGGTTAGTATTTAAAAACAATTGACAGTCGGTAACATTCGTTCATTCTGCATAATATAATTGTGAAACCGAATATTAAACTATTTGTGTAAATACTTACTATAAAAAATGAGCTCAAGCGACGAAAGCGACGAAATAGGTACCACACCGCTTATATTAAAATCTGAAGCTGCCTCGGTTAGGCAAAACCTGCTTCCCGCTAAATCTAAGGAAATTAAATTACTTGCTTTTTAGAAATGTATTTGTATTATTTCCTCACATGTTTGAGAAAAGCATTATGTATGCCTCGGCGGAAACGAGGATTTCCTGACTCGTATTTTAGCAGGCCTCGCTGTTGCTCGGCCTGCTAACCACCTCGTCAGGAAAACCCTTACTTTCCGCGCCTAGGCAACAATGTACTATTACACATCCGAAGAATAGATACAGAAAGAAACCAGCTAAACTGTTTTTAGGGTTCCGTAGTTAAACTAGGAACCCTTACAGTTTCGCCATGTCCGTCCGTCCGTCCGCAGCCTAGCTCAGATACAGAGTACTAGAAAGCTGTAATTTAGCATAAATACACAGAGATATTAGTCACGCCAACAAAGTGGTAAAATAAAATACTGATAAAACAGTTATTTGTTATACAAGTGGGGAAAGTTGTATTTTACCTGCGAGTGTTCATTTGAAACACGAGCTAGCGAAAGGATTCTATGGTTGACCACGAGCGAAGCGAGTGGATCAAAAATAGAATCCAGACCGTTGCAAGTGTTTCAAGACACTAAAAACGGGCGGTAAAATAACTTTTCACCTCACTACAGCGAGGAAACTAAGAAAAGGGTTTGTACTGTAAGCTCAGTTCCGCATTTTGCACGGTTTCCTGTAATTCTACAGGTGTTAATACGTCTTTATCCCTCGAATCACTCATTTTTAATAACAAAACAAACAAGAAAAACATACGAATATTCAACGTTGACAGCTTAATAGAAAAGTTTTGACGTAAGTTTTTTTTTATTATTTCGTATGCGTTTTGTTTGCACATCGACTTATTTGGACTGTCAGAACATTTTATTCGTTTTTAAAACAAGAATGAAGGTTAATTTTGAATGCTGATATTTATGAATTAAAATAAAGTAGTAAGACTGTATTTAGTGTTTTTTACTCGATGCAATTCATTATTGTGATGTTAAAAATTCAGCACTTGTAAGGTTTTACGTTTGGTTAGCTGTCAAATATCACTTAAGCTGCCTTCAAATGTCAAAACTCTTTCTTCACTAGTGGATAAAAAGCGATTTTCTCAATAGATATCAAACAAACAAAAAGGGCTTTCCGAGCTAGTGAGATGAAAAAAAAATGTGCACCTTCCCTGCGCGTAACGTGGGGATGTATTTGTTCTTTCTCGTCTACCACTTAATATGGGGAGTCGTTGGATAGGTCTTTTAAAAACATTGTGAAAACAATTTTTCAATTAAGGTATTCGTTTATGAATTAAAGCGCTAATTTGTTTTAGAGTCAAGTGTTCGGAACCCTACACTGAGCATGGCCCGACAAGCTCTTGCCCAGTTTTTTTTTTCATTGAGAAAGGAAACGAGCTCACAGGACACCTGATGGTAAACGGGATGTGAGATCCATAAACACTTGCATTCTTAAGGCGACGGGGCGGGCAATTGACCTTGCTCATTCGGCCAGACGAGTAAAGTTTTAATTCGCGCGCCATCTAACAAGTAAGCTCTGCGATCGACCGCATAATGCTGTTTGTCAAACAGTCAGGCATGCATTTACCGTTAGATGGCGCTTGATTTGATCGACCAATATGATACACTTGTGTTTTTCTAAATACTATCTCAAATTCAGTAACGAATGTCCAAAATAGCTTTTAAACAAATAAGTAAATACATAAATAGTTAATTATTTAACACGTAAAGGTTTTTTCATGAATAGCTGCCACGAATAGATCAATGAAAACTTTGGTCTACTAGGATTGTGTGAGTGCTATCAGTTACAGTTTATATTTCGAACCAAAAATTTAATTAATAATAAAGCATAGGGATTAAATTGTTTCAATAATACTACTTTAAATGTATTAAATTTGACGTGGTCTACGACAAGGCGGCGATTAATCGAGAATATCGGGTTGGGGTATAGGTAGCAAGACTTAATTTTGTTTTGATGGAAGTGGTGTCATTATAACACCTATTTTTTATGATGCTATCGTATAGAAGACGCTTAAATAAGCGTGTTTTGTATAGGCAACTTTTCTCTAAACTTGATATTTACCGAGATATTAGGGGTTCAAATGTCAGTCATTTTGAAGTGATCTGGGACTTAGAAAATTTTTAGAGTAGTGAAATTGATGTCAATAGGGTAAGATGGGGGAATAGCGGTCACTTAAGCAATTATTAATTTTTTATTTTATTTTTATGATTTACGGTATTGGAAATACTAATTACATAGCTTATATAGTAGTTTATTGATATATATGAAATACATTATCAATATATTACGGGTTTCTTATTTATTGATCGTTTTGTGAAACCCTTCGTTGACCGGTATTACCCGCAAATGCGGGTAATACCGGTCTACTGTTGGGGTATTCCCGGTATTTTTTTGCTTAGTCACGAAAAATGTAAATAACTTTCATAAAATCCAACATGTACATACAATACACTTGCAAACGTACAGTAATTAACTTTAAGAAAGATATTAATTGGTATAAATCACTTTAAGCTTACCTTTCATCAAATTTTCGATTTTATTACAACAAAACACGTCCGAACCTGTACACAGCTGTCACACTCACTGCGCGCGAAAGACAATGGCGCCGCTCGGTAAATTAGTTTATCTACACTCATATCATAAGTCCTCTATAATGCGTTCAGAATCCGTAGACAATGACCATCATTACAAGATACAATTTTACTATGATATTTTTTCTTATCTGTAGCTGTACTGTAAAGTTAAAATTACGATACAACTTTTGATAAAGTAATGTTGTTTAAATTTGGAACATCTTCCAAAACCAACACAATTCAAACAGGGGGTCAATTCTAGTATCTATTAAACGTCGACTCGGTATATTTTAAGTAAAGTGTCGTACGCCGTTTTGATGTCGAGTGACATTAGAATAGGGATTTTGTTAGTTAGTCTATGATTTAAAAAAAAAAACATTCATGTTCGTGACACAGGTTAGCTTGCCGCCATTTGTTTGTTCTGCCGCCTGTTTTTAAAATACGGAAAGAGTACTTATAATATGTGTGTAGATAAAGTAATGTATGCAACTGTACATAATTAGGCCTTAAAAAACTCGTGTGATGTTATTATGAAACTCGCCTTCGGCTCGTTTCACAAAACCACACTCGTGTTTTAAGGGCCCTCTTTATGTACCAGTTACATAAAATACTATTACTCGACCGCATACTAGATGGTGACACTAGTAGCGATTGCATAATGTTGTTGGAAGTTTTATATTTTGACGTGACCGGCATTGCCCGCTGACTGCCATTCCCCCATCTTACACTATAACCCTCATTTTTGTTAATAAATCCTATAAAACATGGTAAAATAAGCATGTTTTTTTTGTTATTTAAACTTTTTTTCTCCGACCAATATTTACCGAGATATTGGGGTTCAAAGGTCAGTAATTTTGAAGGGCTAAAATTTTGGAGTCGTGTAATTGATGTCAATATAACCCCTCATTTTTGTTAATAAATCCTATAAAACATGGTAAAATAAGCATGTTTTTTTTGTTATATAAACTTTTTTTCTCCGACCTATATTTACCAAGATATTGGGGTTTGAGTGAAGTGGTCTTATTATAACACGAAGTTTTTATGATGCTATCGTATAGAGGACGCAAAAATATTGATCATTACCGAGATATTGGCTCCTAAATGGACATTTCCACACAAGTCCGAATTTAGGGCTCTCGCTGGTTAGGACGCGTGCCGACACTGCGCGCCCTAGAGTGTTTTTATAGAGCCGGAGATACGGAAAATATGGATCGTAGGAAAAAAAGTGAAAGAGCAAAATATGTTTCTTTTAGCATGATTTACTGGATTCATTCATAAAAATGTACTTAGTGTTATATTGACCTAAATTTCGCGACACCGAAAATTTTCTGTCCCAGTGAAAAAAAAAATTTTTTTTACCCTCTCGAAACCACCCCCCCTATCACCCCCCCCCCCCCAAATACCTATATATAGTTGCGCCCCCTTTGCTATAACCGTATCTCACCGCATAAAACACGAAGTTCGATGTCAATAACAAATAGGTAACAGGATATTATAATAACAAAACAAATAATTAACACAACAGAAACAAAACAACAACGCCAAGGCCGAATTATAAACCAACTGCAGTAGGTAGTTACTTGTTCGCACGGAATAGTAGAAACGCAACTGATTCAATTCAACTGAAATGACAGTGACTGACCGTTGGGTGGGAGTCAAAACAAAGTTCGAAACATTCGAACTATCAACCAAACCAACCCAACGGTCTGGCAACGCCGCGGCCGGCGCCACACGCCAAAACCCAAACCGAGCACGCAACGTCGCTTTCATCGCTCTGTAGTTTTGAGTACCTACCTAGTTATAACTACACAACTTTTATGATTTTTTACTGATCCAACGTGAATGCAAGTTCAAATCCATTATCTAACACTAAAATCAACTTTTATTCGAAACAATTTGTTTTTTTTCTTTATATAGTTTTGTTTATTTTTTGAGTATTTTAAATTCTTATTTTAGTTTGTGTATATTTTTTTGGCCACATTCAACAAAAAGCTTCAACACGCCTAGTCATAGTTTAAGAGCAAACATTTAGTTCATCGTTTCACTAGGAGCACATAGGTTTTGAGTCTATAATCTGTAAATTCTTATTAAAGCTAATATATTCAAGTTCACGCAACACATTAAATCCGTAAAAAGAAGTGTGGAAAGTTTGGCTGCAAACTAAATCGCCCAGCCGGAATAAAACGAATACGAACTTTTTAAAAACGGTTCATTTAAAGTGGTATATAGAGCTTACTATCAGTTAGATAACTATATTAATGAGTCAGAGCAAGACTTGAGGATATATGTCTTCAGATTATCATCATTTAAAACTGCCACTTCCTATATTTTTCCCAAAAAAATTATCCAAAAACACCTCGATTTCGTAATTTTGCCCTACCCTTCGCCTTAAGGTTACAATCTCAAGAATGCAATCCTAAGACTACAAATACTAAGCAGGATATTTATGCTTGATCAGACTGAAAATCAGCGCAACGCACGACTGGCACATGCGTTAGAATAAACGTATAAATATTATTTAAGTGTTAGTTTCTGCCCGCGACTTCGCCCGCGTAAACTTCGATTATCGTTTTTCCCTCGGGAACTAAAAAAACCAGGGTTGAAGTAGCCTGTGTTAATCCATAGATACATACATACATACATAAACTCACGCCTTCATTCCCAGAGTGGGGTAGGCAGAGCTACAGAATTACCAACAACTCTAAAAACTTGTTGATAATTCTGTAACCACATTTTGCAAAAACAGGCTAAGATGAAAGATAGATAAAAGATAAAAAAGATAAAAGATGTTTATTCAGTAAGTAGGCCGCACGGGCACTTTTACACGTCAAAAAAAATCTACCAGCGCTTCACAAGAGACCATTGCTGAGAAGAAGCGCCGCAAGAAACTCAACAGTAAGTCGTTTTTTAAATATTGCTAATGATATTAAACAATAATAAACTTAACCTAGCATTTATAAAACAATGAATCTCATATAAAACCAAAAATTAATATATTCATGCGTAGTTGAGCAGGAAAATGTGTCAAAACTCAGAATTGTCACAAAACTAATAAGCAACAGTAATAAAAAAAATTGAAAGTATACAAGTTATACTTACCTGTGACGGTGCAAGACAACCTGCATAAAAGTTTCGATACATTCTCCTACAGAAACCGTGTCCTCTAGACAATACAGTGTGTTTCGTCATCGGTGTCGGAGACCTCAGGGGCGTGCAGCACAATCAACCTTATCGACAAATCAACCGTTCCCTTCTTTCTCTTTCGAACCAGTAGTATATAGCTATCTCCATTTCAATTTCATCCAAATCCTCCTAGCCGTTCGTTGTAGCGTTAAGGAGTAACAAACTAGCACGCACAAACTTTCGCACTAATTAAAATATTTAACATAATATAACTCGCCACCCCCGCAGAATAAACCCATAACTTCAAAATGACAATTTTACAGGAGAAATAAAAAACCGTAATTTTGAAATAACTTCACTATTAAGGAAAAAACACATAATATTTAAATTACATCCGGACGCCAATTTTTAGTTCTAACTGTTGTGGATTTCCTGTTAATTCATGTAACGCCGCCTTGAAGATATAGACAAAAATGTACTTTACGGATAATTACATCTTAATAGTGTTTGGTAATACACTTTTAAAGGCTTATTCAAGTTGGTTTCACAAATAATTACATCATGCTATAATATGGGTATTAAAGGTATATTTATCTTGTATGCAAATTCGCTACTGTAGCGTTATTGGTTTATTCTGGTGTGCGTAAAATATTATCAGATATGTAGTTTAATGTAACCGGGGAGTGCAAAATATTTTCTTATAAGCTTGCACACGAACAAACCTATAAAGGCGTTTGCTGTCAAACGTCCCGTTCTAATGAATGTGAATAACATCATAACAATATATCACAAAAAAATAACTAAAATTTCGTTTTGTAAGATAATATTATCGTTTTTTTGTAAATACTTTTATTTCATAGAATAATTCCTTATTAATCCGTATCTTCGTTAGTAATCCACATAAAAATCTAAAAAAAAATGAGGATATGTATTTGAACTTGTACATTCCAAAAATGCATGAACATTAAAAAACCTATAATAGCACTTTATGGGTTTATTCTGCGGGGGTGACCTGCTTGTTAAATAAAGTACCGCCATTAGGGTAAAGGCGTTAGTTATATACTTGTTTGCTGAAAATAAGTTTTATACGAATAAATAGACATTAATTTATTACCTGATGTGAACTATTTTTTTCTGAAAAATAAGCCTTATATTAAATTTGACCTGATCCTAAATAAAATACCGCATGTTTTGGATACATTTGACCGATTCATCATTTTATAACTTGTAAAAAACAGTCTCCTTTGTGTAAAATTATGCCATTTTCGATATTTATTTTAGTTGCAGTTCATGTCGTGTTAATTTATTAGTTTTATTACATCCTGTGAGGGGGTTATTATGACATAGCAACGCCGTTCATTTTTCGTTGAGCGTAAAAGACAGAGCTATAGCAGTTATATAGCTCCGTCCGTTTCTCTCAGCGTAAAATTAACTGCATTGCTACGTCATAATAACCTCTCTGTACACACAACATACACTGTATATTCACATAACCGCCTTTGATCTCTTGTTGCATATTCCTTTCACAATTGCGTCGTTAAACTGTACCTGAAATCATAACTACTGTTTAGTTTTCGTCTCAAAGAGAAATCGAAATGTGGCTTGCAAATTTGTCTGGCATAACACCAATTGTATATACGCCTGAAACCATGCAAAGTGAACTCTAATAGAAAGCAGTAAGATGTAAACGGTTGTAAAGTGAAATTTGCAATAACACCAACCTTGTTTGCGTCTAAAGGCTTGAAACGTAGTCCTTGTGTTAGGGGGCTAGAATGGAAACGGCTGCAATGTTAACTTTGTAATATTGTAAATAAACAAGAGCCCCATTGTCGTGGTTTGCCGTTGTCCGCGCGTTTGTTTGTTTGTCCAACTTCGGGAACGATGCTGATTTGTGTGTCCGGCAATACGTTCTAAATCACTTCACCCTGTAGTTTGCGTACGTGTGTTAGCAAATATTCAAACAGAATGACAATCACGACTATCATTTGACGACAACAAGCACTTTGCCGCATTAATTTTGTTCTGAATTGGGATTGTTCATATTTTACAATTGCTCTGATTCGAAAACCATTTTGAGGAATAGGATTTTAAAACCGATCTGCATCATTAAGTTTTTGATATATTTATCTATTTCGGATATTTCGACAAAAATATATTTAACCTTTGTTTGACTTTCGTTTTCGGCTTGAAGCCCTTCTAGGTGTATCTTACGCGTTAGGCGAAAATCGCTTGAAATAGTAGGTTTTAATACACTATTACAATCACTTTTTATCATTCGATATCATTTAATTGTAGTAATTTATTAGAAAATGACAACCCAAATTTAAAATAATCATGTCATCCATAAAATGTCTGCTAAATAAATAAACCTTAATTTGGCAAAAATAAAAAAAGTCGGGAATTCAAACCCTTTTTGATTTTGAATCAGCAAAAACATAAAAAAACATTCCAAACATTAAAAGTGAACATTATAGTATGTTCACTGTGA
Source organism: Acleris emargana (assembly GCA_927399475.2). Taxonomy (NCBI): domain Eukaryota; kingdom Metazoa; phylum Arthropoda; class Insecta; order Lepidoptera; family Tortricidae; genus Acleris; species Acleris emargana. The sequence continues at coordinate 3,137,556 of OV656839.1, read as the reverse complement.
TGTACACTTCCAAATTAAGGGTTAAAACAAAACTATTGGGTCAAATACAAAATTAATAAAATTTGTCTCTTGAAATTACCTATTCTTTCGAATTAGAATCTAAGAACCGTGAGTTATTTTTTTTGGTCTATCCCAATTGTTGTCAGGGCTGGGCAATATTTTAACTACATGTAATTAAAATACAAAACCGAACAATTGTCTTCCCGTGTTATATCCATAGACTTATTTCTCTTATAAGTTCATGGTGACTGTCTAAAACTCGACAATGGCCAAATACGGTTGTGTAATGTTTAGCATAAAAACAAATGGTCTAATGATCATTTTACATAACACGAGTTGCATAATTTCGATCTGTAACCATCGATATAATAGTCGTGATGCATAAAACGAAATGCATAATTCCAAAAACTATAATGTTTATCAAATTAATTTGTAAGATACACATCTTACGCGTTAGGCGAAAATCGCTTGAAATAGTAGGTTTTAATACACTATTACAATCACTTTTTATCATTCGATATCATTTAATTGTAGTAATTTATTAGAAAATGACAACCCAAATTTAAAATAATCATGTCATCCATAAAATGTCTGCTAAATAAATAAACCTTAATTTGGCAAAAATAAAAAAAGTCGGGAATTCAAACCCTTTTTGATTTTGAATCAGCAAAAACATAAAAAAACATTCCAAACATTAAAAGTGAACATTATAGTATGTTCACTGTGATGTACACTGCCAAATTAAGGGTTAAAACAAAACTATTGGGTCAAATACAAAATTAATAAAATTTGTCTCTTGAAATTACCTATTCTTTCGAATTAGAATCTAAGAACCGTGAGTTATTTTTTTTGGTCTATCCCAATTGTTGTCAGGGCTGGGCAATATTTTAACTACATGTAATTAAAATACAAAACCGAACAATTGTCTTCCCGTGTTATATCCATAGACTTATTTCTCTTATAAGTTCATGGTGACTGTCTAAAACTCGACAATGGCCAAATACGGTTGTGTAATGTTTAGCATAAAAACAAATGGTCTAATGATCATTTTACATAACACGAGTTGCATAATTTCGATCTGTAACCATCGATATAATAATAGTCGTGATGCATAAAACGAAATGCATAATTCCAAAAACTATAATGTTTATCAAATTTAAAAAAAAAGTATTTCTAACGGCTTTCATTACCATTAATGTGGTCACAGTTTTAACCTAACCTGACATAGTTAAAAGAAATTGACTTAAAATAAATTAAAAATAGATAAAATTATACAATTGATTTGTATGCTAAACGTTCATTATGCTTTTCGTGATTAGTTAAATTAAATTATACAAACGGTTTTTATAGTACACCTTGTATTAAGGAGTGAAAGCCATTAATTAAATATTTTTGAGGAAAGAAGAATAAACAAATTCTACGCCTATGAAAAATTGCTAGCAAAAGCTAGTACTTAACTAAATTGTTACGCCATACAGAACTCTGTAACAGAGAAAACATTACAAATCCCCTTGCTCCTGCGGCTTTTTAACTTTCACCTCCAGTCCGACATCTGACCACAAAATTGAGGTTCCCCAATAATTTAGACATTACTACCTCCCTGATATACGATCACGATTAATTCAAATGTGTCGAACATTTAAAACCTTCCAGCGCCCACGATGCTTATCGGAGCCAATGCTACATACACTTATAGCTAGCTGGTTTGGTATTGCTCGATTGTAGGCTAGGCATTATTGTTGCGGTTTGCGGACCGCCATATTCGTTTTAACGTGTTCGCGGCGAGCGGTGAAAATAAAGGCTTCGAATTTCGTTTTAAACGTTGCTAATATTAATAAATGAAATACAATCTGTATTTCGTTTATTTGTTGGTGCTTTTTAAGCTGTTTTTCACGTTGGCCAATATTTGTGCCAATGTCGGCCAATGCTTTATGTAGACAACGGGGATTGTATCTTGATAGTTGTAACAAGATGGAGTGACCACCTTGTAAGGATCGCGGGAATGCGGTGGATGCGAGAAGCACAAGACCGGTTTGAGTGGAGAGCCTTGGGGGAGGCCTATGTCCAGCTGTGGACGTCTTTCGGCTTACATGATGAGTTGTACCAGAGTTAACCATACAGTTGCGCGCAATTCTTGTACAGTAAAATTAGGGTACTCTTCTAACAGATGCTAGAGTGAGTGCGATAGCGACAGACAGCTGAGTACTATATATAATAGTAGTTTTACTAAGCGCTGGTAGATTTTTGACGTGTAAAAGTGCCCGTGCCCACTTACTGAATAAACGTCTTTTATTCCTTTTAGGGTTCCGTAGTCAAACTAGGAACTATAGTTTCGCCATGTCCGTCCGTCTGTCCGTCCGCAGCCTAGCTCAAAGACTCTTAGATCTAGAAAGCTGTAATTTGGCATAAATATACATATTAGTCACGCCAACAAAGTGGTAAAAAAAAACAGTTTTTTTTTGTGTACCTCCCCTACACGTAACTTGGGAAGCTTTTTTTTTTCCTCGTCTACCCCATAGTGGGTGGTGTCTTTGGATAGGTCTTTCAATAATGCAGGTTTGTGTAATTTTACGATTAAGGTATCCGTTTATCAAATATTCAGCTTTTTTTTGTCGAAGTCAAGTGTTCAAATCCCGGTAAGGGCAGATGTTTTGTATGTATTTCAGTCTTATATTTCTCTATATAAGTATTTATAACGTTATCTAGTACCCATAGTACAAGCCTAGAGCTTAGTTTGGGACTTGATCAATTTGTATGACATTGTTCCCTGATATGTACCTATCATTTATTATATTATTTTACTCATCTACTTCGACCAAGCGAACTGAGGTCTTAAAGTCAACAGAGCCCCCGTCCGTATATTTAACTATTCAACGACAGCATATTCTGGGTCTGTTTCTTATTGCAATTTGGTATAAGAATATCGTGGCATGTATATTTCTTAAGATTTAACAGGACCTGAGATCCTAGACAAAGCTTTGCGATAAAGTTATCGCTATCGAAAATGTATAGGATTGACGGGCGGTTGCGTCAAGAGCTTACGTCAATTCGTATTACGTAAATTTCAGTTTTCGAAAATATTTTACGTTAGCGTTAAGAATCTTGTCAAGGGCCACAGGGATTATGGAATAACCGAGAATGGGGCGGGGAATCTATCACCGCTTTATAATTAGGTACTTGAACGGTAAATACCACCAGATCAGTCTGCTCACCCTTTCCTCAAATTTCGCGCTCCACTCTACCTAAAGCGTCATTAATACACGGCTAAAGAGCCTAAAGCCTTATAGTCATAACAAGCGCGCAGACAAACTCAATAAAATGGGGCGTCCCCATTGGTCGGCTCGGTGATACCTACTCGGCGCAATTAACTTCCCATCCGCAGCCTTAGGCTACCGACAAATCACTTTTCACTCCCGGCCTTTGGGGAGAAAAATACAGTAGGATTTGTTGGCTTTAAAGGAGGGTGGTGATATGGAGTTTAAATGCGTTTTTATTATGAGTTTAATGCTTTGGTTAGGTGACGCGGGGTTATTATACTGTCGCATACATACATACATACATAAACTCACGCCTTCATTCCCAGAGTGGGGTAGGCAGAGCTACAGAATTACCAACCACTCTAAAAAATTGTTGATAATTCTGTAACCATAAACACACAAATTGCCCTAATCCCAAACTACGCTCTAGACTTTCACTATGGGCAATAGACATCGATAAATATACTTATAGGGAGAAATACATTCTTAAGTACAAAGCCACACACTTAACTGCCCATTAAAGACAGAAGTGAGAAAATTTAGAAAGAGATAAATATATATTTTACATAAGAATCACATGTGCACGACAGAGACAGTTTCTCTCTGTTTATCTTGATTGGTCACTCAGCTGTGTGGGCGATTGTACATAGAAAACACACAAGAACCATTAGATTGTATTATTATTACTATTTTTAACTTAAGTGCTTTAAGTGCCAAATAAATTTTATTTCATTTCAAATGGATACTAGGGCTCATCGCACAAATCTCTTCCCTTACCAGAATTTGTACCCAGGACCACCAGCTTCGTAGGCTGGGTCACTACCAACTTAGCGAACGTGCTGACAATAAATTAATCTTCTTCTTATAGTGCCTCTCCAACTAGAGAAGGTTGGCAGTCAGCTCCGCATATTTCTCTCGGTCTTTGGCGAGGTTGAAAAACTCCGCTGCATTTGTGACTCCAGTCCATTCCCTAATAAATGAATATAAGAGGACAATCTCACTCAAATTGGTCTTGTACCAAAGTTAGCTCTAGGCTTGTACACACAGCAACACATCTAGCTATACACTTCAGAAATCTGAAATATTGCATGAAAGAGAGTCACACTAGAATGCATAGAAGTTGACATAATACACATATATCCATCTCTTTCTTTTTCTTTCTGCTCTGTCTTTAATGGTTAGTTAGGTGTGATGTTGTGTGTACTATGGGTACTAGACAACGATAATATTTATAGGGAGAAACACATAAATAGAAAACATCCAAGGCTCAGAAATAAATACTAACGCTCTTTACATAAATATTTTCACTTACCAGGGTTTGTACCTACCTGTAACTAACTAAAACAAGAAAAGAGGACAATCTGACACAAATTGATCTTTTACCAAAGTTAGCCCTAGCCTTGTACGGGTACGGGGTACTAGACAACGATAAACATACGATCCTAATCTTGTTTTGTATGTATTTGTGTGAAACTTTTTCTACACATAAGTGTGTTTAATACGAGTTTAATATTTAGTACTTAAAAGTCAGTAATGTCACGGCGTTATCATTTGCAGTCCGTAGAAAACATTACATTTGCTATTCTCTTTTAGATGTGACTTTGTACAAACGCTATAAGAAACATGACAGACGTAAAGATACGAAAACCTTATTTTAAATATAAACTTTGGTGATCTCAGATTTTCACACTTAAGTAAAAAGTCTAACAAAAAGCAAGTTTTAATAAAAACCAGACTGCCAGCTTTAAGCGCCACATTGTAACATTTTTTATCGTCAAGTAAAACTTAATATTCCGTGAGTTCTTTACATACTGTAACTTCCAAAATACCATCAAACAGCCTAATTACCACCTATAGCCACCCCTTCCTTAACGCTCTCCATTTAACCGAACGAAATCGCCTTAAACACCACAGACTAAAACATTACCTACTCAAAAGTGTAACCGTTTCCCAGAGTATAATTTTTTATATTGAATGAGTTTAGTCTACGGTAGGTCGGTAGGGTGACCAAATTGACGAGACAGACGCCCTGTAGGGTAACATCCATAAAATTACGTACTCGAGGGATGGGCGGGCAGTTATCGAATCACTTTAGAATGCATAGGATATTTTCTGCTCGTATGAAAGTGAGTGCTTGAACCAATATATACCGTCAATTGTTTTTGGGTAAACCTAATAAAGTTGATAAAATTATGTTATTTCCATTTTTATTTATTTAGGGTTTTTAATAAATATAACTGCAGCCCACGGGTAATTAAGGATTCCTTACAAAATGGAAGAAACGTAAATTTTTGTCACGCGTTCTTTTTACTCAGCGACTAGGAGAAAAATGTGACTGAAATACAGTTGTTAGGTAGCTAATAATATATTTTCACTTCATAGTTTGAGTTGATTTTGCACAGACAATTTTCAGTGCGTGGAAAAAACCTCAAAATGACAATGATGGGCAAATAAGTTTAAAAATTGTTTTCAAGTTTGAACCTGTTGGCTAAATATGCAAGCATTTAAAGCAGGCTTCACAAAAAAAAGAGAAGAAAAAACCGCGGTACAAATTTGCAAGTTTTTTTTAAGAACATCGTCAGTGCACGATTCAGCAACCACGGGGTCCGTAGAAAATTCTATAAAGAGATCCCTGTTTTGTTTTAGGTTACAGGTTGTGGCGGGCTTTTTTCCGCAACTGGGCGACTTAGATATGCGCCTATTTTGCGAGGCGGCTGGTTTTAGGTTATTATGCTGAACAATATCGACTAGATTATTCATCCTATCGTCAACCCTGATGGATATGAGTACACACATACTGATGTAAGTACCAAAACAGGAGAATATCTACCAGGCTAGCATTTTAGAGGTTAGACATGGGTGCGCGGGGCCATCCAATGCACGGACCCTGTAGCATTTGCTTCTCTTGCTACGTGGCTAATCCTGCACTAAATGTCTTTTTTTCCCCGCATTCAAAGTGAAAAGTAGAGTGTTTAACGCGAGACTAAACAACCATAATGACACTCGTATGCCTTGTTTTAGTCCCTTGTTGAACAATATACTATTAAAGGTAAGATGAGATAAGATAAGCATTTATTGTTAAACTTTGAATAATCGTTATTACTTGTCACAATCAAAAGATTAATAGTTCCAACGATTTACCCATTTCGGACGTACGGTTAAAACCTTACATCTAAACTAATTACTTAATAATTTGAACATTCTGAACCACTGCAGGATTTTTAAACGATTATGTGGCATGTAACTTTCCAACGATAATGTAAAAACCGGAATTAAATTATGCTAAAAGCACTTCGCAGATACTAATGCAAATATTTTGGAAAATATTACGTCAACGAGTTGCGGAGACCTCATATTTTATACAACCCTCTACGATTCCAGGGGTCTTAGTTAGTTGGTAATAAATTATACTGGTTTTACTGAGCATGTTTTTTTTTATTAAAATAAAATTGCTTTATTTTACGTCACCCGATATTGCTTTTTTTGCAAATTATTGTTTTAAAGCAGAGTGGCAAAACTGATAAAATGGCTGTAAAATTTAGGCTCATACACCAAAATGGCGGTTGCAGCAAAGTACACTAAGAGCTTTTAGCGGCTAGCGGTAACCCTATCGATCCCGTGTTATCATCGTTAGCTGGCTTAGTGAATACTCTAAATACTGAACCCGACTGTACTCTGAATAACTTGGGTTTTAGTGGAAATACGGCCGATTTTATCACACTACGGGAATAAGCACAAATATTATTATAGGTAAGAATCAAATAGGTATCAAAAATATTTTTTTTCTGCAAATGAGCCTTAGATTATTGTCTTATTTTTTTTTATTGATGTTACAGTTTTAAACCAAATTTGAGACTATGACTAAGTTCCATACACTATAACGCTGATTTTAGAGTTTTTTTAGGTATGCCTCGAGATCTGGTTCCACATCCCTGGCCACATTATGGTAAGTGGGATCAGACCCATAGCCTCGGTGAAACAGCAAATTTGCGTAAGTAACATTTTTAATAAGGAGTAAAATGCACCTTTTCAATAAGATATTAATGTTTATTTTGCTCTATCACAAATTTGTTAGTTACGCGGTTTAGCAGTGTCACCGACGATATACATTTGCATTAAATCTTAAGACTGCAATCCTAAGACCGCAATGGCGTTGCCAGCCTTGAGGACTAAGATGGGATGTCTCTATGCAATTTTACAGGTTATCCTATGCCCGCACCGGAACACAGCGGTGCGAACACTGTTGCTTGGTGGTAGGTTAAAGGGTAAGACGGTGGTAGCGATCCGGAAGATCCATGCATAAGGCCGGCCTTACACTCGTAAGTTTTACTTACGTAAAGTATTGACACGGCTATCTGATAGAATGAGAAGAAAATATTGATTTCTAATTATAACAAATAGCTGCGTCCCTACTTACGTAAGTAAAACTTACGAGCGTGGCCAGCCTAAGGTCCTGCCACTAAAATTGTATTTGTGTCTATTTAAAAATATGACAGCTCTGCCACTGTTACATGACAGCGACGCCGCTCACACGCTATATCACCCGTATAACGCTCATGTTCAGCTATATGGCCCGCGTTATTACTTCGATATTTCTAATAGCGCGATCCAATCTCGCTCAGTGCCACTATCGCTCTGGAATGGCACTATGCGATGCGGTACACGAATTTGGAAAAATACTGAATTTTATATTAAACATAATAATTACAAATGAATCTGAAAGTTTGTATGGATGTATGGATGATATTTTTATAATCACGTCTGAACAATTGAATGGTTTTTAATAAAATTTGGCCTACAGATAGGCCTTTAGATTGACATTAAAAAAATATTTATTAACTCGGAACATAAGGAGCAATGAACAAATTACATTGTAATTCCACACATTCTGCCATGTACACCGTGTCCAATAAGTTCGAATACACATCTTTTTGCAGTAACCCTAATACATACTACAGACCATCGAATTCTTATTTTAATTTATAAAGTATGTTGTCGTTAACAAAATACAATCGTTTCAAACGTCAAGCATTTGTAGTTTTCTTTTAATCCACGATGAAACAGTTTCCTGAAACGATTATCAGAAAATTTAGCAATGGCGACAGGCCAGGTGCTATCTTCAAGGCCTTAAAACCCCTTGGAATTAAACGCAATCTAGTTTACACCGGTGTCCTGCCGTTTGACCAAAAGTCATTTGTCAAAATTACACTTGACAAACAACGTTTTGCAAAAAAAAATTAAGTCTATTGATCATTTTACTACTAGTCATTTTACAAATGATTTACTTTTCCAAATGATCAACAGTTAAATTTACATTTTACGAGGAAAACGAACCAGGGCATAACCGACTCGGATAGGTTAGGTTAGAAGGCAAAGGCGGGAGCTTGGCTCCCGCCTTGGCCTTCGAGGTTGTTTTTTTTTCTGCCCAGAAATAGGTAAACTAATTGCTAAATGATCAATTGCTAAGTGAGTTTTTGTAAGATGATACTTTTGTCAAATGTCTCGTTTGCCAAATGATCATTTGGTGAAACGTTGTTTGTCAAATGATCATTTGTCAATAATTTTTTGGTCAAACATTAGTGAACCAGTTTACACCACAATCAAAAGGTATAAAGAGACCTCCTCAGTAGAAGACAGGAAAAGATCCGGTCGGCCACGTTCAGCTAGAACCGATAGAGTAGTAAAGATTGTGAGAGAGCGACTTCGGCGTATGCATGATGTATTGGACACGGTGTACATCAAATTTAAACCCGTTGTTAAGGGCGATATAGGCTGGTAATAAAAAATACAGAAGTTCATTGCTGTCTCACTTTAACTTTAGTTCTGGAGCGAGAAGCACAATTTACTGTCTTATTCTAATTTCAAAGTTAGAATGAGACAGCAGTAAACTTCTGCATTTTTTATTCCATGCCAACTAAAACTTGTCTTATAAATGTTTTAAAAGAGAAACTGCTTTTAGTTGACAATAAACACTATTGTTGTTGCTAACCAACTTGAAATCGTTATAAATCCTAAATGATCTTCAAAACTAAAAATGATAAAAGAAACCTAAATATTATTTTTAAATACCTATTCAATGATTCCCCATTTGTCATAGTTCGTTGACTCTTCTTTTCATTTTTACAATATGTCGATTAGTTACCGTCATATTTAATTTTATTACTGTCATATCTTGAGTGACACTCGCAAGATTAAGACAAATTGATTGCCATTAGAATCATCACAATCAGTCCTCACGTTTAATTTCTAGATCGCCACAATGGAACAAACATACATATAAAGGCTTATAAACAAACATACATATAAAGGCTTATAAACACTATTCCCCTTCGGCAGTCGGATAAAAAAGCAAACAGTCGAAATTCAAATATTAATTATTTTTGGCATCTTTAACTGTCCTTCAATTGGGATTAAACATTATGTCTGTAGCCTAATTCGAAAACCATTTTGAGAATTAGGCTTTTAAAGTAATTTGATCTCATTGCAAAATAGTTACTCCGCTATTGCGAGAAGACGAAAGTAAGTTATATCTTTGTTTTCAGCTCGAAATTGCCTCAGGTATTTCTCTTAAGTAATAGTCTAAAGGGATAGGCTTTAATAGCAAACAAACTCCTTTCTGATCATAAAATCCCAAAAAAAGCCTTCACCATAAATATCTTAAACAATGATGTCATTCATATAATGAGGTGTGTTCTACAAGTAAACTTCTGGAACATTATACAATATTCATAAAATCATTGTGTTTAGAAAATATACATACATACATACAAACCTTTATGCAGGTAATCGCAGAGTGCGGTAGGCAGAGCTACAGAATTACGAACAACTTTAAAAACTTGTTGATAATTCAGTAACCACATTTTGCACAAATAGGTTAAGATGTGTACCATAGTGTATTAGTGACAGGTTGCAAGCCCATCGCCTAACAGTACTACAAGCTTTTATTCCCTTAGTCGCCTCTTACGACATCCACGGGAAGACATGGAGTGTCACTATTTCAACCCGGCATCCACACGGGGAAAAATAGAAAATGTAAAAAACTATATTTCATTTTTTCTATTACTAGAAATCTCTTTGTTCAATTTGTGTCCGTGTAACCAAGGATATACGGCTAGTGTCATGGCGAATGGACGTAATGCGGCTCTCGTGTGCTTTTGTGGATATTGACACTTTTGTCGCGCAACGTTCATATTCGTCGGCGACGTCCGAACTGCAATAAGGTAAATAAGATTGAGAGACCGTAGCTGACGGTAGAATTAGGAATATTCGAAGTGCCTGTACTGAGAGGATTCACACTGTTGTCTACATTCTACATCGCTATGTTTGGACCTACTATTGTTTTGACAGATGAAGCATGAACAACTAGTTAGTAACAATACTAACAATATCGTTAAGTCGCTCTATGGGTCAAGACAAGATGCATAACTTATAGAAAACTGCTAAAATCTCTGGAATTTACGTAAGTTTTCGATAACGCTGACGTTCGTCAAATACGTCTTATCTAAGATTACAGAATCTGTATGGCATAGTTAGCGGGTTGCTACGGACCGGTATATTTATTTAACTGTTTAGGATTTACTCCTGTTATGTCGACACTCATCCAACAGAACGTATCACTTCGCAGAATTTGCATTTCATCGACAGACTTTTTGGAGGTTTCATTTTGTGATAGTCTGACCCAACCTGACTCACGTAATTGATATTGAAACAAAAATGTTTACTCATTTATGTACAACAGGGTTACAAACTTTTAAAGTTTAATATTGTTGAACAGTTTCAGATCTAGTGAGCGAAGTCATAAAGGCTATTTTAAAACTACTAGATTTAGTTAATAATTTGTCTGTCGAAAAGTGAGTTGGTAGAGAGAATAAAAGTAATAATTTTATAAGTGTCGGGCTACGAAGTTTAGTTTCGCTAGTTTAGTATTGACTTGAACCTCCACGTGTACTGAAGCAAAAGTATAATAAAATACAAGTTTACCAAGTCACCAGCTCTGACACATATTGCGCGCGTGACGTGAACGGTGATGTCTCAGAGCCATCTAGCGGGATTAGTTACTGAATGAGGTTTGTGTTTCGATAACGTGCTAACGCATTATACTTCAGAGGCCCTATCCAAGAATCATTACGCTAACTAGCGTTTCTATTCGTTTCGTTTCACTTGTCCACAACTTTATATGAGTTGGTACCATCATCAATCAATCAATCAAATGTATTTTTAAACGCAAGTTGATAATGCAGCATTTAATCATATTATTAAGGAGAGCAGACGCAGCTAATTCGGTCTGACAGGGAAACGCCATTACCCGGCCGATTGCACTTAGAAGCAAGTTACTGTAGCAGTTAAATTAAACTGGCAGGCAGTTGACTAGTTTTTACTCCAGGCTTTCACTGGATAGATAATTTAAGAAAGCATGCGCTTAAGAATAGCGGTCGTATCGTTAAGAAGCAGTATTCAAAAACACACGTAACTAGCGAAAATTACACTTTTCGAGTTCAATATTTCCTAAATCTAAAACTTGACAATAATAATATGTATATCGTCGGTGAAACAGCAAATCCGCGTAAGTAACATTTTTAATAAGGAGCAAAATGCACCTTTTTAATAAGAAATTAAGGTTTATTTTGCTCTATCACAAATTTGTTAGTTACGCGGTAGCAGTGTCACCGACGTTGTCTTTTAAGAGCTATCCAATGCTACCTCACTCAATGTCATAAAGCTAAAAATTATGCTTTATTTGTATGGGAGGTACCCCAACAAAAAAAACCGGACAAGTGCGAGTCGGACTCGCCCACCGAGGGTTCCTAGCGTAAAGACCCTGATTTTTGTGATTTAATTAAAAATGTAGAGTTTCAGATATTTTTTGAAAGTTGTAGTTTAAGAAGTATTATTACTTGCCAAATTTCATAGATCTACTCGTAGGTTAACAATACGTTTTTTGCAGCAAAAACGGCTGTATCTTTTTATCACGTTAACGAAAACTTCTTTTCCCTTCTAGAACAGTTTCTTGAAGTTGTGAAAAAAGATAAAAGATGTTTATTCAGTAAGAGTGTAGACTTTGCGACATGCCTTCCTGGCCCGGCCAATAGAAGGAACACGTCGTAAACGAAATGTAGTAAATCTTAAACCAAACTTAAAATAATAATGTCCGGCGTGACCTTTGGACAAAGAGTGGGTTTATATCATGGAGCTAAAGGAAACGAATTAGTAAGTTGAATACAATTTTTATTACTACTTTTTCTGTAACATGTATATATACTGAATTTAATTGCAAACCTTGGTTTTGAAGCGACCAGACATTTTAAACATTAAAAGCTCAGCAAAAGCATGGGTCGTGCTTAATTACTATGGTTCTTATGATAGGTTCACAATTATCTATGCTAAAGTTGGTTAGTCCCTAAGGAACCTAATGCCATCAATTCCAATATCCAATTTTACTTTTATATCCTAATTCCCTAAAGTTTAATTAAATAATTAATTCACAGACCTCAATCTGAAGTAACCTTTTTTTTTTTTTTTTTTTTTTTTATATCATAGGAACTGCAAAGGGGCTGTCTGGCTGCAGACAGGATCAGGGCAGTGTGAGTTGCAACGCGATGCTCTGGGCGTTGACTCTATGCAGACTCCTTAGTGCAAGCCGCACAGTAAGCGCGCAAAGATATAAGGTTCAGGCGGCGCAAGCAGTAAGATCCCTTAACACTGAAGAGCTCTAAGCAGTTTGTTGCAGAAGGATAAAGAAGAAAATAGTCAAGGTCTTGCTACACAAACAAAAGGCGGCTGGTAAAATGTCCTAGCCCGTACTACTAAATTACACAAAATTAGCAACCCTTAGTTTCTTCATTCACAGATTAAATCTCTTGTGCAAAGTGAAATTTACTAAACATGTGCTTTCAAAGTTCTGAAGAAAAGGAAAGCAAACACAAACTTAACAGATGTGATGATATCAAAATTACTATCAGCACACAACTGTATGAAAATAAATCTAAATTATCTGCATTCTAAATTATCTTTGTATCCTTTCTAAATCTGAATTATCTAAATTGACTGTTCTAAATTTCAATTGTATAAATTTCTTAATTTATTCCTAAGTTTCTAAATTTCTAAATTTGTTCCTAAATTTCATAATTTCCAAATTCTCTAGGTTTTCTAAATTTCCCTAAATTTCTAAATATCAATTGTCTGAATTTCTTAATTTCCCTAAATTTATAAATATCCAAATTTCTTAATTTCCCATCCAGCTGGAAAGAACCAAATTGCTTCGATTAGGTTATGCACATGGCAGAAATTAAGCGGAGAGCAGAGTAAAGCAGATCAAAAGATGCTTACCGGAGACCATCCAATAGAGATTATCTCAAACGCTGACTTTCCCTCCATCCCGGCACAAATAACCCTCTCTTAGGGTTTGAAGAACTGAAAGTTAACCACGAGGTTAAGAAACTTGGTTACATGGTGCACATGTATTATCCCAACAAAATAAATACTCACGATTTTGATACTGCCACAAAATAACTCTTGAATCTGCTGCTCCTTTGCCAAATAAGCAACAGGAGACTTCTATCAAAATAAGGACCTCCGTCCTGCACAAGATGAATCAAGCTTCTTTTGTCCACACATCATGGGATGCCTGTTATATGCACGATCTAGCCAAGATGGCTCAAGGACACAACCACGGGAGCACCCTGGAGCACCCTCAAATGAAGAAATTCTCCCACAATATTTACCCCAAAATTTACCCTGAAACGACTTACTTTCTAACTTTGGTATTACTGATTTGTAAAACAATAAAACCGTTGATTGAGAAAGCAACCATTTACTGTTCTTCCCAAATCCTAAATTCTTACAAAACTTTGGTTCAGCAAATACTTTCATACATTTATCTAAAATGAAATAAAGTAATAAACTTTGATGTTTACTTTATTTCCCAACAATCGAGTAGAAAATCTAAGGCTGACAACCCTAATTCAAAATTAGACACCAAACGTCAATGCAGTTACCAGCCTCTAAAATTACTCGAGAATGTTGCTAGTTCTCAGTTTGGGTTTGTTTAAGTCATGATAAAAACGCAACGTTACAACTTGAGTATATGGTTTTAATTTCAACTCGATACCTCTACGTGTTTCCGAGATTAAAGGGTTTTGACAGACAGACGGCCAAACTGACGGACAACAAAGTGATCCTATAGGGTTCTGTTTTTTTCCTTTTGAGGTACGGAATCCAAAAACCAGATTTTGTTGTAGTATGTTGTCAGCATAACTGGTATAACTACATTAAATTACTACGTTATAATGCCAAGCGTCTCTGAGTTAAACAGAGCAGACAGACGGACGGACATGGCGAAATTACAAGGGTTTGTTGACTTCGGAACCCCAGATAAGTTAAAAACAAGTGGAATTGACACTTAAAATAAGACTGGTTGACATTATATTTTTGAATTCAAACCTGATAGAATAAAGAAGTTACGTCAAATATCAAACCGTATTCTGCAAATACATAATACTTATGCAATGGTTCAGATATTATATTGAGAAGAAGGGTAATTTTACTTCACATTTAACAATTTTGATGTGATCGCAACAATAAAGTCACTTTTATTACATATAGACGTTAATTGAGCATAAACTACGTATCACAAAGTTACAAGTACATCATGTTTCAATATAAAATACTTTACTGTCACAAAACACTCACCCAATCGACAAATTTTGACGCTAGCGGCTGACAAATCAACAAAAATGGCGTCATTTCATTACTCCCCGTTATGGTTCTCTTGAACATTAGCCGTTCCAAAAATGACAAATGAAACGCGTAAATCCTAAGGGCCATTCCGAAATGGACCCGTTTACCCTAATGCGACCTCAGCCACGCACGTAAAGAGAAAAAGGGAGGACCGAGACAGTTAATTTAATAGAAGACACAATATAATTTCCTCGGCAGGTAAAAGTATTAGCCCCTAAACAATATTAGGTACGTGAGCGGAATCATTTACAAATAGACTTTACGAGTATTGTCTCGGCTGGCGCAGGGTTAATAAATATGCAGAAGATTTATCGTGGGTTTGACATTGGTCAGGGGGCACTACGCCGGACTGGAGAGAGGTCACGTGAAATATAAACGGCTACTTGTCAAGAGATATCGCTGAGAAGTATATACAGTAGTCAATTTGAGTGGTTTCAATTTACAGGCATGGGGTTTTACTGATTTTTATGTCATACCTTAGCTTTTTAGTGATCATCCGCGCAGATTAACCTGCTTATTCATAAAGGCACTCTAAACTTATTTTAGTTGAAGTATTCTTTGTTGAAAGCCTTGGGGAGGCCTATGTCCAGCTGTGGACGTCTTTCGGCTACCATGATGATGCTGATGATTCTTTGTTTCTTTCTGTGTTAATGATTAAAGTGGTTAGTCTATTGCAGCAGGTTTTTTTCGCTCTCGGTGGACAAACCGGTAGACGGCCTACCTGATGGGAAGTCGTCACCGCCGCCTGTCACATTTGCTACGCTGAAGGCGTCACCAATACGTTGCCGGTCTTGAAGAAATCTTTGACACCCTTTTTAAATAGCCCCATAAAGTAGCGCATTGGGAAAATCTCAGCAGGAAGCTCATTCCAAATTCCTCCACGCTCCAGAAACGTTCTAAAGAACCAGCGGCGGCGTCTTGTTGAGGGCAGTGGCTCAAGAAAATAGGAATGAACTCTTGCCGATGGCACCAAGTGTGATTGTAGAACGAAACCGTTAACACCTGTTTAAAAAGTTCCGCGGAATACTTCCCATTTTACAGACGGTACAAAACGCAGAGAGATGCAAAGTCTCTCCGGAGGCTAAAGAATGGGATAACGAAACAAGAATAAATCAATCGCCAATAAACAATATTGTTTCATCATCATCATCACCATGTCAGCCGAAAGACGTCCACTACTGGACATAGGCCTCCCCCAAGGCTCTCCACTCGGACCTTGCGCTTTTCGCATCCACCGCGTTCCCGCGATCCTTACAAGGTCATCACTATATTGTTTGCTTCAATTAATTGTGATAGAAGATAAGCAAGAAATAAAATTCAATTTTGACGTTTATGGTTATATGTAATAATAGATTAAAGCCATTAAACATTTATTTTTAAGTGGTACCTTTTGATGAAATGAAAATTTTTCGTTGTAATATGTTCGTTGAATGGTGACAGTGTACTAAAAATGTGTGAACAGCATATTACTTAGAAGTATAAAATTAGGAAGAGTGATGAATCGGTCTATAAAGCGGTAGTAGGAGAAATTTTTGGGCAATCAATTTTATGTGACCCAATATGGAGTCTGTTTGTCTTTCCGGCTCAAAAATCGTTCAGCAGTTTTACTACTTGCTGTCATACTATTAATCTAAATTATATCGCTTATGTTGGTAGTTCCCCTACTGCATTCTCCGAATACGCAGCAACGAGTATAAAACCCGATGTTCCGTCCACGTCAACGAGATTAAAGGACTCATGGCGGCGACTGACGGCAAATGTAATCAATCAGAAACTATATCTCATGTAAGTCTCATTATTTCAACCTAGTCATTAACATACTGTGGGTGCTATAACTCAAGTTTATAATCAGGGGGCCTACTAGAATAGAATAGAAAAACGTTTATGCAACAAACACATCGACACAGGGGTACATCATAGAAAATATTCAATAACGTAATACAATCACTTCTTATCCCCTAAGAGGCGACAACATAAGGTTGCGTTTATCTCGTGAATGTGGATAAAGCATCCGTTACTCTTGTACAGGACCTATATACGTGTTAGAAAGGGACGGATGTTTTATCCACATTATGTCACTCGATAAACGGAGCCACATTGGGCCCCTAGAGGACATTGTTAAGGTACATAACCAGGCATATTTCACTTCTATACAAAGCGACAAAGTAGGTCCGGTCAACACGTAAAAGTATTGAATACATATAAAATATATGTATGGGTCAATCAACTTTTATTTGTAGCTCGTTGCCATGGTGACGTCTCCTGGGTCACTCTTTAAAACTATGATTTCAAAGGATATAAGTCCACTAAAAAACTGTTTTATTGGCAATTACGCACCCATTCTTTTATGGCCTCTCTCCTGAGTGTGCTGGAAGTATATATTATAACATTTTTTCTAAGAAACTCTATCACTGTTGTCTCCTGGCTTACGGGACAGAATAACAACAACAAAAAGTTGATCCACCCTTATAATGCTGGCCGAACGCGCCTAAATAAACCATATTAACTCCTATTGAAAGTTCATTTTTCGTAGTTTACTGCGAACGTATAGTTATACCTACGTTTGCTCGCTCGAACGGTAGGGTTGTCAACACATCGAAAATATTAATATAAATTAACAGGTACACATTATGAGAAAAACAGTTACTTGAATAATCAAAATATAATATTTATTTGTTATTTTTTATTGTTTTACACAGGTTTTACATATGATTCAACTTTAAAAAATGCTGTCGCAAGTTTTTGTTGGACCGAAATAATCGGTTGCTAAATTTCAATACGGTAAAAATTCGAAATCTAATGAATAGTTTTAATTACATTACATTCACCAAAATAATTCAAAGAAACAACAACACACCACACACATCTAACCGAACTTGACGTAATGACTAGAATGTACCTACTACCACAGATTAAGAAAGAGTGTACTACTCGCCTACTTGCATCTCGCTCGAGCGGTCGAGCGAGTTGACATCGCCGCGCGCGGGCATCCTTGATGTATTAGCATCGGCAACTATGTTCCGTCAGGCGGTGATTATCGGACGTACCTCGGTCAGATAAATATCTGTTACGTAGTAACTCTTACTTAATCTGTGACATGACGCTAAGTAAAGGATTTTCGAAAATCGAGAAATTGTATAGGATTGACGTAAGTTGATGACAGATCGCGTCAACCGCTTATGTCACCTTCATAGATTTCAAGTCTATAGAAAACAGAAACTTTAGCAGCGTCTGCATCTTAGCTAGGCCTACTTGTACACGATAAAACGAAATAGTTTTTATTTAATTAATAGCGCTCACTCCCTCCTCATACGATCTTATTAAGAGCAAGTGAGAGGGAAGTACTAAACCGAAGCCGTTTCTAAGTTCTCACAGACTGTAATGTGTTTATCAGGGGCCCTAGACAAGATGCATTACGCCGACTCGCTTTTCTATTCGTTTCGTTTTTAAACCAATCGCGTCACTGCTAGATCACGTGACTTTTCGTATTACGTGATCTAGCAGTGACGCGATTGGTTTAAAAACGAAACGAATAGAAAAGCGAGTCGGCGTAATGCATCTTGTCTAGGGCCCCAGGCTATATTATGTATGTTTGTAACCTTAGTAGTGCTCTAGAAACTAAACGCGTGGACTGATTTTGATGAGTCTTATGTCAATCGATTTGTCTTAATCTTGTGAGTGTCATTAAAGATATGGCAGTAATCAAAATTCAATATGACGTCAGCCAAAAGTCATTTTGTAAAAAAAAAAGTCGAAGTACCTTGACAAGTGGGGTATCATTGAATAAGTATTTACCTTTTTAGGTTGCTTTTATCTTTTTTCAGTTTCAATTATTTAGGATTTATAAAGATTTAAAGTTGGTTACAAGATGTACACTCGCGGTAAAATAATACGGGTCAGAGTGCGTTTTTCATACTAAAGAGGCCATTTCGGAGCCTTGGTTCCTCGCCAGGGGATGCTTTTAGTGAAATCTGATGATGGATACCCCGAGCATTAATACAGGACTTCCAGAGTACCTAAGATACCTAACTGATTGAGTCTGCGGTTAACGCCGGAATCGTGCATGTTCAGAAAAACATCTAAAATGGCAATAAAATGTAAGGAAATACAAATACTCACCCAAACTCTCTCGCTGTGGTGTTAACTGATTGTGCGATCAGTAAGGTATCTTAAGCACTTTTGACCTCCTCTATTGAACCTCGGAGTATCCACTGTTAAACCTCACTCAAAACAACCCCTGGCCAGGAACCAAGGCTTCGAAATAGCCTCGTTTGTATGAAAAACGCACTCTAATCGTATTATTTGACCGAGAGTGTATTTCACCAATGTCGAGTTATAGACAACATCATGAACTTCTTAGAGAAATAAGTCCATGTATATTACACCCGAGGACAATTATTTGGTTAACCTCCTAAGACCCAGTTTCGAAGAGGGTACTTCCGATGAAGACCCAATGTCATAATATTAGAGCTAATTAATAAAGTACTGAACGCCCAGACCAAAAATTTTATGTAACAAGTTAACCGCAACATCTACAGCTGTCATATTTTAGGGGTGTTATAATATTGATTTAGGCTTGTCAGACAAAAAGAAAAAACACCGATATTTTTTGTTCTTTATTTAGCACATTGGGCTGTCACATATGTTATACATAAAATCGAACAGTCTTCAAAATCTTATAAAAAGTTAGTATTGAAACACTTAATACTAGCAGAGATCAACAAAAATAGCTTTCAGCTTTATCAAAGTTACAATAATAAGTTTTCTTTCTCACAGAAAGCTCAAATATCACTCATAAAGTTAAAAAATTGGCATCAAAATCAACAAAACAATCATAATTGTTCCAATAAAGTTTCATTATTGGCCTTTTTCTAAAAATAAACTCAAAAACCCTTTAACGAATGGGAATTAAAACTAAAAAAACACAATAACAATTCAAATAATTACCATTATTGTACAAAAATAAATATCCCATTCTTTGTTTCTTTATCACACGAATACAAAAACTCATTCGAATAAGCAGGATGCCAAATCATGAAAAAAAAGCAACCTTTGGTATACCAGCCCGGCATACTAGTACTAGTACAAATAAATTATTGTCAAAAATACAAGTCGAAAAGGACGACATTACAACAAAATAACAGTATTATTATTATTAACAGTATTATTATGCGTTATTAGTTTTTCTCAAAATCAATGCAAAATACCGTAAGTTTCAGATAAAGATTTCAAAGATATTAATAAGTTAAACTAACCTCTTCTCGTTTCACGTGTCATTGCTGCGACGTCTTGTGACAGAAGACCGAAGATACCCCACCCCGCTCACTTTACGCAGTGCTGCCACAATGCCAAATATATCCACAGACTAACCGACAAGGTACAGATGACATGGCGCGTAATATAAAAATACCAGGTGTCAGTAAATATTTTGTTCTAGTACTATCACAGTGGGTCATTGCTCCAAGTCTCTGTTTAAATACTTGGGCTTTCACTGCAAACTGATTTTGTCCTAGTATTATCACTTTGAACCCCAAGAGGTTAAAGAGTAGGTATTCACTCTAATGGACTAAACATAAGCACATGGGGTTAGATTCACACGCTTCTGTCAAGTCCCATATTGCTTTTGACAAGTTATGACAGCTCTTATTTACTTGACAGTAATGGCGGCTGAGATGAAAACAATAACAGGTCAAAAGCAATAAAGAGCCCCAGATAGGGTGACCTACAATGTCTACTAGGCTATTAAGGTCAAAACTGAAATTGCCGCATTCAATATTCTGCTTAATTCCAGAGCCTAATGGCAAATATTTATAAAAGCAATCAAATCAAAAGTACGTTCAAACACGCGCGTTCTTGCAGAAGTATTCTGAAAGTCAAAGGCCGCAAGTGCTAGTACGAATTTACTGGTTTTTTATTGTGAACCGTGAATTGGGCAGATACACGATTGTTTAGGCGTAAATACTATTAACGTCGTAGATACGGCATTTATATGATTACTAGCTGACCCGGCAAACGTTGTTTTGCGTTATAAATTAGAAATGAAAAATAGATAGTAGCCGATTCTCAGATCTACTGAATATGCATATAAAATTTCATAAGAATCTGTCAAGCCGTTTCGGAGGAGTACGGTAACTAACATTGTGACATGGAAATTTTATATATTAGATTTTCTATTATATAAGTTAACTGGTTTAGTTCTGTAAATTCCATGTTTTCCTATTTTCATTTCAAACGCTTTCAGAATACATACATACATACAACTTTATACATACATACAAACATACCTTCACGCGTTCATTCCCAGAGTGGGGTAGGCAGAGCTACAGAATTACCAACAACTCGAAAAACTTGTTGATAACTCGGTAACTTTATAAATGTAATTAATATGAAAAATTACCGTCGACTTCCAATTATAATCATACTAGCTTTCGCCCGTGACTCCGTCCGCGTAGAAGCAGTTTTTCACTGCTCCCTCGGGAACTGACCAATTTTTCGGGATAAAAAGTATCCTATGTTCCAGGACCTAACCAATATGTGTGGCAAGTTTTATCTCGATCGATTTAGTGGTTGAAGCGTGAAAGACAGACAAACATACACACATTCACATTTATGATATTATTATGGATATGGATTTCCTAAAACGGTTTCCAAAATATGAAATGTCAATCAAAAAATATTCCAAAATAAATGTTACTAACTCAGTGATTTGGATTTCTTAATGTATTATTAATCCAAATGCCAAAACCTTATTACGCGTTTTCCGGGAGAAAATACCTAGTTAAAACCGTGAAAAAAAAAGCGCTGGAAAATTCTTTTTTTACGCCAATACAAAACAAACTTTTTAATCTATTTTTTTTATTCAAATCGCTATAGCTCACTGCGACTTCATTTAATAACATAATAGCTAAACGTAATTATAATTATGCTTCTGGAGGCCAGCCGCGAAACATCGAATTATCCTAATTAATTAATAAACCGGCTAGCCTAGTGCACGCACGGGATTAGTTCTGAAACTATCTCTATTACCATTTCAAATCGACGGTGAAACTGCAAAATCGCGTAACTAACAAATGTATGATAAAGCTAAATAAACCTTACCGTCTTATTAAAAAGGTGCATTTTGCTCCTTATTTAAAATGTTACTTACGCGGTTTTGCAGTTTCACCGACGAAATGTCATTATTATTATTAACTAAAGCAAAAATCAGACGTTCCAATTTTGCCGCTGAATTAGTGGAACCATTTCAATTAATGACGTATTGACGTTTAGGGTGAGCGAGCGAATGTTATGGCTAAACAGAATGATCAATCCTAATGAGTCTGTATGGGGACTTCAGAAACTTTTTATTAAGAGTTATGGTAAAAGGCTCAGAAATCATGGTCTCGAATTTAAAAGAGAAATACTGCATTTAAAGAAAAAACTACTCGACCCGAGGGGCTATTGTCTAAAGCACTCGCGATCGCAATCGGCTTCAAAGCAAACAATTTTATTGTTTTCATGTTGTATGCAAACAAGCCTTCGATTTTCAAAATGAAAACGGAATGGAAATGGAATGGAACCAAGTAGTTTTTCATTTCACGTACATACATACATAAACTCACGCCTTCGTTCCCAGAGTGGAGTAGGCAGAGCTAAATAATTACCAACAAGTCCCAAAACTTATTTAACTTGTTTTTCATTTTATTTTTGTAATTGATAGTAGATAGTAGTTTGTAATTGAGAGTAGATAAGAAACGAATGAATTAGAGCTCTGTAATATCTGCGGAGAGGGCGCCACCGTGCTCGTGTCAACTTCGTCTGCGTGTTATTTACCGAATAATAAATATAAATAGTGTTCCGGTGGTACTAAGTGCTTGCGTAGCCTATGAAGGAAAGTGCAAAGTGAGTGCTCAATAGTGAGTTTTGACGAATACTCGCATAATAACTGAGAAAACAAGTAAAGAACTGGCGTCAGTAACGGTCTTTGTTTAATCGTTTCTTGAAGAGAAACCTGGTTAAATAATCACAAAAACACTCCGGAGAGTTATTAAGTGGATAAAGTGATGTGCAACATGGTTGGGATGAAACATTTAAGAAGTGATAATTATAACCTATAAATAAACAATTGCAAGATCATCCCAATTCAATTAGTGTCATAAACGCCATCTAGCTATAAGTAGCCGAACTATTAACTAAACTTACTCATTCGCACTATAAACGCAGCTCATCACTTGACATTAACGCCATCTAGCGGCGAGTAGCCGCACTACGGAGTCTGCGCTCGCGCACGTCCACAGCTTTACTACTTCGTTACCTCACTAAATCACCGTCGAAGTTATTCTCATACCAGCCACTAGAGGGCAGCATCTGTACCAAAACATGGAAGCTATGATGGATGTTTTGAAACGTATCCAAGAAGACCTTGCTGCTCAAAAACAAGATATGAAGAATATGGAAGAAAATATTACTCAAAGTATCAACAGCAATATAAATGAAAAATTCACATTGGTGGAAAATAGAACAAGCTATTTGGAGGCCAAATTAGAGCATCAACAACAGACTTTAAACAATCTGGACAGGCAGTTAAGGAAGAAAAACTTGATATTTTTTGGAATTGAAGAGACCGAGCGCGGATATGCAGGACTAGAAACATTGTTATTAGACATTATTAAGAGTAAAATGAAGATTGATGTTCAGCGATTTGAAATCGAAATGGTCAGAAGATTGGGCAAGAAGGAAAACAAAATTAGACCTATGGCAGTAACCTTCACCACTATGGGGCGTAAAATAAGTATCCTAAAACAAAAAGCTATACTGAAGGGTTCACTCATCAGTGTCAAAGAAGATTTCCCCCGAGAGATTTTGTTAAAACGTAAAGAACTTCAAGAAGAAGTGGAAAAAGAACGTCAAGCAGGAAGAAATGCAGTATTAAGATACGACAAAATAGTAATACTAAAGGGTACCCCGAACGCGAATCACTCAAAGAAAGATACTCGTAAACAAAAGCGGTTTCTGTCAGAATCGCCGGAAAATCAAAATAACCCGAACATAGTACAAGCCCAAAAGAAAAATAGGACTAACAACATAACTTCATATTTGAATACTACATTATCAAAAGCTAACTCCGAGACAAACATCGAAAAATTAAACCCAACGCAAAAAAACGAATAAGGAATGTCCCTCCTACACCTCCTCCAATCCGGCTGGTCCCCGTGGAGGAAAAAGACCAATACCCCCCAAATCAAATCTCAACAAATACCCCACAGATATTTACAAACAAAGGAAAAAACAAAAAAGACAATGTCCTATATATTGCTAATCTAAATGTCAGAACTCTGCTTCATGATCATAGAATCACAGAACTAAGCAATGCTATAAAAGGAATTAAATGGAACATAATAGGTCTGAGCGAAGTCAGAAGGAAGACTGAAGTAATAGAGGAATACGACGAGTTCATTTTATACCACTCATCAAGCGATAAAGGAAGAAATGGCGTAGGATTTTTAATCGAAAAATCTCTAAAAAACAACATAGTGAGCTTAAAAAGTTTCTCAGATAGAGTTGCACTCCTCGAAGTAGAGTTAAGCAAAAACAACACCTGGGTCTTCATACAAGTATATGCTCCGACGGAGAGCTGTAATGACGACGAAATAAACTCTTTTTATGAGACAGTGGACCAAGCGATCGACTTAACGTGTAAGAGGAATTTAATTCTGATGGGAGACCTAAATTCAAAGATTGGTAGAGTACATCATGGCGAGGAAGAAATATTTGGTAAACATTCCTCAGGAAAGAGAAACGCACGTGGTCAACGGTTGATAGAGTACGCACAAGAAAATAACTTAAAAATAGTTAATAGCATGTTCTACAGGAAACCTCATAAAAAATGGACATGGCGTTCACCAAATAATCGATACCACAATGAGATCGACTACATATTGATCAGTCAACCCAAACTTATTATAAATTTTGATATTATTAATAATCTCAACTTTGAAACCGATCACCGTATGATAAGATGTGCTTTAAATCTAAATACAATGAAAAACAGGAAATTTATAAAACCTAACAGTAACTATGCTAGAGAACTACTACCCATCTCGGGAGAAACTGGGAAGTACTGGGAAAGTAAGCTGAAAGAAGCCATTAGCAGATCATCTAATATACAGGATCAGTACAACGACTTCGAATCAGAGTTGAAAAAACTAGTGCGGGACTTACCGAAACAAAAGAAAGGCAGGAGGAAAGAAATTAGTGAAAATACAACCATCTTGTTAGAAGAGCGTAAAGCACTATACTGTTTAAAAAGAACAAAACACGTACGTTCAAAAATCACCCAAATCAGCAAAATAATAAACAGTAACCTTCGGAAAGAGGACAGATTGCATAGGCAAAATGTTTTTGAAAATTACATACAAAAAACTGGAGCTATCAAAAAAGCTTATAACGAACTTCGCACGAAATCAGAGTGGGCACCTAACCTGAAAAATAGAGCTGGGAACGTAGTCACGAAGAGGCCTGAAATAATGAAAGAAGCTACAAACTTTTTCAGGGACCTATATGCGACTAACCCATCACCACCAATAACACAATATACGAATAGTACTGAACTGGACTCGACCCCACACCTAGGAGTACTGAGAGCGGAAATTCGTTATGCTATAGACACTCTAGGAAAAAACAAAACACCGGGTGATGATAATATTACCAACGAGCTCCTCATGTCACTTTCAGAACCACTGCAAACCGTCTTTCAAGCGCTATTCGACAACATATTGAGAACCGGTTTGGCCCCAGAGCAGTGGTCAAACTCAACTATAATACTGCTACACAAGAAAGGCGATCGCAGCGACTTGAACAACTATCGTCCCATTAGCCTGATGTCTAATGTCTACAAACTCTTTTCAAAATTAATTTTAAATAGACTAACGAACAGCTTAGATGAGAATCAACCGAGCACTCAAGCAGGGTTTCGTAAGAACTACTCAACTATGGATCACATATACGTCGTATCACAAGCTATAGAAAGATGCAAAGAGTACAATAAAATATTGTTTTTGTGTTTCGTTGATTATAAGAAAGCATTTGATTCGCTGAACCACCACTCAATTTGGAGAACGCTGAAACAACAAGGCGTAGATGATAAATATATTAAAGTACTACAGGAAATATATCAAAATTCTTACGGGAAAATTAGACTGGAACGAGAGGGCGAGAAGTTTCCCATAAAGAAAGGTGTCCGGCAAGGCGACCCATTATCACCAAAAATATTCACAGCAGTACTAGAAAGCATTTTCAGAAATCTAGACTGGGAAAACAAAGGACTGAGACTCAACGGGGAATATCTGAGCCATCTCCGGTTTGCGGACGACGTAGTAATCTTTGCGGACAATCTGGCCGATCTAACGTTTATGTTAAACAACCTGGCGGAGGAGAGTCAAAAAATGGGCTTATCGATTAATTACACAAAAACAAATATAATTACAAATCGTCAAGTAAACAATCCTATAAAGGTTCAAGGTCAAGAGGTGCAATTTGTCAAGGAATACATATATCTAGGCCAAGCTGTCACGTTTGAAAATCAAACCGGAAATGAAATACAAAGGAGGATCGCTATAGCATGGAGGAAGTACTGGGGACTCAAAGAAGTAATGAAGAACAAAGCTATTAATATAAACATAAAGCGCAAACTATACGAGTCCACCATACTCCCTTGTTTAACATACGGCTGTCAAAGCTGGTCTTTAAGAAAATGTGATGAAGTCAAGCTAGCAGTATGTCAACGCAAGATGGAGAGGAGTATGTTGGGAATGAAATTATCGGACAAAATCAGCAACAAAGATATTAGGAAAAAGACCAAATTGACTGATATATTGTACAGAATAAGGTTACTGAAGTGGAACTGGGCGGGCCATATATGTAGAATAAACGTCAATAGATGGACCAAAAAAATTTGTGAATGGATCCCGCGGGACAGTACAAGTACAAGATCGAGAGGACGTCCCAAGAGAAGATGGGCTGACATATTCAAGCAAAGACTGGGACCAGAATGGATGAGAATAGCTAGAGACAGAGAGCTATGGAAGGAAACGGGGGAGGCCTACGCCAAGGAGGCGACTATTACTTAAAGGCGTAAAATAGTTTAGTTTATATAAATATTTTATGTGTAAGATGTAGTAGAATAAATGGCTTTTTTATTTTTATTTATTTATAATATCTATAAAAGAATAAATCCGAAATTTCGTAAAATAATAATTGGCGGGATTAATTGCCGGTTAGTTTCTTTATTTCGACTTGGATAGAGATATAATACTTAACATTTCCAAAACTTTATTACCAGTATGTGCAACTTTATCACTAACAGAAGACATTAAAATTCTGCCTTAGCTATTAAGTAAACCCCGGGGCCGAAAAACATAATCATACATACATACATACATACATTATAAATCACGCCTGTTTCCCAGAGGGGTAGGTAGAGACCACTTCTTTCCACATCATTTGTCATAGTTTTGGTTTAACTATGACCAGTGTAAATTATTGCTTTTTTAATCAAATTATTGAATTTAAGCTTAAGGCTTTTGAAAGGCAACAAGAATGCAATGGCCATAATTCTGGAAACACCCTCTTACTCGAGGAATCCACAGCACAGGAATTGCACAGGGTGATCAAGTAACTTTGACATATTTTGCCCAAAACCATTTGCAATACAAAACCGGCTGTCAATTCTATTTATTCTTCCCCGCATCTGCGACCCAACCCATCTTCCATCGCCAAACCAACAAAACGGCATAAAGCAGCACGCAACGATTAATATGTCGTTCATATTTCATTGACAGTGACATAAACCGGCATAAACCGGCATAAACGGCATAAATAAACATCATAAAATCTTAACGCCTCCTCCCGACTGGTACGGTACCAATAAAGGTTTTACTGCGTTCAGTGAGCTTTCGCCTTCAATGTTGCTTATTGGGGCTAATTTGGACTACAAAGACAAGTAGGATTATAAATTCCTTGCGAAAACAATGAAGTTTGGCGACGCGTTGGCCTAGTTGGTAGTGACCCTGCCTACGAAGCTAGCGGTCCTGGGTTCAAATCCCGGTAAGGGCAGATATTTGTGTGATGAGCGCGAACATTTGTTCCCGAGTCATGAATGTTTTCTATGTATTTAAGTATATATTTCTCTATACAAGTATTTATATCGTTGTCTAGTACCCATAGTACAAGCCTAGAGCTTAGTTTGGGACTTGGTCAATTGGTGTGAAATTGTCCCCTGATATTTATTTTATTTATTTATTTATTAATAATCATTACGATGCATCATCAGTCATCACACACACCTACACATCCACAGCTAGTAATAATTATATAGGGTTATTGGTAAGTCGACCTATTCCCTATTAAGGTATTATGGCACCAAAATGATTGCAAATGATCTCCCCCATAACCCCTAGAGAAGAATAGGTCGACATACCATAACCCTGTATATCTAGTCCATACTAATGTGCAAGTGTATATGTTTGTCCGTCTTTCACTCTTCACCCAATGAACGGATCGAAATGAAACTTGGCACACATTTTGGTTAGGTGGTGGAATTGGACATAGGATAGTTTTTATCCCGAAAAATTGGACAGTTCCCGAGGGATTTCTACGTGGACGGAATCGCGGGTGAAAGCTAGTTCTCTATAAAGTATATAATGGTACAGTCGTTCTCATAAATATGTGTACACTTTAGTGCCATGTCTATGCCTTGTCACTTTAATCGCTGCCGCTGTGACAATTCGTGTATGGCAGTTTAACGAATATTAACTAGACAAGGTACTAAAGTGTATACTTACATATTTATGAACTCGAATGTACTATTTAGCTACTTTATTTAGCAGCAATATTCGCATTGTTTATTCCGTAGTGGGAATAAGACAACTGGTTTAATTTCAAGCATAGATGGGTAAGGCCCAAAAAGTTGGCCACGCTAATGATAATGAGTTAGCGTATTATATTAATTAAATTTTCTACCATACAATATTGTAGTAGTTCTGTGATTGTAGGGATACTTGTCGTCGCACAGCGGAACTTTTTTTGACTTCGTTATTTGTGTGGTTAACTGCGCTTAGCTATGGTCCAAGTTTTTGGTCCTTACCCAGATAGAGGCAGATGCATTTGCAGTCTAAGAACCGTATTAATAAACTGATATCGACTGTAATGCTCGTCTAAAGACTTGTCGAAAATGACAACTTTCTATGGTTTGATGTTTATTGTGACGTATCTTGGACGGTCGTCTCAGCCAAGTGGCAGTCTTGTAATTATCCTCTTGAGAATACAAATTTATGTGAGTCTCAGAAACCACTTACAATCAGGTGGGGTGTGTGATCGTTTGCCTTCTCAAAAAATGTTGGTGGTGACCTTAAGGTGCGACCCGACCGCTGCGTAAAATACGGTGTCGTTGCGTAAACAAAAGACGGGATAGTGTCAACATGGCGCCGTTATTGACGCAACGCAATATACGCACCGTTAATAGCATTGTGAAGCGTCGCTAAAATCGCGTAGCTGTCCGGTCTCACCCCCTAAATCAAGTCCGATTTCCACGATTTTTGAATATGTTGTAGTTGGGCCATTCTACTTTTCGTTGTACATAAATTTTTAGTCACATTCGCACTAAACAATTTTTATTTCAAAAACGGTGAATTGCACCGTTTTCTAACTTAAAACTCGAAGAGGGACGTAAATAAGCTTATATTTAGAATTATCCAAATACATAAAAAGTTATTTGTAATAACTATAATGTCAGTAACGCAGTGGATGTCGATGTCCCTGCCTTTTCTATGGAAAGAGTGCAATTTACCACTGAGTTACCAAGATTCTTTAACGATAATTGAGTAATTTAAGAGTGTTTTTTTTGGAAACCGTCAAACTTAAACATTCTAAGATTGGGTATGTTATTTATTTAGACGCGGATTCATAATTTGGTATACTTTTTATCGGACTATAACAAAAAATGTACACTGAAAAGTAGAATGACCCAGTTATTATAAAGTACTAGGTCTGTACGTTTCTGTTTTTTGTTTTTTTTTCATTCTTAGAAGTTTTTTCATGGAAAGCAAAACGTATAGACATAGGGTAAACTGACCTATTGTTGGCCGTGTACCGATTATTAGCCACGTAAACTTTAACATAAAGTAATAGAGACGGTAATTCAACAATCACTACGTGCCAGTAACTGGTATTTTAGAGGCCAGTTACTAGGTGTTTTACCCTAGTTTTTCATGATATCTACAACATATTCAAAAATCATAAGAATCGGACTGGGTTCTAGGGTAGAAAAACGTTTTCACATTTTGTATGGATTTTTTTAGCTTCACAATCCTCTTCGGCGATCGCACCTTCATGCAGTATCCATCTATATCACTACCGCTATCTTATCTACCATTCGACAGAATTCACATATCGTGTATAGACAACTGGTGAAATGTCTAGCATAGAAGCATTCCATCTTAGATAGTCCTCAGGGTTGGCAACGCATGTACGGTCTCAAGAATGCAATTGTCTATTGGTTTCAGATTCCATTTAACACCGGGCTTGTGCACTCGTGGCGCAATGCAATGTGAAATCAATGCCATTTCGGACAAAAGAGATGCAAGAAAGAGAAGTACTTTTTAATGAAATTTATTGAAGTGGCGATGTAAAACTTACAGAGAAGACGGAGCGTGGACGGTTCTATACATTTCTATGAAAATATTGTATGAAAAAGACGTACCATACGCAACGCGTCTTTGTCTTACTCCTCGTATGTCTCTCTATACTATCCGCAAATTTAAGTGGCGAGTCGGGCAATAAACGTCAGTTACCTTCCTGTACATGTGCCTACCTCTACCTGTACTATTGTTGCACGGCCCTCTCCATAAGGCCGTGCAAGTGCGAAAGAGATAGCATGATTCCGATGATTTATGACCCAACTCTCCACTTAATTTTGCGGATAGTATAGGAATTAAGGATACAATATGTTTAAATAAGCGTCACCGGAAACTGGTCCTAGAGTTCTTTGAGGAAGGGCTTTGACCTACAGTGGAGGTGTTTCGGTAGTTATACTTAATTATAATGTAGATGGCGATATTCCAAATAAAAAGGTTGCAACGAACTATATAGCTGACAAACTCCAGTCAGTTTAAGGTGGTGGACTTGCCACTTTCAACTTTTCTTCTTATTTTTTCTTGGCTGATGGTGCGTTTCTATATTCAAAACCGTTGGTAGAGTTGTGACGTCTCGTTAAAATTTGACAGATTTTGTATGTAGCAAATGTCATAACATAACGCTAACGTAAGGGAAACGATTCGTTTCTTGAATATAGGAACGGGGCATAAGTCAGTACCCAATTGAAACATTGTCTCTTTCCTACCATTTTGCCACAACAGAGTGCGAGAGAGACTTTTTCTGCTTGTTGTTCCGTAACGCTTGCGTCTACACTATTGTTCAAAACAGCAAACACATAGATTTACGAGTAAACAGCCGACCAAACATGAGGATGGATTATTTTTGTAATCACGTAAGTCATCACATGGTTGGTATTAAATTTGAACTTTATTTCGTTCGCGTGAAAGTTTAGAATTTGTAGCCAGTTTTATGGAAATGTCCGTTTGTGGAATTGAACCGTTTGTTTACTTTTATTGCGTTTGAAACGATCGGAAGCTGCGCTTACTGAAATTTAAATGGCATACTTAGGAGACGTTTTATATAATAAAGTTTCAATAAATATGCTAATTGTATCGTTAGTTTCACCATTTACTTTCTTCAAGGACAATATGCCTGCTTTTGATTTTATGAAAATAAGTCTAGAGAAAAACCTCAATTATTTTTACTAAGTAGCAACACTTAAAATTTCAATTAGCACAAAAATACTTAAGAATTACCATATGAACACCGTTTAAAAATTTACATACAGGATACCCTATGTTTCTTACTCTTTTTGTCGCGCTGTTCGTTGGTAGTAGGGTTGCCAGATATAGAAATATTCGGTGTCGCAAAGTACCAGTTTTTATTGAGCATTGTTTTGCGTATATACATTTAGAGTAAATATTCGTTCTGCCAGTGGTTTGAAGTAATCGGTATGGCGGAGGAAGCCATACTTGTAATAATGTCATCAATACATTTCCATTTTCATTTTTCATTTTCATTTTCATACACGCAAAGACAAATAGTTTGCCTTTCTTTCACTTATGTCAAAAGTGTTGATATTGAAATTCCACTCAAAACATTTTATAGTCAAGATAAATCATTTTATTGTCTTTCAAACAGTGTTACTAATGTAACAGTACATTACTGCAGAGGCCGTGAAGTCAGGGATTTAAGGACGAGGCTGGATAGAACGAGTCCTTCAATCCCTTTTCCGGCCAAGGATTGTATAGTGCTTTTCTCAAGCAATGTAAGGAAATATTAAAAGTACTTTACTGAAATCTTACGATGGTTATCTCAAGATTGCAATCTTACGATGGCAATCTCAAGTTATTGTAATCTTACGATGTCAATTTCAAGACTGCAATCTTACGATAGCAATCTCAAGACTGTGCAATCTTACGATGGCAATCTCTGGACTGCAATCTTACGATGGCAGTGTCAAAACTGCACATAAATATATAGTACCATAGAATTATTTTTTTTAATGTCGCAAAAAGGCAACGGAGTGTAGTGGTGGTTGGCAGTATGTAATTTTTCCTTTGTCAGTTTAACGTTAGTAAGCAATTTTAAAAAGTTAGAGCATCGGCCAATCATATTTTTTCTTCATAAAACTTCATGTCTTCATAACGCATACATTTCCGAGCGTGTTTGAGAAATAGTACATTATTGCCTAGGCAGTGAAGCAGGCAATTGACAACATTTCAAAAAAAAAAGCATTATTGTTTTTTCGCGTTTATAATAGCTGGTTAAAAATTAGACTACCCGTATTTCTTGGTTTTTCTTTATTTAACTTAAATTCGTCGTTAATAATTTATTAAAGAAATAGTCATTAAAAAGACCGTATATACAAAGTTAGGAATACTGATGTCGTGATCTTAGCCTGATATAAAATTTTAAAAAGTAACTTTAAACAGTAAACAAAACTGACTGTCATGTCATGTCAATCATTCGCTGCCGTTCGTTCACAAATTTGCTATTTTGCGTAATTTAATTAATTACGTAATTTGTAGACGCCATTAAAATAAACTATTTTGCGTAGAATTGAAAGCGTGTCGTCAGAATCAAGTAATCCGTCAGACAAATAAACAATGAACATGACAGTTGTATATTTTTTTGAATTCCTTTGGTAATAAATGGACTAAGGGCACTATAAGTGTATTCCTAACATTCACAATCCAACTTTTTTTACTGTTTTTCCTAAATATAAAAAAAAACTACTGCATAAAAAAATCCAAAGATATTTTTACTGTAATCAGCAGTGTAAAATCTAGAAACGGTATTTTATTTTACTACCTTAGCACAAAATGAATTGTTGTCAATTGCGGGCTGAGTATTGGTTTAAACGGACGAGCTTGCGAGTAATAGAAAAATTGTGTTTTTAATTGCAAACAAACCAAATCTTCACATGAAAAAACTATTACTCTTTACCGCCTTTATGTTTATGACAAGGAGAAACACAAGCTTTTTTAGAAAAAAAAACTCAAGCTATTCCAGATACAGATAAAAAAGTTACGTTTCGAATAAAATATGTATAAGACTTGTGCCCTGATTTTATTATGGCCGTTTTCACTTTTTTTAAAGTTACAAACTAGATAACAATGAAATTTGTATGCAACCCCGCTACGCAAGCCCGCAATGTATTTTTTTATTTTTTTGGAAACTGTCTGTAAACTATGTACTTCGCATCTCAGTATGGAGTTAGTAATGTCAACTTTTCCGATCATTTTTGAGAAAAATATAATTAAGCGTACAACCAGACAACATTGATGCATTAAAAAATACATACTAACATAATTCACGCCACCAATTATGAAGTGTTATTAGACCCCCTGTTTTTAAGCCCCCCTCCCCCTACGTCACGGTAATCTCTATTTAGTGAAGCAGCCTCTAATCTCCCCCAGTTATCTCTTATCGCGGCAAAGCTAGCCTAAACCCCGGTTGATACGCAATCGTGTGGGATTTTTGACCCCGTCTCTTTGTTACGTCACAAGTGTGATAAACCGATAGTAAACAAGTTTGGACGATATCTCCTATGTGACAAATTACTCATTTCACGAACTCTTAATTGAGTATATACATACTGTAAGAAAACAACCCTATACAAAAGAAAAACAATGTTTTCAAATGTGGTAATAATGGTGAAACTCGAAGTTAACTCAATTATGTTGATTAAGACCTAAGACAAATATTAATGTCAAATGTTACCTGTCAGTCTTGACAGTTTCGACTTTGTGACGTTATTTTTGACAGACGCCTTTTCAGTTTATTCGTTTCCAATTCGACAATGAAGGCCCTTTTCAAAATAAAAAATACAGTTGACAACTGTTTAACAGGGCAATACAACACGTAAGTAAAAAAAAGACAATTTAACAGCTTGTTGATTTGTTGATTTTTTTGTCTGCGACTCGTTGAAGCAAACAAATTCACTATATAGGTATATAGGTACACCCTGTTTCTAACATATTTAATTCTTAAAAAAATACATTACATAATGTTTTAGCATTGACGATAGCAAAATACGTATGCTAATAAGTGTATAAAATATCTGTGCTTATAATCGTGAAAGTCTCAAACAAAACTAAAAACTTGAGCCCTTTGAAAACCATCCAGAGCTCGAAGTTACCTAACATAATCAAAAGCGTAGGTAAAAAAGGTCCCATAATACGTAATAAGGTCACGAGCGTACAGTAAAGTTTGTTTTTATCCGACGCTGTCAATCGACCTCCCCCTGTATATTAGACGTCTACAGACACAGTCAATACCATCCCTTTTTAACATGACTGCCTTGAAAGAGACAGGTTGAAAAGTGTTGCCAGTGAACTGACGCGTAAAGGCAATAAAATGGAATAAAAAGAGAACGTATTAGTCGAATGGGATTTTTTAATCAGCATTAGGATTCGATTGGGATTTCATAAATATTTAATTGCCGTTACACTTTGGTTATTTATTTAGAAAACTTTATTATTTAATCAATTTGCAATTACATTATTCAACTAACCATATAAATCTTTTAGCGCGGATTTTTTTGACAACAATGTTTGATGTTCCTTCATTTACCATTCTTTCCTGATTCAATGACGTGAGATTATTTTAGTGTTTCAGACAAGATGTCGGTAGCTCTTACTGACTTATTATGATCCTGCTCTTTAAAATAGCCTATTGGATTTCCCTCTCAACCTAAAATTAAAAACGAACCGGTCAAAAAACCAGAAATACCCCCAATAATCCACATTGCCAAAGATAATTCCCTGGCCGACCTTTCTAATCATTTCTCCCGTCAAAATGCCCCGGGCGAGATTGGCAATTTAATAAATATCGAACGAGCCAAGGACACAAGGAGATTGACTTTTACGTATCACTAAACTATATTGAATTTCGGTAACCATAATGGATGACAAAAAAATTCTTGAGAGGCTCGATTGGGTCGACATCGAATAAATTCCGAAGTAGCACGTCTGCGATTCAAGTAAAAGTGTAGTGTTGTCCCTATAATCATTTTTGGTGGTCGGTAGAGTCAGCCAGAGTATTAGGAAATTGGGGTTTCCTAATAAAAAAGACACTTACATGTTTCTACATGTAAACCACCATCCGACAGAAACATTTATTGTGGCGATCTTTCAAAACAAACACCCAGCATTACCGGCTAGAAAAGCACATCGGCTATTTTTTATTCCAAACGGCTATTTATTAATCCAAAAAATTGGATAGTTTCCGAGGGAATACCGATAAACGACTTCTACGTGGGCAGAGTTGCGAGCAACAGCTAGTATTTTATACAACAATGAACGACTGCATATTCTAAAATATCTATCAAAATTCCACAACTAAGCAGAGCAAAACATAAGCCGTCGCGTAAAATATGGAAAACTACGAACAAACTCCTGATATAAAACTGGCGCAAAACCAGGGCATTAAATTAAAACTAGAAGGCAAATGCGACACCAGTAAACTATGTTGGCTCGTGGTTCATTAATTAATTTGTGCTCTTTGTAATGTGATATTCAACTAAATTTCGGAGTATGCATTTGCGGGCTATTTATCTTAATGAAATGGAAGTTGCGAAATGGTGCTGTTTGTTTTAAAATGAAGTGACATTTTTGCGACTAATTCTCGGTTCCATGTTCATCGTGATTTGAAACTGGTTCTTACTATTCAGATGCGTGCAGTTTTGGTATAGGCGCCGGTTTGTCACCAAATTAAACATCATTGCATAGGGCCTCTGTTCAACTCGGTAAAACCATATAGCTTTTGACAGTTTATCATATCGTGTTACGATAGCTCTTATTTACTTGACAGTAATGGCAGCCGAGTTACGCTAATACACCTTAATACGACTACACGACAAAGGCAATATGACTTTACTCAGTAGAATAGAGGCCCTGGATTCATATCTCTATCGCTACTTTAGCTGAGGATCTGAATTATTTTGAGCGCAGACTCGATCATTTGGCCACAGAAGATGCATTTTACAAACCTACCCAAAACTTTTTAAAGTCCTCGCTTTAGTAAATACAGATGCAGTAAACCGTTCTATTTTGATCTGGAAAGGTCGTATTTATCTTGCTTTCTCAATCAGGTTTCAGTATCCATTGGTTAGCTAATTGTAAAAAACTATATAAATACTAACTTATCCATCAAAATACGATGCCGTATGATCATTTACTATTCCCTTTTTAAATGTAACATTAAATGTTACATATGCTAGTGGTTTGTGGTTTGTGAAGTGTTTGTAGTTTCTTATATAATCGCAAACAAGCGTCGTGAGTAGTCTGCTTTATTCGTTTACTTGCTTCGTGCCACAAACGAGGGACCAGGGACCAATACACAGAAGTTCTCCTAATAAAGATCGCGGTTTACGTCGACGACGGACCTCGTGGAGTTTCGAGCTCACACAGGAGATACATTTAAAAATGATTTGTGTGCTTACAGCGGGCTAAAATTCTAAATAAAGTGTTACTGCGCGCTAAGCGTGGTGGAAGTTTTGTTTTATGATCGTTTTATTGGGAAAGATAATATATTTTATATAGTAGCGCCCTCTCTCCCGATCTTCGCGTTGGTTTATGTGACTTTTCTGTGACACTCTTACGTAAACCAGAATTAATTATACATGAAACGCTTTCGTGCTAAATTATGTAACTGATCGTGAAAACCCTCCGCGTTCAAAAAGGAGTAAGTGGATATAAAAACAGACGGAAAACAAATAGACGGGAAGTTTTTTTTGTGATTTAATGAAAATGTAATCTTTAACACATTACGAGTATTAGTCTCAAAACAGTTTGTCTTTAATCTATTTCATTTCAATTGTTAATAAAACAAGTGATGTCAAGTGTCACCAGACGCCAAGACTGATATCCGGAATAATCATAACCATGAATACAAATACAAATACAAAATATTTATTCAGTAAATTGGCCACATGAGGGCTCTTTTACACGTCGGTAACATGGAGTGAATATCTACTAGCGCTTCGGACAAGACCATCATTGCGGAGAAGAAGCGCCGCAAGAAACTCCAGCAGAAGGTCATTGGATGGTAATAACAATGCTATAATAATTATTCTGTAGCTCTGCCTATTGTGATGACCTACGGATCCGAGACGTGGGCGCTAACAATGGGCCTCATAAGAAAGCTCAAGGTCACTCAGAGGGCTATGGAGAGAGCTATGCTCGGGGTTTCTCTGCGTGATAGAATCAGAAATGATGATATCCGCAGGAGAACTAAGGTTACCGACATAGCCCGAAGAATAGCTAAAGTGGCAGTGGGTGGGGCACATCGTACGCAGGACTGATGGCCGATGGGGTCAGAAGGTTCTTGAGTGGCGTCCGCGGACCGGGACACGAGCTGTGGGTAGGCCTCCAACAAGATGGAGTGACGACCTTGTAAGGATCGCGGGACAGCGGTGGATGCGAAAAGCACAAGACCGGTCTGAGTGGAGAGCCTTGGGGGAGGCCTATGTCCAGCAGTGGACGTCTTTCGGCTGACATGATGATGATGAGCTCTGCCTACCTCACTCTGGGAATGAAGGCGTGACGGTATGTATCACATTCGCCCATAAACGTCCGCTACCAGGTTAGTCGAAGCGTTTCATTTATTTGGTCATATAGTGTGCTTCTTGTTATAATATAATAACTAAACCACACCAACAAGAAAGTAATACGTTAAATTCAACCAGAATTTAATCATACATAAAACCACGCCTAACATAATCGTTCTAAAATATTCCGTAAATCAATATAACTCCAAAGGATACCTCTATCTTCACGTTAGCTTATCTCAGCCTTCCTAAGGATGCCGCGGCGGTCTTTTGTGTCCCCTATTACAGACTATTGAGGCCTGTACGTCAACATCCTGCTTATTGAGTAGGTATGTGGTACTCGTAATCTCGCTCCGTTGGTAAACAGCTGCTCCAATGCGAGGATATGTTGACAATAGTATCAGAAGACAGATAAACCATAACCTACTTGCTTCGGCTGTAAATATACTAAAATTTATATGATACACCGAATGTATCGCACTTAGACTTATATTTTAGTAAGAGTTTATTTAACAATTCAGTTTCATTATTTTAACATTTATTTTTAATCTCATTGAAAACTGCGTAACTTGACAATTCTTATATTTACTACCTATGCACACTTTGGATTTGTCCAGCTTACATGCAATTATACTACTTTGATGTAAACCATTACACACCCCACTGCCGTGTCACGCACAACTCATCTATCTTAAGTTAGACGAGTTACGCCTAACCACCGCGAAACGGTCTTATTTTGGATGCTTTATATGGCCCACAAACAATCGCGTAAAAATTATCGTTACTTTTTGAATTATTTGATATGACAAATTCGTTCAACTTCATTTTTTAATAACTCTGTCATGCACATCTCATCTATTTCAAGTTATAATAGTTGTGCGTGGCCGCTCACAATTTTGCGACGCTGCCACTTGTCGTTTAACGTGGAGTTAGACGAGATATGGTTTTATCGCACTTCATTTTTTATTACGTCCACAATTTTATTGTTTTTAGGATTCTGTACCTGTTTTTAGTTTTAAGAATTATTTTTAACAATTTCATTTGATATGTACTGATCTCGTTAATTTTTCATTAGGCACTTTGTTTTTAAGTCAAGACAATTTAATTGGTTTTAAAGATGTCAATTTTATTTAAAAAAAAGTAAAAACTAACACTAACTTTTATTGTTATTATTTATCCTAATATCCTCCTAACATAGGTATTAATATCCACAATATAATATATGTATAACTATCACAAATAGTCAAGGCACATCACAGATAGTCACACAGTCATATTTCTTATAATTGTTAGTAAACCTAGATATACATTCAGAAGTCACATACATTTGGTTACGCAAAACTCGTTTAATTTAAGTTATAACATGACGCGTAACCACCTTTGTATGGAGCAGTGGTTATGGCAAACTCATTTAACTGAATTAAAAAGGTAAATAAAGCAATAAATAAAAAAATATATAATACCTCTTGTACTAGACCCTATTTAGAGGTGATTTAGCTAGAAATAATGTGCTGATGAATTAAAATAACAATTCTATCATCTTTTGTTTGTAAAAAGTTGTTTGGGCGTTTTACTCAAAATTCACTTTTTAAATATAGATGAGTTGTGCGTGACACGGCAGCCCAGGAAAAGACATAGGTTACTTTTTGTGCAAAAATTGACAGTTTTACGCGAAAGGAGTCGCGGGCAACAGCAATAATATTATTACTGAATCTGGGTTCCATGTTCATCGTGATTTGAAACTTGTTCTTATATCCAGATGCGTGCAAATTAGGTATAGGTGCCAGTGTTTCACAATAATAAACATCATTCATGACTGACTGACTGGATTAATTTGAGCGCAAACTAGTTCTTAATAATTTTGTGAATAAGCTTCAAATTTGGCACCGAAGCTGCCGGTTAAAGGCCATTCCAAAATAATTGAATTTTCTCGCTTGCAGTGAATCATCGTGTCTCGTGTGAAAAGGTCGTATTTATCTTGCTTTCTTAGTCAGGCTTCAGTATGCATTAAATATCTTAAATTATTTATTGTAGTTAATTATGGATCTGAAATTCGGATGCTATTATAACAACCTACAATTACCAAATTCCCGGAAAAATCTCAGCAAGTATTCGTCGCTCAAGTCGGCTTCTTGAAAATATTATTTTAATTATTTAAATTCCGAGAATCGGGATTGTTTAAAACATCAGAAAAACATAAGAATAATATGTAACGTAACAAATTTAATTTAGTTTGATGTTAAAGAATAGTGTAGGTACTGTTAGTTACACAACCCACATATTTTGTAAAAAGAAACATTTAAAATATGTTATTTAAATACTTTAATACGTATGTGTATATTTATCTTCATTTATAACCAAAATTAAATTGAGTCCGCCTGCATACTACTTAACATTGACGCGGTTTAGTCACTGACGCCGAAGTTTAGGTATAAAAGCATCCGAATTTACGATCCCTGGTTATAATCTATCTCTGTGCCAAATTTCATTCAGATCCGTTCAGCGTAACAAACAAACAAACTTTCGCATTTATAACATTAGGAAGATACGATAAGCTGCATTTACGTGGTCTCATCTAATATGAAATCAAAAAAAATATATTATCTTCAGATGCCTTGTATAGCAATTTACATTACTTTTATATTATATCTGGATTTTTAAGGAGCTCTATATTACAGGAAGAACCCAAGTGCTTCAGGGTATCACTTACCGCCCGGAATTCTAAAGTAACGTTCACTTTCAAAATTTTCAACGAATTTCAAGCAAGCGAGGTCTTTTCTGGTAACATGCCATAATTTAAAAAAAACTATTAACATTTACAAAATCTTTGAGCTAAGATGTGTTACAGGACCCAGATTATACTATAAGTAGTTTTCTATGGGCTTGCAATGTATAGAAATGCGGTCGACGCCATAATAATATGTCATCAGCTAACGTCAATCCACATTTTGTCGATTTTCGAAATTCGCTAACTTAGCGTTATTTGTCAACGCTAACTACTACCGTCTAAACCTTTGACCTCTCATTCAGCTGCAGTGATTGCATTGTTGTATTCCCGTGCAGTGATTAAATCACTAAGGCTTGCAAATCGCATTCGCCGACGCGTTGGCTTAGTTGGTAGTGACCCTGCCTACGAAGCTAGCGGTCTTGGGGTCAAATCCCGGTAAGGTCAGATATTTGTGTGATGACCGCGAATATTTGTTCCTAAGTCATAGATGTTCTCTATGTTCTCTAAATAAGTATTTATATCGTTGTCTAGTCCCACAGTACAAGGCTAGAGCTTAGTTTGGAACTAGGTCAATTGGTGTGACATTGTCCCCTGTTATTTATTTGCAGTCTTATAGGATTGTAGTTTTGAAATTGGATCTTAGATTCCAATTACCAATTAGATGACTTGTGTGCTCGTTTCCTTAGTCCATTAAAAAAAAACGTAATTTACTAAAGTTTCAGCTGGATCGTTTCAACATCGCATTAAACCGTCAGATGCCTCTCTGAAGGATAGAATGGTTGTTTTTACAGCACTTTACAAAAACAGTTTGCATTTGTATTTATGATCCGCAAAGTTGGCTAATTGTACTGTTTCTTCGAGTTCTGCCGGTTTAGTTCGAGTTTTACGAGTACGCGTGAGAACCTGTAGTAAAGTTTAAAATAATTTGTTGTAGGTTGTAGAATACAAGAAAAAAAATTGAATATTTAGCATTAAATAGCTATTTTTGGTCGATGTACTGTTTTTTCCTTTGTTTATAGTTGTGATGAAAATTGGATGATGAAATATAATGCGACTATTATTATTTTTAGTTAGAAGTTGCATTGCCGTTTCCATGTTTGAATCATATCGAGCTGACGAAGAAAATTTCACTATAAACTAAATACCGTTTTTATCAAAAAGGGGCTGTCATAATCTAGAGAGACATAAGAAATTGATTTATTTTTAATAAAAGTAAACAAGACGAAAACATCTAAAGTTATCTCTATTCTTGCTGTGAATATGTCATGTCGTACGGTATTCTGGTTTGCGGTAAAACAGCTGAAATACAAACTATATTTGTGTTACAAAAAAGGGGCATTCGTGCTATACAGAATAATTGTATTTTATCTTTTTTATCTTTATCTTTATAAATATTTTAAATGCGAAAGTTTGGATGTTTGTTACTTAATCACGCCAGAACGGCTGCACTGAGGATCTAAATGAAATTTAGCAGTTTTATTTTATTATATTATAGTCTAGAATAGCACATAGGCTTTTTATCGAGTGAAATGTATCGAGAGAAGAGCGATAAACGACTTCTACGCGGACGGAGTCGCGGGAAATAGTCTGTAATAACCAAGGATCGGAAATTCGGATCGATATTTACCTAAAGTTGGCAAAATTCCGGAAAAAGATAAGCAAACATGGCGTCGGCTTCTTAAATTTTATTTTTATAATTTAAGTTCTGGGATTCTGGGATTCTACAAAACGTTAATATAATAATTACTTTACATGTAGGATAAAACATTCTGTTTTGCTCCTATAAATTCGTTAGGTTAATAAGTTACAGGTAAATTAAATAACATTTGGTTAAACATATACATGGAAATTAACTTCAAACAGTTAATATAAATAAATAATTATGAATTAATGCCTGTGTAATTTATTTATTTTGAAATCCCGGAAATTTTATTATGAATTATATGATTGAGTCCACCTCCAAACAACTGAACAACAAAGCCGGCGCGAAAGTATAGGTAAATATCGATCCGAATTTCCGATCCCTGGTAATAACTACTTACTCAAGTTTATTTTTGCCTGACCTGTGGTTTGCATGAGCACAGTCAACTTTTTTTATTATTTAATCGCACCAGTGTTGTTAAATATGTCATCTGGTTTAATCTGTGGATATCAATAATTGGCTTTGTTTGCTATTTGGTGTTATCGGTTTTATATTTTCTGTATTGTGCTGTTGATGTCCTTAATAAATAAATAAATAAAATACCTATAGCTGTATTTTTTATTACACAAATATTGAAATGCCTAATTTGCTATAAAACCGTTGACTAATTTCATACCCCTACCGTGCCCCTTTCACGCTCCCCCCTCCCCTCAGGCAAATGGGAGGACAAGGCTTAAAACACTTTATGATGTAGATTTACTG
This sequence comes from Acleris emargana, assembly GCA_927399475.2. Lineage (NCBI taxonomy): Eukaryota > Metazoa > Arthropoda > Insecta > Lepidoptera > Tortricidae > Acleris > Acleris emargana. The sequence goes on along the minus strand of OV656839.1, from coordinate 3,094,246 downwards.
TGCACTTACAGTTCCAAAAGTTCGTTTTGTATGTAGATTGTTATAGTTACCGTGAGGGAGATGCCGCGATGAGATAGACAAGATTGGGCTCATGAATATTTCAGAAAATAATTGTAGAGGCGTCGTAAGAAGGCCTTTGCCCGGCTTTTACAGGTTTTGGTGAGCGTTCAATTCAACTGTTATTAGGTTTCGTACCAAGAAGGTAAAAAAGGAACCTTTTTGTTGAGATTATTTTCGTCCATCTGTCGATTTATAAGTCTGTCACAGAGCGGTTTAATTTAGAATGGGTTTAAATATCATCTACCCGAATAACACATGTTATTTTTATGAAATGTGATATTTTAAAGTTAATTTTAATTTGGAAAACTCGTTTCACGTATCCGACTCCAGTAACTTGTTTTTTTTCCTCTATGATATCGTTGCGAGTATTTCGTGTTTTGCCATTTCTACCTAATTCAACTTTAGATTCGAATTATTTCATTAATCCAGAAATTTAATATTACCGTCTGCTTTTGTTTATGGCACTTTAAAGCCATAAACTATTTGAATTATGAACGTGCTTAGTTGTGAACGGCGGCCAGTGTAATAAAGGCCTAAAAGCCTTCCAATCTGAATTAGAGTTGTCTCGTTCTCTCAAGGCGTATACCGCTCATGAGAAAACGAGTATGCGATATTTCAGACACGGAAGAGTTTTATTGTATAGATAACTTTTCAATAATTAGATGTCAAGATTTTAACGAAACTCCTTTCTATGTAACTTTTCATATGATCATTTTTTTGTGTTGCGTGCCCGAACTCCGTACACTGTCTGTCCGTCCGTTCGATTGCGGATTGATTCTTCAGAATATTTGTTATTACGGCGGATTCAGTATTTTTTTAAAGAAAGTGAAATAATAAATTCATACAAGAAACGTTTTCTTTCATGATACAAGCGTGATTTTTTTTATGATTATGGTACAAACTTTTAAAGAAACGCCCTTTTATAAGATAGCCTTGTTCGTCTTGTGTTTTTACTAATTCTTCATCTGAAATTAATTTCAAAAACGGTCTAGATAGACCTTTGTTCCTACGAGTAACAAAGAAAGTTTCCCGGCGGAAGGTTGCTTAGTTAAACTTCTGAAAGAACCCAAGTGGGATTTCCAGAGAACTCTTAATGGTATTCATATTCATTTGGTAAAATTATAATGAAAACTGAGAACTAACGAAGTTTGATAATGAACTTTGTTTTTGATGTGAGTTTACGTCGAGTTCGAACTTTACGAAAGGTCCGGGAGATTTATAAATAGAAATGAGAAAATCTACATATTTGTATGGATTTAACAAGTGAAATAGATAACTTTGAGTAACTACCAACATAGAAAATTTTACCAAAAATAAACCCTTAGAACAATCGAAAGTGATGTCAACACATACACTCGCGGTCAAATAATACGGGTCAGAGTGCGTTTTTCATACTAAAGAGGCTATTTCGAGGCCTTGGTTCCTCACCAGGGGATACTTTTAGTGAAATCTGATGATGGACACCCCGAGCATCGATACAGGTCTTCCAGAGTGCCTAGGATACCCAACTGATTGAATCTGCGGTTAACGCCGGAATCGTGCATGTTCAGAGAAACACCTAAAACGCCAATAAAATGTACGGAAATCCAAGTGCTGACCCAAACTCTCTCGCTGTGGTGTTAACTGATTGTGCGATCAGTTTGATATGCTAAGCTCTTTTGACCTCCTCTATTGACCTCGGAGTATCCACCATTAAACCTTACTCAAAACAACCCCTGGCCAGGAACCAAGGCTTCGAAATAACCTCGTTTTTATGAAAAACGCACTCTGACCCGTATTATTTGACCGAGAGTTTATTTTGTGTTTTAATGATAAAATGGTATGTAACTGCGTATTGACTTTTTTGAAGATTAAGTAAGCTTAATTTTCTTGAAAATTTACTAAAAATAATAGGCACATAATGTACATATGAATCAAACACAGCCTCTTTAACAATACCAATTCCTAGACCACTCATCTCTAACTCATAAAACTTACCCCCAAAGCAAACTTAATATCCTCGCATTAATTGACAGGTTTTATTACATTTTATTTGTCATTATGCATTCGCAAGGTACATACTTACGTATCAAACACAGAACCTCCTTTACGATATAAATTCCTCTCAATTTAGACCGCTCATCTCTAACTCATAAAACTTACCCCCAAGCAAGCTTCATATCCCCCCGTTAATTTACAGGTTTTATTACGTTCTATTTGTCATAATGCATTCGCTCTAGCATTCATTCCGAGGGCCGGAGGGCCAATAACAGTAGATCACAGGGCTGCGGTCACTGGCAGTTGTCTGGGGGCAGCCAGGTTATTCCCTTAAATAACATGACGTTGAGATAGAAGGCGAAGAGACAACACCAGCTTAACTTGACCTTTTAGAGCGTTTAAAGTGTATGCTCAGAAGTATCTTGATCTTGGTTGTGCTTTGACTCAGTTAACCAAAGTTGATGATACCTCACGCAGCATAATATTTACTAGTTTGGAGGTCATCTTGTGGTGGTCAGGCGAAGTGAAGCGATGTTTAGAATACCTACAGAAGCTATTTTATAAACTATCAAATCTTGATAAGTTTCAGTGAAAGGGACGGATATATGTGACTCGTATAGCTCTGTCCGTTTCACTGACTTGAACTTGGCAGATTTTAACTGCTCATAATACAGGGTGTTTCGGCCCTCGGACCTCCGGCTGTTGTGAATCATTGTTGATGACGCCACATTTATTCGCAGCGGTTTTGTATGGGTAAACAATTTGGTGTTCAGGGTTTTTTTGCGCGTTTACGAGTGTGTGTGTTTGTTGTTTGGTAAAGGCAAGAAGGCATGCGCACGCACGAGTGAGGGTCCTGTCACTAATATAATATGCTGGTAAACGTCTTAGCCTATTTGTGCAAATTGTGGTTACTGAATTATCAACAACTTTTTAAAGTTGTAAGTAATTCTGTTGTTCTGTCCAGCTCACTCTGGGATTACAGGGGTAAAGGTAAGTAATGTAATACCTCTAAATTTAATTTATCAAGTGTATTTTAAATGAATCATTGTTGTTCGAAATAAATGAAATAATAATAATAAATAATTTTATCAAGGACCCTTTGGAACAGGAACGAAACAAGTAGGTACAGTCATCAAAATGGAACCAACCGCAAATAAATTTAACGTTTACAACCATTTCAAACGTCAAGTAAACCCATGCATAAATTCCTAGTTTAACAACACTACAATATCGTGTTCAGAATGTTTAATTACAATTAAAAGCGTGTGTCATTAAACTGTGTGTGACTTTTCATTTCGCCGTAAACGCTATTTACTATTTAATTTACTTATCTGATCATAGTTAACTGCACGGAAGGTTTAATAACCTGGAAATGGAGCTTTGTTTGAATTAAATCTATTATTGTAAGGGAAAAGATTTACCAAGCGTCATGGTGGCGACAAAAACAGTTTTGTGAACATCCTTTACTTAGCTCTATACATGAGATATCTCGTTTTTGGTGCGACTTTTACTAAACATGATTTATTTTTACTTGTGGGAGGACCTTGTGCAGGGTCCGTCCGGGTTGGTACCACCACCTTATCCATTAACCTACCGCCAAGCAGCAGTGTTTGTATTGTTGTGTTCCGGTTTGGGGATAAGACAGCCGGTGAAATGACTAGCATAGAGGCATTCTATCTTAGTCCTCAGGGTTGGCAGTGCATTTGCAGTCTTGTGAATGCGAATGTGTATGGGTCACAGTTTCCACTTACCATCAGGTGGCCTGTGTGCTCGTTTGCCTTCCTATGCCATAAAAAGAAACATATTTTCGTCACTCCTGAGCTGAGTTATCCAGCCCTGTAAAGTTGGCCACTATTTACCGGACACCCTGTATAATATTTTAAAAAGTCGCTTCTCGCCGTCGGTCGTTCGGTATGAATGCTTGGATCGTTCGAACTACGCAATGGACTTTAATGCGGTTTTCGTCAATAGATATCGTGATTCAAGAGAAAAGTTTTTATATACATGGTGTCCCAGAAACCGACGTCAACCTGCCAGGGGCTGATAGAGCAGCTCATAAGCTATCGATATAACCCCTATGTATGTTCAGCAATTGTTATTAGTTTCCGAGCTATTGATCATTCAAATCGGATCGTATCACGGACATAAGGAAAAATGTCAAAAATTCCGATTAAAATTATCAATATCTCGGAAACTAATAACAATTGCTGAACATACATGGGGTTTAAATCGATAGCTATGAGCTGCTCTATCAGCCCTAGGCGGGTTGACGTCGGTTTCTGGGACACCCTGTATAATACATTCTGGTTTACGTACGGGTGATAGAGAAAACTCACATAAGCCGAAGCAAAGCGAGGGCGGGTTACTAGTTTAATACCCATCTAATAATATTTTTACTGACCGATATGCTATTGATATTAAAGGTCTTAAGATAAGTCAACTCATAGAAACATTCTGTCATTTTTGACGTGTTTTAAATTCAAATTCAAAATACATTTATTGCCACATTGCTGGTACATTACGAGTACATTATAGTTTTATACATTCACGAAAATAAACTAAATTTCACCATACAGGCATTTCACAGCCATCTCACATCACAATCATACAATCCAAGTATTAAAATATTAAAATAAAATCAAAACAAAACAAAAATACAATTCACAATACAGAGACCAAGAACATTGAGGTGGCTAAAAGCCCAGGCTCAGCATATGCCACGATTTAAAAAAAAAACACAGCGCTGATTTTTAGCCTGCACCTTGGCTCACTGCACTGCGCAATAACGTGATAAAGGGGGTAGGGCTTAGATATTAGGTAGTTACTTAGGTACAATTCAAGAGAAAAAAAATATATTTCTGTCAGTCATATAAAACCTATAATAATTATATATTACAGTAACAATAGTTATAATCATTACAATACAAATCGTTTTGTTAGACTTTTTGTCCATATTAGACAAGAGAGGTCTGCCTAGCACTAAGACACTCAGATAGGTTATAATTAATTGTAAGGAAGCTCAAATGGCCCGCCTTTGTCAACAAAAGATCATATTACTGTATAGACTCCATCGACATACTGCTCTTTGGATTTAAACATACTCTTTTCCCCTGATTTCCCTGAAACGTCCCACTTATTTGCAGAGTCATGTGTTTAAACAGCCTTTGTAAATAGCTAAGTAATAATTACCAAAGGCTTTGTATTTTACGAGGCAATCTTGCCACGTCACTCCGCCTTTGTTAATATAAGGGCTTGGAGTAGAAATTGGTAAATATTATTAAGTACTAGGAAACCCACAACTACGTACGCGGCAATAGTACATTGTTGCCTAGGCGGGGAAAGTAAGGGTTTTCCTGACGAGGTGGTTAGCAGGCCGAGCAACAGCGAGGCCTGCTAAAATACGAGTCAGGAAATCCTCGTTTCCGCCGAGGCATACATAATGCTTTTCTCAAACATGTGAGGAAATAATACAAATACATTTCTAAAAAGCAAGTAATTTAATTTTCATTTTTGTTTGCCCTCCACAGCATAAATTGGTCATAAGTTCGGTTATATTTTTACTTAGATTTAGCGGGAAGCAGGTTTTGCCTAACCGAGGCAGCTTCAGATTTTAATATAGGCGGTGTGGTACCTATTTCGTCGCTTTCGTCGCTTGAGCTCATTTTTTATAGTAAGTATTTCACACAACAAATAGTTTAATATTCGGTTTCACAATTATATTATGCAGAATGAACGAATGTTACCGACTGTCAATTGTTTTTAAATACTAACCATAGACATTGGAATGCAAATTCAAAAAGAAACACACGCACTGTGCTAAAAAAGCGAGCAGTTACCTTGGCTGTTTGGAATTTTTGTCTTGGTCCTTTTGATTTTGTATGCAAATTGACAGAATTTTTAAGAAATATATGGACATGGACGGAAAGTGTTTTCATATAGTTTTTTTACTCCTAGGAGTAAAATGAGGCTCTTTCCGTCCTTGTCTTTCAATCGGAATACCGTTTTTTCCGAGCATGTTTGAGAAAATTAGATTTTCGCTTCTCACCCTATTTTTTCCGTCGGGGTTCCATGTTTAAAAAAACCTTAGGCGTTTATCAAAAAAAGTGCTGGCAGTTAACGACTAAAATTTACAACGGTAATTTTACTGTTACGTCACGACCATTAATTATAAGACAAATAGCGGCATCTCAGCCAAACTGCTGTAGCAAATGTAATCATTTTACTATTTATGCCTGGCGTATGCGGGCAGTACATACACTGGGCCTTTTTTTGTTGTAAACTAGCTCTTAGTGTAAATTTCAAGTATGTAGGTTTGTAACAACCCCCCCTGAAGAAGATACGTCTTGTTAAACATATCATCTTTAAATTAAATCCTACCTAACTTACACTACTAAATCCTACACTCGTAATTCCTACTCAATACTTCATCGTGATTTGGCCTCGTGATCGTCTAGTGTACCGGGAACCCTACTTTGTGAACCTGACTAGTAACCTAAGTACTTTAATGAGCAAGAGATTACTATTTCTTATATTAATGGCTAAGTACCTATTCCTTCCTACTGGTTAAACTTATTATTTAGAGATACTTGGGGAAAGGACTCCTTGTTATAACTTATAAAACTAAACTACCTCTTAAATTAATTGTAACCAAGTGAATGCCTAATTTATTCTTAAATTGAGCCATTAGATCCTCTAGGAAGATCTTGATTACTATTAAAATGATTTAGTCAAAATAGAACAATTATGTTGCTTCACTAGACAAGTTTAGTAACTACTTGTTTCACTATGGGAAAAGGATAAATATATATTAGCAGTAAAAGGGGGCACCTCCACCGCCCGTCCTGCTGCTCTCGGCCATTGCTATAGAGCTCGCCCGCTAATATATCTATTATTACTTAGTATATCACTTTAGTATATTAGTGTTAATACTTGTAGACTCGTTCCAGTCTATATTATACTTTGACTCTACCAGCATTTCCTGAGGATCCCCATTGAGAAGAATATGCCGAAACAAACTCAAGGGTCAAGCTCCTTTAGAATAATTAATTAGATTCAAATTCATCAACTGGAATTTGTATTCAGACAAAACATTATCATAAAGTTCAGTCCAGATCTCTAAATAAATTATTTAACCACGTCTCTAAGTTAAACTAATATCTTATATTATTTCCTAATAATAAAGCTTAGGTGACTTTCTCTAAATAGATTTGTTTACCACATTTTACTGATTTCTAATATGAATTATGGTTCACTCTGTATACCATAAACATATTATTCAGCATTTGATTATGAATATATGTATCCTACTAATACTGGGTGTACGATTTCGGGCTTGAGACCAAATCTCTCTCGTAAATGTGCGTTTAAATTTCCCGCGCATCCACCACTGATCCGTTCTAAAACGAGTGAACGGAGCGGCTGAACGAGCTGATACACTCGGTCTTCCGCCACCAGAGGGCGGCCATTTTTTCGTCTTCTGAACTTGCGCTAATGCCGGCCGGCACGCGTCGTCAATGTCGTCGTTGTAAATATCAAAAACTGTGAAATTTGGATTGGAAAGAGAGTCAAAGTGGTGTGAAAGTGTCCCGGGACCACAGGAGCCGTCAAAACCTATGGAAAAAGTGAGTGAGATATAATTTCTTTAGCCCGAATCTGTTTTCAATATTTCAATATTGTCGTAGTTCAACCACTGGGAAATATATTAAGAATTTATAATCCCAACCATCAAACCAAGTTTAACTAGTATAACATATTAACTAGTAACCATAGTACAAACTGTTAAATTTACAGGTATTATTAACCTTTCTCGGAAATGTCATCTCTTGACAAATAACTTTATTATTTTAGTTATAAATAAAATATGTAAAATCCACATACATATAGGTACTGCTCCACAGTAATTCTATCACAACCTTTAACCAAGTCGATAGATTCAGTAGATGGGCAAATGACCCTATAACCTTATATTGATTTATCGAGTTTAAGAATAACACACATAATTAGTGCAGTGAGCTTCCGAGTGGCTTGTTATGTCAATAGACTGGTCTAGTCTAGTGGCCTTTTGGTCGCATCACTATCTGGAGTTCCTAATTATCATAGCATCCCCACAAGATGGAATGTACCCAAACTACACATCGCTTATTTATGTTAGAGGATCCGTGGAACCATCTAGCAAACATGTAAGTACAGTGACCCTCTGAACGGCCTTGACCAGTAACAGGAAAGCCTTAGCTTTGGTTTGTACTGTACATCCCTAACTGTTAACGATGAATTGAAAGAGAACAGACCAACCCGTAAGTAAGTATCACTCAGATCCTAGACCTAGCTAATGCAAAATATAGTTTGTGTAAACCTCGTTTTATTTGCTTTCCTAGTATCTTATAAATAAATATAACTATTTTCCGACCACAAATACAATTCCTATTGCCTAGTAATGTTTCAGTACGTCTCTCAACGGCCCTATTTAGCTTCAACCTGGTGTGGACAAATTATGGCAATTTACTGTAACTTGAAGGGTACCAATTTCGACGTTTTGTTTATTACACACTCGGGCAACTAGCATCCCTTTATCAACTAGTGATCCACTAAACGTCCACTTAGATTTCCACTTGCTCTAAACAGAGGTCTACCTTAAGCTTTATAATAGATAAACTCCAAAGGCATACCAGTAAAATTTAGCCGAATACAAACGCAACACTATTTAAACACTATTTCCTACCTAATTCTAATTTGACGTTTCTTAATTATAACCACTAAATATTTATAGCTTATTTCTAAGTATCCGAAATTGAAATGCTAGTTTATATTTACCAACTTCAATAATCTTGACTGTTACGTCATCGACAGCGGCGATGTGAAACAAACCTTGTCAACATACGTCTAGCTACTCACGTTAGGTGTTTATAAGTCTCTCACGGTGTAATGAAAGAACTTCTAACTACCTAATAACCCTAGCTTCCTATCGGTATATTGTTTTACATACATACATACCTTCACGCCGTCATTCCCAGAGTGGGGTAGGCAGAGCTACAGAATTACCAACAACTCCAAAAACTTGTTGATAACTCTGTAACCACAATTTGCACATTTAGGCTAAGATGTTTAACAGCGCATTAGTGACAGGTTGCAAGCCCATCGCCTAACAGTACTACAAGCCCTTATTCCCTTAGTCGCCTCGTACGACATCCACAGGAAGACATGGAGTGGCACTATTCTACCCCGGCAACCATACGTTCAACTAAAAGTCCAATACCTACGACTTTTACGATTACGTTAAACGTGTGAGTGATGTATGGCTATTCAGGTGCAATAATAACCATCTAGACCAACTAAGACCTAACATAATAACGACTTCGGAAAACCAAATTTCCTGTGTGTAGTCCTAAGACCCATCAGCCGGCTATTGCTAACCTTTAGTTGGCTTCCAGGTGGAAATAATACCTAACGTGGTCGATATATAAATATATAGATAAGGGGGCCAACGCAATGAGGTATTCCACGTACCACCTCCACTACCAGAATTGGTTCGGATTCGTCTACGTGGATTCCTATGAAGAGAGTAAACGGAATACCACTAGCGTTGTCTGACTAACCGAATAAAGGCGTCAGAAACCTTGTAACACGAACCCTCTAGACCCACTCAGTTAATGAGATGAAACCATCCGTTTCCTGATTGTGGACACCTTCAGGTCTCATAACATAACCAAAATGTGAGCGTAGGTTTTCCTTTCCGAATATTACGCTGCCTGGAGCTCTGTGTACTTGGCTACCAATAAAGGCGCCATAACAGAGTTCTGGAAAACAAAATAGAGTTAATAAACTTATAAAAACATACCAAAAGTACACAAACACCATGTTATAACACATTCCCATAGACACTGTTTAATACAAGAGCTAAACCATCTTCGTGCTAGCGATTCTCGTTAACTTGTAGCGATACCCGTACGCTACATGAAGCGACACACAAACATATCAACACCTATTAAACACAGGGCACAAAATAATTAAAATAAACGAGACAAAATGGACGATACAAATACCCAGTGACAATTTTCCACACTCACCCCCTCGAAGTCTGTATAAAAAAGTGACGCTACCATTTTCCGTCCGCCCTTATCTAGACTTTTTCTCGTCATGCGCACTACGAGACTTTCGAGACATCATAGACCAATGCTAAATCATCCGTATCACCTACTATTAGAGATTATTTCCGTTTGTATTCCATTTCCTAATTTTCGCGCTACCTGTGCGAATATCCAGGCGTCAGTGCGCCAACCTTCCCGCACTTATAGTCTTAACTCTTTCGGTACAAAGTTAAACCTAACGTAACGAGTAGCAAATAGTGCTCACTTTCCCTTGAATTTATCTCTATCTTTTTTATTTATTCGACTTCCGTTACCTGGACACTCTTTGTTAGGTTTTAATAAATAATATTGCCTCACTACAAAAGAATTTGTGCAATCCTTTCTTAAATTTATTTTATTAAAATAAATGAATTAATTTTTTTTATTGTCGGAATATTATTAAATCGCCAACAGATGTTTATCATGCGTTGTATGAATAAATAAACAGCGCCATCTAGGCGTCTTGAGGGGTACTCGTAACCTTCGCTAGATGTCAATTTTAATAGTCTAGTCGCCAGATTAGTTTCTTAGATTCTCTCGAGAGGTCGCTTTACTTAATTCGTATGAAGGAAATATTATCGATCCCTATTTATCTGTTGACGAGATTAACATGAGTTTTAAACTTGGGATTTACACTTGTGTACCAGTACAGGTTTACCGGTTTTCAAAACATTCAAATTCAAAATTCAAAATATTTATTCAGTAAATTGGCCACATGAGGGCTCTTTTACACATAGGTAATATGGATTGAATCTACTAGCGCTTCGAACAAGACCATTTTTTTCAATTATTAGGTAAATACAATAATACCTACTTACTTAAAAGTAAGTTACATTACAAGATAATAAAGTAATAAATAATTATTTTTAAAACTAGCACTAATAAAATCATTATTCATTACAAACTTTGTCAGTCAATTAGACAGTCATCAAGTCACGGAAGGATTTTATTAGTTTTCCGCTTCTCCGTATATTATCATCCCGTTAGGGGTCATATTCAAATAATCCTTTCTTAGTGCTCCCAAGGAATATTCCCAGAAAATTTCAATTCTAAAGGTGCAGTGGTTATGGCTGTGTTTTGTCAGTCAGTCAGTCAGTTAGATAGTTAGCAAGTCACAGAAGTTTATGTTAGTTTACCGCTTCTTCCACAATTTCTTCCCGTAGGGTTTCGATATTCAAAAAATCCTTACTTAGTGCACTCCGGTAGCCAAATATCATTTCTCAAGTCTCTAATTTTACCGGCAGTCTGTGCATTCTATCAGACAGTCAGTCCGTCGCAGAATATTTTAATATTCTAACGTGCTTAAATGTAGCAGTCAAAGCATTCTATTCCCTATTGCTTACCAAATTAAATTTAAAATCTTTTTACTATTACTATGCGGTTAGTCGCCTTCAATCAATTCAATTTAGCATAGTTTGCAAACGTTAAACCTATAACAACCGCCTTTTTTGTCAGAGGGGGATGAAGGACCGTTTACACTATTCAATGACTGAAAACGGGTGGTCGAACACGGCCAAACCGAATAATTTACGAGCTATAATTTTATTTCTGTAGAAAAAACGAATCGTTAAAAAATCTTTAGCAGCCAAGTTTAGGCATTCCTAATGGCTGTTCCTAACTCCGGCACATTTCAAGACACTTAGCACTTTCTTAGAAACAGTAAGTTAAAAAGGAAAAGTTTTCGCAATCACTGTCTTTATTATTTTTGGCTTGATCTTCGTCGGAGACTTTTTCTGTTTTTAAGATTTGGAAAGTTTGACTTAGGTATGGTTACCAAACGACACTATTTTTGTTTAAGAATGCAAAATACGTTTTTTTTTTAAATTAAGTAAATAAAAACTTGCTTCATCAACGTTCATATTTGATTCATATTTGATGTACTCACTCTTAATCCACCCCATTTTTTTTAAGGTGCAAAGGCCAGGTAAGAGTTAGCTAAACCGTTTTTTTTATTGATATCATATCTGTCCCTTCCGGTGTCCCCTTATTTTACAGACAGAAATTTCACAGAATATTGTTTCACAGTAAATGTTTCATATACTATTTGGTTTTTGTATTTTTGCTTCGAATATTTTTTTTCTACAACTATTTACTTGAATGAAACGTATTCCACAGAAAATCAATTCAATTAATTTTATAATTTTTTTATTTTATTTATCAAACTTATCAAAGAATATAATTATTTTTTAAAGAATATTGCTTGGTCAATGTATTTTTTCATAGTATTTTATTTCAATGAAAGTAGTATTAAAACTCGTGGGAAACTATATGAACGAAACTAAACGAAATTACTGTCTGCAAAAAATAAGGGTACACCAATAATAACAAAATCAATACAACATAATTATATTTTAGTATAAGGATTATATGATGAATAATATGGTATGATTCGTCCGTTCGACCGACGTTGTTGAGAGAATCACTACCCTGAACCGACTCGAATAGGTTAGGTTAGAAGGCTATGGCGGGAGCGAAGCGAAGCAAGCTCCCGCCTTAGCCTTCGAGGTTATTTTTTTTACATCCCTTGAATAAACTCTTATACTTAGGTTAATTGAACTACTGTATAAGATGATTTTATCGTTATTAAGTCATATATGAACTAAATAACATGAGAACTAATAATATTTAATTTGAAATTATATGATACGAAAAAATTAACATTGAAATTAATTTAATTTAACATTCGATGATTTAAATGTCTTCAACGTAATTCTTCTACAAATTGATTATTCTATGAAATGATAATACGTTTTTTTTTACCAGAAATGAAATTCTAAACAACTTCTGTCGGTAAAATAACGTACAACCGTCCCTTCCACATATCATTCCATAAGGAATTCCATCACACCTTACATCTGAAGGTTAGTGGGATCTGAGACTCATAGAGATACAAACTCTCAAGACCGCAAACCTAAGGCCCGTATTAATAAACTGACCTTGACTTCAATGTCAGTCTCAAGATGAGTCAACAATGACAGTTCTCTATGGCTTGACGTTTACTTTGACGTATCTTGTGACGCGCATCTCAGTCCAGATGAGTTTATTAATACGGCCCTTAGACTCCAAATCCGGTGCCAAAGCTGAGGACTAAGATGGTATTCCATCATAGACTAGTAATTTCACCAATTGGAAAATCCTTGTAAAATCTTAATTGTTCAAATCAATTTTCGGTTAACATACTTCGGTACATAATATAATTATGTGGCTGTACTCTAAAGTTAATTAACATTCCATTTTCTTACCAATCCCTGAAACAATCACAGTCAAGATTATATCCACACATCAATCACGGTGATTTATAATTACATCTAAATTAACATAAATTAACAATGGAACACTCTAATTACAACCCCTTACATTCCGTATTCTATTAAGTAAAGAGTTCCACAAATAGGCGTCTCGAACGCGACAAGCCTAATTGATCAGCTAATTCGCCGTCGCAGGTGTGTGAGCGCCCTTATGAATTACAAATTGGTTTCTATAATCAATACCGATTAGAGTGCGTTTATATGGAGCAAGTACTGGAGTGAGTAGTTAACCTCTTAAGGCTCCATTTCCTACCTTATCCATTTGACAGGTCATCTCGCAAAGGGGCGTTTTTAAAAGTGGTTTAACTCTGAACCTTATAAATACTGTCAATAAAAAAAAATGTTATTTCACCAATCACATTACTTTGGATGTTATGATATCCCTGAAGTATCCAGTGATGTTAGATATTTGGTCGTCGAAAAGCTTCAGGTAGCTTTTCAGGAGAAAGAAAAAACATCCGTTTATTCCTCTGTATCTCTTTCAACTTCGTTATTCCATATTCAAGATATTTTGTTATATAAAATCAGGACATGCTTTGCGAGTTTCCTTCTCAATGTGAGATGAGATGATCCACTAAATTTCTCATATTATTATGCTCTTACAATAACTTAATTACTTGACTCGACTGCTGACTAAATTGTTTGAACGCAGCATCCAGCGCCAGATTGAGTAGGCAACAGCTAACCTCGTTAGATTAATATTTAGATTGGTACTCCTCTCGGATTGATTTAGTTTTACTAATAACTTTAAGTGTTTTGTTGTTTTAGAACAAGTTTGTAAGCAGTTGACAAACTGTTAGCAATTTATGTTCCTTGTGACAAAATTCACTCGTCTGTAATTCCATTATACGTAGAAGTCTGTAAATATTAACTGGATGCCAGCCCTAGATAAGATATGGGTAGAAACGCGACGAAGCCTATTTAATTAATAAAGGACCGCTCGAGATGTCGACGCGCTGGCCTAGTTGGCAGTGACCCTGCCTACGAAGTTAGCGGTCCTAGGTTCAAATCCCGGTAATTGTGTGTTGAGCGCAAATATTTTTTCGCGATTCATGGATGTTTTATGTATTTAAGTACATATTTCCCTATACAAGTATTAATATCGTTATCTAGTACACATAGTACAAGCCTATAGCTTAGTTTGGGACATGATCAATTGGTGTGACAATGTGCCCTATTCATCTAAGAAAATTAAATAGATACTTTTAAAAACGTACTTATTTGACACGAATCAGACAGCGAATTATATTCATAATAACAATACACTTTATTAAAATCGGTCCAGGAGCTGAAATGACTCCTATTCTAAACAAATACAGTATCATTTCAGCTCCTGTATAACTCAATTACTTCCTTTTATCCTCTCCTCAGTCGGGGACGTGTTCGTTTGTCTCTCGTGTGCCAAAGCTGAGGACTAAGTAAAATATATAGGTAGTAGGAAGTCTTAAGCACGTTAACTTTCCTCCCGTTGAGCAGTTAGGTCTACCGCAAGGGTGCGAATTGTACCCCTGTTTGTTACACATGTAAACATTAAGGGCAGAACATTGTAACCAAAACGTAACCTTCAAGTTTCAAGCTTAATAGGACAATTCTTCAATTTGCAATAATATGTATAACGCAAAAGAAATGGTAGGCAATATTTCCGTTACTAAACTAGAATACGTAGATCCATAAATATTATCCAGAGTACTGATAGAGTATCTTTACTAATTTTCTTAAATTGCCAGTTATTAACAATAGGGAATACTTTTTAAAAGGCAATTTGTCAACGAAATAAAAGATCACCAAAAGTGAAATTAAAAGTAAAATTGTCCAAGAAATACGGAGGATGCTAATTATACAGCGATTAGTCAAAGAGATCCAATATGCACTATGACGTCATGTAACCGTCGGCCATATTTTTTCCATGTTAAAATTATGTTTTGCTAAAAAGAGATAGGAACAAATTTTATAGCAATTCAAACAAAAAAATCTCAAGTATTTGTTACGTGAATTAGCTTTATTAAAATTTTGAAAAAAGTCATAAATATTCCATATTAACCTAATAAACATCTAAACCGTTAAAGAACCAACAACCACTTCAAGTAACCATATAAAAATATCTCCACAAGCGATATTAACGAAGCCTGACGAAGGAATCTCTTGCCCTTCAGTAGCCATATTTATCAGCTGCCGAGGGCGGGAAATTATTTCCCCAAATGACGTTTAGGCATTGAAAACGGCGGGAAACATCCCGGTAATTGCCCCACGATATAAATTGGCTGAGTGTGGAGCCGGCAGTGGGAGGGACAGCTAAATCAAGATAGGTAAAGCCATCGTTCATGTTGTAAGGGTCTATTTAAATTGGACGTGTGTATTAGTATTAATCGGTGGCCAATATGTTAGACCTACGGAACATACGCTGCATCTTGTTAATGTCACGTGTGTACAGTCGAGTTCAGAAATATGTGTACGTTTTAGTGCCTTGTCACTTTAATCACTGTGACAATTCATATATGACAGTTTCAACATGATATTAAATAGACAAGGTACTAAGGTGTACACATATTTATGAACTCAACTGTACAAGATGCGTGGAAATTTAAATGTTTATAGCTACACGACATTATAACTACTTATAACAGTTATCCTGAGCCAACTTAGCTGGCTGCAGCCATTCTTTTTTTATGTATTAGTCAAATCAGTAGTAAATTTAGGTTACAAAATGTACTAAATATTTATATCACCTGATTAGGATACGTAATTGAGAGAATTATTTTTAAGTACATACATACCTTCACGCCGGTAATCCCAGAGTGGGGTAGGCTGAGCTACAGAATTACTTACAACTTTAAAAACTTGTTGATAATTCTGTAACCACATTCTGCACAAATAGGCTAAGATGTTTACCAGCGTATTAGTGACAGGTTGCATGCCCATCGCCTAATAGTACTACAAGCCTATATTCCTAAATAGACAATTAATTTTTACGTATCACAAAATTATATAATTATCGGGTAAATTACAAAATCTACAATGTGAATAACCTGTCGAAAATATCGAACAACCTGAAATGGTTTTTATATTAAGTAGGTCGGTACAGCTTAGATTAGGCGTCAAAATTGGTCCACAATGGTAAATTTTTCTTCATTTGCAACTGTGCATGAATACTGGACGAGCTGTAGGTAGGCCTCCAACAAGATGGAGTGACGACCTTGTGAACATCGCGGGAACGCGGTGGATGCGAAAAGCACAAGACCGGTCTGAGTGGAAAGCCTTGGGGAAGGCCTATGTCCAGCAGTGGACGTCTTTCGGCTGACATGCTGATCATGATGATGATGAATACTGGGCCGAGATTATATGCGGTAAAAAACATACCGTCTTTGACCTGTTATCGTTTTGTCAACGTTGACTTAAAAACGATACCATAACAGGTCAAAGACGATATGGTTTGTACTCCGAGAATATAGATAGAAGCCCTGATCTTGATTCAGCTACGCGTTTACTATTAAAAACATTACACGTGATGGATGCAAGGCCTCGAGATGAAGTGGTGCGTTTACTTAGTAGACCCCCGAGCGGTACTAGCCATAAGTCAGACTAATCGTGGTCATATTGTAAGATGTGAAGGTTTCCACTGATGTTTGGGAGTGAGAAACACTATGTAAGTACTTCGTGAGTTTTAGATGGACCTGGCACACGTAAAGACACCATTTCGAATCAACAAAGGACACAAATTTCCATGGCAACCTAGCCTATTATACGGAGGAAATAAAAAGCAACCTTTCAAAGCCAGTCTAATATATGTTAACAACCATGTATACATTTTTATTCCACCGTATCGGCATATAAATTAACTTCAAACTGAACATCACACGACACACATAACAGTGACAATGGCAAGGTTCTAAGAATGCTCTGCATTTTTATTAGGTGAGGTCCATACTGGTCAAAAGTATTACCTTGTTTCGTTAACAGTTGTCGGATAAGGTGTAGTTGCCAGTTCCAAATTATAAATTAATAAGAATTTTCCAGAATCTTTCTGTGTCTATCGCAATTTCTTACAATACTGTAATTTTTTTGGAATAAAACGTATCCTATTCCCTTCTCCGAAGTTCAAGCAATCTCCGTGCTAAATTTTTACCATTTTTCACTTGTATCTGGGAATTCTTGTATCCTTATTCACTAGGGCCACAGTATTATGATTGCCAGTCGAGTTAAAGTCGAGCGAGCTATTAAGAGAATATCACCCCAGGAATTTATATACAGGGGAAGCACGTGTCGGGTATTTTTCAACGATTTCACAGGCGAGTGACCGCGCTGTTTCTCTACAGGATGTTTAAGTAGTAGTAGTCCGTTATTTTTGAGGAAATTGTATGGTTGGAATAGTTTAAGTTCATTAGTATTTTTTTTCAATAACGTAAATGTTCATTAGTCCACTAATACGCTGGTAAACATCTTAGCCTAATTGTGTAAAAAGGTGGTTACAGAATTATCAACAAGATTTTTAAGTTTTAGGTTATTCTGTAGCTCTGCCTACCCCTCTCCGGGAACGAAGGCGTGAGTTTATGTATGTATGTATGTAAATGATAGAATAATTGAAAACAGAGGTGCTCAAAGGTATTTTTACATTTAAATAAAATGAATGTACAAAGTTTCGAGTTTTTTGCAACTCATAAAACCGTATCTACACTCGATATCTATACACTGACTTTAGCTACTTTTGACTAATATTTAAATAGGTAAGTCGTATAAAATTATTATTTAGGAAAATTCATGCCATTGATTCAGTTCAAAAAAACTTAAAAAATATATATTTAGTAAGGCAAATACAAATATCAACGTTTACATCAATCATAGCTGGGTAGGATTGCTCCTTTCTCCTATTTTTACCTGCAGAAAAAAAAGGAATTGCGCAGTGCCAAATGGCATAGTTACAAAAAACGTCGCAAATGAAAATAATTATACACTTAAACCAAAAAGTAAAGCGTATCACGTCGCAAATGTAGTTACAGGTTGATTCAAATAAACTACTGAGAAATTTAATTGAATAATTACTTTTTTGCACGGGAATGTAAATACTGACAATAAACCTTATGAGTTTATTAACTTCGAATACCTTTACAAACAAAGATCGCCAGCAATACTTTACAAAAGAGCAAAATTCATCTGCACAAAGCTCCGAAAGTATCAAAACGTATTAGGGAAAGAGCAAAGAACTGCCATTGGCGATATCGGATCGGGATAAAACTACATAAAACTGGATAAAACCAGATATCCATCGGGAACTTTCAATATTGACCGCTATCGTGTACCACACTAAAATTCTTACTTTACAGCACTTACCTAACTTGGTAAAATTGAACGTTTCGTTTTAAATAAATGTTGATATTAAATTTGCGTAGAAATAGATCGTTTCGCAAAACAGCTGCGTTCGTGAGAAAGTCATGTTTACGGGGAAAGTGTTTCCAAGGAAAATAGGGGAATTCTTGTTTCCATTGTGCTATCACTTAAGAGCCTCGCTACAGTTGCTACTTATACTGGCGTTGATAATGGCCGCCTTTATTGTTAATATTATTTTTTATCTGAGTATACAAAAGGAAGGGGGATGTTTTACGTGTGCATGTATCTATGTTTTCGTGACATCCTGTAGATAGGCTAATCACTTCGAATTTTAAATTGCGGGGTGTCGTTGGATTGGTATTTATATTTACCCAAAAAATGACACAGGCTATAGAACCTTATCAGTCCTGAAGCTTAAAATGACGGCTGGTTTATGTTTGGAAGAAGACTGCGCCGACCACAAATGATTGGAAAAGGCAAAATGATCACAATGATGATGTTTTTTTTTATTAACTGCAATAGTACAGTACTGAATGTGTTTTTTAATCAACAAAAAAAAAAAAAACATCAGTATAAGTAAGATTCGAACCTACATCTCAGGCCATCCGGGCCGATGCAGCCGCATTACCACTTATGCCACCAAGACCCTTCCTAAGATCCACGAAATTAGTGATCCCTTGCTTTTTCCTACTCGGAGGGTATGCTGACGCCATCTATCGTTGTTTATTTATTATTTTATTTCATAAATAGACCCATAACATTTTCTGAACGTTATTTGCCTGGATGTTTACCCGACCGCACTAGGACATTGGACAATATTTCATTTTGAACGCGAGTATGCTATTGTGTAACTTGATATTACTTGAGCCAAGTTCAACTTTGCTGCTTATGATCTAGGGCTGCTAATATGAAACTATGCAAGTGGCAAAAAATAGCTGGTTTTATTATTTGTTGTTTAAGGGTTCTGTACCCATAGGGTAAGAACGGGACCCTATTACTAAGACTCCCCTGTCCATCTTGTCTGTCGGTCACCAGGCTGTATCTCATGAACCGTGATAGCTAGACACTTGAAATTTTCACAGACGTTAGACGTGTTAGTGGGGGCTCCGATAGAAGAAAGGTTTTTTTTTGCCGTTTTTTGCTCGATTTTAATAACAGTTACAGGTACCCGCTTGAAATATTAACATTATAATTTAGTTGTACATATTATATTCACTTTAAAAATTAAAAATTAAATAAAAATGAAATAAATATTTAAGGGGGTTAACATACAACAAGATTTTTTATAGTCCGACTCGCACTTGGCCGGTTTTTTAAAGGGTTTGCACTAAAATTATACCTCATTTGATACGTTTTAACGATAAACCAAATCCAAAAAAATCTATTCATAAAAACGTATAAACACCTCTCTTATTCATTTTGGTTTTATATTCGTCGTCATCACCACCATTTCGGCCAAAAGACGTCCACTGCCTTTTGTCCAACTGTGGATTTTTTTGTATTTGTTAGCAAATTCGTCAATGTAACACATAATCTGTGAAAAAACCAACCGGCTATCCTAATACGACTCAAAGGACACATCTCTTTAAACTTAGTACGTATGGACAACGAAGACTTAGTAATTGAGTGCAGTTTGCAAGAAGCTGGAAACTTTATTCTACGCGTACAAATTCTTATTTGATATATTTTTTTTTTATTCAAGAAACAAACAGTCTCACATAGTTGTAAGTAATACATAAACATTCGCTTAAATAGTACTGCAAAACATGATTTCTCTACATAAAAATAATAATAATAATTTTACAGAATTGCTTTTGTGCATGACAACGTAATAATGCCACCAATTTTTTTTGTGATATTACGAAACAAAAATGGGGGATACAAATTCGCGTGTGTCCTCTAGTCTTAAATATATTTTCAAACTGATACGGTTGGCAGCCCTACCTCTACCCGTTGCTCCCATAACCGGTTAATACGGTCTGTCAATAGTTTTCATTTCGATCTGTTCGCGTCAAGAGCTGTTTGCGCAACGCTAAGATCCTGAGTTTCAGCAAATATGGGACGATAAACGACCTCTCCAATTCCCAACGAAACTTTGAAAGAAACTTCATTTTTGTCGAGAAGTATTTTATTGTACACATTTCGAGAGAATTTTTGACCGCTATTGTAAGTTGAAAACACGGGAAATAGTGCCAAAAATGTGATAGTACTTAATATAAAATTTGTCGTCGTTTTGGAGGAAGCCAAGGCGGATATGGTTTTCCGGGTGTAAGTATATTATATGTGTTAAATAAAAAGATAAATATAAAGACATTTATTCAGTAAGTAGGCCGCACGGGAACTTTTACACGTCAAGAATCTACCAGCGCTTCACAAGAGGAGACCACTGCTGAGAAGAAACGCCGCAAGAAACTCAGCAGTCAGTTAAATTAAACGTAGTTTCCGCAGTTTATAATGGGTTTGTTGACCCGTCTGTGTTTTGAAACCTCCTGTAGAATAAGCGCTTGACAGATTTTGAAATGAGACATTATTAGTTTCATAATTATCTTAGGAGTATCATAGGCCTTTTAACTGATCTCAACATAAACCGTTGTGAGCTTTGATAATTTTAAATATGTGTTGAAAAGTCAACGGTTCGAAAGTCAACATATTCCTTGTCATACACATTTGACGTCTAATTTGTAAAAGAACAGTATAATTATTTCTTTTTGAACCTTATACATAATACAATAAAGAACTGTCGTTATTTTGCCAACCACATTTGTATGGATACTTCGGTATCCGAGAACAGTCGATTCGATATAATGCCTTACTAAATCGTATCGACTTGGCGTTTGCACCTATTTATGTCGTCATTTCGAGTTTCTTACCGACATAAAACAATTACTGCTCAATTATTGTTATTGTTACAATTATTATTCGGTAAAAGACTATTTTGTCTAGTAGACTAAACAGAAGCACATGGGGTTTGCTTCACGCGTTTGTCAAGTCCATAATAAACCTATTTATGTTTGGTTAAAAAAAAACTCATACCTTTTCACATTTTGACAGAATAAAATGTCACAGTGAAAGATATGGTCACAGACTTTAAGCATACTGGTGGGGCCATTTGCAACGTTAAAAGATGGCGGACGTGTAATTTGTTTTAGACTTTAATTTTTGGGTAATTAGGTGTTCAAAGTTCTTTTCTGATAGTGATTTGTACTTTTTATGCCTTAGTGTCGCACAGTGATTGAAGACTTGGACTTATTTCGTGTATCTGGCATCTTTCTTCTCGTTTCAAGTGGACTCGCAGTGGTGCAGAGGTTAAAACTATCTTGACCTCTGACCTACAAATCACCGTACAACGTTGCCCCCAATCTTCCTAGAGAAGATTGGATTGTGTTTTATACTCATATAAACCTTGACACTGGCGAAATTACTTCACGTGGAAGCCATATCCCTGCGGTAGTAGCTGTTCAAGTCGCCGCGGGGGAAAAAAAAAAAAAAAAAAAAAGCATACTGGTGGACCCGATTCTACAGTGGCCCCTAAATTTTATTTAGGTGTCGCTAAAACACTTTGCTATTCTATGAGCAACTGTCATAATCAAATGACAGCGCCATGACAGCGCTAATTTGAATTTGACGCTTCTTATTTTAGGCGGTCTTATACATTGTCAGCTTGACATTCTGGAATAGCACTACCGTCTAATCTGCCGTCTAAACTATGTCTTAAAATTAGACAATTTAGTTTTAGGCTATTTAAGCGATGTGCACGTAGAATCGGGTCCATTGTCCGCTTATAAATATGAGAGTAATTATGAATATTAATAATATTTTAGTTATATTGAATTTTATATACTTAATCTAAACCATGCAAGTTATCGAAATGTAATTTACACGAAAATTTAACTCAAGATTCCTTTGAAATGTCCATTGAAATTCACTGAGCCGTTCCGGAGCCTGTTAAAAACAGACAGTCAGAGGCAGAAAGAGACTTATTATAGACAGTCTTCAATTTTGTTTATTGTTATATACACCGTGTTTTGCTATTTACGATAACTTCGGCATATTAATAGGGACATCCATAGAAACTAAGTGGTTGATTAGATTTTTAAATATTGCAAAAAAAATGTTTTTTTCTGTTTAGAACAAAGTAATTAAATGTTGTATCTTTGGTCATTCTAAAAGGGCCTTTAGAGTTAACTCATAGTCACTATAGTCAGTGTTAAATACGTCAATGTAGGCGTGATATACACAGACAGTTAAGAGCCTTTTAGACCAGTTAAACGTGATTAACTGATTAAATTTAAAAAATAAATATCTTTAAAACCGTTACAGTTATTATTTGTCTGCCTTCGGGAAATTAACTTTATTTGACCTAAAGAACGTTTCTTTAAAGTTATCATAAATCAAAAAAAACACGGTGTATATGTTGAGATATCCGGCATAAATAAAATAAAATAACTATTTACTACGCATGCGTAAGGATGCTAAAATTTCAACACATGCCTCAACCCTGGGATAATTCGAGCAAACTGTGGTCAAATCCACATAACATTTACTCGAATGCACACTCGCATTAATAATAAAATAGTACCAACTATTCCCATATCTCTGCTAAAACTGTAGTGCTCAGTCATTTTCAACTTTTTTCGACTATGACAAGGTTCAAATTCAAAAGACGAGGTTTGGGTAAATTTCTTTTCTTAGGTTAATCCTCGTGAATGGGCCGGCCTAAGTCCAGCACAATACGGTACGAAACGATGCTTTTTGTATCCCTTCTTTGGTATTTTCAAGTGGCCTAGTTTCGGAGATATATGGATAGGTATATTCTAAAGTTACCTTTCGTATAATTCGGTTATTCAGTAGAACAGCACTCAACAATATTTACATTAAATTGCTATTATCCACCAAAATTACTTTTCAAAGAAAAACACACGACCAATAATGACATATGGGGATAATTAAAATAATAATCGTCAGGGAATCTTTCTTGTTATATTTTAAAACCAAAAACGTACTTTTTTAAATTTAATAAATAATTATTGTTTGTGATTTAAATAATTTTGGTGGAACCAAAAATTTCGCCATCACCAAAATTAGAATTTAAAGCGAAAATTTTAGTTTAACACAAATTAAACTTCATACAGTTAAAAAAAACACCATTAACGTACTTAAAATAACTTAAATACAATTAAACTTTTTGCAAAGTAACAACTTATGTAAGTTATCCCAATAAAAATGTATTCCGTACCACCAAAATTAGATACTCATGTACTTAAAAAAAAAGATAAAAGATAAAGGATGTTTATTCAGTAAGTAGGCCGCACGGGCACTTTTACACGTCAAAAATCTACCAGCGCTTCGCAAGAGACCACTGCTGAGAAGAAACGCCGCAAGAAACTCAACAGTAAGTCGTTTTTTAAATATTGCTAATGATATTATACAATAATAAACTTAACCTAGCATTATATAAAACAATGAATCTCACATAACACCAAAAATTTATATATTCATGCGTAGTTGAGCAGGAAAATGTGTCAATACTCAGAATTGTCACAAAACTAATAAGCAACAGTAATATAATTTTTTTTTATAGAAAGTATACAAGTTATACTTACCTGTGACGGTGCAAGACAACATGCATAAAAGTTTCGATACATTCTCCTACAGAAACCGTGTCCCCTAGACAATATACAATATTTACATATCTTTTATGACTAAGTTATTATTAAATTATTTAGGTGTTGGCCAAGCATTTTTATCTGTTAGATAGTCTTCGACCCTATAGTAAGCTTTAGACTTAGAGGGAGGACGCAGCAAGATGGTATAAATGTTTCACCTTCTAATCTATCGCTGGAACTGAACGAACGACTGACGCCATATTTGTTGGTTTAAATTCGATCATAAAATCAATTTCAATATTCACCTCCAAAATTGACTATTTCGCAAGGACAGTTTTATTTACAATGCTCCCAGTTTCCTTTTATTTGCAAACGAAATAATTATAATATTTTATAATACCTTAACTAATAGGGAATAGAGATAACTAAAATATAAATCTAGTTGAGGCTTAATAACTTTGTACCACGGTATATCAGTATATACGTCAAGTACAGGACCCGATACCAAAATAGTTTTTGGATTGAACATATTTCTTTACGATAAACATGATAAGTTAATAATAATTTTAACTTTGGCTCAACATGGTACTTTGTGTAAGATTTTCTAGAAAATAAATAGTTTTCCAATAAATGTACTTTAATCCGCAGCAATCGACGAAAAATGTGGTTGGGATAATTACCCTCATAGATATTAATAAACATGAATACCAGCCCTGAATTCGATTGAAATCTATCATTCGATCATATGCTCGATATCGTCGAAACGCGCGTCCGCATCGAATTTTCGTATTAATCTTCCAATCACGGCCGGTAAACACTAAAGCGGCTACAATCACATCAGTGTTGCTATTCTCTAACGACACTATCGATAGGTAGGAGTATTATGAACCCTAGGTAGCTCTGCCCGAAAATTAGTAGTCACTAGAATTTTTTTTTGTTGTTTGCTGGAAAAAAGATACTTAAAGAAAATTATTTGCATGAATATACAAACTTAAGCAATTACTAAATTACATATCTACCCAATTTTAATTTTAAATTTATGAATATAACGTTGAACCGCAATAATTAAAAAAATGAAATTTTCAAGATTTTCACTTTTTTTCTAAAAAATATATTTTGACACGGTAAAATTAAAAATAACTGTAAATGGTAGTAATTTATGCTCAATTACTTTTTTGCCGCTGAGATTACTATGTCCCTTTAAAAAGAAGGAATTGAATAACCAATCACCCTGTATCCTACCCATATTACGTTTTACCGTCTCAGCATAATTATCTGTACCTATGCATGTAGACACTTTATTTTACAAAATGCTTCTTGTAGTGCACTTGTCACTAGTACGTGTTGAAAAATAGAAATGTGCTCGTAGGTGGACTTAATGCTACAAGTATTACCTGCCACTTAACTTTAAGAAGCAACAGTTGATGCGTGCGTGTCAGCGGCCGCGGCGCAACTAAATAGTAGTAAGGTAAATTACCTTCCTTTTTGAGGAACGTTTTTGCGCGGATGACGTATCTTAATATAAAATATCATTGATTGCGGTGGTAATTCCGGACCGCTACGACTTGGGGACCTTCAAGAGACGAGCATACTCTTTTCTCAAACGCCGGCAATACGTCCACAATTCCTCTCTTACGACAGTGAAATAATTCAGAAATTTTGAATTTCGAGTAAGGTCTCTATCACAATCAATTTATGACTTAAAGTTTGAAAGCTGGAATTTTGAATTAGATCACTATCGCTCTGAAGGTGCGATATGCGGACATATGGACATAGGCGGCGGGGTGATCACTTCACATCAGGTAGCCCGCTAACTCATTCCTAGATCCAGCAATATTTTCCGGAGTGAGTACAGTCAAAAGACAATTAATATGTGTATACATAGACTTGTGGTTAAGACAACCGTGTGGTTGCCGGGTTAGAATAGTGCCACTCCATGTCTTCCCGTGGATGTCGTAAGAGGCGACTAAGGGAATAAGGCTTGTAGTACTGTTAGGCGATGGGCTTGCCACCTGTCACTAATACACTGGGAAACATCTTAGCCTACTTGTGCAAAATGTGGTTACAGAATTATCAAGAAGTTTTAAGACTTGTTGGTAATTCTTTAGCTCTGCCTACCCCACTCTGGGAATGAAGACTTTATTAAAAAAATATATATATCAGGGTTAGCTTAGTTTGGGGGTGGGTCAATTTGTGAGAGATTGTACACAAATTGACCTAGCCCCAAACTAAGCTCTAGGCCTGTACTGTGGGTACTACGCAATGATAAACTTATTTATAAAGATAAATAAAAACTTAAATACATAGAAAACACCCAAGACTCAGGAACAAATACTCGTGCTCATCACGCAAATATTTGCCCGTACCGGGGATCGAACCCGGGACCGCTAGCTTCATAGGCTGGGTCACTACCGACTAGGCTACCGCGTCGTCATTATCAGTAGCGTATAGATATTTTGAACACCTTGGGTACGTATGTATATTTATGACTATTAATAGTACATTATTGCCTAGGCAGTGAAGCAATTGCCGTTCCTGCCGAGGCATATACGAGTATAGTGCTTTTCTCAAAAATCGCAAGATACAAATCGCATATAAACAGAAACTTTATGTGAAATAACATCACTCTTTACCGCCTTTATGTTTATGACAAGGAGAAACGCAAGCTTTTTTAGAAAAAAAATAGCTCAAGCTATTCCAGACACAGATAAAAAAGTTACGTTTCGAATAAAATATGGATGTATAAGACTGGTGCCCTCATATTATTATGGTCGTTTTCACTTTTAAAAGTAATAGTAATTTTTTTTTAATTTGGGAACTGTCTGTAAACTATGTACTTCACGTCTCAGTATGGAGTTAGTAATGCCAACTTTTCCGGTAATTTTTGAGAAAAGTATCTTTACTCACGGCGTCAGTATATAAAATTTGTGGGTAGTAACAACTTGTCAATTTCTTAAGCGGATGGTTATTCGCGACTTATTCAATCCAATCGCGATGGATAATAACAGCTTATTCACGAGTACGCAATCCCGAATCGAACTGATAATGAAATGGAACGCGGCAGCTGTTTGCCAAATATAGTGATTTGAAATGAGACATGATGTTTGCAGTGCAAATATGACACGCTTGATGGTTTTGCTGTTAAATGTTTAATAGATGGATGGATGGATATACAAAATTAAACTAATACTAAATTACATACCTAGCCTTAAATTAAAACTTACATACATACATAAACTCACGCCTGGGAACAGAGTGCTGTAGGCAGAGCTAAAGAATTACCTTCAAGTCTATAATCTTTTTGATAATTCTGTAACCACATTTTGTACAATGCTCAATTAGGTTAAGATATTTACGAGTACAAGCGTAATTAATAATAATGATAAAATTTTGTTTGATTATTTTCCGTCTAAATTGTATCCTAAAACCTACAACCAAACAACAGTGTTCGCTATTTTGTGTTCTTGTGTGGGGATAAGAACCGGTGGAATTACTAGCATAGAGGCATTCAATCATAGTCCTCAGGGTTGGTAAAGCATTTGCGATCTTAGGATTGCAGCCTTAAGAAAATGTGTATGAGTCAGAGATCCCACTTACCATCAGGTGGCCTGTGTGCTCGATTGCATTCACCATGCCACTAAAAAAAAAAAAAAAAAAAAATGTGTTTTATATTTGTTCCATTTTCACAGATCAACTCTTCAACATAATCGATATGAAATTTGTTTGGACAGAAATATTTTGCCCAGAGTCGGACAGGTTCTAGTATTGCTGGAAACTCGGAAAGTTTCAGAGGGAGCAT
Organism: Acleris emargana; assembly: GCA_927399475.2. NCBI lineage: Eukaryota > Metazoa > Arthropoda > Insecta > Lepidoptera > Tortricidae > Acleris > Acleris emargana. The sequence continues at coordinate 3,066,051 of OV656839.1, read as the reverse complement.
ACAAACCTTCGCAGAAAAAAGCTAGTGTAATCATTTTAATACAATCCCTCCTGCCTGACATTGCAATACTGTATGTAGCCTTTTAACAATGGAAAAACTAAAAACAACACGTCAAAAGTAATATTTGTTTATTTTGTTTACAATGTACAATACCTAAGCAATATGGACTAAAACAAAGTGAAATAAAGGTTCTAGTTTAATCCTTCACGAAGGTGAGAAAATATTATTTTACGAATTTATCTTTTAGCTTACGAGGCTTCACTAAAAAAAGGTTACTCCGGCGTTCCCCCGGGATACAAATAAACGGGAGGTGTTCTTTAGGTAGCTATTATCCCGGCGTACGTTAGCATATTGTCGGAGAGGATGAGCTAAACGAAATTTAAGGAAAACTTTCATTTCATTGAATAAGGTCAAACATTAAGCAGGTGTTGGCACACGGCTGATTTTTAACTGATTTAAAAAAATAAAGAAAAGAATTTGACTGTGCATGAACTAACATCGCGTAGCGTCATTTCCGATTATTAACCTATATTTTTTTTCAAACGGTTAACGGTTATTTAAGGTTTCGACCTTTCCATCACTATAAATAAGGATCAGTTTGCGCTATAAAACGGTTGCAATTTGTCTAACGCAACATTTTAGCAGTTTTTTTTTACTGTCATTAGGATTCTTAAGACTTTGATTGTTACCTAAGTTTGTCACAGTTTTTGATTTGATGTCACGTAATTTTTTTAAATGTTATATTTAAGTACTTCAAGTTATGAAACCCATATAGTAAGTATTTAGATCTCCCGTTTAAGAGTATTAGGCTCACAAAGACCTATCCTTATTGCAGATAAAAGATAAAGATAAAGACATTTATTCAGTAAGAAGGCCGCACGGGCACTTTTACACGTCAAGAATCTACGAGCGCTTCACAAGAGGAGACCACTGCTGAGAAGAAATGCCGCAAGAAACTCAGCAGTCAGTCATTTTTTAAATATATTTAATATTACAATGATACTACTTAGTCTAGCATTATATAAATCTATGAAGAGTACAAAGATTTGATACATTAAAAAATAAAATCAAATAACCTGCGTAGTTTCCGCAGGAAAACACACCAAAATCTTAAGCGAGAGATATAGAGAGAAAAGGAAAATAGAACACCTAATTATGTGTACGTATATAAGACGGTGTATATGAGTTTGAGGTAACTGATATAACTATGTGTATATTTCCCGTGTGGTTGCCGGGTTAGAATAGTGCCACTCCATGTCTTCCCGTGAATGTCGTAAGAGGCGACTTACGGCCAAACCCTAGATTCAATCCGCGGACAGATAGGCTTACTTCGGATTAAAATTTGACACATTTTGTATGGGCAAATGTCTAATTTTAACCCGAGGTAAGCCTTATCTATCCTCGGACTGAATATAGGGTTCGGCCGTAAGGGAATAAAGGCTTGTAGTACTGTTAGGCGATGGGCTTGCCACCTGTCACTAATACACTGGGAAACATCTTAGCCTACTTGTGCAAAATGTGGTTACAGAATTATCAAGAAGTTTTAAGACTTGTTGGTAATTCTTTAGCTCTGCCTACCCCACTCTGTGAATGAAGGCGTGAGTTTATGTATGTATGTATATAACTATGCACCTAAATTGTAATTGCATTATAAATCGGGATACTTTCACCCTATTCAAAACTAGCTGAACCTCCGTAGCCCGAGCCGGATTAGACTCAATTTGTCTGCGTTAGCGGTCCCGCAAAGGGCAGGCAAATGAGAATTTAGCCCGATAAACTTTAATCAGGCCGACTGCGGGAGTTATGCCCCCTATTTACAGGGATACACTTATTAATAGTCGAGTCGGGTGCTAATTCTTAGTTAGATGAAGAGGGAATGCGGAGAGACATTTAAAATACATATTTACTTGTGGGACCCGGTCCGGGTTGGTACCACCATCTTATCTATTAACCTACCGCCACGCAGCAGTAGTGTTATGTAGTGTTTGCATTTTTGTGTTCCAGTTTGGGGATAAGACAGCCAGTGAAATGACTAGCATAGAGGCATTCTACCTTAGTCCTCAGGGTTGGCAATGCATTTGCAGTCTTTTGAATGCGAATGTCTATGGATCACAGTTAGAACAGGTGGCCTGTGTGCTCGTTTGGATTTGCTATGCCATAAAAAAAAAAATTTTTTGAATGGCATTGTCGATACAAATTATTGCTAACTTTTTTAAACCTATCATATCCAAGGAGTGAGAGGTCAGAGACAGCGCTGTAACCGGTTTAAATCTTCGTCCCGTCCCGTTTACTTCCTCCTTCAACATCAAATCATAAGTAATTAATGTACATAGTTTCTAAACAGTTTTTAATTGTTTTAATAAAAAAAACTTTATTATCACTGAGCCAGTTTATAAGTTTTCAGTTGCTGAGGCCTCCCTTTAGACTTACAAATTGTGTAGGGACGCCTCGCACTTCCAAAAATCAACATAAATGTGTGTGTGTGTGTGTGTGTGTGTGTGTGTGTGTGTGTGTTCTATTGTCACTGTTCAAATTCTAGTAGTCGCTCAGTCTCATTATAATTTGATTTATGTTGACAGTTGTTTTTGTGTTACGGCGCCATTCGTTCTCGTGCCCGTGAATTTTCTGGTTATGATTACTTTTGTAAAGTTAAATAAAAGCGTTTCCAAAGTATAAAAGTATTTGGTTTTTTATTAAATGTGGAGATTATTTCACTAAGACACCACTTAATTGCCATAAAACTGACTCTGAATGCGGCCATTAAGCACCAAAATATTACATTGTTACCGGATTGACATAATACTTAAGTAATCTATATGTCAGCTCCGTCTGACGACATAAACTAGGTAGTTTTAAATTTACTTACATGATTGAAACAACAAAGAAGCAAACAGTATGCAGTTAAATAAAAGTTTGTAAAAACATCACCATTCTTTAAGAATTTTTCAGATTAACTGAGGTTCTCGACTATTTCTGAGAAGAGTTGGCAATAATGTTGTAGCCAGTTCTAGCGGAGCCAGCGGTTTCTGCTCAGTTATTAAGCGATGAAACCTTTTTAAAACCCCAAATATTTTACGAAACCCTTTATAAAACTGTTTCGTTTTATTAAACACTATGTTACTCAGTTACCTTTTCCGATGATCTCGTAAGAGGCAACTAAGGGAATAAAGGCTTGTATTACTATTAGGCGATGGGCATGCAACTTGTCACTAATGCACTGGTAAACATCTTAGCCTGATTGTGCAAAATGTGGTCATAGAATTTTCAACAAGCTTTTAGAGTTGTAGGTAATTCTTTAACTCTGCCTTCCCCACTCCGGGATTACAGGCGTGATGGTATGTATACGTTACTCAGTGATAATTGAGGATTCTTCTGGTGAAATAATTTTCAAATTGTAGTATTTTTGAGTTTATTAATTACAAACAAAAACGCAAATCTTTTCTCTTTATGATATTACTAGCGACCGTTTTTGTTGTAAATTAATATATTATACATAAAAACCTTTCTCTTGAATCACTTTATCTATTGCTGCAAATTGCATTAAAATCCGTTGAGTAGTTTAAAAGATCTAAGCGAACAGACAGCGGACCGACACGTAGATTGTGAATTTAAATGAAAAATAGGTTATTTGCTAGCAGAGCTAGTAGAACTTTGAATCTGTATTAATACAGAGCTCCGCGTATCTAGAGAACCTCTGGTTCTAAAATTTCAAATATCCTTCTCTTTCCTCGTTTATTTAATTACTCCACTCAACAAACTAACCGTTTCCTACTATAAACGCTTTGCTAATCTACTCCGCCAAAGCACGATAACATCAGTATGAAATATTATTTCACTAAACTACGGTTAGTTTAGTCCCGTAAATAGCTGAAAGCTTACAGATAGCATCTTCCCGTTGCAGTACATTATTCGCTGGCAACCACTTATATTAAAGTTTATAGTTAAACTGGTACTTATGTTTGTTTGTAACTGTATCATAAGTTCTCTAGTGCAGTTTTAAACTTGGAACTGTTTCGCGCAATATTTTTATTAGTTATGTGGCGGAGTAAAAACATTATTGGTTGAGGGAGTTTTTGATTATGAAACGGATAAGTAATAGAAACAGAGCTCGTATTATAGCTGTGCTACCCGCGATTCCGTCCGCGTAGAAGTAGTTCGTGGCTATTCCCTCGACAATCATGATTTTTTTTCGGAGAGCAAATGTCAATACGCATCGTCGTCCCCGGCTAGGGTATATGGAGGGGGTATGACGGACTCTCGACCACCTCAGTCTCCTGCGAGAGCTGAGGTGGAAGCATACCGTCTAAAACCTCCCCGGTGATAAACTTCAATGGGCTGTTTAACGGGGGCACTGTGGGCTGATGACTATGCACCACTGGGTACCGCCCAACCGCCCCAGCCTATTGCCGGGGCACCTGCGCCAAAAGAGGGAGGGTTCGGTTAACACCCCGAACCCTTCCCCAGACGAGTAGGACCATAATGTGGGACCCTAGGTATTCTTTGGCCTACCTCAGGCCAAACTCAATGGAGATCAGTTCAACCGTTTTGACTAAAGCTAATTTTGTATATATAATATTAATATGGATGACTTATGGCGGGTAATAGGTAATGACGCCTCAAGCACAGTATAAACCGTACGCCATCTTCATACAAAGGTATATCACGCGGCTCGTATGTGTGTGTGCCTAGACAGTACGCGCCGTGAGCCATCAAATCAAACCATCAAGCAAACTCAACTGGACGCACCAAGCCGGTTTAATTGAGGCCGCACCGTCACGTTTGGTTCGACGCATCCCTGGCATCGAGTGGCAATACGTAACAGAAACTCCTAAAAGGCCGAACAAATTTTCTACTTATACTTTGCCTCAAGTTTGTTTATTTGTTAGGCAATGGTGTCCCACTGCTGGGCAAAGGCTTCCCTCTCGTCCATCCACACGTGTAACCTCCTGCCAGTCTCTTCTAAAAGTGTCAATTTGATCTCGCCATCTGAGCCTAGGTCTGCCGCTACGCCGAATCCTGTCGTATGGGATCCAGTTTGCAGTGGTTTTTGCCCAAGTAAGTTTTTTTTTATGGCATAGAGAAGACAAACGAGCACACAGGCTACCTGATGGTAAGTGAAAACTGTGACCCATAGACATTCGCATTCACAAAACTGCAATGCAATCCTAAGACTGCAAATGCCCTGCCAACCCTGAGGACTAAGATGTAATGCCTCTATGCTAGTCATTTCACCGGCTGTCTTATCCCCAAACCGGAACACAACAATGCGAACACTGCTGTTTGGCGATAGGTTAATGGATGGTGGTAGCGATCCAGACGGACCCTGCACAAAGTCCTACCACCCGTAAGTAACAAAAATCCTGTACATTTTTGCTTAAGTATAGCCACATGAAAAACGTATACTGCGAGTTGGCAGTCATAACGCTGTATATTCTAGGTTGTCGTATTGCATCTTTAGATTTATCTGATGCTCGCTAATGGAGAAACGCTGTACAATGGAAAGAAATGCGTTTTCGCTGCATTCCGGCTTACCGCGCTTTGTTCAGGTGTCCTGCGACCGCCTCGTTATCTCCCGTGTGACGAGGTTTACAGTAAATGGGGCGGAAAATTCACTTGGTTATTTTAGTTTAGTTTTCAATTTTATCCTGCTTTACTATGAATATAGGCTTGTAGTACTGTTAGGCGATGGGCTTGCAACCTGTCACTAATATGCTGGTAAACATATTAGCCTATTTGTGCAAATTGTGGTTACTGAATTATCAACAACTTTCTAAAGTTGTAATTCTGTAGCTCTGCCTAGCCCACTCTGGGATTACAGGCGTGAAGAGAAGATATGTTTGTATGTATGTACTATGATCGTGTTTGTCTAATGGTTATACTTGGGTAAAACATCTGTCACTTTCTGATCGGTATGTCGGTGCGAGAGTGATAGATGGTTTATCTTCCGCCGTGAAATCTTCCATAATACAGGGGATATGGCGATAAGATATCACAGTACAATTTTTTTAAAGCGATCGGTAATCTTATTGAACCGAAAGCTATAAAGAAGTTGCATGAGCAACATGAGCCTCTTCCCTGGATTTCCATGACGTCCTTGATCCAGGTCAGCTCTGCCGTCTTCTGGATATCGTATGGCAGTACTGTTTATCAAATACTATCGTTTACCGTACTGCCCTCCTAATCAAATAAGCAGTATCCCAAAATCAATAACCAAACCAGTTTTAGTTCTCTTCTCTTAAGTAATAAGGTTGATATTGATACAGGATTTTTATCTGACATACTGCGTATTGGCAGGAGGGCAGCGTAACCTAGTCCACGCAGAACTCGTTGAACGTTAGTTCCGAGAGAACTATCCAATAGAGAATATGTATGGATTTTTTCATCACACTTGCACGTAAACAGTATCTAAACATACAGGTTAACTTGGCCACAATGCCCCATATAAAACCCTCGACCTTTCTTTTTACCATGAAACCCAAGGTCGGTAAGTAATTTTTTTTTAATTTATAGTACAGCACACAGGTCATGCAAGTTCAAGCAAAGAGTTTACACGCAATTGAAAAATTGTCTTAAAATGTTATTTAAACAGGAATTTCATTGCAATCTCGCTACATGTTACTTAAATACTCAATTAATGTTCTTAATAATCGATTTTATTAGTTTTCTGTATCAAAACGTCGTTTTTATTTTACACTCCTTCAGGGCTATAATATGTATACCTACGTATTTGCCCTTAACGTTTCTGAACGAAACATTTGTATAATCTGTGGAGTCCACCCGCCATCCGCTTAAAAAAAGTTCAAGTAATTCGTAATAAATAGTTGTGCTGACTTGTGTATTAAAGCTGTAATTCATAGTTATTTACTCGCAAATGTGATGAAAAACATTGTATGTTTCACGGGCGGTACGGGAATTACGAACCTCGACTCAGAAAGCCCTCAGTCTTCGACTTCGGGCTTCTCCTAGAGCCTCGATCGTAATTCCTTACTTACCGACCTTAATATACACAATGTACTATTAAATAGCATTTCTCAATAAAATATGAAAATGCTGTAATAGAGCTCGCCAGAAGTGAAATTAAAATTAAAATCGGACAGGAAATACGGATGACACAAGCATTTTGAACAGCCGATTAGACAGCCATTGCACAAAAAGGTCCGATGTGCACTGACTGTGACGTCATGTAACAGACAGCCATATAAATTTGGTTTTGCTAGAAAGAGATAGGACCAAATTTTTGATGGCTTACATGTTGTATAATGATTTTTCTCAACTGTTAGTTACATCAATAAGTTTTTATTAAAGCCGTGGGAAACAGTCATGAATATTCCCTATTCAAACAGCCTAGACGCGACATGCGATTTCTTCCCGAAAAAACCCCATAACATCTCCAACACCATACACTAAAAAGAAACAGTGTGCTCATAAAAGCGAATTGTCTCCAACAAACTTCTACACCAACTTCATCATACCTAAGTACAAACAGAATTGCTTTTCTCCACAAAGGGCCTGGTGAATGCTTCCTACTCGTTACTAGAAAGGTCCGTTCATTGAATAAACTTCCTGAGTGAACTTAAGACCCTTTGCATGTATTTACGCAGCCTTCGCGAGCGATTTGTCAAAGAAACTGGAGTGTACAAATATGGGAGGTGCGGGGCGAATCAACACGGTGTAAGTGGAAGAATTGTTTTTGCGACAGCATGTAGATTGTTGTTTGCGATTTGCGATTCAATTCCTTTATTTTGTGTCAGCGGCAAATAACAGTAAGTTGTAATTCGGGCGCGCTCTTTTGTTTATCGCGTTCAGTGCCACGAAATTTATAATAGGCGTTTTTTATACGGAGAGTAGGGTCCGTGGCACTGGTTGACTGAGGAATTGGAGTGAAGTTGAAAATCAACATTTTTTACCTACCAAGTAATGAGTTTGTTTACACAAGTGAGTTTCTGAGAATAGATTGAAACTGCTTAAGAAGCGTATTTTGTATATTTTCTGTATTTCTTTATAAGAACATTCTGATAACCCCTTAACATTTATTACAAACTGGTTTTGCCCCACTAACGGGCAGACCAAGGATGTTGATCCACCGGTCAACGTTTCTCCTAAATTTCAATTTCAAATTCAAATGATTTATTTCAGACCAGGTCCATATATTGTTAGTTAAAGTAGAAACTAATATTTTAGCCATATGTAACAAACCTACCTACCAGGACATGGCCGTTAAAACGAAGTGAAAGATTCTAACTTAAAAAAATATTTTAAATATAAGTACAATTCAAATTCAAACATGTTTAAAAAAAACATTTTAATTAACATTTCTTAAACGTTTCTAAGTAATACCTATCAATTTACTTTACCAGGAAAAAACCTAAAAGCATATACAGTGGCGCCAAGCTGACGACAAAAGACAAACAAAGGTACCTATCCGTTATTCAATATAATACAAAATACAATTAAGAAATATACACCTAAACAACAGGCGCGATATCTTATCGCGATAGAAGGGATACGATGCTGACTAAGGGCCTGTTCACACTAGCGATTCTTTTAGGCGATTTTTAGGCGATGCGAGATTGCGGCGTGCATGCAGCTAGCTCGCCGCGGGTCGTCGCGGCATCGCGGCGATTATTTTATCGCAATAATATCGCGGCGAGCAAGCTGCGATATCGCTGTTGTTATCTTTGACTTGAATGGTAGCATAAAGTGGGTAGATTAGATTGTCTACCTCATAAACAATCGCGGAGATATCGCAGCTCGCTCGCCGCGTGCTCGCCGCGATATTATTGCGATAAAATAATCGCCGCGATGCCGTAACGACCCGCGGCGAGCTCGCTGCGTGCACGCCGCGATCTCGCATCGCCTAAAAATCGCCGAAAAGATTCGCTAGTGTGAACAGGCCCTAATTATACATATATAATTTCAATCTTTACATATCAATAAGAAAATCATAAAGAACTCAGAAATAATAACCTCTACATACAAATCATACAATACGCTCCCGTGTAGCCTCACCCAAACAAAGTCCGTACAACAAACATTTTCCCCGAGTTATCGCGAACATGTAAGAGTTATTTGAGATACGTAAGAGTTAGTATTTAATTTAGTCCAAGTTTGTATTAATTTAGCCGTAGGAGCCGGGTACGGTGCATACGTTCCAACTTATTCTAAGACGGTGGAACTTGACTGGATGCCGTGGAAGTTAGCGAATTCTGCAGTTTGAAAAGCATTTGTTAAGATATTTTCAATAGAGCTCGACTCTAATGCAGAGTCAAAGAATAGGAAGTATAACTCGGAAATATAACTGTTGCCTGCGACTCAATCCGCATAGAAGTCGTTTATAGCTAGCTATTTCTTTGGAAAGTGTCAATGTTTTCGGGTACCCTATATCTTTCTTCAGGGTTCAAGCTATCTTTTAATTGAATTTAATTAAAATCGAATAAGCGGTTTAGTTGTGAAAGCATAATACACAAACAGACAGAGAGTTTCTGTTACATTTATAGTTACATACATACATACATAACACACATACTTCACGCCTGTCTCCCAATGGGGTAGGCAGAGGCCATGGAACGCCAGGTGCACCGATCTATATATACAACTTTCGCTTCCTCTACATTCATCAATCTCTTCAGGCACGTACGTCGGTTTGGGTGCTTTTTATTTGGCACTTATTCAATACATCGCGAATCACCGTACGTTCAACTGCAATTTCCGGCTTGCAATCTTCTTATAGCATTTATAGTTATAGTGTGGATTTTGGTAAAGCAAAGATTGTCTACGGGCTTTATTTAGAAGTAAAGGAAAAAAACCGTATACTGGTTACTGGAACTGTCTCAAATGAAGCATTGAAAACTTAAGTAGAAATACTACATTTTTGCCTAGGCGCGGAAAGTAAGGGATTTACTAACGAAGCCCGACGACGTGGTTAACGATACGATACGAGTCAGGAAATCCTCGTTTCTGCCGATGCATATATAATACTTTTCTCCAACAATGCGAGGAAATGATACCAATACATGCTTATAAGTAGGTACTTTTAAAAACCTTTGTCAAATTCAGAGATATTTTTTTTGAAAACTACGAGTATTAGTTAAGATAGTTCCACGCACGAGCCGCCGCCAGCGCCGCAGAGCCCCGCCGCCGCACCACACGCCCCCACCCACAAGTTTCGATTTTATACGCAATAGAGAGCACTCTTAAATAACAATATGAACTTATTAAACTCCTTAAAATGAGGCAGTTCGCGTCTTCGTTTTTCAAAAGAAAGGCCATCCTTGCCAAGCATGTTTGACCAAAGATTATTAAGATTTTTAATGAAGCTTTCAGACGTTTAAATACATCATTCGATTTAAAGGGTACATCCGGGGGTTCAGTGATTCAGTGATCTTAAGTGAGATGTGGTCGAAATTTAGAGTATTTGAGCTTGTTACCATAAAGTTATGGTTTAATACAAAGCGGTATATTTACGTATACCATAACAGTCCGTTAAGTCGGAGGGCCGCGGTGTGCGAGCCCCGGGAGACGAGCCCGTATCCAGGCCCGAACGACAACTTTTGCACACTTACCTAATTATGCTACTGCACCGGTAACTGGAGCGGTTTCCAATCGAGAATTGGAAACTTGAAGCAGAAAGGATTAAGATTTTAAATTAAGTTTTCAGACATTATTCGATTTTAAGAGGGTGCATCCAACGCTGTGTTGCTATTGCCTGACGCACTCGCAATTGCAATAGGCTTGAAAGTGGAACAACTGTTTTCATTTTGTATGCTGACAAGCCTTCGATTTTCAAAATGAAGCCCCTCTGAACCGATTATGACAAAATATAAAAAAACAAATGGAGTATACGCCATATTTATTTACAAACTAATCTTAAATGAGATATCCGTCGAAGTAAATACTAAATGAAAGAAATTTGAAACACGATGTTATTGTCTAGAGAATAAGAGCTAGATTACATCAATTTAAAAATACTATAACAGTTTCGCCTTATAATCCTTAATAATACGTAGGAGTCAGTCGAAGGGCCGCGGTGTGCGAGCCCCACACACCCTTTCGCACACTATGTGGGTTATTAATAATAATAATTTTCTTATTCTTTTAATTGGAAGGGATACTACCAACAGGTAGCTCATTATTTCTGTCCATATATTGAAGATAACTTTCGAAAAAAAATCGGACAAATAAATATTCGGAACAAAAAAACGGAATTTTAGGTGTTCGCCTGGTGACAGTCAGACGGACAGTGGAGTCGTAGTAATAGGGTGTCGTTTTTACCCTTTGGGTACGGAACTCTAAAAATCAATGTGTAACTGTACAATTAATTAAAAACGAAACTATAAAGATATCTTAAGAGAGGCACTTTTTTGCATGTAGCATCATCAAATTTTGCATAAAGATGAGCTGCTAAAAAAACAGTAGGGAGACGCAATTATTATATACCGCAATCCTGGGTTCTATTTAATGATTACGAACCTTATGATCATTACAATGAAAACTAGACTCGTTCCTTACCAGTAACCCGACGTGTTTAAAGTCATGTTGAACCCCCCCCCATTCGTCACCGAGCACTAACTGAACTGAGACGTGACGTATATCCAGGAGTTTCCGCCTCGGCTCACGTGACCCAGTGGCCTGAATCATTGGCCTGTGCTGTCTAATCATTCACAGACCGGATTACATTTCCTAATGTGGGTACAGTCAGCATCAGAAGTAGAACGTTCGAAGAATTCACGATGTATAGGTACAATATTGTCAAGAGAATAAGAGCGTGTGTCGATAAAGTTGAGTTCTTCGATTCTCGGCCTAATTCTAATGCTGACTGTACCTACGTTGGTTAAAGCTATCCGTTAAAAATATATTGTACAGTCAAAACCACTAATACCTACACGACCTTCGTGCCAAATATTGTGTACATTAGACCTTATAGATATTATTGACGGCTTAGGAACGTATAAATATTCGTGATTTTGACTGCACCTATCTGGATAATTATAATATTATGATTGCTAATACTATCCAAGTACGACTCGGACTGCCATACGAAGCGTTCCGTGCCATTCTAGTTTTGGGGCCCTTTATATATTTTGTTATATTTTAGCAATAGTCGGACTGCATTTGAACTGCAACCCAGCTGCAAAATGCCAGTTCGAGGGCAGTTCTGATGCAGTCTTGCAGTTGGGGTGCAGTCTACATGAGCGGACTGGGCAGTTGGTTGGCATGCATGCAATTACATCAACTGCATCAGAACTGCCCGAACGTTCTTATCCGAAGCGCAGATACCGTGACCTTGAAAAGTTACATTGCGAGAACGTTATCGCTAAAGAAAATGTATGGAATTGACATAAGCTGCCTGAAGCCTGAAGGTTGTGTGTCAATTCTATACAGTTTGATGGTTTGCGAAAATTGTTTACGTTACCGTTAAGCATCTTATCTAGGGCCACGGTAGTAAATTTACTAAATTATAGATATGTTATTTATATATGTATGTACCTATGTACATAATACTCAGATAAATTGACATCGTACGTAGTTGGTTACTAAGTTCTGTTACTAAGGTTGATGCAAATAAAACTAACTTATGTTTATTTTTTAATTTCAATATGTATAAAAATTAAAAGTTTAATTAATATACATTTTGAAAAACAATTAATATTTTTTCTTAGTTTCCGCAATTCCTGATACGATCTTTTAACATTCACAGCCGGCATCGATGAAATTACGCATGACTTTTCTGTAAATTTCATTTTTTGAAATCGCTTAAAAGTTAGTCTTTGTTTACCAAAGAACTTTTTTTGTATAATATTATAAAAAATCCTATCTCTGTATATGTTTAGAAACCAAAATTATATTTCTCAACTTGACTTAATTCCAACTTATGAAGCAAGAGATTTGGTGTGTTTTCGTATTTCTGCAAAATCATGTGAAATCTTAAAGTCGATTTAATGAGTCATCAAGATTGACCGGTGTCCAAGCGGATCTTTAGTTGCTTTGAATACATTTGTATCAGAATTTAAAGCTAGAAGTCTGTTCAATATGTCACGCAAATTTGAACTCTCTACAGGAACTATTACAAAAGTTGGGGCCGTTATCAGTATCATCGTCGTGCATGATTTTAACTATGATTTTATCGTCCGAAATGGGAATACTTCAAGCTTGTACATCAAATAATTGCAATAGTTTAGAATACATTATTTTTATTATTATTCTATATAAATCAAAGTTTTGATTAATATACAGGTTTAAGCAAAACTGCCTTAATTTTTTTTTAAATTGTAATTAATCTCAGTAACAGAACTTAGTAACCGACTAGGTAGTCCCGCGTATTGGTCCAGAACCTTTGATTAAATTAATCTTATGATGTATTCAACACTTACGTAAGCTAACAAGAAATGTCTGTGACGTCTAAACTACGCGCTCTTTTCCCATTTTTATTCGGCGAACATTCCTATAAACACAAAGAATCCTTTGAGCTAGGGTTCCCGCTGTGCTGTGTATCCCGTTTTCAAACAGCCGTTTTACACCTTTACAGGATATACATACGAGTACATATACGTCTGCAAGGATCACGCTAGGGCCAATTGAATTAATGCATGTATGTGTCAGGGGTACCTATAATATTTGTTGTATATTCGTTGATCGGGTCGAACACATGGTTGAGGGAGGCGATGGCTGAGATACGCGTCATACTCGTGAACGGGTGCTGTCTATGGGGTCTGGTCTGTTCACGCTGACAAGGACCTGTGTTCCAATTTAGTTTTTTAATTATCGTTCCTGACGTAGAGACCTCGTCATGTTGTTGTCCTAGTCATTTGTGATGATTTTATTTGTGTTAGTTTTAAAAATAATTATTTATTTCTTTGTAATGTAACTTACTTTTGAGTATTATTGTTGTAATAATTGAAAAAAATACCTTCTGCTGGAGTTTTTCCGCAATGATTCAATTAACTCAATAAATATTTCGAATTTTTGATTTATTTTTAGCAAAAATTGGTTTTAGTTTGGCTTCAATCTCACCTGATGTTAAGTGACGACGAAGACGAAGGGTTTTACGCGTACCCAAAACAAGCCTCTTGCGCGTAGACACTCTTGCTTTGAAAATAACAAGGTTATACGATTCCGGGAATACAGACGCACGGGGACTATTCCACTCCTTACTATTATATTGCACTATTTTAAACGTATTATTATACATTACAAATTTTCATTTCATCAAAAGGCATTTTTCGCCGCATGCGATAATTTTATTGGCTGTCACAACTCTAACCTTACCTAACCTACGTAATGACTAATGACTGTTCAAGACATCCTGAAAAACATCATGTTTTCAACAGAAAATAGCGTTTGATGAAATGATAAAATCGATGATGTGAAATTCGATAAAATGAAGGGTTACCTTATTAAATGTTCCTCAAACCACGCCGATAACAGCAAGACTTAACTGGAATAACTACTATTACAGTAATGTATTTTTCATCTCACTAGCTCGGAAAGCCCTTTTTGTTTGTTTGATATCTATTGAGAAAATCGCTTTTTATCCACAAGTGAGGGAAGAGTTTTGACATTTGAAGGCAGCTTAAGTGATATTTGACAGCTAACCAAACGTAAAACCTTACAAGTGCTGAATTTTTAACATCACAATAAATGAATTGCATCGAGTAAAAAATACTAAATACAGTCTTACTACTTTATTTTAATTCATAAATATCAGCATTCAAAATTAACCTTCATTCTGGTTTTAAAAACGGATAAAATGTTCTGACAGTCCAAATAAGTCGTTGTGCAAACAAAACGCATCCGAAATAATAAAAAAAAAACTTACGTCAACTTTTCTATTAAGCCGTCAACGTTAAAATATTCGCATGTTTTTCTAGTTTGTTTTGTTATTAAAAATGAGTGATTCGAGTGACAAAGACGTATTAACACCTGTGGAATTACAGAAAACTGTGCAAAATGCGGAACTGAGCTTACAGTACAAACCCTTTTCTTAGTTTCCTCGCTGTAGTGAGGTGAAAAGTTTTGTGTTATACACGGGTGAAAAGTTATTTTCCGTCTCGTGTCTTGAAACACTTGCTACGCTCAGGATTCTATTTTTGAACCACTCGCTTCGCTAGCTCGTGTTTCAAATGAACACTCGCAGGTAAAATACAACTTTCCCCACTTGTATAACAAATAACTATTTCAACATTGCGCACAAATATATGTGACACACTCTTCTGCCTCTAGTAATAGAGACGTTAGATATTATTGATATTATTGCTTGAGACTGTACTTACTATCTATTTTACATTAACCCTTTAGCGGTTAACGGCAATCTAATGAATTAATATCGTAGTTCTGTTTTCGAATACGGTGACAGCTGTCAACGGCCATAAAAGGGTTTATATCTATGCTATGTGAATTGTGAGTGGAAATGTTTGCCTATGAGTGAGGGTGTCAGTCTGCTTGTGGGCGATTTTATGAAGTTATCATAATATCACCATTTAGTTACCTCTGTGTATTGTGTCTTTGGTTACATTGCTGATAGTTATCAATAATTTATTACGTAATTGGCACTCATGACAGGGTCCATATTGGCTCACCTATTTTTTTTTTTTTTGTCCGAATGTAATTTTATTCCTAATCGTCGCAACTCCTAAAGTATTTTTTACTGAAACAGTTTTTATTTCAGGGTTTTTATAAAACAAACCTAACCTAACCTTATCTACCCGTTCATTATAAATTTAGATTTTCATGTATTTGAACATGCATTGCCATATTATGATGGTCACACGGAAATATTTAGCTCTACAACTTAGAGACGCACCAAAGAGTAATTTATCCTCGCATCATGATAAAATGCCTTCTTGAATTCCCAAATAAAACGTCTTATCGCACTCATCTTAAATGTCCCCGACTGCAAGGCACCAGATATAATTTCAAGATCCTGTCAGATGACATAACGTCGCCATATTTATGGCAAAAACATGCACAAGCTGCAATTTTTCCTCCCCAGTGCAATATCAATAAAGATATGTTTAGGGAGGGACTATTAAATACGTTTGACATGGAAGACATATATTATCATCGATTGTCCAAGAGTCTTTAATATAAAGGAGATATTAAATAAGTAACAGACAAAAAAAAGCTTTAATACAATATTTGGACTCTTGGCTGCACGTAAGAGCATTGAATTCGAGAAAATAGCCGTAAAAAAACTATCTTACTATAATACAATAGGTATCTTATTATATTTTATTAATCGTGGTTTTTCTTGTCTTGGTTGAATATACAAACACTGTCGATTCCGATTTCTAAAGTGTTTTAAATCCACGACGGGTATTAGAGTATAAAACACATAGGTACTATCAGCCCATTGAAACCCTGACCCACCATAGAACTCTGTCACAGTGACGTTATGATTCAAGTCATAAGAAGTGTCAAATAAATTGTTTTATAATGTCACTGTGACACCGTTCTGGGTACATAATAACAAATAAATAAAAACTGAATAACTTAAAGAACATCCAAGTATTAGGAACCAATATGGTCATCACACATTACCAGGGATCGAACCCAAGCTCCCTAGCTCAGTAAGCGGAGCCAGTACCAACTAGGCTATCCGTATCGTGAAATTTGTACCTACTAACTAATGTTGACAAACCTAAGTCGCCAACGTAAGTCGGTAGTCGGCATTCGCTTCCCGCTCGCCCGTTATCAACCAACTTTTCTCGTTTAAACTTATTCCCTTTTATCTAGCCGCGGGGGAGCACACCGCATCGACTTATCGCCACTTTTATTAAATTACTTGTTAATTTCAATCCCTAATGTATATCTTGTTTATTCTTAGTCTCGAAAAAGTCCTCATTCAATTACTCTGTTATTTTCAAAGTAAAACAATAAGGATGTTATTACAACGCGAGCTTTATTAGATTATGCGGTAATACCTTAAGGTCATAATGCTTTGGGTTTGCTTTGTGTGAGGCTTCGCTGGTCACAATGGGAGCGTGTGACGTCACAAGGATTAAACGGGTTAGGGTCCTCTAGGAGACAGAAGGCTAATGGTTTTGCATGAGGAGGTGTCCTGTCAGTGGAGATTCCCTGGATATTTCGATGTTTACCGATGCGTCTGCGTCCGAAATAGGTGTCGATTTCAATCCTTGAATTGATTGCTTATGTATTTAGTGTATGCTGTATATTAACCGACAAAAAAAAACGTACGAATGTATTTTAATTAGTTTAAAGTATAATTTAGTAGAACTGTTTTTTCTAACAAACCGGACATATTTTCATTTTGTTTACCAGTTAGTAAACCTGAAACAATAACGGTTTCAGTAAAAATGCTATCGGACTTGCGATAATTTGATACTGACAAAATTGTAAAATGTACTACTTAATTAGAAAAATGCTATAAAAAATTACGTTAAATAGCCCGTATTATGTGATTCCTTAGTTTCTGAGATATGCTAACTGTAGTGAAGTCAAACATTTTTATTAACTTAACGATCGAGCTTCTCCACTACTCGTAAGTCAAGCTTCTCTTTTCCTCCAATCTCTTTATAAATTTTACTAAAAGAACCATAAAAATGGGTCATTGTACGTACAAATTTACCTAAAACCTGACCCTATTTCATTCCCTTAGAGTAAGGCTTATAACAATTGAATGTCCGCGACGGCCTCAATCAATATTCTGACTGAAATATTAGGTCTTAATTTGGCGGTTGTATTCTTTTTATCACTCGATCGACACTCATTTTTTTATGCCTTAGTTAAGGCAGTGCCAGAAAAGGCAAGTATTTTAAGGAACTGTTGGACCCTGTTTTGCGGGTGGTAGGACCTTGTGCAGGTTCCGTCCGGATGGCTACCACCATATTTCGTTTTGTTCCTGTTTGGGGATAAGACAGCCGGTGAAATGACTAGCATAGAGGCATTCCATCTTAGTCCTCGGGGTTGGCAACGAATTTGTAGTCTTAGGATTGCAGTCTTGTGAATGCAAATGTCTATGGGTCACAGTTTCCACTTGCCATCAGATTGCCTGTGTGCTCGTTTACCTTCTCTATGCCATAAAAAAATGAGTCCGTCCGATCGCTACCAAACGCTAATAGCATTGGTATTGTTGTTTTCTGGTGAGCGATAACACAATAGGTGGAATTCGTAGCACAGAGACATTCCATATTAATCCTCGGGGTGGCCTTTGACTACTAAAAACATCCCTGATGATTAAGAGATCTACGAGGTCGATGACCCTGGCTTGCTAGAACTAAATGAGCGACGAATGATCAAGATCAAATATGATATACCTAAACCTGCGTTACCTGCGTTATTACTTACGGCATAAGGATCAAGTTATGAATGCTGTTGAACTGAACGTCGACAACTGAATCATAAGAATAACACCCCTGAGTGAATCTTCGACAGCCCAGATGGCAGATAAACCGTATTGAAATTAAATTTTATCCTCAGCTTCCATTTCTTAAAGACTTTATAATGGGAAATCGAAACTTTATCCATTTGAGTCTTTATCGATACTTTGTACCGGCTGTCCTAGTTTTATTATTTGATTACAAATTCATTAATACCTATTGTCCAGAGCGATAGCAAATTACAAGAGAAAACATTCAAATTAACAAAAACACGGGGATTTGCTTACAATGTGATTATTGCTTTTAAAAATCAATGAAAAAATTAGTAGCGTATGTGCGTTAATTTGGATCTGTATTGTTGTTGTGTTGGGTAAACGGGTTATTAAGAAAAAAATACTTTTAATACATACAAATAAGCAGGGCCCGTACTTTTCATGCCGTTGACGCAAAAATTACGTCACATTTTTATATCATTTTTAAACAAGATTTATAACTTAAAATGTAGAGTTCTCAATTAACTATTACTTAAGACTCAGTTACAGATATAAATCTTTGTGTAGGGTAAAAGTGCCGGTTTTGGCCATCTTAAGACCAATTTTGGCCACTCAAAATTTTGACTAACAAGTAAAGCATTAATGAATTTACAAAAATATTTTTATATTTCATCTTAATATTAATCTTCAGTCTTCACTTTATGAATATTATTATAAATTATACAGTATTTTTGATGCTCATTTCAACCTTAAGTCGCCAAAAAGGGTACAGTGGCCACAAACGGTACTTCTACCCTAACATTATTTATTTAACTTTAAAAAAGCCTGAATAGGTACACGAAAATAATGTACAAAATACCATGATCCCTAACTTACAAATCGCGATAACACAAAATGTTCTTCCATTGTACTCTACAAATGAGAATAATGTAAACCCTTCATAATCATTACATAATATTTTCCTCTATGAACGTAACTGACGTAAAATCAGACAACACGCCTCCCAAACTTCAACAGCGTTATGCCATTAGCCTAACAAAAAACATATAAAAGTCACTCTACAAAATAGGATTAATTCACCGTCTACTTTCAGATCGGCCCTTAGATAGTAAAATTAGAACAATTCCGGTAATTGTTTGAAACGGGGCGCTCGCTTCCACCTTTACTTTTTAACCAAATCTTGCCATTTTCAACCCTGACTCTTTGGCATACGTAGTAAGACACCGCAAAGTGATGTTGGCGGTGCTAGACGGAATTAGAACAAAGGGTTGTCACCGTTAACATGCGCTCAATAAAGTTTAATCAGAGTAGACAGTGCATGTACTCCGCCACATGCCTAATAAACTTGCTGTTTGTAAGCTGGGGTATTGGAGTGTACGTCAATTTGTATGTTTTTATGAAGAAACATATATGTGGTAGCTTGTACAAAGTTTCACAGAATTCCTTAGAATCTGTTCTCGCTCTTTGAGATTCCTTTATCATGGATAGTGTTTTTGATCGCGTACAATGTCAATCAGTGAGCATCTTGTCCGATAAAGTCGGTTTGTTTGACCATTGAAGTAAAAGTGAACCGATATTATTTTTATGTAAATGTTTTGTAATTAGTGACAACCCTAATTGCAAACTTTTTAGGGTTCCGTAGTCAAACTAGGAACCTTAATAGTTTCGCCATGTCCGTTCGTGTGTCCGTCCGCAGCCTAGCTCAGAGCTGTTTTTTTTTTTTTTTTTTTTTTTTATATCATAGGAAGGCAAACGAGCACACAGGCCACCTGATGGTAAGTGGAAACTGTGACCCATAGACATTCGCATTCACAAGACCGCAATCCTAAGACTGCAAATGCGTTGCCAACCCTGAGGCCGAAGATGGAATGCCTCTATGCTAGTCATTTCACCGGCTGTCTTATCCCCAAACCGGAACACAACAATGCGAACACTGCTGCTTGGCGGTAGGTTAATGGACGTTAATATGTGCATAAATATATGTACATACTCGTATTAGTCACGCCAACAAATCGGTATAATAAAATCTTGTTTTTTTTAAGGTTATGTTTCTTGAGTTACAAGCGGTTTAAATGACCGCGACCTATATTGATGTATGGATTACAGTTTTCCAACAGCAAAGTTAAGTTGGTCGCGAGGTCTAATTTGTTTGTAGTAACGGCTTTGGAATCCTTCACTGAGCATGGTCCGACATGCTCTTACCCGGTCTTTGATTATATTATAAGGTATATGAGATGGCCTAGATCGTTCTTACGTACCTACTTCACTTTTGATATGACAGGCAGCAACGCAAGAAAACCTAGTATCGTTCCTTATTAAGCCCTATTTTTTTATTATTAGAATTAGTCTAATAAAATTAATCATTACATTATACTTACATCATCAAGGCAGTGTCAATCCAATGCTGGACAAATGTTTGCCCAATCCACTGCCGTCCCCCGAAATTAAAAATGGTAAATCGTTGGACCTTATTACAAAAGGCATAAGGTTTACCGATGCACAGTTAACAGTGTGGGCGATGGTACAATGAGTTCTTACAAAAAAGGTCATGTAGATTTAATAGATTGGTACCAATTGAAGTTTGACATACAATTATTATTTTTACATAATATCCTCATATTTCCTGTTTTGCTTGGAACGGTTTCACTAATAACTGGTTATTAATTTATGAATAGATTTAAGATAATGTTTATTATTGATACTCATTGTTATAAGACAGAAAAATTTGCATGACAGTATCCAGGCAGAATATATTCCTAACATGATTGATTGATTACTGTATCCACCTGATATAGGTACCATATTCAAATAAACAGTCACTTAATTTCATTTCATTTCAAAATCCGTATTCTTTTCACCGGAATATACTGCATCTGTTATTCCAATCCTGAATTACAATTTTTCCATCAAATCTGCTTCGACCCGTGAAGCCATCCAGGCCTCAAACGGACCGCATCAACTATGCACAAAGGCCGCGCTCTCACTCGTCAGCCTGACGCAGCCTAATTGACAATGGAATGATCGTATCAGATAATTGCTTGAGTAAAATCTAAGAATAAATATAGAAAGGTAGCCGGGCTAGAAATAATTGGTCAATTTTCGTCTAAATTATGTACGGTCTTGAAATGGTCGATCGATTTGGAGTAACAGAGAGAAAGATGCTACTTGGCGGCTGGCGGTAGGGTAAAGGAGTATAACGGATCACTGACAAAATCTTGTTAGTGGCGGTAGGACCCTGTGCAGGGTCCGTCCGGATCGCTACCACCATACTACCCTTAACCTACCGCCAAGCAGCAGTGTTCGCATTGTTGTGTTCCGGGGTGGGGATTGAGCCACCGTTGAAATAACTAGCATACAGGCTTTCCATCTTGGTCCTTTGGGCTGGCAACGCATTAAGAGTCTTAGGATTGTAGTCTTGAGACTTCATATCTAAATGGGTCTCAGATCCTCTATCGGGTCTGTGCTCCTGTGCCTTCTTCTTATCATAAAAAAATGCAATTTTTTCTTTACTTTTAACCAGAGAATGCAAATAACCGGTTATAGCCGGTTTTAACCTTTCATAACCGGTTATTACCGGTTATGAAAGGTTAAAAAAAGGTTAATAACCAGTATTGCATTCCGTGTTTTTAATCCCTACAAAACAGAGGGGTGTTGTAAGTGTATCTATCTGTCTGTTTGTGGCATTGTACCTCCGAAACGGACGAAAGTATTTGAACTTTTGATGCGGTATTTTTTTAAATAGAGCTAGTTTAATCCGGGTTGTTCTTAGGTAGGCTTCATGACAATCGGTTAGACTAGTTTACGTATGTAGTTTTTTATCTATTACTCGTTATTAATGTATAATAAACGTTAGTGCGTTTGTTCCACGTAAGCCGTTCACTAAAAAAAACCCTACTCAAAATTAAAACCGTACATAACTGAACTCAACCAATCCCTCACCAAAATCCGATGTATCCATTACATTTTTATAGGATGTTATTGCTTCGTCAATGATTCCATTAACTTTAAACCTAACCAATGCAAAGTGGTTTCAAACTACGACTACCAAAGAGGATTAGTTACTTTGGGTTTCGGTATCGGAAAGACAGTTTCCACTTAATTCACTAGAATGTTCCAGCGATGGAAGCGGCTGACATTTAACGCATGACTACACTTCTAATTTTCCCGTCTTTGTCTCTGCGAAATTAGTATTTGATCTGTTTTACAGATAAAGGGATTCCATTCATGACTTTCTTTCAATTGAAGAAGTAATGGTTTTATAATTAAAGTGAAGACAATGGAAGGTGAACAGGAATAAAAGAATCGATGAAAATAATGTTTTTGTGGCAAAAGCTTAAGATATCACCAAACATCGGATTGAAGGGGGCAAAAATGTAACAGTGCTACATATTCATTAAATGTCGACTAAGTTTATCGACATCGATAAAAAACATTTATAATCCATCATTATCTTAAGTAATGGCCAAGTTTGAATACCTTTTCATTGTGTGCAAATCTCTTTTATTTATACTTATCCTTGAAAGAAAAAAGATCGTTGTATCTTCATGGGAAGCTTTTTCAAGAAATTTAAGATCCATATGTCACGACAAAAGTGGTCGACAAACTTAGTCGATATTTCGCACTGCTAGATCAAAACAGGAGTAACTCAAAATACAACTGTATTTTAAAATCAACTTTATTACAACTTCTATGAACTTGAAACAAAACTAGCCAGGATTTTGAGTTGATTACTGTATAGATCTAGCAGTGCGATTTGATGAATCACTAGCACTGGTATATTTTTGCCCCCGTCAATCCAGTGTATGGATATCACGCAGGCAAGTTTGACAGTGACACAGTGATATGCTACCGTATTGTCACCGTTTCGACAGCTCTTATTTACTTGACAGTAATGACGGCTGACTTAAGACTGCGCCGAGCGTAGCGCCCCCGTTACTATTATTGTATTTTCTAATAAACTAAAGTATTTTCTTGAAATCAGACGGTGCTTTTTTGTACAACAACGAAAACACAACTTATATGATATATCACATAGTTTAATAATAAGTGACATTCGAGTTACCAACTTAACGGAAAAAGTAACCACGTATCCCACAAATTGTGTTTTTACTTACGCTATAAAAAAGCATCAACCGATTGCAAGGAAATCCTTTAGTTAATTAGAAACGGTCGGTCGACGTTTGCTCGGTGCAGTCTTAAAAACAATATTTACCATAACACGTCAAAGGCAATATGACTTTACCGAGTCGAATAGAAGCTCAGAACATTAACATGTCACAGTTTCAACTCGAGTTACAGCGTTTTGTGTAAATTTGCATCAAATGATTCCTCGTGAGTGCTTTTAGTTATCATACCTACAAAAGAACTTTTAAAAATATGTTCTAGTTAAGGCGGTAGAAAACGGTCAAAACGCATCAACTCAGCATAAGACTAGCCAAAACATCATGACTGCAATTACAATATACCAAAACCGTTAATGCTCTCTGATCACAACAGTACGCTGCAAGTACTAAATGGCCACGAGACTCGGAACGAGGAACGGCCCATGTGCGTTTTGCTTAATCTGCATCACCATCAAATTAACACGCGGCAACTGAGTAAACAATAATAGTTGATTTTAAGCGGGAAACTCAAAAATCCTTAAAATGCGTTTTTTTCGAAACGATGGTTTTTGACTTACAGCGTTTTGCCATTGGAGGGCAGAAACACTTTTACCGAGTATTTTGTCATTTGCTGCATGCTTTTGTTTTATACAAAACTCACAAACCGCAAAAATGCATATACTCGTACGCGTTGATGAAATATGTGAATGTCAGAAAACCCCTTTTGAATTTATAACCCGTGTTGCCGGGTTAGAATAGTGCCACTAGAAGTGGCGACTGACAATACAGACTTAGAGTACTGTAAAGCGATGGGCTTGCAATCTGTCACTAATACACTGGTAAACATCTTAGCCTATTTGTGCAAAATGTGGTTACCGGTGAATTATCAACCAGTCGTAAAGTCGTAAGTAACTCTGTAGCTCTGCCTACCCCAGGATTACAGGCGTGAAGGTATGTATGTATGTACTTTATAGTACGACAACTGACTAGCACAAAAAAACAATTATAAAATAGGCAAAAATCTACACCAGACATTTGAAAAGGGGAGCAGGTTTTTTAAGGAGTTTCAGCGCGTACTTTTGAGAGGTTAAGAATATGCATTGTTGGCAGTTAATGCAATACTGACGCAACTTCCTCTTTTCAGTCTTTATTTAACACGTCTGGCATCATGGAAGTGGAAGGGTCGTAAGGGGCCGCCCCAGGCGTACTTTTTCGAATTAAATCGGAGAAATACTGGAAAAGGGCCGAAGAAACCGAAGTGCGTGCATGACTCGATGTATGAATGTTGAAAAAGCGAAAGAAATTTGTCAAGATCGTAGCAAGTGGAAAGAAGTGGTCTCTGCCTACCCCTCTGGGAAACAGGCGTGATTTAATGTATGTATTTTTGTATTTAACACGTCTGGCATCATCAACTTAATCCAAGCAATGAATCAAACCGTCGTTTGTTGTCATGTCTTTTGCCGTAATTGGCAAAGCCGCTAGTTACGCGGTGATCCGCGCTGGCTTAGCTAAGGGAATCCAATCAAACTTGTTTGAACTTGCCTCGGGCCAGGGCTGGCAGAGGCTAGAGGTAATGTGCTTGAAGCTTGGAATTAAAAAATGGGTAAGTTAGGAGCGTATTCGTACACTCGGTGACTAATTTATTAATATTATGTGATCAAGTGATATGACTTAATTAAGTATTAAATAAGGATCCTAATTATATAGGTATGTAAGTGTTTAGATATAGAATTCAGACTTAATCACGCAATGATCAAAATTAAATAATTTATTGTAAACAGTGTGGTCACCCTACTTGACAGAAAGAAATTTTCTAATTTTCACCAAACATCAAAAGAAATACTTGACAAAGACTGACTTGAATTGTCTGAATAGGTTTCATACAGAGTCATCATGTCAGCCGAAAGACGTCCACTGCTGGACATAGGCCTCCCCCAAGGCTCTCCACTAAGACCGGTCTTGTGCTTTTCGCATCCACCGTTTTCCCGCGATCAGAGTACTATATACGATATACTTGATACAGAGTATATTTCTAAAAATAGGGTAATCATGATTTACTTAATCGGTGATTTAATTAAGGAGAAAATAAACAAAAAAATTATAGCTTTTGTTTCTTGCAACTAATATTGCTTGGAAATAGCCATCAATCACCGAGACTGAAAAACTGGTTTCTGATCACGTCTTCGATGTCACCCTGTATACGTATGCTGTGATCCTGTAACTAGATTAACACTTTATCATCAGATCAGCTTTTCTTAGACAACACTGACTGATCGCGCGCGCGCGGATCTCTCACCCATAGACATTCACATTCTCAAAACTACATTCTTAAGACTGCAATCCTAAGATCGCAAATACGTTGCCTGCCTTGAGGACTAAGATGGAATGCCTCTATGCTAGTAATTTCACTGGATTTCTTATCCCCACACAACAATGCGAAAACATCTGCTTGGCGGTAGGTTGAAGGTTGAAAGATAAATAGGAGACCATGCGAGGATCCTTGAAGCCGTAATATAAACTATTAGATAGTTCCAGTGTGTAAAAGGGATACACCTACTTATATCTCTATCCTTTTCACTCCATGGCACTTGGCTGGTTGTGGCACAATCATGTGGAGCTGTAGCAACCCTGGAGAATGCATTACGGATCGCTTTAAACTTGTGGCGAGACAATGAGCGCGCTCCCATTCGTGAATTGATCGTGTGTACGAAGCATTCGTTGATTTGTATGCCGTTTGGTTGGTTTGCAACGTATTTGTTATAAACAGATTATAGTCAAGAAGCTTGCATTTTCAAGAAGGTGTTTAAGGCGGTTCACTAATGTTTGACCAAAAAATTATCGACAAATAGTCATTTAACAAACAACGTTTCACCAAATGAGAGATTTGGCAAACGAGACAATTGACAAAAGTATCATCTTACAAAAACTCACTTAGCAATTGATCATTTAGCAATTAGTTTACCTATTTCTGGGCAGAAAAAAAAACAACCTCGAAGGCCAAGGCGGGAGCCAAGCTCCCGCCTTTGCCTTCTAACCTAACCTATCCGAGTCGGTTATGCCCTGATACGTCTTCCTCGTAAAATGTAAATTTAACTGTTGATCATTTGGAAAAATAAGTCATTTGTAAAATGACTAGTAGTAAAATGATCAATTGACTTAACATTTTTTTGCAAGACGTTGTTTGTCAAGTGTAATTTTGCCAAATGTCTTTTGGTCAAACGGCAGGACACCGTTTAAGGCACCGTGGAACCTTGTACAGGGGGGTTATTATGACATTTGCTGTAACTGCTATAGCTCTGTCCTTTACGCTCGCGGTAAAATTAACTGCATAGTTACGTCATAATAACCCCCCCAGAACTTCTTGTAACATCTTTTATCTTTTTTTATATGTCATTTAATTATTTAATTGAACATTGATTTAACTCCGTCAATGAATACTTAAACAAATGCAAATTGTAACATTAAATTCGAAATTTGAAAATATATACATAGGTGCCTACTGAAGCCTAAAGCGAAATATTTGTACGCCAACCTTGGCAAAACAAGATACGATCTGTGATAATTGTAACACCTTTCATATACGCTCGTTTTTTTTTATGCAAATAAACTATTCATTCATTCAATAATCATTCATTCATTCATTCATTCAACGCTGACTATACTTTATATATTGTGCTAATGAACCTTTCAAGTTTTTCTTTTCATCACCACAATATAGCTATCGTGGCGATAGAATGGACCCCTTACCTACATATCGTATAGAACCCTTTTGTGTCTGCATACGTCGCCGTTACGTAAAAATTCAACTGAAAATGTTATCGTATGTCAAGATATGCGTTTAAAGAAGCACAAAGGGAAGGTATCAAGGTAGCATGAACTACGCATAGCCCGGCGAATGGCCGCAATAAAGTGTGGAAAAAAGCGGTTCTATCCTGTTTTTTTTTCTTTGTTTTTTGTGTGCGGAATGAAAAGCGAAGACGAGATGTCTGGCCAAAGATGCATTTATTTGGCATAGTATAAAGTCTAAAACGATCAATAGCGAAAATATGTTTAAAATATACTTTATCCTTATCTGTCAATGTGAAATTTGCATCTGACAGAAGAAGGTTTATAGTGCGATTGTGAAAAAGGGGGTCAGATTTTTAATGATATAAGATTACCTGATTCATCCGTTTCTTAGAAACCGGGAATCATGAAAAAAAAAAAAGTTAATGTTCAGGTGTCCACCATTTTGATACAATACAGCTACCCTCGAATATATTTCATCATAGGCCTTAGGGTTGGCATCGCATTGCGAATATGAGAGCCTTACCGTGGCATGAAAAAGATAAAACACGAGCCTTTGGCATTTAAAATACTTCGTTTATTAGACGCGAAAATCTTTTAAACTGGTCTACCAATCCGATCATATCTTATTAGGGTGATTATTCGCCGTTTTAACCCCCGTCATTATTGTCTTCGCATATTCAAGACAAAATTAATAACTTTCTTGTTCTTTTAATTGGCAGGATACTACCACCCGGTCTGCTATTTTTGACATTAAAAACTGCTGGTAGTTATTATTATTTTCGTCAATATATTAAAGACAACAACGACGGCGGTTCAAACGCCCGAACATACATTACCAGGGTTCAGAGTTTTCATAGCACGGTAAGACGAAAGATAGCTATGGCGTCGTCATTAACATTAAAAGTCAACTCTTACTCATACTCATACTCATATTTTATTTTATTCCAAAATGCTATTAAATTAAATTAAACGAATTTGAGCTATGAAGCTATAACTATTTCAAAAGTAGGTAGGTACTTTGTTTTTTTTTGTAATGTAATAGAATTTTGATTTTACAGCTGCTTTAAATGCATTTTGGAATTAAATAAATGAATGAGTATGAGTATGAATAAGAGTTGACATTTAATACTAATGTCTACTCCACAGCTCTCTTTCGTCTTTCCGTGCTATGAAAACTCTGAAGCCTGCCCATTACTGAGTTTCAACCTCCCATGCAACTACATTGACGATATGCTCCGTCCAAGTATAATTTCCAGAAGGTACATAGCAATCAGAATCCATTGCACTATATTGTTCGCTCACCAAGACACCGGATCATTCTATTTGTCGAATCTCCCAGGAATTGGCTGCAACAGTTGACACAGGAACCAATTCGTCTAAGTACATTCCAGTACTTGAATAGGTCAATCGCAAATATGAGCACGTTGTGCTGAGGGATACGCCACAAAGCTTAAAATAGAGATGATCTCGACGGAGAGAGATATTGAAGATGACTGGATGTATTGACTATTGTTATCTACGCATTAAAAAGTAGAGACCAATTTTTCTATTACAGAGAAATTGGTTGATTCGAATTGAAGCGTTTCGAGTACTCCAAAATTATCTCTTGCAAAGGAATGAACCACTAGTTTATGAACATCAGTTTTCACTGTTTATTTACCATTTTTTATTTACAATTTTTATGTTTTGGTTGCCTGTCTTTATAAGTTTGTGTTGAGTAAAATGATATGAATAAAACGGCTCGAACTATTTCGATGAAATTTGCAATATAAGCATTTATGGGGGCGAAAAATCCATCTGTTAAGTTATTTGTTAACCCACTAACAGACATGAAACATGACCCAGTTTATAGATCTTGGCAACATGATGTGTTTTTACTATAGCGACGATCGCCATATGTATGGGGTTTTCTCGGAAAATCATAATCATATCGTATGGAATTTGTTTAAAAATGAACACATTCTTGCCTTGCTTGGCTCTTGAAAGGTTTTTTTTTATCGAAAAATTCCCATCGATTTTGCTACTTAAATAGGTCTTTTGCCTTTTTTTTGGTCCTGGACATGCATTCCGTGACTGTTGGAGGGTTGGGATGGGGTCCATACAAAATTGCCCATCACCTTTTGTTTTCAACCCGAGCAATGCTCGGTCATCCAGGTCCTTAATATAAATATGAGTTTGAACCATAATGTGAGCATCTGATGAATGACTTCACATTAATTCATCTGACGTTAATCAAGCAAAACTTCTTTCACCAAATTTCAATTTCGTTTCGTTATTCATCTCGTTCCCAAAATATATTTTTTCCGAGTATTTCAACACTAAAGCCGGATCCTTATAGGGTTCTCACCTCAGGACAATATAATAATTTGGCTCGCGCACCCAAATGAGCCTGCGTCGAACGTCGCCCCGAATTTGTGTGGCCCTCCGTACCGTTCCTTACCTTCGTGTACCGTCATTTTTTACCCAAAATATATACGTTGTTTCATAAAAACGGGACGTAGGAAGATATTTGATGCCGTCCGTTTATTTGGTCACGTTTCACGCGTAATTTGCATCGCGGTCGCGGTGTGTTATTGTTTTGGTGCAAACGATGAATTTTGCAAGTGCTCTTGTGGAATGTTCTGGATGGAGACGTTTTTCAAAACTTGAACGGTTTCTCCAACAAAGTTAAAAAAAGGAACAGATAAATAACAGTTTATTCCAGCAGGTTTTTCATAATGTTAAAAGCCTTATACAATCATAAGTGCTCCTTCACCTACTACCAAGACGACAAATGAACTAGTAATACATTTCATAGACCATATTCCTCAATGTATAACAATATTGTATTCCCTAAAGTAACATAGGTACTCTTAAACTGGTAATAACTTCCCTACATAACACCTACGGACTATGAAGTTGAAGCTTCCTAGAAATATCAAGCTATAAGAGATAAAGTATCGAGGGTATAAATAAGTAAAATAAAATAAATATCAGGGGACAATATCACATAAATTGATCTAGTCCCAAACTAAGGACTAGACTTAATACAGAGAAATACATAGGAAGCATTCAAGACGCAGGAACCAATATTCGCGCTCGTCACACAAATATCTGCCCTTACCTAGATTTGAACCCGGGATCGCTAGCACCGTAGGCAGGGTCACTACCAACTAGGCCAACGCGTCGTCAGAAAACATTCCAGAATATGGACTAAGAATACATCAAGTTTTATCCAAATCCATGTAAGCGTATAGATTTATATAATGCTAGACTAAGTATACCATTGTAACATTAAATATATTTCAAAAATGACTGACTGCCGAGTTTCTTGCGGCGTTTCTTCTCAGCAGTGGTCTCCTCTTGTGAAGCGCTGGTAGATTCTTGACGTGTAAAAGTGTCCGTGCGGCCTACTTACTGAATCTTTATCTTGATTGAAAGACATCTAATATCTAAAAATTTCACACAAAATTGACAAATTTATTATAACTAGTAGGAGTAGGATACAACTGCCCCTCTATTCCATTCGGTAAAACCATATTGGTTTTTAAATGGTATCGTATGGTCAACATACTGTTTTTTTTATAACGATCTCTTAATTACTTGACAGAAATGGCGGCCGAGCTAAAAATAATGCGATAACAGACAATATGATTTTATATTCAGAGCACAAAACATCACTTTGAAACAAAGTAGTCTCTGAAATTTCAACATTATATCTTATCATATCATCATCATCAGCCGCAAGACGTCCACTGCTGGACAAAGGCCTTCCCCAAGGTTTTCCACAACGATCGGTCCTCTGCTGCTGTCATCCAGTGGTTTCCCACGACCTTTATCCGATCATCAGTCCACCTTGTGGAAGGCCTGCGGTCGCCACTCTAGAACGTTCCCGCTCCAGCGGTCATCGGTTCTACGAGCAATGCGCCCCGCCCACATACCTAATATTACATACATACCTTGACGCCTGTAATCCCAGAGTGGGGTAGGCAGAGCTACAGAATTACCTACAACTTTAAAAACTTGTTGATAACTCAGTAACCACATTTGGCACAAATAGGCTAAGATATTTACCAGCGTATTAGTGACAGGTTGCAAGCCCATCGCTTAACAGTACTCCAAGCCTGTATTCTCTTACCGCCGAACCCTATATTCAAACCGAGGATAGATAAGGCTTACTTCGGGTTAAAATTTGACATTTGCCCATACAAAATGTGTCAAATTTTAATCCGAAGTAAGCCTATCTGTCCGCGGATTGAATATAGGGTTTGGCCGTTAGTCGCCACTTCTAGTGGCACTATTCTCACCCGGCAACAACACGTTTTATAAATTCAAAAGGATTTTTCTGACATTCACATATTTCATCAACGCGTACGAGTATATGCATTTTTTTGGTTTGTGAGTTTTGTATAAAACAAAAGGATGCAGCAAATGACAAAATACTCGGTACAAGCTTTTCTGCCGTCCAACGGCAAAACGCTGCAAGTCATAAAACCATCGTTTTGAGAAAAACGCTTTTAAAGAAGCCCATCGCCTAACAGTACTGCAAGCCTTTATTCCCTTAGTCGCCTCTTACGACATCCACGGGAAGCCTACCTAATATTAAACTAACATTTAACCAATCCCATCGATAACTTCCCCGCGTCATCTGCGAGCGGATTAATGTCCGAGCGGCGAATAACTTTCGCCCGAATTCGGACATACGGCGAAAAGTTTTCGTGCGATAGCGTTCGGAAGTTTGCGTCGTGTCGCCGACGGTTGGGGGAGTGGGGAGACGGTATCCATTGTTACTCGTAAGAACTTATTGGAGTTCATTTAAATTAAATTGGTATTAAGTACATACATACATACCTTCACGCCTTCATTCCCAGAGTGGGGTAGGCAGAGCTACAGAATTACCAACAACTCTAAAAACTTGTTGATAACTCTGTAACCACAATTTGCACAACTAGGCTAAGATGTTTAACAGTGTATATTAGTGACAGGTAGCAAGCCCATCGCCTAACAGTACTACAAGCCTTTATTCCCTTAGTCGCCTTTTACGACTTCCACGGGAAGACATGGAGTGGCACAATTCTAAGCCGGCAACCACACGGCACACGGTATTAAGTTTGTTTTTAATTATGCCATTCTTATTACGCATTTATAGCCAACAAATTGTTGACGTAGCTAGTGACAGGTGAAACAACAATATTCTCATGTGGCAATCGACATATTGAGTAGAACTAAGGTTACCGACACAGCCCGAAGAATAGCTAAACTGAAGTGGCAGTGGGCGGGGCACATGGCCGATAGGGTCAGAAGGTTCTTGAGTGGCGTCCGCGGACCGAGAGACGAGCTGTAGGTAGGCCTCCAACAAGATGGAGTGACGACCTTGTGAAGATCGCGGGAACACGGTGGATGCGAAAAGCACAAGACCGGTCTGAGTGGAGAGCCTTGCGGGAGGCCTATGTCCAGCAGTCGACGTCTTTCGGCTGACATGATGATGATGATGAATCGTCATATTAGACGCAGTAGCAGCAGTTTTTGGGTAACAATTGGATCATGTTACCAATATAATTACGAACACGACTCTTATCTATAGCAATTATCTTTTGCTAAGTTATGTAGACCAGTTTATTAATAAGCCTATTGTATGGGTCCATGGGAAATAGAAGACTTTTTATTAACGACTTAACATAAATAACACGACAAAAACTTTTTCATTACTATAATAAAAATTAAACATATACAGTATATGTAGACACAGTTAGGTACGTGGAATCGCTAACCTAATGTTACCTACCACCTACATACTAGGTATACTAACCTATATTAACGCATACTTGATACTTATAATTTTTAAAATAGTTTTTTTCTTCCATTTCACTTTCATAAAGCGAACGTTCACTTGTTAAAACATAAATACCAATATTCGAACCAACTTTCTCTGACTTCACTTTCATTAAACTGAATGAACTAAATCCAACTTTTCCACTGTTTTACAAGTCGTTCACCTTTCAGATAAATAATTCAGCACCACAGATTCAATATAGTCAGGAGGTCATGGACCGCGGGAAATACAGAGAAATAGTGCAGTTGCACAATTGTGCAGTGCAGCTTGGATGCATTACGATGCTTGTTTGTGTGGAATCGGAGTGCGATTTGTGCTGAAGTGCTCGAGAAAATGTGTTTGCTCGGTCACTCTTGCAGCTTTTAACAATAGAATGAAAAGGAGGAAGTAAATAACAGTACATTTCTCGAACACGGTATGTGTGTCAGCTGACATCTTTTTACACTTTCAATTTTAATAGTACCTACCGACCTCATTGCAAATGCTCTTAATGGCTTGATTCTACTTTGGTTAATCTCATCTCGCTTCGATATGGGAATCACACTATTAACGTTATGACAGCTCTTACTGTCAAGTTAATAAGGGCTATGATAACGTCAACAATATGATAATGATATGGAAGCAATATATACGCTACAAAATAGATATACGCCACAAATCACTGATAAAAAAAAAAAAAATTAACAAAAGAAACAACACCCTTCAATTCCGTTACTAAAAAGCTATAATCAAGGACCGGGCTACTTGTAATTCAATACAATTAAACTCAATTATAAGAAACCAGCTCACACGACAGACTTTTTACGTTTTTTTTTTTTGGTGTTGGTTTACCATCGAGCACCATCTCGTTTTTTATTATATAGAAGACTAGAGGACACCCGCGACTTTGTACGCATAAAATTTTGTTTTCTGCTTGGAGGCAAATAAAAATCCTTAGTGCAATCCTACGGTACAAAAGGGATTCCCTCCAAATTTCAAGCCCCTAGGAGCAGCGGGGCTTTAAGAGGTGCATCGTCAGTCAGTCTTATAATGACATGAATATTAGAGCTTCATGCATTATTTATGGAAGATAGGAGATATTTTTAAGCCGATGACAAGAAAACAATGCACGGTTGTGTTTAGACTGAACGTTAGTTGCTATATTATCACGTATATCACTCTAATTGTATGCAAATGCAAGACCAATATGTATCTATTATTTAAATAAATTGGTTCATCCACTGTTCGATTCCTACGAAATGATAATTATTCCATTACGGCAGGTGCATCCGACGCGTCGATAAACAGGCCCGTGCACACTGCACCCACGAGACTGCATCTACCATTTAATTAATCTAATTCGCTGAATTGAAAACGGTACATCAAAACTCCATTACGTTATTACCGCGTGCGTGGCGGAATACGTGTGGCGGGGCGAACGCGGCGGGACGAACGAGCGGTTGGACCGCCGGTATATCAAGTTCAAGTTCGTTCGTGTATGGAGTACTGCTGCCACCTGTGGGATGGCTCTGCCAAGTATCAGCTGGACTCACTGAACTCGGTGGACCGACGAGCTAGGAGACTCATCGGTATCGACTCACTCGCCAATACCAAGCTTCAGAGTTTGGAGCATAGGCGTAAAGTCGCTTGTCTCTCGGTATTTTATAGGGTGTATCATGGAGAATGTGCCCAAGAACTGTGCGCCCTCATCCCACCCTCCACTTTCTCACATCGGTCTTCTAGACGCCGGGAGGACTTTCATCCACATGTAGTAGAATACCCAATGGTTCGCACGCAGCGGTTTGCTGCGCCGTTTCTTATTCGCACTGCTAGGGAGTGGAACGCTCTCCCTGCGTCTGTATTCCCGGAATCATATAACCTTGGTGTTTTCAAGGCATACGTAAATAGGCATTTTCTGGGTAAGCGTGTACCACCTTCGACCTCGTCGTCACTTAATATCAGGTGTGACTGAGTTCAAAAGCAAACCCATTATGGATAAAAAAATAAAAAATAAACCGGCAAGTGAGTGTCGGACTCTGGTACTGAGGGTACCGTAACACCGCACAGTATATTATTCTATTTTTTGATAGATTTATTATAGGTTTTCCTGTTATCTACAAGCAATGAAAAGATAGTTTATTTATTTTAATGGCGTCTACAAATTACGTAATTAATACAAAAAATAACACTAAATACCATTTTTACGATAAGTTATAAATATGATAAAAAAATCGATCCTTTTATGCGGACCCTTTTTATTTTTTAGTGAATTCGCCGGACGGACGAACGGGTTGCGGAGGCATATTAATATCTTCGGTCACGGCACGGTACCCTAAAAAGTACGTAACTATATTGTTTTTTTTTTAGACAGTGTCACGGGCAACAGATATTCAAATGTTTAGCTGTAAGTACCTACTTTGGCTCTAGAAATATTCCTGCACAAAAATTACGTTAACTTGTTGCTCAGTTAAAATATCGTTACTTCTATTCTTATAAACTGTTTTGTTACTGATAGACAACTTAGAAATTTATTTTGGAAAATACGTAGTGATGTAAAGGAGACTTTAATAGACTTTTCACTTCATGCTCTTAAAATTTTAATTTAGTCTCTGCACATCGGGACCAAAGCTCCTTATTTATCTCTAGGGATTAAAGTTTTTTTTTATTTATTGCCTTTGGAATCCCCTAAACAACCAATCACGGTGTTTGTGAATGGAGGATTATCACCATTTTCAGTGATTGTGTAAGGACCATTTTTAGGGCGTAGAAATAACCTCTCAAAATGACAACTGTGCAGTAATAAAAAATAAAACGATTAATGATTACGAATATGAATCTGTTTTTAAATGTATTAAGGTTAATTGTATTTTATTAAGCATGGTTTAAATAGTTCTCAAATTTGTATCTGTTGGCTAAATATACAAGTATGCATTTAAAGTGTCACTTTACTAAAAAAAAACAACCGTGAAACTTCAGAAACTTTGTTACATATTTGTTAAAATTCTATGTATCTACATAATAAAACACATGTCAGTGTCAATCTTCAAAAACTGATATTGTCAGCGTTTTGCCGCCGAGTGTAAACGGAGCCGAACGCGTTCTCAACTTTCTCGCTAATTGCTATCCACCTGTTATGTACGTGCCACGTTTTTATTGTTCGCTACTTTGACATCAAAAATTCATCACATTTTGTCATACGTTTTTACACGGACAGTAGATGTTATGACTAACTACGTAGACGCGAAATTTAATCAAATTAATGCTAGGTAAAACTCGTGGAGCAAAGAACTCAGTTGCAAAATTAATCGTATTGGTGTTTTGATTCTTTCGACGAATGAAAGCGTGCCTAAACTTTATAAATAAAGCATCGTCGTATTAACCGTAAACCATTCTTAAATTTACAAGAAATAGCTAATATGCTTTAGTACGCTTCGCGGGGCTTTGCCATGATTGTAGGTAAGCCTTGCTTAAACAAGATTTGGAGTAATACGTCTGAGAGGATTTCGCTCTTTGACGATCTTACCTAAAATGTTGCGGAAACTTCCAAAAGCAACATAATCTACAAGATTATTAATTATAAGCCTTTAGTAATTTATGTATTAATTCTCGATCTATTCTTTAAGTCAAAACATGTCCTCATCATGGAGTCTCAACGGCCTTTCTCAAGGACACCCAAACGCTTCTTCTTATTGGCCCTTTTCAGGTTTAAACAAATTGTCGGCTCCGACACCTTCACGCGGCAGGGCCTTTATGAGGCCACTGGCATTGTAGTCTTCATGGCAGAACATTGGTCAGCTCACATTTAAGACGCCGTTGACACGCTAAGCAGAAGAAAAAGAAAATCATCATCATCAGTGCGCGTCAGTTAATTACTGGACATTCTGGCCTGTTCCATAGCACGATACTCAGCCCCCCTCCAGTCGCTGCCAGCAACCCTGCATATATCATCACTCAACCAGACACAGGGCACCCTACACTTCGTTCGCCGATTGGCAGATTACGCAGTCCCCATTTTAGGACTCGACTGTCCCAGCAGTAGCCGGTCCTACGGCAAATATGACCAACTACTGCAATTTTGGTTGCTTATATTGGTTTTCTTGGATCCCTGGGATTGTGAAAGCAAGCCCATGTTAATTTAAAAAACAAAAAACAGTTGAGTTGAGAATTTATGAAGTGTGTTAAAATTGGTAGTTTAAAGTTTTTACAAGCCTAAACCGAAAGTAAAGTTACAATATCTACTAGTGGTTCTATAACGCGACTTTTCCCAAATTCTAGACATTTTAGCTTCACTATTTTTTGTCGATAATTTATAAGATTCCTCGGGGCGGAATGTGCCCTACCCTTTAGCGTTTACCTAAAACATAGGGAGAACGTTCTTATCGCGAACGAATAAATTAATGGCGTCCCAAAACATTTCACGAACCGTTGCACTTCTGCGAGGATCATTTTTAATCTAAATTCCTTTCGTGCCCCGCCTTTGTGCTGAAGAAATTGCTCAACGTACATTATATTGGATCGGATAAATTCATTCCGAACGGATAACCGAAGCTTTAAAGAAATTTGGCAGTCTTCGAAACCTTTCCTGGGGCTGTTTCACACTCGGCTGGAAACAATGTACGCTGGGCTCTGACCGATACGAGCTCCCGAGATTTTCCAGTGCAATGGGCAAACTAAATGCTCTGTAAAAAACTGCCAAGCAACTAACTTTTATTAAAATGCTTTAGCGACTATTCTGTGGAACAAAATAACAGTTCTTACATATTTTTTAAGGGTTTAGGTACATAGTTTCTAGTACGTCAAATTTACGTCAATTTTCAAATATAGAATGACGATCATTAGCCATTACAGGGGGGTTATTATGACATAGCTATGCAGTTCAGTTTGCGCAGAGAGAAAAAGAGAGAGCTATATAACTGATGTAGGTCTGTCCTTTACGCTCGCCGTAAAATAAACTGCATAGTTACGTCATAATAACCCCCCAGATTGCACTGAATTAAAAGAGTAGCTTAACTTAAGTGTTTACTTTTAGTTTAGTCACTAATACTAACGCCAGATCTAGCTTCACACGGTTCAAATATGATGGTATATACCTACAGAGACATCTATTGTTGTTAGATGTCCACCGAGATCATTACCACCAATTGTTACGTGCATGGGAGTAAGACAACCAGGGAAATTATTCACTAGCATTGACGCATTCTATCTTAGACCTCAGTACTTGTCATTCTCAAGCTTTAGATACCATAAGGTAGCCTATATGCTTGATATCAGTATTTGCAGAACTTTAATATACATACCTGTGGTAACTCATGGCACCTATATTAAAGTGATGTAGCAAAATATTCTATCGATGAAAAAAAATATCGATGTTATTGTCAACATCTAAATGTTATTCAACATCAGTTTCATTCAGATTCAAATTTGACACGTGACATTATATTTGTTCGGGAGAAAACTGATATTGCATTTAAGGCAAAATAACTTTGACTCACGTTGTTGTATGTCAGGATATTCACATGGGCTTAATAATTTTGGACTTCCTAACATTAGTAGCGGAATAATAATGAATTAATTATAATGAATGGTACTGACCGTAAATTGTCATTTTGATTGAAATGGCATCCACATACTTTCATTATCTCAATAGGCTCGATATCAGATATTATATCTAACTTATATATGGCTATTAAGATTTTTCAATGAGCACATGTATATCGACACTTTTTTATCGATATCAAATCCCTATAAAATGCCTCGAGTTGGAACAGGTATGTTAGTAAATAATCTAAATTATCTACCGAAAGACTAGCTCGTTTGTCTCAGCTAATTCTGTTCGAATATGCTTGAACGCACAACTTATATTTTTATTATTAAAATAATAAAACATGGCGGCTTCGTTACCGAGGCGCGTGTTAGCTTAATGACGAGGTTGTTATGTTCTTGTGTCGTTGGCGACGTGTTCAGTTCCATTTACAGCTTGCAGCGGAGACAGCGGACATAGACACAGAAGAGCCAGGACAACATAATCTGCAAGTTTAATATAAATAAAATAATAAAACATGGCGGCTTCGTTACCGAGGCGCGTGTTAGCGTAATGACGGGGTTGTTATGTTCATGTGTCGTCGGCGACGTGTTCAGTTCCATTTACAGCTTGCAGCGGAGACAGCGGGCATAGACACAGAAGAGCCAGGACAACATAATCTGCAAGTTTAATATAAATAAAATAATAAAACATGGCGGCTTCGTTACCGAGGCGCGTGTTAGCGTAATGACGGGGTTGTTATGTTCTTGTGTCGTCGGCGACGTGTTCAGTTCCATTTACAACTTACAGCGGAGACAGCGGGCATAGACACAAAAGAGCCAAGTCAACATAATCCGCAAAATTAATATAAATAAAATAATAAAACACGGCGGCTACGTTACCGAGGCGCGTGTTAGCGTAATGACGGGGTTGTTATGTTCTTGTGTCGTCGGCGACGTGTTCAGTTCCATTTACAGCTTGCAGCGCAGACAGCGGGCATAGACACAGAAGAGCCAGGACAACATAATCTGCAAGTTTAATATAAATAAAATAATAAAACATGGCGGCTTCGTTACCGAGGCGCGTGTTAGCGTAATAACGGGGTTGTTATGTTCTTGTGTCGTCGGCGACGTGTTCAGTTCCATTTACAACTTACAGCGGAGACAGCGGACATAGACACAGAAGAGCCAGGACCACATAATCTGCAAGTTTAATATAAATAAAATAATAAAACATGGCGTCTTCGTTACCGAGGCGCGTGTTAGCGTAATGACGAGGTTGTTATGTTCTTGTATCACCGATGATGACGTATTCAGTTCCATTTACAAGTTGCAGCAGTGACAGCGGGCATAGAGACGGAAGAGCTAAGTCTTCTTCTTCTTTTTTTTTATATTAATGGCGGTCTACCGCGTTGCCGCAGTAATTTCGCCAATGTCCAGTGAGTTAGAGTATAATCAGTAAAGAGAAATCAAAAGTAAAAGCCGGAAATTCTTCAATCGGCCATCTTCACTCCCCGAAGGTTACCAGAAGCTCAAGAGCCAAGTCAATATTAACTGCAATTACAATGTAATATAAAAATATTGAACATGGACGTTTGATAACCGGGGCACGCGTTAACTTAATGAAGGGGTTGTTATTTGGTATGTCGAAATATGCATTTAATAATAGGACAGTTAATATTAACAAAAAAATATATTTGTCGGTACTTTTGAAAAAAAAAACTACACTTTATTTGTTTAAATCCGCGATGCAAATTTCGGCAACAAAAATCGCGCTGTTGCATGAGTAGGCTCATTTCACACGTGTTACGTGTGCGTCCGAGTCGTAATTATGTTATATTATATTAATGTACGAGTAATTATTAAGACTAAACTACCCGTAGAAGTGGAATTATCAGTCTATTTTGGAACGAAAAGGAAAAGAACTGATTTGATTAATCCGACCAGCAATCTCTACACTAGGTACTTGGTTCATCTTTAGCTTTACTGTACACCTTAACCCACTGCGGCAACACAAGCATCTCACACGTCTAGCCTCGCCCGGAATCTCCGAGGGCTCAAAGCAGGTGCCTCCACATGTTCGGAACTCGACACGGATCGCGATGTTTTAAACATAAACTTGAGCAGAGTTTATCAAGTGCTGAGTCAACAGCGAACATGTTGCCTTTTGGCTTCTGTATCACTACTCGTACCTGTACATAGGAAGGATTTTGCACCGGTATTTTTTTTTTACCCGACAGCCAAAGGGGTAAAAAAAAAAGTTGATTTAGTAAAATAACTTTTTTTTTTATTCGCCGAAATATTTAAGACTGCCTAACAAATTTTCATTCAGTCAAGCTAAGACCACGTTAGTTCAGCTAGTTTACTAATAAGTAATCTTGTTTACTCTTAACTGATAAAATCTTTGATTAATTTAAGATTACAAGTTAAGATAATTTAATAATGTATTTGATTTTTGTGAAGAAATAAACAGTTTTTTTTTTTTTATTAAACGAAACAGTGTCTAAGTTGGTCCAGAAGTGTTCGTGCCACAAAAAGATACACACAATAAAAAAATAAAAAATAGCGACGGTAGGTATTTTATTTAACAGGCTATTTAATGGATATGATCAGAAACTGTCTGTAAGAGTACCGTCAAGTCTGGCAACTTTGCCAAAATCAAGGTCTATCCAAAGTTCAAGATGCATTTTCTACAGACAAATATCACATCAAACATATACGACATATGAATATGTCAAAAAATATTTCAATACCATTGGAAATCGAATGTACAAATAATTAAATTAACAAAAAGATCAAAACAAATTGTGGCAAAGAAGGCAATTACCCTGTGGTAACTTTGCCAACTAGAGTTGTGTTTATAAAACGACAGTGTTTCTTCTTGCTGTCCAAAAAGGTAATGTTGCTGGTTTCGTATGACAATAGACCCAAAATCTTGTAAAATATTTTTCTTTTAAAATACTATGAAAAACAAGTAAGTGGCAATGTTGAACACCCCTATATGCAATTTTCATATAATGTCAAAGATTGTCGTCAGGGTTGGCACTAATTGAAACATTTAAAATTATTTTATCAGCTTTTTTTATTGCCCATCAATATTGTCTTGACTCATTTAGGTATCCCGAAAACTTTCTCTTCTATTTTGTATCGATATTCTGCATTGAGTAGGTATAATGACTATACTGGTGATAAAATTGACAACCCTAGGTCATGCCAGAACGTGGCAAAGTTGACTTCCCATCCTTTCTGCACCGGTATGGTAACTTTGCCAATGCAATTTTTGAAGTGTTTGACAAAGAATGGATCAAAATCAATGTAAGTATTTGAATCCCTGGGATATTAAACACGTTGACAAAAAAGTGAACACGCCTATATCCAGTCCTTATGCACAAATTCGTTTAAAGTTCCAGACTACTAAAAAGTTAGGTTAAGTTACCGGCGAACTTTGGATATCAACTAAAAGTATACACTATCCCTAGGAATGCCATATATAAAACAGTATTGTCAGTTAATAATCCGATTTTCTACTCAGGGTATTCAAAGATGAAAAAATATTGCCGTATCACTACATAGTATAAAACAAAGTCGCTTGCGCTGTCTGTCCCTATGTATGCTTAAATCTTTAAAACTACGCAACGGATTTTGATGCGGTTTTTTTTAATAGATAGAGTGATTCTTAAGGAAGGTTTATATGTATAATACATTCCACGCGGGCGAAGCCGCGGACGGGTCGCTAGTTTAAAATATAGGCGTTATCGTTATAGCACACAG
Organism: Acleris emargana; assembly: GCA_927399475.2. Lineage (NCBI taxonomy): Eukaryota > Metazoa > Arthropoda > Insecta > Lepidoptera > Tortricidae > Acleris > Acleris emargana. Next base: position 3,023,750 of record OV656839.1, on the reverse strand, counting down.
CAGGTGGCAAAGTTTGTATGCAAATGCAAAGTTGCCGGGCGTTTTCACTAAAAAGTGTACCCAATTAAGGACTGAAATTAAGGAACTTTAACTTAGTCAGTTTTGTGACGAAAATTAGCCATACATTGCGGCCGTCAATATATAGCTAATTTTCGTCACAAAACTGACAGAGTTAAAGTTCCTTAATTTCAGTCCTTAATTGGGTACACTTTTTAGTGAAAACGCCCTGCCAGACTTGACGGTACAGGATCTGATGACACTACTTTTGGAGCGATTTTATTAATCCGGTCGTGTGCGGGGGTTAATCCTACAAATTGATTCATACAACATTTGAAATAAATTAATGTTCTGTACAGGGTCCGGTTATCAATCAACGTTAATGTATTTTCAAACATTCATTTTACAAGAACGTATGTGTGCTCTAATCTGACCGTTACACATTAGGTTAGGTTAGGTTATGTTAGAATGGCGACCAGGAAGTGGGGAGTGGGAAGGGTCTTGATCTACGCGCCTAAAGAGCGGGTTTATTAGTCACAACACAATCAATGGAACGTTAGACGGGAGCGCACCAGGCTTTTGTGACCGCCGCATATTATAAGAGTGGGGAGACGTACGCTGCTGAAGCCCTTACATTGTGTATAACGATACAACGACGACGCGACAGCCTAGTCGGTAGTGACCCTGCCTACGAAGCTAGCGGTCCCGGGTTCGATCCCCGGTACGGGCAAATATTTGTGTGATGAGTGCTAGTATTTGTTCCTGCGTCTTGGGTGTTTTTGGGTGTATTGTATTTACATACATACATTACATACATTAAATCACGCCTGTTTCCCAGAGGGGTAGGCAGAAACCACTTCTTTCTACTTGCTACGATCTTGACAAATTTCTTTCGCTTCTTCAACATTCATACATCGAGTCATGCACGCATTTGTATTTAAGTATGTATTTATCTATATACGTAAGTTTATACTTATACTTATAGTACAAGCCTAGAGCTTAGTTTGGGGCTAGGTCAATTTGTGTGAGATTGTCCCCTGATAATCGTTAATTTTACAATACGCCGAACATGATTTTTTGAACATTTTCATATACGGAAGCTAATATATTCAATTTTCTAAAATTAAATCGGTGCTACTACATAACATGTCTTGACGTATTGACGAATATCCTTAGTCTATCAGTCCTTAACCTATACGTTTATTAAATCGTCAATATATACAAACGTAAAATCCAAGACGTCTCTATTAATGCATATATTATTTAACCGTGCCACTGCTAATGAGTTACAGGCACTTAACCCTCCCGCGAGGAAAGGAAGTCCATCAAAAGTTCATCGGTGCATAATCCCAACTAATTTGATGCAGATTGCACAAACAAGGACCGCGGGGACTGCGGGTTATGAAGCATTGCTGAGTACAACTTCGAGTACACACCCAGAAATGTATATTGAATACTACATTTGTAATATTTTGTAAATAAAGTCTACCTGTTTCCATAGTCATAAGAAAGATTGTTGTAAATAACCTGAAAAAACTGTCACAGTAGGTACGCGATTCGATACAAAAACGTCGGTAATTGGCCGTTTAAAAGTGAATGCTCGCAACGAACAAAATGGCCGAAGGGATTAATTAACCTAGAAACTGAATCGTAGGGGACTTTTTCTTTAGATTTTACCGTTAATTTAAACCAAAAAGTACAAGTAGGCAAAACATTATACCTACAATCTAAACCAAAATTACTGTTTTATATCGTCAAGCTCTTACAAGCGCATTTAAATTAATCATCCAAATGAATAAATATTAATCAATAACATCCTCATTGTAAAACTTTTTTTTTTCGTATACCTGGGGCCCATTTATCAAACGCTTGTGCCTTTATCAAACTGCTCACAAGCAGAATTAATTCAAACGTCCTGTAAAAACACTGTAAAATTGCTCATATAAACGATTTCCAATTATTGCCACATCATTTCGCGTTAAAATGTTGCAAACTATATTGAAGTTGTTCCTATTTTCCGCAGTAAATACTTAAGTGTACTTGAGTTGAAAATGATGATTTAGCGACTGCAAGCTCTTAAAGAGGGAATTAAGTGGTAATTAAGTAGTTGCAACGTGCGTCTTTACATTTATATTACGAACCATTTTATTTGATAAAAAAACTACGTGAGAGATTTCCTCATTTGTAATCCATTTTCCACGAACATTCATATTTTCTGATTAATATTTTAAATTAATGTTTCGTTTTAATAATTTTGTGGAGCATTATACAGAAACATGATTAAAATTCGTAGAACACATTTCTCTCTGGAAATTTGTTAACTGTAGATATGTAGACGAAGTTTCAGGGAACGCTCGTAGTGCTCAATATTAAAAATGAAAGATACCTGATAGGTACTCGTTTATAATTCTATTAATGGGCGTTTCTTTAAAAGTTTGTACCTAGTTAAGGACTAAATTAAGAAACGTTAACTTTTCTACTGAGTTACGAAAATTAGTCATACATTTATATCCTACCTCTCAACGCCAATTAGCAGTATCTCAAATTCAATAAATGAAGTACAGGGCGAACGATATGAAGTGTTACCAAATTCACAAAATCGAGCCTGGTGTCAAAGTAAATGTGACTTACTATCGGGAAAATGTTTTGGAAGCTGCGTTGGAGCCTTGGGCACGCAAATATTTCTGTAGTAGACCGTGGACATTACAACAAGACTCGGCCCCGGCTCATAAAGCTCGTGTGATCCAAGAATGGCTGAACAACGCGTTCCACATTTTATTTCGTCCACACAATGTCTTTCGAATTCCCCAATCGCGAACCCGATGGACTTTTCTATCTGGTCCATTGTGGAGAGCAAGGTGAGGAGAAGAAAACGTGTCAGTATGGATGCATTGAAGAAAGCGATCGTACGTAATTGCCATTGCATACCGCAGGATCACATTCGTGCAGCGTGCAACTCATTTTTCTACCGTCTGAAGGCCATAGACAGCAAAAGGTGGTCATATCGAGTTAAAATAAAGTAATCTTAAAAATTTGATATCTTTTTCTTATTTTTTTCTTAATAATGAATAATTTGCGACAGCAAAAAAATATCGTAGCCTTTTGAATTTGGTAACACTTCATATCGTTCGCCCTGTAGATTCAATCCTCACCCGTTAGTAATATGCTTGCACTTGCTACAGGAGTTTTGGCTGAGATACCACCATTTGTCTTAATAACAGTACAGCTAATTTTCGTAACTCAGTGGAAAAGTTAACGTTTCTTAATTTAGTCCTTAACTAGGTACAAACTTTTAAAGAAACGCCCTAATATGGAATCACACTTTCTTAAATATTTAGGAGTTAAAATGATTCTTTAGAAAATTATAACTTGGATTGCGTATCTCGTCGACCTAACTTAAGTACGAGTGTAAGTAACAAATGAATTCATATACCGGATTGACGGGAGGAAAAATATACCAGTGGTAGTGATTCATTAAATATCGACTAAGTTTATCGACAACTTTTTTCGTGACATATGGATCTTAAATTTCTTGCAAATGTAGGTTACCTTGTATCTTTTATATATGAATAAGCTTTCCATGAAGATAAACGATATCTTTTCTTTCGAGGCATTTCATCATTTTCGTCGGAATGCTAAAGAATATTGTTGTACTGAATGAATTTGTCATTCAATGTAATTTCAATGGTTGTCAAAAGTGACTCGAGTAGTCGAGTCCAGAGTCAATGTCAGATACAGGTTGTTTATAGTTGCGATAAGTAAAAATAAACGAGGTTTGCACATAATTAAAAGGTATTCAAACTTGGCCATTACTTATGATAAGGATTAAAAATTGCTTTTCATCGATGTCGATAAACTTAATCGACATTTACTAAATCACTAGAACTGGTACATTTTTGCCCCCGTCAATCCGGTGTTTGCTAATGATTGTGTCTAGGAATACATTAAGGCCTCATTCAACAGAGCCTTTGACTTGTGTTGGTATTGTTTTTATCTCGGCCTATATTACTGACAAGTAAATAAAAGCTATCGTAACGTTGACGATACCATAACACGACAAAAGCAATATGGTTTTACATTGTTAAATACAACACAAGTACATGACATGCTACGTGTACATTTCTCGACGTCACATGCATTTGACGACGCGCTGCGCTGGCCTAGTTGGTGTTAACCCTACCTACGAAGTTTTGTTTGGGACTAGGTCAATTGGTGTGACATTGTCCCCTGATATTTATGACGTCAGATTAAAACATCCAAATTATTCGATCGTACAGTCAGCGTCAAAAGAAACTGATCACTTAAATACCTTGTCACTTTACTGTCACATAGGTAAGCAATGTCAAACCAGATTGTCTAATGTGTTAATGCGATAAAGTATAAAAGTAGCTTGAAGTGACCAGTTACTTTTGACGCTGACTGTACTTACGTACGTACGTATCGTATTGAATGGTAATTCATGAATACATTCCTAGCAGCAAAAAAACATCCACAACTAGTGAGTGATATAGGCCTCCCAAAGGTATCGATAATTATTGCCTAAATATTACCTTCACCAGGTTTATATAAGTATCTTATACATAATTCAACAATAATACAATTAAAAATTAAAACTAAACGTATTTAAATTAAAATAAAAGTGAGCTACTCAAATAATAATCACCACTAATAAAAAGAACACCCCCTCTAGCAGGTCAACTCGCGGCATGGTCCCTATGACACTGGCTGCATTACTGTAGTTTCTTCCTATTACCGTTAACCAAACCGTTATCCAAATAAAAACAACTTCAAAACCTTAACACATTCAAACCAAAGAACCTACTAATAGGCTCATTTCGCATGGAAAGCTGTGTTGCGACCTAAATAAAACACTTCATACCTAACGTAGGGTCATCAAGACACACTCGTGGCCAGAATCACCAACGAGCCAGAATCAACGTCTTAATAAAGCCCGGATCAAATTCAATTTAGCGCACGAGGTGTTTCGGTAAACATCCCGCCTTAATGAGTTGCCAACTTCGCCACTTTGTAAGATTAGGCTAAAAATTGTGAAAAACTTTGGCGTACTCCACTTTGACTTTGCGCTCGGGGAACTTTTGATTAGAACTTATACGGTAAGACATAGGTGTCGTTTTTGCATGAGGATTAGTTTAAGGATGGTTGATGTAAGTATGTGAACTTCGGCACCCAATGGTGGACGTGGAGGTTGTTTGACATGTCCGGAGTAGCCTGTCCTTGGCTACTGAAGAGTTTTCCATACTTTCTGTTTACTTAAGTATGCTTAGAGGAATTAAAACTCTGGCCAAAGTTGTTTTTTATTGCGTTTCGGGATTGTGGGAGCCGACGGAATGATTTTTATTTAAATTGGCGTTTGGGGATTTGTGAGGAGTTGTGGCGGATTAATTCAAGTGCTGGGTGGGAATTATGCGCATGGAGTCACTGGATAAGTTCGCTGGAGGCGGGGGATTTCTAAACCACATTTCAGTTTCGAAATCGAGCACATTTCATAAATTATTTGTTCTCTATTTTGGCCATGTATTTGATATTATACATTACGTAACCCATGATTTTGTCGATTATAATGATTTTATCACGATAGCCTAGTTGGTAGTGACCCTGCCTTCGAAGCTAGCGGTCCTGGGTGCGACCCCGGTAAGGGGATATATTTGTGTGACTCATCACGTTTGTATCTGAGTCTTAGATATTTTCTATGAATCTAACCTACCTATTTATTTACCTACCTTTACCTATTTATTTCATCATATTAGTATTTTTATCATTGTCTCATACCCGTGCAAGGCAAGAGTTTAGTTTGTGGCTAGATCAGTTCGTGTGAGATCGTCCCTTGATAATTACTTATGTATTTCATTGAATGTCATTTTATTTTCTGCTGAAACCATGTTTTAAGGTTATCTCAAACATTCATTACGTAAGTGAGGTTAAACTTTTGAATACCAAAAGCCGAAAAAAATGCCTCTTGATGAAATTAAATTCAACGTAATGATACGTTTGTTTCGATAAAATAATAGATTCCCTATAAATAAGTATGAGTATTGATTGTTATTTTACTAGTTTTTTTCTGTGACTGCGCAGATTGCGTTAAAGTGCTGCTATTTCTTTGTATCGAAGTTTCTATAATACATACATACATACATAAACCCACGCCTTCATTCCCAGAGTGGGGTAGGCAGAGCTAAAGAATTACCAACAAGTCTTAAAACTTCTTGATAATTCTGTAACCACATTTTGCACAAGTAGGCTAAGATGTTTCCCAGTGTATTAGTGACAGGTGGCAAGCCCATCGCCTAACAGTACTGCAAGCCTTTATTCCCTTAGTCGCCTCTTACGACATCCACGGGAAGACATGGAGTGGCACTATTCTAACCCGACAACCACACGGCAGTTTCTATAATAAATTCAAGATATAGTCTTAGACTTTATAATTATTAATTTAAATTACTTAAGACTGAAATAATTCCGTTTCGACATTGAATATCCATTTGTAACTCCGAAATCTAGTAAAGTTTAATTAAATCACATGTCAAACAACAAAAATGTTATTTGATAATTTCTCTGAAACGGCGCGCCATTATGAAAACGTTCAGCAAATGTTTAATTAAATCCGAAATCACTGAAGCTGTTCGAGACACTGGTTAAAACTTGGAACTTTTACCAAAGTCTGTGTTCGTTTTTTATTATGGGAGTAGGCAAACGAGCACACAGGGCCTCTATTTTACTTCGTAAAACCATATTGTGTTTGAAATTTGTATAGTTGTTGGCCGCCATATTACTGTCAAAAAAGGCGTTTTTTCAGTAAGTAGGCCGCACGGGCACTTTTACGATATGATAATATATCAAATAGTAGATTGTGTCACAAGGGAGCAAAATGACATATTTACGGTGAGGGCGTACATGAAAACGTCCTGAACGAAGCGAAGGATTCTAAAATAGAATCCTGAGCGTAGTGAGGGCTTCAAGAGTGTTAACGCCCATGGTGGAAATAGTTTTGCTACCGTGCGCCGTGTGACACATACTGCTTTTCACATCACCTATGAGGAAAATAAAAGATCTTAGTGATGTTTTTTTTTATAATTTACACTCTCTAAGAGTGATGATATTATCAACTTTAACTAGAAAAATTGTGGTACCTATACTATGAACAAAATGTCCTTGAACAGAAAAGCACCAGTTTGATCCCTCCTAGCAGGGAAGAAAAGTCCTCTTTCCGAATAGTTGATGTAAAAATTAATAGTACATTATCTTAGGAGTGTTCTGGTATTGTTTTTAACTCAGCCGCCATTACTGTCAAGTAAATAAGAGCTATCGTGACAGAGACAATACGATAACATGTCTATAAGGTTTTACTGTGTAGAATCGTGGCTCAAACCTTGCCATAGCCAAGTTAAAAACGATACCAAAACACGTCTAAGGCAATATGATGACCCTGTAGAATAGAAGCGGTGGGTTTCTATTCGCTTACGTACTCGTAGCAAAGGCAATTTCGTAGGCGAGGTCTACGAATAACCGCGTAACTTGCTGCTACGCTGCTACGATGTTACAGCTTACCTCTATAGTTTACGGTGGATCTGGAGTAGGTAAGGTAATATAAAGTTATATTTTAAGCGCAATTACATTTTAATTTTATCTTAACATTTGCTTTTAACGTTTTTTCTTATGTGAAAAAGGAGGCAGAAACAAGGGAGCCACGTTGTAATCATCAAGGGAAAGAGGGGAAATTGGGCGGTTTTTAAAACAGTAACTTTATACATTGAAAGTTTTTGAATATTACAATATGATGTATTGCGCAATATTATTGAGCGTTCAGGGTTAACATTGAAATTTGAGCATTTTTTTTTAAAGATAGAGAAAGAGATAGATAGTTATTATTTCATCCTTCTGTGTCACTCAGTTAATAAAAGAAGAAAAGTAAAAAATAAAGTAGTTGTTAAGGATCAAGGCAGGGGTGAAAAACATTTTTAGATGTTAATTCATTTTCTGTATGGACACATTTAACAATGCATTTTTGTTAAGCGTCTTTGCGACTGTAATGACTTTTTACCAATTTTTTGCTGCGGATAAAAACCAAAACTAATATTTCAGCTCAATTTTAAATTCCCAAATAGGTTACATGCGAAATTACTTTATATTTACATCTGTTCAGCGTGTGTTTACTCAAATAAATCAGAAATGAGATAAGGGAATTACAGCGGAACGTTTTAAAATCCTTCGGGCGAAGCAAATATTTAACATTACTGGAAAATTTCATTAAGCCAGTACTAATTAAAGTGGTGTGTTGTGGTTGAATTCCGGCGCTAGCTGTAAATGTGGCTTAAACAAATTATACAGTCATTATTCACATACCGGTGCTTTTGGGAATTCAAACGCTAACGTTAATTTTTGTTAACTATGCTAGCGCTGATTTGGTTATCTAAAACGATGTAAGTGCATTAGAGTTTGTGCGGCACATACGCTTGTATTTGAATTGACACTCACGGGAATAGTTCAGTTTTTTTCTAATGTAATGGCCCAGTTTTTTCCTTGGTAAAATTACAAACAATGTCGTCAAACAAGCATCGTTAGAAATAATCGAAATCAATTTAACGTCTTAGTAAACAACCAAAAGTCAAGTTATATTTCAGTAAATTTTCAAAAGGCACCTGAAATATATTTTTTGCAAAACGCCAGATCAAACGTACAAGAAAAATCACAAAAAACCAATGTACTTAAAATGGAGCCCAACACACCAATTCAAGTAAAAACTCGTACGAAAGCATCGCTCCAGCTTTTCCCCTTCGTTTTTTGTGTAAAATTAAGCAACCCCGGCCCACGTAGCTAATAATTCCTTCCAAACTCGATTCAACACTGTGCTTCCGGAGGTCCGACAAACTTTACACTTTTCGTGTAACGGTTACCACCTGAGAAATTACTTGGTGAGTTTTATTACTTTGAAACTCGAGGCCGAATTTATCCTGAGGCTGGGGAAATTAAAATTGGAGATGACGCTTTTGTTTGCCGTCACGGGTTTAGCACCCCTGACTACTATGCGGCAAATCGGTTTGAGTTATAACACTATTGAATTCTCAAGAAGCGACCCCACTGAGAACCCACGGCGCGAACATCGAGTGTTTGTAAGCTTTATAACGCTCGGCTCAACTCGAATATTCACGCGAATTCTCTCAGTGGGGACGCTCCTTTAAGGTCACAACAAAAACAAGTTTTTTTTACTAACCGCCTGTTCCACAATCGACAAGTAAAACATATTAGACGGATAAATTTAGCCCTTTCTCTTTCTTACACTTGTAAATACACAAGGAGAGAGCCAACTTTAAATGGCAAATAAATTTACTCGTCGATTGTGAAACACGCCCTAAATACTATACAGGGTGACTGGATATTGGGTGCGCCAAAGTTGAACTAAATTTTTAATGTCGATTATCGCAATATCGAAAATTTTGTACCTAAAAATTTACATCCTAATAATCACTACTCATAACTACTCTGTTCCTAATGTTCTGAATGACTAATGATTCAACTTTATAATGTCCGTTGCAATAAACATCTATCATACTACTATTTGTTTTCCTATATTTTCTCAACATAACCTTCTTTTACACTATTATTCATCATCATATCTTTTTTATGTAGATTCGTTTTTATTCATAAAATTTAATATTATTATTGAATTAAAATTATTTTTAATCGTAAAATTATTATTTTCAATAATTTTAACGGTAATAGTACCGTCAACCTTCAAATATCATTTTACGAAGATTTAAACAAAGTAAATTCATATTACAAACATTAATTTTGTAAACATTAGGGCAACTTTTATATGGTTGGGTACAGTAAGTAAGGTACAGTAACGAAATACCTAACCGATAGGCATGATAGGTTAGGTTAGGTTAGAGTTGTGTCAAGGCGCGAAGCGCCAGAACTACGCGGAATAGGAGCTCCGCACAGCGGAGCTCCGTCGACTTGTTCGTACACTTCTTTTCAAATTACCAAAAAAAGGAAAAAGTAGCCCGAAACATATTAGAAATCTATAAAAAGACACCAATTTATTACCTGTACATTATCTGAGCAAATTGAAAATGGCAGGTTTGCAAGATAATGTTCTCAAAATTTGGGCGTAAACTCAAAATCGCTACCTCAAACTCAAAATTTTCCTCCATGTTGATAGTACAAACACGCTTCGTAATGATATGCACTGCACCGACGACAAGTTATCCATTGACTGAGAACCGTAAGTAGCGCATACCCTCAAAATAAGAATCATAAAATATAATCTGCCTGGTCACATACAGATAAATAATATTGAATGATTTTTAAAACGGCACTACTTATTATTATTATGAGTAATAATATTATAAAAAAAAACTTTATGATGAAGAATGTCATGAAAAAAAAAAGTAGGAGTTTAGATAAAGTTTCAACAGTGATGTTATTAACTAAAATTTTCGGAAAACTGAGTGTTATGGACTACGTTAATAGTAAAAAAAAATGTAGCAACGAAAACTTTAGCAAACAAAACTTTAGGAACAATGATCATTAGCAGTACAAATCGTTAGGAAAATCAATTTCGGGTAATGAACTTTAGCAAACCCAATATGGACCCCTGGATATTCGATACAAACCTTTTAAGGAGGCATAGTAGAGCTCAATTGGAGCCAATAATGTCATGTAGTACCCTGGCCGAAAATTATTCGTTGAATAACATACACTCTTTCATAATAAGTTAGTTACTTTTTTGTTTATTTTTATTGGAGTTTTTTTAAATAACTTGAAATGTAGCATCATGTGTTTATTGTTTTGTCATTACATAAAATCGCTGACATTTTAGCTTGCAGAAAATACATTAAAATACAATTTTGAAAAAAAACTTAAATCTCAAATATCTCAGAAACGAATAATTTTCGGCCATGGTACTACATGACCTTATTGGCTCCAAATGAGCTCTACTATGCCTCCTTAAAAGGTTTGTATCGAATATCCACTCATCCTGTATGTACACATCGTTAGTTTACTGATACTATATAAAATGTAAGTAGGTACAGTCGCGAACCGGGATTGTTGACCCACTTACCCATGTTTCTAATTTGGCTATTTAATGCAAATCGAATAGCTGTCAGCCAGTCGTTGACATCGGTTATTGAATACACGGCTAAATTACGAACAATGCCAAGTGGCTCAACAATCCCGGTTCGTAACTGTACAGTAGACTACTAAGAGATGCATCTACTTTTGGACCTTATTATAATTATATAAAGTGTAAAGTAAATACATCTTTGTGGTCTACTATATTCAAAAGAAAACGTTCAAGAATTCGAATTTGTCAATTTTCATTGAAACTGTTGAATGGAAGAAGAGTCGTAAATAAATTGACTTTTATGTAAAGAGTTTTTATGGCCCTGTCGCAGTATTTTCCGTTGAAGGCTGCACGTCACCAACAGTTTTACAACCCAATAGAGAAAAGTCGTCATTTTTATCGCACTTTAAAGATCCAGCGTTGCACAAGTGTTGGAATAAAAAATAAGACAGAATTATCGGCCTCAAGACTAGTAAGTTAATGACTAAGTTATTTATTTATTTATTTATTTATTTATTAAGGATATCAACAGCACATTACAATTCATAAAAGCAGTAAATTAACAAGAGAATAGCGCCAATTACAGACATCCACCAACGAGCAATGAATAAAGAACAACAACTACACAGATACATGCAAGTAGTTTAGTAGTAAGTAAATAAAGACGAAGACCGTAACGGTTACGGTTACGTACAGAATAGATGCGTGATGCGACTGTGGTCGCATATTGTGTGTGTGTGTGTGTGTATGTGTGTGTGTGTGTGTGTATATGTGTGTGTGTGTGTGTGTGTGTGTGTGTGTTTGTGTGTGTGTGTGTGTGTGTGTGTGTGTGTGTGTGTGTGTGTGTGTGTGTGTGTGTGTGTGTGTGTGTGTGTGTGTGTGTGTGTGTGTGTGTGTGTGTGTGTGTGTGTGTGTGTGTGTGTGTGTGTGTGTGTGTGTGTGTGTGTGTGTGTGTGTGTGTGTGTGTGTGTGTGTGTGTGTGTGTGTGTGTGTGTGTGTGTGTGAGAGAGAGAGAGAGAGAGAGGCTCACGAACGGAAACTTTTAACAACTGCTGATTTGAAAGATGTTTTCGACAGGAAAAATAGATCCAAATGGTTGAACTTTTTGTTATACAAATTGGCCAAACGTAACATTGGGGAATTTAGGGCATATTTAGTATGAACGAAAGGGACGTGAAACAGTATACTGTTAGAGTGACGAGTACGAAAGATTGGTGTATTAAAAGTAAGTTCCGCAGTAAGCGCTGGATTGTCTAACCGGGCATTGGCAATGTCATGCAGCAGGCTCATGTCCGATAGTTGCCGACGCTCGTGCAAGCCAAGCAAGCCATACCGCTTGCAGGCTGACTCATAACTGAGGTTCCTCTCTTTTGATATAAAATTAAGGTGTCTAATAAAAATTCGTTGAATACGCTCAACCATTACAATATATGTAATGTATTCAGGTGACCAGATTGTGCTGGCGTACTCTAGAGTGCTACGAACGTAAGCAGCATACACCACTTTTAAACAAGAGACGTCTTTAAATGGTTTACATACGCGCATGACAAAACCCAAGCTTCCGGTTATACAAAAAAATATATATATATATAGTAAAATAGCGTCCCGCTCCGGCTTCTCACGGGAAGTACAAAACGTTGATTCGATCACTACCAAACTTGACAGGATCTCCCGCTGCGCTAATCTGAAGATTTCCTATAAATTTCACCAAAATCTATCTAGCCGTTTTAGAGCCAATTGGGAATGATGCACATTTACACATAGGTACAGTCAAAGGCATAAATGTATATACGTTCCCAAGACGTCAAAAATATCTATGCACCTTTATGGTACTGGCAATAAGGTACATGTATACATAATATTTGACGCGATGGCTGTAAAGGTATTAATTATATTAATTTATTAATTATTTATTAATTTATTGTATTAATTTTATTCATTCTTATAATTGATAAATAATTAATTTCTCTTATATAAATGTAAAAGTTTTGTTGTATTATTGTTACAAATTCACGGTCCATACATACGTATTTAGTTTATGAGTCTCAGATTGAATCGAACCATTTTTTACTAAGTTTAAAATTATTACTAAGGTATATGTGGTCTTTCACCGCTATACGTAAAACATTTCCATAGCCTTTTCAACACCGTATTGTTACGTGTATTTATTAAGGGGATGATTGGGATAAATTTCCATCGGGCGGGTTCGACAGGCGTCTAGTTAAGCCTCATATTTACTGATATTGATATCGGCAACAGGCACCCATGACGACAATTACGGCGCCGACGCTTTCCTTACACGGCTATACGGTTAATGGAAATGGCAGGAACATTAAACTTTTGAACGCCGTACGTCAAATACAAAATGCGTCACTCACACGCCAAACATGTTTGCTATGCTAAGCAAATTACAACTTAATACATACGAAACCAAGTCTTTTTTAATTTCTAACTTGTGTCGGCTGTGGCCGACGGTGGCGTCAGTGGCACGACTTTCAGTTGTCGGCCAGAGCCGACTGTGGCGTTCAAAAGGTTAAGAGGCACTTTTTATGGCATTAAGATGAAAAACGAGCAAACAAGCCACCAGTGGGCCTAAAAGTGGATAAATCATCCGTCTCTTTCTGACAATATACACCGTGTTTTTTTTTATTTACGATAACTTTAAGGGAACGTTCTCTAGGTTAAATAACTCTTACGGTTTTAAAGATATTTAATTTTTAAATTTACTCAGTTAATTACGTTGAACTGGTATAAAAGGCTCTTAATTGTGTTGTGTGTGTATGTCACGCCAACATTGACGTATTTAACACTGACTATAAGTTAACTCTAAAGGCCTTTTTAGAATGACCAAAGATACAACATTTAATAACTTTGTTCTAACCAAAATAATAATATATTTTTTTGCAATATTTTAAAATCGAATCTACTACTTAGTGTCTATGGATGTACCTAGTAATATGCCGAAGTTATCGTAAATAAAAAAAACACGGTTTATAAGAACAAGAGCAACGGATGCATTATCAATATTTTGTCACGCGATAAACGCATCCATATTCATATTCATATTCATATTCATTTATTTACTTGGCCCTGTGGATCTCAATTCAAATCGGTAAAGCCACATTGCCTTTGACATTACGTGCTATCGTATTGTTTTTATTTCAGCCGCCATTTACTGTCATGTAAATAAGAGCTCGTTGACAATACGGAAACACATATTTTTTTAAGGGCGTTTTCACTAAAAAGTGTACCCAATTAAGGACTGAAATTAAAGAACTTTAACTTTGTCAGTTTTGTGACGAAAATTAGCCATACATTGCGGCCGTCAATATATAGCTAATTTTCGTCACAAAACTGACAAAGTTAAAGTTCCTTAAATTCAGTCTTTAATTGGGTACACTTTTTAGTGAAAACGCCCTTAAACATTATGGTTTTACCGTGCGGAATTTCAGCCCAGAGGCCCCAGACAAGATGCATTACGCCAACTCGCTTTCACTTGTAGATGACGTGATACGAAAAGTCACGTGATCTAGCAGTGACGCGATTGTTTTAAAAACCAAACGAATAGAAAAGCGAGTTGGCGTAATGCATCTTGTGTGGGGCCCCAGGGCCTCTATTCTAGGCGTTAAAATAGTTATTTGTTCAACAAGAGAGCAAAGTTGGTTTTTGGTTAACCGGTAATACCGGCCCAATCTGGTGTCGGTAAATTACCGGTAAATTTTGGAGATTACCGGTAATTTACCGAATGGTGTTAAAAGGAAAAAAAACGCTAAACAACGTTGTACGTGCAAATTCTATTGCAAATCTCAGAATAAAACTAACTATTTCTACTTACTTATACTGAGTTATGAATTATTAGTGTTATCGCTCTCCTCGTGGTATTTTTCATTTCGTTGATGTTTTGTTTACTTACCTCCACTAACGGCACTAACGTTATCTAAGTAGACAGACAGCCGCAGCAGGGTGAGCCCTTTGTTTAAGTGTGCTACAATTGCTACCTGCTCTAGCTCTAGCCCCCTAAACCGTTACTCCCGTTTTTACCTCCCAGATCTTATCAGTTGAGCCCTATTGATGCTAAGGTAAGTAAGTTAGTTAAAAAGGCCCTGGAAAAAAGGATAAATGAGAGATACCAATTGATCCAAGGTGTTCTACAATATTTGGATAATCCAAACGATTTTTATAGTGACGCACAACGTGACGCCGTTTTTGTACGTCCATCTCAAGACGAAATCGTTTCAATAATTATGAAGATATTGACTCAAGCGGGCGAGGAAAATGAATCCACCGAAAGTCACCCTCCAACAACTGAACCACAGGCATCTTCCAGTAATACTGGCGTAGAGATCATGGAGCCGGTACCATCAACATCAAAATCCATAAAAGAAACGCTGAGAATGGAAATGAACAAGAAGGTTATGATCACCGCCAGTACCAGTGACCCAACTGTTCAAAAATCATTGTGTCCAAATGTCATTCGCTTTGAGATGGCACTTTATGACAACGGAGGAACGAGAGGACGTTTTCTAGAAACTGCATATAAACATCTTTTATGTATAAAACCGACTAGTGTGGATTGTGAACGAACCTTTTCTACAGCTGGTTACATGTGTTCGAAATTTCGATCTCGAATGAATGACGGAACAATTAATGCTCTAATTGTTCTTAAAAATAATTTACTGTCCAAACCAAATAGCATGTAGCTTAGCTGAAAGGATAGAAACTTTCGTGTTTAATAGTATATTGTGTATTAAGGTCGGTAAGTAAGGATTTTATTTTTTATTTAATTTAATTACGATCGAGGCTCTAGTAGAAGCCCGAAGTCGAAGACTGAGGGCTTTCTGAGTCGAGGTTCGTAATTCCCGTACCGCCCGTGAAACATACTATGTTTTTCATCACATTTGCGAGTAAAATAATTACACAAGTCAGCACAACTATTATTACGAATTACTTGAACTTTTTTTAAGCGGATGGCGGGCGGACTCCACAGATTATACAAATTTTTCGTTCAGAAACGTTAAGGGCAAATACTTACGTAGGTATACATACAGCCCTGAAGGAGTGTAAAAATAAACGACGTTTTGATACAGAAAACTATTAAAATCGATTTTTAGGAACATTAATTGAGTATTTAAGTAACATGTAGCGAGATTGCAATGAAATTCCTGTTTAAATAATATTTTAAGACAATTTTTCAATTGCGTGTAAGCTCTTTGCTTGAACTTGCATGACCTGTGTGCTATGCTATAAATTAAAAAAAAATTACTTACCGACCTTGGGTTTCATGGTAAAAAGAAAGGTCGAGGGTTTTATATGGGGCATTGCGGTCAAGTTAACCTGTATGTTTAGATACTGTTTACGTGCAAGTGTGATGAAAAATTTATTGAGATAACTATTGGAGTATTTTTTAATTCAATGTAGATATGTAAAAAACCATTTTTATATTATACATGTTTTCTTATTTTTGTTGATTATTGTTTGATTTTAATATAAGAAGAGTTTGTTTTGTGTTGGTTTTGGTTGTAGCAAGTTGTTAATTTTAAGTTTAAATGTTGGTTGTTGAGTTGATTCAGTGATTTAAATTATCAAGACTTTTTATGTGATATAATTTAAGATTTTAATATAAGTAGGTAGAGGTATTTTGTAGTAAAGCAAATCGTTTATTTAATATTTTAAAGTTGATTGTTGACCTGTAATTTACATTATCAAGACTTTTTATCTTGATGTAGGTACTAATGATAAATAATGATTTTAATAAAAGTACATTTTTGTGGTGTTTATATAGAAGTAGAAGCGATTATTTTATATTTTAAAGTTGATTGTTTAAAATTAAGTTTGACGTTGCCTTGATTACTAGATAGGTAGTTATAAAAACAATTTAATGAATAAAAGACTGATTGATATTTTAAATTGTGTTTTAAAGGTGTTTTTAGTTACAAAATATAAGATTTCGAATATTTTTTTGTATTATTATTTTATCCTCGTGATTACCGGTAATTTACCGGTATTACCGGTAAAAATGTACAGAGACCGGTAATTTACCGGTTTTCAAATTTGGCCGGTAATTGCATTCCCTAGCTGCGAGTGATGATAAAACCTGTCACTCAACTTGATAATGCCGTAGTGCAAACACAACTTTATACAGCTTTATGTAGTCTGTGGCTTTAAAAAAAACCTAACTAGGCCTTGTCTATGGCTATTGGCTACAATAATCCCGCTATTTTTGAAATGCGTTCTGAAACTGCCCCCGCGGTTTATGTCACGAAATTAAAGATTGCTAAAACGATAACAAAATTATGTAGATACTGATAAACTTCTTATTTTTCATTAATTTTGTCTTCAAAACATTAAATAAAAAAAATGATTGTACCTACTGTATAAAATAGTTATAATAAACACATTTCAAACTTTAACAGATAGTTTTATTTGCAATTTTACGGTTATGTGTGCATCTGAACGTGCGTTTCTTTTTGGGCCTACTATGTGTGGAATTTGAAAATCGAACTTCGAATCAAGTTGTTTCTATCTCTCGCTTTTTTCCTATCGAAGTGAAAGTGACAGAACAAAGTGAAGTTCAATTTTTTCGAATGTTGTGAGTAGCCCCAGCACTGCTCACGGCATTATTTTTTTTTTATTAAAAAGCTACTTTGCCTCTCGCTCGCAGCAAAATTGAATTTTGCTCACTGTTTTTAAGCAGCAAAACCTGCTTGTTTGAGCTGCTGAGGTGAAAACTATATTACGTTTGCCGTGTTGTCAACGTTTGATAGCTCTTATTTACTTGACAGTAATGGCGACTGTGTTAGAGATAATACGATGACACAACAAAAGCAATATGGGCTTACCGTGTTGAAAAGATTCCATTTGTCCCACCCCATCGAAAACATATTGTGCACATTATAGTGGCTCTTTGCTGACATGTAAATAAGAGCTGCCATAACGTTAACAATATAATTAGAATATGGGAGAAAGATAAAGCAAAATCAAATGGAAGCCCCATGTGCTTTTTCCATGCCATTAAAAAACAAATGGCTACACAAACTCCTTTTAACCAAACTCCGTTGCCTCGTGTCCCTTTCAGCGCTGCTAGCCGCTTCCAGCGTTGCAGCATCGCACAGCCAATATCAGCCGCGACAGCCCCGCGGAATTTCCCTCGAGCGCCATCCACAACAAGCAAGAAGAATAACCGCGAATGCAAAATGAAAATTATCATACAAATTCTCTTTCTTATATGAACCAGTAATACTGTCGCGATAAGTATGCAAAAATATGGAAGCGCTGAAAGCGCGTATACGTATTGGGTGCGTGGAATTTGATGCGGTGATTTGCATTTGTTTTGGGAATAATCGGGCTGATTGTGCCTGGGATTATTCAAATTATTAGATTTGCTAGTATTTGTATGGAGATGGAGATTACTTTGGGTTGACGGCGCCATGAACAGTGAAAGATCCTACTTTTTTCGCGGTGGTTTGTAAAAGTGAAATTTTATTCGACATACAAGCTTACTAAGTACATACTAGGTACGAAATTAGTTTTAGCGAAAGAAGTTTCAAATGTTCAGTAAATTTGTATTTATAAAGGGTTCGAATATCGCCTTCAGAACAAGTGTCCTAATTCAAAATTTCAGCTTTCAAACATTTAGTCATAAATTTATTAATATAGAGACCCAACTCATTTTTATTTTTTATTAGGGCACTTTTTTTCTGAAGTTGCGATATGTTATACAAGTAGAGGGCTTTGTTAAAAATCCAAGTTTTATGACCTTAGGGTGCTGCCGCGGGCCTGCCTTGTCCACAAAACAACGAAAATTTTGATTGTTGGTTACCTTTTTGGATTGTGAGATACGACACTTGCAAACCAAATGCAAACCCATTATTGATTTAAAAATATATATATTATTAGTGTGTAAGTACTGTAAAACTGATTGATAGAGTAAGAAATGAAAAAGTCAGAGAGAAATGTGGAATAAAAGAAGATGTAGTGACTAAGATTGAAAAGACCATGCTTCGATGGTTCGGTCATTTGGAAAGGATGGATGAAAGAAGATTGACGAAAGAGATATACAGATCCAAAGTGGGTTGAAGGGTCGGAAGGGGCCGTCCTAGGCGTACTTTTTCGAAACAAATCGGAGAAATACTGGAAAATGGTCGTATCTGAAGTACCCGAAACCGACGTGCTTGCATGAATCGATGTATGAATGTGGAAGAAGCGAAAGAAAGTTGTCAAGATGGTAGCAAGTGGAAAGAAGTGGTCTCTGCCTACCCCTCTGGGAAACAGGCGTGATTTAATGTATGTATTTATATTATTAGTACGACAGTGTTTAAAGTTAGTATTTATGATCTAAATCAGTACCTAATTAGATAAGAAATACGGTTTTATGGATTAACATCAATCTACCATTATCCCAACTAACATAATCCCAACAAGAACCCAACTTTATCTAATAATACCATAAATATACATTTCTGTCCTTCCAAGTTATAACATAATAATGGGAAAATATTATTTTTGTGACGAGATGGGCCAGTGAGACAAAAGACAACGTTACTTACATCTCGATAAATGTGTTCTATGTAGCGAAGGACGCCCTGCTTCTGTGGAATGGGCCATTTTGCCACGTTGTTTTTAGACTTGTGTCTATCAATGTTATCATATCTTTAAAGAGTACTTATTCAGTGTACAGTAAAAACATATCGTAAAAAAATACCATCAATGACTTTTAATGTCGAGCTACCCTCGAACCTTGTCATAATGACAGCGTCAAGTGACGAAATAGAAATAACATAGGGATAAACTGTTGGTTTTATGCGACGGGATTCTATAGTGGTTCATCAATTAAAGTCCGTGACCGTACCTAACGTTAAAGTATAGTCGCAGTAGACAGTAGTTCGTCTACATACCTATAAAATAATAACTGTGGTCATAATATAAAAGGAAAATAAACCCTTATTCTATTTTAACCCGAAAAACATACTTAAAGCATATATTTCCCTTTCCCTAATAACACGGTCTGGATACGAGACTAAACTTAGCCTAGTCGGTACAAACCTCAGGTTATAATTAGTTTCATTAAATAGTTGGTTGCTGTCGGTCAACTCAAACTAAACTAGAAGCGCGCCCAATTGCTCCGCGAATCCTAATCAAACACGTTCACCGCAACGTAAGTAGATGTTTACATAGTCTTTATTCTACATGGTAAAACCTTATTGCTTTACGTATTGTCAATGTTTGACGGCTCCTATTTACTTGACAGTAATGGAGTCCGAGGGGCCATTTGCAACGTTAAAAGATGGCGGACGTGTAATTTGTTTTAGACTTCAAATTTTGGGTAATTAGGTGTTCAAAGTTCTTTTCTGATAGTGATTTGTACTTTTTATGCCTTTGTGTCGCACAGTGATTGAAGACTTGGACTTATTTCGTGTATCTGGCATCATTCTTCTCGTTTCAAGTGGACTCGCAGTGATGCAGAGGTTAAAACTATCTTGACCTCTGACCTACAAATCACCGTACAACGTTGCCCCCAATCTTCCTAGAGAAGATTGGATTGTGTTTTATTGCTATTTTGATTTATACTTATATATACTTGATACTGGCGAAATCACTTCACGTGGAAACGCCATATCCCCGCGGTAGTAGCTGTTCAAGTCGCCGCGGGGGCAAAGAAAGAAGAAGAATGGAGTCCGAGTTAAAAACAGTACGATAACACATCCAGGACAATAAGTTTTGCTGAGTGATTCATTCGGAACAGGGAACAGTGTGCCAAGGTTGTTACAAAATGGACACCAGAAGATGGCCAGTGGAGCAGAAGCAGACAGACTTTTTTAAATGTTATGTTGGGTTGAGCCGCGTCTCTATTGCCTAGGCCCTCCGCGCACTAGGCAGCCTGGCTGCACAGCCAGGCTGCGGGCAGCCAGTAAAACATATGAACAGGCGCGTCGTATTGGCTGCCGCAGCCAGGAATTCGTGGCTGCCTAGTGCGCGGGCTCCCATACAACGTCATATGCTTTACTGGCTGCCCGCAGCCTGGCTGCGCAGCCAGGCTGCCTAGTACGCGGAGAGCCTTACACTCGCAATCGCAATCGACTTCAAAATGGAATAAAGTGCGTTAGGCAATATTAAGCCCTCTGGATGCGTTCCGAAGTGGTATACAACTCATACATACATACATACATCAGTAGCGAAGCGTCCATACAACCCGATTCCCAGCGGCTTCCCTAAAAATTCATATGCATAGAGTAGGTACCTACTAGGTATACAAACAACAAAACGTAAAACCGAAAGTAACCCGGTGTACTATAGCTTTACCTTGCTTCATAATACGATGAATGAACACGCACTAACGCCGCAATTCAAATTTATTTATTTACCAAGCCGAAATCTATCACTCGCTCGCACCCATTCACTAACCTATATTACTAGAAAGAAACAAGAACAATATTTTCGTATACACGCACACATGCTCAGTTACCTTTCACTACGCGCGCTCGAACTTACACCCACAATTAAAACCGCCATACAAGCCGGTGACTCGGCGCCGGACCTCACTAACAAATTCAAACCAAATGGTAATATTATAGCGCTACATTAGCTTTAAACTCGCACACAGACACAGCGGCACCTGTGTGAGCACGCAAGAGGGAGAAGCACGCAAGTCCGGCCGACGAACTACGGCTTATTGCATCCAATTTTGAACTTAAAGTGCATGCGTTAACTTTCTTTTCCCAAGGACACTCAACTCAACAACCGTCTCTCTCCCCCCTGGCCTCACGACCTTCAACTACTTTTTTGATTTTCATTACGCCATTACTTTCGCGTCCTCGCGCTAATACGCGGTGTTTTGTTTTGATTTATAGTTAAATTTGTGTTATTACTTAACTTATTGTGTTTTATGAGACTCAACTAGTGGAATTTAGCTTGTTTAGTGTTCTGTGAATGTTTTTCTGTTTGGATTGTGTTATTTGCAGATTCGTGGCGACAACGGAGGTTTGTTTATATTTCGTTAAGTACCTAAATATTGTTATTTTTGCTTCGATCTATTTTAGGTTATATTCGTGGTTTAGTTTTTAAATATTTTTGCCTGTACTCAAAGTACAAACGGCCGCATTGGTGCAAATTGAGTGTTATCTTACAGATTACCTACTTAATGAACAAACATGTTTTTCAAAGTTATCCTTTGGAAATAAGAAACATGTCATTAAGTTAGGATTAGGACGCGCTCGCCCAGACATAAAAATTGATTATAGGCGTAGAGATGGATTCTTCAAACATTTCCACAGCGAATTACAAATACAATTGGCTGACTGGCAGCTGCAAATTAAACAAATTATTTTGCTATTCATCTTTGCTGTTTTCCGATTCTAGCAGTGTTTGGAATCGAACAGGTTTTGCAGATATTCACAATTTATATAATTCAGTTAGGGGACGCAGGACTTAAAAAAAATTTCGCCAAAATTGTATCATTATGACACCTAATTTAAATGATTTTATCGTATAGAACACGTTGAAATAAGCATGTTTTACTTGAAAAACTTTTCTCTAAAATCAAAATTGGCCGAGTTATAGGGGTTCAAATGTTGGTCATTTTCAAGGCGTCAGGGACTTAGAAAATTTTGATGCTTGAAAATTATGTCAATATAAGGTCTATTTATGATGATTTAATTGTTTAGAATATACTACAACAAGCATATTTTTTTAAACAAACTTTTCTCTAAAATCAATTATTACTGAAACATTACGGTTTGAATTAAAGTAGGTATGTAAAAAAAATAGGTTATGTTAGGTTAGTTTTTATATATTCCCGAAGGGCAAACCGCCCAGAAATAGGGAAATAAATTTGTATTTTTTCTAAGATTCAATCAATAAGCACGAAAAAGGCAAGAAAAAAAAAACTTATTCTATTTTCTATATTTTATTTTCTATAAGTAATTCAGCTAGAAAACATGCTCAAAGCGAGAAACATATACGGAGTTGTATATTATTACATGAGTTTGGTAACAGTAGAATTTAAACTTTTTTTGGTAATAATTTTGAGGCCCACAATCGTAAAGTGGAACGTAATCGAAATTTATTGAAACGTTTAATTGATACGGTCGTACTACTTGGAAAGCAAGAATTGCCTTTCCGCGCACTTTTAACGCACGCGACACTTCAGCACTGCTTTTTGAGAACTAGAAAGACGACATCCATTTTTTAAGGTATGTTTTTTTTATGTCACGGAAGGGGCAAACAAGCACACACGCCATACACCTTTTTTTTGCTCCGGCTTGCCTATTTATTTACGTGACGCTTCGCCACTGATACATACATACATACATACATACATACCTTCACGCCTTCATTCCCAGAGTGGGGTAGGCAGAGCTACAGAATTACCAACAACTCCAAAAACTTGTTGATAACTCTGTAACCACAATTTGCACAATTAGGCTAAGATGTTTAACAGCGCAATAGTGACAGGTTGCAAGCCCATCGCCTAACAGTACTACAAGCCCTTATTCCCTTAGTCGCCTCGTACGACATCCACGGGAAGACATGGAGTGGCACTATTCTACCCCGGCAACCATACGGGGAACACACACAACACACACAATGTATACAACTCAACACGGACAAAATGGCAAAAAATATTAGAAGCTTTTTTTTATATACAGATAAGATAGGTAAAAAAAGTTACTTACAAGTAAACAGGTGAGGTACATACAACCTTCACGGTAGAGGCTCCACCTTATATTTTTTTATAAAATTCCTGGCTGAAAAAATGCTTCACCTTCGCGCCAAACGCGCATGATTTCGTGCGGGAAATGGGCGGGAAACTCTTTACTCTATGGCGCACGGTTCAGTTCACGTAAAACGTAAATCATGCCGTCAAGGGTTAGAATTCGAAAACACTGCTATTTTGTATATGCCGTTAAATTGGTATTTGGTTTTCGTAGTGGAAATAAACAGTGGTAATGACATTTTAAAATGTTATTTACAATAATATTCTCTCTTTCAAAACAAAGTACACGTAGGCGTCATATAACAGGGTGCAAACTCTGTTTTATGAGCCTAGCTTAATAACGTATCGACAGATTATTAGTCATCCTTTCGCGGCCACGATTATAGTTTTCGGGATAATCCCAACCGGGTCCTACAGTTTTTTCGGGAATCTTGTTACCTCGGTAGTACTAATTACAACTGTTACAAGTAGTTACAGTATTAAATGAGTAACAAGCATGTAACGTTTTTTGAACAATAATTGCCCGTCTACAATAGGTATGGGGTAGGCAGAGAGTAAGGAACGCCAGGTGCACCGGTCCATACATACAACTTTCGCTTCCTCTGCATTCATCCATGAACCTCTTCATTCACGTATCTACCTAAGTCGGTTTCGGGTGCTTTTTGATTTGGCCCTTATTGAGTACATCGCGAATCTGATCACAGCATGTTTTTTATATGCATCTAAGTAGGGTCTCCCGTGCCGACATTGCTACTCATTCTCTCTCGCAATACCTTTTTCGTTACTCTTCTTTCATCCATCCTTTCTAAATGACCAAACCATCTTAGCATACCTAGCCTTTTCGATCATTGTCACCACATCCATCCATCATCTTAACTCCATCCATACTTCTGAGAGCTCTCATTTCAACCACATTACAATATCATTATTATCATTTTCTCATTTAGAATGAGACGCCCGTCCTGTATACGGGCAATTTATGCTTACAAAATGCCCGTCAATAGTAGAGAGTAACACACGCAATTAACCTATTAAACAGAGTAGAAATCACCAACCCCCTTATTTCCACAAAATAAATACACCATTGGCAAGTAAATACTCGCTTTCATATTAGTACCATGTAAGCGCATATTGCTCTTAGCTGCGGTGTTATTCTAAAACGTAACCAATTCGACACCGAAATCACAATTTTATCTTGACCTCTACGTTTATAACAACCGTTCAATATTGAGCCTTACATTATACTGGTTATGGCCTATTACACGGATCAATATAGTTGACCTCCGCTGTCAGTCTGTGAGCACTTAGAAGATGCTTCGGTTTTGTACTTCTCTCTCACTCCCTCTTAATATGATCGTGTGAGAGCGAGTGAGAGACAAGTACAAACCCGAAGCATCTTCTAAGAGCTATCGCACTGTATTAAATGAAACTGCCACGGCTAATCTTTAATACTTTTTATACTTTTAAAGTTGTTTGGTAACATATATCTCTTGTTTTCAATCTTTACAATCCTCTTAACCTTTTATAATATCCTCTCTTTACTTCACCGCTTGTTCAAATGCCCGCCTTTTTCCTCCTGTCACTTTTACTTTTTTTTTTATCTGTGGCCACCTTGCCAAACTGCCAGTGGCGGAGGGGGTAGGTAAATCGTTTTTTCTTTAACAGTTGATATATTCTAAAGGTCTTCTTACAATTATAAACTGGTGGTAGGGAATAAGGTAGAGTCCATTAGTTTTCAGCCACAAGTTAGTTAGGTAGCCGTAGTTTACCTTCGAGTTTGCTCCTGGGATAGGAATTAGGTTTACTAATAGATGTACCAACTTTGATGTTAATTGCGTTGCGTGCTGACTCGAATCTCAAAGCACATGGAGTGCTAGTTTAGAATGAAATAGCCTGTAGATGGAAAAATGTGTAGGGAAATGGAAATAATTTACTTGAATTTACAGGGAAATAAATCTTTATACTTACCTATATGTATTTATTTATCCTTCTCCTCCTGTGACTTATTTGGATATTAGTTGTCATTAATTATTTCCCAATCGCTCAATATTTCAATTTCACCCTGTTTAATGTCTATTGTTTTTGTTTTTTACTTGTGTATTTTAATTTGTTTTGTTTTCTTTTTTTCTTTTTAATGTTTGTTTGGAATTTTGTTTCATTTTTTGTTTATGTAGGTTCACTGGTTTTCGTGTAGTCATTGAAATAGGGTCCACTAGAAAACAGCCTCGTGGGTCGTGGTCCGCCACGCCACGTCATCATGCTGAGTGGGTCCCTATTTGATACTCGAAACTTTGTTATTCTGTATATTTTGTGTTATACCTATGCATTGTGTCAAATTTTGACAATAAATGTATTTCTATTCTCTTCTTTATATTCTATGCTACAGTAAAATGTACTTAGTGTTACATTTTAATGAAGAAATTACTTTAATCAAAAAATAAACTTCCAATAAGTATACAGTACAGTGAACAGCAAAAGAAACTGATGAAATAGGGTCTCAAAATAGTATATACAATAAATTAAGACAGATGTCTCTGATTATTGTAGTTTAGCATAAGTAAATTAGCTCGTAATGTGTCATAAGTAAGTGACATGCCATTCAAACAGTTAAAGTCATTACTGAGTGTTCCAAATTAAACTGATTTTCAAAAATAGCAATAGTCAGTAATACTACCAAAGTATCACATGTAAGTGAATATGAATGTTTGGGCCTTCATGTCTTCTCAAGACCACTTTGGAATACTAGTCAGACGTTCGGTTAACGTCGGTTATACGGTCGTAAGACAAACACGCGAAACAACTATAACACCTCTCATTTCCGTCAAGGGTTAAAATAAGTTCCTACTACTTCGCTTTGTTTTTTTTTTGCAACATTTAGAATAAATCCTTTTTTACTGCCGTGATTACCCTAGTTTCCATTTCGAGATTTTGTAATTTTGACTTTATCTTGTTGGACACTTGACAGTCTTGACACTTAGGTAAAATAAATAATAATTATTTTTTGAAATGTTCTGTAAAGAGACAGTTATGACATCTTTTATGATCATTTTCTTTTGACTAATTAAATATTCAGTTAAAAATGACACTTTGTTATAATCTGTTTTATCTGGGGCGTCATGCTTGAACATGTTTTGAAATGTTAATTTTGATCACTTACTTTTGACGTTGACTGTACAACAGAAAATAAACTTTATTGCAATCACCTATAGACATGTCTTATTCGTTTACCCCCTTATTCATTTATCCCCTTATGCAAACGTCTCAAAGACAGATAAGGACAAAACATGTTTAAGAGGGATAGAAACAAATTCCAGTTGGTAAAAAGTCAATCCAACAATTAGAAGTAGGTTATTAAACCTTTTGATCGCCACAGCCGTTTTGATGCCGTGTGGTTGCCGGCTTTGAATAGTGCCACTCCATGTCTTCCCGTGGATATCGTAAGAGGCGACTAAGGGAATAAAGGCTTGTAGTACTGTTACGGCCGAACCCTATATTCAAACCGAGGATAGATAAGGCTTACCTCGGGTTAAAATTTGACATTTGCCCATACAAAATGTGTCAAATTTTAATCCGAAGTAAGCCTATCTGTCTGCGGATTGAATATAGGGTTTGGGCGTTAGGCGATGGGCTTGCAACCTGTCACTAATACGCTGGTAAACATCTTAGCCTAATTGTGCAAATTGTGGTTACAGAGTTATCAACAAGTTTTTAAAGTTAGGGTTGGCAACGCATTTGCGGTCTTGGGATTGTACTCCTAAGATCGTAGTCTTGAGAATGTAAATGTTTATAAGACACAAATGCCACTTACCATCAGGTGGTCTGTGTTCCTTTGCCTTATCAAAGTTATGAATGACATAATAAAAACTAACTATAAAAACCGGCCGTGCATTGTGTCACCTGCGGGCCTTGTCTTATCGTACCCATGAGACAAGGGCCGCGAGTGACACATTACAACAAAATGTTACAAATCAGTTGCTACCTTAGTTCTTACAAAGAAAGCGAACATTGGGGTTTGAACAAGAAATAAAACGCTCTAGTAAAAATATGAATTTATTGGACAATATCACTAAAATATTAGTTACTTATTATTTATCAGTTATTGTACAAACAATATAGTCGCTTAAATATATAGTTAAATGCAATATAACATACTGATGTATAATGTGCTTATCACAAAATAGAATATTAATTTAAGATTCATAAAATCTCATTGTTACGAAATATATAAAAATACTATTACAGAACTCTAAGGAAGCATCGGCAACATAACTTTGGTCTTCAACTAAAACTAGGTTAACATCTAATCATTATTTTATTACAAGTATAAAAATATGGCAAAGCTATAAAAATACATATTTAAGTACTTAAAAAGTCTAGGGCGGGAAGAAACGCGAGTTAGGAGTATAAATAGAATTTATATATTTTCATTATTTAATTTCAAGGCAATGGAAGTTTTTATTGTACATTTTACTAACTCTCTCGTTTCTATCTGCCACGTGAGATTACTAGATCGGAATGGATTATTGTTACGAGAAACTTATTCTATATTTAAAGAGTTGCCTTCAAACTGCCCATTTTATCATATTATTGTAAAATAAAGTATTTTTCTGCACGCTGCCTCTCAATTTAACCTCTTGAGGTCCCTTGTACTAAAAATAGTACATAATACGGTATTGAAATAAAGATCTAGTGCAAACGAAGTAAAGTTTTTTTATTTTTATATAGCATGGGAAGGCAAACGAGCACACAGGCCACCTGATGGTAAGTGGAAACTGTGACCCATAGACATTCGCATTCACAAGACTGCAAATGCGTTGCCAACCCTGAGGACTAAGATGGAATGCCTCTATGCTAGTCATTTCACCGGCTGTCTTATCCCCAAACCGGAACACAACGATGTGAACACCGCTGCTTGGCGGTAGGTTAATGGATTAGATGGTGGTACCAACCCGGGCGGACCCTGCACAAGGTCCTCCCACAAGTAAAAAGTGGAATTTCCTTTGTTTTTTTGACAAATGGTCAAATTAGAAAATTGACTTTACTTCATTTACAATAAATTCATATTCCATTGACGAATTTAGTTGTATGGTGGGCCTTAGAAGAAACAAACACACGGATACTGCAAAAATGCACTTTAGCGAGTAAGTCAGTAAGGTACATTTAACAACTTATTAAATTTATTAGTTACACAGTATTACAGTATCACCGACGCTTTACTCTCTCTCACGCGGAGGATATTTGAAAATGACAATAGCTAAATAGTTTCATTAACCCATAACAATGTTTAAAATAGAACTATAAATTCTGTACGTTTAGATATAACCTTCAACATGAATATAACATAGCTTTCATTTTAAACCTACTTATAAGTGACATAGAGCTGTTTTTTCAATCTCCATGGATAAACATTTCATATGATATAGAAAAGGGGAGTGATAACTGTAATTTTTATCTAGAGAAGCTGATAATATTAAAGCTCGCTCGGCGTACTCTAGAGTTCATAAATATGTGTACTTTTAAGTACCTTGTCTAATTAACCCTTTTCCAGGCATAGTACATCTCATCGACCACATTAATGTCGCTCAAAATTGAACTTAACGACCTACATTTTATGACACAAATTAAATTGAACTTTTAATATAAAATATGACTTAATGGATCCAGTATTCTTCAGGAAGTTACGAATTCGTGGCTCTATTCGATTTCTTGCTTGTGTCCTTACTTTAGTAAAGGCTGGAAAAGGGTTAATGTCATTTTTAACCTGTCATGTATGAATTATCACAGCGATTAAAGTGACAAGGTACTAAAGTGCACACATATTTATGAACTCGACTGCACCTTGCCGCAAATTAGACAGCTTCTTTAATTTTACTTTTGAATAGTATTACAGCATTATTGGATTGTTGTATTGATCTAACAGTAAGTTTATTTATGTCCAATGACTCGTGCATTTCGTATCAGTATTGTTATATGCACTGGAGCTGGCATAGAAAGAAAGAGCGAATGAAAATGGTTAAAACAAAAGTTATATAAAAGCTTTTTGAGATTCAAACTAACACTTAGTACAGTTACACAAAAGATGCCACAATTTATGTTCCACTACCTAATTTAAAGTACATCGACGCAATCTCTTCGTGCATTGAAAATATAAGAGACATAAGTTTCGTCCATTTTATTCGTGCCAGCTCTTCGCAAATCAACTTTCTTTTTATTCTCTGAAACCGTTTAACTTTCCTGGATTGCTATAAAACTTAACCTAACCTAAAGGTTCATTAGGTACATCCGTTTAAAAAAAAAAAGTTAATGGCTTAGAGAAAGAATATTTACGGACAAATTGAAATTTCGGGTAAAGGTAACAGCGGACAAAAGAATTTCGAAACATCGATAGGTTAGCTAGTTTATTTATGTTTTCATAGGTGTATGATGTGTGTTTGTTTTATGTCTGTTATATATATATATATACAGTGGTGGACATATAATTAGAAACAGTACATAAAACTTAGGTAAACACAGAATGAACTATCGTTATGAGTAAAAATTATATTGATTAAATCACTATTGACTATGCCAGAATATAGCCAATGAGTTAAAAAACTCATAAAATATTTAAAAAAGTAAATCTGTTCTATCTTTAATTATTAAAAGATTTTAAAAATCATGATAGTTGAATTTCTATTACTGGCCGCTTGGACAACTAATTAGAAACAGGATCCATGGTTCGTTCCATTTTTGAAACTAAAAAAAAAAACTCTTTTTACGCTTTTTCTGTTGTTTCGGCGGCAATTAAACGTCAATTTGGAAAATTACGTGAATAATAAGTATTGTTAAAAATGGGTAAAAATAAGAGTTGTGACGAGTCAACCAGGCAATTAATCGTTAAATTACATTTAGATCGAAAGTGGACTTATAGAAGAATTGCTAAACATCTAGAATGTTCTGTGAAGAAAGTTTTCAACGCTATTGCTCATTATAAAACTAACGGAACTACTAAAAGTGTTGTTAGAAAGGCTCGTCCAAGGAAAACATCTCCCCGGGAAGATTCGCAAATTATACGTGTAGCTAAACAAGACCCGTTCAAAGGCTCCAACGAGATTAGAAATGAAGTTTTTTCACCTGATGACCAAAGGAACATTTCCTCGAAACTGGTACGCCGCAGATTAGTGGAAGCTAAATTGTTCGGGAGGGTTTCTCGAAAGGTACCGCTTCTTACCAAGCAACACCGAGAATAGCGATTATTATTTGCAAAGAAATATCTTAACTGGACCGTACGAGAATGGAAAAAAGTGTTATTCTCGGATGAAACAAAAATAAATATGGTGAATTCAGACGTCAAACGCTACGTTAGACGTCCAATAAAACATGCTTTTGATTATAAATACACCAGGAGCATAGTCAAACACGGCGGTGGTAATATTAAAGTATGGGGATGTTTTTCTGGTTGCGGAGTTGGACCCGTCCGTAAGATTCAAGGTATAATGGATCAATTTCAATACAAAAACATGTTAGAAGAGACAATGATTCCCTACACCGACGACCATTTGCCTGTGACCTGGATCTTTCAGCACGATAACGACATTAAAGACCCAAAACACGGCCCGCAGTGTTAAATCCTTTCTTAGTGAGCAACGTGTTACCATGTTAGACTGGCCTGCAAATAGTCCCAATTTAAATCCAATTGAAAATTTGTGGTACGTCGTTAAAAAAAAAGTCTCCGTTAAACGTAATTCCAGTCAAAATGAACTTTACGAAGCCTTTGTTGAAGCATGGAACTCGATCCCACTCGATAAATGTATGAAATTACTTGAATCAATGCCACGTCGTTGCAGAGCCGTCATTAATAAAAAAGGCTATGCAACTAAATATTAATTGTTAAGAAATTTAGTAAACCAAACATTATTTTACATAAATAATTTGAAATTGTTGACGTTGACACGTTAAAACTTTGATTTTTACCTCATTTCTTTAGTGTTTCTAATTACTTGTCCATGACGGATGGTACTGCAATTGTCGTTTAGTTGTTTGTACGTAACTAAATATCTAAATGGTAGTTGTAAACTCGGATATTTATTTGTTTTTTAATTAATTATAAGTTGTTGAACGTATTCTATGCATTTTGTTGTTTTATTTCCAAAAACAAAAGTTTTACGGCAATGTGCCTTGTATAATGTGAAATACGTCGCAAGTGTTTCTAATTATATGTCCACCACTGTATATACAGGGTGTTTGGTAGCGGGTTCGACAAACGAAAATGGGAAATACTTGGGTCCAATTGGAACACATTTGCCATAGTGACCCCTCTGCTAAAGTTGATAGTTTTTTTTTAATATTTTTTTTTCCGTTTTTTTGAAAATATCCCAAAATTTTACCTTTAAACCTTCTTAATTGGGTCAATCAACTTTTCTTTGTAGCTCGTTGCCATGGTGACGTCTCCTGGGTCACTCTTTAAAACTATGATTTCAAGGGATATAAGTCCACTAAAAAACCGTTTTATTGGCAATTACACACCCATTCTTTTATGGCCTTTCTGCTGAGTGTGCTGGAAGTATATATTATAACATTTTTTCTAAGAAACTCTATCACTGTTGTCTCCTGGCTTACGGGACAGAATAACAACAACAAAAAGTTGATCCACCCAATTACATACCTAAGCAACTGAAACCGCCCATTTTTTTTTAAATCATGCTCTGATAATGGTTTTATTTTAAAACAAAACCAAAACCCATAGGTAGTGCTTTAAAAAAAATATATGGGCCCTTAAAGCTATGACAAAATGTGGAAAATAAAATGACATTTAAGTTTCGACAAGTATAAAAAAAAAATCACAAGTCATAGACGATTTCAAATTGATTAAAAAACTTCTCTGGTTAATACTCTTCACAACGATTTGCCATTTAAAAGAAAAAAACACAGAAAAAAATAAATACGCAGTACATTGAAATTTCCTCACGAAGATTTATCAAAGAAATCACTTATACCACGGTTATGAATATTGGTGAATACGTTAGAGTTAATAATCGCTGGTAAATTACCATTAATAAAAAACATACATACATACATACATAAACTCACGCCTTCGTTCCCGGAGAGGGGTAGGCAGACCTACAGAATTACCTACAACTCCAAAAACCTGTTGATAATTCTTTTAATAAAAAACATTTTAAGAGTAATAATAAAATTGAAAACAAAACACTTTTTTAAATTTTGATCACAAAATTTAAAAAATTCTTTGAGCTTCACGGGCGTTATTGCAAGCTCGACCATACGCTAAACAAAACACTTTTTTAAATTTTGTGATCACTTGATCAGGAATACATTCCGTACATTTTCGTCGCATTTGCCACATTGATTTGAAAAAAAACATTAAGCTAAATTAGCTTTTTAATCTGTGTCTTAAATAGCGTATAGTTCTTTAAAAGAAAAGTACACTTTTTTTTTTAAAGGCGGCAAATTGTAATTTTTTTTCAAACAGAAAGACTTGTAGAAAAACACGTTGATTTGTATTGGTTTTTGAAACTTTCATTACAATGGGTGAACGTACACCATTTACCAATGAAGAGTACGCTGATATTATTTTAGCGTATGGTCGAGCTCGCAATAACGCCCGTGAAGCTCAAATATTTTTTTTAATTTTGTGATCAAAATTTAAAAAGTGTTTGGTTTTCAATGTTATTATTACTCTTAAAATGTTTTTTATTAATGGTAATTTACCAGCGATTATTAACTCTAACGTATTCACTATTCACCAATATTCATAACCGTGGTAAAAGTGATTTCTTTAATAAATCTTCGTGAGGAAATTTCAATGTACTGCGTAATTATTTTTTTCTGTTTTTTTTTCTTTTAAGTGGCATATCGTTGTGAAGAGTATTAACCAGAGAAGTTTTTTAATCAATTTGAAATCGTCTATGACCTGTGTTTTTTTTTTTATACTTGTCGAAACTTTAATGTCATTTTATTTTCCTCATTTTTTCATAGCTTTAAGGGCCCATATTATTTTTTTAAAGCACTACCTATGGGTTTTGGTTTTGTTTTAAAATAAAACCATTATCAGAGCATGATTTAAAAAAAAAATGGGCGGTTTCAGTTGCTTAGGTATGTAATTAAGAAGGTTTAAAGGTAAAATTTTGGGATATTTTCAAAAAAACGGAAAAAAAAATATTAAAAAAAAACTATCAACTTTAGCAGAGGGGTCACTATGGCAAATGTGTTCCAATTGGACCCAAGTATTTCCCATTTTCGTTTGTCGAACCCGCTACAAAACACCCTGTATTATGCCAAGGCTAACCAGTAGATTTCAGTTGATATCAACAGTTCCTTGACCATTTCGTTAACTAGTACAACATTTTCTAGATATCATCACAGTAATAGTCTGTCTGTAAATATTGATGTCTATCCCACTAGTCCCATTGAGTTGTCCCATGATGGGACAACTGACACGATTACGTCCCAGTAGTCCCATGGGACAAATGGAATTAATATTTTTATCATATTGTTGTCCCAAAAGTCCCAAAAGTCCCAAAGGAAATATTGTCAGTACTCGAAAAGAAAAGGCCGTATGCGCATGTTGATTACATACTGTTATACTTGCACTTCTTCGTACCCACTCACCCCACATCGCTACGCACAAATTTAGGAAAAATTATGACCAAATATAATTTTAATAATTCGTAAACTAAACCGACAAGATCTCCACAGTCCACTATTTTTTTTTTTTCTTACCACTTTGATTTGGCCCGCCGGCAAAACAGTCTTAACGTTCATAAGATTGTCCACGCTATTAATTGCTTGTATTGCTTCAATAGTAACTAGATGGAGTCATGTCAAATCAGTTCTCACCCCCTAAATCAAGTTCGATTAACACGATTTTTTTAATATGTTGTAGTTATTATAAAAAACTAACTAAACTCTGCACGTTTCCATTTTATGTTTTTTAAATTTGTTTCATTCTAAGAAACGTACTGACATAGTTTTTCATGATATCTACAACATATTCAATTATCGTAAAAATCGGGCTAGTTTTGAGGGATGAGAAACGTTTTCGCATTTTGTATGGAAATTTTTATCTTCACAATACTCTTAACTAAAATAGATTTATATTGCGCGTTAGGGGTTTAGTTTTTAGTCTATTTACGAGAACTTAAATTTTGTGGCTTTTGCAGAGTAATTCTACCCTCCTACGGAGCAAAAGCGCATGTGCAATTAATTCATAGTAGCATAATAAACTCTCAAGGGTTATAATAAGGTTGAATTTTCAATATAATTCACATAGTAGATACGCCTTTTCTCCTTAGGAGGGCAGAATTCATCTAGACTGTAGTCATGAATATTATCTATTATAGCACCCAATAACAGTATCTAAACGTACATCATTATCGAACACCAACCTAGAACTCGTCGTGTCTCGCGAGCGCTTCGCCGAAGTCAGTCGCCTGCGAGCCGACGAAGAGATCGTACTTGTCGATGATCTCGGCCTTGGTGAGCTTCTCGTCGGCGTCGGCGTCGGCCTCGAACACGAGGTGGCGGGCTTCGGCTTCGGCGTGGTCGAACTCCGGCGGCGCGATCCAGTCCCTCACTTCGGTGGCGTCCATGTAGCCGTCCTTGTTTGTGTCTCTGGAAGGTTCATATTAACTGATTAAGCTTTATAATATAAGCATCTAGGAATCGGAAATTCGGATACATATTTACCTAAAATTGGAAAATTCGGGCATAAGGTATGAAAATACGGAGTCGGCTTTTTAATATTTTACAAATATAAGTTCCGGGATTCTGCTAAAAGTTACGTGAAGTATTACCGCCTGTTTCACAATCGACGAGTAAAGCATATTTGACAGATAAATTTAGCCTTTTCTCTTTCTTACACTTGAAAAGGGCGTTAACAATGGGCCTCATAAGGAAGCTCAAAGTCAGTCAGAGGGCTATGTTGAGGGCTATGCTTGGGATTTCTCTGCGTAATAGAATCAGAAATGAGGATATCCACAGTCGAACTAAGGTTACCGACATAGCCCAAAGAATAGCTAAACTTAAGTGGCAGTGGGCGGGGCACATCGCTCGCAGGACTGATGGCCGATGGGGTCAGAAGGTTTTTGAGTGGCGTCCGCGGACCGGGAGACGAGCTGTAGGTAGGCCTCCAACAAGATGGAGCGACGACCTTGTAAGGATCACGGGAACGCGGTGGATGCGAAAAGCACAAGACCGGTCTGAGTGGAGAGCCTTGGGGGAGGCCTATGTCCAGCAGTGGACGTCTTTCGGCTGACATGATGATGAAGATGATGATGACTTGAAATTAGACAAGGAGAGAGCCAACTTTATATAGCAGATAAATATACTCGTCGATTGTGAAACAGGCCCTTAGTCTCGTAACTTTTGTAATCGCAAATATGTTTTGGTTATGGTTGTTTTTGACCGTTGCTGTATATCATATAAATGTTACGATGTTTGTGCTTAGTATATAATGTATTCGCAGTATAATTGCATTGAGTAGTTAATGTAAATACTTAAAATTATGCATTTACGTTGGCGTGACTTGTTTATTTAGATTTCCTGCGAATTTTATTGATAAAATAAAATATAGTCCGGTTCCATGCAACTGAACAACAAAGCTGACGCCAGTTTATGTAAATATCTATCCGAATTTCCGATCCCTAGCTATAACTAGACCCCGGTATCGGAGGTGCAAAATGGTAGCTGTCAAGTTCTTAGGGATGGGTAATCATATTTTTGATGTTGATATCGATACACGATTTTTCTATACATTAGGTTGTACACAGTTATTTTTTTTTGATCTATGATAATCATTGATCGTAAAAATATAAAGTGTACACATATCGCTCATCCAATAGAATAATGACATAATTGCATTTTTAGCATGCATGTTATGTCATTGTTCCAC
Organism: Acleris emargana; assembly: GCA_927399475.2. Taxonomy (NCBI): domain Eukaryota; kingdom Metazoa; phylum Arthropoda; class Insecta; order Lepidoptera; family Tortricidae; genus Acleris; species Acleris emargana. Next base: position 2,987,066 of record OV656839.1, on the reverse strand, counting down.
GCGATAGACCTGACCTTTAGAACACTTATGACGGTAAAATCTCAAAACCCGATTTTTTGCAATTTTGTCATTATTCTATTGGATGAGCGATATTTATGAACTCGACTGTACAACAAAATATATATCTATGGTTGCTATTACTTTTCTTATGTTTCGAGTTGCAGAGCAGTGCATAAACACTCTTGTGATAAACCTTTTCAATAGAGATTAATACTGGCCACTTATACTGATAATAAATTATTTACGTCAATAGATAATCATTGTCACTTTACAACAATTTCTTCGATTAAATAGCTGTTTACGAGTTTATTCGTCTAAAATCATTTATACCATAGAAAATGGAGTCACTTCTTGCAGAACACCCTGAACTCCAAAAAACGAATGAAAAAATTTACTGCACAGTGTGCAGTGTACACATCATTTCCAGATCTTGGAATATTAAAAAGCACATGGAGTCGAAATGCCATCAAGAGAAAATCATCAACGCGTGTCCTAGTCACATTGATTATTTAATAAAGGACATTCCAATACTTGTAAACCAGGACGATAAAGTATATTGTATATCTTGCAACTCCGTTTTGACTCCAACAAAATTTGGTATTGAGAGGCATTTGAAAACCTTTACTCACAGAAAAACAAATGAAGATCAATTTAACTTTAACCGAGATCTGGTAAAGTTTTTCATCAGTTGTAACATACCTTGGACCAAATTGGAAAACCCAAACTTCAGAAGTTTCATGGACAATTGTCTCAATAAAAAATATGGCGATGTTACATTACCGAGAGAATCAACTTTACGCAAAAATTACTTGCCTATAGTATTTAATGAGAAAAAAGATGCTATAAAAGAAGAACTGTCCAACGAATATATATATTTGAGCATTGATGAGACTACAGATTCAATGGGTAAAAAAGTGGCTAATGTGATAGTTGGAGCTTTAACAAATTATTTATCTAAGCCCCACATCTTTGCTTCACGAAAATTAGACTCAACTAACAATATCACGATTAGTAATCTAGTAAATGAGGTGCTTCGCGAGTTATGGGGCCATAATTACGAACAAAACTGTGATAAATTGTTATTTTTCGTGACTGATGCAGGGTCATACATGGTAACATCGGGTAAAAATTTAAAGAAAAGCTACCCAAATATGACTCATTTGACATGTGTAGCTCATGGCCTAAACAGGGTAGCTGAAGCCGTGAGACAAGCTTATCCGAAGGTAAATAGTTTAATAAATTTTGTTAAAAAAGTTTTTAAAAAAGCCCCTAAAAGAATAGACATGTTTAAACTAGAATATCCTAATACTCCTCTTCCTCCTGAACCTATCATCACGAGATGGGGCACGTGGATAGAAGCTGTCAGCTATTATAAAGATCATTTCCATAAGGTTAAGAATATTATTTCTAAATTGAAATCCTCTGAAGCTGCTGCTATAGCCAAAGCACAAAGATTGTTCTCTGATGCAAATCTGATAAACGAAATCAATTTCATCGATAAAAAATTTAGAATTTTATCGATCTCAATAACAAAGCTAGAAGATCCAAACCTTTGTTTAAAAGAATCCTTAGATGTAATACTCGAGGTAACAAAAAAACTTTCCTTATTACGTTTGCATCCAATCGGAAAACTTATTTATTTAAAAATGCGGAATGTATTGCAAAAAAATCCTGGGTTCACAACTATACAAATTTTACAAAGTTTGTTGGATGGCAAAAGTGTTGAAATTACTGATGATGTAAATAAGAATACAGTACAGAATTACGCCAAATGTAATTTCTTGCCCATTACTTCTGTCGAAGTAGAAAAGTCATTTTCTTTCTTAAAGTGGATTTTCAACTACAGAAGAAGAAGTCTAACACCCGTTAACTTAGAACAAATTTTAGTAATATATTACGAGACATATATCTCTAATGATAAATATGACTAATTGTAAGATATTATAATTGTTGTGTATATTTATTGTAACTACACTAGTTTACTGCAAAGAATCTGATCATTCATCAAGAACATGGTATATAAAAGAGTTTATATTTTGTTTTAAATTTATTTATGAATGCTTTATGCTAAGAAGATAACTAAAACTTCTTAATGATGAAAGATTTTTTTTTGTAAATAATAAAAATGTTCAATACATGTTGGTTTTGTAATTATATAGTCCTACTTTATAGAATAAACGCTATCATTATGATATAATAAAATATCGACATATAACTATGTTTATCGACATGAAGTTAATATTTCAAAACAATGTTTACCCTTCCCTAGTAATGGCTCGAAATTGACAGCTACCATTTTGCACCTCCGATACCGGGGTCTAGCTATAACCCAGCAGCTGCATTTTTGTTCTATGGTGCGGTCACCGTCCATCAGTCTGTCCGTCTGTCACAGCAGCCACCAAGCACCAAGTAGCTATTTACACGTTTTCAATTTGCAATAGTTTGAAATTTATCTTACTAAACTTTATTCCAAAAATAATTGAATATATCTTTGTAAAAGCAGCCAAAATGGGAGGTAAAATGGTAATGAAAAAAGACCTTTATTTGCACATCCCATATCTTCTTATATTTTTACTTATCACGAATAATTATCCAAAAAATATATCGTGTAATTTGAACTAACGGTTAACGATAATTAATTACTTTTGTAAGAGTAATTTTAACTGTCCTGATGGAGCATAATAATTGTATTACCGTAACCTCGGGTTACTTTAACCCTAGGAGGTTACATTGCCCACCCTTAAAAGTATAACTATTTCAGTGATAATCATCTTAAATTATTAAAATAATTTTAGAACTATGTAAGTAGCTTTGTTCTGATCTAACATTTAAAGGAATAATTAAATTTTAACGATGGTTTTTAGGGTGGGCAATGTTACCCCCTAGGGCTAAAGTTACCCGAGGTTACGGTACATCACAGCAGCTTCAACTTCAAACATGACTTGAGCCCTGTCTCTTTCTCCCGACCATGTAACTAATAAAGAGTGACAGGGTACGCACCTGTAACCGGCGAACTGTTCCTTTTCCTGCTTGACCCAGTCAGGTTCCTCTTCATCTTCCTCGCCCTCTTCCGGCTTGTACATGTCACCGATGTACTCCTCCAAGGATACCTTACCGTCCTGCAATAATTAATAGGAAATAGTTAATAATTTTACTTCAAACCCATGCCACACCAATTACTATTGACCTAGTCCCAAACTAAGCTCTAGGCTTGTACTATGGGTACTAGACGACAATATTAATACTTGAATAGAATAATATATACTTAAAATCGCGCTCATCACACTTATATCCACCCTTACCGGGGTTTAAACCCGGGACTGCTAAGGTCGGATTTTTATTGCCACAGAAAAAATGTAAACAAAGTTACTCACAAAGACTGTCAAAGTGACATTTCAGTGATTTTAATGTTTGGGCCAGCAAGAATCGTGATATAAAAATAAATTCGAGAAATAGTTGAAATTAACTTAAGTAATTTGGTTGTGCCGTACCCGGGGTCAAGTTCTGTGCTTTATTTTATTTTTAAAACGCAATAAATGATTGATTGATTGATAATATCAATATTTCGATGGCGAGCAAAAATAAAGGGACTTTTTGAAAGTTTAAGCTGCATTTATTTTACTCATAGTCCGTGAGCCGGCCACTCAAAGTCCTAGCTTATCGAGTTACCAGATAAAAGCAATTTGTAGAAAAAGTAAACCATTGTATATAACAGAGTCAATTTGACAATTTTACGTGTCACTAAAGGTAGTACAATAGTACATTGTGTATTAAGGTCGGTAAGTAAGGAATTACGATCGAGGCTCTAGTAGAAGCCCGAAGTCGAAGACTGAGGGCTTTCTGAGTCGAGGTTCGTAATTCCCGTACCGCCCGTGAAACATACAATGTTTTTCATCACATTTGCGAGTAAATAAATACACAAGTCAGCACAACTATTATTACGAATTACTTGAACTTTTTTTAAGCGGATGGCTGGCGGACTCCACAGATTATAAAAATGTTTCGTTCAGAAACGTTAAGGGCAAATACTTACGTAGTTATACATACAGCCCTGAAGGAGTGTAAAAAAAAAACCAAGTTTTGATACAGAAAACTATTAAAATCGGTTATTAAGAACATTAATTGAGTATTTAAGTAACATGTAGCGAGATTGCAATGAAATTCCTGTTTAAATAACATTTTAAGACAATTTTTCAATTGCGTGTAAACTCTTTGCTTGAACTTGCATGACCTGTGTGCTGTGCCATAAATTAAAAAAAAATTACTTACCGACCTTGGGTTTCATGGTAAAAAGAAAGGTCGAGGGTTTTATATGGGGCATTGCGGCCAAGTTAACCTGTATGTTTAGATACTGTTTACGTGCAAGTGTGATGAAAAATTATTTAACTACACAACAAACTGTAGTTTGAAAACTCAAAATACACTAAAATATTGCCAAAGTGTGGTGTGTATTGATAATGAAAAAAGTTTAAGACTTAGGATACCAAATATATTTACCTGTTCGATACTGTAATTTATATTCAAATAGTTTAATATTTATCATAAAGTTATAAAGTCTGTCATTTTGTTATGGATATGTTTATATAGAAAAAGATATGGGATCAATCCTGACATCCTGTCACCTGTCATCCCAGTAAAAATTATAACCAACTAAGAACAGTAATCAGCGTTGGTAATTCTGTAGCTCTGCCTACCCCACTCTGGGAATGAAGGCGTGAAGGTATGTATGTATGTATGTAAGAACAGTTTGTAAACGCAACTGGGTCGTTCTTCTTTTTTACCGACAATAGCCTGTCTCTCATCTTATTAAGCGTCTCATTAGAGTATGGATAATTATGTTTTTCGTGTTTAATATACGTCCATACTTTTATTTATGTAAGAATACCAAATAATTGTGCTCTTTCTTTAACCCACGTTTTTTTTAATAATATGGTTTTCCGTAGAATGCCGTGACAGAGTGGTCATCTAATATTTGGTCTCGGCTGAAAACGGCCACTCTGTCAGTGTTTCTGGTAAACCATATTAAAAAGAATAAAATATTAATGCAGGATAAACATGCATTAGTTTTAATAAAGAATAAATGCAACTTTTTTTGAAATCGAACACTGAAACTATAGTTATTAATAGTACAAAAATAAAAAAAAACGGAAATCGACGGTTTATTGTCGGTAAAAAAGAAGAACGACCCAACTGACATTGGCACAAGCCATTAAAGAGAAGAAGAAGAAGAAGAACACTTTGTAAATTGTACTGTGATGGCAGCTGTCAAAATTGACTTCTTATATTCCTGTTACTTTTAAACTTAGCACAGCATGTAGATGTATCGACATTTCCTCACCACTATTAAATTTGTATAAATTATTTGGTAACACTTTATCTATCAAACTAGAATAAAATAGAAAATTCTTGTATTTTTATATAAAATCTGACAACTGCAAGATTTGGGAGAAAAAAATAGTTAATGGGTTAATTTTGCGATGCCTTATCTTTATATAAAATTATCTCTGCCCTCCTAAACCAATTACTATACTTAGCGGGGCAAATCTGATCTATAGTCGTATAAATCCTAAATAAATCAATGCACACCAGAAACCGCTGGAGGGACTTGGAATTTGGACAGAATATTCCTAGGGGTACACTAAACACCTTAGGGGATGAATTTACAAAAATCCCTCCCCTAAGCTGTTAAAATAGGGGGCGTAGTGGGAAACTAATTCTACGCGTTCGTAGTCGCTGGCGTGCTCGAGTTTATGATTAAACCAAAAAACAAAGTAACCAATAAAACCTGATAAAAAACTATAAAGTTCGTCTAAATAAAAATTGTACAATACCTTGTCCTTGTCGATGTCCTCGAGCGTCTCGAGCACGACGACGTCGCGCATGCCGGGGTGGTCCTCGGGGTGCAGGAACCCGGCGAACTCCGTGCGGTTCAGCGAGTCGTCCTTGTCCGCGTCTGATAAAAAGATACATACATACATACCTTCACGCCTTCATTCCCAGAGTGGGGTAGGTAGAGCTACAGAATTACCAACAACTGTAAAAACTTGTTGATAACTCTGTAACCACAATTTGCACAATTAGGCTAAGATGTTTAACAGTGTATATTAGTGACAGGTAGCAAGCCCATCGCCTAGCAGTACTACAAGCCTTTATTCCCTTAGTCGCCTCTTACGACTTCCACGGGAAGACATGGAGTGGCACAATTCTAAGCCGGCAACCACACGGCATAATATCAATAATAACTTAGTCATAAAAAATATGAAAATATTCTTTATTGTCTGGATCTGAGTGGAAGATTTCGTTTCGTCCACTACATTTTGAGATTCAAAATTGTTTTTTTTTAAAAGTGACTAGACATGTTTTTCCGTGGACCCTTCAATTATTAAAACAAGTGATTCCAGTATGACGTACTAACCGGCGTAGACCCAGCGGCGGCGGTCCCTCTTCTTCAGGTTGGCGTAAGTGAAACCCTCGGTGTTGGGCACTCTTAGCTCCGCCTCGGAGTATTCGTCCATGAAACCGTACACGGCCTTCCTGTATGTCTGGAATGTTAAGAGATAGCTGGTGAGATTTCATTTTCAAGGGCGAAGTAGAATAGAAATTGATTGCGTCTTACTTTAAGTTTAGTTCTTGAACTAAGTTAGAGTAGGACAGTAAACTTCTGCAATTATTTATTCAGTCGGTTAGCAGAGTTGGTAGTAACCCTACATACGAAGTTTTTTTTTATCCATAATGGGTTTGCGTTTGACCTGATGTTAAGTGACGACGAGGTCGAAGGTGGTACACGCTTACCAAAAAAATGCCTATTCACTATTGCCTTGAAAACCCCAACGTTATATGATTCCAGGAATACAGACGCAGGGAGAGCGTTCCACTCCTTGGCACTGCGTATAAGAAACGACGCAGCAAACCGCTGCGTGCGAACCATTGGATATTCTACTGCATGTGGATGGAAGCCTTCCCGCCGTGTAGAATACCGATGAAGGGTGGGATGAGGTCATATAGTTCCTGGGCACATTCTCCATAATACACCTTGTAAAATACCTAGACAAGCGACTTTACGCCTATGCTAACTTTGAACGTTGGTATTGGCGAGTGAGTCGTCACCGATGAGTCTCCTAGCTCGTTCAAGCTAGCTAAGGGAAGCTAGCGGTCCCAGCAACAACAAAGCATTCAAGAATCAGGAACAAATTTAGCCTTACCAGGGATCTAGCCCGGCACCGTTTAACTTCATAGGCGTAATCAACACTAACTCGGCTAACCACGTTGTCAAACCCGCGATGATAAAAAATGGTTTTTGGTTTATACTTATTAAAAAAATACATTTAGTTAACCCTTTTCCAGGCATAGTACATTTCATCGACCACATTATTTTGCTCAAAATTGAACTTAACTACCTACATTTTATGACACAAATGTAATTGAACTTTCCTGAAATATGACTTCATGGATCACTATCCTTCAGGAAGTTACGAATTCGTGGCTCAATTCCATTTCTTGCTTTGATCCTTACTTTAGCAATGCCTAGAAAAGGGTTAAAGACTCCTGGTCATTATAGCAGATACTTGTACCATCGCCCACACTGTTAACTGTCCATCGGAAGACCTTATGCCTTTTGTAATAAGGCCCACCGATGTACAGTTTAGAGTGTTGCTGGTTGTACAGGTGTTACATAAAACTCACACGCAAAGCGAGGGCGGGTCGCTAGCGAAGGTACAACCAACATAAACTAAAATTGTGACATGGCTATTATCCCATACCTCCCACGGGATGGACTCCAGGCGCTCAGGGTTGTGCTGCTCCCAGTGCCGAGTCACGTCCTCGGTGATGTAGCGCTGCTGCGTGTAGCGGATCCAGTCCTTCAGCTCCACCAGGGACACGAAGCCATCGTTGTCTGTGTCAATTTTGTCCACGATGATTCTAAAAGGGAGGTAATTTGGTTTAGAACTTAATTTGGGGGGAAGGCTTTTTTCTTTTATGGCAAGTAGAAGGCAAACACTCAGGCCAAAGTAAGTGGGAGGCCACAGTAAAAATTTGAATTCTCAAGACTACAATCTCAAGACGCAAGTTGCCAACCCTGAGGGCTAAGATAGAATGCTTCTATGCTAGTAATTTCACCGGTTGTCTTATCCCCACACAACAATGCGAACACTTCTGCTTGGCGGTAGGTTAAAGGATAAGTTGGAGGTAGCGATCCGGACCTTAACCAATAGACCATGCGAGGAGCCTTGAAGCCGTTATATAAACTATTAGATAGTTCCAGTGTGTAAAAGGGATACACCTATAGGAGTCTTATATGTCTATCCTTTTCACTCCATGGAACTTGGCTGGTTGTGGCACCGGAAGAACAATGCGAATACTGCTGCTTGGCGGTGGGTTAATGGATAAGATGGTGGTAGCGATTTGGAAGGACCCTGTACAAGATCCTGCCACCACTAACTTTAAAGCGACTACCACGTTTCTTGGATTTTTAGAACAAGACTTTAATTTAAGCAGCAGGCTTATTGCCTAACGCACTCGCAATCGCAATCGATTTCATTTTGACAGACCGAAGGAGTCTGCTTACGTAATGAAAACAATTGTTCCACTTTGAAGTCGATTACCTACCGCTACTCTACCTCGGATACCCTGCCACTAGCAACCGTGAAAAAATAACCTTGTATATTTTCTTAGTGACGTAATATTATTTACATAACTATGTAATCATTAAAAAGGGTTATTCACACCTGTTACCACCCAGCGTTTTATTGCCATTTTGAACTTTATCAATAAGTAATAAGCCAGAAAACTGTGGGTGGTAACAGGTGGGAATAACCCATTAAAAAGCGTAGACCCACAATGCTTCCCTGAGGTACACCTTATGACGCAGATGTCTGATTAATATTTTTGACCGTTATTTGAACCTGCTGCCTTCTATTTGATAGCTAGCTAGTAAACTAGTCCAACGCTGTTCCACGAACACGAAATTATTCTAGCTATCTAAGAAGGATAGGAGTCGAAACTGTGTCAAACGCCTTTACAAAGTCAAGGTAGACGCCGACACAGTTTCGACTATGTCTATTAACATGGTTACCGCATGCTCAGTGGACGTTAGGTACGGTTATTTTATTTTCATACTCCCTATTATAAACCCCTTTTCCCAATATAGAAAAGTTCACCCTACTAACAGACAGTTATTCTACACCATTAATAAGGCAAAAGTGAACAGAAAATTTGCACGTTACGTAATAGAATTGGCACCATTCGTTTTTTTTTATAGCGACTCATTTATCTTATCAAGATACAGTAGTACCACAAATATAAGTTACAACGATGTACCTGCGCAGAAAGCATTTTTTTAGAAGGCGCGAAAACGTTTTGGCCAATTATAAGGCAGTACGTTTGCGCGGGTAAAACTTCGACGGCTATTGGTCAAATATTCGGCAGCCAGTGCAGCGACGCCGTCGACCGCCATTTTATTTAGCGTCGCGTCAGTTGTCATTCGTACACAAGCTGAGACGTACGAGCGCTATTCGTTACGTACAATTGAGGACAATTTAAGTGGCGGCATTATTAAATATTATTTTTATTAAAATGACTTCCCTTAAAAGACGGCGGCCTTTAAAAAGTCAAGCTAGGGAAATAGTTATATCGCATTAAACTTAATAATGTATATTTGAAGTTTGTATTTTTATTCAGTAATTGGTATAATAAAAATAATATCAGTAAAATGTATAATTATCAATACCACATTTCCTAACAACTGATTTATTTTTATGTAAAAAACAAAAAAAAATGTTATGTATGATCAAACAATTTTTTGTTTATAATACAAAAAATAATATTAGAGAATATAAAAAATAGATGCACCTTTTTTATTACCACGCAATGTCATGCCGCGATGGGTGAGAAAGCACTAGTTTAACTGTCATTTCATATTCTACCTTACGCGTAACACGACAAGGTTTGTATTGAATTGATTTTTACGTTAGTTTATCTTCGGCATTAGTGAGCACCTTTCTGCGCGGACGAAGAATGCCGGCGTAACTTATATTTGTGGTCTTACTGTACCCACTGAAAGAATGATGTACGATGATAGTTGGTAGGTACCAATACAGAAAAACCACAGTCACCACAGCATAAGGATTCATTTATTCAGAGAATAATGTTTAAATCGCATCAGGTAGCATATTCAGCACCTGAAACAAATACTCAATTTATTTAAAACTAACTCGGGAAATGTCCAATTTTTAGGGATAAAAGTATCTGTCTTTTTTTGGGCTAGAGCCGTCTCGAAACCAAATGTGTTTGTTTTTTTTTTGTTTTAACTCTTGAACCGGCTTTAAATAAGGGTCTCCCCAAACCAGTCGACGCGGAGTCGGCTTTCGCCGAGTGTTTTACACCACACTATTCGCATTTAGCCGATCGGCCGTCTCCGCGGTTGGACACCTGCGTTCAGCAGTCTCATCCTCCTTGCGGCCGTAGAGACGCCCGATCGCCTGCGATTTGCTATCGCAACAGTTGTAAAGCGACGGTCGGCTCTCCCGTGCTCCGTACTGCCGTCGAGACGTACGACAGCACGCGTACAGCCGTTGAGTCGGATGAACAGATGTAGGCAACAGCGGGTGATCGGCAATCGTAAATCTCATTTTTTGGGACTGGTTGTTAGTAACAACGTGAGTTGGGAATCTGACAGACGTGTTAGATTATTTTCCTTCATATAATTAAATACAATACAAATATAAATTAAATACAAACGCATCAGTAGCTACTTCGGCCGTCATCGGCTCTGTTCGGCCGTCGCCGGCTATGTTCGGCCGTCGAAGACGCTGAACGGCTTCCGCTAGCTCTGACCGGTCCTTATCGTAGGTACTCGGCCGTGGTCGGAACTGTTCAACTCTTGCCGGCACAGAACGGCGGTACTCGGAGATTTATGAATGCGAACGTGTGCTGTAGCCTGCTAACAGCGTCGTACAGATGCGAACAGCTTTACGGCAAAACGCAGTTTTCCCGTCGAAAGACGTCGTTTCGCGTCGGCCGTGCCGATTTACGTCTTATTCGCTCTTATTGCGTTGACATAAAGCTTTTTCCGTACGCGATTTGCCGAAACGGCGTCGACTGGTTTGGGGAGACCCTAAGGAGTATGTTCAATGTGCGGCTGTTTGTTTTTTTTTTTATTCACCGATTTCTCCGTCAATTGTGGACCGATTTTATAAATTATTTTATCTACACACATATCATAAGTCCTCTATTATGCGTTCAAAACCCGTAGGAAATGACCAGCATTATTTATTACAACTAATTTTACTATGTCAACCTTCTTGTCTGTGGTAGTAGGTAGGTAAAATCTGTACTATAGGTAATGTTATTACAGTATAGGTTTTGGTAAGATTATGAGTTCAAATTTGGGATGCTTTTTGATTCAATACTTGAGTTCTTAATAACGGTAAACTATGTTTTAATACATTTTGTAGTTTTCAAGTAGACGGCAATTATTTTAATTTACATTATAACACATTACACGTTTTTTTTCAGATTCTGTAAGCACTTAATCAACATTTTTATTTAAAGTCAAAGTTGAACTACGTCAATATTTTTAACACTGAGCAATTACCCCAATATAACACCCACTGAGCACACAATGTCTTTACATAATCTGGTAACGTCTGGTCATTAACCTATTGTTCCAATTTACCGAAGATAAAAGAGATACGCCAATTTCCTCGCGAGATTAATCTTGGCTCGTTCATCCCGCCCACCGTGTGTGGGTTAGATAAGAGGTTATGATGGATTACCTCTGTGTTGCTGCTGTCTCTATGTTTACAAACCTTTTTAAAGTTGTCTTTGTTGGGATAAATTAACTATTGAGGTGACTAGTACTGTGGGCCTCTTATGGTGGTACTTCGATGTTAAACAGGTTCACTAATGTTTTACCAAATCATCATTTGGCAAACTATATCATTTTACAAACTTTCATTTCGCAAGCAAGTACAGTACATACATACATACCTTCACGCCTGTAATCCCAGAGTGGGCTAGGTAGAGCTACAAAATTACAACAAATAATAAATCGCAAACAAGTAATAAGAGTGAATAGGCATTTTCTGGGTAAGCGTGTACCACCTTCGACCTCGTCGTCACTTACCATCAGGTGAGACTGAGGTCAAACGCAAACCCATTATGGATAAAAATAAAAAATAAAAAACGCCGGATTATTTTATATTTTTTGTGGTCTAAAGTCTAACTTAACCTAACCTATTTAATAAGCCTATGCCACGAATGTAATTGTTTATAATTGTTCTTTGTGTGAATTCACCAAAGTGACTTTATGTTATAATGTACAATATGAATAGGCAGTAAGTCAGTTTATATATACGTACACACAGCAACACATCTAGCTATACACTTCAGAAATCTGAAACATTGCATGAAAGAGAGTCGCACTAGAATGCATAGAAGTTGACATAATACACATATATACATCTCTTTCTTTTTCTCTCTGCTCTGTCTTTAATGGTTAGTTAGGTGTGATGTTGTGTGTACTATGTTGGTATAATATCGCATTGGGTGTCCTGTAATGATAGTGTAATTTGTAGTGACCGACCGAAACATGTTATTTTGCCGAAACCGAAACCGAAACCGAAGGTTCGGTTTCATTGTAGTTTCGGCCGAAACCGAAACCGAAACCGAACCTTTTATAAAATAAAATAAAAAGTCCTTAAAAAGTCGAAAAAATGTTAGTAAGCCCGTTTTTTTCTAAAATTAATATCTCGCCGACCTATAATTACAGGTTTCTACTTTCAAAGATTTATCACAATGAAATTTCAGCACAGTTACAGAGGTTCTGTTTGAAAATTTAACTACCCTATAAAGTCAGGCGAGCGACGCCATATTGCCAGCCGTGCCGAGCGCGCCCGACGTTAGCCGAGCGCGACCCGAAGGTACGATGTTGTAAGTTTCGGCGCGGCCGAAAGGTTCGGCCGTTTTTGGCCGAAACCGAAACTCGGGCCGAAACTTGATTTTTTGGCCGAAACTGACCGAAACCGAAACCGAAACCGAAATTTCGGTCGGACACTAGTAATTTGTTAATAAATAAATAAATAATACGTAACGAAATGCCACGCGTGTTGAGTCGAAAAAAAACATATTTTTTTCCAAGACCAGAATCACAATATGAACATCCAACGTTTTGGTAACGAACACGGCGGTCTACACGTTATCTTATCTTACAGATGGGCCCTTTCGGACAAACTTCGACCCCTTTAGGACATTTGAAAAAAACAACAGTAAGTAACCTGCAGGCGCAATTTCACACGTCAAAAAGGTACCAACGTTTCCCAACAGCTCCTCCAATGCTGAGACGAAACGCCGTAAGAAACTCAACAGTCAGTTTTTTTTTAATTGCTTATGGCGGTGATTTTGTGCAATTACACACTCAGCGGTTCAAATGTGCAGGTTTCCTCACGATTTTTTCCTTCACTGTAAGAGCATCGGGTAATGTACTTACTTCTAAGAACAACTCATTGGTATGTACATGGTGACCGCGGGGGTTTGAACTCTGTACCCCCACGGGCGAGTCCCTATGCTTAGTAGCTCTAACGACGTCGAGACATTAGGTTTCAATAATATGTTTCGGTCTTGAAGCGGAGCGTTGTGCGGTGCGACCCGCACGAAATTCAAACATATGGAGATGTATTACAGTGTTCGTATAGACGAGTAAGCATTGTAGTAGATGCAACACACCTGTAGAATTCCAGAATCCGGCTGTACAAATATTAAAAAAAACTAAAAAAATACCCCAATCTCCTCTTGCTCTCTTCAGGAGGCAGCTGATCAAAGGTCTTAGCCTGGTCTTCTCCGAGGAATGCGTCATGGTCAAATTGCTTATTGTGGTGCTCGTTCTTAAAGTGCTCAGCATCAGAGAGTTGGTCCATCATACGCTTCGTCTCCTCAGGGTTGGGCACCCCCGCAAACACAGCGGAGATCGCCAGGGCAAGGAAGAGGGTAGTCAGCATTTTTTCTGTAAATTTATGTTACAATAAATTTTCAATAATCTCCGGCTTCATATTTTATCATAACCATGTATCAATGATATTATATTAGTATTATACTGTATTATTATTATTATTGCTAGTAAAATTTACCATAGATCTTTAACTGATGTACAATAAAAAATAAGTTCTGATGCATTCATTAAAAAAAAACACCACTTTGCATCTGAAGATTATTTTAAATCTCATAAATGTTTAAGCTCTTATTCCAGCCGACATTAATTCTACATAATTACAAACCTTCATTTATGAGTTAACAATCAGTGTGACGAGCAATAAAATTGCTAATGAACTTTTTAATTGGTTGACAAAATTATTAAGTCATATTTTGTAGGCAAATTGCATGGAAAAAACTCAAGCATTTCTAATTATGTGGCTACCTCTGTATACTCGAAAGTAAATATATTATTTTACTTTTGTGCATGATAGGGCTCTGTTACCAATTTTATTTAATTGTATTATAATTAATAACCTTTAGGGATTTGGCACACTGGATGTGTTCTGTGGTCTGCGGTCAGGTCAAGTATCTTGTATCTCTGTCATAATTTAGTAAACTGATAGAGGCAAAAGATGCTTGATCCAACTGCAGAACGCATCCAGTGTGCCAAATCCCTGAACCGTAATTGCTGTAATAAGAATGATTGTGATAAAATATTAAAAAACTATAATAATATTGTATCATAGCACAAACTAACTTCTTGTATGCCTCTATGCAAAAATACACTGCGAAGAGATTTTACAGAAGTGGAAAAGATCAATTTAACTCAATTATTTATCTGTGAAGCGATCAAAATTACATGTCTAGTTTTTAATTGAAATTGAGATAAAACTTTAACCTGGTTAATTTATGAAAATACTTACTAAAAAGTAATAAAAATAGTATAGGTATAATGCTATAAAACTTAAACATACACAGTCTAACACCGATACAAAAATAAAGTCAAATTATCATGAGCACAATTTGAATTTATTCACAGAATTTAAATAAACGGTATAAAAACATTATAATTTAAAATTAACTTGTTACAAAACTAATCAATTAAATTTGCAACACTTACTTCTCGTTAGATCTATTACACGCACAATCACTACACCAATTGGTATAGTTACGAGTGTTTCGACCAATCAAGGCTTCCATACAGTAAATTCCAGAATACAATACTTGCCTGTAAGCTGAAACCGCCACGTCAATGCGAGCCACGTAGCTACGATAAACTATCCCGTTCCGTTTCCGCTATGCGACTATAGTATACGATAAACAGCGACCGGCGATACAGAAAATCGGGAGAACAAGGAAGGATGCAGATAGGAAGATAAGTGTACGTTCCGAAACTTCAAATAGTTCTGTCAAAGATAGTTAATTAATTCAGAGATAATTGTTATAATTCAATGACACCTTGTCAAAGTAATTAAATTAAAAAATAAAGATGAATCAAATAATTTATTTGCTTTATTTTTAGCCGCAAATTGGCAATATTTTATTACCTTCTTTAATTATTTTAACAGTACATAGTATAGTTCTAAAACGTCCATAAAAAAGCTTCTGTATAATGACGTTTTGGCCAGTGTTGCAAACAGCAATTTAAATCCCTAAATTAATAACAAAAACATATCACTCTGCTGTCACTATAAATTCTGTTATATATTATTATTATTCATTGATATCACTCATGGAATGAAAAGAAATACATGCTGCGTTAACCCACAATGATTGGGATAAGGGCAAGATGAAGCTTATAGTAGGTACCTATATAGAACAAGGCAATAGGTTATTTCGGAACAAGGTAAATTTGTGTAAAACTGAAATTTAATGTAAATATCTGAATATGGTGTCGGAGAAACCATTGCCTGTCACGATACTTTTTGATATTATAACAATTTGTTTTTTTCCTTAAGGTATCAATAGTCGTGAATGATAAACATTTTATTTAAATTATGCTATCCCTTTTTATTTCTCTATTGAAATGTGTGTGTTTGTGTAAAAACCGAAATGTATTCATATGAAACTATCCCAAGACCGACGCTTAGACACTGGTCATCAAAATAAGAGATGAAAGAAAAAAGAGAGTCGCGACAAATGAAATAAGCTCTTGGTACCTACCTACATATTGGGTAGATGATAGTTCAAGATCCAAAAGAATCCAAGCTGATCTACATTGAAGAAATATAGTTATGTGCCAGTTAATTGACCCTGTATTAGTGTAATGAGTTTGTGTCGAGCGTTTTATAAACTTCGACTACCTACCAGAAGGTCAGCTGGAAGCGCAGCAGGATAAGCAGGAAAATCGTATAAAAAAACAGTATAGAAGACCAATATCCAGCACACGTCATCGGACCTGTGGAGTTGATAAGTATAGATAGACTGATATTTTGTTCTAGAAGCTGAATATCTGAAATGACTACTTCATTCTTGCACTTTATTAATTTGAAGCAATTTAAACGGGAAATCGAGATTCCTATAACAAGCCACATTACCTGACCATAAACTAAAGATTTCAAAAAAATATTCAAAGGAAATATGAAATTCAGTTTTAAAATGTATAAGGGAAAATCGCTCAGGTGGTTATTACAAAAAAATAATTAATTAAATATGTATCTTCTTGTTTTAAAACCTAGAAATCTTTTGCATAAATTTGAAATCATTTCTATCTTGTCTTTGGTATCTGCCTACCGCCGAGTCTAGCTGTCATGCGTGTGTGTTGTACATTTTGCCTAGTTTTTAGTTCCAAAGAGAAATTTTAATTATGTTTCTGAATAATACAAATACTTAGTTGATAGTGAATAGTTTTAAGGCACCATTAAACGCATATTCTGTGAATAAGTTTCTAAAAACGGATTGCAAATGTCAATATGTCAGGATCTCGGCCTTAATTTCCAGCAGAGAATGGTGAGAAACGTGCACAATTACTGTTTATTGCTCATTACAATAAATAAGTATACTTTTACTTTCATCCTATTGGTTTTACCATTCGGTTACGTGTGCGTACAATGTGAATTTCCTTATATTTGTGTTATACAGAGTTACCTAACATAAATCGGCATTTCTCTGTTATATTTTCGAGAATGAATAAGATCACAGATTAGGATGTTTGTTATCGTTTCAGGGCGCAAATATATCGCAGTTGGAAAGAGATATCGGCTCAGAACAATTCCCACCGAATGAACATTACTTTGGTTTAGTCAATGTAAGTATTCCAATGAAAAACTTGAAATGTTTACCATAAGCAATGTAAATAGTAAATTAGTTGTATATGCTGAAACACAAATAAGACGGAAATATGGCATTAAAGCAGGAATAGACATGAGGTAAAAAGATTTTATATTAAAACTATTGTTAATGATGTAAACAAACCTTTAAACATTTTTTGGACAGTAGTCATCATTGTAACAGACTGTTGTGCAATTCCCTTAATAGTCCCTTCTAAAGGTGTAAATGCCTCAACCAACAGCATTTGTTCATGTCCTAAACATCACAACATGTTCTGTCACAAAATGTATGTTAGATAGTCTAACTGACACATGAGCTACTCCAGCATAACAATCCACTATATTTAGATCAATGTAGAATGTTTGATGGATACCCTGTGAGTGCTTTATTTTAGGCTTAAATGATACTTGGATATAAACCTTTCAACAATGTTCAGTAATTAAGATGGTTAATCACCTATTTTTAAATATGGCTGTCACAGTGATGATTCTACAATTTATGATGATGATGATGGCTTCAGATTGTCACACACTGATACATAGGTTGTTTATAAAATAAGGTCTAATATCCTATGGCTATGGATAGAGTAATTGGATTATCACCTTGTAATTAGCTGACTTTTAATTAGGAACATAGGTTAATTAGCCACCAGTGTTAGCAGTGAATAAAATAAACTGAACAAAGTGAAAAAGTTAACATAGAATGGTGTTACCTTAAACATGGGTACAGTCAGCGGATTTAATATATTATCCAACATTGGGCTCATAAATATCTGAGACATCCTTATTACTAGAGGCATAAGAATGTGTCATATATTTTTAAGACCAGTGTTGGATATTATATTATTACTGGTGACCGTACATATCCCCTAATAGATAGATAAAACATTTATTTGCATACTACAAATCGCACATACAACTGACAGAATATAGAGACACATGATTTTGTGGAAAGAATGTGCATATTGTAGCCAGGCAAAAGAGAAATTGCTCAAAGCAAACACATTCTGCCACATATTAAGTAAATTGGCCACATGAGGCCTTTTTTTTGGGATCCATACCCAAAGGGTAAAAGTGGGACCCTTTTACTAAGACTCCGCTGTCCGTCTGTCTGTCACCAGGCTGTATCTCACGAACCGTGATAGCTATATAGTTGAAATTTTCACAGATAATGTATTTCTGTCGCCACAATAACAACAAATACTTAAAATAAAATAAAATAAATATTAAAAGTGGGCTCCCTAACAACAAACATGTTTTTTTGTAGATAATGTTACCCTTTGTAGGCGATACCGACTCGCACTTTGCCGGTTTTGTTACACAGTAACATGTAGTAAATCTACTCAAGTCCTCAAAGTAGATTTTATGTGGCTATTTTATAATATTATAATCATGTTATTAAAATCACGAGATTTGTCTATTGGCAATTTCCTCCTGTCATAGCATGTTATCAAGACTTGAACACTGATATTACTGATAAGGTGTTCAATGATGCATATAAAAATTCCAATAAGATTTTATGTGTTGTTTTTAGTTATGATTAAAGATTTCTAATGCTAATCTAATCATACTAATCTCTATCATCAAGCATGATGTGAGGTCCTAGATAGCTTATATTTCAATAAGATAATAAATACACATTATATTGGGGTTTGTATCATAATATATAATGGTTTTATTTCTGAAACTGTTAACTTTTCATATAAGTTTAAAAGGTCACTGTATAGAATCCATTAGGTTAGGTTTGTTTCATATAACAATCACATTATATATTAAGTATGTCCATTATGTAGACCCATTATGTATTTTGAACTTTATATAATACTAGATGTTCCCGTGCCCACTTTGTTGGGCAATGAACATTGTTTTCGGGTAAATATATGGGTAAGGACCAAAAAGTTGGCCGTGCTAACTCACTCAATTAAATTTTCTATTAAACTTTCCTGTTGTGACACGAAAATAAGCCATACAATTTTAGGGATACTTTCCGTCGCACAACGGAACTTTTTTCGACTTCGTTGTTTATATGGTTAAATGCGCTTAACTATGGTCCAACTTTTTGGTCTTTACCCATATAGCCTATGACACTCACAAATAACGCGGCTTTCTTTCTATTGGTAAAAGAATTTTCAAAATCGGTTCAGTAAATCCATAAATTACCCCTTACGACGTCAAAAACTTTACCTCTTTATAATATTAGTATAGATGATGCGTACCCATTGTATTGTTTAGTACCTTGACACAAAAAAAGGTTAAACAGCTATTAAAAAAAATACTAAACAACCGTACTGAAGCTTAAAATACGCTGAATTCGCGTATATTGAGCTCAACGGTTAACAAATCTGGCAGAAAAATCGCGCAAGCAATATTCCGGGCTTAATTCCACTATGGCCTCGTAAGGCCCCCCATACTGAAAAACGGGAGTTTTTTGTAACTGGGACTTTGAATCTACAACCAAGGGAATAAAGTTTAATTGCGATTGTTCGAAAATGCCACTTTCAGGTAATGAACATAGGAAAATAAATCTTATTCTTTTTGCGACAGAGTTCAAAGTAAATTGCCTTGATTATGTACTACCTACTGTACCTATTGCACACTGGGCCTTACAAGGTTAGCTACTTTTAAACAAATCTGAGCGTGGATTAAATACTTTCCTTTAGTTCTGTGGATGAAGTAACTGTTGGAATTGACAACATTTCATTTTGGTGACACCTGCAAATTACTATACGAATCGAAAGGGTTTTGCCTCCTGAACACGGCAAAATATTTATTTAGATTTATTTTTCTTTATTGACAAAATTACAAGTAAGTTAAAAAAAAAACGAGTTTTACCAATACTATGCCTGAATAGATATAATACCATTGCCTTTTTCACGAGAAAAAAAGCTGTCATACTTCAAGTTTGACATTGATACTATTGACAGATGGATAGGTACCTTAGATCGGTTGACCGCCATTATTAAAAAGAAAAACTTTTTTTTTTATACATATTGGACTAACGTAATATGTCCATTGTGTCGTAGAAATGAAGTTACGCCCTTTTAGAATAAGAACATCTAAATAAATTAATAATAAAATAATTATACATCCTAGGGAAAAAATGAAACTATTAGTGTCTTCCTCCTTCCAAACAGTATCTATAAAATGAATAAAATTAAAGTCTTGAAAATATGAAATCTTGTCAATTATTTTCAAAATTACTGACTTTTCGGCTAGATCTGAGGTCATAATTTTGAAAATCGAAGTTCGAAGTTACCTAGTTGGTTACTAAGTTCTGTTACTAAGGTTGATGCAAATAAAACTAACTTATGTTTATTTTTTAATTTCAATATGTCGCTCATCCAATAGAATAATGACATAATTGCATTTTTAGCATGCATGTTATTTTATTGTTCCACGCGATAGACCTGACCTTTAGAACACTTATGACGGTAAAATCTCATAACCCGTTTTTTTGCAATTATGTCATTATTCTATTGGATGAGCGATGTATAAAAATTAAAAGCTTAATTAATATACATTTTGAAAAACAATTAATCATTTTTCTTAGTTTCCGCAATAGGGAATATGCATGGATTTTAAAAATCGCATTTCTCATCAAAATATGAAAATACCGTAAAAGAGATCACCAAAACGGAAATTAAAATCGGTCAAGAAATACGGAAGTTATAAGCATTTCAAACTTCTAATTAGACAGAGAGATCCGATGTGCACCGTGACGTCATTGTGCACTGCGGCCATATAAACTCCATGTAAAATTCCGTTTTTCTAGAAAGAGATAGGAACAAATCTTTGTTGGCTTATATCTTGGTTATTTTTATAGTTATTCAAAAAATGATTTTTGTGATCTGTTTGTTACATGAATCAGCTTCAATTGAAGCTGTAAAAAAAAAACATGCATATTCCCTATTCCCGATACGATTTTTTAACATTCACAGCCGGCATCGATGAAATTACGCATGACTTTTCTGTAAATTTCATTTTTTGAAATCGCTTAAAAATTAGTCTTTGTTTACCAAAGAACTTTTTTTGTATAATATTATAAAAAATCCTATCTCTGTATATGTTTAGAGACCAAAATTATATTTCTCAACATGACTTAATTCCAACTTATGAAGCAAGAGATTTGGTGTGTTTTCGCAAAATCATGTGAAATCTTAAAGTCGATTTAATGAGTCATCAAGATTGACCGGTGTCCAAGCGGATCTTTAGTTGCTTTGAATACATTCGTATCAGAATTTAAAGCTAGAAGTCTGTTCAATATGTCACGCAAATTTGAACTCTCTACAGGAACTCTTACAAAAGTTGGGGCCGTTATCAGTATCATCGTCGTGCGTGATTTTAACTATGATTTTATCGTCCGAAATGGGAATACTTCAAGCTCGTACATCAAATAATTGCAATAGTTTAGAATACATTATTTTTATTATTATTCTATATGGGTAAGGACCAAAAAGTTGTCCACGCTAACTCACTCAATTAAATTTTCTATGAAACTTTTCCGCTGTGACACGAAAGTTAGCCATACAATTGTAGGGATAATTTTCGTCGCACAACGGAACTTTTTTCAACTTCGCTGTGTGTATGGTTAACTGCGCTTAATAGTGGTCCAACTTTTTGGTCCTTACCCATATAAATCAAAGTTTTGATTAATATATAGGTTTATGCAAAACAGCTTTAAAAAAATAATAATATTGTAATTAATCTCAGTAACAGAACTTAGTAACCGACTAGGTACATTAGCTCGATCCCCTTCTCTCGATTTAGTCTCGAATGACCACTTAGTGACAGGGATGGAGCTAACGTGACTTTGCTTTTCAAAGTAGGGCCTCTGGCGCTTCCGGAACATGTTGCTTAGGTGGCGCGCTATTACGGATGCACGATCTTGGGCCGATTTTTCCGCCAGAGTGATTTCTAGCCAAAACTGCATAAATATGGCGTTCATTAAGATGTGATCACACCGGTCGGATGTTAAAAAAAATATCCCCCTCTCATTATTTCGATTAAAATATAGCATACTAGCTTTCGCCCGCGACTCCGTCCGCGTGGATGTCGTTTATCACTGCTCTCTCGGGAACTGTCAAATTTTCCGGGATAAAAACTGTCCTATTTCCTATTCCAGGACCTTATCAATATGTGTGCTAAGTTGTATAGTAGGCACACTTTCGCATTAATAATATTAGTATTAACAAAAAATAACCCCCTCTCTTTATATCGATTAAAATATAGCATATGCCACTCCCAGAACCAAGACGAATCTAACGACACCTCAAATGTCACAATACATCAAGCCGGTTAGGCTGCAGACCGTGCCAAAGAAAGAGACATACATCATACACTCGAATAACATAATCCTCCTTCTTACGCAGTTGGCTAAAACTTAATTCAGTACTCTCAGTAGACGCGTCAAGCTAAATTCACAATAAAGCATTTCAGGCGACAAAAAAACTACTACAATTTGCGTCTATAACGGTTTTGACCAATCAGAAGCGACGGTAGTACCGTTAGCACAACTAATTATAATTAATGAATAAAATCATAAGTCAATCTATGATATCTTCATAATTACTTTAAGTGCAGACACTTACCTATAGATAATAGATTTACAAAGTATACTTTATCATAAACAGAGGCCGTTCTTTGAAAATCGCTGTTTGAAATTACCTCAGCTAATCCCTATTTCTCGATTTACTCTCGAATGACGAGTGACAGATATGAAGCTGACATATCGAACTTCGATTTTTCTAGGTAGGGCCTCAGTCACTTCATTTCACTCTATTCTTGGAATTTGGTTTATAAAAAATACTAGGTTCCGCTCAATTTTTCGGGATAAAAACTATCCTATGACCTATTCTAGGACCTAACCAATATATTGTGTGCCAAGTTTCATCTCGATCCGTTCAGTGGTCGAAGCGTGAAAGACGGGAACATACACACTTTCACATTTATAATATTAGTATGGATTAACATCATATTCGACAAATCTGTCATTATTTTTCACTTAATTTTCACGTTATCAAATCGCTGCATCTCAAAAAATACATTTTTATAAAATATGAATCGTGGTCAAGTTTTAAAGGGTCGGTGCCGAGAAATTATTTAATAACGAAAAGAAAAAACGAAGGTTCTTCTGAAAACTTAAAGTACTCGTATTTAACACTCATTTATTCATTTATTTTGTTCTTACCATTTGATGATACAGACAGGACTGATAATGATGATGGTGTTTCTAAAAGTTATTACAACATTTTCATTTTAATAACCCAATATAATTTTGTTTTTTGTCAAACTATAGAACTTCATTGTACTAAAATAAGTATTTTCATTTATCTGCACACTGTACAATTGATAATGTCATTTCATGTATTAAATCAAAAATGACATATCGTCAGTGATAAATGATAATGCAAAACCGCGTAACTAACAAATCTATGATGGAGCAAAATAAACCTTACCATATGTATTATTAAAAAGGTGCATTTTGCTCCTTATTTAAAATTTTACTTACACGATATGTGCTCAATTCCATTCTAATCGCGAATTGATAATATCTCGCGATTTATAGTAGTTATGTTATCATAATTGGTCAAAAACTATTTTGGTATATTTATAGTGACAAAGCCGCAACACAATTCTGGGGTCCTAGTGAAAAATAGTATAAGTCTTCTGAAGATAAAGTGAAGACGGGTTTTAGTCTAGTACACTCCGTTCATGTATATACCCATTTTTATTAAGAGTTAAGTTGACTTTAAACGTCGACTAAGAAATAGGGCCGGCACACATACAGGGAAGCCACGATTTTTTCACTGCCAAAGCACCTTTGGGCGTGTTGAAATAAGATCGAAATTAATTAACACTTGCTTAGGGGACGCTGGCGGTGATTATTTGTGGTGTGCTTTGCCAGTGAAAAAGTCTCGGCGCTGGGCTTCGTTGTATGTACGCTGGCTTTTAATTTAAATTATTTTCTTTCTTGCCAGTATTTAGCTACATAATTATTTTATTATATTTTTCAGTTTGGCAATACATGTTATAGCAACTCAGTGTTGCAAGCTCTATACTTCTGCAGGCCGTTTAGAGAGAAGGTTCTAGAGTATAAGGCAAAGAACAAGAGGACTAAGGAGACACTGCTAACATGCCTCGCAGACCTTTTTTATAGCATTGCCACACAGAAGAAGAAAGTCGGTTCTATAGCTCCTAAGAAATTTATTGCTAGGTTAAGAAAAGAAAAAGGTAAGTGTTGAGTTAATGCTCAGTTTCAAAATCTGTAATGGATTTTTTTTTTATTAGTGTTGTAATTAAAAAAATTTTTTTTTGCCTTTTCAGAGGAATTTGACAATTATATGCAACAAGATGCACACGAGTTTTTGAATTTCCTTATTAATCACATAAATGAAATTATTTTAGGTAAGTTTTTTTGAGTTAATAACTGTGTCTATGTTAAATCATATGCTCCAAGCCAAAACCATTACTTTTGCATATAGGTAGGCTTTTTATTACTTTAAGTTTGCAATATCTTTAGCCTTATGCGAAAATACCTAGCAAAAGCATGTCGAACCATACTCGTCAACGTTGACTAAAATAAAAATAAACTTTCTCCAACTTAGTTACCAGTAACTCAAGAAGCAATGAATAGTCACATTGGTTTTCAAGTGGATCTCTTAATATTATTTTGTAATACGTTCCTTTTTAAAGCCAAGAAGTTACTTCAACTATCAGAATAGGCTATGCATAACACAACTAAAACTATTTCCCCAGCGGAACGCAATCAGAGCACGCTCAAGGTCCAAAAGAACTCTTCAGGGGAGAGTGTGACCTGCAACGGGACCGCCCCACCTAGCGCGGAGCCCACCTGGGTCCACGAGATATTCCAGGGCACGCTCACCAGCGAGACGCGCTGCCTCAACTGCGAGACTGTCAGCAGCAAGGACGAACACTTCTTCGACCTGCAGGTGAGTGTTATACTGTGTGCAGAGTGAGCCCGCCTGGACCACGAGATATTCCAGGGCACGCTCACCAGCGAGACGCGCTGCCTCAACTGCGAGACTGTCAGCAGCAAGGACGAACACTTCTTCGACCTGCAGGTGAGTGTTATACTGTGTGCAGAGTGAGCCCGCCTGGTCCACGAGATATTCCAGGGCACGCTCACCAGCGAGACGCGCTGCCTCAACTGCGAGACTGTCAGCAGCAAGGACGAACACTTCTTCGACCTGCAGGTGAGTGTTATACTGTGTGCAGAGGGAGCCCGCCTGGTGCTCGAGATATTCCAGGGCACGCTCACCAGCGAGACGCGCTGCCTCAACTGCGAGACTGTCAGCAACAAGGACGAACACTTCTTCGACCTGCAGGTGAGTGTTATACTGTGTGCAGAGTGAGCCCGCCTGGTCCACGAGATATTCCAGGGCACGCTCACCAGCGAGACGCGCTGCCTCAACTGCGAGACTGTCAGCAGCAAGGACGAACACTTCTTCGACCTGCAGGTGAGAGTTATACTGTGTGCAGAGTGAGCCCGCTTGGTGCACGAGATATTCCAAGGCACCCTCACCAGCGAGACGCGCTGCCTCAACTGCGAGACTGTCAGCAGCAAGGACGAACACTTCTTCGACCTGCAGGTGAGTGTTATACCTTGTGCAGAGTGAGCCCGCCTGGTGCTCGAGATATTCCAGGGCACGCTCACCAGCGAGACGCGCTGCCTCAACTGCGAGACTGTCAGCAGCAAGGACGAACACTTCTTCGACCTGCAGGTGAGTGTTATACCTTGTGCAGAGTGAGCCCGCCTGGTGCTCGAGATATTCCAGGGCACCCTCACCGGCGAGGCGCGCTGCCTCAACTGCGAGAACGAACACTTTATCTACCTGCAGGTGAGTGTTGTATTTTGTGCAGAGTGGAGCCAGCCTGGTGCACAAGAGACAAAAAATGGTTAAGACAAGCTTTTGTTGCAAACTGTCATTTGTTTGCACAATCAATACAATTATATTTCACTGTTTATCAGATCCTTAAAATCCTGTTGCCACCTATCAACATCACAATCAACTTTTTTTTTCAAGTTTTTATTTCCCAACTTTATCGGCGTAATTTTAGTTTATAATTATGCCAAATTACTGTCAAGAGTCTCTGAGTTAAGCCACAGGCAGACGAACCTGACCGACAGACAGAGAGAATATCGAGGGTTGCGTGGTCAAACCCAATAAGTCGATATAACTTGTTGTGTCAAAAAGAACACTAATGAATACATCAAAACAATTCAAATTTCAATAATCAATTATTTCGATTTATCGGGTTTGACCACGCAACCCTCGATATGTTGAATCTATAAGGGCTCGTAATTTGACATCGGAATCTTAATAAAAATGAACACGTAAAGATAAATATAAAAAGCTTGAAAATGGTCCTCTATCCTTCTAGGTTGACGTCGGTCAGAACACAAGTATAACCCACTGCCTAAAATGCTTCAGCGACACAGAAACGTTATGCAACGACAACAAATTCAAGTGCGACAACTGCAGTAGTTACCAAGAGGCCCAGAAGAGGATGCGAGTCAAGAAGCTACCCCTCATACTAGCGCTGCATCTCAAGAGATTCAAGTATATGGAGCAGTATAATAGGCATATAAAGGTGTCGCATAGAGTCGTGTTTCCTTTGGAGCTAAGGTTATTTAATACGGTGAGTTGTTTAAATATAGGAATGCCTTTAATAAGTGCTGTTTAAATTCCTTTATTAATATAAGTTTTAGTAGAATATTTTGTATAAAAATGAGGTTTACGCAGTGAAACTTAAGTATTATTAAGTGGCAACACCTCCTCAGGCAAACATTGGACCCGATTCTACGTGCACATCGCTTAAATAGCCTAAAACTAAATTGTTTAATTTTCTGACATAGTTTAGACAGCAGATTTACATACATACATACCTTCACGCCTTCATTCCCAGTGTGGGGTAGGCAGAGCCACAGAATTACCTACAACTTTAGAAAGTGGTTGATTATTCAGTAACCACATTTTGCACAAATAGGCTAAGATGTTTACCAGCTTATTAGTGACAGGTTGCAAGCCCATCGCCTAACAGTACTACAAGCCTGTATTCCCTTACCAGATTAAACCCGATTTTACCAGACTTAGCAGATTTAACCAGTGCTATTGCAGACTGTCAAGCTGACAATGTATAAGACCGCCTAAAATAAGAAGCTTCAGATCCAAATTAGCGCTGTCATGGCGCTGTCATTAGATTATGACAGCTGCTCATAGAATAGCAAAGTGTTTTAGCGGCATCTAAATAAAATTAGGAAGTTTAGTGGCCACTGTAGAATCGGGTCCATTGACTATTTATTTGGACAGTGGTCTAATTTTTTCCACTCTAATTATCAAGTTTTAAATATAACATGTCATAAAAGTGTTTGACATGCTGACAAAATATGTAGAATTATTATAATGTTCTCAAGTGGCAACCGCCCATCAAGCAGTAACTTTTGGCTTTTTTTTACCAAAGAGCCAATCCGGCGGAGTCGACTTCCTTCCATCCTTAATGTAGAATAAATTTCAGTCGGACGACGCCGTGAACCCCGACCGGCTGTACGACCTGGTGGCCGTGGTGGTGCACTGCGGCTCCGGGCCCAACCGCGGCCACTACATCAGCATCGTCAAGAGCCACGGCTTCTGGCTGCTCTTCGACGACGATATGGTCGATGTGAGTTGCCTTGGTATTCCGCCACAACTCTGTACAGTGTGATAGCTCATAACGCACCTTCAGAACAATAGTGACCTAATTCAAAATTTCAGTTTCCAAACTTCAAGTCTTAAATTATATTATTGTAGAGACCTATCTCGATTTTTGTTTTTTGAATTAGGTCACTATTGTTCTGATGGTGCGATAAGCAGAGGCCAGAATTCTCATGGCACTTTCGAGTTGTCATAGGGACTTCTCGTTTATCGACTTCGGATATACATATTTTATCGATACATTATAGAACACAACATATTAAAGCCTGACAAGTTCCTTTTTAGCCCTCGCCATGTTGCGGATTTTCAGTGGAACAAATTTATTTAAATGGCAACGTTTTTTTTTGACAACGGACGTTGGAAGTCATTGAATGTCACCGATGTAAACAAATCGATTTTAAAATCAAAATGCCCAAGAAATTTCACCCCGATGCAAAAAACATTATTATAAATACATTCAAATGGTTGCGGCAGAAAAAGGACGAAGGATTTAGCAGCATTCCAATAAACAATGTTTTGAAATTAGTTGTTGACATGACGGGTATGATATTCATAGTGCGATTGTCATGAATTGGTTAGCTTGGTACTAAATATTTTATTTATTTATTTAAAACAAAAATTTCACAGCATTACAGTAAAACCAATGCACTGAGAAACTTAATATTATAAACAGAAAGAAAATGAATATTATAACACATGCAAACTAATAATAGTTATCATAAAAAGTTTTTATCTGGAAATTCCATTTCCATCCATTCTCTCACAGAACCTAAGACACTGAAAACACAAAACGGACCATCGACTTGCAAATACATCAAAAAGATCAGGTGCTGATGAAAAGAGTGTGTTGAGGCTCGTAAGAGCCCGAACAGTGGGAGAGTTCCGGTGGGCCACAGTCCGCGTCCTAGATGTCGCAAGGAGGTTATGATGTCGCGGTCTGAGGTGGTTTTTTGTCATAAAAGGCACCGACAGTTTTACCACTTGTGACACTATATCGGGACAGTCGGAAGCGCCCCGCAATACGCCACAGACCGTTACCAACAGGTTGTAGTTGCGTCTTACCTCCAGAGAGTTCAGGCCAAGAGACCCAAACAAGAATTGAGTCGGATATAGAAAGGGATAATATCCATACAGTTTTTTATACATGAACCTAAGAAACGCTTTTTGCACTTTTTCCAAAACCAAGGCATAGGTAGTCTCGTGGGGGTTCCATATAACAGCTGCCGCTTCGAGCTTACTACGAACTAGGGCCGTGTACAAAAGTTTGATGGCATTGACGTTACAAAAGTCACGAGAATTCCTCACAATAAATCCAAGTCTTTTGAAACCGTTAGCGGCCAGCGTTTTAATATGATCGTGAAAAGTAAGGCCACTATCAAAAAGAACACCGAGATCTTTTACGGTTGTAACGCGAGCAATGCTTTCCAATCCAAGTGTATAAATGTTCTGCAACGGTTTTTGCGCCCGGCTGAAGGTCATTACACGGCATTTTTTGACATTAAATTGGAGTTCATTAGCAGTGCTCCAGAGCAAAACAGAGTTTACGTCATCCTGCAAAGCCTCACAGTCCGCCATTTGATGTATCCCATAAACCAACTTCAAATCGTCTGCATACAGCAAACATGTAGCATGCTTGACAACCGTATCAAGGTCGTTTACCATGATGCCAAATAGAAGAGGACCAAGAATAGAACCTTGACTGACACCAGATGGTGTTAAATATGACTTTGAGATAAAGCATCCATGCCTGACGAACTGCTGCCTACCCCGCAGATAACTAGAAAATAACTTAAGCAGATGCGGCGTGAAACCTATGCGGCACAGTTTGTCAAGTAACACATCGTTGTTAACTCGGTCAAATGCTTTTGTAAAATCAAAATAGATCACGTCCACCTGCTTCCCTTTGTCCAGATGCTCCGAAACTAGGTTAGTGAGAGTGTATAGGTTGGTATCCACAGAACGATTAGACCTAAAGCCATGCTGAGAATTGCAAAAGAAAGGTTTCAGTTGACCCGAAATTTTTATTTTTATGATAGTTTCGTAGAGTTTTGCTACCGCTGATAATATAGCTATGGGACGATAACAATCGATGGACGAGGTGTCACTTGTTTTTGGTATAGGAGTAACTCTTGTGACTTTCCAACGGCTTGGATATACTCCCGTACTAAGCGAAATGCGAATAATATGAAGGATAGGCCGTATAAAAAACTCTTTACAGGCTTTGATTATGAATGCAGGCACATGATCGGGACCCACTGAACTTTGTGGCTTAAGTCGTGTAATGGCTGCTTCCACATCCCAAGGTGTTATATGCTCTATGTGAACGCGATTAGCGGAGCATGACTTATCCTGACTATTTATAGAATCAGGATCCAGTTTCGGGATATTAGGTAAAAAGACACTAGCGAAAAAATTTGCAAAGGCGTCCGCTGTACCACTGCCCTCGTAAACCTTTCCTTCATAATAAAGACGAGACTCAAAACCCCCTTTCGATTTTAGACTGCTTATATGTCTCCAAAACGCACGGGTATTACTAGCAATATTTTTTTGCAGACTGCCAGTGTAGTTATCGTATGCCGCACCTATCTGGTGTTTGATTTCAGCACGTAATCTAGCAAATTCGCTATATGCAACCGCACTTTTGTTAGACTTCGAGGCACGATGAAATTTTGCCTTGCGGACTATGTTATCTATTATTTCGGAGTGAAACCACACCGGATAACGTCTACTAGGTATTTTAGGGCGATTCTTTTTGGGAAACGCTACATTAAATATGTTATATAGAATATTATAAAAAGCATCCACAGACTTATCAACTTGTCGAGCCTGAAGTACCTCCTGCCACGACTGCTCCGATACCAAATTATACAACAGATTGAAGTCGCCTTTAGCGAAATTCCAATCTTGCAGCGATTCCACATTACTAGGTTCTAATAGTTCCGTAACAGGTCCGTCGTGACAGTGGCTTAGACAGATGATAATATCCAACGGCGGATGATAAGCGTCACGCTTTGGGACCAATCCACCGCCCTCAATCTCCTCGACTCCTACAACGTGAACTCGCTCTCCTATCAAAACAATATCAAGCTTACCTCCATACATATTTTCAACTTCGTTCGTCTCAGTCAGACCGGAAACAGTAAGAAAGTAACTATAGTAGCTTAAGATGCTTAAAGAAGTATAAGTAGGATTTAGATTTATGTCACCAACAATGATGACAGTACCCTTAAGAGTATCTATTACAGATTCTACTTTTTGGAACCATGACATATACACTTCGTCTGAGGCTCTCGGGTGAATGTACACTACACAAACGTGGAGGAGAGTGTTCTGCATTGTCACTGTAGCCCAGAGATCTTCACCAGCAGAGGTTTCCAAATCTTTGCGCCTCGTAGCATCAATGCCTGGGCGACATGCGAGAAGAACGCCGCCTCCCCCAGCACCGGTGGCCCGGTCGCGTCGCATTATTGACCAATCACCGCACACAATTTCTGAGTCTTCGACGGAATTCTTGAGAAACGATTCTGTCACTGCTATAAAATCACTATCAGACGAAAGGAAATTCTGACGAAAGTGTTTCAGTTTAGTGTTTAATCCTCTGACGTTCTGGTAGATAACATGAATGGGAGACTTCGATTTTGGAAAATGTTTGGATTCAGGCACTGGTTTATGGTTTACTGTGCCCTGATGCTCTACGAAAAAACCATTCCTTAATCCTAGCATTATATGGCCAAACGTCAGCTGACAAACAAGTGTCAAAGTAAGCCACAGGGACACCGATTTTAAACGATTTATAATCACCCTTTGTATATACATATGTATATTAATTATTAAATTTAATTTTTTTTCTCATTCAAGGCGTCTGTAGTGCTACAATTAAGAATATATACAAAAAGAATGAGCCGTTACCGCCATTGCCAACGGTACTAAAAAAAAAAACAACCCAAAAAAAAGAATACAAATAGACGACTTCGACAAATGTGCCATAAGGCACTAAATTCATGAATTCTATGCTGTGCGAAAGCAAGTACCAACTCTCAAAAGTCTGCTTACCGAATTGAAAAAAGATATTTATTTTACCGGTAGTATGGAGTACTTGCGATTGCTATTGCATAGTATGGGGTTCAAATACAAAAAGTGCAGAAACCAACGGTACATATTGAAGGAGCGTTCGGATATTGTGGTTTGGCGGGAAAGTTATTTACACGAAATAAAAGAAGCAAGGGACAAAAATATACCTCTTGTTTATTTAGATGAGACTTACATCCATACTTCTCTTAACCACGCAAAATGCTGGCAAAGCGAAAATGAACCCGGTGTGTCGAAACCCGTTTCAACCGGCAAACGATATATTATAGTTCATGCCGGCGGACCATCGGGATTTGTTCCCAATGCACTCCTAATATATAATGATAAGGAAAAGAAAGCCGATTATCATGACTCCATGAACAGGAACAATTTTAAGAAATGGGTTTTGCAGAGATTAATTCCCAATCTCAGTGAACCCACGTGTGTTATAATGGATAATGCCCGGTACCATTCTTTCCAAATTAACAAAGCTCCAACATCTGGCGATAGAAAACACGTCATTGCTGATTGGCTGCGTTTAAATAACATCTCATTTCCCCAAAACGCATGTAAAGATAAATTGGTCACAATTTTGAGACGTCATAAACCCGAGCCAGTATACGAAATAGATACGATTCTCTCAAATCATGGTCACAAGGTGATAAGGTTACCGCCCTATCACTGTGATTTAAATCCCATCGATATGATTTGGGGCATCATGAAAGCAAAAGTGGCAACTAAAAATGTTTCCATCACGAATGATGCCTTCCTAAAGCTCGTTGAAGATAGTTTTCAGGTATTTACAGTTAAAAATATAGCTTACTTTTACACTTCGTTATTACTTAGGAAGTGACTATAGAAAATTGGAGTAAATGCTGCGAACACGTAAAAAAAATATAAGACGGATATAGGACAAAAGGTCCTATAATCGAATCACAGACCGAAAGATTTATAATCGAGGTTGGTGGTCCTGAAAGTGACTCTTCAACGGACGAAAGTGAAAATACATCGGAGCCAGAATCTGATGAATATATGGATGTCGAATATTTAGGATCGGATTTTGACGGATAGGTAATTATTCATATTTAATTATCAACTAGACATGCTCTTCCGATTACATGAAAACATAGTTTCACAATCTACAAGTACTTAATTGTATATCTCACTCGTTCTTGCACGATGCCAATACTCACTGTCCCGACTATTCATGACGTACACGTATAATTGCCATATGTAAGCCGTTTGTAGCGACACTACATCAGGGCTAAATAGGAACTTGTCAGGCTATACATACATACATACATAAACTCACGCCTTCGTTCCCAGAGAGGGGTAGGCAGAGCTACAGAATTACCTACAACTCTAAAAACTTGTAAATAATTCAGTAACCACATTTTGCATAATTAGGCTAAGATGTTTACCAGCGTATTAGTGACAGGTTGCAAGCCCATCGCCTAACAGTACTACAAGCCTTTATTCCCTTAGTCGCCTCTTACGACATCCACGGGAAGACATGGAGTGGCACTATTCTAACCCGGCCGTGCCGTGTTAAACAACAGGCGGTCTTATCCCTAAGTAGCGATCTGTTTCAATGACTATCTATTTATTTTATAGAAAAAATAAAGATGAAACACTTGTTAGCACTAAACAGACGTTTAACATGAAATTCATAAATTATAAAACATTGAACTGATTAAATGTGAAATTGTTCACTATTAACTTTTCATTGTTTTCATTGCAAATCTCTATTTCACATTTTAAATTATGCAAAAGTTATCTGAAAGAAATCGTTCTTTAGCGGTTATACCGCCTGTGGTCTACCTCTTCTTTTAATCCTCTTTAATGTTGTGTTCTATAATGTATCAATAATATATGTATATCGGAAGTCGATAAACGAGAAGTCCCTATGACAGCTCAAAAGTGCTACGAGAATTCCGGCCTCTGGTCATAAGGGCCCTTCTGACAGCGCGACCTTGGTAGAGACCGACCGTTTACACAAACCCCAGACTTCGATTTTGTTTTCTGAAAATCCACAATTTGCAAAACCATTTTTTTTCTGATTCCATTAAATTTTAAAAATGTTAACGGGACCTGTAGGTTAGGTTAGGTTTGTTTTTTAACAATCCCAGAGAATTCAACCTTATTAATAATATGACCCATTTGTTAAATTTTAAAAATTAAAGCAGGCCTCACATACTAGAATGATACGAATACCGTCCTCTTACTTAGCAGATTTTTCTTCATTCATTCATTCATTTATTTATTTAATGGCAACCGGTCGCCTTATCGAGCAACCGTTTCTGCCAATGTCAAGTGTGTGTATGTACATTTACATAATAAAAAAATCAACAGGCAACGTTGTACGGTGATCCTCTAGCAGATTTTTCTTATTTAAATGTATGTTTTATTTTTTTACAGAAAATAGACGCGTCCGCTATAGAAGATTTCTACGGCCTAACTTCAGATATACAGAAATCGTCAGAAACGGGATATATACTATTTTATCAATCTAGGGATGCTAGTTGTTAAGTTTATCCAATTTAATTTATTTATATAAATAGGTTAGTGCGTAAAGTTCTTTGAATATGCCTCGTTTGTTAAAGTTGAAAGGGCATAGTTAAAATAATTATTGAATTATTGAAACATTGTTCAATTCCAATCATTGAGATTCGTCTTTTAGATTTCATTTGTAAATAAATATATTTCATTTCAAAATATTATCAGAATGCTGTATTTTATTTTACAACAACAAACGCGGTCCAGAAGCTTATACAGGTGAGTGCTCCCAATGGGTCAGCATCGAGAATTAAAAGAGTTGCCGTAAAAAGATTGACGAGAGCGATATAGAGATCGGAAGTGAGTGGAAGGGTCGGAAGGGGCCGCCCTAGGCGTACTTTTTCGAATCAAATCGGAGAAATACTGGAATGCTGGCCGAATCTTAAGTACCCGAAACCGACGTGCGTGCATGACTCGATGTATGAATGTGGAAGAAACGATTCGGCCGTTTTCCAGTATTTCTCCGATTTGATTCGAAAAAGTACGCCTAGGGCTTCCGACCCTTCCCTCACTTTCGATCTGTCTATCTCTTTCGTCAATCTTCTTTCATTCATCCTTTCCAAATGATCGAACCATCGAAGCATGCCCATTTTAATCTTAGTAACTACATCTTCTTTTATAGTTAAGTTAATATTGCCGCAACTCGGCTCATCTCCGCCTAAGTGGAGCCGCAGCCTTATGTTATTGTTATGACGTCAGTCGCCGTTACTGTCAACTAAATAAGAGCTATCAAAACGCCGACAATACGATAACGGCCGTTATTCTAGTCGGTAAAAACGATATCGTAATTAATCTGCTAGGGGCAGACTCGTGGTCACACTAGGTTGTCACACCACTGCTACTCGCTTTGGTCGGAAATTCGACAGAAATCATTTTTATTCCGCAAAAGTAGGTAGGTTAGGTTCGTTAGGTATCTTTAGATGCCCGGAGGGCAAATCGCTTAGAAATAGGAGCCCTGCCTCAGGCAGGGCTCCGTTGTATAGTAGTGGTGTGACCACGAGTCTGCACCCAATCTGTTATGGTATTGTTATGACGTCAGCAGTTGCTATTTATAAGGGTTACCCTTATATTTGGTTATGCAATATAAGTGGGATATCAATGTACAGCTGACGATCTGAGCTTTAGCTCTTTAGGTTTCCCTTATGTGAATGGTTAGTTTAACAAATAACTTAATTAGGGTTATTCTTTTAGTAGGTTTAACTTCGAGAGGTATAGTACATTACTACAGAGGCCGGGACAAAACGGGTTGCCGCCGGATAGGTCTGAGGCGGGCAACCCCATATTTTCCGCCGAGGTATGTATACCTAGTGCTTTTTTCAACATGCAATGAAATAAACAACAAAAAAATCTAAGTATTCTTTTTAAAGAAATTATAAGTAAGCAAGACAAAAACTAAAACTAACGTGTGTATATTAATTACTATTTCACTATATTTTAACTCGGTTTTAATAGAAAACAGCTACTTCATACATTTATATTTATTATCATTATCAAGTTTCCCGCCAAACCTTTTTTTTCTATTATGGTTAGGGTCACGTTTGAGTAGACATTTTAACCGCTGAAAAAAATTGATAATAATGTGTTATTTGTTATGTTCATGTGGATTTATTATGTAAATAAAACTGCACTAAGTACATACCAAATCGTTTATTGATATTTTTAATACGTGTAGTGGCAGAATGTCATGATGCATGTGCCACAAATTTATGTGGAATGGAAATTAAAAAAGAGGACTTTTCCCGGCCTAGGCCTGCAAGATTTGTATGAAATTCCATTAACGACCTCTTGTCCTAGCCGCGCCTGAAACGTCATACTTCGCAGCCTACATATTATAAGGAACATAACATCAATATTTCATTGCATGTTGACAAAAAGTATTTTAAAGGCTTATATCGTTGAATGGGTGGTCAGGTCAGGGACCCCTGTATAAAATGGTCAGACTCGCTCTTAACCGGTTTTTTTTTTAGTTCGGGAGTAGAGCTCCAATTCAATTCGTTGCTCACCACTTGCCCTATAAATTTATCTAATTTAT
Source organism: Acleris emargana (assembly GCA_927399475.2). NCBI lineage: Eukaryota > Metazoa > Arthropoda > Insecta > Lepidoptera > Tortricidae > Acleris > Acleris emargana. The sequence continues at coordinate 2,950,461 of OV656839.1, read as the reverse complement.
TTAGTTGGTGGTATCTGATTGGATACAGTAATAAATAAACCTAGAGATTTTCCTAGCACGACCGACGTGTTGTTAGTGCTTGACACAATACAAACATCGACAATCCTGTTATCGATAAGTACCACTTCAATGTCATACAGCGATTTTCACTGATGTAAAATTAAATTAATAAATTGATAGTTTTGATATTAACTTATCATTCTTATTTTAATTTTTAAAACGCACCACGTTGTTATAAGAATCATAAGACATATGATTGTAATTGCTTTCCTGTTAGGTACGTCAATGAGTTTTAGGTCATTGTGAATATTTTCTTAATAACTATTATAATGAATGATGTACAATTATTTCCTCTATGATGTTGAAGTAGTGATTATCGATAACAGGATTGTCGATGTTTTTTTTGTGTCAAGCCCTAGCAACACGTTGTTCGTGCTAGGAAAATATCTAGGTCTAGTAATAAATATATGTATTATCGGGAAAAAGTACTTGGTTCGATTCGATTCCCGGTTGGGATCTAAGTGTGTTAATTAATTTAGGGTTCCGTACTGAAGGGAGCCGAGCGGGACCCTATTGATGTCTCCACTGTCCGTCGCTTTTTTAAAGCGCTGTATATTTTGAACGTTAACAGCGTTTTTTTTCCAGAATAATTGATGTTACGGCGAATTTATTAACTTTAGTTTTGGTGTGTGCGTGTGTGTTAGTTTGTTACTCCACTGGACGGAGAATGAACATAAGATTAAAAACTAAGGCCACAAGATAGAAGTAACAATTTTACGGGTCTTAACTAGTAGGACTGCTCAAATGGCTGGTCGCCATTGCGTCAAATAGAAACTTGGAACCTATAAATTGTAATTTGTAGCTTTATAAAATAGGCCCCTGCAATGACGGAGTCGCAGGCAAAAATAAGGAAATGTCTGTCCCGACTGTCCATTACCGGCATAACTATATCGATATAGTTCTGTGGTTGAACCAGTCAGTGATTTAATTTTGTATTTGTGTAGAACGCCTCGACTGTCCCAGAACTCTCGGATCAAACAGGGTACACACAACAACACATCTAGCTCTACACTTCAGAATCAGAAATATTGCATGAAAGAGAGTCGCACTAGAATTCATAGAAGTTGACATAATACACATATATACATCTCTTTCTTTTTCTCTCTGCTCTGTCTTTAATGGTTAGTTAGGTGTGATGTTGTGTGTACCTAGGCATTCTTTCTTTTGTACTAAGGGCTAGCTGCGCATAACGAAATAAATGTTTTTTTTTTAAACTAAATTCCTAGTTTTAATAACTTTATTCTTTGAAACTGAAATGTAACTTAATTCAGCAAATTTCAGTTATCTAAAAATAAAGTTTGTACTAGTGTGGGTGTACTGACTACTAGAGTTAGAGCATTAGGTAAACTTATTTACCAATAGTAACAGGGTCTGGGATTGATGGTAATGAGGGCAGTTAACACATTCAGTGCCAATGGCCTGATCCAGTCAGGTCCATTGTTTGTAGCAGATTATTTCTACTAACTTAAAATACTGCTATTGGCTACAGTGTAGTAGTATTGACAACACTTGTAGTATTCCTGACACTGAATGTAAAAACCTGATCAATAATACACAATAAAAAAAGAGAACATTTCTTAAATTACTTTATTCCCTTATTAGGCTATGAATTCATATGGGATCGGGGCCAACAGCACTGGTTTCGTGAAACCGCTGACAATGTGTGCTGGTTTAGGTGCCGCAGGCTGTCTCTTGAGCTTGCAGACTTTGTTGGCAGCCTTAGCTTCCTTGAGCAGCCTCTCGTTCTCCTTGACACGACGAAGGAAATCCTCCCTGCACTTGGAGTGCTTGACGTGCTCAACACGGATGTTGATGCGCTTGGGGATGATGCGGCCACCAACTCGTTTGTTCACAATAACTCCTAAGGCGTGGGCAGTGACGTTGTATACGCGGCCAGTCTTTCCGTGGTATACTTTGTGTGGCATACCCTTCTGGACAGCACCGTTACCCTGAAAAAATATGAAGGTTATTAATACATAGTATTTTAGGCATTAATCTTATTGCAGCACCATTCAATTATAATCACAGTAAGATAAAACACATCCATAACAAGAGCTAGATTTCACCAAGAAAATGGTTAAGAGGCCTGCCCCGTGAGGGATATTTGGTATGCGGGACCCCTAGGCAATGGCCTACAATGCCTAATGGATAATCCGGCCCTGTTTAATACTGAACAGAGCACAGTAGCATGGATCAATTAAACTTTATTCCTTATTAAACTACAAAAATAAAACGGGTGTAGAATGTTTAAAGAAAACTAACAAAATAAAGACGCCTCAAGGTCATCACAGAAAGCTTTCTCTACAGTAACATTTCAATTGACACCAAGTATGATATCCAAGGGCCAAATGCAATTAATATAATCCTCTTGCTTTAAGTATTACTTCTTAGTTTAGCAAATGTCCAAAAGCCAGTTCCAGTGAAGAAGTAGTATGATGTATCAACTAACCCTAATATCAACGATGTCTCCCACTTTGTACACTTTCATGTACGTGGATAGCGGGATGGTACCATGTGTGCGGAACCTTCGGGCGAACAGATCCCTCGTCCCGCGGCGATAACCCTTTGAGTTCGTCATCTTGTCGCCTGAAACCAAAGCAACGTTGTACCGACAAATGCACGTGGAGACAACAACTTCACTAATCACATTAGCGTAACGGTAAATTCAAAGAAAATATTATTAGATTAGATACATAGAGCTTCAATCTACATTTTAATTAGCGTTTGTGAACATTTTAGAAATGATTTCTACATTTTTTTAAGAAAAATACGGTAATCACCTTTGCTTATAAAGCTTGACGGATAAAGAAAGAGGTTACTTTTGTTTAGTCTTTGATGTAGAGCACGTAGAGTAGGAAGGAAAAGGAAATCGGTTTTTGTTGTCTACAGCTGGATATTCATGGGCAAGCAGTCACTGATGGTCGTCGTATATTTTTGTACAGTATTGTTTCTCGCAGTTTGTTCATAATAATCAATCCTGTATTTGCATGTATTCAAGCTAGTTTGTGTATGGATTTTATTAACATAAAACTTCACTTCTTTCACTTCTTTTTAATACGACAATAAATTATGCATAAAACTCTGTTAAACTAGGTACTCTTAAACAAACGTTGAAATTAAAAGATTAATTATAACTGTTTCCAAAAAACTTTTTTTTCGTTAATTAAATTTTTGTTTGCCTGATCATGTATAGAAAGCTTTAGTAAAACATGGACAGTTTTCGGTTCAGAATTGAATACCCTTGTAAATATTAATAAACGAAGCCGTTGTGTCAAATCATTGTCAATGTACAAGTGTCACTTTACGCGCAAGGGAGGCGGGTTGCGGGCACAGATTATATTGTTGCGGGTTGAGAGCATTATTTACGATAAGCTAATTTTACGTATTAAATTTATGATTAGAGTAGCACAATTTAGTATTAAGGAAAGATGAACGGATCACCCGACAACATAATCGTCAATTCCTGTGAACTTACACCAGTATATTTGATTCAAGAATCAGGCGTCGCCCAGGTATTTGTTATCTCTATTGTGTTGCATATTTTTTTTGTTAGAATTCGTAATGAAGTAAATTGTGTTTTTGCAGACGAAATCTTATGTTTTGACGCCGGCGAACCAAGTTGAACAAAAACCTGTGAGTAACCTTAAAAGATTTTATGAAAGTAGCGGTAATTTGGATTTGGAGCAAAGCATACTTCTGAACAATTCTGAAATTTCGAAGCCTAGGATATTGAAGAAGCCGGAGGGCACGCAGATGGGAAATAATTTGAAGTTGGCTAGTTTTTTAGTGCCAAAAACAAGTGCTTCAATAGTGCAGTGCAGTACTTCGCTTGTGCAGAACACGGCATCATTAGTGCAAAATGGTGCTTCGATAATGCAGAACAATGGTACATTAGGTCAAAGCAGTGCATCAATAGTGCAAAACAGTCTCCCGATTGTACAGAACAATGCCTCTCTAGTACAGAACAGTGCTACTATAGTACAGAACAGTCCATCAATAGCGCAAAATAGTGCATTGATAGTTCAGAACAAGCCTGTGCAGCCAGTTTTATTCAAGCCATCGACTAATCCTGTACCTGCAACTACTACTAAAGTAGGACGTATTAGGGGCACCATTCCCACGATAGATATGGACCGGAAGATAGTGAAGCTGAAACCTTCTGACACAAGGTCTCGGCATGTCCAACCTAGACCAAAGAATAAGCCAAAAGAAGTGTAAGTTGGTTTTGGATTAGTAAAATACCAGTTCCTTTATAATATATTTTATTTTAGATTAATTGAGTCAACTTGAAAGAAATTGTTTATTATTGGGTACTATCACAATGTAGGTGGCAAAAAATATAATTTGTTCTGTTCTTGGATATTGACTATCTATTTATGTATTTTATGTACTCAGTTATAGCAGCCTTGCATAAAGGTATGTACGGACTAGACTAGAGGCAGCCTCGGGTGAGACATGGACGGCTCACCCTGTTTCCTCGAATGTCTGTTTGATCCAAGGCTCCCTTTAGTTTGTACACACCTTAAACAGAATTTTTATGCATGCACTAGAAGTAGCCTTGCTTAAACCTAATTAAAGCACAAACTTTCTGTAGCCTTTATCTTTCATTTCATTGTATTGTTATTGATAGTTAATTTTATTTTATATTAAGTAATTCAAATGGTTATGCAAGGTTAATGTGTTGATTTTTAATATGGAATTGGTTTGACAATTTATGAAAACCAAATAAAATAAATTTAATTATGTTCAATATAGTTGGTAAATTGTTATTTTTGTAATCTACTGTTTTGTGTAGTGTTGGTGTAGATGCCAAACTGCCATTAAGTTTCATTTATTTTATAGCGGCATCAACATTTGATGATGTAGTGACTGGTGCATGCAAAAATGCAGTAGATTGTTGCCTTCAGTAGTAAAACTTTGATAAAGCACAATCATTAATTGAAAGTTACATAAATATAGCAAGACATTTCCTTTTTCAGGATACCACCACCAGAACCACCTAAGTACACATCAGTTCAGCTACTAAAACTGGGAGAGACATACCACAGGTTTGCATGTTTGGTACTTATTACATAAATGATCCAAGTAATATTTTATTATTACTTTACAGTCCCGCTTAAGAAGGTTTTTGATTCTGTACTACTTTCTTCCTTGCTTTTTTAAGACTAAGAAATTGAGATTCATGTCTAGCCCTTTTAAACATTTCACCTTTTGTATGGTTTTAAAATATTTAAGATAAGACAATATTTTTTTGGCGTTCCCAAACTAGGCACACCCATGGGGGTGTGTAATGCTTAGTATAATAACAAATGGTCTAATGATCATTTTACATAATACAAACTGCATAATTTCGATCTGTATAATAAACCGTCGATATAATAGTCATGATCAGTGATCGAAATTCGTAGTGCCATTTCGCGGGACTTCGGTACGTAAGATTAGTATGGATATAGTTTTTAACCCCGGGATTTGATATGAAAAAAAATAAGTTTGTGTTTAAAAAATATTTAAAGAACATGTAATGTGAAATGATATATGGAAAATGTGCTTTCAGATAAATGCCCTGAATAAAAGTCTCTATAGTTGCTACCACTGTTATCGGGTCCCTTTCAATGTTTCGACTGATTTTGTACTAGATAGCAAAGTAGTAGTACTTTAATAAGTTCCAATTATCCTCTATCTATTTAAACAATAGGGAATATGCATGGATTTTAAAAATCGCATTTCTCATCAAAATATGAAAATACCGTAAAAGAGATCACCAAAACGGAAATTAAAATTAAAATCGGTCAAGAAATACGGAAGTTATAAGCATTTCAAACTTCTAATTAGACAGAGAGATCCGATGTGCACCGTGACGTCATTGTGCACTGCGGCCATATAAACTCCATGTAAAATTCCGTTTTTCTAGAAAGAGATAGGAACAAATCTTTGTTGGCTTATATCTTGGTTATTTTTATAGTTATTCAAAAAATGATTTTTGTGATCTGTTTGTTACATGAATCAGCTTCAATTGAAGCTGTAAAAAAAAACATGCATATTCCCTATTGACATTAGTTTAAACCTATTTTGTGATAAGCTGGCCAGTTAAATAGAGATAAAACGATTGCAATGTCAACTTTATATGCATGTCAGTGTCATATGCAATCTGTACCTACCATATAAATATAAATTAAATAATCGCAAAAGTTACCGGACTTTGTGATATTCTTATTGTGACTATTGTGGCTGAACCTTACTGGACTCCCATTTACTTCTGATTGGACTAAGTAAAGTCTTGTTGTTGTAAATAAGAACAGTATCAGATCTTTCTACCTCACTGAACATGCCTCAGAAAACTAAGAAATAAACTGTTCTAAGTTGGATTGAACTATATCCCGATTTAAAGTATGACTCTACAAGACATTTAATACACTGTAAAAAATGTGAAGTTGATATAGGGTGTAGAAAAAGTATAGTGAAAAGACACGTCGAAGGACCTGTACATACAGGATTGCCTCGCAAACCAGATGAAGGTTTTTACTTCGACCTGATCGAGTTCCTCATAATGTGCATCCCATGGGTGCAAATCGAAAACCCAGGATTGAAATCTTTCTTTCAAAAGTACTTTTGCTGTACTTGTGCAGATCAGCCTCTTCGAAGTCTACCCAGTGAATCAACAATAAGAAAAGTATACCTGGCTAAGTTTTATCAAGCCAGAATATCTGGTATTAACAATGAAGTAGCAAATTTTTTTTTTCGGATATAGCTTGATGAAACGACAGACTTTTTAGGCAGATATGTGGTCCATTTCTTGGTGAAGCCAGTGGCGGTACTGCCATATAAGCCCAAAAGCCGGGCTTGCCTTCCCTTACAAAAATAACTATTCATTAAATCCACGTAATGTATTAGATAGGTATTTCACCTTCGCGCGCCGCGCGCTCTCACTAAATTCTTCAAATCAAATTACATGCAACAGTAGTATATACCTACAAAATTTTACCGCGCACCGCCGGCCGCCACCTACGCAGCACAGCGCTCAGCGCTGTGCGGCAACCAGTCGAACTATTCATGACGCGGCTAGCTCGTATCTCGCTCGCACGTATTGGCTTGCAATCGGGCTTTCATATTCTCTGTCTTACCCACCGAAACGGCATATGCCCAAAAACGTCTGCTCGTGTATTAATATGGCAAATAGTATGAGAGTAAAAAGCCAAGCTTGCGTATGAAGTTGTACACGAGTCCATAGTAAATGCGAAATTCGCTTCGCGCAGGCGCGGAGCGCGCGTTGAGCCGCCATTGCTATTTGTTGACAAATGCTTTTATTCACGTGTTGAATAGTTTGTTTTGTTTTGTTTAGGCGTTGAGAAGCGCGGCGCGGTCAGTGCAATAATACGTTTTTTTTTGTGGTGTTGTGAGTTGTGATTCAATTAGATTGACAATGGAGGAAGTCCCGTGTGACTGTGATATTTTAAAGTGTGCACAAACTTTGCTTGTCGACGGAAAGGTAAAATGTTTTGACTTTGCAGAGAAAAAGGTACTTATTTCTTCGGCAAAACCTACGCCTGACTTGTGTATTTCTCAGAGTAGTAAATCGCACAAAAGGCAGTTTAACAGGTCAGTGTACAAAACTCATTGGATTGTTGGTTGTTCGCACTCTAATAAGTTATATTGCTGGTGTTGTATTTTCTTTTCTAACGACAAAAACGTGTGGAATACATCTGGTTATGACGATTTAAATAATTTAGCTGGCGCCATTAAAAGACACATGAATTCTCGAAAACACATGAACGCGGTAATTTATTTTAGTGATTTTGGTAAACAGCGAATTGAGACATCTTTATCGCGCTAATTATCAAAGGAAATTACAAAACAACATGCGTGTTGATAACAATAGTAGCGTTTTTCAAAGATTAGTCGATGTTGTTTGTCATTTAGCACAACAAGAACTTCCCTTCAGAGGTCACGATGAGTCTAAAACTTCATTGAATAAGGGTAATTTTTTAGAGCTTGTGTCGCTACTTTCAAAATAGGTACGATGGCGTTTTAGAAAAACACATTCGATGTATACAAATAATAATTTAATTTAACTTTGTTGTGTAATATGCATGTACTTAATTTTTAGATAGGTAATTGAAATAAAAGTAAGTACTTATTGCTTTCTCCCTAGGCAAGCAAAGTTAAAATAAGAAGTTGGACCTTTATTTTATTCTCTCATACAAACCAAGCGGCTTTTTTCAAGGCCACCGAAAGTATGCAATTGCTGATATGTCTGTAAAATTATATCTAGTGGTAACATGCCTTCAGGGTGCTTTGGTGAGCTCGTCCACGTAAGCAAATGCCTATACAACTGCAGAGTGAAGTGAAGATTGATCAGTAATGTGGTAACAAGATAAATTTATCCATAATAACCGTAAAAACTACAAAACATATCTCTCGGCTTGCCCTATTCTGAAACCCTAGGCACGCCACTGGGTGAAGCCCTTGGATTCAACTGTTTCCCAAAAAACTTATTTAGTGGCATGTAAAGTGCTAGCACTAGTGAATGTGGAGACTATTGCTAAGTTTGTTACAGACTGCTTACAAAATATGTGGGGTGAATCCTATGAAAATCAACTCGATAGTGTGCTTCTATTATGTACCGTTAGCGTTGCGTATATGTTGAAAGCGGGGCGAATTTTAAAAAGTGTTTTACCGAAAATGAAACATATTACATGCTTAGCTTATGCTCTGCATCGGGTGGTGGCAGAGCAAATAAGATGTCAATATCCGGATGTAGACACCCTGATCGCTAACTTGAAAAAAGTATTTTTAAAGTCTCCTAATAGAGTGCAACTGTTAAAGGAAATTTATCCAAATTTGCCCTTAGCCAGTAATCACAAGGTGGGGGACCTGGCTCGCTGCAGTGTCTTACTATGTAAGGTACTTTAATGAAATAAATACGGTCATGTCACGGTTAAGAACTTCAGATGCAGTTTCAATTAAAAAGGCTAAACAAGTGCTTAAAAAATCCAACATTAAAAAATATTAAAATTTTATTCATGAAAATTTTAATATCATCGAGGTGGTTTTAACTCGTTTACAGGAACGTAATATGTCAATGGTCGATGCCTTAATAGATGACTTAGTCTACTAGTTTACCCGTAGAAACCAAACTTGAAGCGGTCATGGCTCGAAATCCGGATTTAGACACTATAAGAGAATACGCTGAAATTATTTCAAAAGAAACCGCATCTGATGACATTTCGTTTTATAATTTTGCCCCGCTGACATCAGTAGAGGTTGAAAGGTCATTTTCTACATATAAATAGATATTTGGGGGGCCATTTGCAACGTTAAAAGATGGCGGACGTGTAATTTGTTTTAGACTTTAATTTTTGGGTAATTAGGTGTTCAAAGTTCTTTTCTGATAGTGATTTGTACTTTTTATGTCTTTGTGTCGCACAGTGATTGAAGACTTGGACTTATTTCGTGTATCTGGCATCTTTCTTCTCGTTTCAAGTGGACTCGCAGTGGTGCAGAGGTTAAAACTATCTTGACCTCTGACCTACAAATCACCGTACAACGTTGCCCCCAATCTTCCTAGAGAAGATTGGATTGTTTTATTGCTATATTGATATATACTTATATATACTTGACACTGGCGAAATCACTTAACGTGGAAACGCCATATCCCCGCGGTAGTAGCTGTTCAAGTCGCCGCGGGGGCAAAGAAAGAAGGAGAAATAGATATTTACCGTGTGGTTGCCGGGTTAGAATAGTGCCACTCCATACTCCATGTCTTCCCGTGGATGTCGTAAGAGGCGACTAAGGGAATAAAGGCTTGTAGTACTGTTAGGCGATGGGCTTGCCACCTGTCACTAATACACTTGGAAACATCTTAGCCTACTTGTACAAAGTGTGGTTACAGAATTATCAAGAAGTTTTAAGACTTGTTGGTAATTCTTTAGCTCTGCCTACCCCACTCTGGGAATGAAGGCGTGAGTTTATGTATGTATGTGTATGTAAATGGATATTAGACGTTAAAAGAAATAGATTGACAGAAGAAAGTATAGGAAAAATTATGGTTTGCTACTATAATTTCGAAAAAAAGTAAGGAATACATACATACATACATACCTTCACGCCTTCTTTCCCAGAGTGGGGTAGACAGAGCTACAGAATTACCAACAACTCTAAAAACTTGTTGATAACTCTGTAACTACAATTTGCACAGTAATTAGGCTAAGATTTTTAACAGTGTATATGTATGTATAAAAAGTAAGGAATAAAAGATGTTAAATAAATTTAATAATGTTCATTTCATATAGTGATGTTGATGTTTTATGTTTTATTCAATGATTGTATTATTGTCAATTGTAACTGTTAACTGAAAGTAATTTTAAATGAATGATGTAAGTATTTATAATGACAAAAAAAAATACTTTTGCGTTTTGAAGATATTTAGTTTTGAAGATATTTTTAAGTCTCATCCATGTTATTTACAATGTTTAAGGTCATTCACCCGAAATGGCACTACCTATTCCGATCATTGGTCATGTCATGATGCATAAAACGAAATGCATAATATCAAAAACTATGTTTATAAATTAAAAAATAAATATTTCTAATGGCTTTCAATACTATTAATGTGGTAACAGTTCTACTATAACATATTGACTTAAAATGCATAATAACACGAAAATGATAGTTATACTAAATGAGTGTTATGTTATTCGATTCTATGCCCGATAAAATTATGCAATTGGCGTTCATGCTAAACATTCAGTATGCTTTTCGTGATTAGTTAAATGAAATTATACAAAATGTTTTTATACTGATTGAGACGCATCCCACGCCATAATAATAATATAATAATTGTAATAATAACATATCTCTGCAAAGCTAAAAGAAGAGTACACTTTAACAGTCCATGTATATTACGTTTAACTACAAGATATTTAAATAAATTTTCTGCATGTCATATCGTCGGTGATAATGCAAAACCGCGTAACTAACAAATTTATGATAAAGCAAAATAAACCTTACTGTCTTATTAAAAAGGTGCATTTTGCTCCTTATTTAAAATGTTACTTACGCGGTTTTGCAGTTTCACCGACGATATGGTAGAAACAAGCTAATGACGAAACAAGAATATGACGAATCAAGAATTTGACTAACGTCTTTGCTATCCTTCAGTCTTTGTTATATTTTTCAGTCTCAATGTGCTGAGCGACAACCAGGTCAAGATGGTGAATCAAGCTCTCAATATCATTAAGGATCCTGAAAAGATACCAACGGAACCGGCCTATGACCCCGTCACCAACACGCGGTTTATTTACAAGTTAGTGGAAATAAATAAATAAAATAAATAAATATCAGGGGACAATGTCACACCGTTTGACCTAGTCCCAAACTAAGCTCTAGGCTTGTACTATGGGTACTAGACAACGATATAAATACTTATATAGAGAAATATATACTTAAATACATAGAAAACATCCATGACTAAGGAACAAATATTCGCGCTCATCACACAAATATCTGCGCTTACCGGGATTTGAACCCAGGACTGCTCGCTTCATAGGCAGGGTGATTGATTCCTTTTTCGGCACATTCCTTTTTGGACATAATCCGTTTTCGGCATATTCTTGTGTCAGCACATTTTAGTAAATAAATTATACTATGAAATACTTATGACTTCGCTTGCGTAATTAAGTAATATAATATTTATTAGTAAAATATTAATTAATACATAAAAGACAAAAATTAAACAGTACCTTCACTGATTACTTAAAATAATTGGACAAATAACGATAACCAGCTAGGTATCTAAATTTATATACTTATATTAAATTTTATGTCTTGAAAAAAAAAAAAAACCTAGTATTCATTTCATTTGTTGTATAATATAATGATATCTGCCGAAGACGGAATGTGCCGAAACAAGAATATGCCAAAAACGGAATATGTCCAAAAAGGAATGTGCCGAAAAAGGAATCAATCGGCAGGGTCACTACCAACTAGGCCAGCGCAAATATAAATAAATAGTTACTAACTAAACTATCAGTGTACTAGAATCTAGTAGTTTAATAGACGCGGATATAGCAGGTAGCAGATAAGTTGCAGGGACCAGAACCCCTTACCATTGAAAGGGTTTTCGGATGGGTTTGCTAACGGCTGATTTTTAGATACCATTTCACTTTGGTAATCCTTTCAACGGCTTAGCACTTGAACGGCTAACCCGCTCGTTTGAATCCATTTGACCCGAAACCATAACTACAACCCATTGAAGGGGTTTTAAAATAAAGCGGTTTAACTTAAGAGGCCGTACACGATTTTTTGACCGTTTTGCTTATTTTTGTGATTTAACAGTTAAAATACTGCTTTTCTATAAGTTTTAATGCTCAACATTAAATATCATTTAAGTTATGATCGAATAAATGAGCTACGAATAAATGAGCCACTTTTTTATTTTTGTCGAGTATCAAAATGCGAGATTTAGGTTGTTTTAAAACATTATTTATTGCCAATTTTTTTGAACTTTTTGGGTATTTTTTTTAGGTAATGGATTGATTATGAACTAAAGTTTATTTCTATTGTTTTAATTTTATAAAAGAGAGTTCTGAGTAGCCGAAATAAAAAATATTTTTTGCCCGTTTTCTATAAAAAAATACCAAGTTTATTTATTTTTTTACTCGAAAAAATTATTTGAAAGTGGTAAAAAGTAATTCATAAATTCTTTAGACGACTTTCACAGCAATACATTGTAAATTTTTCATACCGTTTAGACGTCAAAACGGTTTATGAATATGTGACATTCTAAACCTCTTCCAGCAAAATTCACATAACAGTCGCCAGTGTCAGGTCGATTAATCAAAATAAAATAATGAAAACAGAAAAGTAGCTCATACATTCGATTAAATTAGAATTTATCTTTCGTGTTGTGTATTAAAACTTGTAGAAATACAGTATTTCAACTGTAAAATCACGTCTGGAAAATCACGTAAATCAGCGATATCGGCAAAATTTCGTGTACGGCCTCTTAATATACATTCAACTTATTATTGAACGCATCACCGGCACGCGCGTCTTGGTGAGGCGAACGGGTTAAACCTAACCCAAAGGTAAGGGGTTAAAATATAGGAGACACCAACCTGTTTACAGACAGTAACCCAAAACCCTTTTGGTGGATAGACATACCCTAGAAAGGGTTGTCATTATACAAATGCCAATCAAATGGTTTCGAAAGGCTCAAGCAACGGAACGGGATTTCCGGTTCCTGGTTAGTTGGTAGTGACACTGCCTAGGAAACCTTTTTAATTAACAATACAGTAAAGTATTTTTTTCAAATTGTGTTGTCATGTACAAATTGTACTTACGAGTACATTTAAGGCATATGTAAGAAACTCAATTCTCGTGATGGATGTACAATGATCACACACACACACACACGAAGACACACACACACACACACACACACACACACACACACACACACACACACACACCTATGTAATTAGTAGGGTTAGGAATTTTGGTGGCATATCGTGGTTCTAAAATCCATGGAGTAGCTTTATCCTAATTATTATAATACATGACACTTTGATTTTGACCTTCAGTATGGTCATATTTTAAAATGAACTAAATACATTTTTAGTTCGGTAATTCCATACCTACTAATATTTGCTTTTTGTAACGCTTTCACAGAAGAGATATTTAGAGAGTCACCTTCATACCAAAATGCATTGAAATTGGTTTAGTGGTTTAATGAATAAACGAATTTTGAAATATTTAAATATTAAAGGTCAAAATCAAAATGGTATTTATTATAAAAAGGAAGAAATAGCGACTCCATGGATTTTAGAACCACGATATGCCACCAAAATTCCTAACCCTAGTAATTAGATAAGGCTGGTTGGTTTCCTGGATAAATAAATAAATAAAAATGATCACATCAAAAGGCGAGGCGGTGCGGGTCGAGTGCCGAGTGGTTCTAATAAGCGGTGACCTTAAAGGTGGAAACCCATTACACCATATCATGCTATGACCGTGCTATGAACGTGTCAGACAAAAAAACATTCTTTGTATTACAAAGTATGAGGCTATGCATACTAGCCCGTTCCGTCACCGATCATAGTGGGCATAGCCATCCGTACACGTTCATAGCACGGTCATAGCATGATATCGCTCATTGAATTCAAAACGGACACATTCTAAAATGATTTTCTCTTGCATTGAAAATCTTATTCGAATAGCTTCCAATTTTAAAATGCAACACTGACTGATTTTGGAATGTGTCCGTTTTGTATTCAATGAACGATATGGTGTAATGGGTTTCCACCTTTAATCTTCAAAATTTTAAACTGTAGCCTATCGCATGTCCGAAGTTTTTTTTTCCCAACCTTTACATTTGACCAAATATACTTACATAAGTTAGAAATGCATTTTTTTCTGAATCCATTACCATTTCAAAATGTTTAAATATTTACCAATACCTATAGAACCAAGGTTAGGTTAGGTTTGATTTATAAGACCCCGTACAGACTCGCGGGAACCGCGCTGTTCCTAAACCTCAGGGTTAATTATTTCGAGGGTTCACGGGCTATTTGTATTAAGCGACATTCTGGCCGATATTGAGTTATATACATATTTGGAATCGCCAGATTTTTCTGCGTCGTTTGAGCCCGGTTTCGTGGCGATCTGAGCACTTTTCTGTCGCTTGAAACATGAGTAAATTAAGGTCTAGTTTGAGTCTGATGTGATTGATGCGACACAAATTTTATTCATTTATAGAAAAGATGGACTTCATACCGACAAGATATTTCGTGATTTTGACTTAAGCGGTTTTTCCTGACATACACTACGTATTATAGGGCGTTTAAATCGTTATGCCTGCATCCTGAAATCCGTCCTTGATGTCGCTTCAAACATTAAGCCTGCACCTGAAATCCGTCCTTGATGTCGCTTCAAACATTAAGCCTGCACCTGAAATCCATCCTTGATGTCGCTTCAAACATTTAGCCTGTTTCTAAATAAAAGTGATTCGAGGTCATTTTGTATCAAGCAACCTTTATTTTTAGTAAAAACAACTTTAAAAAAATGACAAATGATTTTAGATTTTAAAATCCTGCAAAATAATTTTGTTCTAGCCGCCAATCTTTATTATACACACAGTTTTACTGTCACTTCATTCAGTTTACTTTTAGTGCATCTACTTTATTATACTTCAGGTGCTTAAGCGGACTATCCTGATTCTATTTTAATATCGCGATGGTTGTTAATACATTTAGCTTTACACAAGCACAACACCCTAGTATCGCTTAAATCCTTTTTCCTGAACCTAAAATGTTCAGTTTATGGCGCTTCAATCAATTAGCCTGTTTCTAAATAAAAGTGATTCGAGGTCATTTTGTATCAAGCAACCTTTATTTTTGGTAAAAACAACTTTAAAAAAGTGACAACTAGACTAAATTGCGCGGATTTAGATAAGGAAAATAACCTAGGCCACTTTTTTGTAAAAATATTGATACCTTTTTTGTTATGTTTTTTTTTTCGAAAAATGAAACTTTGATACGCTCTGTAAAGTTCAAAAAATGTCGCTTAATACAAATAGCCCGTGACCCCTCGATTTGTTACTATAACTGCGCGGTTACGTTTGAACGCCTAGAGGATTTAAAGTAAATAAGAACCGCACGTTTTTGAAACCGCCATTGATAGTCTAAATGGGCTCTAAGAAGTAACAATCCCAGAAAGTTACAGTTAGAAATGCATTTCTTACTCATAAAAACTCGGACATATAAAACACATAGGAAGGAAAATTCGACCTTGGCGCCAAACCCAATCAAACTGCAATTGTATACAGGGTGTTACATAAATACCCGTAAAGCCGAAAGGGGGTTAAATGGTGCCTTATAACAAGTCCATTTACAATATTTGAGAACCGTACTATCACTGTATGACTTACCGCCAAAAAAAAAAAACATTTTTTTCATTGATGTGCAAACCCTAGTTCAGTAAAATTAAAGAGTAAACTACGCAGAATGTTTATGTACATTTTTACCTAATTCGAGAAACGGTAAAGAGATATAAATAAAATGAACAGAATTCGATTAGATACATATTACAAGTCGAGTGTTGGAAGATTTTGAACTAAGAAACCTAAACTAACACTTACTTTTTCGTATTGAACGTCAAATTTACAGGAACGCCTCAAAGTGAGCTCCGCCTTGCTCAATGCACAACCTCGGATACAGTTCGCGAGCACGATTTAAATTGCTATCTTCATGGCCTACGCATAACATCATATCGTAATATTCTGACTTAGAAAACATCGTAATTTTGGAAAAAATATCGAAAACACGGAACAATTGTAGAATGTCGATAAGAAGCTTTGAAACTGACAACATTTTTTTTCCGTCTTGACGTTTTTTGAAGCCAGTACTTTAAGCATAATGACATCATAGTATTGAACCTTTCTGGATGAAAAACAGAAAAACTATTAAAGTTGACATGACAATATTATTAAAATTGGTAGGTAGGGCTCTCTGTTAAATAATCTATGCTGACTCCGGTACCCTGACATGACAGCTTACTAGGGTTGACAATATTTTTGGCTTTGATAATTTATTATATTTTTTACGGGGTATTTTGTAACACGTTGTATAATGACGTTGTATTTCTTTTTACCAGGATTGTTTCCCCAAAAGATCTGAAGGTGGTCGGCAAAAACAAAGTCTTAATGAAGGAGACGAACCGAGCGCTGGAGGTGTTTGGAGGGGTGATGGACGGCTTTGAGGACGAATCTCGCGTGCCTATGGTAATATTTTCTTATCTTATCTTACTAATATTATTAATGAGAAAGTTTGGATGTCTGTTACTCAATCACGCTTCAACCTCTGAACGGAACGGGATGAAACTTGGCACATATACAGGGTGTCTGGAAAACCTTCGGAGAAATTTTAACTGTAGATAGGGTGGATGATTTGGATCATCCCTATATTGGTAACTTTTGTTTAAGTTAATATTTGACTGAGTTACAGACAGATTTATCATCGACTTTCCTGACGATGCTCTCAGTGTGCCCCATCTTAACTGATTCATTCATAATATCGGCGGTGATACTGCAAAACCGCGTAAGTAACAAATTTATGATAGAGCAAAATAAACCTTACGGTCTTATTAAAAAGGTGCATTTTGCTCCTTATTTAAAATGTCACTTACGCGGTTTTGCAGTTTCACCGACGATATGTGTCACAACGTAATGTAAATAAACAAGTTGTTCCTTATGAACAATGTTTCCAATCATGGTCAAAAGCTCCATGGAGTTTAGAAAACTGACACATTATCCTGTAATGTGAATGAAAAGACGGTGTCTGATAAGGGCTATTATGTGAAATAATCTAAAACTGAAACTTACGATTATGATTTTTACTCACACTTTTCTCACACTCACACGGCTAAAATAGCACTTGCACTCGTAGGCACATTACTTATTTTACGAGATCATGAATCATGGCTGTATTTCATTGATTTGTACCACTATCAGGGCTTCCGACGAATAAAAAACACAATAATTAATTATTGACAATTTGACATATTATCTTTTTAAATCTTGGACCATTAAAACTCTTTATGAAAAGAGTTTTAGGTTTCATTTGTAAACAAAAAATCCTACCTACACGTTACGTTTTATCAAATAGTACATTGTGTATTAAGGTCGGTAAGTAAGGAATTACGATCGAGGCTCTAGTAGAAGCCCGAAGTCGAAGACTGAGGGCTTTCTGAGTCGAGGTACGTAATTCCCGTACCGCCCGTGAAACATACAATGTTTTTCATCACATTTGCGAGTAAATAAACAAACACACAAGTCATCACAACTATTATTACGAATTACTTGAACTTTTTTTAAGCGGATGGCTGGCGGACTCCACAGATTATGCAAATGTTTCGTTCAGAAACGTTAAGGGCAAATACTTACGTAGGTATACATACAGCCCTGAAGGAGTGTAAAAAAAAACGACGTTTGTTACAGACAACTATTAAAATCGATTATTAAGAATATTAATTGAGTATTTAAGTAACATGTAGCGAGATTGCAATAAAATTCCTGTTTAAATAACATTTTAAGACAATTTTACAATTGCGTGTAAACTCTTTGCTTGAACTTGCATGACCTGTGTGCTGTGCTATAAATTAAAAAAATAATTACTTACCGACCTTGGGTTTCATGGTAAGAAGAAAGGTCGAGGGTTTTATATGGGGCATTGCGGTCAAGTTAACCTGTATGTTTAGATACTGTTTACATGCAAGTGTGATGAAAATTACATTTAAAGCTGGCATCATACATGTTGTTGCTAGATATTCGTATCATAGAAGAAAGAGAAAAATAGGATCGCTTTGTAAGAAGAGGTCGACGTGATTACACTCTGTGGTAAAAACCCTTAAAAGAAAAAGGCCACTAAAGCCGGCTACTCACACACCTGCTGCAGGGGCAATATGGGACCCTTGATTGCCTCCTTAATTGTGATGTGTGTAGGCAAGCAGGAGCAATTTTTAGATTGGGCCTGCGGCAGGGCGGCAGGGGCGCAAGACCTTCCTAGCTCCCTAGATTGTGTCTACCGCCCTGCAAGGTTGCTGCGTGTGTAGTAGGATTGGGGCAATTCCAGTCAGTTCATTGGTGACAACCGAGCGGAGTGGACAAAAATGGAAAAAATGGTGTTACCATAGCCAGGAGATCTTCAAAAGAATCAATATCCATTTGCAAAAAGTTTCTAAGATCATCTACTTCCAATTCTTTCATAATATTCATGTGGCACAATTTGCTTCGTTTCTGCAACCAATTCTTCACCCAATATCTTCTCTTCCTTTTTTTTTTGGTAGCACCACAGAAAGTGCCAAGGCGATACCAATCCTCTGGTGTTTTGTCAATACAGGAGGCTTTCTCGTGGACGTGCGTTCAGCGGGACTATCAGTTACACACTGAACGGCAGGCTAGTGTGTAGAGAACAGCCTAAAATTGGTCCAACCGCCGTGCGACCGGTATTGCCCCTGCAGCAGGTGTGTGAGTAGCCGGCTTAAGGAACACTCAGAAAATATAAAACGTGGACTACAATCACAATCAGTCAAGGAAGCGATGTCACAAGCGAAGCGATGTTTGGTTTGGGGTTTGTTTTGTTTACTTGCATGTGATGTGACTTCACATCACACTCACAGGTTATAAAGTATTTCTAACATCACATTCAAAGTATTTCTAGCATCACGTTTTTGCCACAGATTAAATTTCAAAAAAAAACCTTATTATTTCGTGTAATTTCCAAAAAAATAGACATAATTTAATGTGAAATAAAGTGAAATACGTTATTTTACGCTAGTATCAGATAGGATGACCACAATTTGTAGTATATTTTCAATGTTGTCAAATAGCCTATTATAATCAATTATGCGACGACCTTTATATCCATCGACAAAATGTTTTGCACTTGGACTTTTGGCTACTGCCACAAATACCATGCGGATCAAAAGGAAAGAACCAGCAGCCAGCAGCGCTTTGTCCCCGTCTGGTTGCCCTGAAAATCAGCGCGTGCAGCGTCACGGCATGTCTGACACTATGATGCTGAGTAGCACCCAATTTGGTGCATTATTATTTTATAAAATAGTTTTAAGGTTTTGTTTTAAATTATTATCTCACTGTATTTAATTTGATTATTATTTTTCTGTGGTTTGCACCAATAAACGATTTTCTTTTTCTCCTTTTTTTTCTTCAATACGGAGAGCAATAATCGGATCGTTCAATCCGTCTATTTGAACTTTGAGAAGTCTATGAATTTATGGCTGTCATTAGATGTCAGTGTTAAATTATGTTATTTTCAATATTCACGTCTTCAATATTTTTGCTGTAAATCAGTTATATGGGCTACTTTAGAGCAGAAAACAATGGTAAATGGTTAGATCTCGACAGTAAAAGACGGACGATATGATCAGTCTCGGCAAAACATGAACAAGAGACCTAGTGATTTCACATTTAAAACCAATTAGTGTTCAAATTGCAAAAACGAAAATACAGTAAGTTGCACTAAAATTACTCATTTATTTTTATTATAATGCTACCTTGATTTTTGTTTACATGGAGCGAACTGTTTGTTTACATGGAGCGAACTGTTTGTTTACATACCATGTGACAACGTATGGTCTCAGGTCATTGACCTCGGACATTGAATTTTGACGTAAGATACTACGAACTGTTGGAGTAGTATACTATCAACGTCAAAATGTCAAGGTCGAGATATCGGCTGCGATACATCAAGTAACAAAATGAATATAATTAATCCTTCTTTTTTTTTTACATTAACAGAAACAAAAATGAACCATACCCCCGTGATCAGAATCGTGCCAACTATTACCCCCCCAAATTTCTCCGAAGGTTTTCCAGACACCCTGTATAGGTTAGGTCTTGGAATAGGACATAGAATAGTTTTTACTTCCTGATAAACGACTTCTACGCGTAAGGAGTCGCGAGCAAAAGCTAGTTATGTCATAGAATTTGCTTCTAGCAGACTCATTGGCAGGCAGGTGGGTGCGGCGTCAACGTGGCGGTCTATTCCGACTAGTTACATTTTTAGTTCCATTGATGTAACTAGATGGACTTTTTTTTCCTAGTAGTTACATTCAACGAAGATGGATTCCGTAATGGAACTACATGGACTTTTTTTTCCGAGTAGTTACATTAATAATACTTAAAATAAATTTATATAAAACGAATGCAATCTTATAGAAGGTACTTATTTTCAATATCTTTGCCACAGATAACAGAATACAAGTACAGATACCCAATCTCATAGAGCAAAAGCGTGCCGTCCTAATGTAGGCAATTCGGTAGGCAATTTTAGTCCCGTAGTTACACCAGTAGATGCCGTATCTGAGCCACCACTGGATGCTGGCAGCCTACCTAATAGTTTTAGTAACGTATCACCAGATGGCATTGACTTCAAGCTTGAGACGTCAAGAAAATTGTTGATTTAAAATTAATATTATGTAATGGCTATAATCCTACCGGTGACATTGTGGTAGCGTTTTATTCATTCATAGGAACATCTGCCCTGATTAATGATGTCCAGGACAAAATAGTAATGTTTTAATGACATGTTCGGGAAGTTTTTTGCTGACAATAAATAAAAGCAAAAGGTAAAAATAACTGGTTTATTAGGTTTAAAGAATTTATTTTTTCATAAGAATTTTACAATTCACTTACATGAGCGTGCAATATGAGCGTGAGGGTGAGCGTATTTAAGCGTGCGTATTTACATTCACGCAAAACAAATATAAAAGAAAAAATAAAATTAGTTAGTAGGTACCTTAAATTAATTACATACATTTTAACATATAAGATTTTAATTTTAATTTACTACTAAGACAATATGTATTATGTTTTTACGTGGTAGGTGGGTAGACTTAAATTAGTAGGTAGACAAAGTCGAGGCTGAGCGCCCGCGTAGTTGCAGCGATAAGGTGGACACAGATTAAGGTTGAATGGATGTGGCTTAAAGCGCGTTGCGGATATCAGAGCGCACTTGCTCAGTTACATAGAATTTAAGTAATCTTTTGAAATTTTGCATGGTCTTAGCATCTTTTATGCTTTCAGGAAGCTTATTTATTATATAAGTTTGCACCTTCATACAGATTTTTTTTCCGTAACTAGTACGAGGAGTACGAAGTACTAGATTATTACAATTTCTCAATTTTATTTATCGTAGGTACGACTTTTTTCTGTTTAAATGACTTAAAAAGAGGTATGACTTTACTATATTTCATGAGATCTGGAAATATCCCTTCTGAAATGGAATTATTGTAAATTAATGCTAGATGGGGTGCAATTACATCTATGATATGAAAAAGTACACTAACTGATGTGCCCTACAAATCCTCAGTCTTTTTTAAACTAAGCGATTTAAATACTTTGACTATTGAATCTGAATTTACAGGGCTGAATTCAAAGTTTATATTACATTTACTGACAATTGACATTAGTGCAAAGTAATGATTGAGCTTGCACCGCAGATGATTTAAGACATTTCGTGGTCTTAATGGCTGTGTTGGAAAAATAATATTCGAATGCTAAGGCAACTTCTTTATTTGACTTGATTTGTTTGTCACCTGTGTTTAGGGTGACCTGATTATCACGAGTTTTAGATTTTCCCGTTTCTCTGTTTATAATATTCCATTCAGTTTTTACGCCGAGTGTAGTTTAAATGTTTGTACACAAACTGTCAGCGCGTTTTGATACTTCAATGGTTAAAGATAGCACGTTGTTCGTTCCGTGTTTGTACTAACATTTTAATACACCGAAACCGCCAAAATAGTATTTTGTAATATTCATTTATATTCGTCAAGACATTATTTTCTCTATTGTTTTTTTGTTTTTAATATAAAAGAAGTATTTTGAGTATTGATTTTACGCATCAAACAAGAATTTGTAAAAACGAAACGCTTGGGGCCTGTGAGTGCATAGTAGCACAGTATATAAATAAACCAGTAAAGAAGCTACGAACAAACGCTCGAAACGACGCACTCACACAGACGCACGCCTCTACGAGACCGCTAAGAGGATTTGGCGGTGCTGTCAGTCGCGTCGCGTGTGTCGCGTCGAGACGAATGGGCTCCTTCGCATTTTACGCTTGTTCTTGAGAAAGATGCCACAAAAGTATTGCGTGGTATACGGTTGTTTGAATTCGGCTTCTTCAAACCCGGAACTATCATTTTTTAAACTCCCTGCTGGTGTTGAAAGGTAAGAATAAATAAAATATTTTTAAATAAAGAGCTTTTTATAATACGATGACGTGTTGCAAAAGTAAAAATTTATAAATTGTTTGCAAAATCGATATCTGGGAATGTGTATGGTCTTCGACAACTAATCTGTTGGCAGAATGAGAAAAAGTAGCCGCCATCTTGAACTCTTTAGTTATTCAACCGATTGCTTCCAAAATCGATATCTGAGGATGTGTATGGTCTCCGACAACTAATCTGTTGGCAGAATGAGAAAAAGTAGCCGCCATCTTGAACTCTTTAGTTATTTAACCGATTGCTTCCAAAATCGATATCTGGGGATGTGTATGGTCTCCGACCACTAATCTGTTGGCAGAATGAGAAAAAGTAGCCGCCATCTTGAACTCTTTAGTTATTCAACCGATTGCTTCCAAAAACAATATCTGGGGATTTTTTACACAATAAAATTAAACAATAAAGCGTTCCGAACATGTCGTAGCAGACGAAAGTATTTTTCAGTGAGTAATTTGTAATAAAGGTTAAAAGCAGCCAACCAATAAATTAGGTTTGTTTATTCTTCAGTTTTATTTGATATATATAACTAACGAAGAATACAGACTTCTTGAAATGCTAAAGTTATGTTTATTACCTACCCAATTTTATCTGCAGGGGCTACTTTTACTGATTATGTTAACGGATTCGTTATCGGACATATATCACACATATCTCCAGATATCGATTTTGGAAGCAGCCTGTCGAATAATAAAAAAGTTCAAGATGGCGGCTACTTTTTCTCATTCTGCCAAGAAATTCGTTGTCGGAAACCACGCACATCCCTAGATATCGATTTTGGAAGCAATCGGTTGAATAACTAAAAAATTAAAGATGGCGGCTACTTTTTCTCAATCTGCAACGGATTTGTTGTCGCAGGTCACACGTATCGATTTTGCACTAACTAGCTGAGATACAATAAACAAGATTTTTTTTCAATTTTACAAAATGTTAGTGGACAACCCTTACGCTCAATTGGAGCGTAGGTATTTATCTTGAAAAGTAGGCCTAGTTTCTTTACTGGTTTATTTATATACTGTGGTAGTAGTTTCGCGATCCGTGATGGCACCATCTAGTGACAGTACCTAATAAGGCGTAGCAAGCTTGAAAGCTTATAAGTTTTTTATGAGTTAGATGGAGTTAATATAAAATTTATTGCATTTATTAAACTTATAAAATATACCCTACTTTATGTAGAGAAGGATGTTTTTGATGTAATTGAATTTATTAAGGTGCAAAAATCATTCAATCTTCACGATTACTGATTCAAATGTTTCGCTCGATACCTGTGGCGCCATCTATGAGTTTATTAAAGTAATAATTATACGTTGTTCGAGTTGGGAGGCCATGTCTTTGCCTATATTAGAAAAATATAATAATTTGATCTAATAATATTTATTATAAGTAGTATTAATGTAACTACACGGAAAAAAAAGTCCATGTAGTTCCATTACGGAAACCATCTTCGTTCAATGTAACTATGTACTAGGAAAAAAAAAACCATCTAGTTACATCAATGGAACTAACAATGTAACTAGTCGGAATAGACCAACGTGGCGCGGGATGCGATGCAGTTGACCCTTATAAATTCCACAGTTGTCAATGTGGATGCAAATTTGGGAATCTTTTCGCGTTCCCAGTATAAGGCACTTGTTTCACCGCCGACGATGAGTGGAAAAAGAGCAGAGCTAGCAATCAACTATTCTCGCCAGCAGTGTGACCAGCCAGCGATCAACTATTAATGTCATAATATGTCTCTATTATTGACACGGGATCCTTCTTGTTCGTTTCTTGAGCAGAATAGTCAATAGCTAATCGCGTCTTCGCTGGATTTGTTGATTGTTTTCACAAAAGCAGTTTTTCACAGTAGCGAATTTTCACATAGCGTTTTTTGACTGTATTAAATTTAATTATTCGTCTTTCTTCATGTAGCGTTATTTAATGTTCGCGCTTATTTTAAACGCTGAAATTATCAGTAGATTATATTGTTAGTCGATTTTTTTCCCATTCCAATAATCTAATTTGACACATTCGACGGAGCTCCGCTATGGAGGAGCTCCTATTTCCGGATTATTAGGCCCTCCGGGCCTGATATAGAAAAAAAACTAACCTACCTTCCTATTACGATGTAATTACTATCGTGACAATTTGAGATGGGAAAAATTGGGCACGATTAATATTCAAATTTTATGTATTAGAACAAACATTTTGTGTATCTGTCCGCTAAGTAAATGGAATAATATAAAATATCCCAGCTACTTGCGGTCCCCCTACGTGGCGACACTTGTATGAAAAAATATTTTTAACCATTAGTTCCGTTAACTACATAGTTATCAAACAATCAGCCCTTACTCCTACGGGAAGACGCTTGGATCAATACCTACAGACTTATAATCAAACTTATAGGACCAATACTTATTATTTGTTTCTTTTTAGAGGTTTTTTACAGAATATTTAGAGTCAGAGGTTTTAAAAAAAATATGTAAATATAGCTACTTTTATCTTCGAAATTATAGCGAAAAAAACAATTGCAATAAATCCCTCGTGTTAACTTACTTCCACAGACTGTGACAACCCGCAGCGGGCGCAAAGTGAAGACCCCGCGGCAGGCGGTGGAGGAGGAGGCGCCGCAGAAGCCCCGCAAGCGGCCCGGCACGGTCGTCTCCTGCTCGCAGTGCTCCACCGTGAGTTCACATCATATCTCTAGCTAATACTAGCTAGCGGTCCTGGGTTCAAATCCCGGTAAGGGCAGATATTTGTGTGATGAGCGCGAATATTTGTTCCCGAGTCACGGGTGTTTTCTATGTATTTAAGTATATATTTCTCTATATAAGTATTTATACCCATAGTACAAGCCTAGAGCTTAATTTGGGACTAGGTCAATT
Source organism: Acleris emargana (assembly GCA_927399475.2). NCBI lineage: Eukaryota > Metazoa > Arthropoda > Insecta > Lepidoptera > Tortricidae > Acleris > Acleris emargana. The sequence continues at coordinate 2,924,746 of OV656839.1, read as the reverse complement.
TGTGTGAGATTGATTCCTGATCATCATTATCATCATCATGTCAGCCTACAGACGTCCACTGCTGGACATAAGCCTCCCCCAAGGCTCTCCACTCAGACCGGTCTTGTGCTTTTCGCATCCACCGCTTTCCCGCGATCCCTACAAGGTCGTCACTCCATCTTGTTGGAGGCCTACCCACAGCTCGTGTCCCGGTCCGCGGACGCCACTCAAGAACCTTCTGACCCCATCGGCCATCAGTCCTGCGTGCGATGTGCCCCGCCCACTGCCACTTCAGTTTTGATTCCTGATGATATTTATTATTTATTTATTTATTATTATAATGGTTTACCCTTGTTTCGCCGAAAATTATTTAGCAAATTCTTAACTCCCCAAACTACGTATCCCATATTTTCATTCGGTCAAATTTTCATTTCCCAATTCAACGTTTCGCACTGATATCATTTCCCAACGAATGATTTGATAAATTATTGTTAGACAAATTATTACCTGGGATTCTTTTAAGATGTCAATTATGTTTTCGTCAAATGTATTGATTGGCATAAAAATTAACCATAACCTATCTATATATGAGAGCAGTTTCGTTCTTGGGTTCATAAAAAAAAATAACCCTAACCTACCTATCTCTGGGAGCAGTTTCATTTTTAGGGTCATAAAAAAAATTCCCTAACCTACCTATCTCTGGGATCAGTTTCGTTTTTAATCCAATTTATATTTGTTTCAGACAACACAATTATTTACCACATAAAATTTGACAATATGTTATTTGCCTTAGCAAATCATTTGCCACACAATTATTTACCACATAAAATTTGACGTAATAAAATATTGCAATATAAAAATGTAGCGAAATAAATAAATTACGATGTAAAATTATGCCAAGGATTGATTTGCCAAATAAAACTTCGGCGCAAAGTTGATTGCTAAATGAAATTTGACGAAACATAATTCGGCAAAAAGGCAGTACACCTATTATAATACTCTAATACAGCTTCGTTCTCTAGCCGCGACGGTCACCTTTGAGAGCGTGTGCCAACAAATCCGGCAATTAATTCCTTTTGTTTACACCGAAAGTGACACTTTTTACCACTTTCGGCAAGATCCGGTTTGACAGACTAATTCTTACTTAGCATAACTTTCAAGTACCTATGTACGAATTCTTGCGGCCGGCTCTCCTATAATAAAATGTGTATAATTTTGAAGTTTTTTTTTCATTTCATCAACAACGTTTTGTGTTGTGGTCACAAGTGTAAACTAACCTATGTAAACAACATTCTGGATTTCCTGGAAGTAACAATGCGAGATGTCCGTTCTAAGGCCCGTATTAATAAACTGATCTCGACTTTAATGCCAGTCTCAAGATGCGTCAAAAATTACAGTTTCCTATGGCTTGACGTTTACTTTGACGTATCTCGTGACAGGCATCTCGCTCTGGATGAGTTTATTAATACGGCCCTTAGACTCATGAGAGATGTCAGTCTGCCATTACTTGAAACGGACGGGTATCTCACTCATAATATCCACTACTGGGACTGGGCCTAGATTCTGGGCGGAAAAACCATATCGTCTTTGGCCAGTTATCGTATTATCAAGTTTTTGATAGCTCTTTCTTATTCACTTGATAGTAATGTCGGCTGAGTTAAAAACAATCCCATAAGAGGTCAAAGACGATACGGTTTTTACCGCCCAGAATTCAGGCCCTGAACTCAAATCGAATCCTCAAAATGACGACGACTTCTAACAGTGCAGTGGAAAAAGTTATATTCTTACGTTCCAGGACTTCGGCAGCTTGTACCAACTACAGAAGCACTATGAGAGCAACCCAACTCACGCACCAGCCAAGGTCCACTCGACGCTGTTCCACTGCCTCCTCGCCATCGTCACCAGCAGCCCGGCCGAGGCGCGCGCCAAGCTGTTCCTGCAGCAACTGGAGCAGCTCGTGCACAAGCTCAGGGCGCTGCTGCCGTGCCTACTGCAGGCTGGCAAGGACAAGTGCAGCATCGGGGAGGATGTTGGCAGGTTAGAAAAAAACCAGTGTAAAAAAAACAGTACCGTTAGTGCCATATTCAACTAGTAAATTTCGCAGAACCTACACCAACATTATATTATGCTGGTTGAAAGTATTAGGAAAGTGCTCGCTTGCTTTTTTCTCTTTAGATTTTACACATTCAAAATGAAACCAAGACTTTTTTTTATGCTACAGTGACACTGTCACAAAATCGTTCACTAAATAGAGATAGAGTACAGTTCTCATTCTCAGTCAAGTTTTTGTCACCTTCAACACAGTTGCAGAAAAATCTCTCTTGACCAATTTCACTTGAGCACACCACTTAACTATATCCCCGCCGGCGAACTAACCAATTATATATTTTTTGCAGTTTATTTGGCGTCAACCCAGGCAAGTACAACATTAACATAGACGCACTGAACTGCGTCAAGGACAAGGAAGGACACTGCAAGCACAACCCGCCTCCCCCCAAGCCTATCCCCGTCGTGAACCAGTTCAGCTCAGACGTCAACAAACCCTCACAATTCTGGCTGTCAAAGCACAATGAAGAAATAGCCAACATAGAGGAAAGTGATGACTGCGCCAGAATAATCACAGCACACAAGTGGCCAACTGTAGGTAATAAACTATGGAACATAAAGCAGAAAACGCAGAAGAATTATGTTAAGAAAATGAGACTTGCATCTGAGAACAATGAAACGTTGATAGACCTGGGACGAGACTTGACTGCATTCACCACGCTGACTGCTGATGAATGTCCGATGAGTATTCCACAACAGAAAATGGTGTCTCTACTTCAAAGTGAAAACGAACCGGTGATGCAAGATGATATTAATGATACTCAAGATTCACTCAGCTTTGAAGATGCACTCATGAAATCTAAAAACTCGCATATACAGTTCCACAGTGCTCATTTTGACATTCGTTCGTCACCTATCAAACCTTCTTCAACTGTGTTTAGAAAGTTCCAGATCAATCCAGAGAGAATCGAGAAATTAAACGTGCAGATAATACGGCCGTTGTCATTAGACCAAAAACCTGATGAAATAAGTCAAATAACTCATGAAATCACTCCCACAACCTTGGATTGTTCCAAACTTGACAGTATATTTAGAGATGAAATTGAAATGACTTGTAAAGATGTAATAAATAATGAACTTAGTTTTGATAGCAGTAAAAATTGGGCGATATCCTCAGCTTCTAATGATGGTCAGTCGCATGAGAATTATATGAAATCAAATGCAGTGATCCAGCCATCTTTGATACATGTAAAAGATGTACCGATAGATGGTGGAATGGACAGTGGTTTACCATACAGTGATATGGCCCAGAACACGGATATGCGTATCCTAGATGACAGTAGTGACCACCCTGATAATCATGATAAGTTAAGTTTATCCCAGAACCAATCAGTATTGAACTTCTTAGAAACATTAGGCAATGAATGTCTCACTTACCCAGAAGAACCCGAGATTAGGAATACTTCTTCAGTAGATTTCCAGTTAGACTTATTTTCATTTAATAATACTTAGCTATAGGAGTAACCATAAGTTTATTTACATTAAGAACTGACTGATAAATAAGTAATGTTTATTTACAATAAAATAATCTTAGTTGAATTTAATACAATTTATTTGTTTTTTTTAATCCAATTTTTCCTATTGGCTACACAGATAAGGCATTGCAAAACTGGTTATGAGTGACACATATTCCCTTTGACTGACTAATTCAACACCGGGGTAACCTTTGGGGAGGGAAAATGGCCAATTGAAACATGATCGGCTTTTACTTTGGCGAAATCACTTGGTGGACCGCCAGTAATTTAAAGAAGATTCAACACCGAATCATCAAAACATTGATGGGGCAATGATTTTCGAATTTAATTGAACCAAACTATACTATCCATAAAATTAAATTAAGATAATTTCTCAATACAGGCACAGCAAATATGCTGCGTGGGTTTTCCATCATGTGGGGGATAGGTTTTTCAAAAATATTTGGGGAATGTGCAGAAAAATACTATGCACATGTCCCAAAATATGCTCTTAAGTTGTCATTTTTGTTAGAGTTAAGTGTGTCCCTCCCCGACTGGCTAAACAATTACATAATAAACAATATTTGAAAAAAATACAATTCAATGAGTAATAGTCAACAACTTAAAAATGTATTTGGATAGGTGAAAATGTCGGAAAGCACTGGAACCATTCATAGCATGGTCTGAATGACGTGCTCTTGTCCAGTTTTTTACTATAAAGACACATTTTTGTAAACTCAAAATGAGTCCTGATGCCATTTATATGCCATTTTAGAGGCAAGTTCATTTGGTAAACCAAAAAGAGAGCTTAAAATTATCTCCATAACACAAGAGGAGAAAGTGTTTTAACTAATATGTCCAACTGTCTGGTCAAGATATTAAAATTATGAATTGACTGTTAGCTAAATACAGATATTCAATTATAAATTCATCTATTGTGTTCAGTTATAATTGGACATATTTTCAACACTCTTAAACATTGCTAATCTGATAGCAATCCCTAATAAATCTTGCTTTATCACATCCGCTCAAACAAGCAAGAAATTCATAGAAGCTAAGTTATCATACATCCTGAATTGGAATGCACCAGCAAACATAACAGTAACTGTTTCAAGCCTGTAACACAGGTCTCTCGTTCTTCCCTTCTAAGTTTTGATTGGTGAGAGCATAACCTGTGCCTCCTCTTTGTAACGGGATGATGTCTTTCTCCTTCAACTTGTCTCCGGTCAGGGGGTGGACCCAGTCCTTCTTTATGATCTTCTCCACACACTCCACGGTGACTACATCACCGGTTGTTCTGAAAATAATCAAGAACTGAATAATAATACAATGCTATTGCATCCTAACTGAAAGTGTGCAGTGATTTGCATGCATCAAACAAATGAGGTTAAAAGCACAATATGTGAATTGGTCCTAGACATGTAAAGCTTTAATTGAAAAAATATAGTAGATATTAAAGTTTCAGTCAATGTAAAATTCAAATTATTAACACGTTGGACGCCACACCACCCACCGGTGGGCCATCACGGTGTATGTGTTGGGGCCATGTTAAAAACGAATAATACTTTAAGCTTACCTTAGTTCATTAAATACATAATGGTGAAGGATTACCTGATCACAGCACACGGAATAGCATTGCTTAAGATATCATGAGTTACTGGACACATGTACCTATTCTCTTTAGCAATCAAAGACGTTTTATCATCGCGGTCAGGAACTAATGTCCACTTTACTTCAATCAAGTCTTTCATCTTCAATGTTCGTCCACTGATGGGACAGTAAACTGTGGGGTCAGGCTTAACTACCTTAGCGACTTTAGCATCTGGTAACATTGCAGGGACCCAAAAACTAGGAAGCTGCTTATCTTTGCCATTGGTAAGATTGGAGATTGATCTAGAGGTAGATGGGCCACTATCCGACTTACTACCGGTAGAACTTGATATGTTCTTCTCTCTGTTCATAAATTTAATCAAATTCGCTTCTTTCTCAGCCGCTGCAAGCTCATTTTTTTCGTTTTCATCCTTTTTGAGCTGTTTATCATAGCGTTTTAGTTGCCGTGTGTATTCGGTCTTTTTCGATATCACGTATTCCAAGATAGCTTCTTTATCAAATAAATATCCTTCTTTAGTAACGACTGGATATCTGCACGGCTGCAAAGTGAGGCTGCAATCATCAAAGTTCTTCACAGAGTCTTTGCCAACTCGCTCGTTTTGTGTACCGTAACCAGATGCTGCTGCGTCTTTCTTCTTTTCGTGGTATGTGTATACTGCTCCAGCCGTACAGTTCCTAGCGTGACGAGTCATTTTTGTCCAGAACGAATGATTGATACGAAATCAAAACAGTGGAATAATGGAAAATATACTCTTTGATAGGTACCAAATCAAACAAACCTTCTTGGATCATTGCACAATTAGCACAGATTATAAAAGGTATGTCTCCTTGGTTACGTCAATGTCAAACCCTTAAGTTCAAGCGTTATAAAAAAACGCCGTAAATAATTATGTTACTGCCGATTGGCACTAAAAGAAACGACACCTTAAACAGAATATGGATTTATTACTTGGAGATGGAGATAGTATCTATGTACATAATATAAGTATGGTATATATGCAATCAATTCTGAGTTGCCAACAATTGGCTAAATTTCCCCAATAGCTACTTTTTACCAAACTTCAATAACCGGTCAATTTCGAGTCGGAAATATAATCCCCGTGCTTGTTACATTGGTTTTAGAACATAATACACAATAATGTTTATACGGCGTTGCCTACTGTTCAACCTCGTAAGGCCCAACGTCCTAAATTTAGGACATTTGTCAAAGTGACTTTTGACTTTATTAGACCGACACAAGATTCTTCTTCAAACTAACGAAATTTGACGTACGGGCCAGGCCAAATTACGAGGTCAAATTCACATTCGCAACCACCTAGCCTCCAAATGTGTGTACGTATTGCATAATCGAAAGTTCAACAGCTCACATCTACAATAATAATATTTATTAGGTCTGAAATGCCTACGATTAAAATTCTACTTCAAGTTTGCGTACATGTTTATTTATATAAATATTTTTTACTGGAGGTGTTACCTTCACGCCTGTAATACTAGAGTGGGGTAGGCAGAGCTACAGAATTACCTACAACTTTAGAAAGTTGTTGATTATTCAGTAACCACATTTTGTAAATTTGACGTTTACCAGCGTATTAGTGACAGGTTGCATGCCCATCGCCATTTATTTATTTAATATTACAATGGTACTTCTTAGTCTAGCATTATATAAATCTAAAAATAGTAAATTAAAAAGAATTCACTAAACCTGCGTAGTTTCTGCAGGAAAACACCAAAATCTACCTCGGCAACCACACGAGGTGGTTCGAAGTGTTCTGAGCAGATACGTGAAAACTTTGTTGGTTGCCAATTTATGCGAACTGTAGCTTTAATCCAAAGCTTCCTTACTTCATTATCAGATGCGTATATGAAATATTATAAAATTATCAAAAAATTTGCGAATGTAAAAAGGTAAATTTAACGGATTACAAGAGTTAATTCGTAAAAAAAAATTATGTTAAATCAACAAAACTTGTTTTATTACAAAATACCCATTAATATCATTTAACTATACATTACCCAGTTTGTTGGGTAAAATACATTTAAAATGGATGACAACGTGAAACTGGTATCATACAATATCGTTACCGTGCATTATCGTTATCAACATAAATTAAACGGTTAGCGGAAGAAAAATACGATATATTTTGAACAGAAAACCGGTCCTTTTAATGTTAAAATGAAGGTTACGAGGAGACGTTATATGAAACTATTAATTAGTTGTTTGCCCTAAGAGTGAAGGAAGGAGAGGGCAATAGAGAAATCTCTCTCCAGGCGGGTGTTATGCCTCGGGACCGAAGTCCTTTAGGATGAAGTTGGAAGTGGTATATATGTCAACCGACTTTAGAAACTTCTTTAGCGCGTTGTAGGATTCTTAGTTCCGCTGTCTGACACTGTTGGCGCTAGCGAGTTGTTAATACAAGTTTCCGTTAGATGTCGCTAGGTCGCCACAAGAGCTATTACCCTGATGCCAGAAGAGACAGATATATCCAAAAGAGTATTAAGAAAACAAGACAAAATCACTCAATATTCAAACACACACACACACACACTAACATTTGTTATTAGTTTATATTATATGTATTGTGAAGATTCTGTAACATTTTAGTCCTTTTGAAATAAAACACATTTATGCAAAAAAAAAACAATATTACATGTAGATATTTAATTTTATTGATTACACAAGCAGAGACCCTACTTTAAAAATCGAAGTACAAAGTTACGCTAGCTACATCCCTTTCTCTCGATATAGTGTCGAATGACGAGTGACAGGGATAGAGCTAACGTTAATTCGATCTTCGATTTTCAAAGTAGGACCTCAGTAACATCAATATTATACAGGCAACAAAACAACACGCAAGGTTTACGTCAAACGTCAAACTCAAACGTCAGTCAGTGTCAGGTCAGGTCAGTGTCGTACTGTTAATTTACTGTCGTCACGTCATATAACCCGATGCGATTTCTCTTTTATTTTAGTTGTTTTCATGTTTTGATATCTCGCGGACGTGTACTGGGGAACTTAGTATTTTTTTTTACAACTTACTTGCGAGTATTAGCGATATCTAGTCTTGGTGATTAACATTTGTGTTGTTCAATTGTTTTTATTAATTCAGTGTGTTTTGTTCTTCGCAGTGGAGTGTACATTAGTCTCGTTGTGATTGCGTATTATTTTGTTGCATTTGTGGCTGTTATTCAGTGAATAATGAATTTATCGTTTGCTGGGTGCGGTTTTCTTGGCATTTATCATGTCGGTGTAGCTGTATGTTTTAAGAAATATGCGCCACATTTACTTTTGGGGAAAATATCAGGAGCGTCCTTTGGGGCAATTTCAGCGTGTTGTTTACTGTGCGATGTGCCTATAGGTAAGATATGTTGTTGCTCTTTTTGTTTAGGGACGTGTCCACTCTAGTCTTGTTTAATTACAAGCTTATTTATGACCCAAAACATATCTAATTTATTCTAAACTTTTTTAAAGGCGTCATCGCGTTCCTACTATTTAAAGATCTATCTTACATTTATCCATTTTTAAACATGTCCTATCTGTTGATTCGGGCATACAAACAGTTGTACTGGCAATATCAATGAATTTTATGCATGTGATAATGTTTTGTTTACATGCTGTACATAGTATAAACAAATGAAATTGATGATTTAAATGTCTTTGAGATTAACTATTCAAAATGTGCTTTTTTTTTAATTTTAGACCTGTTATCAAATGTAATGTATTTAAACCCTTTATTGTACAATAATCAAAATGCGGAGGCATAAAAAAAAACAAGTTCATAGACAAACATGCCCCTTTAGGGATTCCTTGCAGATTAAGTTATTGGCAAATAGTCTCAAGAGAATTTTATATGCAATTCTGTAATTAAAATGGAATTGAATTTATTTTAGTGAACTATTAATATTAACAAGCATATATTTTAATTTACAGTTAATGTTTTAAATTAGCATTTCAAGCAGTAAAATTTACACATACATATACAAAAAAAAATGCAGTAAAATTTCTATCAGGGCAATTTAACCAATCAAGCGCTTAATGTAAATAAAGTCAATCAATATGGAATATGCATGAATTCCTTAAATCACATTTCTTAAGAAAATATGAATACCATAAAAAAAAAACACCAAAAGTGAAATGAAAATTAAAATTGGTCAAGAAATACGGATTATACAAGCATTTTAGGCATTTTAGCTTATATTTTGGTTATTTTTATAGCTATTCAAAAAATGTTTTTCTCACATGTTACATTGTTACATTATTAAGAGTGAGTGAGAAAAAAGTACAAACCTGAAGCACTTTTTGAATGCTCACAGCCTATAATTGTTATTGACATTAACTTTTTATAGTTAATTAATAGTAAGTCAAAAAATAAAAATCTATTTTCTAATATTTACTCTACATTTTTTCCGTGAATATTTTGGCCATACATTTTGCCCATAATGAGTAAGTTATTTACCAAATAATAATAATATAATGATAATGACAGGAAGTTTACTTGGGGTTATTTACACATTATAATTATAATTAAAGTCATTCAGTATTTGTTTTGTAAACCTGTTTTGTCATTAAATTGAATGGTAAAAACAAAACGGTATAACTATTAATTAATGTTAATCAATTCAAAGCTTGAATTTTCTAATTTGGAAGTGCAAATAAATTATATTTATTTGTTGGTATTAAACATGTCAAACCTACTTACTCATTGAGTTAGTTTGTTAAAGTAAATAAACTTAAAGATTTTTTTGTATTTTTAGGATTTATAGATATAAATTTAATTTTGAATTCAAGATTATTAAATAAAATAGAATCAAGTAAAGAAAATAAATATAATAATTATTCAAATTTATAACATTGCCTTAGATTAGAACAGTTGTTAAACATATTAATGATTAAGGAACGAAATCTTAAATATTTGGAGTGATAAGATTTTAACAATAATACAATTAAAAATTAAAACTAAACATATTTAAATTAAAATAAAACTAAGCCACTCAAATATTAAAGATACATTTATTTATAAAACTTAATTAAACAACTGCTACTCTAGTATTGTTATCCTTCACTAATCTTAGAAAATTTCAATTGCAGTTTTTCCAAGATGTTTTTTGCAAATAAGAAAAAGCCTTTATAAAGGACAATGGGTAGGATTAGGTTAATAGTACTAAAATAAATTTTATTTATACATATACAATAGACAAATTTTTCATTAAATTGAACATGACTTAGAGGTGTTAATTGGTTAGTCATTACTGTTTGGTAATTTAATTAGCCACTTCAGACATTGTGCTATTCAAGTATAGCAGATTTCTTGAAATATTTTTTAATTATAAATGTAAAAGGACAATCCTTAACTCAACATATTACAAATTCACAAAAAAACAATGGATATGCTCTTGTTACTAATGCTTAGCATCAGCATAGCTTAGCATACAATACAACAAGTTTCCTTGAAATAAATAGAAAATTTATTAGTCAAGCTAAACATACATATTCATCCTGTCCATTTTACAGGTGAAATAACCAGTGATGTCCTCAAAGTGGTCGGAGAGGCAAGGGCTGGGTCCCTTGGACCTTTCAGTCCCTCATTCAACATCCAGAATGTACTTCTCGAAGGCATGGACAAGTTCTTGCCCCATGACGTTCACAAAATCGTCAGTGGCAAGCTTCACATCTCCCTGACGCGAGTCTATGATGGGAAGAATGTTATAGTATCAGAGTTTCCGACGAGACAGGACCTAATGCAGGTAAGCTTATTTTTCTGCAATTCTATACTCTTGAATGAATCGTCCTGTCCTTTGTAAAGGACAAAATAGACACGAGATTTCACACACACTCACGCCTTCATTCCCAGTGGGGTAGGTAAAACTTCAGAATTACCAACAACTTTAAACACTTGTTCTTAATTCTGTGACTACATTTTGCAAAATCAGGCTAAGATTTTTACCATGTATACATATATTAGTGACAGGTTGCAAGCCTACAGTCTAACAATACTACAAGCCTTTATTCCCTTAGTCGCCTCTGAAGATATGGAGTGGCAGTATTCTAAGCCGGCAACGACAAGGCTCAAAAACACGGCACGTCATTTAAAATTTAAATGTCTGCTGAGCCTCAGGTTTAGCACAGCTTGCCTGCTTCACTAACTGACCTACAACGGAAGAGACAAACTAAGTGACAAGCGAGAAAAAACAATTTGTGCTACCCGCGCAGGAGTCTGGACGATAAAATAATATATTAAAACACATAAAAATACTGCACATCTGAAGTTTATGAAATAACTGTTGACGTATACATGTCGGCGGCCATTATTTCATAAAAATCGTTACAGATTTTTCGATTTAAATACGATTTTTTCTAAATTAATGTACACATCTTAAAATCAAACACACTACCGCTTATCTTATCGTAGCTGTAATTTATATGGGCTGTTTGCTTTCTCAAACACTTATCTTACTCAAATGTAACGTTTTGACCACATCAGAGTAGTTAGATAACGACTCAAATGTGGTTCAATTCTTACTAAAACATTAACTCACTTTGACATACAATTTCGACAGAACGTAGTTTCTAACTATCATAAATAAAATGTCATACAAAGTAAGTATACGTACACATCAGATTTACTGAAGCAAAAATTGAAAAATTACGATCAGGGTTCGAAGTTTGAACCTACATTTCCGTTGGCTAACCAAGCCACGATACTCCGGTTTCAGCTTATGTAAATAATGTATTTCGTAACCAACATTTCAATGTAATTTAAAAGAACACTCATAATCTTAGACGTGATAACCTTTATATTTTGGAACACGAAACGTCTCATTAATTATGGTCCTTGGAACCGTTAAGACAATTTGTTGCCAGAAGCGCAATTGCAGCGCTTCTCAGAGGCTTATTATGTCTCAACACTCGCTCACTTTCTCTCGAAAACCTGTAGCCGCACCATTATAACGTGCAGTCAAGGTTTCTGATTATACGGTCGTTTCGCGACGAGACGATGGGTTTCAAAAATATTTATTCACGTAACATAACGGGTTGAATGGCACTTTAACGGATACGTATAATATTAGTATGTATTCATTTAAAATTGGCAAATCTTTTTCTATATGATTATGATTAACATGCAGATGCAGTCAACTCGTCATAGAAAGAGTAGTAGTAACTGTAAAAGTACCTAGTGCAGGATCCATCATCACCAATACCATACCCTAACCTTCCGCGACGCAGCATTGTGGGCTCATTATATCCGTTTGTTCCAGGCATTGTTAGCGTCGTGTTTCGTCCCAGTGTTCTCGGGCATGCTGCCGCCTCGTTTCCATGGCATCCGGTACATGGATGGCGGCTTTAGCGACAATCTGCCAGTGCTAAACGAGAACACGATTACAGTCAGCCCGTTTTGCGGCGAAAGCGACATTTGCCCGAGGGATTTGAGCTCGCAATTGTTTCATGTAAGTATGCTTTTGTTTTTGAAGAACTTTTTACCATGCGTACATCAGGTGACCGCTGGTTGGTCTGCCTCCCCTAGCACAGAGAAACAAACCCTGTAAGTTTCAAATAATCCTAAGTGTTCTACACAAAGGACATTCTTAAATGTTAATTATGTCAGTCTGGGTACATATTTCTTAAAAAAGTAATATTTTACAAAATAAAAACATAGCAAATTGCATGTCATATAAGTAATAAAGCAACTACAAATGAGGTTTGCATGTCGATAATAGAAGTTGATAAGTGGTTTAAGCAATTCACTGTTTTGTCAAGGCTGCCATTTTGTGTAATCTCTTATCACGTTTTTTTTACATTAAATAAATATGTTCACATTCTTATTCATATTAACGTTATTGTATAATTGTTAAAAAAACAAAAAGGTTACTGTTTTTTTACATTGTCATGAATTTATGACGTCTACTGACGTAGACGTCGGTATTTTAACGCAATCAGCTCAAAAACAGATGATTAATTGTTTATTTTATGACCCACTAAACGAACATGAATCTTATTTCAACCAATCTTACGACACAACTACCTTAACAGGTAAACGTCGCAAACACAAGTATAGAACTATCGAAACAGAACATCAACCGGTTCGGAAGAATACTGTTCCCACCAAAGCCAGAAATTCTCAGCAATATGTGCAAGCAGGGCTTCGATGACGCCTTGAGGTTCCTCCATAGAAACAATATGATATCTTGCACAAGGTGCCTCGCAGTGCAATCCACATTCCAACTTCAAGAAGTTCTAGACGATACCGTGTATGATTATGACCCTGATTGTGAAGAATGCAAGACGCATAGACAAGTAAGTGGTTGATTTTGCATAAAGTAAAATATAGGTCAACAAATATTACTTACTACAGTTAATGATATTTTATATTTAGATACGTTATGCTCATACTAAACGCATTTAAAACCCGTCGCCAATTACTGACAGTTGCTACGTTACCATATTCCTACAGACAAACACGGCAATCCGTAGCGAACGCTATTGTTAGAAAGAGATAAATAGTTGTTTCAAATTGCTCGCCATTCTCGCCAAGACAAGTGCCCGCTCACGGCCGCCATGTAGCTACCCGTCTTTGTCGCACTCATGCGATATCAAATTAAACAATTTATGGCGAGATATAAACAAAATGTAAAAAATATTTACGGTTCTTACGAATGAATTGAGACATCCTTTCTTCCTTTTACAGTTACAGTATAATTTTGGCAGCGCCGAGAAACTCAAGACGGCATTTTTTATGAAATATATTTGTTACTTTTCGGTAGTAAATTTTTATTGTCTTTGTGTGCGTGTCAGCGGCCGCGGTGCACTAAACAGTTGTAAGGTAAATTACCTTCCTTTTTGAGAAACGATTTTGCGCGCAGATGACGTATCTTAATATAAAATATCATTGACTCCAGTAGATTTGTTTTCCTCGTCCTACCTTCTTCGAGACAATGACGGGAACTTAAAACACTTATATAATTTCCAGGATGCACTAGTAGATGACCTGCCCGACACAGTGATGACGATATTCCAAAATGCGATAGACTCCGCGAACCACGGCATTGTCAACTGGGTGATGCGTCAACGGGCCGTGCGGTATCTGTCCATATTAGCCCTGCCATACAGAGTGCCTATCGACATCATGTATGCTACACTCACCAAGTAAGTCGTAATTTACAATCTACAACTTTACTTCACAATAAGTAAAACATATTTTACAGATAAATTTAGCCCTTTCTCAGTCTTACACTTGAAAATAAACAAGGAGAGAGCCAACTTTAAATGACAGATTTTACTTGTCGATTGTGAAACAGGCCCTAAGTGTCCTATAAATAGGAAAGAACGCAGCATTATTAAAAAAAAACTGTTTTATATTAGGGTTTTATGACATATTTGAACTTGAAACCTCATTTTGATTCAATTTTGAATGTTTTCCTAAGGGTTAGTCAGAGGCACGTGTTCGGTAGTTTTATTAAGTTATGATTTGAAGGTTAGAAATATTGTTTTAGTGAAACTGGTCCGTTGCCCGACTGTTCAGGAAAGAGGATAATATTCCCTTATGGGTGATATTTTGTATGTATACAAATCGTATGTACGGTCGATACCCTCTATTGGTTCGCGGAACTATGACGCTCTATCTTTAAAGACTGTTCAACTGTTGTTGAGGAGAAATTAAAAATAGTAAAACCAACATCTTGTTTGATAACCTTTTATCGTTTACATGCAGCTGTCAATTAAGTTTCTGGGTCAAGTCGTTTTGAACCTATTATCTTAGGAGTAAGAGTGAAATTTGTATTTTTGTGCGTAGTATTATTATCTTGTTTTATTAATGCATACAAATTATCGGTTTTCAATTTGTAAAAATCGTGGCGCGATAGGTCTTGCTTAGTTTACAATAATTACAGTTAGTAAGGTTACGTAATCGGATGTTCTCGTACGTAATATGGTAAATATCAACATGGAAATAGTTCTCATTTTAGTTACTTATTAATTATCAAATGAGCTATTATTAGAACGATTAGTAATAGTATTCTAAATTTTATAACTTGAATAACTTAAGAGACTTATAGAAAGTTTAATCCAGATATAAAATGACACTGCAGGTGGAATCAAGTTTCATCACTATCACTCTTGATTAGAACTTGGCGAGAAAGTAGTGAAAGTCAAGATTGATTGCAGAATTTATAAATATACAATCTAAGATTTTCTATGAGTATGTATATTCTACTTTTTTATACCCGACTGCCGAAGGAGGAGGGTAATGTGTTTATCAGCCTATACAGGGTGTAAGGGACGGCTCACCGAAAACTGAAACCATAGCTTCAGACCATTGTACTGAACTGAAATTCAGTGGAAATTTTCCCGGGAAAACGAAAATTTTCTCGTTTTTTTCCCCCATGTTTTTGCATATAAACCGATCAAGGACAACATATTATGACATACTGAAGCTCATTATGTAAAAAAAACTGTGAAAACAGCATTTTCACGTAAAAAACGAGAAAATTTTCGTTTTCCCGGGAAAAAATCCACTGGATTTCAGTTCAGTGCAATGGTCTGAAGCTATGGTTTCAGTTTTCGGTGAGCCGTCCCTTACACCCTGTGTTTATACCTATACAGGGTGTAAGGGACGGCTCACCGAAAACTGAAACCAACGAGAAAAAAATCGTTTTCCCGGGAAAATTTCCTCTGGATTTCGGTTCAGTACAATGGTCTGAAGCTATGGTTTCAGTTTTCGGTGAGCCGTCCCTTACACCCTGTATATTTATGTTTGTTCCTTTGTGGCGCTCTAGAAACTAAACGCGAGGACCGATTCTTATGTCAATCGATTTGTGTTAATCTTGTGTCACTAACGATATGGTAGTATTCAAAATTCAATAAGCCAGCAACCAGATGCCATATTGTAAAAAATAAAAAGTCGACAAACTAACAAGTTGGGTATCATTGAACAGGTATTAAAAAATCATCTTTAGGTCTCTTTCATCATTTTTCATTTTGAATGATCATTTAGGATTTATAATCGTTTTAAAGTCGGTTAACAAGTTGGGTTTTTAAAATTTACAATTTGTTTTTATTCAGTTTTTCTTCGAGTTTTTTTTGTCTAGTATCTTGAACTTTTTAAATATGAACAGTATCGACTTCTTGCTCTCTGAATTCAACGTTTTAAAAAGTGTACTCTACTTATTCTGAAATCGAGTAATTTCCACACAGTACTCATATACACATACCAATCAATCCACGCATGGATGTGTAGCATTGCAACTTCATTTTGTAATGGTGTTATATAAATAAATGTGTTACGCGATTGGCGTTAAGTGCATCATTATCTGAAATCAAGGCAACATATTGATGTGAAATGAGTATGTGTAAATCTTTTAAGCGAGGTACTTTGTAAGATGCTGAATTGCACTGTCTTAGATCTTATAATAAAATAGGGAGCATGTCAGCCCACCACTCAGCCACATCAGGTTGAAGCTACTTATAAAACTATTAAACAGCCAAGAGCGCGTGTAATTGTGTATAGGAGTCATAGGGTATTATTATATGAAATCTTATACAAGATGCATAATTACATACATAAACTCATGCCTTCATTCCCACAGTGGGGTACGCAGAGCTGCAGAATTACCAACAACTCTAAAAACTTGCTGATAATTCTGTAACCACATTTTGCACAATCAGGCTAAGAAGTTTATCAGTGTATTAGTGACAGGTTGCAAGCCCATCGCCTAACAGTACTTCAAGCCTTTATTCCCTTAGTCGCCTCTACAGATACAAGATGATGCGTCATAAAAGTCGCCAGTCCAGTTATTTTTTAACTTTTGAACTGTTGCTAGTTGCTGGAGCATTTACTTAATAGGGGCGAATGACGGAAGAGAGTAGGCCCTTTGCCCAGCAGTAAGGCACTAATATAGGCTTAAAATTGCTAAACGATAAAAGTTATAGTCTCTTGAATACTTTCGATTTTATATTTAATGTTTCACACGGAGGCAGAACATTGGACAGAGGAGTACTGCTATTGTGTAAACGCGCCCGCCGTGACAGTAAAGTACTGTTTAGTCCGTTCCCACAGTCTGTCCACTGTCCTGCCTCACTGCAGAGATGGGCAAAATGTAATCGATTAACGATTAAGATTACAAGAATTAATTGCGACGGACGATTGAAAACGACGGTTGATCAATCTTAGTTGTATAGACTGCAACTAATTTAGTTGCAACTAAATTAGTTGCCGATTGATTTCAGACAACTAAATTTTGTAATCGACTAATTAGTTAGACTAATTTCTCGCGACTAATGTTAGAAGCAAATTGAAAAGAAAACCTCGGTATGGCTATATGTATCGTATAGTGCATACATAATTTTAGCTCAATCGGTTCGGATGAAGATATCTGCTTCAGATCTGCTTCAAAATTCAACTCAAACTAGCATAGTTACAACATACGAGTACCTCCAATGTTACATACATACCTTCTTGTAGTTACATATTGCAAGATAAAAAATGCAAAAACGGGCGACTACGTAGTTTTACTATAGATTTAATCGTGAAATTTAGTCGATTGAAACTAAAACTAATTTAGTTGTTAGTCGAACATTCTCACAACTAATTTAATTGCAACAAAAGTTGTAGGTAATTCTATAGCTCTGCCTACCCAACTCTGGGATTACAGGCGTGAAGGTATGTATGTATGTAAAATTTATCGCGATTAAAAAATGACGATTGATATTTTCAATCGATTGATTAGTTAACTAAAAAATTAATCGATTAATGCCCATCTCTGCCTCACTGTCCTGCCTCCGTTTGAAACCAGCATTACATACAACTTGACGAATTTTAGCTACGTTGGTGATACAGTAGAGAAACACTGCGTGCAATACGCAGTCGCCGGTAACGTGTTCGTGCTTAGGAAGAAATGTGTCCGGCACAACAACGTTATGACTAGGTTAGTGACGCGTGCCAATGTGTGCCGTGTCGTGCACGTCCAAGGTGAAATTTTGATTGGCTTAGTTCATGTGTGATACGTCGTATAAACTTTATTTGTTGGGGCTAAGGTGCTTAATTTTGCGTTCGCTGATAGTAATACATTTAAGTAGTGGTAGGATCTTGTACAGGGTTACTACCATCCTTAAACCTATCGCCAAACAGCAGTGTTTTGGTGTAGGAATAAGACAAACGATGAAATTACTAGCATAGAGTCATTCACAGTCTTAGGATTGCAGTCTTGAGAATGCAAATGTGTCCTCATATGTTCAGTCCTCAGTATGCTCGTTTGCCCTCAGCTTGATTAAAAAAAAACTATGTCATATGTTCCCGGTGTGGCTTTGTTATAGTTGACAGATACGCGAGGAAACGGCGTCTAGATACCTCGGACATTATCAACTACTATTTGGTTAATCGCAACGTCCCAGTTTTTTTCTCCAAATAAACAATTAGCATATCGATGTGTACAAATAAGTTTCAATAAATTATTTGCTGCTGGCGCCATGCTGATACGAAGTTTTGCACACTTTATGTATTTAACATACTTGATAGTGTAATAAGTAAGTATCTTATTTACTTCTTGTATGATATTTATCCTTTTGTATTTGCGAATGTGGCACTCGGCTAGCTCGAATATTGGTGACAGACCTAGTTTCACAACTAAGATAGGTACGACAATTTATGATCATTCAAATACTTTGTTACAATGCGAGTTGATTACTTCGCTTCAGCGTTCCTCTGACTGCCTACTGTTAACTTTTGATTACTAATGAATTTATATAAATTATTTAATATCAATTCTCTTTTTTTTAACATCGTCTTCCGTATCTACATAAGTTCACATATCACGCAATTACTGGGTCAAGGATTGTCCGATATTATTATAATATTACAATATATCTTTATATATAAATGGTTTCATGACGTAGAGGTAAGTTTGTTATTGGAAGATACTTCTGTTTAATATTTAGAAATCATAATATTTCTTTTTCAAGTATTACCTACAGTCGATTGACCCTGTATGTTTAACGTCATTCAACACTGTATCATCTTTAAACAAAAAAACCTGTGCCGTTGTCAATTATTAATGATCGTATCGTATGATCTTTATGTCATAACATAACTAACATTGTTATTATAATAATTAAATGCCTATTGCATGCCTCCTACATCTACTCTATTTAATATACTATATATTTCAAGTATATAATTATAGTAAGAATCGTATTCTTTAATATGATCCTAATTTAGGATAATCTAGGATGATCTCTGAGATGTGATGATTAAACACTTTTTTTATAAATTGCTATGGAACTACTGTTTAGGGTTCCGTACCCAAAGGGTAAAAACGGGACTCTATTACTCAGACTCCGCCGTCCGTCTGTCCATCTGTCTGTCACCAGGCTGTAACAACAAATACTAAAAACAGAATAAAATAAATATTTAAGGGGGGCTCCCATACAAAAACGTAATTTTGTATAGATAACACTATTTATTGATTTACGAGCTTTGATCACAATTCACCTCGTCCCATGTTAAGGAGCTCCATTTAAACAAATATAGATAAAAGCTACCTGAATTAAATCCCTTAAATGGAGGTTTCCCTTTGGACATTTTAATTGCCTGTGTTTTGTATTTTTTTTCTTGTACAATAATTTAAAAACATGCATAGAAAAACTCATTAAAAAACCTTTTAACTATTTTCGCAGCAACTGTGAGGACGTGCAGTCATGTTCTTTTTTTATATGCATTTATGTTTTTTTGTTAAATATAATATCACGTCACTAGGGACTGTTCTAGATCGACCAAAGTCTTATATAATGAAGTTCATGGTAGGTATATCAATTGTAGGTTATTTCCGTTCGCAGATTTTCCACAATTATCCGTCATCTCTATTTATTGCCATGATTATTTTCAGTGGCATAATAACGTGCTTGAATGGACGTAAACTGGTTTACGAAAACTTTGATCTCGTCACCACGCCCCAGCGTGCCATTGTAGACTGTACTAAGAAAATTATGAAACAAACGTATATACCTATATATATTTTTTTATGTTTGTGGTCGTGAATTGTCGCCTTTTTCACTATACAGGGTGTTAGGCGCATGACTGGACAAAAAAAGTGCGCATACGTGCTTAATAAGGAGGTCCACGTCCATGGCACAACTTATTCGCTTTTTTTTTCTCCAATTATGCGCCTAAAACCCTGTATTTTGTTGTTGTTGGTGAATAGGGGGGTTTATTGTTGTTTTGTCCGTTTGCTTGTTTTTTCTTTACCTAATTAATTGGTGTGGTTGCTGTAAAAGACGCTACTGATTATTTTCGCCTAAATTGGAATTAAAAAAATATTAGTATGTTTGTATATTTTGCTATCTTGACAAATTATGTTTAGCATATTTGATCCCAAAACTTAGTATCGCCTAGTGACATATTTGAAAATATCTTTGACATTATTTGTCCTATTTTTAGGACGCTTGGAGAATTAATTTGTTTCTGAAATTTAGGACACCCTTATCACGATTACAAAGATAAACCGTAATGAATAATAGTGATTATTTGAAAAAAAAATAGGAAATAAAAACTGATAATATTAACCATATCTATTTATTTACTATCTCAACGTCCTTTCAAAGGTCGATGTTTTATTATTCCAGAACAAACGTCATTGAAATACGCAAAAAAATATCGATTACCCTATATTTCTCTGCCTATGTGATAAATTTATACATCTTATGTGATAAATAAATGAATACATAATATTATCGAAAATCATCTATTGTTCAGATAATTTACATAAACCGGATATCTAAGGAGATTGATCTTAGGCACTGCTCCCACCAAGGGCGAGGAAGCGATTAGCTATCGACTATTTTCTCGCTCATGAAACAAACAAAAGATATAGATCCCGTGTCAATAAAAGAGACACGTATATTAGTAGTTCGCTGACTGTTCACACTGCCGGCGAGAACTCCATCCACTAGTTTGTCGAAACAAAAAATATAGATCGCGTGTCAATAAAAGAGACATGTATATTAATAGTTCGCTGACTGTTCACACTGCCGGCGAGAACTCCATCCACTAGTTTGTCGAAACAAAAGATATAGATCCCGTGTCAATAAAAGAGACACGTATATTAAAAGTTCGCTGACTGTTCACACTGCCGGCGAGATCTCATTCCACTAGTTTGTCGAAACAAAAAATACAGATCGCGCGTCAATAAAAGAGACACGAATATTAATAGTTGATAGCTGGCTATACTTTCTTCCCGCTCATCGTCTGCGGTGGGACCAGTGCCTTAATCCCACAATGGAAAATCGTCGGTGATATTGCAAAACCGCGTAACAAACAAATTTATGATAGAGCAAAATAAACCTTACTGTCTTATTAACCAAAACTGGTCAAAACTATCCAAAGAAACAGACATGCCTAGGGAGCTGGTATCAATATTTAAATATTGGTATAGGCACCAGACCAATGTTGTGAGATGGGCTGGTTGTGTGTCGGATGTATACAGGTTGAATTGTGGAGTGAGACAGGGTGGGTTGACATCTCCGAAGCTTTTCAACCTGTATATGAATCGACTGATCGAGGAGCTTAGTAACACGCCAATGGGTTGTTCCGTTGGTGGAAAAGTTATAAATAACATCAGCTACGCGGACGACATGGTGTTGCTGAGCCCTTGCATCAGTGCGTTGAGGAAGTTGCTAGCGGTATGCGAGAGATATGCTGCTGCCCATGGCCTTAAGTACAACGCGACTAAAAGCGAGCTGTTGGTGTTTAAGGCGGGCAATAAAACCTATGACATTGTCCCGCCAGTTGTACTTGACGGCACACCACTGAAAAAAGTCACTAAATTTAAGTACTTGGGGCACTGGGTAGTGGAGACGCTATATGCGACGACAAGTAAAGATAACGCTATTCAAAGCGTATACTCAGTCTTTTTAGTCGAGCAGCCTGTGGGTTCGGTATACGAAACGCGCTTACAGCGCCCTCCGCGTTCAATATAACAATGCCTTTAGAATGTTGTTGGGGCTGCCTAGCCAGTGCAGCGCTTCTGGCATGTTTGCCGAAGCCCGCACGGATAGTTTTCAGGCGATCATCCGCAAGAAGATTGTATCGCTGCTTGGCCGAGTAAGGGCCAGTCACAACAGCATACTAAGGGTGATTGCCAGCAGGTTTGACTGCCCAATACTTGCACACTGGGTGGGGCAAATTAAAAGTATTGCTCGATTTGCCATCAAATAGGGCTCATTGGGGGTGATAATTAATTCAGCAATTTATTAGTTTTATCTTGATTTAAGTATTTTTTCCACACATTGTACCTACTAACACTATCATTAAGATCATTTATGTATACTAACAACTACTATGGACTTTATGTCTGAATTAAAGAATTTTATTATATTATTATTATTTATATTGAAAAAAGAAAAAAAAAAGTACTTATCTATTTGTGCAGAATGTGGTCACAGAATTATCAACAAGTTTTTGAGGTTGTAGGTAATTCTGTAACTCTGCCTACCCCACTCTGGGATTACAGGCGTGAGGATATGTATGTAACAATATGTATAGGAAAATTGTGTTACTTATTTTTTATAAATTCTCAAAATAAAACTATCCTTATATCCCGACGTAATATCGTACCTACTGTTTGTTATAGTCTTTATTATTTCTAGCGAGCCGATCTTCTACACAAAGGCCATTGTTTGTAAACAATACCATTGTCTTTCTTTGTGTCCGTAACACCAAGCCGATTACATACAAAAAAGTTAGAACTACATTGAATGTACATTGAATTATCAACCCTACCCTCTTAGTCAGTAGGTTTAAAATGTAAAGTGTCAGGATACAGATATAAGTTTTGTGTAGATGATAGTATTGTGTAAAGAATAAGCACCGTTCAAATAATAAAGACTTATATCTGTATCCTGACACTTTACATTTTAAACCTACTGACTAAGAGAGTAGGGTTGATAATTCAATGTACATTCAATGTAGTTCTAACTTTTTTTTATGTAATCGGCTTGGTGTTACGGACACAAAGAAAGACAATGGTATTGTTTACAAACAATGGCCTTTGTGTAGAAGATCGGCTCGCTAGAAATAATAAAGACTATACCTTACGTTGTTAGATACGCGGTTTATCAGTATCACCGACGATCTTGTCTATTCTCAACGGTGGTTGTCGCCATGACTCAAACGCAGGTAGCGTCAGGGGTTGCATACTAGCTTGGCTTGTACTTGTACCAGATAAGTTTTACAAAACTTGTTATAGTCTCGCAAAGTAGAGTTTGAAAATGAATGCACTATTCGGAGACAATTTCTTATCATGATCGATTTACTACCATTATACGATTCACTAGAAAATATTGCAATTCCATATGTTACTATGTCAAACTTTTTTTTGCAAACCTATAACAAACATTTAACCTTTCCAGAACATTCGAGCACATTCTAGAACCGTTCTTCTTTCAGATTCGTAGCGGTCACGCCAAAGATGAGTCGTTCTCTATGGAAACTGAGCCTGAATCTGCTACAACAGCTGCACGGCTTCTTGTATTCTGCGCACGATCGGTCCGATGCCGCTGCGCAGATCTATTATAAGCTCACTATGGATTCGAAGAAAGAGATCGCTGAGGGGTACACGAAGGATAGGAGGTGAGTTATGGTTGATTATAGCCGGGTACTCACTAGCGAGCTGTTAGTGTAACCGTTGCTGTAGCAAGGAACTCCGAAGAACAGGTTCGCGAGCCGCGTACATCTGCAAATTACGTGCAACAGTAACAATTACAGGTCCCTAGTAAGTACTTGGCTTAAGGCGAATTTTTGAAATACCAGATTTGTAATCCCAAAACTACACTTAACTTCGTAAGGCCCACCATACTGAAAAAAATTAGTTTTTTGTAACTAGGACTTTGAATCTACAATCAAGGGAATAAAGTTGAATTGCGATTGTTCGAAAATGCCATGTTCAGTTAATGAACATAGGAAAATAAACCTTATTCTAATTGCTGCAGAGTTCAAAGTAAATTGCCTTGATTATGTACATCCTATAGTAGGGACACCGAGTGATGGCACTTGACACATCTGAAAATAGTGTTGTGAAACACTCCATTTAACTAAATGGAGTGTTTTCGTGAGTCGATTGTGTGACTTGCAGAAGAGTCTTCAGAGGTACCGTTAGCGTGGACCGTATTTAACTAAATGGAGTGTTTCACAACACTATTGTCAGATGTGTCAAGTGCCATCACTCGGTGTCCCTACTGTAATGAACACTGGGTCCTACGAGGATACATACATACTTTCACGCCTGTAATCCCAGAGTAGGGTAGCCAGAGCCACACTATTACATACAACTTCAAAAAGTTTTTGATAATTCAGCAACCACACTAGTGATTGCTGAATTATCATATATTACCACTATTAGTGACAGGTTGGAAGCCCATCGCCTAACAGTACTACAAGCCTATATTCTCTTAGTCGCCTTTTACGACATCCACAGGAAGACATGGAGTGGAGGGGCACTATTCTAACTAGGTTATATGTTTATTTTATATCCAACAATAAATAATAAAAAATGTTTGCAGTTGTGTGTATGTTTAAAACAGTCCGCTGGTTGCAGGATGGTATTTTTAAATCTGGTTTCACAGCTCGCGTATTGTATTTTGCCAACGTCGGAATAGACATCGGACACGTTCAGAGAATGTTCGGTTGAAAAAAACAGATTGTGGGAGGGTCGGGCTCCTTATTGCGTGTTACGAATTCAGTGACAGTGCCTTAAGGTCAAATGGTCTCGCGCTTTCGTGTTCCTTTTTTATTTGCCATTCCACGGAGCCCTTGTTCCACTTACCCCTTTACACCCGGGCTGATACAATTGTGAGGTTTTTTTCTGATGGAATATGAACCTTAGAAACAAAAAAAAATATAGCTCTTATTGTTAGTTATTGAACTCTTTCAGTAACAAGTTAAAAATATACTAAGTTTCAATATCTTTGTGCTTGTGTTTTAAGCGGCCAATTTTTTTTAATATTTTGTTTATTGGTGAAATAAAAATAAGTCTGGATTAATCTATAGGAATATTAAACGTTTATATGGTTCAATTTTGACCTTCACTTCACAATAGGCTCGTGTGTAAAGGGTTACAAGCAAAGGTACCCAACTGTCCGGCTCCGATTTGGTTTATTCTGATGTAATATGTTAGAGAGTACTCTAAAATAACAGACATGTATTTTTTTTAGCTGCCCAATATCAACCTGTTTGGAGAAATTGTCCTCCAAAGTACTGAAAAGTTACCCTCTAACTTCTGTAGAATTTGTTAAAAAAATTTGCTAGGTACCAACTGGTTTGATAATATGTTTAAGAACATGAAAAAATAATGAGTACGTGTTGTGTAATGTCACGTTTAAAAAAAATACCCTTCAAAGTTATATATTTCTCATCAAACAACAACAAAGATACGAGGGGTGGCTGAAAAGTTATCTACCTAGCCTATGTGTAGTTAAAAAAAATTACTGGCCACTATGAATTCATTTTTATTGACTGTTCTTTTTTAAATAATTTGGACACTCATTTGTTCTTTGCTTTTCATTTGTTTTATGCTCGTTTGGTATTTATTTAAAACAAGGTACATACGAACTTTTCCGATTAAAACCGATGTTGTATAGTCTTTATTATTTCTACTGAGCCGATCTTCTACACAAAGGCCATTGTTTGTAAACAATACCATTGTCTTTCTTTGTGTCCGTAACACCAAGCCGATTACATAAAAAAAAGTTAGAACTACATTGAATGTACATTGAATTATCAACCCTACTCCCTTAGTCAGTAGGTTTAAAATGTAAAGTGTCAGGATACAGATATAAGTCTTTATTATTTGAACTGTGCTTATTCTTTACACAATACTATCATCTACACAAAACTTATATCTGTATCCTGACACTTTACATTTTAAACCTACTGACTAAGAGGGTAGGGTTGATAATTCAATGTACATTCAATGTAGTTCTAACTTTTTTGTATGTAATCGGCTTGGTGTTACGGACACAAAGAAAGACAATGGTATTGTTTACAAACAATGGCCTTTGTGTAGAAGATCAGCTCAGTTCAAATAGTAAAGACTATCTTAAGTGTATTCCCTAAAGCTGTAACCCGCTTGCTTGCGATTTAATATGGTCATGCGAAAACCACGAATATGTCCATGCTTTGTAGAACAAAAATTGAGGCCGTGTATTTGCCCTTGGCCATAATCTACTGCGAAGATCTCTACACCGTGTTTTTTTTGATTTACGATAACTTCGGCATATTACTAGGTACATCCATAGAAACTAAGTGGTAGATTCGTTTTTTTTATATTGCAAAAAAATTTTTTTTTTCTCTATGGAGCAAAGTTCATTTAGTTACTTTGCTCCATAGACAAAAAATATTTTTTTTTTGCTATATAATAAAAACGAATCTACCACTTAGTTTCTATGGATGTACCTATAGTTCATTTATTTTAGGATGATACAGAACGAAATAAAGGTATTTTATTGGGCACGTTAAACGCAAAATAATAGTTATACAGAGTTCGAGAGCGTGAGCGTTGATATTGTTCCATAGTTGTTTTTGTTGTGAGTTGTTTGTTGTTCATTTCCTTGTTAAAGTTGGCAGCTGCACGTTTAGTCTACATCTTTAATCTCTACACTACTACCGCAGTCAGTCTTAAATTAGGTAAATCAATTAAGTATAGCAGTTAAAAACCAATTTATAGATATTCAAATAGTTTTATAGTTAATTTTTTATATAATATCGAGACCCAATGTTTTGTCCAATACAAAAACATTAATGACACATGCACAGTTACAATATATTGAGTGCATAGATTCTTATTTATTCTGCCAGCGAGTATTAGAGTTGACGACTACTGGTTCTTTTTCTTTTTTTTTCTCATCCTAAAATAAATGAACTATAGTAATATGCCGAAGTTATCGTAAATCAAAAAAAACACGGTGTATATATGGTGATGAATTACGTAATAACATACATAACTGTTGGTATTACACTGTGAATGTATACTGATCTCGAATGATTCGTAGGTAAACATTTTAACTGATATGCGTCGTTTGTTATTGAAATAAAGCGTGTTGTTACGCAATTACATTGTGCTCGTAAACAAATAATTGTTTGAGCAATTAATTATCATAGAATATCCGTTAGCTTGCTACGCTTGGCCAAGGCCTGCTTTTATGTAACTGATTACATTTTTGTAATATTTCTAAATTAATATCAGACTATCAGTCGTTGCATTTTGGCTGACATACATACAACCGTTTTGTGTGCTTTGCCTTCTCCATGCTATCAAAAAGTTTATGGTGTTTTAAATACTTCAAATGTACCTGCGTTAATATCGTTAGCATAGGGAACAAAAGGCACCTTTATTTGTATGCACTGGGCAAAAAGGTTAAGGCATTCTCTTGAATGTATTTCCTTTGTTCTTCAAAAGATTTAAATTTCTTTGTTCTATTCGATATTCAAATTTACATAAATGCAATAAGTAGGGATTAACTGTTAGGATAATGGCCGGTATCTAATCTTTAACCTTCAGTGGTTTATCTGTGGTTCTGCATCCGTGTACGTAATCTCCGGTAAAAGCGTAATGAACCACGTCGTGGAAACGAAGCTTTGCAAACTTATTTAAAGTTTACATTCTGAGAAAGACTATAAAAGTTTATTGGCCCAGCGTATGATCCATGAACCCTATTGAAGCATCATACATCAGACGTGTCTAAAAATGTGGTGATATTTTAGATCCGTGGAAGATTTTGATGTGTGTAAAACTGTACCTGTTTAATGACCAATGATCGGATATCCCGGTGCAACACGGGGTGAATGACCTCAAACATTATGCTAATATGGATATGCCCCGGGGTTCCGGGACTTATGTTGTTAAATATTATTCTGATTTTATTACTTCAAATAAATTTCAATACAATTGAAACGTGTAAAATAAATATTTTGACAAAAGTAATTTAGGTATGTAAAAAAATAAAAAAAGTTAGTTTTTATTATACCTCTGTTTAAAATTGATCTGCCAAATAGTCTTTGGGTATGAATATAAATAAAATATATAATACGGTACGCATTATCAATTCACCACACTACACACAGATATTATATTTTATTAGTTTGTATGAAATTGAAATAGCATTATAGCATACAATTATTTTCTCAATATTTTATATGTTTAATCGATTTCTTTACACGTCTAAAATCCTATCCTAATGCCTATTTATAAATATCCCAACAATCGCATTTTGTTTTCGAACCAGATCCCGGGATTTTAGTCATATCCATATTAAGATTTCTACTCTATATCCCGCAGTGTGGCACCGCGAAATCCGATCACTGTTAATGACTGACTGGAAACGCACAGGCTATATCAATACCGCTAAACCTAAGGATTTGAAATTTGGAGGGAATATTCATAGAATATTCTAGACGTGAACTAAAACAGGATTTTTCGGAAATCGATCTCCAACGGGGAGAAACAAATCGGAAAACAAATTATGTATACGCGTACGAAGTTGCGGGCCTTCTCTGTTAGGAACAAGAATTAAGTTTTCTGTGTAGTATGTAAAGGAGCCTTTTGAGGATTGTGTGTTAAGGTACCATGCCCATAACAGAAGTTTAAGTTCTTATAACTCAGCCAAAACTGAATGTAAATTTATGAAAAAATGTATTGTAATTATCGATATAGGGTAAAGTCACCAGTGGTCAGCCAGAGACCAATAGTCGACCTTATATGAGTGCAAAGAGTGTGAAATATATCTTTCGTATTCTTCCCACTTATACAAAGTATAGGCAGAGGCCGACTACAGGTCTCTGGCTGACCACTGGCGACTTTACCCTATTCATCTTTGATTCTCTGGAACAGAATTTCAAAATAAGCCATGGTTATTTTTCATATTTTTTAAAAACATGACTATTAAAACACAGAGTTTTGATATAAACTACATCTAAATATTCTTCATGAATATATCTAATAAATCATCGAAGGTTTTTTTTTCTAAAGTGAAAACATGGAAATAAAGGCCAAAAATCTAGCTTTTTGGAGTAAAAATGTGAAACTTTGATTGCATAAACCTCGATATCACTTGTAAAAGAAAAATTAAGATAACAGCTAGTTTAGAACAGCAGTGTTAATGCAAATAGGATTTAATGACAACTGATAGTTCACAGCTTCAGATCGAAGGTCATCTGCCCATGTTAACATGCGAGATTAATTGTGTATTTAGCCCTATGATGGGATGGAATGGAACTGGCCATTCTGTAAACATGCACCTTCCACGCAGTCGTTTATAAACTATTCAAGAATATACCCACCTAAACAAATAATGATGTAGTCTCTTAACGTCATAGTAGCACGCTATAGGTACACATGGCCTGACGACAGTCGCGAAGTCCAACGATTGCTATCGAAATGTAATCGGCACGATAGTTTCCGTGTCCGATTTAACCTTAGCACAGAGGTAATCTATTATTTTTGTATCCTGTTTCACACAGGCTTGGGTGGTGAGGTGAATCAACTTTTAAGGTACTACCCATTTCTTGACAAGTTTCACAAATGTTTTTAGACAATCTATATATTTGCTAACGACACGTGGCTTACACGCGTATTAAATCAGACAAATAGGCTAGCATTTGAAATGATTTGATTTAAAATAGTACAGTTTTAAATAATAATATAGGTGGTAACGCAGCGGACGATGTTGTTCCGGATGAAAAAGGTGCATTTTCCCCTGAGTTACCAGGTTTATTCAAAGATTAAAAAAATATTTGAGGTGTTTAACGTGTAAGGTCTGTAAATTTTGTGGTCTGATTTTATTATTCATACATTTTTATTAACCATAAGTCACCAGGAAAGTTTTAATACAGTAAAAGAAAAGGAGTACCTTAAAAGTTTATTCACCCAGTTATGCATTAAAAATAAATGTAAATAATAATAAATACCAGAACACACTGTCATTCGAATCCACCTTGTCCCAAACTAAGCTCTAGGCTTGTAAATATGGTTACCTACTAGACATCGATAAACTTACCTATATAGAGACATACATACTTAAATAGATAGAAAACATCCAAGACGCTGGAACAAATATTCGCGCTCATCACACAAACATCAGCTCTTACCGGGATTTCGACCCGGGACTAGCTTTCGTCCTCACATACTTTCAATTATTTAAAGCAACTAGATGACTAGATTTTCAATGGCTTGAAGAACGCGTACGAATAACGACCACATATGCTACCAGCTGTCTATTTCACCATTCTGATAACGCCACACACGTGACAGGTGGAATTTTAGTTTACATTGCGTTGCTTACATGAATCCCATTGATGTAAGAACTTGTAAAATTTTCTATGTATACCGAATCGATGTGTGGCTTTGGAGCGGTTTGCAATCTGCAGAATGCCTCTATGCTAGTAGTTTTACTGGGTATCTTAGGCTAATTAGCGGGTAATATTACGAGGAATGACGAATAATGAGGACCCAGTTAGTCCAGTTGGTTGTGATTGTGACCCTGCCTTAAGGTTCAATAGAGGAGGTCAAAAGTGCTTAAGATACCTAACTGATCGCACTATCAGTTAACACCACAGCGAGATAGTTTGGGTCAGCATTTGGATTTCCTTACATTTTATTGCCATTTTAGATGTTTTTCTGAACGTGCACAATTCCGGCGTTAGCCGCAAATTCAATCAGTTGGGTATGCTAGGCACTCTGGCATTCCTGTATCGATACTTGGGGTGTCCATCATCAGATTTCACTCCATCAGAAAGCATCCCCTGGCGAGAAACCAAGGCTTCGAAATAGCCTCTTTAGTATGAAAAACGCACTCTGTCCTGTAGTGTTGTAGGTATGGATAGTATCGATGGATATCTTTATTTATTTGAATTTGATTGTAGGATTACAGAAGGACACTGTACGCGTAAACCAAGAATTTCATTTTGTTCTTAGCAGAGAATATCTGAGAGGTTAAACTACGACTGAGAACTAGCGATAACAGTAGTAAACATCACGTCACCCGATGGCCACTCAGGACTTGTTAGTGCTCGTAGATTAGTGACTAAGCCCTTCTTGTTTTGTTACGGAGCACGTGTTTGCTTGTTATTTAATATGCGTTGTATTATTAATGTATAGTTAGGCTTGAGTTATAATATAATGCAATTAGTTTTGCCAGATGGTTTAGACCTAGGTAAAGTACAAAGTATTTTTTTCAGTAAGTAGTTTTTGCGGATAAAAATGCCAGGGAGATAATTTTGCAGTCTTAGGTTAGTAAGTATACATAATATGTGTTTGTTTACTTTGATATGTAAATTTATTTCTAATTGTGATGAAACAATAATTTATCGCATTACATACATCGTTATCCCGGGAGCAAAAACGATTTGACAGTAGTCAAAGATTATGACAAATAGGCAATAACAGAAGTGACACTCGTATCGAGAAACGTTTATACCTACGAGTTCAAAATGTATCATATTATTTCAAATGTCTTACCTCCGTATTTGACTTGATTAGTAGTACATATTTAAAGAGATTAGATACGCAATCCTAACCTCAACCTTTTCAGTCACTTTTCCTGCTACTTTAGACATTTATCATTCTTGATTGATTTGATATGTACAAAAAGATACAAAAATTTATCTAAATTAAATATGAAATATATTTAAAGAAATTAAACTAGTTCTGGACAGAAATATTTGACTTTTATATTATTTTATTAAAGCTGACACGTTGACTTATAAAAGCGTTTACAAATTGTAAGACAAGTGTAATTGACTGTTTCCAGCGAAAATTTCGTGCAAGATATGAAGAACTTCTTAGAGGCTTAGAGTGTATAGGCAGAATATTCCGTTTATACTGAACCGACCATCTTTTATATCTGTTCTTTAATAGATTTGTTTTTGCTCCCGCGATAACGATGTATGATTATAAACTAAACGCCCTTATCCGGTGGCCCATTTCTCGTATTTCACTTTCCAGGAATTGCTCATTTATCGTAAATTAATTTGACGTTTCATGCAACGTTTTTTTATCTGAGATTTCATTGGGTCCCAATTGTCTAATATTGTCATTTTAATAGAATTTAAAGGTACATATGAACAAAGAGGGACGGAGCGTCATACTAATAGGACGAATTCATATTTTAATACATAGAAACACGAGTATAGACATTTGTAATAGAAATATATAAATACGTAGTTAATGCGTAATTAATACTTTGTTATTTTCTATTTTATAGGTAGGTGTGTCAGTAGGTTTGTGTTGAGAAATTTGATAAGGGGCTTATAGTCAACCTTGGGGGTATTTGAAATTTGATGAACGGATTACGTATAGATAAACTAACTTAGATAATTATATAATCGCGCAGAAATATTTGCTTTTTGCGTATTAGGTACCTTGTTTTCGAATTTCAATGCTCACATCATATAACATGACTCATAAATTACCTAATCATAGTATCTAACAGCATAAAATGTAAATCGATAGATTTGTAAGTAAAAAATCTAATATCTTTTAAAACAAAACTTTATAGTGGCGAGGATTTTTGCATACGTAACGCGATTTTACACGGACGGGACGGAGAATTTTTAAAATGTCGTTTCATAGAAAATGTATGGGAATGTGCATACGTAACGATTACACGCGCGGGACGGGAACGTGACGGGAAAAGCAAAAATGTACTGAACCACGTCCCGTCCCCGTCACGTCCATGTCCCGTCGCCGTCCCGTCCGCGTCCTGATCACGTTACGTATGCAAATACCTTAAGAAAGAACTAATGTCTATCGCGACAAATATATGGGTAAATTTGGGGTCAATATTAATGGCAAAAGATGTGAGTAAACAAATCAGTAGTGTTTGACACATAACCTCAATATTTCTGCAAACTAGTTTGGATTTGAAAAAACGTATAGTTAATAGTTATTTAATCTAAAACAGAATGTAAAAGTAACAATCAAGCTTGTAGATCTTTAAAAATACCTCAAGCGATGTCCAAAACTACGTGATTATGGTGTTATAATAATAAATACGTCTGTTGGGTTTTGGTTTTACACATATCATGTCCTCTATAATGCGTTCAAAACCCGTAGACAATGACAAGCATTAGGTATTACAAACAATTTAACTATGAGAACTTTCTTGTCTGTAGTAGGTAAATCTGTACTAAGCTGTAATGTCATTACACTATAGATTGTAGTAAGTTTATGAGTTTAAATTTGGACTCGAAACGTCAATTCAGTTTGTTTTTTTAATATAAACCGCACGACATTTGATCTCGAGTGACTTGAGAATGGACTTCATTCGTTTTTCTATGATTTAAAAACAAAACGTTCGTCTTCACGGCCGAATTGCTGCCATTATTGTTGTATATTTGTTTGTTGGTTTTTTGCTGGTACGAAAGTAGGATAGGATTATTCTAAAATTATGATATGTGTGTGGATAAAGTAGTGTGTATGCAACTGCTGACGCTAGTTTTATAAAACCACACTCGTATTTTATGACCTCTTATTATGCATCAATTGCATAAACTTCTATTGACCCTGACTGTACATAGACCTTATTATCAGGGGCATAGAGGTGTGTATTTGACGTTTTGGGAATGTATATATGTTCTTTTTCTACCTTAGCAACAACCTCTCGTAAACATAAGTTAGAGGTTACAGTTTATCACGTAAAATTACACTGGTGTGACGTCAAATACGTTCGTTGACCTGTTAGCCTAGTGGCTGCCAGGTAAATTACAATACAAAGCTCGTTGGTTCGATGGCCGTACATTTATGGTTTTTATGCTAATTCACGTCAGTTAAGTTCATGAATTATTTAGAATTTGAGAGAATGCAGATGACGCTTTAGTTTGAATGTTTTGACAACGTTCATTGTGTTAAGAGACTTGAGAGATTCTCAGGTTATATGAATAAAATAAAATAAACGAATGTTAATATAGCCCGTGGACGTGGTGCTATGTTTTTAAAGCAGGTTTTATTTAAATAGATACCAAGGCACTATACATTTTACAGATAGTAGGAATAGGTAGTTAGGTTTTATATAAATCTGAATGCCTTTTTGTTATATTATAACGCTGATTTAGGTAAAAGAAAGACGACATTCATTTGTTAGTAGCTCTAATTACACAACTTTAAAATGAGTGTCACGTTAACGACTCGATAACTTACTTAATGAACGGTAACCAATTACAATTAGGGCTTCGGCTATTACGTTAGCTTAACGCATTCTAAACAACACGTTGGTTTTGGGTACGTTTCCTATGGAAATAAGAGAACATGACATTGACAAATTGACAGGCTTACATTGAGTAGCATGCACGCCTTTGACTGACAGCTATGTTTATTCTGAGTTATGTTGGACATTGTACTTTAGGTACCTGTTAGACAATGAAACATAATACCTATCTACAGAGATAACATGCATGTAATAGATACGAAACATCCGTGTCTTGAATCAAAACATTCGCAAAATTTAACCAATGGCCGACTCTCAGAATGAGAAATATTTTCAGTACTTGATCTCCAAATATTTTGACAGCGTAACTTCTTAACTCATAACAATTCACATTGTCCTTTTCCGTCCCCAGAAGAGCGAGCGAGATGCGCATATCGTATGGCGACGTGCTTGCAGATGACACTTTTGAACACATCTTGAGCGTGACGTCACACAACGACGCCCTGCTAGCCTATTACTACCTTGACAGCGACAATAAGGTAAGATTATAATTACTATAAAATATTGTTTAAAAGTAGTTTCATTGAGCTTGGGACCTTAAAAATAGGTACCTATCGATTCTACATCCCAAGGGACACCTTTTGTTCTAGAACCTTAAACAAATAGATAACTTCTTAATTTTTGAAGTTTCATACAAAGTAAATAGTATATAAGTAAGTTTATCGTTATCTAGTACACATTGTAACTCGTGTATATTACCCGCTATACATTAATATATAAAAATGTAATAAATATTTAATATAATTCGAAATCTTAGAATTACCT
Source organism: Acleris emargana (assembly GCA_927399475.2). Classification (NCBI taxonomy): domain Eukaryota; kingdom Metazoa; phylum Arthropoda; class Insecta; order Lepidoptera; family Tortricidae; genus Acleris; species Acleris emargana. The sequence continues at coordinate 2,889,595 of OV656839.1, read as the reverse complement.
ATAACAATGACACGTTACAGACAAAGAGGCGGCTTTGGGGTTCTTAACTCACAGCTGCAGGTCATTTAGACGAATCGCTTTTGTCTTTATATTTTTTGCTAGATTGTTAAAAACAGACAGTGTTAAATAATTAACACTGTATGGCAGGACTTTCTCAGTAAATACCGCCAAAGGCAATTTCTCGTTTCTACGAATCTGCTAGGCGGCCATAAAGAGATTCGTTGCATTTTATATGACAGTAAGTAGTATTCGGCATTAACAAGGAACATCGTCTCTCCCAAAATAACATGTTGCGGAAATGGGTTTCGGACTTATTGTTTTACTAGGAATAAGAAAGTCGAAACAAATATTTATTACTTCCTCGGGGTAAACCGTTTCTCAATAATTTTAACAAAGAATGTTTTACTAGGAATAAGAAAGTCGAAACAAATATTTATTACTTCCTCGGGGTAAACCGTTTCTCAATAATTTTAACAAAGAAAAATATCGTGAGTAACTAACTTAGGCACATGTTGATGATTTTAACGAAGACAATAGGGCCTGGGCGTTAACTTTAAAGAAGGGTATTGGTCACCGATTGGTCAAGGGTGATAGATAGCCAAGCCTACTTTTAGTAGAGTAAGGAAATTCGGACTCGGGAGAGAGGGTCTAAGATGTAACGAGGTAGGGGTTGTGGATGAGCAAGGACAGTCAACTACGGGGCGCGAGTAAGATCAGATCTCCTACTTTCGATCTAAATTTCCAAGTTATGGTATTTAAGTAATTAATTAGAGTGTTGATTTTGTATCGCTGTAGGTGGGTTGGTGTGATTATGGACTTAGTTTAAAGGACTTTATTTGTATGTGAATTGTGATTGCTAACTACTACATAGACCTAGCCTAGTTGGTAGTGACCCTGCCTACGAAGCGAGCGGTCCTGGGTTCAAATCCCGGTAAGGGCAGATATTTGTGTGATGAGCGCGAATATTTGTTCCTGAGTCATGGATGTTTTCTATGTATTTAAGTATTTATTTCTCTATATAAGTATTTATATCGTTATCTAGTACCCATAGTACAAGCCTAGAGCTTAGTTTGGGACTAGGTCAATTGGTGTGAGATTGTCCCCTGCCTGCCTGAGTGTTAACCCTTAAATTGGCAACGTATCTAATAATGCACATACCATAATGTTCACTTTTTTTATTTTTTGGTTACTATATTTTTTATGCTGATTTCAAATTAAATAGGGTTTGAATTCACGACTTTTTTTATGTTTGCCAATTTAAGGGTAAACACGGTTGTATCTATTCTATATATTTGATTTGATTTTATGTATTAGATAATTTATGTCTTTTGAATATTAGGGGCGGAGGAGAGTTGGTATCGAATCTAGAGACAAGACGGTCAGTAGAGAAGCTAGGGGATAGTTGATCAGGAAATCTAGGAATAGGACAGTCGACTTTGAATTTAGGAGGAGGAAAGAGTTAGTCGGGATACAATTTGGGGAACGTGCTATAATATTCAGTAGCCAGGGAGTGTATAAATTCATCTGGAAATAAGTCCTTATAGCTAAGAATTTCTCTCAGTTTAGTTCGTTGTTATTTTCGTAAATAGTTAAGTGTGGTTTATCTCGGAACGATTGGGTTGTGTCATACACATAGCATTCATAGATTTTAACAAGTGATTATTACAGTTATGGTGATTATTAAAGAAATCCTCTTGTGAAGTGCTTAACGGTTAAGCGGAAATCACGCGGTGGTTTAGGTATAATTTGTTAAACGCGCATCGCATGCCTGCTTAGTGGAATTCACAACTTGTAGGTTAGTATGTGATTCATTCATATCGATGAATCCGAGATAGCGCAGGACGCTGCGCATACTCACGTCTCCCAGGACTGAACGACTTGACATAAACAAATACTTTTGCATTCATTTTATTGCAAGAGAATCATTTGATTATCTCTGACGTGACTCGTGAAGGAAGTAAGAAAGAGTGATCGACACCGATCCTTTGTGACGTAACCCGAGTCGGAAGATAGAAAGAGAGATCGACCCTCTATTGTGATGTCCTGAAAGTAACAGTGGAAATCACAAACCGTTTAATATTCCTCTTAATCACCATTTGTTTTCCATGACCTTGTCCAATGAATCACTTCGTTAAATGATTTGGTGTACAATGTGTTGTATAACATTAGCTCATCCGTAAAAGGAATAGAATGCAAGATAGCAGGATAGTTTGTCTTATTGAGGTCAGACCCCATCCAAAGTAAGAACCAATTTGATTTTTTACTTCTTGTTCAACTAAATATTACGAATACTTAAGAAAATTTATTTAAATCTAAGATCAAACAGGTTCTCGCTATAACCGACCTCTTTCGAGGTTGGGGTATAGGTAGGGATACCATTACATTGCGTTACATCCACGTAATATAGGTAGGGAATATGTTTAAGCACACGACAGGTATACAACGGTCAAGGTAGGTAGTTCAAGGAGAATCTGGGTGAGTCAAACCTTTATTTCAACTGTTTCATTTTGTATTTATTTCGTGATTGAAGTTACTTTTATATATTTCCGGTTTTAGCTTGTTTATTGATAGATCTTGATTTTGATTATACGTTAGATTACCTTTTCTTTTACACAACGTAGAGGGTCCTAGATAGATATAATTATAACTAGACGATCGCATGTTTTATTTTTGGCCAATTAATTTAATTACACAACGTAGAATATTTTATCGTTTCTGTGTAGCCTGGGGGTAGGAGTGTTACAACATAATACAAGCCTAGAGCTTAGTTTGGGTCTACGTCAATTTGTGTGAGATTGTCCCCAGACATTTATTTATTTATTTATTACTGTTACATACCTTGGAAGTACTGTATAACGCATGACGGTATAGTCACGCCACTGAAGGCCTCCGTTTAATCACGCTAGATCGATTTGACGCATGCCACTGCGCAGCGATGACGCGCGTGATAATAAGGGTGCCTTCTCACGCCGTGGCCCGGTCAGGGGTTATCGGTCTCTTTGTTGCTTAGTTTTTTGGTTTATACAGTTTACTGACAGCGAATGCGTTTAATATTGAAATATTTCAAAGTTTACACACAGAATGATAGTTCAGTCATATTTTAGATTAAGTTTTCGCAATAAAATAACGTGAAATAGAAAAACACGTATCGAATAGCATTATTTAAATAAGTTACATTTGTCGTCACCTTAAAAAGTCAGAGAGAAATATGGAATAAAAGAAGATGTAATAACTAAAATTTAAAAGGGCATGCTTCGATGGTTCGCTCATTAGGAAAGGATAGATGAAAGAAGATTTACGAAAAAGATATACAGATGGAAAGTGAGTGTAAGGCTAGGAAGGGTAAGGGCCGCCCTAGGCGTACTTTTTCGAATCAAATCGGAGAAATACTGGAAAAGGGCCGAATCTTAAGTACCCGAAACCGACGTGCGTGCATGACTCGATGTATGAATGCGGAAGAAGCAAAAAATTTTTTTCAAAATCGTTGCAAGTGGAAAGAAGTGGTCTCTGCCTACCCCTCTGGGAAACAGGCGTAATTTAATTTATGTATGTCCTTACCTTTTTCATTTTTGGATTATTATAAAACAATCTTCTTCATTTAATACTAGAGGGGGCCTGCGAGTTCGTTCGCGTGGAATTTAACAGGGGATTAATTTCCAAAAATCTCTTTTTAGGGCACCCCTAGCATATCTAAAAATTATCCCTCCAAATATAAATCCTTTGGTCCAGCGGTCTCGGCTGTGCGGTGATCTGTCAGCTTTTGTTTTATATTCGAATGTATAGATTTATTGTTTGATGCCATCTTGTATATGATTCAATTTGTTTATTATGATAGAAGCCATTATCCTATAGGAATTTATTGACCATTCCAGGACGTGAGTCAAACCTCTTTGTTTTAATAACAGCTGGTTATCGACTGGTCAACCAATCGAGATACGGAACGAATACAAAGGCGATAACATTTATAACTATATCTAGTCGTCGAGGAATAAGATATGGAGCTCGGAGCTAGTTTTAGATTAAAGCAATTAGTATTCAAATTCATAAATTGATAATATTCTTACTTCCTATTGTTGGGTAATAAATGATTTGTTAATTTTACAGAGAATCTTATACTTAATCGGCTTCTTAGTTTTCTTGATCCGCTAAACAACAGGTTAGTTATTTGCAAATTTACGTAAAAATATAATAATACAAAAATACAATTCTTAAATGACTTCTATAATATATGTAAAAAAAACTACATTATACCTCCAATACCTACCCACATTTTACTGATTAAATTTCAATAATTATCATTTCTAATTAGAATCTTAATTTGTGAAATAGGTACATGTTGTGTGAGTGATTGACAAATGCAAATTAGCAGCATTTATTAGCGTTTAGTCTTAAAGAATTATAGAATTTCCTTTGTTAAAGACTTATCATGAAATAAATTTATTACTTTCAAGCGGATATCAGTCACGTGTGTAGATCTCTTAAGTTAAGCCCATAATAAAGATTAAAGAATGACTCATTTTTCTTTATAAAGCATAGTAGTATTGTGTTCCGGTTTGGGGATAAGACAGCCGGTGAAATGACTAGCATAGAGGCATTCCATCTTAGGGCCGGTACAGACGGACAGCATTTAAACTGCAATCCAACTGCAAAATGGCAGTTCAAGGGCAGTTTTTATGCAGTTGACGTATCTGCATTAAAACTGCAAAACAACTGCGCAACAGTTGGCAAACAGTTGGCGTGCAGTCTACCTAAGCGAACTGCGCAGTTGGTGTGCAGTTACATCAAATGCATCAAAACTGCATTCAAACTACCATTTTGCAGCTGAATTGCAGTTCATATGCTGCTTGTCTGTACCAACCCTTAGTCCTCAGCGTTGGCAGTGCATTTGCAGTCTTGTGAATGCGAATGTCTATGGGTCACAATTTCCACTTACCATCAGGTGGCATGTGTGCCCGTTTGCCTTCCTATGCCATAAAAAAAAACTCGGGATCGTAGTGGATGAGTCGAAATCCAAAAACAATGCACGGTGACAAATTGTCAATCTCGTCTATTTTTTATTCTAGTATAGTGTTTTTAATACACTTACTCTTGCCCCACTTTTAATTCGACGTACTGGGTCTAGTGAAAAAAGGTATATGTCTTCTAAATATCATGTGAAAAAGTTTCTGCCAAAAATTTCATTTTCGGGACAAGCTTTTGTTGCCGACTGAACTTTTTTTTGCAAAACCTTCATTTGTTTATCAAGACCAAATCATTGAGTCCTAACACCGTGGGTCTACGGTAAGGAATAGCAGAGATCCTGTCGCCACCTTACTAATCCATCATCAGATTAGCTCTTCCATACTACTTTGCATTTTCATCGGGTTTACGTAATTGGTTCAAATTTCAGCCCATTCCGTTGAAGGGAAGTGGGTCAAATTTAACTTGCAAAATTTGACCCTTACATACATACATACATTGCAAGTTAGATAAAAGCTTGTAAAAGGCTATAATTCTAATATACTCCGTATATAATTTATACTGTTCTTCTACACGTATTCTTCATTCTGGTAAGAACCAAGAGATTTTTTCAAAACGGTTAACTTATATATAGCCTTTGTAGAAGTTAAGTAAAACCTTAAAACGTTTTTTCTTTTTACAAAAGAGTTGCATGGACTTTCTTACAATACCGTAAGATACCATTATTTAAAAAAAAAGTCGGTCTGTAGGCCTACCTTACAGGTCAGCTTTCGTGGATGGTCCAGATCAGTAATAAAGGCTGGCCGTAGTAGGAGGACTACTAGTCTATCTCAGCTAATCTTACCTACCGCGTTCGCACTTTGTTTACTGAGCAGAATAAGTAAGCTACCCTCATACAAAATAAGGCTGTTATTTGTTTGAGATATCATATAGCATTTAGATACCTTCTGCAAAAACATAGAGTTTAAAATACGTCGGCTATCAAATTACATAGCCACCTTTATAAGCGGTGAGTGTATCTCGTTGTTTGTAAGATAACAGCCACTTAAAGTTGTTGACTTGATCGACGTCCGGGCTGCAGTTGCAATTGCAAGCAATTAGTAAGATGCGCATATAATAAATATTATGTCATTTGTTTTGTTTTGAAGACATTGTTGTGCGTGGCACGTGGCTTATCGGTTCGGTTTTTGTTTGTACTATTTTATTACACATGATGTAAATAGTACTTGTATTATTATAATAGTATAGAAAAATGATACTTTACATAAATATTTAGATATAACATACATACATACATACATACCTTCACGGCTGTAATCTCAGAGAGGGCTAGGCAGAGCTACAAAACAACCACAATTTGCACCAATAGGCTAACATGTTTACCAGCATATTAGTGACAGGTTGCAAGCCCATCGCCTAACAGTACAAGCCTATATTCCCTATATTTAGACATTAAACTTGTAAAATTTGAATATGTGATGTTAAAGAACCCGCAAGTATTACACCGATAAATTTAGTGATATTTTTAAAAAGCAAGCTATTTGATTAAACTATTTCGTGTAGTCTGGTTTACGGATTTCATATTGATCATCATCATCATCTCCTTGCCCTTAACTCAATACCTAGGGTCCGCGCAGCATGTCTTCTACTCATCCCAATTAGCCTTCATCTCAGCGTTCACGCTCACTCTTCATACAATCCTTCCATCCCTTTTTAGGCTTTCTTAACAAATTTCGTATTATAATCAATAATAATAAGATTGAGATGATCCAATCACTCTAATACCGTGTGGTTGCCGGGTTAGAATAGTGCCACTCCATGTCATCCCGTGGATGTCGACTAAAGGAATAAAGGCTTGTAGTACTGTTAGGCGATGAGCTTGCCACCTGTCACTAATACACTTGGAAACATCTTAGCCTACTTGTGCAAAATGTGGTTACAGAATTATCAAGAAGTTTTAAGACTTGTTGGTAATTCTTTAGCTCTGCCTACCCCACTCTGGGAATGAAGGCGTGAGTTTATGTATGTATGTAATGAATAAATAATAAATATCAGGAAACAATCTCACACAAATTGACCTAGTCCTAAACTAAGCTCTAGGCTTGTGCTATGGGTATTAGACTTATATAGAGAAATATATAGGTACTTAAATACATAGAAACACCCATGACTCATCATGATAAATGCGAAAGTTTATATTTCTCTGTGTGAGTTAGTATGTTTGTTACTTGTTCACGCTGAAACGGCTTCCGTGGAACGTGGGATGGTCAACGCGGACGAAGTGGGTCTTTCTCTTTCACAGTTTTTTTTTTTTCACCTATGAATTTCGTTATATGAATAGATCCAAAGATGCCCGAAGAACGGAACCACCCGATGTAAAAAAAACATACATATTAATTGTTAACAATATTACGTAACTAGAAATCTACTCGACAGCGATTAGTAGGTAGTGTGTAATTTAGAATTCGAATTGGAATGTATTATTCATTAGTTTCATGTCGGCTACCTATTACGCATTAAAGTGTGCATTTTTAACACCATCAAGAACTTTCCATCGCGTCCATATTTTATGTAAATGGAACACTGTACGGGCTAAATATAGGCCAATGCGAATTGAAAATTGTGTGAAGGTGCGCTCCGCCGCCGGCCGTGTCGAGTCAATATGAGTATATTGATTTGGAACGTTTGCGTCAATGTTCAGGGTGTCTTTGACCTTGAGCCTTTAAATGCATAGATCGTTTCTACTCCTGAAGCGGAACTTCTTTTGTTCTGTAAATTGTTAAAATATGCCCAAAATAAATGCATACAAGTTAAATGTAACTTTCAATGTGCGCAATCCAATTCTCTATTTTCCTTTAGCCCTCGTACCAAGAAAATGTCGCCCTCGTACCATGAAATAGTGATTATATGGCCAGTATTTAATACACTGATTTTACAATTAGACTTTTACATCAATTAGTTATCGAAACTTGAGTTATTTTTCAATGTTGCAGAACAAAATTAGTTCAGTTTAGCGAGTAGAATAGATTTTTGCATTTGAAGGCCGAGGGTCAGAGGCATCCTGTATAGTTAGCAGAAGTAGATGGTCAGATGACGAGCTTTAAATTATCTACACACACTCTTATGCTCTTGATAAAAAAATCGTGTATAGATCATTTAGAGCTATTGGACTGTATGTAAAATAAAGCAGTTAGGTGCGCCTTCGCGGAAGTAATTCCATATGGAACGTCAATTTATGTTTGTATTTAAATAAATAATATTAATTGTTTACTATTCATTGATAAAGTCACGGTACACCCGCAATGCGCAAGTCCGACTCTCACTTGACTCATTTATTTCCTTCATTCCATTAGAAAAAACTGTAACCCATTCATTCATTCAACCCTCTTAACAACCAATAAAGAAACTCTCTCTTTTATTTTTCTCTGACCGCCGAATTGGCTAAGGTTGCGTTAATCGATGGATGTAACCGTTTACAATAAAGTCTCATTATTCCCTCTATCGTTTCAGATGAAGATGACGGAGATCTACGACGTGACGGACGCCGACACGGACGTCGTCCAGTCCCCGACGGAGCGGGACGTCAACAAGCAGCTGGAGTTCGACAGCGACTGGTCGCACGACTTGATCGCCGACAACGATGGTAAGGGCGAGTAGGTAGTAAACAAATTCGACATTCTCTAGGGTGCCACCACAATCCCACTAATATTATAAACACTTGTGGTAGGACCCTGTGCAGGGTCCATCCGGGCTGGTACCACCATCTTATCCATTAACCTACCGCCAAGCCGTTGTGTTCCGGTTTGGGGATAAGACAGCCGGTGAAATGACTAGCATAGAGGCATTCCATCTTAGTCCTCAGGGTTGGCAACGCATTTGCAGTCTTAGAATTGCGGTCTTGTGAATGCGAATGTGTATGGGTTACAGTTTCCACTTACCATCAGGTGGCCTGTGTGCTCGTTTGCCTTACCATGTCATAAAAGAAAAAAAAAAACGAGTGAATCTGCGGGCTATAGCCCTAATTGATAGCGCCCTTCGCTCCCTCTCCATATCGTCATCGTCTTTGAGGTACTTAGTAAGCCCTTAGTATATCAGGTACTTAGTATACCCTTTTTTAGGGGACACCATGTTGCTTAGGCGTTTATGCAATTCTCCACCATAAGACGAATGCAATGATATGTCATTTATCAAAATCGGACCTCATGCCATGGACAATCGGCCTCGCGTAATATATTTATAGATTTGTGTATATAACTAACACACACAAATCTATAAATATGTTACTCCTTTACGTTGCAACGGGCGGCTGCACGAATTTGGATGAAATTTGAAATGTATATAGCTTATATCCTGGATTAACACATAGCCTAGTTTTAATCCTGGCATATTAAGAAATTCCCGAGGGAACCAATATAATCGAAATCTACGTGGACAAAGTCCCGGGCGGAAGCTTTTGAAGAATATTAACAAAACCGGGTAAGAGCATGTCGGACCATGTTCAGTGTAGGGTTATGTAAGTTCAATATTTCCTACACGGACAGACGGCGACACAATAAGGGCTCCTTATTTCCTAAAGGGGGGTGTTATAAGTTTAGGTATGTATTTTACTCATCTATGTATTTATTTCCAGATGAGTTGGACGTAGACGATCTCTCAGACTCCTTGGCTGACCGCAACTTATTCTCGGACCCCGAAAGCGAGTGGACCCGTCGCGACTCGCTGGGCCAGAGCGATGAGGACCAACCAGAATCAGATCAGAGGAGCAATGTCTACGTCGAAGGGTAAAGCAGCTGGTCATCTGTACCATAGTTTAAAGGTTGAAGCAGACATAACCGCGACACTGGATCAGCTCAAAGTGAGACATTGAAAACTGAGCTTTGATCTGTGTTAGTACGATACATTTTTCAGTGGACGACTGCTTGCTTGTTCCGATGCCGATAAGTGTGCGTGTAACGCATGGAGCTTACAAAGAAGGTGGTGCCGATCCGGTGCCGAGCGGCTATGTGTGCGTCAACCTTAATACGGCGTGACGCGTCGCGTTGACGCGGCGTCTCGCCGGCTGTGTGAGGAACTCTTAAGTTATTGTGCTAATTTTAGGCACAGATTATACTAACATGTATTATGTATTCTTTGATTGAGTTAATTAACTACAATGATAGCAGAAATCAGTCTTCCACTAGATTAATTCAGTGTTGTATTGGTAAATTTAATGGTGCCACTTTAGGCATGACTTCGTCGGTCTAGTCTAGACGGTATGTGCATTTTCACCCCCCATCTCACTCTAGCACAGGATTAATAAACGAGACGGTTAGAAAAATATTGTGTATAATTCTGCCCTCCTAAGCAAATAAGCAGTATCCCTAAATCAATAACCAAAGCAGTTTTAGTTCTCTTCTCTTGGTAATAAGGTTGATATTGCTTCAGGAATTTAATCTGACATACTGCGTATTAGCTTAGGAGGGCAGAATGAATCGCCTAGACCGGTCCTTAGCATTTCTACCTAGTTGGTTACTAAGTTCTGTTACTAAGGTTGATGCAAATAAAACTAACTTATGTTTATTTTTTAATTTCAATATGTATAAAAATTAAAAGCTTAATTAATATACATTTTGAAAAACAATTAATCATTTTTCTTAGTTTCCGCAATTCCCGATACGATCTTTTAACATTCACAGCCGGCATCGATGAAATTACGCATGACTTTTCTGTAAATTTCATTTTTTGAAATCGATTAAAAGTTAGTCTTTGTTTACCAAAGAACTTTTTTGTATAATATTATAAAAAATCCTATCTCTGTATATGTTTAGAGACCAAAATTATATTTCTCAACATGACTTAATTCCAACTTATGAAGCAAGAGATTTGGTGTGCATTCGTATTTCTGCAAAATCATGTGAAATCTTAAAGTCGATTTAATGAGTCATCAAGATTGACCGGTGTCCAAGCGGATCTTTAGTTGCTTTGAATACATTCGTATCAGAATTTAAAGCTAGAAATCTGTTCAACATGTCACGCAAATTTGAACTCTCTACAGGAACTCTTACAAAAGTTGGGGCCGTTATCAGCATCATCGTCTTGCGTGATTTTAACTATGATTTTATCGTCCGAAATGGGAATACTTCAAGCTCGTACATCAAATAATTGCAATAGTTTAGAATACATTATTTTTATTATTATTCTATATAAATCAAAGTTTTGATTAATATACAGGTTTATGCACAACTGCTTTATTTTTTTTTTAAATTTTAATTAATCTCAGTAACAGAACTTAGTAACCGACTAGGTATACATACAACCAATTTTTATTAAATTAATATGTATTGTTTTGAAAACTATTTTGCTTCATTTTTTACCATTAACTGTACCGTCCAAAAAAGGTTCAAGTTGAAGTTACCTGTAAACAAAGCAGAAACGTGATAAAATAAATATAACAAAATGTTGATTCGTTTTAGTTTTGTGTATGTTACCAAAATGGCTATAACATAAAATGGCAGACATCGGAATTGTTAAAGTTTTTTTTTTTGTATTAATTTAGTTATATCTATAAAATCACTCATCGATACTTGACGACAAGACTAGTTATCACTTTCAGTTTCGTTTTGTTAATTGATTAAATAAATAAAGAAATTCATATTTTCTCTTTCTTTTTAATTGTTGTATCTTCTTGATTTTATTTTATCTTCTTTGTTACTGCAGCTCCATTTGCTAATACTAGGTTAATATATTATACAGGGTGTAAGAGACGGCTCACCGAAAACTGAAACCATAGCTTCAGACCATTGTACTGAACTGAAATTCAGTGGAAATTTTCCCGGAAAACGAAAATTTTCTCGTTTTTTCCATGTTTTTGCATATAAACCGATCTAGGACAACATATTATGACATACTGAAGCTCATTATGTAAAAGAAAATTGTGAAATCGGCATTTTACGTAAAAAACGAGAAAATTTTCGTTTTCCCGGGAAAATTTCCACTGGATTTCAGTTCAGTACAATGGTCTGAAGCTATGGTTTCAGTTTTCGGTGAGCCGTCCCTTACACCCTGTATATCTCTTTGCGACAAGCATCGTTGTGATTTTATCGATATACGATATTACTACATGTCCAATGATTTTCCCCCAAATGCTCCGATGTCTGGCCATAAAGCTGCGCTCCTGTCAGGAAAACTGTTTGTCGTATTGTAAGTCTGCTAATTTGCTTTCGGCAAAATGTATAATTATATGAGTGAAAACTAATGATATTTTATATTTAGATACATTATGCTCATAGTAAACGCATTTAAAACCCGTCGCCAGTTGCTACGTTACCATATTTCTACGGGCAAACACGACAATCCGTTGAGAACGGTATTGTTAGAAAGAGATAAATAGTTGTTTCAAATTGCTCGCCATTCTCGCCAAGACAAGGTGCACGCTCACGGCCTCCATGTAGCTACCCGTCTTTATCGCACTCATGCGATATCTAATTGTGTATCTCATGTTTCACAGGTGATAGTGACGCCGGTGCAAATTAAACCATGATTTTCGCGAGATGTAAACAAAATGTAAAAATTGTTTACGGTACTTACGAATGAAATGAGACATCCTTTGTTCCTTTTACAGTTACGTTTATTTCGGCAGCCTCAAAAAACACAAGACGGCATTTTTTATGCAATATATTTGTTACTTTTCGGTAGTAAAATTTTATGGTCTTAGCGTGCGTGTCAGCGGCCGCGGCGCAACTAAATAGTAGTAAGGTACTTTACCTTCCTTTTTGAGGAACGCTTTTGCGCGTAGATGACGTATCTTAATATAAAATATCATTGGTGCAAACAGGACGCCGCAAATTGTTTGCCTGATGTGGCCGCAGCCTAAATATTTATATTATGTGGCAACTATAATCATTGCGAATGGTCGTGTTAACATTGGGTAACTACAGTGCACTGTCTGCCGGCTCACTCAGAAGTTACGTTATCTTCATCCCTTTCTCTTGATTTAGTATCGAATGGCGAGTGAGAGGAATGGGGCGTCCGAAGCCGGCGGCGGCTTTTTACGGCAATGTGTGGCCGCAAACTATCGATGTCTTACGTACCCTAACGTAGAATGTTTGAGCAGGATGCCTATAGTTGCCGTCCACACAATGCTGTGAAAACGTTGCTCGCTTAGAATCCTTCTAATGAGCGTGCGGTTGACTACTAAACTAATGTTTCGCTGCCAGTGGCGAAGCTACCAAAGGGCTAGGTGGGGCAGTGCCCCGGCAGTGGCGTGCCTAGGGTTTCAGAATAGGGCAAGCCGAGAGATATGTTTTGTAGTTTTAACGGTTATTATGGATAAATTTATCTTGTTACCACATTACTGATCAATCTTCACTTCACTCTGCAGTTGAATAGGCATTTGCTTACGTGGACGAGCTCACCAAAGCACCCTGAAGGCATGTTACCACTAGATATAATTTTACAGACATATCAGCAATTGCATACTTTCAATGGCCTTGAAAAAAGCCTCTTGGTTTGTTTGAGCGAATAAAATAAAGGTTCAACTTCTTATTTTAACTTTGCTTGCCTACGGAGAAAGCAATAAGTAGGTACTTACTTTTATTTCGATTACCTACCTAAAAAATTCCATGCATATTACACAACATAGTTAAATTAAATTATTATTTGTATTCTTCGAATGTGTTTCTCTAAAACGCCATCGTATTTCGAAAGTAGCGACACAAGCTCTAATCAAAATTACCCCTATTCAATGAAGTTTTAGACTCATCGTGACCTCTGAAGGGAAGTTCTTGTTGTGCTAAATGACAAACAACATCGACTAGTCTTTGAAAAACGCTACGATTGTTGTCAACACGCATGTTATGTTTTGTAATTTCCTTTGATAATTGGCGCGATAAAGATGTCTCAATTCGCTGTTTACCAAAATTACTAAAATAAATTACCGCGTTCATGTGTTTTTGAAAATTCATGTGCCTTTTAATGGCGCCAGCTAAATTATTTAAATCGTCATAACCAGAGATGTACTTATTCCAGACGTTTTTCTCGTTAGAAAAGAAAATACAACACCAGCAATATAACTTATTAGAGTGCGAACAACCAACAAACAATCCAATGAGTTTTGTACACTGACCTGTTAAACTGTCTTTTGTGCGATTTACTACTCTGAGAAATACAAAAGTCAGGCGTAGGTTTTGGCGAAGAAATAGGTAAGTAGGTAGCTTTTTCTCTGCAAAGTTCAAACATTTTACCTTTCCGTCGACAAGCAAAGTTTGTGCACACTTTAAGTTATCACTAGGGTTAGGACTTTTGGTGGCATATCGTTCTAGAATCCATGGAGTCGCTATTTCCTAATTATTAAAATACATACCACTTTGATTTTGACCTTCGGTTTTTAATATTTCAAAATTCATTTTTTTATTGAACCGCTAAGCCAATTTAAATTAATTTTGGTACGGAGGATATCTTTGCTCTGTGAAAGCCTTACAAACAAGCAAATATTAGTTGGTATGGATAAACTGAACTAAAAATATATTTAGTTTATTTTGAAATATGACCATGCTGAAGGTCAAAATCAAAGTGTCACGTGTCATAATAATTAGGAAATAGCGACTCCAAGCGGCTCTGACTCGGCGTCTTAGTTCGAATCGTCGCTGCACAGCGCTGAACGCTGAGCGCTAGAAGTGCTGCGGAGGTGGCGGCGGTGCGCGGTATTTAGTACTACTGTTGCATGTAATTTGATTTGAAGAATTTAGTGAGAGCGCGCGGCGCGCGAAGGTGAAATACCTACATAATACAATACGTGGATTTTATGAATAGTTATTTTTGTAAGGCAAGCCCGGCTTTTGGGCTTATATGGCAGTACCGCCACTGTGCCCCGGGGCCTTAAACCTCGGGGGACCCCCAAAACCTGATAAGTAAACCTCTTAGGGCCACTTGCACAGAATATTTTACACTGGGTTAAGACGCTAACTGGAGTTAAAATGACAGTTTTCGTATGTATCTGACGTTTCCTAACTCGGGTTAGTGTCTTAACCCAATGTTCAATGTTCTGTGCAAGTGGCCTTTACTAGCTGATGTACCTAATTATGATTATTTATGAATATGATGAAGTAGCATTATTAAAATATTGATAAAAACTAAACATTTTAATAAGGCCCTTGGTCACCTAGCTACGCCACTGTTCTCTGCACAGCGGCTGCTGGCTATCTGCAAACTGCGTTTGGTTAACCAAAACAGAGGTAAAAAATGATAGCGCTGTTCCGAGTGAAATTGGCAACATGATCCAATTTTTACCCAAAAATTCAAAATTGGTTTGTGGTTATTGCCACTTAGGCAGTTTTAGTTTTACTTATAACCAAATCAAAAACTTTTTTTTGACATACTATAAATTTGTTGCAAAGTGTGCTTAATGTGAACATGATCATAGAGTTTAATCTAATTTTAGGTGGTGGTAATATACTTATCGAATTAAAACAAAATGATATCGATATTATACTGATATTTAAAACGAATATTTAACTTTTTATAAGGATATACTTAGTGTTGCTAAAGGCATGATATTGTGAACTGTATTAAAAATATAAGTTTGAGTTTAACTTTTTTGTCACGAAAATCGGACTATTTTATTAATTTTTAAATTAGTGATTTGCCTAGAGGAATACATTTGTATAAAAGGCTCTCTATAATGATTTTAAACTTGTTGCCATGACAGAAAAAAAACATTATAAGTTACTGGTTCTGTATTCCCCTCTATTCTTTTGGATTAGCCTATATTTATGCAGGTTATTTTTGTAAATAAGAACGATGGATAACTTCTTTATTGGTATCAAAAGTTCTTGCACCTTCCTTGTATCTTTTAAGACATTTTTAACGCTTATTTTTTCAAATTCAATTTCTTTACACTTTCAATGTTTGTTAAAATTTTTAGGGCTGTTTTACAAATGTTTAATTTTACTTAAGAAAACTGGCAGCACTGGTTTGTAAATTTATGGGAACTGTAACGGGTGTTCCAAGTTTTTATTTAAAAAAAACTTCCAACTTTGTAAAGCAGGTTCAGACTATCTGGGTTGATCTCTACAAGTCAACTGTTTCGAAAAAAAATGTTTAAGCCTGGTAGTCGTAATTTACTAATTTCACTCTCCAATGTACATGTACCAATGATTTATTGTTGTACGAATCCCGGTAACGACGGGGTGACTTAAAAGTATTGTTGGTTATTTATTATTTAGTGGTTTTAGGTTATAATTAATTATTAGTATTTTAAACAAATGTCACAAACTATATTTTAATTAAACAAATGAAACTTTTTTGTTTTTATTTTATTTTTATCCACACCACACTATTTTCAATCCAAGACTGATCCTGACCTTTTAAATTGATGTTGCTCCGTTACGAAAATGTATAAAAATTGTAAAAAATAATCGAAATAGATGTTTCCTACTCTATTCTAAATAGGTATCGAGCGACGTCCGGATTAAATACCCTTTGTACATACATACCTACATAAACTCACGCCTTCATTCAGTGGGGTAGGCAGAGCTAAAGAATTACCAACAAGTCTTAAAACTTCTTGATAATTGTTTAACCACAATTTGCACAAGTAGTATTAAATACCCTTTGTTATAAGTATACAACTTAATTGAGAGCCGGGAATTATTGAATTAATTATTGTATGACCTATAAACTGTTTTTAAACTGTGTCGAATGAATTTTCAAGTTTTCCTAAAAAATCATTTTTACCAACACTAAGAGGCCCTTACACCTAGCGTCTTTTGAACGTCAGCGTCTCATTCACGCCTGCGCAGCGTCGACGCCACGTTCTCGCAGCGCAGTGGTATTTTCGAACGCTAGCGTCTCAATAACGCCCGCGCAGCGCCTCCGTGAGGTCCGTGGCGACTATGGAACTTCGGAACGTCTCGTCAGCGCCCGAGCAGCGTCCCTCCCCCAATTGACGTACCGGAGGCGCTGCGCGAACGCGGGCGTTATTGAGACGCTGACGTTTGGAAAACGCCACTGCGTCGCAGTAGCGCTGCGAAGACGGGGAGTCGACTCTGCGCGCCCATACAAAACTTAGCGTCGTACATTTAGTAAATCGTTGTTCCAGTAGGTGCCCTAAAATAGGTCAATTTTTGTAACGGATTTTTGATATGTTCTAAAGGACCATGTAGTTAGTCATAGTAACCCAGATTTGTCGTCCCTCTAGCTCTGATAACTTTGTCACCCCAACTGTTAGGAAAATGATTTGCCGCTGGCATGGTTTAGTGACGCGTTTTCCAGTTTTAGGCCTAGTCTATAAGTTTGAACCATGGAGTACCCAAAGATCATGGAAGGTGTGACGTCACAATGGCAGCCAAAAGGCCAAACCTCGTTTCTCCTGCGCCAATTTAATAAAAATACTGGCCTATATGTTGTTAATACTGTCACTTATTCTAATTTTAAACTAACCTGTCATGGGAGATTTTCAAGCAGATATGCAATCAAAAAAAACATAATTTAATTAATATTTTATACGTCGGAGATTTTTTGACGTTTATTTTGAAACGATGGTAGGTAAAGGCGATGCGAAGGGTAGTAGGATATTCCACCAGTGCTACGTGAAATGTTGCAAGTTACAGAACCTGACTCCTATGAACGCTGTCATCCCGTCTGAGAACGGGAAAATGCTGGACTTTTGTGTGGACAGGATAAAATATGTGGAATGGCCGCCCATTCTGAACGCACTGAGCTGCGATTTGAGTTTACATTCTCTCGGTATAAGATGTCGGCAGCAGGTAAAAACTGGTGAGTATTGACTACCATGAGGATTATTTCAAAGTTCCGGGTGTAATTGGAACTTTCTTTATTTTAAATTACCTTAACCCTTCCTTTGACAAAAAGTCTCGAATTAAAACTCTTTTCGATTTGGAATCAGCATGGAAAAATTGCAACAATAAGAACAAAAAAGTGAACATTGTTGTTCACTGTGATGAACACTGTTAAGGGTAAGGTATGTAATATGAGGTGTGTATGAGGTGGCAACCAGTGACAGCTACAGGTGTTAAAAGTATAATTAATAAGATGAGTTCTAAGAAGGCACCGGGCTGCGACCTCATACGCATGTCAGACTTGAAAACAATTCCTGACAAAGTCAGTCCGGTGTTGGCAAAGCTAATTAATGTGTCTGTGTGTTCTGGAAAGTTTCCCGTCGGCCTAAAGCAGGCCTTAATACGTCCAATCTATAAAAAAGGGTCTCCAAAATACTTTTCTAACTATAGGCCAATAGCCATTCTTTCTAGTGTGGACAAAGTCATTGAGAAATGTATTGTTCAGCAGCTTAGTAATTACCTTAGTAATAATATGATAATAAATGATTGCCAGTATGGATTTCAAAAAGGTAAAAGCACTGGTACACTCTTAGCAAGATTCACGGATGAAGTCAACACCTGCTTGGCTAGTAAAAAAGTAGTCCTGGCAGTGTTTTTTGACTTCAGTAAAGCTTTTGACACCTTGGACACCAGCACGCTGTTAATGGCCATGAGTGAGTGCGGGGTGAGGGAGCCGCTGAACCACTGGTTCCGCGACTACCTCACTGGGCGTTCCTACCGTGTGCGGGTGGGCTCGGCGCTTAATGACGAGCGACAGGTGTCGTGTGGCGTGCCGCAGGGCTCTTGTACTGGACCCGTGAGTTATCTGATGCACGTGAACAGCCTGTGTGGCGTGCTGCGTCACTGCTCAGCGTACATGTTCGCCGACGACTTGTGCATTTTGTGCGCTGGCAATGCGAGCGAGCTATCCGACATCTGCCGCTTAGTACAGCTTGATGTAGATGCTGTTACCCGATGGTCACACGATAGTGGTATCGTGCTTAATGTTGATAAAACTAATCTGTTATTAATCCGATCACCCTACTTAAAAGTCTCTAACCTGTTAACCCCCATTATAACCCATGATTTTTCTTGTATGCATAACCATATGTTAGACTGCTGCTGCAACCCCATCTCACGCGTCAAATGTGTGACGTATTTAGGCGTCAAGGTAGATGAACACTTTTCTTGGACGCATCATGTAGATTTTATTTATAGCAAACTTAAAGTTCTTTTGGGAAGATTTTATTACTTAAGATTTAAAGTGCCTTTGCATATACTAAAGTATTTATATGTATCCCTAGTGGAATCAATAATTGGTTATGCTCTTGATTGCTATGGGTTAACGACTAAAACTAATTTAAACAAACTAGAATGTATGCAAGTAAGATTTCTAAAACTGTTAGTTACTAATAAAATAAATTAAAGATAAGAATAAAAATGATTATAGAAATTTGTTCAAAATTTGTAATATTTTACCGGTGAGCCTTAAGCATAAATATTTATTAGTATTAAATAATCACGGCTGTCGAGAGCATACCCAATTACAATTACACCGTAATGATGCTTGTGATACCAGGTCGATGTCGGCTGGCAAGTTTGTTGTGCCGAGGGTCATTAATTACTACGGCGATAGGTGTCTCCAGAAACGCCTACCCTATATACTCAACAGCCTGCCCACTGACATCAGGCAGGAAGCCATTAAAGCAAAGATTGGTAGAAAGCTGTATAGTTACCTTATTAAAAACATATAGTAATTTAGGATACTTTATTGTGCTTAGATTAATTATAGATTTATATTCTTAATAATAAGAGAGTAGAGACTGCTCGATCCCACAGTCAAACCGTGGAAACGGTTTTGTGGGACATATGTTCCTATATATAATGTAATTTCATCTTTTTTAATAAATAAATAATAAAAATAAAAAAATAAAAATGTAAAATACGATAAAAAATTACAGACCAATTCACGATGGTCAATTTGTGGGTAATACAAGATCTGATAACGGTCGTGACAAGACCGAAGGTACCCGATTGGAAACAAGATCTTCATATTTTTTCATAGTTCCTTCTTGTTCGGCAAACAAATTGGAGCTCTTGAAAATTGACACTCATCCGATTTTTTTTTCACTCCTGCCTTGAGATGCAAATATTTTCTGGGGTTTACCCTTGAAATATCGAAACTAATTTCATAGAAAAATTCAATTCGCCGAATGCAGGAGCTTTATTTTTATTGTAGTCACAAGTCTAACCTAATCTAACACATGTAACGAACGCTTAAGATAACCTGAAAACTATAAGGCTTCAGCAGAAATTACTTTTCTATGAAATAAAATTCGGTGAAATGACACATTCGATGAAATATTTGTCGATATTTCAAGGGGATCCTGTTTACGGGCCTCAGAGCTACTTACCACCTGATGGCCTATATGCTGTTCTGCCATCTCCAAGCCATAAAAAGAGCTATCTTTCCTTCCCAAACAGTACTAGAGCACATAGACTGCGAGCGGCTCGCGAAAACTGTCAACAAGCGATCCGTTATCCTGACTAGATTCATGCTGAGCAACTTATTGGAGGCCGTGTTTCAACTGCTGAACAACACGACCCTGCTAGCCAACCTGATGTTTGAGGGGTTGCCTCTCAAGATTCCCTACTTGAACACCATTTGTGAGGTGAGTACTCATACTTCAATGTATGAGGCTGCTATCATATCATCTAGTACATTATAGCCAAGGCCCGGAAAGTGGGGAATTCCTGACAATGTTGTTAATTGTCAATATAAATAGGCTGCTATATAACCAGTTGGAATCAGCTGCAAGTTGCTTTGCAAGCACTCTAATATGCTGATGCAAAACATATAAAGCATACTCATACAACTCACTGACCATTGACAGCGTGTTCAGCGTTGATATTATGGAACAGCGATGGGATTCTTATTGGACCTGTAACAATCCCATCCTCATACCTCGAATCGCTGTGTTCGTCAAGGTAGGGGTAGAACAAGGTACTCTTATTCTACAGGGCCATCTTAGCCCTCAGGGTTGGCAACGCATTTTCAAGCTTTATGTTGCAGTCTTGACATGGCGAATGTATTTGGGCGCTAGAGCTTATTAGGTCAGGTGGCCTGTTTTTTATTTTGCCTTCTCAGTGTCATTAAAAATCCTCGTTATTTTTCCCCCAGGCTCTCCTTGCCAACAACTCGCTTCGGCATGTTTTCCTGCCGCGTTGCCTGGTTGGTGACGCTGGCTGCCTAGCCATATGCAAGGCAGCCCGCTGCCTACCTAATATTCTCACGCTAGACCTCTCTGGCTGTGAGCTTACGCAAATTGGAGCCAGCTATATTGCTGACTTATTAAAAGTAAGCGTTAAAGTTGTTTTTTTTAGCCAACCTATACAGGGTGTCCCAAAATCGGTAAACCACATTGACACCGGAGGTAGGTCAGCTTAAGAGGTGCCGAACTAGCCTAACATGACCTCAGTAAAATGTGCACGGTTTTCGAGTTATTGCCAAATTAAAGGTTTTTATAAATTTTTACCTTTTTTAACACTGTTTGTGCCAGGATTCAGGCGAAAAGCTCTCGAACTTATTTTTTTTTAAATGTAGGGAGCCTGGGATAGTTTATTAAGATACCAAAAGTGTTATTTTGTCAATAACTAATGTAAATTTATGAAAAATATTGGATTAGTCTCGATTTAAATTATCAGTAAATCATTAATTTCAACTTTTGACACCTGCCGTGAAAAAATTTTACTAGAAGCGAAACGAGCAAATGATGTTTAAAAATTGAGCATGTTATGCAGATTCAGAAATGGTACAATACAAGTATCTTACTGCGATAAGAAAAGCATTCAATAACACTTTTCCGATGCCGCAAACCGTCGCCGTCAGGTAAAAACAATGCCGTACGATGTGATATCGCATTTGAGGCCTAAACATCTTATTTTTTGCCAAATGCACGAGATCGAAAGAGATGGAAATAATGTGCATCTCGGGCTGGATGAAAGTTGATGACCAAAAAAAAACGGGTTTAACTTTCAATGATTTATTTTAATACTTAAAATTAGTTACAATAAATGTTCAAATTGTCTGCCTCGGACTCTAATACATAAATAACACCGTCTCAAAAAATTTCGGCTCAATTTTCTTAAGGTAATTCCCGATATGGTCCGGGCTGCGTCGAATACACGCTGCCGCAATTCTTCTTCACATCTTATTGGTTTTGCATAAACTTTATCTTTCAAACATCCCCAATAAAAAAAATCCAATGGGTTTAGATCCGGGGAACGCGGTGGCCATAAAATTGGACCCAATCGCCCAATCCATCTCTCGGGGAATGTGTTGCTGAGGTGTTCGCGGACTAGTCGAGCGTAGTGTGCCGGGCAGCCATCTTGTTGGAACCACATCCTTTGTCTCAGTGCCAACGGTGTATCTTCTAAAAGTACTGGAAGATCATTTTCCAAAAATTGAAGATAATTTGTTCCATTCAAAATAGCTGGCAGTTCGACCGGTCCTATTATTTGGCCGTTAAAAATGCCCGTCCACAAATTAATTTTGAATTGGTATTGGGACCGGTCTTCTCTTTGTTCATGTGGGTTTGACAGCTGCCAGCTATGGGTATTATGTAAATTTAGATATCCATCCCTTCTGCAGGCTGATTCGTCGCTCCACAGTACTTCATTGAAGAAATTAGGATCTTCCCTGTATTTCTGAGTCATCTTCCGACAAAATTCAACACGGTGTGCGTAGTCCGTTGCAAGTAGTGTTTGGACGCGTTGGATATGGTAGGGATGGTATTTATGACGATTTAAAATTCTTTGTGCCGATGATTTGGGGACTCCAGTGCGGCGTTCAATAATTCGCACTGAAGTTCCTGGCTCCGCTCGTACTTCTTCCAAAACCACGTCGTCGTTAACAGTCCGAGGTCTTCCTCCTTGGGTACTCGTTCCTGGTAGCCTGCCCTCGTGATAAGCGTTTAGGGCTCTTAAAATGACGTTATGAGTCGTTGGATTTCGACCTGGATATCGTTCCGAGTACAACCTTGTAGCCAATCTTGCGTTGTACGTAACATTGCCTCGACTTGAAACATGCCTAGTTTCACCGTAAATCAAGAGCATGTCAGCGTAGTCGCCATGAGTGTACTGGGGATCACGGTTTGCCATCGTTGTTGTCGTAGCAGTTCCACAAAGCAAATCAGAGTCCAATAGAGTGCCGAGTTGTCGTTTTCAGAGAAATCAGAGTCCAGAGAAAAGCCAAGTCGATAATAACACACAGATGGAACGCAGAGAACACGGGTGTCGCACGAAACGCAAGGTAACGAACTGATTTGGTTCGAAGGCTACTGCTTATCGTGCTACTTGTAAATAAACGGACAAAGCACTCTATCCATCCCTTTCTTTAAACAATTGGTAAAGCAAGGCAGGTACAAAGCCCGAAGTGGAGGGGTCCAGGTAGAAATCCACACGTGCTATTAGTCACCGATATCCTTCAAAAGGGAGATGAACATTATTTCCATCTCTTTCGTTCCCGTGCATTTGGCAAAAAATGAGATGTTTAGGCCTCAAATGCGATATCACATCGTACGGCATTGTTTTTACCTGACGGCGACGGTTTGCGGCATCGGAAAAGTGTTATTGAATGCTTTTCTTATCGCAGTAAGATACTTGTATTGTACCATTTCTGAATCTGCATAACATGCTCAATTTTTAAACATCATTTGCTCGTTTCGTTTCTAGTAAATTTTTTTCACGGCAGGTGTCAAAAGTTGAAATTAATGATTTACTGATAATTTAAATCGAGACTAATCCAATATTTTTCATAAATTTACATTAGTTATTGACAAAATAACACTTTTGATATCTTAATAAACTATCCCAGGCTCCCTACATTTAAAAAAAAATAAGTTCGAGAGCTTTCCGACTGAATCCTGGCACAAACAGTGTTAAAAAAGGTGAAAATTTATAAAAACCTTTAATTTGGCAATAACTCGAAAACCGTGCACATTTTACTGAGGTCATGTTAGGCTAGTTCGGCACCTCTTAAGCTGACCTACCTCCGGTGTCAATGTGGTTTACCGATTTTGGGACACCCTGTATATACTTCGTCAAGTTTTAAAAAGTTCTTCGGGTTAGGACACCTCCAGTTAGACTTGGATCTTGAGCTCTGAAGAACTATCGTCTTTTTAAGATTTGACGGAATCGTTGCATAATGTATGGATTTTATGACCGACATATTAGGCATAAAAATGGATAGTTCCCGATTCGCCGGATTCTTGTTTCGTCGGATTCCCGGTTCGCCGGAATTTCTTATACAGGGTGTCCCAGAAACCAACGTCAACCCGCCTAGGGCTGATAGAGCAGCTCATAAGCTATCGATTTAACCCCCATGTATGTTCAGCAATTGTTATTAGTTTCCGAGATATTGATCATTTAAATCAGAGTTTTGCCATTTTTCCTTACGTCCGTGGTACGAAAAAACCCTAAATTCATGTATTAATTCATTTTTTTTTGGTGTTTTGTTGCATGATTAGAAACACTGAAATAAGAAAGTTTTTAAAGCTACATGCCAATTTCTTTTTTATTACAAATGTTTGAGTAAACGCACAGAGTTACTTTCTCCATACTAAGAGAACCCCGCGTCTGTTTTTCACCAAGTATGGAAAAACCAACTTTGTGTGTTTTCTCAAAAAGTTGTAGTGAAAAAAAAATTGGCATGTAGCTTTAAAAACTTCCTTGTTTTGCAGTGATTCTAATCATGCAAGAAAACACTGAAAAAAATGTGAATTAATACATGAATTTAGGGATTTTTCGTAGCGCGGACATAAGGAAAAATGACAAAAATTCCGATTAAAATGTTCAATATCTCGGAAACTAATAACAATTGCTGAACATAGGTACATGGGGGTTAAATCGATAGCTTATGAGCTGCTCTATCAGCCCTAGGCGGGTTGACGTCAGTTTCTGGGACACCCTGTATACTATGTGCCAGTCTCGCTCTTCCCTCAAGAACCCGGCGAAACAAGAATCCGACGAAACAAGAATGCGGCGAATCGGGAACTAACCATAAAAATTCCAAAATTTAAAGTTCGAAATATTTATTCTGTAAATTGGCGACATGAGGGCTCTTTTACACGTCGGTAATATGGAGTGAATCTACTAGCGGTTTGTACTTTAGACAAGACCATCATTGCTGAGAGGAAGAGCCCCAGAAAGCTTCCATCATTGTCATATCAGAGGTCTATGGCTGGATATGGAGCGTCCGCCACAATTACTGCTGTTTCAGAACTTTATGGGACCTTTACGTCTCGTTGGGAGACCTATCTATACAGTCTTCACGGTTTCGGTACACAACTGGGATTGGGAAACCCACTAACGATAGTTTAATTTCTATCAAAATTCTAGTGTTCTGATCAGAGTATCTTCAAGGCGGAAGGATGAAGTTGCATTGTCCATATTTTATGTCTTCCAAGTCTTAGTTGTTTTTAGGGAATGCAAATAACCGATTATAACCCGTTTTAACCGGTTTTTTCATACTAAAACGGTTAATAACCGGTTAAATCGCATTCCTTAGTTGTTTATCTTTTGTACGGCATTTGACACTATCGCACTGTAACCACACCGAAAAATATTACAAATTCCAACATTCCGGGCAAATACAAATATATATATCGCGCTGTCAACTATGACGGATTTATCCGTCATTGGCGTTTAGCCACTGGTACGGATTTATCCTTCAGTGGCGTTGAAAAGGGGTTTAAGGCGCAATAATAACAAAATTGGGATCCTTGAGTTTATTATAGCTAGACTATCATAAGACGGCCATCCAAAAATCTGTGCTAAGGTCGGTGTGCTGGCATATGCCGACGCGACGATAGTATTTTCCTCCCTCACTCCACTAATCATAGAAGTCCAGAAAATGGTATGCTTTTTTCTGCAGCTTGATGTTGCGGCCACATGAACGGCCGAAGATTCGTTTAGTTTAACCTAAAGAAAGTAAAGAGACTTCGACGCGAAATTGCCAATTGCCGCTACTGCGGCCACAACATGAATGGATACCATTTTCGTTAATCCTGCTATAATACTTGTTAAACTTGGCATATAAATGTATATCAGTAGTTGCAAGTAGCTTTAGCAGAATTAAATGGATTCATTTCCTTTCTATTCCTCTAGTATCAAAAGATCCACCGCTATAGCGAGAACTGGGTGCATACGCTACGCTACCAGATGCCGGAGCTCGACACTATGGCGGGACTCCGGCGCATCTCGCTGTGCTCCAACCCGCTGGGAGACGCGGGCTCGGCGGCGTTGGTCTCGGTGCTGGCCGACGACCTGTGGATCAAAGGTTAGAAATATTACAGTTCCCTACAAGAATATTTTTTTCTGAAAAAGGACCGGAAAAGTTGACATTACTAACTCCATACTGAGACGCGAAGTACATAGTTTACAGACAGTTCCCAAATTAAAAAAAATTACATTGCGTGCTCGCTACACAAGCCCAATGTTGCATACAAATTTAATTGTTACCTAGTTTGTAACTTTTTAAAAAGTGAAAACTGCCATAATAAAATGAGAGCACAAGTCTTATACATCCATATTTTATTCAAAACGTGACGTTTTTATCTGTGTCTGGAATACCTTGAGTGTTTTTTTTCTAAAAAAAGCTTGCGTTTCGCCAGTGATGTTATTTCACGTGAAGTTTCTGTTTATAAACAAATTATAAATATGCGATTTGTATCTTGCGATTTTTGAGAAAAGCACTATATATACCTCGGCAGGCACGGCAATTGCCTAGGCAATAATGTACTATTAATGTAAGTGCGGAAAGTATATCATTTCACACCCGTTCATATGTGAATGTCACTATAATATCTACGCATAACATCATATACGTATAACATCACACTAGCAAATATTTCCAATAGTCGGGTAGACCTAAAGGTAGGTAAAGGTTTTGTTAGATTTACAGTAGGTCCGGAGGGCTAATAACCACCCAGTAATAAGCAATAGGGAAATCCGCTACCGCGGAGCTCCGTCTAATTCATGTCTTATTAATAGTTATTTTATGTTACGTTAATGTGATGTTTTGCTACTATGATGATTTGTGAATGTCATGTTTTGCGAATATGATATCCAACGACACGAATGCGTGTCGTCGGTAAAACAATGTGACACCGAATTGCAAACTCTAGTTTATTTCAGCCGTGGACCTGCAGAACTGTGAACTCTCGGAGCAGACGGCGACGACGGTGCTGGCGATGATGGAGTCGAACACGACACTGGTAGTGGTGGACCTGCGCCACAACGACATCGGCGCCGAGTCTCTCGCCAAGGTGCGCCGCGCGCTGCGCCGGAACGAGCCTGGCGGGGGCCTAGGACAGGTCAGTGCGATCATTATTACTGGGCGACTGACGGGTGCAAATTACGTTACAATTACGTCAAACGATGCCGATAATACTGTACTGGGGTCCTGGTGAGAAAGGGCTTCTTCTGAATGTGAAGTGAATCAGGATTTAAGTCTAATATACTCCGATCCGTCCGATCATGCACGTTTATGTATATACCCTTAACTAGCAATCAATTTGTTCGGCTATTTGCCTCATTGCAAAAGTTAACCTTCGCAACGAACTAATGTTGCCAATAAATATGCCTGATTTAAACAATTGCCTACACATTTGCAAGAGGCTGAATTTCCTTAATTTTCGTCAGGTTCCTTATTTGGTATTACCTCAGAGATAATTATAATATGTAATAGAAAAATAAAAAAAGTAATTTTTTTGCGTTTAATTAATAGCGTTGTAATTCTGTCTGTCTGTGTTGTTGTTGCTCTGCCTACCCCACTGTCTGGGATTACAGGCGTGAAGGTATGTATGTATGTATGTATGTATGTATGTATGTATGTATGTATTACTGAGAAACTGTACTGTACATGACGGGTAAATTATACGGTCAACGGATTTCTGGCAAATTAATACTACTATTTTGGTACTATTTTGTAATAAGCATTTAAAAATCCCTTTGATTTTCATCAACTTATTCATATTCTTCTAAGGTGCTAATATTGACTCAGTTTTGCACCTAACTGTATATTTATAATTGGTTTGGTCTTGACTGAATCTTTGTGAGTATGTTTATAATAATAAGGATAATAGTGACTCCATGGATTCTAGAACCTACGTTGAGCCACCAATAGTCTCTATCCTAGTGACAATATTTGAACAGCATCCGCTCACCGGTTATGCTGGTGCTGGTAGAGATTTAGTTCTGATGGTTTTATCAATTTTCAGTGTTATTCGTGGCTGACTAGTGTCAGCTCGAGCTCTGGTGATATCAGATCAGTCAAACCTGTCACGTACGTATTAAATACCTTATTTGAATTAAAAACCCATTGATAAAACAAAGAAAATAACAATTCATTATATTTATATAAATGGCTTGTATTTAACAAGCAATATTATATTTGTATATCACTATATTTAATACATGGGTATTGATACTTAGGAACATACATATAATAATATGGTTATGATAAAAAAAATACTTTATTTAAATATTTGGCTTATCCAGTAATACCTACACTTTAAACGATAGCATTTTATTTATATTATTAATTAAATAATAACAGTGGAATGCAATAAGTTTGAATGTTAATGTCAACTCCATAGCTCGCTTTAGTCTTACCTTGCTATGAAAACTACGAACCCTGCTTATTACTACTTACCCATTTGTATTTTTATTTTTACAGTAGCAGAATTGGTGTAAACAAAGACCAAGCGACCCTGGCCAGTAGGAATGCACTGACGAAGTACCCCAGCAACAAAACGACTACTACGAAGAAAGAGAAGTAAGTCACAAAAACAACTACCTATTTAATCACGAAAACTTCACTATAGGCCATCCGGCCATCAAGGCTCAATGCTCGACGGTAGCCGATTCTGCGTCGATACAGGTGTGAGATAAACAAACGTCAAAGATAAAAAAAAGATAAAAGATGTTTATTCAGTAAGTAGGCCGCACGGGCACTTTTACACGTCAAAAATCTACCAGCGCTGCAGCGCTTCGCAAGAGACCACTGCTGAGAAGAAACGCCGGAAGAAACTCAACAGTAAGTCGTTTTTTAAATATTGCTAACGATATTATACTATAACGTCTCGACGCATGCTATCCAATACGCGTCATGTCCAATACGCGTATTGTCAAATTTGATTACGCATTTTGTCCAATACTCAATTTGTACAATACGCTTTATGTCCAATTCGCTTTTGGCCAAATACGCATTATGTCCAATAAGTGATATGTCTAACACGCATCATGAGCAATACGCGTATTGTCAAATTTGATTACGCATTTTGTCCAATACTCAATTTGTAGAATACGCCTTATGTCCAATAAGTAATACGTCTAACACGCATCATGAGCAATACACGTATTGTCAAATTTGATTACGCATTTTGTCCAATACTCAATTTGCCCAACACGTCTTTTTTCAATTGTGAATAAAGCCATGCACCAAGATGTACCTTTCCTTGATTTAATGGCATAAATAGTTTCAATCAGCAGTTTATGGTTTTCTTTTTATGTTATAAAATTGGATAAGGTACTCTTTTGGTATACAATCTCAAGTGCTATAGTACTGGCCACTTGATTTATTGTTTAGCTAATAACGTCAAGTATGGATCTACCAAAACCTTCAACAGATGGCGGTAGTTACTTTAATTTGTTGTTATGAATTTTTGTTGTAAGTTATAAAATTCAAGATTATAAGACAGACAAACAAGCATATACCTATATTTGTATGACAGAAATTACACGTATTATAAAAAAATGGTTCAAAACACGAAAAACTTTTTTCTTATTTTCTTACATTTACGCACATAAAATATTGTGACTTTAAATGAAACCATTTTTTAACAATCTAATACTTGCTTACCTAAAACAACATTCTAACAATTTCAAATTTCATTTACTTTTTTCATTTACACTTACACAATGAAATTCGAGGAATGTCATAAATCTTTAGTTCCGAAATTAATAAGTATAAGTTGTTTCACTGTCGTCGGAATAAGTTGTGCATGCGTTATGTCAAATATTATGAAAAAAAAATTTTTTTTTATTTTTTGGTATTTTTATTCGACAAAATCTTTGTGCCTTGTTAATCTATCATAGTAACAACTGGTTGTGAAACGTGATAGTACTGAATTTCTTAGTGGACATTTTGCGATTTCGACGTTCTGCGTGTTGGACGTTTAGCGTAGAGGACGTTTAGCGTAGAGGACGTTTAGCGTAGAGGACGTTCTTCGTTTTGGACGTTTAGCGTAGAGGACGTTTAGCGTAGAGGACGTTCTGCGTGTTGGACGTTTAGCGTAGACGACATTCTGCGTTTGTATTGGACATCCTGCGTGTTAGGTTTTCTACGTATTGGACATCCTGCGTGTAGGACTATCTGCATATTGGACATTCTGAGTATTGGATGATCTGCGATTTTGATATACTGCGTATTGGATCAAGTGCCAAGTTTGGGCAATACGCGTATTGGACATGACGCGTATTGGATAGCATGCGTCGAGACGTACAATAATAAAATTAACCTAGCATTATATAAAACAATGAGTCGCACTTAACAACAAAAACTAATATATTCATGCGTAGTTTAGCAGGAAAATGTGTCAAAACTCAGAATTGTCACAAAACTAATAAGCAACAGTAATAAAAAAAAATAAAAAAAATGAAAGTATACAAGTTATACTTACCTGTGACGGTGCAAGACAACCTGCATAAAAGTTTCGATACATTCTCCTACAGAAACCTTGTCCCCTAGACAATATACAATATTTACATATTACAACCCTAGGTCGCTGTCGTGTGTCATTTGACCTCATCGCACCAAGAATGCTGGATCACTGAACATGACAGATGTAAGAAAGGCAGCAATTTCTATACTTACCAATGTTAACAGATAAAATATTTTTCAGGCATTATGCGGAAGTCTTGGTAGAGCAGCTGAACGAGGAGATCTCTTACCGGCAGCAGCTGGAGGCGCTGAACCTGCAGCTCGTGGAGCAGATGAAGCAGCTCAAGGAGCTACGGGACCGGCAGTGGGCCAACGCTACGGGATCTTCTGGTAACTCATTTACTGTCGTAGGTAGGGAGCAGTGTTGCCAACATCCGATTTTGCTAGACGTTCCGACTTTCAGGGGTCTATGAACACGACCCGATTTACCCTTGATCAGGACGCCCATTGATTGTCCTGATTTTTAGGACATCGCCGACCGCGAACCGACAAGGGGAAAAGCGTTGTATCACAATTGGCAATGCAAAAGGGCTGTCATTCATTCGATTTTATTTGTACTGTCCCAAATTTGAAAACCCAAGGCCCGATTTTTTTCTAGCACGATCCCGATTTATGATGGATTAGACGTAGCAATACTAGTAGGGAGCCATCGGTTCCCTTAAAGGAACCGTTCTATGGATCTTACCTGGTACAGCTGGATCTAGAACCTGTAGGATCTAGCAGAAAAAGCGTCCTTGCCTGTTTTTTCATGTAGTTAATTCAGTACAATGTTTTAATCATTTAACCAAAATCCGATATTTTACATTTTTTTTGTATTTTTGAAGAAACTATGAGAGCTTTGGTATTAAAGTGAGCTAAATAAATTTCCTACAAATTCTTATTCAATAACTTTTACCTAGGAGCAGTAGTTCAGCCGGTACGTGTCTTAGAAAATGACCCTACCACAACATTTTAACTTTTTGAAAAAATTGCTCATCTTTGACTTGGTTACGAGCCAATTGTAGAAAATTTAGTTATTTTTATTAATATGATACATGAAATATGCTTCCTTAGTGTAGTTTTTTCAAAAATACTGAAACAAGTGCCAATTATGAGATAATTCTCAATATTAAACACTGATGCCATGAAAAGGTCCCCGCTCAGCATGATGCCGGTTGTAAAACCAGCGCTGGTCTGGCTGGTGGTGGACAGTGTAATTTGAAATTCGGATGTGTTATTTATTAGTTTCATGTTTGCTACCTATTCGCATTAAAGTATGCATTTTTAACAAAGAACTTTCCGACTGTGAACCAACTTTTGCTGCTGATTGGATGTAAAATTAAGCAGTTAGGTGCGACTTCGTTGAATGAACTATGGATCATCAATTCATCAATTTAAGTTTCTATTTAAAAAAAATCATTTTTTACTTCTCATACATAAAGTCACGGTACACCCGCAATGCGCAAGCCCGACTCTCACTTGACTCATTAATTTACATAATTCCTTTAAAAAAAGTGGAACCCATTCATTTATTCAACCCTCCAATTCAATCATCCAATAAAGAAATCGACTCATTTATTTTTCTCCATTTATTTAATAGGTGCACAAATTTTAATATTTGCTTCGCTATTGTCCATCAATAACACTCATGTTGTGTTATTTTTAGTCTAGCTTTAAAAACATTAGAAATATTGCCGATGAAATTATTTCACTAATACAATATTCTTAGACCGTCTAATGCAGGGGTGCGAGGAGAGGAGCGTCCTGTAAAAAAGATTTACTGTTGAGGTTTTTAAAAAGTGATATATTTAGTAAAAAAAAATTAAGTGATTTTATTGTTGTAATATATTATATTCACGATACAAAATCTCATGTTAAAATTTGTGCAATTATAAAAAAGTTGAAAAGCTGTAGTGGCGGGAAATCGATGGAGGCAAGCGCAGGAGCGGGCATTTCGGCAAACTTTGGGGGAACATTAAATTGAATATGAATATGAGGACGAGTTTCGGCTGAAAATATGATTTTTACAATAAATCCTCATTGTTCCCTCTATTGTTCCAGATGAAGATGACAGAAATATACGACGTGACGGATGCCGATACGGACGTCGTCCAGTCCCCGACACAGCGAGACGTCAACAAGCAGTTCGACAGCGGCTGGTCGCACGACTTGACCGCTGAAAACGATGGTAAGGGCGAGTAGTAAGCAAGATCGACAAGATTCAAATTCAAAATTGAAAATATTTATTCAGTAAATTGGCCACAGGAGGGCTCTTTTACACGATGGTAATATGGAGTGAATCTACTAGCGCTTCGGACAAGACCATCATTGCGGAGAAGTGCTGCTAGAAACTCCAGTCGAAGGTAATTTTTTCAATCATAAAATACAATAAATATTACTTAAAAGTAACATTACAAGGTAATAAACCCGTTACTACAAACACAAAGAACATGTACGAAAACAAACTAATTTTCGATTTAAAAATATGTGGTGCTGTCTTAGATGATTTTTTTAGGTATGAATCATTTATTATCGGTATATGTGCTTTTATGTAAGATATTTTTCAGATTTTTATTACTTGTAGTTTTGGTTTAAAAATGTTCCCCAAATTTAAAAATGAATCATAACATGTTCATAAAGATTTTTTGAAAGCTATCTAATGTCTTTCGATGTCATAAATGTCATAATGTAGAAAAATACCTTTGCATTAATTGTATAGGAGGTGGGACGAACAATTTTTATTTCTAAGGATATATATATTTTACTACTTTGTCAGCGTAATTTAAATGTATAAAACTGCCAAATTACAGCTTTGTACTAAGAATCTCTAAGGGTCTCCCCAGACCTATCGACGCAGAATCGGCTTGAGCCGGTAAGAAAATGTTTCATGTCCGTGCAGTAAAACTGAAAAAGGCGTCGCTCGGCTCGGATCGAACCGGCGTTGCGATCGGAACGGCGTCATTTTCGCTCTTATTGCATGGACATAAAAAATATCTTACAGTATGAAGCTGATTTCGCGTCGATAGGTCTGGGAAGACCCTTAAACGGTATGAAAACCTATAAGGGGGTGTTATAAGTTTAACGGGTATGTAATGTATTTTACTTATCTTATTTATTTCCAGATGAACTGGACGTAGACGATTCTCAGACTCCTTGGCTGATCGCAACTTATTCTCAGACCCTGAAAGCGACTGGACCCGTCTCGATTCGCTGGGCCAGAGCGATAAGGACCAACCAGAATCAGATCAGAGGAGCAATGTCTGCGTCAAAGGGTAAAGCAGATGGTCACCTGTACCATAGTTTAAAGGTTGGAGCAGATATAACCGCAACACTGTATCAACTCAACTCAACAAAGGGAGACATTGAAAAGTGAGCTTTGATTTATCTTAGTACGGTACATTTTTCAGTGGACGACTGCTAGCTTGTGCCGAGGCGAGGCGTTGCCGTTCCGATACCGATGAGTGTGCGTTACAGTATTGAGTTTCACACAGAATACGTAACGGGTCGAGTTGAGGTGGTCCCAATCTGGTGCCGACCGGTTATGTGTGCGTCAACCTTAAACAGTAGTTCGTCTTCAAACAAAGGAATATCACATGCTTGCATGTGTGCGTGCCTCAGCTCAAAGTGAAACGTTGAAAGTGAGTTTCGACTTATGTAAGTACGAAACATTTTCAGGAAAAAACAATTGCTGGGACGACGCGGGCCTCGCGTTGTCCACTGAGAAATGTATCATATTAACCAAGACCAAAGCTTTTCAATGTTTCACTTTGATCTGAGGCGGTGCTGATCTGGTGCCGGAGCGTTGTAGTGTACGATGACCTATAGACCGGGCGGCGCCGTCGCTGTTTGGTTGGACCTTACCGCCCGAGCGGCAATAGGTAACAAACTCCTTAAGAACCGGAGACGAACTACTTTTCTACTTACTATGCTTGTACGGTATACGCGATATCGAACTTCATACTAACGCCAACTGAGAGAATATGCTTTCAAGTCAGGGCACTTTCTCTAACACATAGGTGAGATGAGTATTCTTGTTAATTGAATGCAGCCAATTTAAGAATGGGGGAAAGTACGGCCATGGCTATCAAGCATCGGAATACAATCGTAATTGAATTTCTAGCAGCTGAGTCGTATTTAGTGGAATAAGTGCCAATTTTCAACGACTGAAAATGGGTTTATGCATTGAAACAGCTGGCCTGGCCAGAGGCCAGAGGCCCTACTTTGAAAATCAAACTTCAACGCTACTTTTTTTCCCTTTCACTCGATTTAGTCTCGACTGAGCAGTGACAGGGATGGAGCTGATTTAACTTTGAATTTCGATTTTCAAAGTAGGGCCCCAGAACCCAACTGTCACACAGTTAAATAACTAAATTACAGTGGTTAGTTCATATAAATCATAAATAGTATAGTAGTAGTGGTGTAAATCATATGCACGAGCACAAGATAGGTACAGTCTGTGAGCACTTAGAAGAGGCTTGGGTTTAGTACTTCTCTCTCACTCGCTCTCATACGATCTAATTAAGAGAGAGTGAGAGAGAAGTACTAAACCGAAGCCTCTTCTAAGTGCTCACAGACTGTATATCTTTGTCATCGCGTGGCCAGCCTCACTAAGAGCGATGCCGCACGGGCGTGTGTCATCGCAGCCCCGTGATTTCAACATAGAGCGACGCAATTGATTGACGACGTTGTTCTTATTTATATGCTAATCTAATTGATCTACAGTGCGATAGCTCTTAGAAGATGCTTCTGGTTTGTACTGATTTCTCACTCGCTCTCATACGATCTTATTAAGAGCGAGTGAGAGAGAAGTACAAAACCGAAGCATCTTCTTAGTGCTCACAGACTGTAATTTATAACGCACAAGCAACGCTCGTGTGGCATCCCTCTTAATTCACTAATACGACACGTGATGCGTCGCGTTGACGTTGATATTTAAAACGAATATTTAACTTTTTATAAGGATATACTTAGTGTTGCCAAAGGCATGATTGTGAACTGTATTAAAAATATAAGTTCGAGTTTAATTTTTTTTGTCACGAAAATCTGTTTTTTTATTATTATTTTTAATAGGGCTTCCAAGTTACTTGTCTTGCCGAATAAATTTGTGTTAAAGGCTCTCTATAATTATTTTAAATTTGTTGCCATGACAGAAAAAAAACATAAGCTAGGTTACTGCTTCTTCCCATCTATTCTTTTGGATTAGTCTATATTTATGCAACTTATTTTTGTAAATAAGAACGATAGATTAAATATAATTTGATCGTTTTTTTTTGTCATATCACAACTTCTTGTTCCTTGTATCTTTTACACAGACATTTGTAACGCTTATTTTTTTAAATTCAATTTCTTTATGTTTTCGATGTTTGTTAGATTTATTTTAGGGCTATGTTTTACAAATGTTAAATTTTACGGGTGTTTCCTCGTGGTCATACTATTTTTGTCCTACTGACTTTCGACGGAGCCCCGCCGGGCTCCTGCTTCTAGGTGGTTTTGCCCTTCGGGCATCTAAAGATACCTAACGAACCTAACCTACCTACTTTTACAACCACAATTAGTATTTAGTGATCAAATCTAGGTTCACTTTTTGACTAGTATGACAAAATAGTATGACCACGAGGAAACACGTAATTTTACACAAAAACCTGGCAGCACTGGTGTTTAAATGTATGGGAACTGTCACGAGTGTTGACAGTTTTGAAATAAATAAAAAAACTGATACCGTTTGTCTATGTGGATTGATGTTCAGAAAAAAATATTTAAGGCTAGTAGTAGTCGTAATTTACTAAACTTCACTTTCCAATGTACATACCAATGATTTATTGTTATAATAATATGAATCCCGGTAACGACGGGATGACTTGAAAGTATTGTTGGTTATTTATTACTAAGTGCAGTGTTCACCAACAATTAAACGGATGGTTAGCGGTTTAACGGTTGTCAAGTGTATTGACTAACAGCTGATTAAGACTTAACCTTCTGTTAAATTGGTTGGTGAACTCGGCCCTTAGTGGTTATTATATTTAATTAGTAGTATTTAAAACAAATGTCACAAACTATACGATAATTAAACAATATGACTCTTGGTTTTTGTTTATTTTTATAGTATCGACACCACACTATTTCCAATCCAAGACAACGCGCCTCACCAATTAAATTGAGGTTGCACCGTTGCGAAAATTTATGGCAAATCAAGAAAAGGGGCGGGGGGTGTCGTGGATCGTGGAATACACTGTCTTAGTCCCCTGATTTACGGAGAAAAGACTGGTCAAAATTAAGGCTTCGGACTCGTGGCTCCCCTGCTGTCTCCCCTGACCTATTCGACGGAGCCCTGCCTTCCGGCAGGGCTCCTATTTCTGAGCGATTTGGCCTTCGGCCATCTAAAGATACCTAACGAACCTAACCTACCTACTTTTGCGGAATGAAAATTGATTTCTGACGAAAGCCGACTGACGAAAAGCAGTAAGGGGAGACAGCAGGGGAGACACGAGACCGTCGCTAAAATTAACAGGTAGGTTTAGGTTATCGTCGGTGATACTGCAAAACCGCGTAAGTAACAAATTTATGATAGAGCAAAATAAACCTTACGCTCTTATTAAAAAGGTGCATTTTGCTCCTTATTTAAAATGTCACTTACGCGGTTTTGCAGTTTCACCGACGTTATGTTAGTTCTTCAGGAGACCCGAAGGGCCAAAATAACCTAGAAGTAAGAACTCCGAGGTCTCCTAAAATGCCCAGGTGGATGGTGGGCGAGCATCCGTGAGCACCCGATTAGGCGCTAAGAGGAGTAATTTCACAAGATCCCATAGTGTCGTAGTGTATCCGAAAGGACCCCAAAATCATTAGATAAAGGAGCGACACACCGTTGGTACCGCGTCACGCAGGACTGATGGCCGATGGGGTCAGAAGGTTCTTGAGTGGCGTCCGCGGACCGGGACACGAGCTGTGAGCAACCGATCCGTAGTCACACCGACTTGCCACACTGGTGTGACTATGGTTCATTTTATTTACCCGTAGTCACACCAAGTAGGAGGTAGGTTTAGGTTATGTTAGTTCTTTAGCAGGCCCGGAGGGCCAAACTACCCAGAAATAGGAGCTCTGCGATAGCAGAGCTCCGTCGACTCTGTGGATTTTGATTTTGAAAGAGAAATAGACGCAAATTCGGTCTTGGTGTGACTACGGGTAAATAAAATGAACCATAGTCACACCAGTGTGGCAAGTCGGTGTGACTACGGATCGGTTGTGGAGCGGTGGGTAGGCCTCCAACAAGATGGAGTGACGACCTTGTACGGATCGCGGGAACGCGGTGGATGCGAAAGCACAAGACCGGTCTGAGTGGAGAGCATTGGGGGAGGCCTATGTCCAGCAGTGGACGTCTTTCGGCTGACATGATGATGATGATGATTTTGGACAAACATGCTAAGATGTTTACCAGTGTATTAGTGCCAGGTTGCAAGCCCATCGCCTAACAGTACTACAAGCCTTTATAACCTTATGGTCGAACCCTATATTCAAACCGCGGAAAGAAAGACTTACTTTGGATTAAAATTTTACACTTGTAAAAAAAAAACCCGAAGATGCCCGAAGTAAGCCTTATCTATCCGCGGTTTGAATATAGGGTTTGGCCGTTAGTCGCCTCTTACGACTTCCAAACGTTAACGGGAAGTTACAGCTATTGCCGTCCTACCGAAGAAGGCAGCTTAGTGCAAAGTAATAGTAAAAGCATTTTAAATTAAATATGGTTACCAATAGAGTGTAGGATGGTTCGACTACTCCATTGCAGTTAGCCGCCTTCTTTTAGGACGGCAGCATATTATACTTATATTCAAAACGAATACCTATTTAACTTTTTTCTTATAAAGGTATTCGTAGGATATACTTAGTGTTATCTACCTTACCTTAAGAGGCTTCATTATGTACCAGTTACATAAATAACCATTTCGTGGTATGCTTAATTATTCGAAACGTCAGAACGTCAGATTATTTTGTCTTGAGTGCGAGTGACCTAATGGGATTCTCTTGGGGTTTTTGAAAATATGGGGTTTCTCAGCGCGCTTTCTTAATTGTTTTTATTTTTTTAAATATTTTCGATCGATTAAAAGGATTGCTCCAAGAAAATCCCATCTGGTCTTCGTAAAGTTCTACCTACATCGTTTCACGGAGGCTAGAGGATCACCGTACAACGTTGCCCCATCTTGACACTGGCAGGATTGTCCCACTGGTACAATAGACAGTAGCGTATATTTCAGCATACGTTTCTATGACTTGACAGAAGTGCATAGGGCTAGGGGCCAGCGCACCAGAATAAATACTCTTTAACCGAACAATTGCATGTATGTAAACTCTTTATTTCACAAAAATATAAATATTACAATATTAATATTATACTAATGTACAAAGGCTAACTTATCCCTAAATGGGATCTCTTCAGCTAACCCTGAAGCAGATGAGTAAGGACAATATGCATGGGAATGGACACATACAAGTTTTGTACAAAAAGTAACAATGACAATTGGCTATTATATGGACAAGTGGGATACACCGTCGGTTCGCCCGCAAACGGCCATCGAACATCGGCGCGGGCGCCATCTTGGATTCTGCAAGTCGGTATAGCTCGGCTCCTAGGGGACCTACAGGGGCGGAGTTTGGGCTCGTTCCTCGAGGGCCGGGTGTGCCCGAGGTGCCCAGGGGGAGAAATTGAGGAAAAGTTAAAATTTTCCGTTTTTTTTTTCCGGAAAATAGACTTCCAAGTTTAACCCCATTCTCGATTACCTGGAGCGTGCCTAGCAAGGGACTGGAGCTCCGGACTCGCTCCGAGGTCTGGTTCGGGAGATATAGGTCCCCAAGCACTGACAGCTGCCATCTGTCAGAGGTGAAGTTTGGAGGGTCGCCACTCCGGATCGGGAGGTCCTAACCCCTGGATCTAAGATATTAGATTCTGGTTGAGACTAGCAACGGGTAGGGGTGGGGCGTGTCAGCCTGGGACCGTGGAACCCAATCTCGTTCCTCTGCGGCTACTGGATCCGGAGATACGGGCGTTTGAAATTTTGACCCGCCTTCTTTGACTGGGTGACAGCTGTCAGACGCCGTCTTTGGGGGCCTGTAGCTCCCGAACGGGACGGCCTAGGGCGACATGTCATCCGTTCCACCTAGGGAAGGGGAAGGCAAGGGCCGGAAAGTGGGGAAACCTTCGGGGAAACCGCGGCTTCTCCTACGGATAGCCAAAACCAGTGCGGCGCTCGGGTAAGGGGGCTCCAAGTGGGGCTAGCGGGGCGTCGGCGGAGCGGGGAGAGGTCAAGTTGCCCTCGAATTCCCCGGTCGATATGGGTGAGGTCACGTGGACGGACGTGGGAGGACACCCGGCTAGAGCCGCCCGGGAGAGATGGCCAGCGGAGGGATAGCCCGCCAGCGGAAGGCGCCTAGGCTGGCCTGCTGGGTTGAGCCCTGGAGCCCGATCGAGCACCAGGTCGGAGTCGGCGCTCCTCCGGGTGAGGACCCAGATCAGAGAGGCCACGTTGGCGGGAGCGGCTGAGTGTGCCCGGTCTGCAGGCGAGCCAGTGGACGCGGAGGGGGCGGCGGAGCTGTCCATAGGGTTTGACGACCGCTCTGTTTGCTCCGTGGGAGTGGGGTTGTCCGCGGGGGACTCCTGAGCGAGCTCCCCCGAGTGGCCAACAAGATCCTCCTCGAGGCAAAGAAGGCGGTCGAGGCGACCGGCAACCTTAAGAGGACCACGAGGGACACGGTGGTGGAGACCCTCCAGACACTCTACGAGATGGTGCCGAGGTTGGCGGACTCCCGAGCTCGCCACATGCTGGAGCACCAGAAGGAGCGGATTGCCCAGGAGAGGAGACTGGTGACCCTGGAGAGATCCCACTCCTGAGCCCTGTAGGGGGTAATGGCGAGGCTCAGGGCGGACGCCGACCGGGTTGCGAACACGCTCGACCGCATTCAGAAGGAGCAGGGGGCCCAAAGGACCATCATGGTTTCGGACCTGGGGGACTCCATGGAACAGCTCATGCCGGCCATGAGGGATGGGGTAAAAACCCGAGCGCCGGCGGCTGGAGAGGGTGACGTCCTTGGGAAAGGCCTAGAGTCCCTCCGGGCGTCCATGGAGTCCCTGAAGGACACCTTGGGGAAGCCGGTCAGAGGTACCCAGGTAGCCGAAAATGAGGTCCTGGTCGAGGTCCGGCGGCTCAGACACGAGATCGGAGAGCTCTCGAAGGCCTCGGATACCCTGCGAGAGGACGTCCGCAGGGCTGCTGCGTCCGGTGACCTGCCGGTGGCTAGCGGAGTCAAGGCGGAGTCCGGTCTTGCTGGCCTCCATAACGCACTGGGGGAAATCGCCCAGGAGGTTCACAGAGGGCCCAAAGTGGAGCAGGTGGCCCGCATCACCGAGGGTATTGAGGGGGTACAGGAGTCTCTCCAGACCCAGACCGAGAGGCTCTACTCTCAGGTGGTGCGGAGCTTCGAATCCGTGGGCGAGGACCTCTAGGTGGTGACTGCGATGAGGCCAGTGGGCCTTAGCCTTATGGACAAGCTGGCTGGCGCTGGGAACGCGGCTCGGGGGAGCGAGGAGGTTGAGGGGATGGCAGACCACGCCCAGTGGAGGACAGTTGGACCGCGGAAGTCAAGGCGGAGGACTGGAGCCGGGTTTCCTGGCACGGAGGTAACGCCGGACTTCCCGCCAAGGCCACGCTTTCCCCTTACGGTCGAGTCGACCGCCCCTGGCAGCACCTCTGCGGGCGTAATTCGCAGGGTTAAGGAGAATGTGGACGTGTCGAAGCTGGGAATTGGGGTGGACTATGTTCGGGGCGTCCGCAACCAGCGAGCAGTGCTGGGACTTGCCACAGAGGAGGACCGCGAGACCCTACATGCGGCCATCGGCAAGGAGTGCCCCGAACTTAAAACCACCAAAAACAACCTTCGGAAGCCGCAGTTGCGGCTGGTGGGGCTTGTGAGGTGCCAGACCGACGTCCAGATACCGGGGGCCATCGCGCGGCAGAATGCGTCGCTGCTGGAGGGAGTGGAGAACGCGGAGGGCAGGATGCGGGTGCTGCGCAGGACCAGGGGCCGGATACCCGAGACCACCAATGTTGTCTTGGAGGCTGATGCGGAGGTATGGGCACGCCTCCGGGACAGCAAGGTGAGGGTTGGTTACCAGTTAGTAACGACCTACGATCAGTCGCCAGTAGTCCAGTGCTATGGCTGCCTCCGCTTTGGTCACTTTGTTAGGAACTGTGACCATCAGCGGACCTGTGGCTATTGCGGGGGCGGGCATGACACAAAAGAATGCCCTGGGCGGGAAGCGGACCCCAGGTGTGCGAACTGTGAGAGGCTCGGA
Source organism: Acleris emargana (assembly GCA_927399475.2). Taxonomy (NCBI): domain Eukaryota; kingdom Metazoa; phylum Arthropoda; class Insecta; order Lepidoptera; family Tortricidae; genus Acleris; species Acleris emargana. The sequence continues at coordinate 2,847,720 of OV656839.1, read as the reverse complement.
GCAACGGCTGCCGCAGCAGCGCATCCTGCCTACAGCAGCGATTGCCCGGAGTGGCGCAAGTGGGACCGGCTAGCGAGATCCCAGGTGAGATATTGCTGAGGGCAGCAATGGGCAGACACCTGGACCGGCCGCCGCACCACTGCCGCGCGCGGGTACCAGGGCTCTCAGGGTGACCCAGCTCAACCTGGGTAGGGGCTATGCCGCCACCAAGGAGTGTCTGAAGGAGGCTGCTGACGAGGGGGTGGGGGTACTACTACTCCAAGAGCCGTATGTCGGGTCCAAGGGCTATCTTGCTACCGATTTCACCACGGTCCAGCAAACCCAAGGGGAGGGACCGGTGAAATCGGCTATAGTCGTCTTGGACCCCACGGCAAGAGTAGTGGTCAAGCCGGATCACCAGACCAAGAACATCGTCGCAGCCACCATTCATGTTGGAAACTTGGTGGTGTGCATGGTCAGCCTCTACCTGGAGGGAGACCGCCCGATGGGAGGATACCTGAGAGCCCTGAAGGGTATACTGGACTCCGCGGGGGGCACGGAGGCCATAGTAGGGGGGGACGTCAACGCGTCTAGCCACTGGTGGGGATGCAATAACGAGGACGAGCGGGGAGCAGACTTCATCGACCTGTGTGCGGAGTGTGGGCTGAACCTCCTCAATAGGGGAGGAACACCCACGTTCCACACATGGAGAGGCGGTAGGCTGTTCTCCAGCATAGTGGACGTTACGGTCTGCACCGATCAGTGGCTGGGACGCATTGAGCGTTGGACTGTCAACACCGACGCCACGGGGCTAACGGGTCACCGCCGGATACAGTTCGACGTCGCCGGTGGGGGAAAAGGGCTTGCGCCCGCTTTCAGGTCGACCAGGAGGTACAACGCGAACAAGGCCAAATGGCCGGTGTGCGGCCAAATGGTGATCCAGGTCACGTGTCTGTGCTCCATGCCAGTATTGAAAGTGAGGACCGGAGCCAAGGGGTCAGCTTGGTGGACGCAGGAGCTTACTGATCTGAAGTCGAGGGTTAAGACCCTCAGACGGAGGATCAGTACAGCGAACCCGGCGCGCAGATCCCTTGTCTTCGCGGAATATGAGGAGGCGAGACTCACTTACAAGACTGCCATGGAAAACGCCATCACCAGGAGTTGGCGGGATTTTTGTCTGCGCAGAAGGGAGAGGACCTGTGGAGGATCTCGTACAGGGTCGTCAAGAGGTGTCTCGCGGGAGAATCAAGCCAAGAGTGCCTTCTTAAGTCCCCGGTGGACAGCACTGTCCTAGGGGAAAGGGAATCGGCGGAGCTCTTGGCCGCTACATTCTTCCCGCGAGACGACCCGGCGCAGGACAATACGTGGCACAGACACTTCAGAAACGAGGCGGAGCTGGTGAGGAGGACCGTCAGGGAGAACCCTCCTCGGGCGCCCTTTATCCCGTTCACCGCAGCAGAGGTCGCAGGGGTCTTCAGGGGATGAACCCGAATAAGGCACCTGGCGAGGATGGAATAACTTCGGTTATAGGCCAGAGAGCATTCGAGGCGTGCCCTGCTATCCTGTTGGCGTTGTTCAACAGGTGCATGGCACTCTCTTACTTCCCCGTTTGCTGGAAGGCGGCCTATATCCGAATTATTCCAAAACCCGCCAAAGACGACTACGGTGTCCCAAAGTCGTACAGGCCCATCGGACTGCTCCCAGTGTTGGGTAAGATACTTGAAAAAAATACGTTCAACAGACTCACCTGGGAGCTGTCGAGGGGGCCTGGCCTCAGTCAGAGGCAGTACGGGTTCATGCCCCAGAAGAGTACGGAGGATGCCCTCTATGACGCCATCACCCTAGTCAAAGAGGCAATAAAGGAGAAGCAGTTTGCAGCCCTGGTCTCCTTAGACATTGAGGGGGCTTTCGATGGCGCGTGGTGGCCCATCATTATCCGGCAGCTCCGTGACCACTGCGCGGACGGCTGGGTGAACGGACTCCTATGTAGTTACCTGGAGGGGAGGAAGGTGGCGCTTAATTACCTTGGGGAGAGGGTTGAGGTAGACACGGACCGGGGCTGCGTACAGGGATCGATCGGGGGCCCGCTCATCTGGAACATTCAGCTGGACCCTCTGTTGGTTGAGGCCGACGGTCAAACGGCCCAGCTTCAGGCCTTTGCAGACGACATCGTGGTCGTTGCGAGGGCCGGGACGGTGGCCGAGCTGAATGAGAGGGTCAGCAGCGCCTTGGAGATAGTGGCCGAGTGGGGGGTGAGGCACAAGCTAAGGTTTGCTCCTCACAAAACCCAGGCGGTCATCATCACCAAGACGCTGAAGTATGATGTTGACCCCTTTCAGAATCGTCGGCTCTCTTGCTTTAATTTTTTTCATTGTCTTTATGGTTATCGTTCCAAAAATATCCGCGCTAATGCCTATAACACACATGTTTTTTTTTATTTAATTGCATATATTTGAGATAAGCACTATACATACCTCGCCGTGAAAAGGGGTTGCCAGCTTCGTAACTATCCGTCTATATAACTCGGCCGGCAACCCCCTATTTCCCGGCGTCTGTAGTAATGTACTATTATAACACAAATGTTAATTCCTTTCCTGCTAGGTACTGCTCATTATTACACTGCTCGCTAAATACTTATCATAACAACTTCTTATTAAGAGTATTGTGAAGCTGAGGATTTCCATACAAATTACAATGGTTCCCCTTAAACCAAGTCCGATTTTCGATTTGTCCGATGAAAAACGATGTCTGTACGTTTTCCTTTCCAAGAAACTATTTCTTAGAATGAGCCAAATAAAAAATTATAGGAACGTACAGACCTAAGTAGTTCTTTATAATAACTACAACATATTCAAAAATGGTGGTAATCGGACTTGATTTAAAGGGTGAAAAACGTTATCGCCCGGAGCTAAATTTGTATGGTTTTTTGACAGCTACATTATTTTAGCGCCTCTATATAAACAAACCTCTCAAACCTAGAATTAACTATTGCAAGCACGAGAGTTGGTCTTATAATAGAACTATCGTCGGGCCCCTTTGCTAATGTTTGGTATATTCCGACTAGTTACTTGTTAGTTCCATTGATGTAACTAGATGGACTTTTTATTCCTAGTAGTTGAAAATGAAAATGAAAATAATTTATTTCATAAATGCGAGTTACAAAAATGAGAACAGGGTTGGGTCTTCCTAGTAGGTAAGAAATACCTGTGGCAGGAAGTCCCCGCTCCTCCATAACAAACAGTTGTTGTCTGTTGGTATAGCTACATTCAACGAAGATGGAATCCGTAGTGGAACTACATGGACTTTTTTTTCCAAGTAGTTACATTAATAATACTTCTAATTAATTTATATATAACGAATGCAATCTTATAGAAGGTACTTATTTTCAATTTCTTTGCCTATATTAAAAAAATGCTTTTATAAAGCGAGTCGAGTCCCTTATGACGGGAAATTAAAAAAAACGCAGTTAAATAATGATCATTTGATCTAATAATATTTATTATAAGTATTATTAATGTAACTACTTGGAAAAAAAAGTCCATGTAGTTCCATTACGGAATCCATCTTCGTTGAATGTAACTACTAGGAATAAAAAGTCCATCTAGTTCCATCAATGGAACTAACAATGTAACTAGTCGGAATAGACCTAATGTTTGAACACAATAAAAATACCTATACGCATCTGGTTTAATGTACCGTACCAATAGTGAAATAATTTTACAAATAGTGGTCACCTTCCAAGGGCCATTTTCAAAAACATTGTACATATTTAAGGACAGTTAAGTGAAGTTGAAATCCTTAATTTTCTTCCATTTCGTAACAAAAATACAATTGTAATAATTACAATTGGCGTACAAAATAATTTTGTTGTCCTTTGTTAACTTTCGTTACGAAATGGAAAAAATATAACTGAGGTATAGGGCTGGACAGAAGAGCGTCAATAGAGGGGCAGACTCGTGGTCACACCAGGTTGTCACACCATTGCTACTCGCTTTGGTCGGAAATCCGACAGAAATCATTTTTATTCCGCAAAAGTTAGGTTCGTTAGGCATCTTTAGATGCCCGGAGGGCAAATCGCTCAGAAATAGGAGCCCTGCCTCGGGCAGGGCTCCGTCGAATAGTAGTGGTGTGACCACGAGTCTGCACCCGTCAATAGCAGGGTCGTAGTGGTAAGTGTAGTTAGTTTCAAGTTTTATTTTTGTCATGTATGTTTATGAAGTATTTGCTAATATAGGCATTGTTGCCAGTATCAAATGTATCATATTCTACTTCAGTAACCCATTGCCTTTGATCACGTCCGACCCCATGTTCCTCCCCCTGTACGGGTAGTCCTGGAAGTTGGTGAACACGCGCCCCCAGAAGCGCGGATCGCCCTCCGGCACGTCTGGCACGTTGCTCGGGGGCACCGCCGTCTCGTTCACGCGCCGGAGCTCTTCTAACAACCTTTCAACTATTTCTGGTTCTCTGGAAAAAGAAGGACAGTCAAATTTGGGTAGGTACATAGGTGTAGAGTACCAACTGAATTCCAATATGATCACAATCGCAATTAATAAAGTCTTAAACATTTACCCATTACAACTTCATGAAAATAGAGGAATTATATTGAACTGGCCAAAAAGTCTCAATTATAATGAGACCGAAGCACTCTTAACCACACACACTCTTAACGCATTCACTGCCAATATTGAACTTTCACCAGGAACCACATGTTTTGATTTATACGGAGCTTGCTTACTGTAAGAACGCACATATTATGCGTTGAGAGCACTGGGTGGAAGTCAGGAGAACGCTAATATGCGTTTCCGGCAATGCGTTTAGCCCACCTGCACTCACACACACACACGCACACGCACACATCTCTAAGACGATTAAGAAAAAACGATTGTAGTAAGGGTTTTTGTTTTTTAGGTCGAAGTGGTTTACCTGTTATTTATTGTGATCACGTCATTATTGTTATGGAAGAGCGGGATCTACTGACCCAGGTATATAATAATACTTACTAGGAGGTCCGAACGAAATAAACTTTGATTTCATTTAATTTATGTCTATACATAGTGTGCATTAAATAGAAAGGGTCGTACGCATCCGCCAAGTTGACTCGCTCGCACGGGTCGTCCCTCACGTTGAAGAGACACGGCGCCTGCGCCGGCCGGCAGGGAACCATCGGGACCGTCTCGTTGCACTTTACAGTTGCGCTGTCCCTGGAGATGGATTATCATCACCATCTATGTCGTCACCAGAATTATCTAAATCACTAATTGCCATCATTACACCTGCATCAATATTACCATAAGTTCACTTTATCGAAAGCTTTTTACTAAAGCCGTGTTATTAATTACGTACATTTAGTTGAGGACAAACTTATGTCTATGATATGACAAAGTGTTAACTCCTGCGCCTAGAACTGTCGATATAATGAAAATTCTGCGAAAAGATTCGTACTATGAAATGAGAAAATAAAGGTAAACACATCACCATGATTGTTACTATCGTCATCATATGACTGATCCTAACAAAAGGGTCTTGACAGACGGACGGATAAGTAGATATCATTAACAAAGTGATTATATAAGAGTTCTGTTCTCTTTTTAGTTAGGTAGGAAAACCATAATAACAGGGATTCTAGTTGCTTGCGTATCAAAGGGAAATCTCACCTAAGCTGGCTGACTTTGTCCTCGGTTGGCGTGAGTCCCATTTCGGCGAGAATGTTTCCTACGGGGGACGCATACAGGAGCCCTAGGTCGTAGGAGCCGTTGCGCCCGCTCGGGCCGTACCAGGAGTCCCACTTTCCATGATACGCGGACCCTAAACCATTCGATCATTTCATTAGTTTCTGCTTCATCTACACGCACACAGAGATAAAAGTTAAAGGTTGGCTCAGACAAGACATTGAAAAGTGAGCTTTGACTTGTGTTAGTACGATACATTTTTCAGTGGATGACGCGAGGCCAGCCACCGCCTTTTTTTCCTTTTTTTGGATTTGTTTATTTATTTATTATTCAAAGAACATATCTGACTAACAGCTTGATGCCAAAGCGACAGAAACGGAGTTACACACAAACAAGTACTTACTTAAAAATAAGGAACACAATATTATTCGATTTACCTATTAAATTATTTTTTCTGTTCTCAATCTCTTAAAATGTTACTTTAGTCTCTGTGTATCGGGACTAAAGCTCCTTTTTAATCTCTAGAGTATAGTAAAAAAAAATTGGTACCCCTAAACATTCAACCACGGTCTTTGTGAATAGAAGATTATCGCCATTTTCAGTGATTTTGCATAGACAATTTTTAGGGCGTGAAAATAACCTCAAAATGACAACTGTGCAAAAATATAATTTATAATGAATTAATTTCGTAAAACACGATTAATGATTACGAATATGAATCTATTTAATAATATTAAGGATGCATTCATTTTATAATGCATGGTCCAATTAGTTTTAAAATAGTTTTCAAGTTGGAACCTGTTGGCTAAATATGCAAGAATTTAAAGCAGCACTTCACAAAAAAAGAATAGAAAAAACCGCGGTACTTTGTACGAAACTTTCTTATAATATAATCAATATTGAAATTTTGTATAAGTACAACGTCGTGCGTGAGTGACGGATTGAGCAAACACGGGGTCCGTAGCAAATTCTATTTAGATACCCCTGGTTGGTTACAGGTTGTGGCTCTTTCCCGCAACTGGGCGAATTAGTTATGCGCCTATTTTGCGTGGGGTTTCGTTTTAGGTTATTATGCTGACGAATATCGACTGTATTTTTCATCCTATCGTCAACCCGAATATAGATATGAGTACACGCATACCGATGTAAGTACCAAAACAGGATAATGTCTACAAGACTAGCATTTTGGAGGTTAGACGTGGGTGCACGGGGCAACCCAATGCGCGGGGCCCGTAGCGTTTGCTACTCTTGCTACGTATGGCTAATCCGGCACTGAACGTCTTGTTTTTCCTCTCATTCAAAGTGAAAAGTAGTGTTTGATATTTTATTGATATAAAGACTAAAAAAACAGAAAAATTAAAACTAAATACTACAATAAATAAACTTATCCTGAGTAACTATAATATGAAAAAATCTCCCCTAGGCCACTGCGACCGGGTATGGTGCTCATAATGCTGCATTTCCTCGTTGGTTAGCTATTGCTAGCCGTTGGCCGAGGAAAGAGCCAGCCCTATGATCACCTGAGGCACGAATTATTATTATTTTAATTCTTATAAAGCTTCCGTCCCTCCGGGCCTCAAGGTCCGAGAGTTTCTACCGCAAAAGCCGCAAATATAGCATATTTGCGGCATTTTGCAGATTCTGCCGTGGTAGCCACCGCACCTGCCTTCAAAACCGAGGCGCCGAGGTGGGACGGTGTCAGAGTGTCCACACAGGTGGCATCCCACACTAAAGGCTGTCACATTTCCCACGGCACGAGAGTCATTCCATCGAGTCTCTTGCCATTGTCACGTGCCAGCCCATTAGGTTCTAGTGTAGCAGGTACATTAACACTGACAAGGGCCCGGATGATGTTGTTATGGAAGAGGTGGCGGGACAGACGACCAGCACTTTTTATGCAAGCTTGACGGTGGTGGCCCTGTATGTAAGTAAGTTTATCGTTGTCTAGTACCCATAGTATAAGCCTAGAGCTTAGTTTGGGACTAGGTCAATTAGTGTGAGACTGTCCCCTGATATTGATTTCTTGTAAATATATTATGTTTGTTTCCCTTACCTCTGAGAAGTTTCCACTGGCCGTCAGTAATGGCCGCCGTGCCGGAGATGTCGTCGATGTTGTGCACTATCGCCGTCCGCGGCGACGGCTGGTCCGCTGCCAGCGCCGGCCACAGGTCGAGCCCATCGATGTTATTAATGGCGCTGGATAAGAGCATTTATTCATTTCTTAAGTTTGTTTTTTTAGTTAACTACGAGTAGGTTTTGGAAGCAACTTCGTAGGGCAGAAGTTGTTTATCGCTATTCTCTAGCGAACTGTTAAATTCTGGAAAGTACACCTACGTGTCGGGTTCGATTATAAACTATATATCTACATTTGAAATAGATCGGTTGAGGTGTTGAATTTGAATTAAATGGAGAAGCAAACGAGTCGTTGCAAGGGCAAGTGGGCCCTTAGTTGCACTGCAATGACTGCAACTGACCGAAACTATGTTGGGATGGCTTCTATTTTTTCACCGACTGTCTTCCCAAATATCCGAACACAATAGTGCGAAATACTTTGCTTGGCGTAGTTAAGATTGTGGTATAGAATATTATGTTTAACACGTTGCCTGCCATTACGAATATACTCGTAGTATAATTGTTGCATACCTAATGCCACCCATACAAAACAGTCCATATGAGTCCAAAATTAAACATGACGTCTAGCAAAAAAAATATCTATCGAACTTTTTTCACCTAATAAACTTTATTATATTTCCAATGCCAAAGTTTTCATTCGTGCCCTCTTTTCCTTGCCAGCATTTTAAATAATCTATGAGGTTTAGAACATCTACGAAAATACTCGTAGTCGGCAGTGGGGACAAATCTACCGATTACGAGTATACTTGTAGTTGGCAGGCAACGTGTTAACAATAAAACAATATCACTTTAAATACACTAACTAATAGGTAAGGCTCTTTATACTGTTCATCTTTATGGACCCGTCTTAGGTACATTCATGACAATGGAAAAGAGCGTTCGTTTAGAAGCATCAGCTTTGGTATTATTATCATTATTTCTTTATTTATTAAACCAACAAGAAAAGTGAGAAAAGCACTGTTACTGTTAACAATACTGTTTTTTAAATGAGCCCTAATATAATTAGAGTGTGGCGGTAACCTGGCATTCCCGCCGGCCGCGCTGACCAGGGTGGGCAGCCAGTCGGAGATGTGCATCCTCTGCGCCGCCAGCCGGGGCGCCGCCACCCCCGGGCTCCACAGCAGCCCGGCGCCGCGCACGCCGCCCTCCCACAACGTGTCCTTCACCTGAACACAATCATACGCTCTGCTGACTCATTCTCATATCATAAACAACATTTCAATTCATCGCCAGATTACAGCGATGCCACGAAAGCGTTGCCAGTGCTTTGCGTGTCGTCGCAACGCTGTGGTTCCAACATAGAGCGACGCAAATGTTTTCACGCATCCCTTTCGTTTTGCTGACAACGTCATTTTCAAATAGTCCATAGTGGCCTTGGCATCAAATTGGAGGACTAGCTCTAGGGATAACTTTGATTAACCTGCCAAATGTGGATAAAGCGTCCATCACTCTCGTGCTTATAGACGTGTCCAAAAGTGACGGAACTGACGGATGTTTTATCCACATTTTGTCACGCGATAAACGTAGCCATATTATGCCGTTCGACGGTCAACGAATCGAAAAGCGCGTTGTTTTAGATAATAATAGCCACGGAGTTAGTGCCATTATTAAGACGTTACCAAGCTTATTAAATGCCTACCATATTTACAGTGGTGCAAGTCGCTTGCTCGTCTGCCTCGTTTTCCAAATAATTAAAAAGAACGTAAGTAATTCCTAAGACCGAAGACTTTCTAAGCAAAAGCATTTTCAAGGAACCCCTCTCACAGAAATATCACTCGTGTTTTTTGTGTGAACTTAATATACTTAATAACGTACAGTCAGCTGCAGAGAAAAGGATACCCCCCCTCCAGGTAAGGATCGTTTTTTTTCAAAAACCCGTGGTTAAATTTATTTGATTTTTCGGTGAATTGAAGATTTTACTATTGTTTACACATTAACTCAAAATCATTTAAATTTAACCACAGGTTTTCGAAAAAAAACTATCCTTACCTGGAGGGGGGGTATCCTTTTCTCTGCAGCTGACTGTACTTTGTAGGTACATTTATATATTTTTTTCTTTTCCTTCATATACAAGGAATTGAACAAAGTTCGTTGTGTTTATTAAATTAACTTCGCAACGACGGCTGGCCGATAAACAGACAGATAAGTTAGTTTGTTTAGGTCTGAACCATTGTATTTATTTTAATTCACTTTGTATTTTATAACGATAAAATTTCTAACATGCACTGGCGAGCAAAAAAACAGGTCAATTTGTATTATTTTTTTTACAAATCTGTATTATATCATCGTAAGCGTTATTTTACTATTACCTGTTTTAATAACCTCTATTCCGCTTGGAAAACATTACTTTTTGAGATGTTACGGTGTTGTTTTTAATTCGGCCGCCACGCCACTACTAACAAAGGATCGGCCGCGCCGGCGCCGACGCGTACAATACGGTGACGTTGCGTAAACAAAACAAAAGGTCATAGTAATTACATGGCGACAATTCTGACGGACCGTAATCTACCCACCGTGTAGCTCTGGCGTGGTCTCTGCCTGGAGAAGAGCTATCATAACGTTGACAATGCGATCACATGCCAAAAGCAATATGGATTTGCTGAGTAGACCGAGCCCCAGACTAACTCACCCCCCTCAGAGGGGCGTTGGACGCCGCGTTGTCGTTGAACCCGGCCGCCGGCCCACCGTTGTCGGTGGTGAACACCACCACGCTGTTCTTCAGCAGACCCTCGGACTGCAGAGCCTGCATCACCGCGCCCACGGACTCGTCCAGCTTCGACAGCATTACTAAAACATAGCTATTGATTATTTATCGATCAAAGTTAAAGTGAACATTGGTAAAACTCGTGACAGTGGTAGAGAGAAATACTGGTATCGCCATATTTTGACAGGTCAATAATTGCCTTTGAAACTTTTTGCAACATCTACATTTAAACATTACGATTGGTGTGATTAGTAGGTGCTAGTAGTTGGTGTGATTAGTAGATGCCAGTAGTTGGTGTGATTAGTAGGTGCTAGTAGTTGGTGTGGTTAGGTAGGAGAGTAGTCCGACGACACGTTAGCCTAGTTCGTAGTGGCCCTGCCTACGAAGCTGGCGGTCCCGGGTTCAAATCCCGGTAAAGGCAGATATATGTGTGGTGCGTGCGAGTATTTAATCTTGGATGTTTTCTGTGTACTTACATTGGTCCCCTGATAGTCCTGATACCAGAGAAGGGCCTCCAAATTTTAAAAGTAAAGTAGCCCGACTTTTTATAATTACGAGACAGTTTAAGATTGTCCTCACCCGCGAACTTCCTCCTCTGCAGCGGCTTGATGTGCTCGAGCTGCTCCAGAAGGCTGTCCGGACCCCGAAGGGGCTCCGTGGGGTTGCCGCTGTGCACCGCCGAGTGGGCCACCATTAGGAACAAGGGGTCCGCCTTGTTGTGTGCTTTGATCAGCTGGAACAGCATTCATGGGCATTCAAGATTAAGACTGAGACGTTTTGGATGGACTTGGTGTGTTTAAAAAAAAGTATGTTTAAGAGGGTCTACATTTCGTGACAATCGGTTGTGTCGTTTAGGCGATATTAGCTTTGAAAGCAGGGGTCACCGTTATATCGCTCGAAATAAGGGTGATGAGTAAGGGTTAGGACTTTTGGTGGCATATCGTGGTTCTAGAATCCATGGAGTCGTTATTTCCTAATTATTATAACACGTGACACTTTGATTTTGACCTTCAGCATGGTCATATTTCAAAATGAACTAAATATATTTTTAGTTCAGTTTATCCATACCTACTAATATTTGCTTGTATGTAAGGCTTTCACAGAGCAAAGATATCCTCCGTACCAAAATTAATTTAAATTGGCTTAGCGGTTCAATAAAAAAATGAATTTTGAAATATTAAAAACCGAAGGTCAAAATCAAAGTGGTATGTATTTTAATAATTAGGAAATAGCGACTCCATGGATTCTAGAACCACGATATGCCTCCAAAAGTCCTAACTCTAGTGATGAGTAATGCTTGTTTGGAGGCCATTTGCAACGTTAAAAGATGGCGGACGTGTAATTTGTTTTAGACTTTAATTTTTGGGTAATTAGGTGTTCAAAGTTCTTTTCTGATAGTGATTTGTACTTTTTATGCCTTAGTGTCGCACAGTGATTGAAGACTTGGACTTATTTCGTGTATCTGGCATCTTTCTTCTCGTTTCAAGTGGACTCGCAGTGGTGCAGAGGTTAAAACTATCTTGACCTCTGACCTACAAATCACCGTACAACGTTGCCCCCAATCTTCCTAGAGAAGATTGGATTGTGTTTTATACTCATATAAACAGTGGCGTAACTATAAGGTGGCAGGGCTGGCAAAATGCCACGGGCCCCCGGCCCAAGAGGGCCCCCGGCTTAAGAGGTCGCTAGCTCAGCAATATTTTTTTTAACATCGTACTTGAGTGTTTTATTTTACTTGATCCCCATCAAAAGAATTTGCCACGGGCCCCGGATGGTATAGTTACGCCACTGCATATAAACCTTGACACTGGCGAAATCACTTCACGTGGAAGCCATATCCCTGCGGTAGTAGCTGTTCAAGTCGCAGCGGGGGCAAAAAAAAATAAAAAAAATGCTTGTTTAGATGACAGCTGTGTCCCGTTATTTAGAGAACTGAATATTTTACCACTTCCGTGTGTACATAAGAGACGTATGTGTGTTCGTCAACCACCACCCAGAATACTTTATGAAACGGAGTCAAGTCCACAGAACTATATCGATATAGTTCTGTGGTCAAGTCATTAGAACGCAGACAAGAGCACGTATTATGTCTCTTTTGTAAAAACCTCCCTGTCGCAATGACATGTACACACAGCAACACATCTAGCTATACACTTCAGAAATCTGAAATATTGCATGAAAGAGAGTCGCACTAGAATGCATAGAAGTTGACATAATACACATATATACATCTCTTTCTTTTTCTATCTGCTCTGTCTTTAATGGTTAGTTAGGTGTGATGTTGTGTGTGGGCGTTTTCCAAAAAAAGTGTACACGTGACGAAACGGAGAAGTAAAATTTTTATTAATCCAATTTTGAAATTTGACTATTTATTCGATTCATTATAAGTTAAAGTATATTTATTGAGAAAATGACATAAAAATATTGAGAAATACAGAAATTAACGACATTATTACTTCAGGTTGTGGTCAAACTAGTTCGGATTCGTCACAAATATAAAATTCATTATATATTGAAAGTATTATTTTATGGACCATCTATTGTTTATACATTAAAAATAAACACAAAAAACTTTTTAAAACAGGCTTGTTTTATAGAATTAATGGAACAAATAATCTTTGAGGATAAAATATGTGACCATTTCGTCACAACAGCCTTCTTTTGGCTGCTACACGTTAAATTTTTTGGTATAAAGGAGATACATGTCATTAAACAATATTTAAATATACATAATGGAATATCCATTTAGAATTATTAACGCTAAAAAAACGTGAATTGTTATAATTCCAGCAAAATATAATTGTTTTTAACAATTCAAATCTTGGGACAGTGACTATGCGGAATCTCATGTGACTATCTGGAAAATAACAAACGAATGTGTTTGATGTGATGTTGTATTTATTAATGTAAATAAATCTAAAAGTGTTAGATCGTTTTTATAATCTATCTCACAAATTACGATGTAGGTATTATTTATTTCTTAGTTTTCCACGGATGGGTTGCACGTTACTTTACAACTTGTAAGCAATTATTTTCTTATTAAAAATATTTTTTACAATTATACATTAACATAAAACAAAACAAAATAATAACAAAAACACTCTAACCAGTCTTTAAATAAAAAAGAAACAAAAATGTGTGTGATCTTTTATCACTGGGTAAATACTACACCCTATTTTTTACCTATTTATAATGACAAACAAAGGTTTAGTTGTTTTAAATAGTATTTACTCTTAAATTAACTTACTCTCAATAAAATCATCAAACTAAAACATACATACATTAAATCACGCCTGTTTCCCAGAGGGGTAGGCAGAGACCACTTCTTTCCACTTGCTACGATCTTGACAAATTTCTTTCGCTTCTTCAACATTCATACATCGAGTCATGCACGCACGTCGGTTTCGGGTACTTAAGATTCGGCCCTTTTCCAGTATTTCTCCGATTTGATTCGAAAAAGTACGCCTAGGGCGGCCCCTTCCGACCCTTCCACTCACTTTCGATCTGTATATCTCTTTCGTCAATCTTCTTTCATCCATCCTTTCCAAATGACCGAACCATCGAAGCATGCCCTTTTCAATCTTAGTCACTACATCTTCTTTTATTCCACATTTCTCTCTGATTTTTTCATTTCTTACTCTATCAATCAGTTTCACACCACACATACTACGCAAAGAGCGCATTTCAACTGCATTTACACGACTTACATGCTTGTCCTGCCACACCCAACATTCACTACCATACATCAGGGTAGGGGCCAGCACTCCATTGTGAACAGCCAGCCGGGCTTTTTGTGAAACGCCCTGTCTGCTCACAAAGGAGTATAGCCCATTAATTTGATTCCCTGCATTCACCCTCCTCTCGATATCCTTCTCACACTTACCATCTCTTGTAAACATACTTCCCACTCACAGCCGCAGTTGCAATGACTCCTCTATATACGTTTAATTTTAATAACACATACATACAAACATACAAGTCATACTGAGAATCTCCTTTTTTTGAAGTCGGTTAATAAAATGAATTACACCGTCAAATTTCGATTCTGCACTAAGCTTTATAATTCCAGTTCGTCACAAAATCGTTCCAGTAGTAGATCACGTGACGATTTGGATGTGACGATTTACACCACAACAAATTAAAAGCACAATATTTAATGGTCTAAACCCATTGAACCGTGAAATCTTTCCTGTTTCGGATACTATACAAGTTTATTAATGTTTAATTGTATTACACGAAAGTTAATCATCTGTACTTACCGAAATTACTGTGACTTTACCGGAACACTTTTTTTACACCATCACAAAGCGACCACCTTTCGTCACTCACAACTTCTTTGAAACTGACGCTTAATCAGCCAATGGCGGCGTAATAACTAGCATCCTAATGTTGCAAGGATCAAAATATTAACTCCTTTAGTGGAATTTTGGCTGCAAAAGTCGTCTAAAATCGCTGTGACGCAACCGGATTTTCCGGTACGTACAATTTTTCTCAAAGTAAAATGACAATTTTTTAAAGTTATAGACCGTATTTACGTATAAATGAAGCAAACATGCCTGTATCTGGACTCATAAAGTATCTGTGTGACCACATTAAATATTCATACAAGTTTATTTTACGTTCCATTTTAGGGTTTGAATATTGAGAATCGACGTGGGACATAAGGAATTTTGCACTTTTTACCCGACTGCGTCAGAAGGAGGGTTATGTTTTTCGAGCGTATGTATGTATGTATGTATGTATGTCTATTTCTGGGCACGCTGTGCAGCCTAAACGGCTTGACCGATTTTAACATACTAGGTGTCATTCGATTCGCCTTATTTGCCGAAGTGACAAAGGGTATATAATATTTCAAAATGGCGTCTGCAAAAACAAAGAGGGGGTTTTAAAATAAATAAATGTTTATTATAGCAATATGGGTCTCAAATTAAAGCTAGTAAATAGCCCATTCCAAATATATATACATTATAATACTTTGATGCTACCATTTAGACAGGGAAATCAAAAAGGACGTTAATTGTTAAGTAATAAATATTTCTTGTTGAGCTGTAAACGCCTACAATATAAACCATTAAGAAATGTAAGTGAAAAAATTAATAATTCACGAATACCTACTACATACTTGATTAATGCACATTGATGTTATAGTATAAATTGCTGGCTAATACCTACCTAATGCGCCATCCTGCCTACGCATGGACAGTTTATTTAAGTAAAGATACACGGAATAGGTAACCTCAATGTAGGTGCTTAGTCTAGTACCCAGGTACACGTATGACGTACTGACCGTTGAGGAACTAAATTGTTAGAGATTAAGAGAAGTTTAGTTGATTTATACCTACTTCAATTTCTCGGCCTAAGTAGGTATCTACAATTTGTTCGTTCGGCCTCCATCTAACCAAGTTAACTAATCTTACGTTACTACTGGGGATCGATTTTTGAATGCACGATGCTTCTTTTGCTAAAAGGAGAGTTCCGCTTGTAATTTGTTACTTATAGCTTCGTGACATTAAAAAATCGAGCTCCAGAGCTCATTTAACGTTTGGTTATATTAATAAAACCACTATTTTATTAATAAAAACTAAAAAATGTGAAATAAACTAAATTATTTAAATAAAAACAAAAAACCCGACTGCATTAAAAAAAACAACTGTAAAGCGAGAAACAAGCTATATAATCGATAGGTAAATACTTATAATGTACCATGCAATGATTTTTTGTTTGATACCTCTTTAACAAGTAATGCAATTTATACCAATATACATACAACTTGAATAGTGGAAAAGGTATTGCAGGCGGGGACAAGCAATGAATTATAAAATGTACTTAAGTATTTTCTTGAAACAAAAAGCATTTGGATTAATAGCTTGTCCCCGCCTGGAAAACCTTTTCCACTATTCAAGTTGTATGTATATTGGTATAAATTGCATTACTTGTTAACGAGGTATCAAACAAAAAATCATTGCATGGTACATTATAAGTATTTACCTATCGATTATATAGCTTGTTTCTCGCTTTACAGTTGTTTTTTTTACTGCAGTCGGGTTTATTGTTTTTATTTAAATAATTTAGTTTATTGTTTCTTTCTTTTATGATAAATCTATAAATTAGAATATATTCATCGTGTTATAAATATATTTCGAATGCCAAACACTTATGGAATCAAACTATATCACTCATATTTCCAAATAGAACGTAGAAAGTAAAACAAAACATCTTTGAATCGGTGGGACATTCAAATTTTGCTATGTACACTTTTTTTGGAAAACGCCTTATTATATTTCTCTATATAAGTATTTATATCGTTGTCTAGTACCCATAGTACAAGTCTAGAGCTTAGTTTGGGACTAGGTCAATTGGTGTGACATTGTCCCCTGATATTTATTATTATTATTATTTAGATATTCATTTCATTTTCTATAAATTAGGTTTTTTACATATTCAAATATAAAGGTAAAATAACAATACCGATACAAAAAATTAAAATTATAAAAAACCTAATCTACGGGTGCCGCCAGCAGCGGGGCAGGGCTCAAGCTACCGGTGGTTAGGGCTGCAGAGAGAGGAACCTCCTCACAATGCGTGCCGTGTCGAGGAGTACTGCCTTCTGTATCTGGCCCTTGATCCAGCCATCTAGCGAGAGTCTCTTGAGGTGTTGGTCGAAACTCTTCGCTATAAGACCGTTTGCCGAAACAACCATCGGGACAATGATCGTCGAGTCAACATCCCACATGGTGGTCACCTCGTGAGCCAAGTCAAGGTACTTGCTGAGCTTATCCTTCTCGGCCTTCACGAGGTTCTCGTCATGCGGGATGGTGACGTCGACGAGCACTGCCCGGCGTTGAGATCGATCTGTCAACACGATATCAGGCTTATTGGCGACAATATAGTCCTATTATTATTATTATTTACCGGATGAATTGAGAATGTTATCGGGAAAAATGTTTAAACGTACCTTGACAAAATTGCTTATGGAGATTTTTTTTTACAGTGTCAAGGAATATTTAGTTTCGATTTTTTATTATTATTGAGTAGAATTTATAAAAATGGAAAGTATTTTAAAAATAACTATTTACAATATTTGTACGCTTGCTTGCATGCTGAATACAAGTGCTTTAATTTGAATTTTATATTTTCTATTTTTATTAATTCCGTCACAAAAACAATTATAAATTCCTACAATTTACGCTACAAATCTCTGACTTGCGTGAAATAAGGCTAAAGGGAATAAGTAATAAGTATTAGTCTATCTATACTCATCGCCCGATATTTATACATAAGTACATATATAAACTTACGCCTTCGTTCCCAGAGTGGGGTAGGCAGAGCTACAGAATTACCAACAACTCTAAAAACTTGTTGATAATTCTGTAACCACATTTTGCACAATTAGGCTAAGAGGTTTACCACCGTATTAGTGACACGTTGCAAGCCCATCGCCTAACAGTACTACAACAGTACTACAAGCCCCTTAGTCGCCTCTTACGATATCCACGGGAAGAAATGGAGTGGCACTATTCTAACCCGGCAACCGCACGGGCCGATATTTATTTATATGTATACATTTTATGTAGTATATGGAACTGTGAGAATTATATCCATATTTGACTAGTCCTACGAATGACCTACCTTAACGGCCTCGTTCGTATAGACGTCGGTCGCGTACTGTCCGAACAAATCGTCTGCGACTTCAAAACCTGCAAGGATTAACATAACGCAATTAACTGGGCCGTATGCACTTTATACTAATATTATACATTAATATTATGGCATTGTTATGCCTTAAGTTAAGTTTTTCTAAATAAACATTTTGATTTTCATTATTACTCAAAAAATATCCTTCAGCAGCACTTCCTGCAATAATGTTCTTGTCCGAAGCTCTAGTAGGTTCACTCCATATTAAAGACGTGTAAAAGAGTCCTCATGTGGCCAATTTCCTCAATAAATATTTTGAATTTTGAATGAGAATTAACAAACAAATTGATGAGTAAAAAGCCGTTCTCGTTAAAGTAAACATCACAGAACTATTCTGTGGTAAACAGCACAGTAAGTAAAAAAACAGTAAACAGCACAGCTTCCTCTGAGGTGACACAGGACCGCACAGGACCCGGTCGGTAACCCGGCAGGTGAGGAGCTCCGGTGGCCTTCCATGGATGCCATGACAAGATCACGACGGCCCATGAATGAGATATACGTATTTAATTTACCCAAGTTGTTATGTGTAGAGTTCCTTCGATCAACAAATGACTTGATGACGATAGGACCAGCCTTTCAAACAAGAAAAAAACAAATCAGTCCAGCCGTGTTTGCGTAATAGGTAGGTATATTAAAAATTAGCACTACTCATGTCGTATCTTTTCCTTTTTTTAATGTATTTTTATCGGTGTGTTAATGGTGTAAGTAAATGTTTTACTTTAATTCTTTCTTAAAACAAAATCCCGACGGATTGAGTACATACCCCTTTTTGAAGTCCTTTAAAAAAAGAGCGTGCTGCGCCTCGATAGGCAGTTGTGGCACTGAAACGTTTCCTATGTTTTCAACGTTTTATTCTATCTTGGCAAATGTTTGCTTCTTCCACACTAATAGCTTTTTGTCCTATTCTTTTCTCGGACGAGGTTAATATCCTTTTGATTCTGTTCCGCGAATTAAACCAAAACGATAATTATCCGATCGCCGTACGCGCTCTTTTGTTTCAATTGATTTCTCGGAAGCCGTATCGTGTAATATGAACTGTGGAAACGTTCGTACGGACTTGCCTCTAGGATAATACATCTCGGCCTACGACGGCCAACAATATCGCTGTTGGCCTGTTATCCTATTGTAAACGTTTTGATAGCTCTTATTTACCATAAACAATACCATAACACGTCAACAGCAGGCCTTGGTCAACTCAATGGTTTAAAATGTTCCAACTTTTGCTCCCCCACGGGTAATTATGTTCCTTGGTTACATAAAGGTAATCTGTATTGTAAATCATTCTATTGTTTTCATTCACTTCGCGCCTAAATGCATTCATGAATCATTTATTTTTAGGAAATTTGTCATCGACCTTGACTTATAAGGAACAAACGAAATAGTCACTATGGAGCATAGTTACCCATGGAGGAGCAAAGTAGGAACGCTTTACGGTATATGATGTTTGGTTAATATGATGTTTTGCAGAAAAAATGTGGTTACAAAATTATCAAGAAGTTTTAAGACTTGTTGGTAATTCTCATAGCTGGGCATTAACTCGTTAATCCGTTAATCGTTAATTAACGAAGTTAACATTTTGATTAACGGATTAACTTTTAAGTTAACTTTTTAAAATGTTAACGGACACGTTAATTCCGTTAATATGCAGAAGTCCGTTAATCGTTAATCCAATGCCTACTATTTACCGAACGGCACCGCGGCGCGGCAAGAAAAACAGGTTCAGACAAGTATGAAACGACAAGTGCCGGGCGGCGCGTAGCAGCGAGTGTGTAGTGTGAGAAACAACGATGATGACAAGGAAGACTTTTTCAATTCTGTCACTCAGTCTATAGAAAAACCAAAGAGCTCCAACTTTTTAAAGAGCAAAGCGCAAAGTCTCGTTAAAATATGGCTGGGCATGAAATCAAAAGACTCGTTCAAAGATGCTGCATTCCTCGGGGAACAGATATTCATAAATCTATTCATTAAATACAATACTGCTATACCCTCAAGCGCTGCAATTAAACGTCTGTTTTCCACGGGTAAAGACATTTTAACTCCAAAACGAGCCTCGCTTTCAGACGAGAACTTCAACATGTTAATGTTCATGAAAGGGAATATGCACCTTATGCACTTTTGTATTTTGTTTTGTTCCTATCCTGTTAACTTCCAGAACCTAAACCAACAGGTTTTATAAGTTCACTAACGCAACGATATAAAAATGCAATTTTCACACATATTAACGGATTAACGATTAACGTTAACTTGCGTTAATTCTTCCGAAATATACCTAACGCTTTAACGTTTAACGAAGCTAACTTTTTTTGTAGCGGATTAACGATTGACGAAGTTAACTATTTGATTAACGGTGCCCAGCTTCGGTAATTCTTTAGCTCTGCCTACCCCACTCTGGAAATGAAGGCGTGAGTTTATGTATGTATTTAGGTATCTATGTTTTGCGAATGTGATATTCTGAGTAGTAAAGTAACGGCTACAACTGTGACTCCATGACGTCACAGTGACGTGCTCAGTTTCGCGCAGACTGACATCGTCTGACTGAACCGTTCGTTGTGAATAATTTAAAATGCAAATGGCGAATTGTGTTTTATCGCTCACTCGCTCCGGTCCATGTGAGTTTCCTGTACATAATCCAGGATTTATTTGACATGAAACCTTTATCTTGAATCGTTCCACCTAACGATGTAAACCGCATTAAAATCCGTTCCGTAGCTTGAAAGATCAGTATATTTATTTATTTAAACTTTATTGCACAATACAAGTTTTAAAAGGTACAAATGGCTACCTAAAGGCATAAAGTATAGCTAGTTGTATGTACATTTTTACCTCGTCTGAAGTCGGTGCCCCAGGTGCCGTGTTCCATCGACGTGTGGTCGTACAGGTCGATCCTCCCCGTCCAAAACCCTAAATGGCTTTCGAACCTGTCAAGATTAAAAAACAGTACATTATTGCCTAGGCCTGGAAAGTGTCTGACGAGGCCTGCTGAGGCAACGCCTGCTTAAATACGAGTCTGGTAATCCCGTTTCATTTCCACCGAGGCATATAAAATAATAGATATCTCAATTAAGGCGAGAAAATGAATACTACAACGAGTATTAAGATAATAACACGCAAACACCACAATGCCAACACTATTAAATATGAGTACAATACAAGTACATATTCGCATTGTACCCATGTTTAATAGTGTTGGCATTGTGGTGTTCCGGTGAGGGTAACACAACCGGTGAAATAACTAGTGTAATAAACGCATTCCACCTTATTCCTTGCAGTCTAAGGACCGTATTATTAAACTCATCTCGGCTGAGATGCCCATCACAAGATACGTCATAATAATAATAAACGAACGTACAAATAGAAAACCTAAAAAGGATAAAAATAATATACAACTACTTATTAAAAATACTCTTACCTCTGACCCAAAACACGTCTCTAACGAGTTAAATAGTTTCTTCGCAGCCGTAGGCGACAGTCCCAGTGCTGTGCCGGGCCGCCCTGTCACCCAGCCAGTACTAAACACAATGTTCTTAACTCCTGTAGAGCCCGACGAAATATTAAAAATAATTAAAAAACTTAAAAATAAAAACAGTTGCGGAATCGATGAGCTACCTCCCCGTTTAATTAAGCAATGTGCAACACAGTTAGCCTCACCACTATGCACCCTCATAAACCAATCCTTTAACGAGGGTGTCTTCCCTGACCTATTAAAAAAAGCTATAATAAAACCCATCCATAAGAAACATGCAAAATCAGACCCAAACAATTATCGCCCAATCGCCCTCTTACCTACAACGTCAAAAATATATGAAAAAGCAATGAGCAATCGGATATATGGTTTTTGCGAAAAATATAAAATATTCAGCGAATGTCAAAATGGATTCAGAGAAAACAAATCCACCACTTTGGCAGTCATCAAATTTACGCAACAGATCTTAAACATCATTGACTCAAAGCAGTACGCTGTGGGCCTACTGCTGGACATGTCCAAGGCCTATGATAAGGTGCAGTACACAATACTCCTCCAAAAATTATACCAAATAGGGATCCGGGGATTAGCCCACAAATGGCTCGCATCATACCTCAGTAAAAGAGAGCAAATGGTGGAAATTGAGTTCTTTGATCATATCGGCAAACAGATAATCAATGTTCGCTCAGATGTTATAGCAACGAAGGCTTCAATTCCACAAGGAAGTGTAATCGGATGTTTGTTGTTTCTTGTGTATATTAACGATCTTCCTAAAATCATAAATGAGACCTGTGTGTTATTTGCAGACGACATCTCTATACTCACCGCGTGCCAAAGTAATAATAATATACTTAAATGAAAATCTCCGTTCAATTTTAAATAAAGTAACGCACTGGCTTAAAGATCATAATTTAGAAATAAACTTCAATAAAACTAAGATAATTTCATTTTACCCGCATCAAAAAAATCCATTAGAAATTAACTTCTTTTAGGAATAAACATTGATACTCACATAAATTGGAAAACACATATACAAAAAATCTGTACTAAAATATCGAAATTTACCTTTTCTCTCCGCGAAATAAAGAAAACCACCGACTTTGAGACGGCTCTGGCCACCTACTATGCGTACGCGCACTCCTGGCTCAGCTACGGAATCGTCCTATGGGGAAACAGCACGGATGCACCGTCACTATTCACCCTCCAAAAAAAACTTGTACGAATATTAGCGCACATCAAGCAAACTGATAGTTGCCGACCGTTCTTCCAAAAACATAAATTACTGACACTTACTAGTATTTACATTTTGGAAGCCTGTAAGTTCGTACGCAAACACGACGAATTCTTTAGCAAACGAGACGATCTGCCCACAACACGACCAATACGCCATAAACACAAATTATTATTGCCCTCCTCTCGCTTAAAAATCCATTCCTCCGGTCCCGTCGTAATGTCAGTCAAAAATAATAACTTACCTGAAACAATACGTAAAGAAAAGAATCAACACCTATATATACATAAACTAAAAAATATTTTATATGAAAAAGCTTACTATAATATAACAGAGTATCTATCAATTGGTGTGACATTGTCCCATGATATTTATTATTTATTATTATTATTATTTATTATCTAAGCGATAAATTATAATATAATAAATAACTGAGTAATTATTAAGAAAATAAACAGATAGATAGGTATATAGATATATAGAAACATGGAAATATTTAATATTGATTAATTATTAATTGGATAGTCCTCCTCTCTCTTATATTGCTGCGCCCAACAGGGTCCATAGAGTACGAATATCACCTATATAAGTGTATTATGTATTATTATGAGTGCAATAAATATATGAATATGAATATGAATATGAAGTAAACGTCAAACCATAGACAACTGTAATTTTTGACGCATCTTGAGACGAACATGCCAGTCGAGGTCAGTTTATTAATACGGCCCTTAAGATAGTAGTCTTGAGATTGCGATCTATGAGTCTCAGGACCGTATTAATAAACTCATCTCGACTGTAAAGCTCGTCTCAAGATGCGTCAAAAATGACAGTTCTCTATGGCTTGACGTTTACTTTGGCGTATCTTGTGACAAGCATCTCAGCCAAGATGAGTTTATTAATACGGCCCTCAGATCCCTTTTACCGTTAGGTTGCCTGTGTGCGTAGGTTTAAACGCCTATCGTGAGAGCCTCATCATAGAACGAGACGAGAGTACACGCGTCGAGTATCGAATCTGTTTAAGTTAACGGACATACCCTCTGTTCAACGGGAGGTAGTCCTTCATGTAGTGCCCCAAGTGCCACTTGCCCACCAGGTGGGTCCGGTACCCCAGCTCCCTCAGGTACTGCGGCAGCAGCTTCTCCGACAGCGGGAGGCCTCGGGGCTCCATGCCGTAGATCACACCGTGCTGCATACCTGCAGGCAACGACGGTCACAGAATTACGACTCAGTGAAGGTTTTTATCCCGCGCTACTGCCCCCTAGAGGCAAACACCACAAAATTAACCCTAAACTCTGTTTATTTTATTGTGAACCGACGCTTAAGTCGCTGTCAAAAAAAACCATACTACTGTAGCTCCGGGCCATAACGTTTCTCACCTCCGAAATCTATTCCAATTTTCACTATTTTTGAATATATTGTAGTTATTATGAAAAACTAGGTCTGTACGTTTCCATTTTTTCTTCACAAGAAATATTTTCTTGGAAAGGAAAACATACAGACCCAGTTTTTCATAATATCAACAAGATAAGTAGGTATTCAAAAATCGGTTTAAGGGTTACTAAACGGTATCGCATTTTGTACGGAAATGTTCAGCCTCCTCTTAAGATAGATCAACAACCGGACAGATTAGCGATGTCATTACTGACCGGTATGAATGGGATATTTCCCGGTGAGGAGCGCGGCGCGCGAGGGCGTGCAGACCGGGGTGACGTAGTAGTCGTGCAGCATCAGCCCGGAGAACGCCAGCGCGTCCAGGTTCGGCGTCGGGATCTGGTTGGAGCCGTGGAAGCCCACATCGTTCCAGCCCTGGAAAACATCCGTGCAGTCAGAGGCCATACTTTGAAAATTGAAGTTCGAAGTTACGTTAGCTGGGTCGTTCTTCTTTTTTTGTTGACAATAGCCTGTCCCTCATCTTATGAAGCGTCTCATTAGAGTATTTATGATTATGTTTTTCGTGTTTAATATACGTGCATATTTTTATTTATCTATTAGTACTAAATAATCGTGCTCTTTCTTTAACTCAGTTTTTTTTATAATGATTGTTTTTCATAGAATGTGACACTGGTCTCCTTAATATTGGTCTCAGCTGAAAACGGCCAATCTGTCACAGTGATTCTGGTGGTTCTCTAATTTATCGCAGAATATTCAATTACCGATTGTCACTTAGCAACCAATTATTCGTAGAATTTCATTTCGCCGAATGATCATATGACTTACTTATTAAAACAAATCGTTTTATTTCCCAACCTCACGATTACCAACTGTATGTTTTATATTATTTTATACCACCACTTTTTAAATTGCCACCTTTCGAGTAGCAGAATGGTTTACAAGAATGCGATTTTGACTTCGGGCAAATCATATACAAGTATTTTTTTAATAGCATATTCTTTTCACAGGAGTTGTTCTTTGGAATGTCTTTTAGAAATAGGTATTAAAAAGTTGATTCAGCTATGACGACGAGGCCTAGTTGGTAGTGACCCTGCCTACGAAGCTAGCGGTCTTGAGTTCAAATCCCGGTATGGGCAGATATTTGTGTGATGAGCGCGAATATTTGTTCCTGAGTCATGGATGTTTTCTATGTATTTAAGTATGTATTTATCTATATAAGTATTAATATATAGTCGTGTAGTACCCATAGTATACAAGGCTAGAGCTCAGTTTAGGACTAGGTCAATTGGTGTGACATTGTCCCCTGATATTTATTATTTTATTATTTAGTCACTGTTAGTGTAACACGCTCCTCCTCGCTTCGCTCGGCGTCGCATCTGACTGGACCCTGTCATACCATTTGGCACACTGCTTTTTTTTCCCAAACTATAAATATTCCAGGATTTTTATCTTCTTCTTCTCGAGTTCCTCAAAAACATGATGCCCAGTAAGCAGCGGTGGTGACGGCCCTGGCCGTCGCGTCTCTCAGGTCGTGCTCCGAGCAGGAGTGCGGGCACGCGGGGCACGACGAAGGTGCGCCATAGTTTGCGGTGCTGAGTCGCAGATGCATTGCGTTGATCGGTCGCCGAGCAGTCCCCATCTGGCCATGTTTTGCTTGCAGCGTCCAACTTGGGACCTGAATCTGTTTAGTGCCATTCAAATGGGCCACGGTTCTCTTTGGTCGGGTGGTAGGTCATCAGAGGCCTGCACATAGACATCAGGTGGAGGGCACTGGTTTTTCCACAGCGACCGATTTTTTATAAAACTAAGGGTTCTATAAGATGGATGGGAAATAAATCAGTTCGGCGAAATGATAATCAGAGAAAAGGCTGGAAGGGAACTGTTGCGCTCACGTAACATTATTCGTTTAATAGTTTTTTGGCCAAGCGAATGATTTGACGAGTTTTAAGTCATTATAATAATCGACTTTATAATAATTCGACCAATTGAAACGTTGTCACACAAAACGTTGCCAATAGTTAGTTTTCAAAGGGAATCATCGGCGAAATTTCGCTTTTTGAAAACGTCCTGTTCTTCCCGTTTCTCTGTTTATAATATCTTATACAAGTCGCTCTCGTATCTTAGAGACGGAGTAGGTAGCCCTCGTATCTTATCTTAGTATAATTACTTTTCCTCATCCTACATCGTCGGGTCATACTGCCGTTATAACAAAAAGGCGACTAACTGCAATGTAGTTATCATAGTAGTCTACACATTTGTTATTTATTTCAACACAACATATGTACATCATAACATATCATAAAATACAAATATTAACTAAAATAAAAATAAATTAAAACAAATCGAACCCCTCCAACGAACTCACTTGTGGCATCGAGCCTAAGACACTCGCAGCGTTTCCTCTCTGCACCGCTAGACTCAGCCTCTGGGCAAAAAAGGAACCGGCCCGAAGATCGCCACAGACATGCACCAGTTTTTCCGACACCTCCTTGACGAATTTTTTCATGTCAGTAGACCACGGACCAAAAGTTTCGATGGCGAGGGCCGCAAATACGTAATTTGAAATTAAAAAGGCGTATTTGCGGCGTTTTAGAATTTGGGCATTGTCAGCAGCATATCCAGGAGTGCCAGCGGAGCCTTGAACATGAGACGAGGCTAACGTGTCTACACATGTACAGTCCCATGTTAAAGGTCGTCCCAGGTGCCACGGCACTAGAGTACATCCGTCGGGCCTCTTCCCATCCGAAGACGACAAACCTGGAGGTTCCAGAATTGAGGGAATAGATACAGAAATAAGGGCCCGACGGACAAGGTCATTGAGCGACGCATGCCTAAAAAAACGTCCGGCACTCATCTGGCAGCAAAGGCCGTGACATCCACGGGCTGAGAACAGCGGCTACAAGGATGAGGTTCACAAATTTTCAGGCCGAGTCGAAGGCAGATGGCAATTCTCAAACAATTATTATCTAAAAGTGACCCGAGGTTCCTAGAAGGAAGGGCATGAAGCCAGTGTCCCGACTCTGGTTCGGAAACCGCTAACAAACGGGCCCGCTCGGAAGTAATTTGGCAACTTAAGAGGTTGAAATGAATAGATTTTACACAAATTAAGTCCCAAGCGGCTTGACTGGTCTTTTCGACACGGGAAATTTCCCCGGGGTTACTGGCACTCCAAAACTTCTCTGCATCCGACAAACACGATATCTGTTCAACGGTGAGGTTGGGAACATTAAGAATCCCACCGATGAGGGCGAAAGTGCTGTGGACAGAAGACAGAAAGGCAGGGAGTGCCAGGTCACTAGAGGTACGAATACCAAGACCACCAAACTTCACAGGGAGTGTAGCTTGAACCCAACTAGAAGGTGAAAAAGAAATATTTAAAATTTTGCTAATAGTTACTTTCAAAACGTTATCAATATCTGAAGAGAGATTAGTAAATTTCCAAATGGGGCAGCAGCGAAGAAGGTAAGTAAATTTTGGAGTAAAAAGGCATAGTCGTAAGATGTACAAAGCAATGTGAGGAGTTATTTTAAAAAGTAAATCCGAGGATTGATGAAATTTATTTAATTTTGAATTTAGAGTAGAGGGGATAGCATCTTCAAAAATTGGAGCTCCAAGTAAAGACAAAGAGGTACGAGACAAAATAGAGATATTAGGCAATAGCGAATTAAAAGTATTGATAAGTCCGTTTCGGATGTCGGGGGAAAAACTCTCAGAAACGAAAATTTCACATTTATCATAATTAAGAGAAAGGCCGATTTCAGAAAAACGGTCAATAATAGATTTTAGGTCATTTTGAACGGAAGATCCTTTTCCCCCTAACGTACCGTCGTCCAAGTACCAAATATTTAAATCCGAAGTAAGTTGTGAGATAATTGGGTTAATAGCCAAACTGAAAATGACTGGTCCAAGCGGGTCCCCCTGTTGACAGCCCACGCAAGATAAAATTTCGTCGTTTCCAAACATCAATTTTGAAGGAGTTCCATAACACTGTAATAAATAACCATAAATCTCAGGTAATTCTTTTTGAATTTCACGTAATAGAGCAGACCTATCAACCGAGTTGAATGCATTTTTTACATCAATTTTTAAAAGCACTTCGAAATTTTGATTTTCTAAAAAAGTACGAGTTGCATGAATCGCAGCCTCACACCCGCCTCTAACACCGAAACCCAGTTGTTTTGGTTTAAATTTCTCAGTAAGACGGGTTTGAAACTCACGACAGCACAATTTTGAAGCCAAACGACGCAGCGAACTTCCCACCGCTATGGGGCGAATGCCGCCATCTTTCTTCTTTAAGGCAATTAGATTAGCCCCGTAAAGAACGGGAGCTATGTCACTGCAAATTTCTCCAGACAGCATTAAATTAATGAGGGCGGTTAGTTCTTTAAGAAGAGACTCACCAGCGTCGCCCACTGAATGGCAAGTCAAATCCTTCAGATGTTGGGGGGAAATGCCGTCAAGACCAGCTGCCGAACCGTTAGGAAAGGAGCGGATTGCTTGAAAAGTAGCTGAAACAGAAATTTGCAGAGGCAGTTGAGTGACGGGTAGCGGTGGGGGTAGCTGTAGAACCGACGAAGCAGCCGGGTGTTTGTCTTTAAGGGCGGAGAGTACTGTAGGAGAAGGATTGGCTAAGGTGTCGCTGGAAAAAAGGAGTTTCGCGGCACCTTTTATGTCACCATCCGAAACTTTATTTTCTATTTGTTTGATAATGCGGTTGGAAGAAGAAGAAAAAGGTAAAGGGTCAGCTGAAACTGTCAAAAAATCAGGACTACATATATTTTTTTTTATTATGGAAGTTAAAGATTGTTTACCTTTATCAACTGGGATATGTAAATTCTTATATATAAAAGTAAGTAGATTTTCCCAAACACTAGAGTTATTATCAGCCACTACCTTTGCCAAACACACCGACAGACTTCTAGCCAAGGCTTCACGAGCTCCCTTCGGAACCCTCTTAACCACTTTCGTGTTCGATTTTAAGAATGCCAACCGTTCGCAGAGGGGTCTTGAAGAATCCCTAGGGAGGGCTGAAAAACTAGGCAGGATGCCGTGAGACACATTGTTAGGACGTGGAGAGTCAACACTAGTAATATTGGGGACATGAACTTTGGCACAATGAATATTTAAACCACGTCTACCCTTATATAACTTACTATCTAAACAAATTGAACATTCTAAAAATTCTGAAGGTCCAGCCGAATACATTTAAAAATGTAATAGGTATAAAAGAAACACGTTTTGAAATTTTTCACCAACGGTCACAACACAAAAACACACAGGTTTCCGTAGACAGGTGCACGTCGCGTAGCAACAACAGCGTCACAACGTCAAATTCAAAACGTTGGACGAATCATGAAAAATAACGGGATAAAAACCCCGCGTAAAGACTCAATA
The DNA here is from genome assembly GCA_927399475.2 of Acleris emargana. Taxonomy (NCBI): domain Eukaryota; kingdom Metazoa; phylum Arthropoda; class Insecta; order Lepidoptera; family Tortricidae; genus Acleris; species Acleris emargana. The sequence goes on along the minus strand of OV656839.1, from coordinate 2,818,057 downwards.
AGGATCCAGAAACGTTCCACAAGTCCACAACAGAACGTTTTATTATTTTAGGAAATACAATTGCGGACATTATTTTAAAAATTATTTAAAACGGAGATCAATTTGACAACCGCATTGACATTTACATCGCACGAAACAAACATCGATTCTACACTCTATTAGTAACGATATTAAATTCAAAATGCTTACTATTACTATGTAGCTAGACGCCTTCTTTGGTTTTACCACAGCATACATGCTTGCAATATAATATATTGATTGACCTAAGTATATACCTATAGTTACAATTTTTTCTAGATATTACTCGTAAATTTATACTAATCACAATTCCTGTTGCACAATTTTCTTTGTAAATATGATGATAACAGTTGGATAAAACATACATATTAAAAAATAATTAGGGTCAAGGAGGGAACAGTGGCTAGGATTTTTTCAACAGACTGTTGCATGAAAAATATAAATCCCTGAAATAGTTATTGCAAGCACAAAGCACAGTGCAATATTGAAGTTTCATATGTTGCAAATACATTTGCTATAACTTTTACCAAAAAAGAGGTATCCAGTCTTTTATAAAAAATGGGAATCGAGCCACTGTGTACTACGACCTGTACACAGTCACTAGTACCCCCAAGTACACAGTGGTTCTAACAGTGCACAGTGGCTCGAACCTTTGTGTACAGTCCCTAGTACACAGTGGTTCTTACAGTACACAGTGGTTTTGATATTAAATGACCAAATAGGCTCTGACATCTTTAGGAAAAAATAAAAATTGATAAGGATTGTTTTTTTTATTAAAGTTATAATGCTTAGGTATCTACTACCTACTTAGAAACAATTATCACAAATATTAAATCACATTTTAGCACATCTACAACCATACCTCTAAAGGCAAAAATAAAACGAACATCAATCTTCTTGTGAATTAAATAAATTATTTATCATAGAACTCATTTACCTACTAATACATTTTGAATATAATGTAATGTAAAGAGTTGCATGTAGGTACACAGTGGTTCGAGAGCGATTGTGTACTTTTCCGAAACGAACTACTGTTGACCCTGTCGCCATTTTGGATTTTGAATCAAACTAGAAGCAAACACCAAAGCTGAAGGCCTTGAATTATCAGCCAATACTAAGTCGATTAGACACACTCTTAGACAAAAACATAACTAATTAAAAATCTCGTACGAAATAAGAAAAAAAATTAGTGAAGCTTATCTGAGAATGTAGTTTTGTCAGGTATTAAAACAAAAATGCATCGTAACTCGTCCGCATGGCGCCGGAGCGGCTCACTAACTAGTTTGTGCATGATCGGGTACTGAACGCTTCCGATTGATGTAGAGGACGGATATAAAGCTCGTTCCCTTTCGGGCACAGCACGTTCGAGCCACTGTTCCCACCGAGCTACTGTTCCCTCCCTGACCCTACCTATGTTTATCCACGGATATGTAATTTGGGAGTCTCAGGTAGTATAACTTAACACGCATGTCTTCAATCTAAAATTCTAAATGATCAAAAAAACATAGGTAATTATTTGTTTGTACGTACAATAAAGAGTTTTACTACTACTACTACTTCTACTACTAATTATTTAAACTACCTATTTAAAATTAAGTACTTACCCATTAATTACTATACAAATGCACAATATGCCTTTGTGACATTTACCTGATCAAAAATTGGAAGTGTATTATTAAAGAAATCGTATTGTTCATTTCTACTTTGCAGAATTGAGGTGGTGGCCTGTGTGCTCGATTGCCTTCCTATGCCATAAAAAAATTAAAAAAAAATTGTTTTCATTGCGAGACAACACAGCGTTTTAACTTTTTTACGGAAAACGCGTTGTATTGCAGTTGTTTTTGATAATGAATTCATATTGAAATGGTTTATATTATGTTACCAACGCACGACAATTGAAAGGAGTTCTTTTTGTTGTCTTTTTTTTTACTTTTTTAAAAAGTTGAAATGTAAGTGGCCAGTAGGTAAGTATCTCATATGCAACATGTACGTTCCTCTAAAGAGGTTGCAATCATTCCGATTTAAATTATAGCGGTTCTAGGAAATGTATGTAAAGAATTTCATGTCAAGATAACTCCATGTTCTCCCTTAGCAAAAATTTTGAAAAAAATACATATTATAGGGCGTTAGTGGGAGATTTACCAGTGAAAAAATTAGAGCGGTCTCTAACATGGAAGTGATAAAAAAAAAAACTGAAAAGTTTGAATGGGTTTTTTTATTATTTTTTCTATGGCATAATGAAAATATAATTATGGCCACTTGATCATCTTGGTTAAATGTACATTATATGCCAAGCTCATTAAAATTGGTTAACAGGAAAAAAAAATATCAAAGAAAAATTAAATATAGTTTTTTTTTTTAAACGAAAACTATGATATTTAGGGTGCTCAAATTTGGCAAAACAATTACTAATGCAGAGCCACACAATCTATAAAAATTACAAGCCCAAACTCAAGGGGGGCAAAATCTCTTAGCTTATCCTGGCACGGCCTTTGTCAAGATCGTAGCAAGTGGAAAGAAGTGGTCTCTGCCTACCCCTCTGGGAAAGAGGCGTGATTTAATGTATGTATTACGTCAAATTTGATGTGGTATATAATTGTGTAGCAAATGATATCCTAAGGCAAATAACATATTTGTCAAATTTTATGTGGTGAATAATTGTGTTGTCTGAAATAAATATAAATTTTATTAACAACGAAACTGCTCCCAGAGATGGAGATGGGTGGTGGGATAGGGTTTTTTTTATGACCCTAAGAACGAAACTGCTCCCAGATATAGGTAGGTTATTGTTATTTTTTTTATGACCCTAAAAATGAAACTGCTCTCAGAGATAGATAGGTTATTGTTTTTTTTATGACCCTAAAAACGGACGGAGCATGCTTTTCATAGTTTAATTTCAATCAACAACGCATATTTACTATCAACGATAACTCAAGAATGAAATGCTATTTTGAGTCACAAAGTATGTAAACAATAGTACCCTCTTAATTTAGCTGAATGGTGCATCACTCTACCCGCTTAATACAATAAAATCATACTGTAATTTGGACCTTGCATTCTAACAAACTAGGTTAGAATTCATAATGCCATTCAATATGTTGCTAAATTAAGGTATGCCAATCAATACGAAAACATAATTGACATCTTAAAATAATCCCAGGTAATAATTCGTCTGACAATAATGTATCAAATCATTAGGGTCTCCCCAAACCAGTCAACGCGGAGTCGGCTTTCGCCGAGTGTTTTACACCACACTATTCGCATTTAGCCGATCGGCCGTCTCCGCGGTTGGACACCTTCGTTCAGCAGTCTCATCCTCCTTGCGGCCGTAGAGGCGCCCGATTGCCTGCGATTTGCTATCGCAACAGTTGTAAAGCGACGGTCGGCTCTCCCGTGCTCCGTACTGCCGTCGAGACGTCAGACAGCACGCGTACAGCCGTTGAGTCGGATGAAGAGATTAGGCAACAGCGGGTGATCGGCAATCGTAAATCTCAATTTTGGAGACAACGTGAGTTGGGAATCGGAGAGACGTGTTAGACGTGTTAATAATTCAAATAGACAACTACAAACGCATCAGTAGCTACTTCGGCCGTCATCGGCTCTGTTCGGCAGCTGCCGGCTATGTTCGGCCGTCGAAGACGCTGAACGGCTTCCGCCAGCTCTGACCGGTCCTTATCGTAGGTACTCGGCCGTGATCGGAACTGTTCAACTCTTGCCGGCTCCGAACGGCGGTAATCGGAGATTTATGAATGCGAACGTGTGCGGTAGGTTGCTAACAGCGTCGTACAGATGCGAACAGCTTTACGGCAAACGCCGTTTTCCAAATTCAAAATCTTTATTCAACAAAAACATGTATTATTGCGTTGACATAAAGCTTTTTCCGTACGCGATTTGCCGAAATGGCGTCGACTAGTTTGGGGAGACCCTTAGTTGGGAAATGATATCAGTGCGAAACGTTGAGTTGGGAAATAAAAATTTGCCCAAATAAAAATATGGGATACTTACCCAAGCAGCAAAATAGTCCTATAATTTTATGCTTATATGATTTGAGATCTTTTAAGAGTTCGATAACCACAAATTACATGATTCAAGATCTTTTAAAAGTCGGATAACCGCAACTTATATAATGCTATCGTATAACAATCTTATAAAAGCGATTCTATTCTAATTAATCATATTATAGTGTTTTATCCGATTTTTAAACGACAGAATCATTAAGGCATGTAGACAAGTCGAGTAGACGTTTACACGGTTGTTTTACATAACGATCTAGTCGTATAAGGGATAGTGACATAACTGCATTTTTAATGCTTTTAAATGACACATGGGGCATGTAAAATCCTTTTATATGGCCTTTATTCGCCAATAAAATCAAATCAAATAAAAGTGTTATAGGTTGCTATTACAGGACTATAGTATATGAGGTTGTAAAAACAACACTTGTATAGGTAACAAATTACTCAGCAATAATTGGCAATATTTTTGGTCATTTAAAAACACGACTAAACGTCAACTCAAATCCTTATATTGTATGTATAACGACTTTATATTTATTAAACATCGCCTATATAAGAAACTCTTATACAAATCTTAGTCGATTTATTGGTAGTGTAAAATTCTTTTACTAAACTTTTATATGGCAGGTCGAGTAACGGTGTTGTAGTTCTTGTTAATCGAACATTAATATCTATTAATCGCAATTATATGACTGAAATTTCATATTACTGTGTCGTTTTTCCTTAACTGCATGAAGCAAATCATAAAAGTAATTAATAAAAATGGAATGGGAAAAGTGGTTAAAGTTTAAAAGAAGCGGTGGTTATAGGAGGAAAGTGACAAAAAAGCATATAAGTACAATATCTAAGGCCGAGACCATCGAATGTGCTCGTTTTGGTTCGGCAAGTCAAGTGACAAATGATATTGTGACAGAAAGTGGTTCAGTAGAAAATATTTTTATAAATTAATTACAATACACAAGTGAAGAAGATAACGCTACTTCAAATTCTGTTACCACATCACTAGATACTAATTCAGAGCATAGTGATGATTTTTATGAACACCTCTGCAACTTGGAATGCGGCACTGAAATTACGAAATGGGCTTTGGATAACCATATTTCACATAGCGCGCTAAAAGAACTTAGCGACATATTGAATAAAAGAATTCCACATATCATGCCTTCTGACCCCAGAACACTCCTCTGTACAAACAGTGAAAAAATATGCGTAACTCCTGTAGATACTGGAAATTATTGGCACAATGGTCTTATAAACCAAATAAAGGAAATTTTACAAAACTCTGTACGCATAGGCTTAATTTACTACACTTACGCGTCACGTTGCGCATAATAATATGCCGATTCGGCATGCCTACTAAATACATTAGGGCCAGTACACACGGACAGCATTGCAACTGCAAACCCATTGCAAACCAACTGCACGACACCTGCAAGCGGACTTTGACGGACGCTTGCAGGTGTCGTGCAGTTGGTTTGCAGTTTCGATGCAGTTGCACCAACTGCATCAGAACAGCCCTGGAACTGCCACTTTGCAGCTGGGTTGCAGTTGAAATAATGTCCGTGTGTACTGGCCCTTAGTATGCACGCGAACTCAAAAATAATACTACCTAAAAAAAAATATGAATGTCATGTACCTTTACATAGCTTTTACTGTTAGGTTCTTACACTAATACCCTTAAAATTCAAAATAAGTTTATTGTTAGAAAGTAAGTTAAAAATGAGTTTGGAGCTAGCCTTAGAGAACCCTAAAACAAACAATAATGGCGTCAGGTTAGCTGAATAAGTAACTATTACTCAACAATTTAGATGAATAGTTGTAATTAACGCAACTTATGTGTCGAATAACAAACAATTCATTGTTAGCACATATTTTTTATAAATAAATAATATTTAAATTGAGCAAATAGAAGGGGGGGCATTAAAATTAAACATAACATTAGTAAAACTTAGTCGATAAACTGGTAAGCGTTTATGAATGTGACTATACTTCACGTTTATATGCTCTTAACATTAATTACCAAAATAGTAGTAGAAAACATGAAACTTTAATACTTATACTTATTTCCCCACGCGAATACACATTTGGTTGTTCTGGCTTAAAGACAATTAATCCGCTCTAATATGATCCATAGATCATTTAACTTTCATGAAAATTGCAACTAAGGGACTAACTAGTCATATTAAAAGCTTCCATAGTGATATAAATCGCTGTTATGCGGCTTGATGGTCATATTATTTGCGGTTATTCGATTCATTAGACATGTAATAATCATATAACATGCTTTAATTGAACAATCGAGTGTTATAGAAGTCAGCGTTACCCCTTCTATATGACATATTGGATAGTTATATGATAATTATGCGATGTGTATACGACCAGTAAGTCGAGTAAAGTGCGCCCAAATCGCGTTATATAAACGTGTATATGATGTTTATATGACAATATTTAATCCGATAAGACTGAATAAGAAACGTTGTCTCGATCATTAAAGAACATATTTTGCTGCTTGGGTAGTTTGGGGAGCTAAGAATTTGCTCAATAATTTTCGTCGCAACATTAGTAAACCGCAGAGACCACTTCTTTCCAAATCAAGTCCAAATTTCACGTTTTGTGGATATGTTGTAGTTGTCATAAAAAAACTAGGTGTTTACGTTTCCGTTTATATTTTTAACTGAGGAAAAAAAACGGAGATGGTTCTCAAGTCAACCCTTTTTTTTATTTATTTATGACCACGTATAAATTTTTACAGTTGTCCGATTTTAAAAAATCTTTTTTTGTTTGATAGACTATACATCCAAGGTCACGATCCGTGAGGAATTGAGGGAACTCAAATATTATAGGAATATATACAGAAATTTTAGTATTTTGACTAACAAGTCTAGCATTTGCATTCAGGACGTATGATTTGGCGAAGTGGAAGTGATTATGAAGACCACAGTAATGTTGTCCACCGGAACTCATCAACGGTACCTATTTTTAAGGGTGGAGATAAGATATCTTGATCAAGATAGTTGAGTAACTATAACGAAGAACATTTAAAATTGTTTAATATGACTATATCATTCCCGCGGCGTTGCATGTGGCGAGCTTGAAATGTCTTAAAGTTTAATTTAGCTAAGAAGTGGGACTACATAACAGCTTATTATGATCATTATGTAAGTATAAAATAAAATAAATGTTTTGAATAACTTTTAAAATGGTTGGTAGATAATTGTAGGTCAAACTGGTCGGCGACTCACAATATTTTTAACTAAAAGTCCGACTTCAGTTGGACTGACCTAGCATTACCGGCCATTTTAAAAGAAGTTATGTTTTGGTTTTTCGAGTTTCGACGGTAGTTTTTTGTTCAACCCCTAGTTTTTCAACATATTAAAAATCGTAAAAACCTGTCACACTTTTCGAAAATAGAACTAAAACATGTATTCATAAGACTCATGTTCAATTTTATTATGGTGGTCACATGTATACGCCCGTTAACCGCTAAAGGGTTAAATCCTATTAAGAGCTGCGCTGTATTGTTGATGAAAGTCTTCACTCATAGTCATAAATGTCATAATCATGCATAGTCCTAATAATAATGACAGCACTAGTATATCTACAATATCGTCTCCGCTACCGAAAGTCTAGAAGAGGGCTCGTACGTACGCCAGCAGACTTTAAATGAATGATCAATCGATTGATTGTTGTTGACAATGTTGAACGAGAAACCAAATGTAAGATCGAACAGAAATTAATGATCGTGCTCTAAACATAAATATTTGTTGGGGGTTGGGATCAAACCCGGGACCACTAGCGTCGCAGCTTCACCCCCTAATAGACTAACCGTGTACGCATCAAATCACGAAATAAATCACTTACCAAATCATCAGCGACGATGAGTACAATATGCGGCCGCTGTGCCCCCCCACACACGCACGCACACAGCGAGAACAACACCACGAGGAACATGACCGGCGCGTGCGACCGTCAGTGGTCTACAGGACAGGCTACCAACCTGCGCATGCCGCCAACCTCATTAACTCGCCACACTGATAAGCAATATTCTACACACGAACTTTATCCACGCATTGTCAACTCTAAACGTAGACGATCTAAGCATCACTTTGTTTTGTTTTTCTTCAAAAGGTTAACACTATTTCCTTATTAAGCCCCAGATAGACGGGCGAGGAAGTAGATATAAGCTCGACGACCTTTTTCGCCCGTGTTTACCTCTAGAAGTTCGCGTTATGGTGACACACGGGCGAGTGAAGCCGAGCCTTAAGTACGGTGTACTCACTCGCACGTCTATCTGGACCTTTAGCGGTTCGTGTTTACACTTTTTAATTATTCAATGCACTCTTAGTTTTGCGTGCGGTGTTGCGTTTTCTCTTGTTTTTTTTTTAATTTATTGATGCGGTTACGATAACAAAACAAGATAATACTAAGTATCGTACATAGACAATGGCTTTGTGTACCTAGTCGATAACCTCAGTTCATAAAATAAAGACTATCCACGCATATGATCAATACAGACCAAAAAAATAGATAGACAACCATGTCAACCATAGAATTGAGGTAAGGTTGCGCATCTTTTTTGGGCAGTATTTATAGCGAGTAATTTTAACTAGACCAACTAACCTACATATAGCAGAGATCTCACTCTAAACTTTGGAGTCTAAAGTTGCTGTTTCATGGGCAATTTTTGAGCAATACTTAATTGTCTACCATCATTAGCTGTCATTCTCTAATTGGGTGTAATGGTATGAGACTACGGTACTGTTGACGGGCAATTAATTGCCCGGGTAAGTGCACCCTACTTGTACAATACTTTTTTAATCTAATACCGTAACGAGCAATTCTTGTGTATATATTTAATCTGAATCTCGGAAATGGCTCCAACGATTTTCATGAAATTTTGTGTGCAGGGGGTTTCGGGGCGATAAATCGATCTAGTTAGGTTTCATTTTTAGAAAACTTACAAAACAAAATACCGAGCTCGGTCATCCAGGTATTGATGATATTTAAATACAAAGATCCCAACCTGGCCGGCTGAGGGGTATTCGGACGAAACCGAGTTATGATTTTTCAAGTACCTACTTAACTAGTAAAAAAAATCGCTAAAAAAATCCTTAAGGCATTTCGACGTTTAAAGACTTGAAATTGAATATCTAAGAATTTTAATAATCAAAGCCAGATTATTTATTCGGTCCTAAAATTGAGCCAGATGACGCCAGATATTTGAAAAAATATTAATATTTAAAAAAATCTAAACAATGTACTTACTTATTTTAGGCTCCTTGAAATTATAATAACAGAGCAATGTCGGTAAATAATAAAAATAAATGTTTTTTGTTTAAAAAATACTACTTTAATATTAGAAATAATAGAATAAGATTATACATAGGTACCCGTATTTGTATTTAAATATAACACTAAAGAAGTACTGTACAACTTTTCACTACGGCCGGTACGGCCTCAAACACCTGGCATACCCTTATAATCTGTGCACCTAGGTACCCAAAAATGCTTAACAGCTCTCCTACTTAGGGTTGCCAACCGTACTATAATATATAGTATTGTACCTACTATATTTTGACTCTGTGTACTATATACTGTTAAAGAAATATATAGTACCTACGCAAAAATACTATATTTCGGTCATTCCTTATTATAATACATATGCAGTTTGGGTTGGCCGTTTCAACCAGATTTAAGCACCAATGTATTTGGAGTGGAGAAATAGCATTTTCAGCTCTGATAGTTGCTGATAGCAGGCAGAATGTTAGTAAGTAGTCAATTGTGTGCATTATATTTAATAAAGTACTAATTTACACACTTTGTATAAAAATAACTTCAAAATACTGTATTTTCTTTCAGTGTACTATATTTTTTATACTTTGGGCTTGAAAATACTATATTTGCCCAAGAAATAGTTGGCAACCCTACTCCTACTCCTCCTATAAGTGTTACGAACTATCATAAGGATCCTAGACTGACTCACCTATGACAACATTCAATTGTTATTGAAGTTTGTCCGTCTGGCCGGCGGCGACTCAAACTGCAAATAGTTTACGTAACTTCCGGTTCAAACTTGACCGCGTTCAAAATGTGTTACATTTTAATTAAAAGTGACATAATACATATTTATTATGTAATCTGAGGTTTGCATATTGCGACCACCGGGAACTAAACCTTCGGGGAGGAAAAATGGCCTTCACTTTTGATTCTGACATAAATCGGAAATTTTGAATTTCGAGTTACGGCTCTATCATAATCAGTTTATGACTTAAAGTTTGAAAGCTGAAATTTTGAATTAGGTCACTATCGTTCTGAAGGTGCGATTTATCTCTTAAGATATTATAAAAAGTCGATAGTTTTCCGCGATCTGGATCTCTATAACCACAACACCCATGTTTCAGATCTTTGGATATATTAAACTTGATCGTATTACCTTGAGACTGTTATAAGTGCAATACGAGCAGAAAGTAATCCACGATAGTTGAATTTTTCAAACACGACACCTTTTTCTCATGTTTTTGGTTAAATATTCGAAACCCTGCGATGTTTAACGATGATCTTTGATTCAATAGTTAAGTATTTATAACGTCTTAATCCTGCAACATTTTTAATAAATGTTGTAGTTATAAAGTAAACAGTATTTATTGGCATTGGTTTGACGCTGCCATGACCCGGCGGGTTATAATATGTTACTGAATCTCACTATAACCCGCCGGTTAATAATGAGATTAGAATCCCTATGCAAAATTATTTTTAAATAAGGTACTTTAAATTTTAATAAAGCGTTGTTTCTAGTATGTATGTATGTAGCCTTGGTTTTTATCGTCTCGCAAAAGGTGAGAAAAGTAGAGTATTCTCCTTTGGAATAAATCTGTTTTCGTCTTGGGCGGAGCTTGAATCCCTCGCTGCACCCAGGACTCCGTTTTAATTCCCCCACTTCGCTAAGGAATTAACTCTTAACACCCTCGCTACGCTCGGGAGTTAAATCTGGAGTCCCTCATTTGCTTACGATTCAATATCGCGCCCGTGACATAAAACAGTGCTTTATCCCCTCGGTGTATAATGTACAGAGAGATCGGAATAGGCAGAGCTAATTTGCCTTAACTTGAAGCATGTTCATTCAATAAAGTATCCCATCCCACTCACGAATGAATGAAAATGCTTCAAGTTTAGGCAAATTAGCTCTGCCTATTCCGATCTCAGAATTAATGTACTATTTTATTCTATTTTATTCTCGTTTTTACCATTTTTACAAACTTTTATGGATTGCAGTGATAAAGGTTCCAGCGTTTTGATTTAGTTTGGTAGATGATCTTTTCTTATAACTTGCACTTTTCGTATGTATGTTTGTAAGTAGTCCGTCAAAATTTGTAAGTCAAGTTTGAACCAGTTCCCGTTAATGGAATAGTATTGCATTGTCATCGGTCTGGTGATGGAGTTGAAAGATGGCGATAGGGGTCTATATTGGATGGCATAATGATTGTTTGGACGAAAATCATTTGGTCGAAAACGGTTTTTACAATTCAAGCCGTATTTTTGTTTATTGTTATAGAAAACTAACTTAAATAAACAACACAATACCTACTTATTAAATTCTGTAATTACAGTCTAAAAGGGTGTAACTTAGACCAAATGATTTCGACCAAACAATCGTTAGGAGAAACAATTATTATGCCATACGATGGGCTCCCGGCGATAGGATCTCCACTTTATTTAACGTAAACCCGCCGTTTTGGGACTCATTAGTTTGGTCTTGGAAAGCAGATAAAAAAATCGCCCAAAAACGGAAGTACAGTCGACAGCAAAAATGTCCCAAAAATGAAATTTTATGTCCTAAACTTATTTTAAATATGGAAACGCAACGCAACGCGCCGCCTCCGCTCTCGGTGCGTTTGCGCCTCACGGCGGGAGTAACCGACGGTAACCGGCCGCGGCCCCCCGTAGGTAGGTAGTTGATTGCGAGAACAAGCGGTGCAAAGGTTACGCGGTGCGTGATACCAGAGCTGCATCGTTTCGAAGAAGTCAGAATGGGACTGACTTTTTAAAATTATATTGATAAAAGAATTGTCCTTAGGTGAAGTAAATGAGGAAAGAAAACCAGACGACGCGTTGCTAAAATAGAGTTTTTAAAGTGAAAATAAAAAATCTGCAGGACGATAATACTGAAAATCCCTATAGGATTGAGATTCGGAAACCATAACAATTAGGTTAATACGAGTATGTTCTAAGGTGTCTAAATGATATTTTATATTTAGATACGAAAGACGGCAATCCATAGCGAACGCTATTGTTAGAGAGAGATAAATAGACAAGTGCCCGCTCACGTACCTACTATCCGTCTTTATCGAACTCATGCGATACTTAATTCTGTATTTCATGTTTCACAGGTGATAGTGACGCCAGTGCAAATTAAACAAAATGGCGAGATGTAAACACAATGTATAAATATTTACGGTACGTATGAATGAAATAAAACATCCTTTCTTCCTTTTACTTACATATGGCATTTGTTACGAAATATATTTGTTACTCTTCGCCGCGGCGCGACTAAACAGTAGTAAGGTAAATTACCTTCCTTTTTGAGGAATTATTTTGCTCGCAGATCTTATCTTATTATAAAATATCATTGTTGTACCTATGATTTTTTTAATCTATCAATGCAGTTTTTCTAGGCGTTGGATCCCAAGAACTGATTTGATTAAGCTAAATCTTTAAAGTTTAGGTACGAATTGACAACAATTCATTTTGTGCTAAGGTAGTAAAATAAAATACCGTTTCTAGATTTTACACTGCTGATTACAGTAAAAATATCTTTGGATTTTTTTATGCAGTAGTTTTTTTATATTTAGGAAAAACAGTAAAAAAAGTTGGATTGTGAATGTTAGGAATACACTTATAGTGCCCTTAGTCCAATTATTACCAAGGGAATTCAAAAAAATATACAACTGTCATGTTGTCTGACGGATTACTTGATTCTAACGACACGCTTTCGATTCTACGCAAAACAGTTTATTTATTTTAATGGCGTCTACAAATTACGTACCGTAACCTCGGGTAACTTTAGCCCTAGGGGGTAACATTGCCCACCCTAAAAACCATCGTTAAAATTTAATTATTCCGTTAAATGTTAGATCAGAACCAAGCTACTTATATAGTTCTAAAATTATTTTAATAATTTAAGATGATTATCTTCTTTTCGTGCCCTAAATTATCATGCTCACTTTACGACTTAATCCCTTTGGAATTTCCTCGTCCTGTAAATATGAAAAACTTTTTAACTCTTGTAAATAGTCCTCTCATTAAACATTTAGTTAGTTTCATTCATAAACATAAAATTAAGTTGTAAACATGTAAATATTTGTTTTGTTTGTAAGTATATGAAACCGAAACATTCTTTGTATTTTATTCCCCTTTTCAAAATTGTTCTATCTTTCCGTTAAAACATGTGCCTTCCTTAAACCTGACATTGGCGAAATCATAGTGGCAACACAAATGACATATGCCACAAAACAAAGATCTATCTATCTAAGATGATTATCACTGAAATAGTTATACTTTTAAGGGTGGGCAATGTAACCTCCTAGGGTTAAAGTAACCCGAGGTTACGGTAATTAATTCAATTACGCAAAATAACAAATTTGTGAACGAACGGCAGCGAATGATTGACAAGTGAGTGACATGACATGACAGTCAGTTCTGTTTATGTTTAAAGTTACTTTATTTTTATTTTATATCAGGCTAAGATCACGACATCAGTATTCCTAACTTTGTATATACGGTCTTTTTAATGACTATTTCTTTAATAAATTATTAACGACGAATTTAAGTTAAATAAAGAAAAACCAAGAAATACGGGTACCTAGTCTAATTTTTAACCAGCTATTATAAACGCGAAAAAACAATAATGCTTTTTTTTTTTAAATGTTGTAAATTCCCTATACTAACCCATGTAGTACTCACCCTGTAATATAGTTCAGGAAATATGAATTGGTCGTCTGTAATTTTCACTAGGATTTTTTTGTTATACATAATATCAAAGAAAAGGTAACTGTAAAACAGCCTCCATTCTTTAAACAGCAGTGGGTTGAAAGGTTAAGGTTAGGTCCGGTAAGTCTTAATGCAGTTTTTTTTTTCAAAAAGTAGATGACAGACGGCCAAATAATATTTCGAGAACTATACTTATGTTGAGCCCATACGGGTGGGTGGCTTTATCCGTGTTGTCGATTGTCGATGAATCCTAATGTAAACTTATCTAAAAGTCTGTACTACTACGTACTATGCCAAACAGCAGTGTTCGCATTGTTGTGTTCCGGTTTGGGGATAAGACAACCGGTGAAATGACTAGCATAGAGGCATTCCATCTTAGTCCTCAGGGTTGGCAGTGCATTTGCAGTCTTGTGAATGCGAATGTCTATGGGTCACAGTTTCCACTTACCATCAGGTGGCCTGTGTGCTCGATTACATTCCTATGCCATAAAATAAATAAATAATAGTACTATGCGTACTAAGTACCATGAATTACATTACAATATTATCAAGCTAGACTGGTTCACTAATGTTTTACTAAATCATCATTTAATCAAAAGTCTAAACCTAACCAAACTTATTTAACAAGCCCGTGTAAACTATGAAATATGTAATAGTTTGAGCACAAACACAATTTTGCTAAAAAAAAAAGTAAAATGATATAGTTTGTCAAATGTTGATTTGGCAAAACGTCAGGATACCAGCTAGACCATATCATAATTGATATTGCATAGGTAAGAGAGGGAATGTAAGGAAAGAATAAAACAGCAATATAGAAGCTAAACTTTAACTTAGACTATATTGTACAACACTCAAGCATAAGGCACTTGTCCCACCGCCGACGATGAGCGATAAACGAGTAGAACGATAAACTAGAAACGAGTGGGCGAGCGACGAGAAGCGAGTGTTAGCTCCAATAGTTTTGTCGCTCGGCTATAGGCGAGTGTTCGAGTGCAATTACAATTCATCATCATCGTCGTCTGAACTAGACAACAATGACAGCTCAAATGCTTTGCTCAAATTCATAGCAAATATCTGCACTGAAATCCACGTCGTAAAATCACCGCTTTGGTATCGCAGCTTAAGTTCTAAAACTACCAAGTGAGTATCGCCGAGCGAGTATCGCTGAGCTAGTTTTATCTTATCGCTCTTATCGCGGCGACAAACTAGTAGAGCGAGTGTTCTCGCCGGCAGTGTGAACAGCCAGCGATGAACGATTAGTATACGTGTCTCTTTTACTAACACAGGATCCTTATATTTTGTTCGTTTCTTGGGCGAGAAAATCGCCGATAGCTAATCGCTTACTCGCTCTTGGTGGGACAAGTGTCTAAACTTAAAATATAGGTACACAGTGAAAATTAATTCAAAGGTAATTGGTAATTATACTAATTATAATTAATTCAATATAACAAATGACATCAACTAAAGATTCATTATTTAAAAAAAAACAAAATAATACTACGAACAGACACAACCAAAACACTCAATTTCTTCATATCATTTATTTCATGCCTTTAAATTTTTCTGTTTAACATTTTCTTGGGCGTTGTGTATTAGTACGCACGGTACAAAAAAGTCTATCACCCATACTACATAAATGTAATATTTCCAATATTGACTATAATTATTGAAAAGTATTCTTGTAATAACTTAAATTACAGGTACACATACAAAGTCAAAATAATCTTTACTTATATTTTTTAAACTTTAAATTATATCCAAATATTTCGCTAAATACTAATCTTAAATTGGAATCAATCCTAGTATCTTCAGATCACCCACAGCAAAAACTAATTACGGCATAGCTCTAACCTTCTTAGTTTTAGCTCCAGACCTAAGCTTAGGCTTCCAATCATCATCTTCGTCTTCATTCTTCCTCTTAACCGTTTTCTTCTTGCCAATCTTCTCTACGTTCTTCACAGGATTATGCGAGCCACTCAAAGGCAATTCTTCTGTGATGTCATCTGTAGTTAGTGCTTCCCTGTACTGCTGCAGAGTTCTATCATCGATATTAGTCCGTTCAGTCAGAGGGTTCTCTATAATCTGGCCGAGGTTGGAAGTGTTGTGGAGTGTGATCTTCTCCAGGGGACTCAAAACGTCTCCTAGAGGGTCCAAGTTTTCTTGGGCCGCGGCTGTTTCCGCCATAAGTCTGTCCACCATGGAGTCTTCTTCGATTTCTTCTGGGCGGAAGAAACGTTTCAAGGCTAGTTTTAGGCGAATCGGGTTGATTTTTCTTTGTGTTGCCAGGCTGGAATAAAAATAACTTCGGCTTTTAGTATGGAACAAAAGTTTCTTCATAATTTGTAAGAGTTATGTCGGGTTCGGCCAAAAAGATAAAATATTTTTATTCAGTAAAAAACCCACACGGGTATCTTTCACACATCAAAAATGTACCATCCCTTCAATCACTTCCCGAGAGGTCTCCTCTGCTAAGGAGAACTTAACAGTCAATAATTCTTTACAGAACACTTACAAAAGTAACAGACCGTTAAATCTTTGTCGACTATTACATAACCCTTTTGACATCTTTAAACCTGTATCAACTGTTAAGTTGGAGAAATCCGGCATAACGTTTGACTTGTAAATAAAGGTCCTAATGAATATTAAGATCCGTTCCCGTATTCAGAAAACATTAACGAATGAAGAAATCAAAGGACATGTGTATAAGATTGACGTGTTCGTACGTTCAAGTCTGTCAATCTAGAAGCTCTTGTAGAACGCAACATGGGTAACTGCATGCCATTCTAGTCTCTTGTTGATGTTAGCTTAACTTCAATCCAAATTTGGTCCTTTGAGTCGGATCTTAATTCAAAAGTATATACAATCACAAGATGCATACGGTACCCCAGCTTCTTAACCCGTCTAGTGTCCTAAATACTACGTTAGAATTTAAGGATTATTTGAATTTATGGCTCGACGTTACACGGGTTAATAGCGTTCGGCTGCTCTCGCAACTGACAGTATATTTATTTGTCCCTCGCGTTTCTCAGAAATACGAAGGTTGCCGATCGCTATTAAAAAAGCTGTTAAGTTGGGCATTCACGACCGCTCCAACAAGCCGAATAGCACAGCGCCGCGCCAAAATCGATCCGCGAATGTGAAAACTGTAGCGTCTGCAAGTACTTGTACTGTCGAAATTCAACGATGGGACACGCCACGATCCGCGCCAAGCCAAATGGCGTTGTGGTGAATGCGTTCTCTGGCTGCCATTTTCTAATCAGTCTGCTCCGTGATGTCGCACCGATGAGGCGTGGCGTGGCGCGCCCGTGAATGTGGTCAAAATATTACGCCCTTCCAGTTGTATGCACTCCATCTGTCGCCGAGACAAACAGTGCGTTCGTGAATGCCCAGCTTTACTATTACTAGAAATAAGATAATACCTACCTACCACTACCTACCGCTGTACTGAGACATTTCAAGACAATTAACTCGTCCATTTCTCAAACTCACAGACTTAAAGGTTATTAATTGACTTCTGTCAAACATGCAATGAAATGTTGGCGTTACGTTAGTTATTTTGGGCTTTAAAGTATCACGTTTCGTGTGGAACAACTCGAGAGAAATGTAAAGAAATTTCATACAAAATTGAAGGCAGGGAAGTTTTTTTTTAATTTTAATGTAAACATGGCTAATGGCTGAATGGTTATCGGACCAAAAATACCCGCGGTAATGCCTATTACACACATGTTTTTTGAGTGATGTTTTTTTTTATTCCATTACCTCGCCGTGAAAAGGGGTTGCCAGCCTCGTAACTATCCCTGCTTCCCGGCCTCTGTAGTAATGTAGAATTGAGTGAAGCTGTAAAAGTGCATAGCCTAGACTCACTCAATGTCGTCAGTAGGAGGCACGATGCAGTGAGACTGCAGCAGCTTGATCATGCGGGTGGCGCTGACGGAGCTGATCCCGAACTTGTCGATGAGGACGTGCCCGTCGATGGCCGCCACGTGCATGCAGAACTCCAGGGTGCGCCGGAAGATGCAGAGGCACTGAGGGTCAAACAATGAAACCTGTGCTCTGACCCTATTATACTCCGTTTACTTTAAAGACCTAGTATTAGGCTTCGCTCCGTCGCACAGTGTCATACAAATGACAAGGAAAAAAGATAGAGGCAGGTAGCTAAGCGCGCGTCACATAAAACGAGAATTCGTAGGACTCGTTCATAATGGTATTTGAAAATAAGTAGACACCACAGAACTTATATAGTTCTGTGGTAGACACCGTTACTAGCATAAACAATAAGTCGCAAGACGGGAAAACAAACGCGTCCGCACCGTGCAAATGTAAGAGCCGACTGATTACCTGCTCCATTGTGAGTGCGGCTTTAGCGGATTCTCATTAGCCAATTACGTGCAACTGCGCTTTACCAGTACTAAGTCGTGAAAGTAAATGGAGTATAGACCATCTATAATGGTAGTTATGGAAAATTTTAAAATTGGTGTGGCTTAGCTGAAAAACTTGTTCAGGACATACGAAAATTCTGATTCACGATGCGTTAAGAAAACCTTCATTAAGGATTTCGAGTGAATCTTCTCTACATAATAATTATTATATTTGATTCTGCTCCTAACAGGGCTCTATTCTATGCGGTAAAACAATAGGTATTTTCTTTGAAATGTTATCATACAAGCATCTTCAACGTTTGTCATTATAACTCTTATTTATTTATTTTTAAACGACTTAAAAAAGGAGGAGGTTCTCAATTTGTCTGTATTTTTTTATTGCGTACAATAAGTAGTTCTTCAGCAATAAATTGATAACTAAGTAAAGACCTTATTTACTTGTCTCCCAGAATCCGACCCAAGTACTATAAAATAAAACGTCCTACTTTAGACTTACAACCAGGTTTTATGATTGCCTATCTCTTGCTACACAGAAAATTGCAACCTGTTGGTTGTTGACAGACATGTTGTGTCCGGCCGGAGTACCGTGTCCCTACCTCCCGCCGGCGCGCGTCGAGGCTGGCGAGGCGCGCGTCCCCGGGCGCGGCGCCCGACAGACATGTTGTGTCCGGCCGGAGTACCGTGTCCCTACCTCCCGCCGGCGCGCGTCGAGGCTGGCGAGGCGCGCGTCCCCGGGCGCGGCGCCCGACAGACATGTTGTGTCCGGCCGGAGTACCGTGTCCCTACCTCCCGCCGGCGCGCGTCGAGGCTGGCGAGGCGCGCGTCCCCGGGCGCGTCCCCCGACAGACATGTTGTGTCCGGCCGGAGTACCGTGTCCCTACCTCCCGCCGGCGCGCGTCGAGGCTGGCGAGGCGCGGGTCCCCCGACAGACATGTTGTGTCCGGCCGGAGTACCGTGTCCCTACCTCCCGCCGGCGCGCGTCGAGGCTGGCGAGGCGCGCGTCCCCGGGCGCGGCCCCCGACAGACCTGTTGTGTCCGGCCGGAGTACCGTGTCCCTACCTCCCGCCGGCGCGCGTCGAGGCTGGCGAGGCGCGGGTCCCCCGACAGACATGTTGTGTCCGGCCGGAGTACCGTGTCCCTACCTCCCGCCGGCGCGCGTCGAGGCTGGCGAGGCGCGCGTCCCCGGGCGCGTCCCCCGACAGACATGTTGTGTCCGGCCGGAGTACCGTGTCCCTACCTCCCGCCGGCGCGCGTCGAGGCTGGCGAGGCGCGGGTCCCCCGACAGACATGTTGTGTCCGGCCGGAGTACCGTGTCCCTACCTCCCGCCGGCGCGCGTCGAGGCTGGCGAGGCGCGCGTCCCCGGGCGCGTCCCCCGACAGACATGTTGTGTCCGGCCGGAGTACCGTGTCCCTACCTCCCGCCGGCGCGCGTCGAGGCTGGCGAGGCGCGGGTCCCCCGACAGACATGTTGTGTCCGGCCGGAGTACCGTGTCCCTACCTCCCGCCGGCGCGCGTCGAGGCTGGCGAGGCGCGCGTCCCCGGGCGCGTCCCCCGACAGACATGTTGTGTCCGGCCGGAGTACCGTGTCCCTACCTCCCGCCGGCGCGCGTCGAGGCTGGCGAGGCGCGGGTCCCCCGACAGACATGTTGTGTCCGGCCGGAGTACCGTGTCCCTACCTCCCGCCGGCGCGCGTCGAGGCTGGCGAGGCGCGCGTCCCCGGGCGCGGCGCCCGACAGACATGTTGTGTCCGGCCGGAGTACCGTGTCCCTACCTCCCGCCGGCGCGCGTCGAGGCTGGCGAGGCGCGCGTCCCCGGGCGCGTCCCCCGACAGACATGTTGTGTCCGGCCGGAGTACCGTGTCCCTACCTCCCGCCGGCGCGCGTCGAGGCTGGCGAGGCGCGGGTCCCCCGACAGACATGTTGTGTCCGGCCGGAGTACCGTGTCCCTACCTCCCGCCGGCGCGCGTCGAGGCTGGCGAGGCGCGCGTCCCCGGGCGCGTCCCCCGACAGACATGTTGTGTCCGGCCGGAGTACCGTGTCCCTACCTCCCGCCGGCGCGCGTCGAGGCTGGCGAGGCGCGGGTCCCCCGACAGACATGTTGTGTCCGGCCGGAGTACCGTGTCCCTACCTCCCGCCGGCGCGCGTCGAGGCTGGCGAGGCGCGCGTCCCCGGGCGCGTCCCCCGACAGACATGTTGTGTCCGGCCGGAGTACCGTGTCCCTACCTCCCGCCGGCGCGCGTCGAGGCTGGCGAGGCGCGCGTCCCCGGGCGCGTCCCCCGACAGACATGTTGTGTCCGGCCGGAGTACCGTGTCCCTACCTCCCGCCGGCGCGCGTCGAGGCTGGCGAGGCGCGCGTCCCCGGGCGCGTCCCCCGACAGACATGTTGTGTCCGGCCGGAGTACCGTGTCCCTACCTCCCGCCGGCGCGCGCCGAGGCTGGCGAGGCGCGCGTCCCCGGGCGCGTCCCCCGACAGACATGTTGTGTCCGGCCGGAGTACCGTGTCCCTACCTCCCGCCGGCGCGCGTCGAGGCTGGCGAGGCGCGCGTCCCCGGGCGCGTCCCCCGACAGACATGTTGTGTCCGGCCGGAGTACCGTGTCCCTACCTCCCGCCGGCGCGCGTCGAGGCTGGCGAGGCGCGCGTCCCCGGGCGCGCGCGCGGGCGCGGCGTCGGCGCAGGCGGCGCAGCAGTGCGCGGTCGCGGCGCCCGACAGGTAGCCGAAGCACACGGCGTGCTGCTGCGTGTGGCAGTACCTACGGAGTTCAGTTTAAACCTAGTCTTTAGGACGCAAGGGAACTGTCACCAGAACCGGTCGTCGTGCCCGGCCACCTTCTCGAAATTATTTCCGAGTACACTCACCCCGGGCAGATTCTTGCAGTTAGATAATAGAACATTTACATTATTGCCTAGGCAGTGAAGCAGGCAATTGCGGGCCGAGTACTCGCCGAGGCTTTTCTCAAAAATCGCAAGAAAAAAATTGTGTTTCTTTAGGCGTACAGTTAAACTCTTCATCGCTTGAGCTCATTTTTTTTACTGCAAACAAACAAAATCTTCACATGAAAAAACGTTTACTCTTTACCGCCTTTATGTTTATGACTTATGACAAAGAGAAACGCAAGTTTTTTAGAAAAAAAAACTCAAGCTATTCCAGACACAAATAAAAAAGTTAAGTTTCGAATAAAATATGGATGTATGTTGTGCCACTTGTGCCCTCATTTTATTATGGCCGATTTCACTTTTTTAAAGTTACAAACTAGATAACAATGAAATTTGTATGCAACATTGCGGGCTTGTGTAGCGAGCACGCAATGTATTTTTTTTTATTTGGGAACTGTCTGTAAACTATGTACTTCGAGTCTCAGTATAGAGAGTATGTCAACTTTTCCGGACATTTTTGAGAAAAAACAATTCCGAGAATCAGGTCAAGAGGAGGATCCAGCTGGGCTGGGCAGTGTTTGGGAAATTACGTTAAGACTTCTCGTCATCCATACAGCAATGCTTGAAAACGAAAGTTTTCAATCAGTGCGTCCCCCCCCTTTATGTTATGACCTACAGAGCTGAGACGTGAACACTCACGGTAAGGCTCGTCCACCAGTTCAAAGTCGCTCAGCGAGCTATGGAAAGAGCTATGCTCGGATTTTCTCTGAAGGATAGGATTCGTAGCGAATACATCCAGCAGAAAACCAAACCAAAGCTATCGATATAGCTCAAAGAATCAGCAAGCTTAACTCGCAAGCTCGTCCGTTTAAACCAATACTCGGCCCGCAATTGCCTGCTTCACTGCCTAGGCAATAATGTACTATTTTTACGGAGAGGAAATGTCATTACGCATCGTCCCCCGGGCGGGCGGGCGGCAAATTGCCTCAACCTTCGCCCCTCACGTCGACGCAGCAGCGGGTCCACCCTCCTCGCGCTCCCGCACCGCCGCCTGCGAGATGATGCTCTCACAGAAGGAGGCGACCGCCAACCATGATCTCTCACTGCTCGGCATAGCCAACACCACGCTGTGCAGTGAGAGATCGGAGAGCCCTGTGTCCGCAACCAGAGTGCGACGCTCCGGATCCCACTTCGAGCTCACCTTAAGGGTGTGGCCTCTAACCTAACCTAACGTATAAAAATGACAGTAACACCTTATTCGTCTTATTACACTAGAAATCTCGTATTTACACTTGCCTTATCGAGAACCGACCCTTTTTAGACAAAGTCACTCTCCAACTAGACCATGTGTCATCGTACAACTAACTACTTACTAAAAAAGGATCGATTGTATGGCTTACATCGACACCAATTTATTTCCTACAATAGTAATTTATGCCGTGTGGTTGCCGGGTTAGAATAGTGCCACTACATGTCTTCCCGTGGATGTCGTATGAGGCGACTAAGGGAATAAAGGCTTGTAGTACTGTTAGGCGATGGGCTTGCCACCTGTCACTAATACACTGGGAAACATCTTAGCCTACTTGTGCAAAATATTGGTTACAGAATTATCAAGAAGTTTTAAGACTTGTTGGTAATTCTTTAGCTCTGCCTACCCCACTCTGGGAATGAAGGCGTGAGTTTATGTATGTATGTATGTAAATCTCATATTTACCCTTGCCTTATCGAGAATCGACCCTTTTTAGACAAAATCACTCTCCAACTAGACCAATTGTGTCATCGTACTACCTACAACTAACTACTTACTTAAAAGGATCGATTCTATGGCTTACATCGACACCAATTTGTTTCCTACAATAGTAATTTGTTGTAGGTATTTGATTTTCATAAAAGTTGAAAGTTTCAATAGAATTCTATGGGACATTCTGAGGACTTACTGACAAGTGAGGAGCGCCTGGTCGACAACGTCGAGCTTGTTGCAGGCACAGCGAATGGTCACATCTAGAGACGCGTCCGAGGATCGCCGGCTGGACGACGGCGGGTCTAGTAAATAAAAAAGTCGGACTCGTATTTAAGATAATATGCTTGGTAACCGCAAAAGAAAATATTGTTTTTTATGAACTTTATTACCTATGCAATGAGTCTATTTTGATGCGCATAAATTGTAATACAGATTTTCAAAGTTTTTTTTGTAATTTTTTTAAAAACTGTAAATAATTAACACTTCAAAAATTTTCCCCATAAACTATAAGTATTTAATCTATACTTACGTCAAAAAAAAAACAGATTTTTTAGTTAATAAACTTAACAGATAAGGGGGGGAACAGTCCTTTTTTTGTACATTTTTGGCTATAAATCAAAAGTACATAACAAAAAAATTCATATCAAATATTTCGAAATTTACAGATTGCGCCCTTTCATAATATGACACTCCCTTTGCTGTAATCAAACTACTTTCATTTTTAAACCCCATTCTAGACCCCTTTTCAATTATTTATAAAAAAAAAAAAAAAAAAAAATTTAAAAACAGATGTGGGCAAGCAAGTTGTACAACTATGCCAAATTTCAAGTTGATAGCATTTGTAGTTGCTGAGAAAACCTTCTGTGACATACAGACAGACAGGCGGACAACGAAGTCTCACCATAAGGGTTCCTTTTTACCATTTATTACGGAACCCTAAAAACAGGATATAGGTAATGTCACGCAAATTGATTGAACAAATGCGCTCATCTCACAAATATCTGCCTTTACCGGGAGGACCTTGTGAAGGGTCCGTCCGGGTTGGTACCACCATCTTATCCATTAACCTACCGCCAAGCAGCAGTGTTCGCATTGTTGTGTTCCGGTTTGGGGATAAGACAGCCGGTGAAATAACTAGCATAGAGGTATTCCATCTTAGTCCTCAGGGTTGGCAACGCATTTGTAGTCTTGTGAATGCGAATGTCTATGGGTCACAGTTTCCACTTACCATCAGGTGGCCTGTGTGCTCGATTGCCTTCCCACGCCATAAAATAAAATAAAATAAATAAATAAATAAATTTCGTCGGTGATACTGCAAAAACCGCGGAACTAACAAATTTATGTTGGAGCAAAATAAACCTTACTGGCTTATTAAAGATTTGAACCTGGGATGCTTCGTAAGCAGGGGTCAAGTCACCCAACGAGGCTAATGTGTCAAAAGATACAACTGGCTTCATTGAGGCACATTCTGCCCTGCTAAGCTAATACGCGTATGTCAGAAAAAAATGCTGTAGCAATATCAACCTTATTACTAAGAGAAGAGACCTAAAACTGCTTTGGTTATTGACTTGAGTCACACAACGAGGCTAATGTGTCAAAAGATACAACTGGCTTCATTGAGGCACATTCTGCCCTGCTAAGCTAATACGCGTATGTCAGAAAAAAATGCTGTAGCAATATCAACCTTATTACTAAGAGAAGAGACCTAAAACTGCTTTGGTTATTGACTTGAGTCACACAACGAGGCTAATGTGTCAGAAGATACAACTGGCTTCATTGAGGCACATTCTGCCCTGCTAAGCTAATACGCGTATGTCAGAAAAAAATGCTGTAGCAATATCAACCTTATTACTAAGAGAAGAGAACTAAAACTGCTTTGGTTATTGACTTGAGTCACACAACGAGGCTAATGTGTCAGAAGATACAACTGGCTTCATTGAGGCACATTCTGCCCTGCTAAGCTAATACGCGTATGTCAGAAAAAAATGCTGTAGCAATATCAACCTTATTACTAAGAGAAAAGACCTAAAACTGCTTTGGTTATTGACTTGAGTCACACAACGAGGCTAATGTGTCAGAAGATACAACTGGCTTCATTGAGGCACATTCTGCCCTGCTAAGCTAATACGCGTATGTCAGAAAAAAATGCTGTAGCAATATCAACCTTATTACTAAGAGAAGAGACCTAAAACTGCTTTGGTTATTGACTTGAGTCACACAACGAGGCTAATGTGTCAGAAGATACAACTGGCTTCATTGAGGCACATTCTGCCCTGCTAAGCTAATACGCGTATGTCAGAAAAAAATGCTGTAGCAATATCAACCTTATTACTAAGAGAAGAGAACTAAAACTGCTTTGGTTATTGACTTGAGTCACACAACGAGGCTAATGTGTCAGAAGATACAACTGGCTTCATTGAGGCACATTCTGCCCTGCTAAGCTAATACGCGTATGTCAGAAAAAATGCTGTAGCAATATCAACCTTATTACTAAGAGAAGAGACCTAAAACTGCTTTGGTTATTGACTTGAGTCACACAACGAGGCTAATGTGTCAGAAGATACAACTGGCTTCATTGAGGCACATTCTGCCCTGCTAAGCTAATACGCGTATGTCAGAAAAAAATGCTGTAGCAATATCAACCTTATTACTAAGAGAAGAGAACTAAAACTGCTTTGGTTATTGACTTGAGTCACACAACGAGGCTAATGTGTCAGAAGATACAACTGGCTTCATTGAGGCACATTCTGCCCTCCTGAGCTAATACGCGTATGTCTGAAAAAAATGCTGTAGCAATATCAACCTTATTACTAGGAGAAGAGACCTAAAACTGCTTTGGTTATTGACTTGAGTCACACAACGAGGCTAATGTGTCAGAAGATACAACTGGCTTCATTGAGGCACATTCTGCCCAGCTAAGCTAATACGCGTATGTCAGAAAAAAATGCTGTAGCAATATCAACCTTATCACTAAGAGAAGAGACCTAAAACTGCTTTGGTTATTGACTTGAGTCACACAACGAGGCTAATGTGTCAGAAGATACAACTGGCTTCATTGAGGCACATTCTGCCCTGCTAAGCTAATACGCGTATGTCAGAAAAAAATGCTGTAGCAATATCAACCTTATTACTAAGAGAAGAGAACTAAAACTGCTTTGGTTATTGAGTTTAGGATACTGCTTATTTGCTTAGGAGGGGAGCATTATACTTATATCAACATGCATAGTGTAAGGGTCGACGCCGTTTCGGCAAATCGCGTACGGAAAAAGCTTTATGTCAACGCAATAAGAGCGAAAAGGACGTCGCTCCGTTCGGCTCGTCTCGGCTCGACGTTGCGAACGGAAGGACGACGTTTTCGCTCTTATTGCATGGACATAAAACTTTTTCTTACCGGTTCAAGCCGATTCGGCGTCGATAGGTCTGGGGAGACCCTTAGGCGGTGGGCTTGCAACCTGTCACTAATACGCTGGTAAATATCTTAACCTAATTGTGCAAAATGTCGTTACAGAATTGGGTATGGCCGTCAAAACTTGTACTTTTTAAATGAAGCTCCACGCTTAAATTTCTTAAAAAAAATGTGCATAGATATGTTATGAAACTATCGAATACTTTAATCTCCCTTAGTACTTTAATGGGTTGGAATAATTAAACTCTTGTAAATGGTCGTAATTGCGGCAATATTATGATTAAAAGTGATGTAGGCAGTCAGAAAATCGTGCCTAGGTACCATCCCCTTTACATAAATGTTATTTTTATTATTTTACGAAAACGATTTTTGATATGAAATTAATCACACCGTATTCTATGATTAAAAACCTTTAAACCAATGAAACAAACATTTACACAATTTAATATTCAGATATACAAAAATGAGTTTCAATACAAAGTCCACACAATTTTCCACATGTAACACACTTAAGTTTTCATCGTTAGATTTTTTTCCTTCCTGGTATGGTAGCACCGTATCGTATTTATTTGCTAGAGCAACAACGTAGGTATTAGGTCAAATGTCGCACATCGGGTGTATGGCGTTCATTATCGGTGGAATTTATTACTTTTCATAGTGAAAACTGCGAGAATTGGAACAAGAAATACGTCGGAAGGACATTTTGTCAAGATAAGTGTAAATATTATGTTTTACCGTTGTTCTATTCGAAAATATAAACAATATTCTATGAAACAAAGAATCATCACAAGTGTAGCGTCCACAATGGCGGCGATAAACCAATTTGTTTTTTTCATTCATTTATGTGCGTTATGTGTGTTACGTTGTGTGTTATGTGCGTTATGCCGTTCGTTACGTGTGATACGCTTTTTGCTATGATAACACACGGGAATCCAGATAAGGGTTGGTTTATATTTGCATGCTTTAAATATAAAAAGCTAACATAGAGATTATCAGGAGGGATAGGTGTCAACAAATAAAATCCATACTTATAATATAAATATGAATGTGTTGTTGGTTGCATGTCTGTTACTTCTTCACGCTGAGATTATTTGACCGACCGATGGAAACCCGGGGAATAACCGCAGGATAAGCTGCCTATTGTGTATGTACATCAGTGCTTATACTGATGTAATTAAGTACATACTTATTCTTTGGAAATAAATGTCTGTTTCTAAGAAGCTTACTTGTTTTTTTTAATTCTCGACATTGCTTTGATACTCACTTATTGATATATTTTTCATTTATTTGTATGTGTTTGCTTCATGGTTGGAAATAAATCAAACAAGATTAATTTTACGATGTTTTATTCGGATAAGTACCAGCGTCCAGTTCCTAGATCTGTGTGTACGTTAAACCAAGTAGGTACAATCTTATCAATAAAAATAAATGTTTAAAAAAACCAAAAACCCATGCATTTTTGAAAGCGAGTTTTTGTTTTTTTTTTACATTTATTTTATTTTATACTTTTTAGTGATCCTATTTATTATGCTGTTATATTGTCCCACTTCGCAATTAGTGAGAAACTATAGAAGCCGCGATAATATCATAGTCATATTAAAACCTAAATGTAATCCCTCAGAGCCGCTCAAATATCTTAATACAGATATCTTATCGCCACCCTTCAAATAGGTACCGTTAAGGAGTTCCGGAGGTCATCTGTGGTCTTCATCAGTTCCACTCAGGGACCGGAACCGCTTACCCTTTAAAAGGTTTTCGTTAGGGTATATAATTGACTGGTTTTTACAAACCCTAACGATGCGATAAGCATATCTTCGACTTACCCCAATGAAGAGCTATCCCATACGATACAATTAATTCGACTAAGCGCTTACCAATTCCTTAAAACCCTCGTTAGGCTTTCCCTATGAAGTGTTTATTGAACGGCTTCAAGCTATTTTAATCTCTACGCGCAGTCCATACAAATTATTTTTGCACTACTTAGCAATTGATTGGCTATCCACACACAGGCTTGAAACCAACCAATCACACGAATCTGCGAAACAGAGTCAACGGAGAGGGAGAATTAATAGGGTAACACTAACGTAATGCTAAGTGCTTAAATCCGAAACCCTTACGAAACTGGTAACCTCAATGGTTAATCATTCATTAGGGTAAGCCTAACGATAGGGATACGCTAACGTTTGGCAGAGCATATGATGTAGTTACCCGATCGATAGACTTAGTCGAATAAAGGGGTTTTCCGGTCCCTGGTTCCACTTCACCAAATAGTACTTTTCAAAAGCAAATGCACCAGTTACAGTGAAAAATACCGAAATCGCTATAGGTGTCCCTTGATTTCTCCAAGATCTCATCATCAGATCCTGACGTGTTGACAATGGAACCAACTAGAAAGTATAACCATTCAAACAACGAAAAAAAAATTCAAATCGGTCCAGTGGTCTCTGAGTAATCGGGAAACATAGGTACTTAAAAAATAACAAAGATCCCCACGAATTGAGAACCTCCTTTTTTTGATAGTCGGTTAAAAATAAAAACCGACATGTGAACTCCTCTTTAGAAATTTCGGCTACTTTCCAGTGTGTTAGTGTGTTATGTGTGTTACATGTTCCAGTGCGTTAAGGTACAAGTTTTGACGGCCATACCCAATTATCAAAAAGTTTTTAAAGTTGTAGGTAATTCTGTAGCTCTGCCTACTAGGGAATGCAAATCGGTTAACCGGTTAACCGGTTAATCGGTTAACCGTCCATTTTGAGGTTCGGTTAATAACCGGTTTTTGGGGAAAAACCGGTTTTTAACCGATATGAAATGAAAAGCCGTTTTAGAGTTTAAGTTCTCGTTTACTTTCGAAGATTAACTAAAAAGCTATAATAATCAACAATATAAAAATAACAGACACCAAATTATCCATTTTAAATTATCAATAGTCTTAAAACATTGTAATCACATAACACACAGACAACACAGTATTTTTGAAATTAAAGTTTTGATTACGAATCATGTAATCGAGTAGCCTTTGATGAATGTTAACATATTGGAATACGTTTTTATTTAGATATATAATGTAAATTAGTTACTAGTCTGCTATACGTATATATAATGTAACAAAAACATCAAATAATCTCTTTGGAAGTTGAATTTGATAAGATCACAATTAACAATCAGTATATTTCCCTAAAATTAAAAAATTAAACTGAAAATTAACTATTTAAAATGATACTCAAAGCGACCTAAACGACTAAATTAATAAATGAAAATAAACCCACTTATATAAAAGTATAATAAATCAGCCTTTACTTAACAATTATAACAAAAGTGTGAAAATAACTTAAAGTAAGTACCTAATGTATTACTAGTCTACTTTTCACACTATTGTTAATAATAAAAAAAACAACATATATCACTCAATATTTCTCTTTGTTATACTGTAAATAAATGTATTTCATTTACTGTGTAAACTCTTTACAACGTCACTTAAGGAACTGAGTATTTTTAAGCGTTAGGTATAAAGATTGGTCGTTCAATCAAGAGACATTTTACACACTATCATTATTAATTAGTCTTCTATCGTATTAATAAAACTTTTTCGTCAATACACAAAGATTTTCGTTTACTCGCCAATCACCATGTTTCCTCTTTCCAGTACAAAAGTCCGTAAGCAACTGCGATTTGATAATGTATAACATAAGTGTATGAATATGAGAAATATTACTTACCTTTTTATCCATTTAAATATTACTCCCAAGTCCCAACAGCCCGTGTGGTGTTTTCACTTTCACGCACAAGTTCATCAGACAGATCACGTAGGTTATTAATATAAAGAATAAACTTTGGGGTTCGGAACTTCGGAAGATAAAGCAAAAGGTGTTATCGTTTAAACGATCCGTATCTTACTGAGTACTGACTACTACTGACTACTGACTGACCTGTTGTCGGCTGGATGGCATGGCATAGCAGCCAATAGCAGGGAAGCTTGGAGCGAGTAATATAGAAGATAAGCTTATAAATTAATGATTATTAGTATGAATAAAAAATTGAATTATGAACTTTTAGCTAAAACATGTATTATGGTTTTTAAATAAATGTTATATTTGTGAATTACATACTCCTGTATTTGTTGTTACTGATTTATTTTATAATTTACCTATTCGTAAACGAAGACAATGATTTTTACACGTAAAAAACATTAAAAAACTAAAAGTAAAAATTAACCGGTTAATAATCGGTTAACCGGTTTTGGGGATTTTGAGTCGGTTAATAACCGGTTATCAATTGCTACCGGTTATTGCATTCCCTACTGCCTACCCCACTCTGGGAGTACAGGCGTGAAGGTATGTATGTGTATGTTTGTCATGGCCAGATTAACGGGTGATAACAAAAAAATAGTCTTAAAAAAAAAATCTATTGCCATAGACAAAAAAGTTGTTCCAGATGTTATTTGTACCTCTTTTGATATTCTTGATTTTCATTTGTTTCATTTTTTCAATCATTTATAATTGTCAAAATGACGCCGAAACAAGAAGCTCTGCGAAAACGCGTTGTACATTTTTATAATAAAAATATAAACATGGGGGAAAAGTACACAGTAGATAATTTTACCAAAGAAAATGTAACAGTTTCTACTATATATCTACTGTGTATTCTTGCATCCTTGACGACAACTCGCAAACGTGGTAGCGGCCGACCAGCTAAAATAATGACCAAGGGAAGACTGAAGACACTCCATATCACTTTCAATGATAGTGATTCCATGAGCCAACGAGATGCCGCGAAAATATTTAAATGTTTTCAACCGTACATTTGCCGGTCTTTAAAAAAGGTGGGTTTGGAGTGCCGCAAGAAGATAAGGGTACTGGAATACACCGATCAGCAAAAATGTAACATTATGTCACAATGCCGCTGGATGGTTACAAATTACAAATAAAAGTCGTTTATTTTGGATGATGAAAGTTATTTCCCTTTGAGCAAAACCCATATACCTGGAAATGATCGGTACTATACCAGCAACATTTCAACATCACCAGACAATATAAAACACAAGTAAAAGCAAAAGTTTGAGCAGAAAGTTATGCTTTATGTGGCTTTTTCCGATAAAGGTGTGTCAAAACTGTGGTTCAAACCTAGTGGTTTAGCAATAATCCTAAACTCTCATAGAGTGAATGCTTGAAAAAAATACTTATACCATTTAATCGCCAACATCGCCCTGACGGAGAATATGTGTTTTGGCCAGATAAGGCATCGTCGCGTTACGCCAAAAAATCATTGCAATTCCTAGACTCCCATAATGTGCCATTTGTACCGAAAATCCGAAATCCCAAAAACCTTCCACAAACCCGCCGATCGAAGATTTTTCTGGTTTTTTGAGCAGTTTGGTTTACAAAATTAATTGGGAAGCAGAAAATTGTGCCCAACTGATAAAAAGAATCAAAACCTGTGTGCGAAAAATGGACAAATATGCCGTCCAACGGTCTTGTTCGGGCATTATGTCAAAACTGCGTCGAACTGCTGATTACGGGCCCTATCGTAACGTGCATTAATAATTTTGTAAATAGTTAAATGTGTATTATAACCCTTACTATAAAACAATTATAAAATGTTACACACTTTTTTTTTAAACCCTTGCAAATAATTCTCACTTTTTTGTTATCACCCGTTACTTAGTCTGTAATTAATCGTTTGGACAAAGAAAATCAGCTAGCTTAGATATTTTTTATGACATGGAGATAGACAGACGAACTCACATAAAACAGCATTTGGCATTCTTAATACACTCTATTTATATTATACACTAGCTTTCGCCCGCGACTCTGTCCGCGTAGGATTCGTTTATCGCTGTTCCCTCGGGAACTGTCCAATTTTCCAGGATAAAAACTATCCTATGTCCTATTCCAGGACCTAACTAATATGTGTGCCAAGTTTCATCTCGATCCGTTTTAAGTATGGATTTCCCGGTAATATTGCAATATTGGAACATCCAATATTTTATGGTCTAGCATCTGGCAAAAGGATAGGGATAAACTCATTAGAAATGTTACCTTGAAAATCTCTCTCGGGTTGTGTCATAACCGGCACGTTTAGCGAGGGCTGAAAAAAATAAAAATAATATAATATAAATGCAATACTAAAAATCTGAGTTTGAGCAGTTGCCGTGTGGTTGCCGGCTTAGAATTGTGCCACTCCATGTCTTCCCGTGGAAGTCGTAAGAGGCGACTAAGGGAATAAAGGCTTGTAGTACTGTTAGGCGATGGGCTCGCTACCTGTCACTAATATCTTAACCTAATTGTGCAAATTGTGGTTACACAGTTATCAACAAGTTTTTAGAGTTGTTGGTAATTCTGTAGCACTGCCTACCCCACTCTGGGAATGAAGGCGTGAAGATATGTATGTCTATGTATGTATGTATGTGTATGTACTAAACATCTGAGTTTGTTTCAATTTTTGTAATCTCATATTATAAGTTAAGTCATATAGTTTAGTCTCCGGCTCTTTAAGAGATTTGGTTACTTACTGCCCCTCGATAGCTAGAATTGCGTCGATAATGATTTAACCTTTTGAACGCCGCGCCGTACGTCAAATACAAAATGCGTCACTCACACGCCAAATGTTTGCTATGCTAAGAAAATTACAACTTAATCCATACGAAACAAGGTCTCTTTTAATCTCTAACTTGTGTCGGCTGTGGCCGTCGGCGGCGTCAGTGGCACGACTTTCAGTTGTCGGCCAGAGCCGACTGTGGCGTTCAAAAGGTTAAGAGAATTGTGAGGCGAATTTCTTTGCCCTTACAAAAGCTCCGGGCAATAACGTTTCTCAACCTCTATATCAAGTCTGATTCTTCAGTATTTAGGGTTTAGTCAAACTAGGATAACTTATATACCTTCGTTCTATGATTCTGGGGGTACTCACCACGGCCTCGTCACTGGCCGGCAGCGCGTCGCGCGTGTACGAGCGCGCCACGAGCGAGTGGTACGGCGTGTCCACCCAGCCCAAGCGGACGGCGTCAGGCAGCGTGGGGGACAGGTGGTCGCGAGACTCCGTCGAACTGAACCCTGGCGCCTGGTAGCCATCTGGAGCGTCTGAGACGACAGAAGCAAGTTGCCACGGTGACAATTTCGCGCCGCCAATTACCTAATGGTATGGCAGCATGCCGCAGGTCGTTTACACGGCCCCACAGACTCAATAGTTTTACATGGTTTATAACAAGCTAAAATTGAGATTCCCTTGGGGTTTTTGACAAGATGGTGTCGCTTTCTAGTTTTTATTTTTTGACATATTTAGTTGTTTAATGGATAGTAATGATGTATTAATATGCAGTAAATTAACAGTCGAATGTGCAGTATAATGAAGAATTCAAGTTTGAACACGTATCGCCTTTGGAAGGATTACCCAAGAAAATCCCATCTGGTCTTCGTAAAGTTCTACCTACATCGCTTCAGGGAGGCTAGAGGATCACCGTACAACGCTGCCTTGTGATTTTTTTGTGATATGTTAATGTAAAATATAAATTTGACATTGGCAGTAATGGTTGCTCGATATTGCGACCGGTTGCCATTAAATAAATAAATAATAATAACAATCCAAAAATTGGCGGGGCATGCGACGGACGCGGGCGGAGGTTACTCGCGCCGATAAATGGCGTGGAAACTGTTTATATGGTGCTCTAGCTCGTGCTAAATAAAATAAAATAAAAGTAAATTGTCATTGAGTGAGCTTGCCATAGCTAATAATAGCTAAACTGAAGTGGCAGTGGGCGGGGCAGAAGGTTCTTGAGTGGCGTCCGCGGACCGGGAGACGAGCTGTAGGTAGGTAGGCCTCCAACAAGATGGACTGACGACCTTGTAAGGATCGCGGGAACGCGGTGGATGCGAAAAGCAAAAGACCGGTCTGAGTGGAGAGCCTTGGGGGAGGCCTATGTCCAGCAGTGGACGTCTTTCGGCTGACATGATGAGCTTGCCATAAAATGTTATGTGTGTTTCAGCTGCCTGTTGCATGCTGGTCACCGCTGGTTCGTATCGATCTACGTATGGTTTTTTTAATGAAATTAAACTTCATACTTGTTATTATCGCTTGAGTTGAGTTCTTAAAGGAAATTAAAGTAATAACAAACTGCGTCGTGGTCTGCCGTTACATACCGTACATACCAAACATACCGTAAACGTCGTGACGTAACTTAGTGTGGCGTGTCGGTGATGCATAAAGTTATTCGCCTAAAGTATACACTGTCATTCATTAATCATTACACAAGATACAGTAATGTGCATTGAATGCCACTAGGGTTTTTTAGTATCCCTGTCAACGACACACGAATTTTCCTCATCAGTATAGGTACACAACGGGTACACTATAGGATGATTGAACCATAGTAAAAAAGGACCAATGATGGACACTTGATTATTATGTCACAGAAGATAAAATTTACCTGTTCATTCACAATCAATTTACAACTTCCATTATTGGTGCCTTCACCCTACACTGAATTGATATCGCTTATAAATCATACCTAACCTAGCCTAGGTAGGTAGGTATAGCAATTAAATTATGCATTTACTTTAAAATAGCTCCAGCAAATTATTGCTTACGGAAAAAAGAATTGGGACAAATAAATATCCGGAAAAACGGAATTTTAAAGTAGACTGCTGGCAGATGCTGGATGCGGCAAGCTGAAGACAGGGCGCTATGGCGCTCATTAGGGGAGGCCTATGTCCAGCAGTGGACTAATATAGGATGATGGTGATGATATACAACGCAGCAACTAAAGATTTTATATAATAAGTCTTACCTTCATTATAATAAAGCCTCAAACTAATATCGTAGTTAACGGGCAGCTCCAGCTGGCTCTGCTGCAGGAGGTACATACTCAGCGACCTTATAAACATCGTGGTCCTTGCCTTCACACTCTCAAAAGAACATTTCATGGAACGTTTGTCACTGTTGCGGTTTTTAGAGTTAATATTTAGGGTTACTCCTTCAGGACTGTAAGAGTACTCGAATATGTGATATTCGATCAAGTTTTCGGGTTGGCATTCGTTTTCGTAGAAGCATAGGGCGAGTTGGTGGATCTGAAATCGTGATCCAAATCTGGAGTGAGTAGGTACCCCACAGCAATTAAGGTAAGGTGACGTTACTTTAAGTAAAAATTACAAATGATTTCTAATTCATGAAGTATAGTTATTGGATTATAATTATATTTGATTAAAAGTGTATTGGCAATTCTGGGTTTTATAATCGACCTAACAGTTACAAAATACACTGTAATAACTGATTACCATCGCCATCTAGCGTCCTTCTCCAACAACAGTAAGTTTACCGTGACCGCCGCCGCCGCGAGCGGCGCTGTTACACTACTAAAGGAGTACTAAAAGCAACGATAAA
The DNA here is from genome assembly GCA_927399475.2 of Acleris emargana. Lineage (NCBI taxonomy): Eukaryota > Metazoa > Arthropoda > Insecta > Lepidoptera > Tortricidae > Acleris > Acleris emargana. Next base: position 2,782,267 of record OV656839.1, on the reverse strand, counting down.
CATACTTATATGGAGAAATATATACTTAAATACCTTAACATAGAAAACATCCAGGACTCAGGAACAAATACTCGCACTCCAAATTTTTGTCTATGCCAGGAATCAAACGCGGCTCAACGCATAACATTATAAAGAAAAAAATCTTATTTAAAAGATAAACGTAAACACTTGTACGGATATGTTAGTCTCTCAATTACTTTACTAAAATGTTAAAAGAGTTCTACGCAATTGAAATCGCCAGCAAGCGTTATTTTATTTGGTTTATAATATAACATATAACGCAACATAAAGTACCTATTAATTCAAAGTAGTTAATATCATAAATAACTTATCCTAAAACCCTAAAACTTACATATTTCTTATCAAACGCCTCAAACGCCTGCTGCAAAGCGGTGCTCACAAATTGCGCTAAGTCATCGCTACATTTGCTATCATTCAAGATCTTCAACTTTATCCCAGCGAAGGTCTCACTGGAGTAGCTCTCTTCAGGAAAGGCGTTCTTCAAGTACGTAATGGTACTAACAGCTACTAGAGTCAATTGCTTTATAAACGTTACGGAACTCGTATAGTTCTCGGTTACTTGTTTTGGGAACAGCTTGACCCATTCTTTCTCTGTTATTGCCTGAAATTTTTACATAGAAGAGATAAAACTATAACGGAGCCGACAGATTGCTTTAAAATATTACGAACTCAAATTGTTACAGGCGTTGGAACGCGTTCAGGTATTTTGAGCACCTCGTTTGTAGCGATAGGTATTGTAAATGGTGACTATTACACGGTGTATTTACACGACAAAGAAAGAGTGCAATCTTGTACAGTCAACAGCATAAATAAGTGATCATTTATGTACCTTTTCACTTTAACATTGTGTTTGAAATTTTATACAAAATTGTGCAACGGTTGAAAGCGACAAGGAACATAAATGATCACTTATTTATGCTGTTGACTGTACTATTATTTCCGCCCTCATAAGCCAAAAGGTGGTATCTCAAATTCAATAGCCAAAGCAGATTCAATCTTTTCCCGTTGGTAATGAGGTTCCATTTGCTACAGGAGTTTTGCCTGAGATATCCCTATTTACCTTAGCAGGGCAGATTTATTCTGTTGTGTAATGAATGTAACTAATGTAGGTACAGTGCTCGCAGCTCCGCTTATGCTCGGCTGGCTATCGCTAGTAAACCGAAGATTTCCGATAGCTAATATAAGAAACTGGTACAACTTTACTTTCATTGACGAATGGACGAAGTCGCATGAAATTTCTAGTTGACTGTGTGCCGTAACTCATTCGAATAAACAAAATACAGATTAATATAAATGATTTTTAATAAATAGGTAGGTACATTAACAGCACTGCAGCTTGGATTTTCGTTCACGTAATTTATTTGTAAATTAACCAAAATACCTAACGTAAACAGGTACTTGTATGTGATGCCATTTTATTGTGAAAGGTACTTGATTATGTTACATTTATATTAATTCTTCCAATAAATTCCACTCTGATAAAAGTGATAAACAACGTACTAGCTTATTACCAACTAAAATTATTTCTACCTACCTATCAAAACGTAATTATAAATTGTAAAGGGAAATATTGTTGAAGTAAGAAGTTATATTCGATTAGGTACGTACCACACTTTGCGATACTTGGATAGCCGTCGCCGACATCTCGTAGATTTCTCACCAAACTAAATGAATTCTAACTATAATAAATAAAAACACAAATTAAAGTAAGCCGTAACGGTGGTGCACGTTCTGTCTGTTAGTGTAAAGTAAAATTGTATGGTTTTCCCGCCATACCGCCTTTGTCATTCATTTTGTTTCCGTACGCATGCGTAGAAATGCGTCCTTAGGTTACCTACACGTAACTTTTTTTTAACTAGCAACACAGGGGCGGCTGAATATATTTATGGCTACAATAAAAGTAAGTTGGAATCTACATCCCTAATAATTTATTTTACTATTGTAGGTGCACAATATTAATTAATAACTAGAACTTGAACTAGATAGGTGAAGCAACAACTAGACATTACATTTTTTTTTATAAATGGTAAAATCGTTCTGATTTTAAAATTTGAAGTCTAGGAACAATTGATGTAATAGTAAATTGACATCTTGTTAAAATATAATTTTATAAGTTTTTCTTGGTTAAAAAATAAAGGAATTTCCACTAAAATCAACATGTTGTGTCCCGAAGGCGCTCAAGTTCAAAGTGAGGCGATTAATAAAGAGGCTGAAGATACGTGTCCTAAGAAGATTAAAACTAAAAAAGGGCTTGCTGAGGGTTCATCCGGTAGCTACGAATTAAGCTCTTTCAAAAATCCTAAGACCTGGAAAAAATCTATATCTAATTTCTTTCGCAACCAGCTTCGCTCGACGAAATCGAATGATGTAAGTTTTCATTTATAAAGCTAACTGCATAAAAGTAATTATGATATTCAAATACCGTTCCTACCAATATGTGACGGATTTTTGTTTTAGGGTGACCGACCATCTGGTAGTCAAGAGAATTTTGAGGAAAAAGATTTGAGCCCTGAACAAAAGTGGCAGTCTTTAGGCAAAATATTTCGACGTCAGAGCTTCGTTGAACCGTGGAGTAAGGCGCCGAGTCAGCATGGTGAAAGTTCATCTCCGAACAAGCGACTCGCCGTGAGAAAAGTATTGTCTAGTTACTTTGGCAAATCCCAAAAATCTCCACCAGAATCAGATGATAAATAACTGTTTCATGGTTTGCTTTCAAAAATAAAATGCGTAACTAATATTTGTTTCAGTGTAGTGTTTGCTTACGTCTTTTTGAATTTAGCGCTTCATGTTAAGTGACAGATGAGACTAAAGTCAAGTGAGTATTGAATCCGGTGCACAAAAATAACATGTTCAATTTCAAGCTATTTTTTTTTAAACGTTCTGGTGGTATGATTTATTGATTTATTAGTCATGACCATAATCGTAAAATTCTTTACAAAGCTGAATGTACGACTAACATGTTCCTTCGCCAGACAGGAAAATTAAAAAAAAAGTGACATTTCCGTAGGCAAGTGCAGGCTGGGATGAAATCCCATTTAGCTTTTCGGTAATAGATCTTAGTTTTAATATTTTAGTTTTACATTCACAATGCATTATTGCTCCATTTATTAAGTTTCTTCAGTATCTGTTTGTGGTCGTCCATGTGCGCAAGTGTACGGGTGTATACGCCCTTGAAAACGGTGTTACAAAGAGTCTAAAGTCAGCATAGCAACAAGGTTTCGATCCATGAACCGAGTATTTAACTGTTTATTATCCGGGTGCCTTCATGTGGTAAGTGTAAACAAATATTACCTGTAATATACACCCTTTAATAATACTGGTTGTGCTTGATTTCGAATGTTTTATGTGCTCTTGTGATATACGTATAACTATGGATAGGTACACATAATAGCAAGTGTATTTAATTGTGGTTTATTGTAGTCGTTTGGTTGCTATCTGCGGCGGTAGTCCTGAATTAGTGTGCTTATCTGTAAGTGCTCCAATAAACCTGTATAGTGTGTTATAATTTATTCATCTAATGATTTGTAAAATATAATACTGGTAATACTATTATTTACGCTCTATACTTATTACCTTTTATCGTTCAAAGCAAAACTTTTATTTGTAACTAATTATTACTTTACTACAGCGTAAAACAGGTCTGTAATTTGATTTCTGTGCTGTGACCCTGAAACAGATGTACTTACATCAGAAAATATCTACAACTTTACATTATAACCTGACCTCATATTAGTAAAATATCGTATTAGTTGTTGAGACTCATATAATGTTGAATATTTAATTGTTATAGCTTAGGGAAAATATATATCAGGTATTTTTTCCTTTGTACCTAATCAAGAACATTTTACAGTCTTAGTAAACTATTATGAGATAGGTCATCAGATAATAATTCCATCTGTTCTATGAACATAATACGCATACTACCTAAGGTGGTTATGTGCAAGTCACCAGTCGACCTGACCCGACCAAAATACCCAGTGCCCCTTGACACTGTTGTTAGTGTGGTTAACGCAGTTTTGTCCCAGGGCTAATATGTTTAAGAATTGAATATTATCAATTTTCTATACAACTTTACATACTGAAGTAAGCACTGGACATACGACAATGAAAATACTCTCTTGTGTGGGGACTGGGAACTGTCACATGGCAATAAATAATTCTTCTCATCCATTGTCTTATGATGATCATGAAGCATAAGCTGTCGTATCGCATAATGTTTTTTGTCCTAAAAATGTCTGGCCGAGAATGTTTGGCATACTGTTGAATGGCATTAGAGATTGCAAACCGGACTGATTTTCAATCCGGCCGGATGCGGCCGAATTTCGTTTAATCCGGATGGATCCGGCCGGATCCGACCGGATTGGTACCGCAGTGTTGAAATTAACTAAATGTTCTATTTTCTCAAGTTTTTTATTGTATTATGGGGAAAGAAGGAAATACGGTAAAGAAAAGATCATTAGAAGTTTCAGAAAATCAACTTTTTATTAGGTAACCACATAATCACAGGTTCACAAACTTAAGTTTCATTATCCTGGCTCACCAATCTCACCATAAAATCAAATAAAATTAAAGCGTTTCCTCAGCTTGGCCAACTTAACATATTTATAATTATAACAAAATAAGGCTCTGAAAATATTTGAGATCAAGAACTAACAAGATTTGTATTATTTTTAAGCAGATAATACAACTGCACTATTTTAAAATAATAAACAATCTCACTATATTTTTAAACAAATTAAGAAAAGGCAGGCAGGCTATTCGAATCGAATATCACAAATATCACAACACAATCAACACTTACTCAAGTCTAACTCAACTAATCTAATACAGTCTCAATCTAATATTTGGAAATTAACAAAAGGCAGGCTATTCGAATATCACAATTTCACTATCGACACTTAATCAAGTCTAACTTAACTAGTCTAATACAGTCTCAACTCTATGTAAATTTGGTAGAACTAAATAATGTTTTTATATAATTATTTCTTATTGCTAATGAAGTAAGTAAAAGTGATCAATTCTGATTTGGTCTGAAAGTATGACCGAAGGAAACAAATAGTGTTAATTGTGTTGTCTCCCAACCTACTTCTCAGAGAGCTACAAATATAACCAGCCGCCGAGAAAGCTCTCTCAGCCTCGACACTTGTAGGTTTAATTGTAGTTAAGAAGTCGTAGAGAAAGGATAAATATTTTCCCCTTACTCCTTCAACTTCATAGGAAGTCATTTCTTTTTTTAATATTTTCTCATAATCCGTTCGATTAAGCTGTGTGTTTTTGTTTTGGCGAAACTTTTTTTTCTTCCATGATCTGCTTTTCTAAATCCTCTTTTAATGTTAAATTTGAATCCAATTCTGAATTATTGGAGCTGTCTTCTGCTGGATGAGGTTCAAAATTGGTGTTCTGATCTTGTGTGATTTGGTTTAATATTTTTTTATTTCCTGCCGCATGAGATTTTTTTTCGGCATCAAGAACGTAACATCAGCTTACCGATCGCACGACACGCGCCAAGCGAATCGACGTTCGAATATTTCGTTGTTTAAATGCAAACGGGACTCCAAAATGAGTCGCTACTTCGTTTAAAAATAGAACACTTTACTTTACCGGATCCGGTCCGGATCCGGTGATTATTACCGGATCCGGTGGCTTCCGAAAATTGCCGGATCCGGCCGGATTAACGGATCCGCCGGACCGGATTGCAATCCCTAAATGGCATACTACTCGTTTGTCCTAATAATTTTTGCGCATACTCATTTAATGTCCTAAAGCAAGTTTGTCGTAATATTGATAACTCTAAAGTCTAATTACCTAAAGCATAATATTCCTAACATGAATTGTCCTAATAATTATTTTGCCTATTATTAAACTGGGTACAATTACAGCACCTAAACTAAACTATGGTAGGCGTGAAGTCAGAATCGTTCAGGGTTCGTTCGACCTTCAGGCAGGTCAGATTTCGGTTAGGTTAGGTACGACGACGAGCGAAGCGAGGAGGAGTGTTAGGTAGAACTGTGACCCTAACGAGCGAGCGAAACGCCAGAACCAACAAGTTTGACAATATTAGGAATATTACAATTATGCACGTCAATCATTCGACAGTTGAATCTTAGCCACATCAAACGATAGGACAAATCATATTTAGGACAAACGATAATAGGAGCAACAATTTCGGACAGTCAAAAATATGCGGAACAAAGTGTATGGCACACGTTATTAGGACAAAAGACATTATGCGACACAACAATAGGACTAATAATTGTATGCCATTCGATATAGACCCATAAGCACTATTAAATAGCCTAGTGGTCCTGGCCTCGAATCCAGTAAAGCCAGATATTTGTGAGAAAAGTGTGATCTTCATTCCTGGATCTTGATTATATTCTATGTATTTAACCCTTTGAACGCCTTTGACTTGATTCCAACGTCGTCCTCACACGCCAATGGCAGCTGAAAACCACAGCTAAATGTCAACCTTACGTCACAAATACTAGGGTCTATTTTGCATTGTATCTGTGACCACTATATGGGTCGATGGCGTCGTAGGCTCGACAGTACGGCATTCAAAGGGTTAAGTATGTATTCATCTATATAAGTATAGTAAACTTATCATTGTCTATACCCATAGTAGAAGCGTAGAGAGCTTAGTTTTGGACTAAACCGTGTGCCAGATAGCTTGCCAGTACAGGACAATGACACCCCTCTATCAAGAAAACGCTGTTAGTAATAATTACACCTACCTATGTCCCTATGTTCCCTGAAACATCCTGAAACTCGACTGTATCTGGGCACTGTTTCATAATCTTGACAATGACAGGTGACAGGTGACAGGTACAGTCAAAAGTACTAATATGTATATGGGTCTTCCGGTAACGTTCGGGGAGGGAAGATGGCCGATTGAAAGATGTCCGTCTTTTACTTTTGATTTATTCTGTTTACTGATTTACTCTACTCACTTGACACTGGCGAAATCACTGCGGATACGGCGGTGGGCCACCGCGCCAAATGTATGTAGACATAGACCTTAATACTAGTGGCATAGGGGCGTGTAGATATTTTTTACGCCTTGGGAACGTATATATATTTCGTCGGTGATACTGTAAAACCGCGTAAGTAACATTTTAACCTTTTGAACGCCACCGACGGCTCTGGCCGTCAACCTAAAGTCGTGCCACTGACGCCACGACGGCTACAGCCGTCACAAATTCAAGATCGAAAGAGACTTTATTTCGTATCAATAAGGTGTAATTTTCATGGCATAGCAAAAATGTTTGGCGTGTGACCGTGTGAGTGACACATCTTGTATACGACGTAAGGCATTCAAAAGGTTAAATAAGGAGCAAAATGCACCTTTTCAATAACAGAGTAAGGTTTATTTTACTCTATCATAAATTTGATAGTTACGCGGTTTTGCAGTATCAATCACCGATGATTTATGACTTTGACTGTACATGGCGCAGAGGTGTATCCGCAGTAGTTAAGAGTACCTTTAGTATGAAAATTGTAGTAATATTTCCTTCAAAAGTTACTGCCCAAGGAACTGGGGCTGTTTTCTCGTGGTCCCATTATATTTGTCCCATTGACTTTCGACGGAGCCCCGCCCGGGGCGGGGCTCCTGCTTCTGGCTAGTTTTGCCCTTCGGGCATTTGAAGAAACCTAACGAACCTAACCTACCTATTCTTACAATCATAATGAGTATTTGGTGATCAAATCTAGATGCACTTTTTACACTTTTTGTTCAATGGGACAAATATAATGGGACCACGAGAAAACACGTGGAACTGGTGCGAACAATCGGGCGCAGCTAATGTAGATCCCAGTCATGTGAACATTTATTAACTTTGCAATTAATACTGAATTGTCACCTGTCACCTATTATTCTCAGGATGGTAAAATAAGGGGTTTTATTTAAAAAATGTTACAATGACATTCAAAGAAATGTCAACAATATTGTACAAATAACACTTATTTGTAAATGCTTATTACAAATTGTAAATTTTATTTGATATAACTATGGCCCAGATTGTTTTTTTTTCTATATACAAATAGTATAGGAAACTATTAAGAATTAAATTCTATTTTTGTTGAGGAAAACCCTGTTTTGTAAACAGGACGGTTATTGTTTAGAAAATAGAATGAACTAGTTTTTATTAACCTGTCATGTATGCGCCATAAGACAGTTATTATTTTCGCCCTATTTACCATCACATAAAGTCTACTATTGATTGACTTGGTTTCGTATCAATCACTTGATATATGTATAGGTATTAAGAATTTTATTACTTGTAACGAGAACCAAGTTGTTCATTGAAAATTCCGCACTCGGAATCCATAATCGTTATTTCTATGGATTTATGACGCACTACATGCGTCATGACGGTAAATATACTAAACGAATTGACATAGCTAGGAACGTAGTTCGTTTAACTTTACTCCCAACGGAACTATACAATCTTCCAGAATTTGTATCCGGGTCGTTCTTCTTTTTTACCGACAATAAACCGTCGATTTTCGGTTTTTTAGATTTTTGAACTATCAATAACTATGGTTTCAGTGTTCGATTTCAAAAAAGTTGCATTTATTCTTTATTAAAACTAATTAATGCTTCCTGTCCTACATTAATATTTTATTATTTTTAATATGGTTTACCAAAAACACTGTGACTGAGTATTAGATGACCACTCTGTCACGGCATTCTACGGAAAACCATATTATTAAAAAAACGTGGGTTAAAGAAAGAGCACAATTATTTGGTACTCTTACATAAATAAAAGTATGGACGTATATTAAACACGAAAAACATAATTATCTATACTCTAATGAGACGCTTAATAAGATGAGAGACAGGCTATTGTCGGTAAAAAAGAAGAACGACCCTTCCTTATTTTATTCATATATAGGACATCCGAGGTATGTCTGCCGAATCTCATCCAAAATCGTTAAGTCGTTCAAGCATGAAACATCCAAACATGTTTACAAAGTTACATGTTTATAATATAAAAAAAAAAAAAAAATTGTCACATAAGAAAACATTAACACAGTTTAAATGTCAGCAGTAGTCAGCACTTTACGGCAGAGATATACATTTTTGTGACAACAACCTCAGGTCTCAGCATATGCTACGAGCTGGGTTAGCTGCACAGCGCTGGTTTTCAGCCTGCACCCAGCTCTCGGCTACATTTCAGCGTTACAAGGGAACATTACGCTACGCTGTAACTACCTTTATCTTATAAAGAGCGAAAAAATACAATACAATTAAACGTAACTACTATAATCTATTCTATCAATAATATGGTTGGTCCAATCGTGCAGCAGAGCATTCTGCGGGTGAGGGTTTCTATTATAATTCACTTTGTTATTTATTTAATAAAACTTTTCGGAAGCTAATTTTGAAGGTTGGTTGGTTTTGGTTGGTTGGAAAGGTTATTAGAAGGAGTTGCACTCTCAGCTCAGCAGCGTTTACATCCGCTCGGTCTTTTAAAGGGAGCGCTCCGATCTCGCTCAATCGGTCAAAGGAACGTTCGGTTTAGTTCCTTTAGGCCCTTTCTTTAGCTTCGGAGCAAGTTGTGAGATCAGAGCAGTGAGGCGATTCTCGGTCGCGATCGAGATGAATTCCAATTCGAGATTCCATAGAAGTGACGCTGTCATTCCATGGACATCGATAGAGATTTATCTTGAACGATCCGAGAATTGACATCCAGGACATGCTTTGAAATAGGTACAGTCAACAGCAAAAGAAACTGATGAAATAGGGTCTCAAAATAGTATATACTTACAATAAATTAAGTCGAATGTCTCTGATTATTGTAGTTTAGCATAAATAAATTAACTCGTAATGTGTCATAAGTGACAGCCATTCAAACAGTTAGTCATTACTGAGTGTTTCCAATTAAACTGATTCTCTAGAATAGCAATAGCCAGCAATACTACCAAACTATCATATGTAAGTGATAATATGAACTTTTGGGAGTTTATAACCTCTCAAGACCACCAAGCTTAGACCATACAATACCTGGACTGGCCTTATAGGTTGTATTCGGATACAATCATGTCTGCCGAGATTTGCGGGGGGTGAAGAAATAACACAATATGCAAAAGATTACTTATAAATGTAAAATCTATCTGTGTCATTACTCATTACACACGCACATTTTGACAGAAATCTAACACATAATATATTTTGACGCACACAAACATATCACACATATTGTAAAGACTTTGTACAAACGCGGTATAAGAATACGTAAATGTCAATGTGGTCGGCATAACCTACGGTGCGAGGATTAGGTCGATAGCTCATATCGATATTTTAACTGACATTTGCAGGAGCATACAATTTTTGCCCCGCCGCCTAGCAGCAGTGTTCGCATTGTTGTGTTCCGGTGTCGGAATAAGACAACCGGTGAAATTACGAGCATAGAGATTCCATCGTAGAACTCAAAGTTGGCAACGCCTTTGAAGTCTTAGGCCCGTATTAATAAACTTATCTCGACTTTAATGCCAGTCTCAAGATGCGTCAAAATAACAGTTTTCTATGGCTTGTCGTTTACTCTGACTCTGACGTATCTTGTGACGGACATCTCTCAGTCAAGAAAAGTTTATTAATACGGCCCTTCGGATTGCAATCTTGAGATTGTCTCAGTTCCCACTTATCATCAGGTGGCCCGAGTGCTAATGTGCCGTCTTCTCTGTCATAAAAAAATCAGTATCTATCGAGCATCGTAATAGGATATTATTGGTCAATGAAATAGTTGTTAAGTCATGTTAATTATAATTAACAATAACGGAAAAGTACGATGTTTTTTATATATTTTTACAAAGTTTGCCCTCTTGACCAATCATGGAGATTATAGCACAATTTTTCTTATTATTGTTTTATGAGAAGAAACCTTATTGACCGTATTTTTATTAGATATTATTTGACAAAGTTATGAAAGTTTTAAAATATCGTGGTCATTGGTATTTCTTTGTATAAGTAAATACTTACTAAATATACTAACTTTTTCATATAAACATAAAGTAGGAACAGCAAAATCTATTAACTTTCGCCTCTTGCAGTGTTCGATACTGACTTGCATCAAAATGTTTCGAACATATGGAACTAGTACGCGTAGGCACCCAATTTGCTTGTCTGCTGCATGAGGCGGTCCATATTTGTTCAATTCTGGGTCTTTTGGAAACGTGTAAAATATACACTTAAAATGAATAGTGTTCACTATAGTCGAGTCCGGAATTAGGCGAACTAACTTGACAGTTCATTGTACACTAATGTTGCCACAGTTTGGCTAGTGCTGTTAATATCGATATTTAAAAAGTCTAGTTTATCATTATTATTGTGTTTGAAATCTAACTAATAATTTGGAAGCCACCTAAAAGGATCACAATGGCCTGTTGTAATGTCAGCATTATTTTTGTATTTTATTCCTAATTTGAGGAGTAAGTATCGTAAATATCCGCTTTAAACCGTACATCCTTCAGATCATATTATATCGTAAAAATTGCTGTAGTTTTTCCCTATTTGGCAAGTATGTATGAGTGTGAAAGTTTCGACGACAATTACTTGATAAAATATAAATATAATCAGATTTATAGAAGGCACAAGGTTATATCGACATATTTGTGTCGACATAAACCTATCACTATTTATTTTTTCCTATGTCTGGCAACATTTTCGGCTGTCAAGTTAGTTCGCCTAATTCCGGACTCGACTATAGGCAATTTTCAAGTCCTTTGTAAATATTCCTTACTGTCGAAAAATATTGATTTCATCGACACTACCCTTATCACTAAACCGAGTCTCGCTAAGGAGTATGCTGACGACATCATTTTGATGCAAACAATTATAGACTTTATTTCAAAAACTGTTAAGTTATTTCTTACAAAGCATTAAAACCGAGTCTCGCTACCCAAGTACGCATTCATCCAAGTAAGAATTTGAATCGATTGATTTTAATCGTTAAATTTGACAAACATGCGAAACAACTATAACACCTCTCATTTCCGTCAAGGGTTGAAATAAGTTCCTATTACTTCTTGTTTTTTTTTGCAACATTTTAAATAAATCCTTTTTAACTATCGTGATTATCCTAGTATTTTTACTTTGAAATTTTTACTTTTTATTTTTTGACACCTGACACTTAGGTAAAAAATTGTTTTTATCATTTTTTATTGAAATTTCCTGTAAAGAGGCAGTTATGACATCGTTTATGATCATATTGATCATTTCATTTGACTTATTAAATATCTGTTATATCTGGGGCGACATGCTAGAACATCTTTTGAAATATTGATTTTGATCACTTACTTTTGACGTTGACTGTACTTTTATTCTCGGTAACATCGAGCGCCGTGCCGTGTGCTCTTTACTCGTCGCTCTGTTTCGCTCATACGTTCAACATTTGCCACTGACCTAAAAGACCGAAGACCGATGTAAGATCGTTTACAAAGAACTAGTTCCTAACGATCTGTGACCGGAATTCATTCCTTTTAGTTTTTAGTTCCTGAGTATTCCTGACCGACTCAAGCCTATCGAAGTCACGTTAGCTCCATCTCTGTCACTCGTCACTCGAGACTAAATCGAGAGAAAGGAATGGAGCTAGCGTAACTTCGAACTTCGATTTTCAAAGTAGGGCCTCGGGAACGTTTAGTGTAACGTTCCTTTAATAACCCGGAAGCAAAAGGAGGGGTGCTATAATCATCTTAACGTGTGTATGTCTGTATAAGCTAGTTTAATCGTGATGGTTCTTAGCTAGTAGGCAGAGACCACTTCTTTCCACTTGCTACGATCTTGACAAATTTCTTTCGCTTCTTCAACATTCATACATCGAGTCATGCGGCCCTTTTCCAGTACTTCTCCGATTTGATTTGAATTAAATTAAATATTACAAAAAATCTAAATATCTACAAAATCATTTTGGAACTTTACGGATTATCCAATCATTGCGTTACAGACACTTATATCAATATACCTAAGTACCTACATTTTTTTTGTCGGTAAGTACCGGTTGTATCTCATCACTATTTATGAGTTGGAAAAAACAGGCAACACATAAAAATGTAATTTTAGTCTTCGGTTAAAAAAATAGACTTACATAACTTAATAACAATTGAACTATAATTAACTTAACGGAAAAAAGTGGCCACCTTTTTCCTTTAACTTGACTACACTAACGTTAGATGTTATTATATTAAACTTTGTAGTAGGTATACCATGGAAGAATGGCTAGAAAAACTTGATGTTTGTACAAGTCTAGCTTAACACACCAAAAGAAATAGCCAGATCACATGCAAATCTGAGGTGATCTTCTGGCTATTCCTTTTAATGCATTTTAGATTGCAGCTAGAGCCCTACCTAATCCAAGTTACAATTATTATTATTAATATTATTATAGTATTGTAACTAATCGTTTTCTGGTTTTATTAAACAGTTTTTACTTTGTAATTCGTTACTACTATAGAAAAAACTCCGTATCTTACATTTCGAGATGTATGAGTTTGAACTTAATTCTCTTCATATTTAAGTTTAAAATGATACGTCATGAAATGTGAGATACGAGGTTTTTCAAAGCAATGACGAATTGTCACTTATTTACTGTAGTATTGTAACATTTATTGGGGCCTCAACCAGATCAAGGTCATTAGATGATATTGTGTCAATAGATGTACATGAGAATAAGCGAGTCTTGACACAAAAGGCTCAATGGAATTAATGAAACAGTTGGCCTGTCAGCTCTGCGATCTATAATACTGCCGTTGTAAACTATAAGGGTATTACTAGGCATTCTGAATTATCCTCATGATGAAACATATGATTTAAACTCATCCAAATATTGTTAAGGAAAAATTGTGTAGAATGTGTAGGTAGGCATCCTACTTCTCTGTAGGTGAAGGCACTCATGTCCAACAAACACGTAGAGCAAAATGATTGAGTGACTTGACAAATACATAAAGATGACTTATAGAGGTACAATAGGTATAGGTATATTATATTAACGATACTATAACTACTATGTGATATTACGCGGACGCCCAAGTTCTCAGAGTAATTAGTTACACGCTATTGTTATACCCGTTAATGTAACATGTTTGTAAAACACTAAGAATCACGTTCTCTTGTCATGCAATTGAATACTAGCCATAGTACCCGATATAGCTAACGTACAATTCTCTTTAATTTCAGATGTTCGGTGAGAATGTTTGGCGTTAAGGGTCGAGGGGAGATCTGATATCGTAAAGTAAGTGGTGCAAGGTGCTAGCCATGATCACGCGGCGATGGTTCCACCCGTCGCTGACGGGCGTGGAAGCGGAGCGGCTTCTGCTGGAGTGCGGCCGCGACGGGTTCTTCCTCGCACGGCCCAGCATGAGCAACAAGGGGGACTTCACGCTCTCCGTGCGCCGGGGACACGAGGTCACCCACATCAAGATTCAAAACAACGGAGAGTTCCTCGACCTTTACGGAGGAGAGAAGTTCGCTACGTTATCCGAGCTAGTTCAGTATTACATGGAGAATCAGGGCCAGCTTAGAGAAAAAAACGGCAACGTCATCAGACTAAAGACACCCCTAAACTGCGCGGATCCCACCACCGAACGCTGGTATCACGGACAACTGACAGCAAAAGAGGCCGAACGCATCATGCTCGAGAACGGAAAGAACGGATCGTTCCTTGTCCGGGAGTCCCAACGGCAGCCCGGCGACTTCGTCCTGTCCGTGCGCACCCGCGACCGCGTCACGCACGTCATCATCCGCCGCCAGGACAAGAAGTATGACGTCGGCGGCGGTAAGCAGTTCGACGACCTAGTCAGCCTCATCGAACATTACCGAAACTCCCCCCTCGTCGAAACTAACGGCGGGGTCCTCCGACTCATGCAACCTTTCAACGCAACTCGCATCCAAGTGCGGCACTTTCAAACCAGGGTCAAACAACTCCAGAAAGAAAATGAAGGCCCGATCGAAAGCATGGCGTACAAACAGGGTTTCTGGGAGGAGTTCGAGACGCTGCAGATGATGGAGAACCTGCAACTCTTCGACAGGATGGAGGGTTCAAAACCGGAGAACATTAGAAAAAACCGGTACAAGAATATAATACCGTTCGACCACACCCGCGTCGTGCTAAAAGACATCCCTTCCGACGCGCCCTCAGGCTCCGATTACATCAACGCGAACTACATTCATTGCGACAGCACAGATTCCAGTTCGGATTCGCAGGATAGCAACGGCAGTAACGAAAACGAATCTCCTCAGGCCCGGGGCAGCTCGCCGACCAAAAGCAAAGACAAATCGTCACCTAATCATACCAGCGTCATCGTCACTGAAGAGAAGCCCAACGGGACCCATAAAACGCTTCCGTCGTTCGAGCCGAGCGTCTTGCCTTCGAACCCGAACTATCTCAACACGACTATTCCCAAGTCCGCGGTCGACGCCGAGAACGGCGTCGCGGAGCACGTTTACAACAAAACATACATAGCGACACAGGGCTGCCTGTCCACCACCATCTATCAATTCTGGTCTATGATCTGGCAAGAAGACGTCCGCATCATCATTATGACGACGAAAGAGATCGAGCGCGGCAAAGTGAAGTGCGAAAGGTACTGGCCAGACTACAACAAGACAGAAGTAATAAATAAGTTTACTATCTTCAACGAGTCGGAGTCCTCGACACAGGACTACACGCTGCGGCGGTTTCTGGTGAAGAAGAAGGACGAGCCAAGCGCGAAGCGGACGATCTACCACTTCCACTTCACGGCGTGGCCGGACCACGGCGTGCCGTCGGAGCCGGGCCGCGTGCTCAACATCCTGCTGGACGTGAACTACCGGCTGCAGCAGATCATGACCGGGCCGGCGCCGCCGCCGGTGGCCGCCGTCTGCGTGCACTGCTCCGCCGGCATCGGCCGCACCGGCACTTTCATCGTCATCGACATGATCCTTGACCAGATCCGCAAGGAGGGCTTCGACTGCGAAATCGACGTGCACCGTACCGTGCAGATGGTCCGAGACCAACGCTCCGGCATGGTGCAGAACGAGGCCCAGTACAAGTTCATATACATGGCGGTGCTGGAGTTCATCGAGACCGTGAAGCAGCGCGTCGGGCTCGGCGGGCTCGCGGCCGTCGCGCCGGAAGCCAAGGACGCGCATCCCCGGGGCCGGTCCCACCCGAAGGAAATCTTCGTAGAGAGATTCGGCTCGTGGAAATAACGCTTCCCCGTTTACTATTTTACTTCATATTTCAGAACTTTTCAATAGGTGCATCGAAATTTACACGGACACACGTTTTATTTGAACGGGTGCTAAGTACAATATTGTTATTTTAATTAACGTCTGAAACCGCAACTCCTGAGTACACTTAAAAAGACATCTATGTTTGTGCTAACATTTTACCGAGCGGTGTTCATAAATTGTAAAGATTTGAGTTGAACCACAAAACAATTGACAGTGGTTCCTATTTTTAACTAGCATTGTCCTAGATCGACCTAATCCATAATAATTCAAATTGGTTCATTTTAATATGAAAACACCCGTCGCGAAAATGCCAAAGGGGTTCAAAATGAATCATATTATTTGGTTGTACCATATTGTAAATTCATCGTGTATGCGCTAAATGTATTTGTATGAGACATCACAAGCACTCGTAAGCTGTCATGTCGGTCTCGGTTATTGTCTTTTCCATAGTTTTTTAAACATATTTAACTTTAGATAATTTTATTTGGATATAACAACATTTTATGAAATCTTAAGAGATATATGAAAAATAAATGTTGTTTACGAGTAACTGTTGGTAGTTTGAGAACTATATGCGTATGAGAGTTACTGCGACCTGATAATGTTTCAAATAATTGCTTTAAACTTGTAATACATGGAGCCCGGAGACGGCTTCAATGTGATCTCGAATTGGATTTTGGATTGAGCAGTTTTATTAAATTTGTGAACCGCAGTCCCAACAGCTGAAGGCAAGGGCGTCGCTAGGATTTTGTAGGGGTGGGGGGGGGGGGGGGGGGGGAGCAGGCATACACAACCTTTTTCTTGTTTATTAATAGGCTACCTGCGTAATATTACTTTACTGTTTGTGAGCATTCCTGCATCTTCGCCCTTGCTACGCCCTTGGCTGAAAGAAGATTATTTTAGACGCTTCGGACGTAGTGATCTGTCAAGCGGTGCCCTTAGTGAACAACCCGCGCATATTTCAGCCCGTGCGCATCCTAAGTATTGCTTTGTTGAAAATTATTCCTCATTTAGTTTTCCTGGAATCTTTTGATTATTTGAAAAAGATTTATTGTAATTTGTAATATATTCAGTCTATCCTACTCCATAGAGCAGTTCTGGTGTTGCACGCAGCTCGCATGCAATCCAGCTTGTTTATTTCCAATACATAAGGACTATGTAAGTGTAGCAACAAAATCCATCTCTTTGATAATCATTTTTATCTTCTTAAATGTTAAATGTAAGATTTTTGATTTTTTATTCTTGTCATTTAATGAAAGATGAGGTGCTTATTGTGAATCGGCCCATGTTAGCATGGGGGACGGTGCGATATTTTTTATGAAATTTATTTTCTGTTAGATTTAGGTATATATGGGTCAGTTCAAGTAGTATTTCGTCATGATCGTAGAACAATGACGGATCTGCAAATTGCCAACTTTACAGTTCGGCAGTTTAAAGAATTAAGACAGTATTTAATGTCATAATTTCGTAATCGATCAAATTGTCGAATTTTTGCAAAACCGCCGTTGTTCTACGATCATGACGATTTAAATTAAATCTCATGAACTCTCACCCGTTGGGTTGCGATAAAATCCTGTGAATTGACTATTAGTTTATCACTTCTTTTTACATGTAACAATATTTAGTACTTGTATCTACTTGAATTGCCCAAATCTATTTTACGTTGTTGGCATTTTATTTATACTGTATTCCAATTTAAAAGCTGAGCTTACCTGCGTGGATACAAAACAGAGAGAAAATTTTATGTTATCTGCTAAAGATATATGTTGTGTTATATAATGTAATAATAAATAAAATGTGATATTATAATTTGGTTTTTTATTCCTTAATTTCACCCAGTTGTACTAGTAGTTCGTTCATCGATTTAGAGTTAGACAAAACTATTACAATTATTTGTATTTGTTATATAGACTGAGCTCGTCCACGGAGGTCCTGTTTCGAGGTTCTTTGGCTCTTCGGGTCTGGTACATAACCTAAAAAATCCCTAATACTAAACCACTAATAATGAAAAATGGAGCAAAATCTGCTTCTCTAAGAGATTTAACTAGCCAGTGGAAGCAATTTGAATATTGGTCCAGACAGTTTTTGATCTAAGTACTAGCAGGGAGACGGCACCGGACACTTAACTGTTAATTCATAGATCATTATCATACATACATACATACCTTCACGCCTTCATTCCCAGAGTGGGGTAGGCAGAGCTACAGAATTACCAACAACTCTAAAAACTTGTTGATAACTCTGTAACCACAATTTGCACAATTAGGCTAAGATGTTTCCCAGTGTATTAGTGACAGGTGGCAAGCCCATCGCCTAACAGTACTGCAAGCCTTTATTCCCTTAGTCGTCTCTTACGACATCCACGGGAAGACATGGAGTGGTAGTATTCTAACCCGGCCACCACACGGCAATCCGATCAGATCATTATCATAAGGTTATAAATTCATTGTCTCTAAATAAATGAATTTTTATCTTCCCTAACTTAAGAATCAAGTGTCCATTATTCGGGCTATTCCCAGTAGTCCGCACCCCGTAGTTCGCACTGCGAACTTCTGGGATTTTGATTTTCCCATTTGTCCGCACTGCGGACTACTGGGAAAAAAATTCCCCGTAGTTCGCAGTGCGAACTACTGGGAATAGCCCCCATTATTCGTCCTGGTTTATTTTTGATGTAGTGATGACAAGAGAGTGAAAGGGATAGCATGAAGTTTTTTTTTCTGTGTTTTGGACTAGACCATACGAATATTACAAACTAAGTACACACTGTTCTTAAAACTATTTATTTTTAAACCATTCATTTATTACAATTTTAGCTAAATTAAATTAGTAGTAACAATACAGGTAATTAAGTTGCCACAAATTTTATCCATTTAATTTCGTTGCTTGGAGATACTGCATACAAGTTTGTGTCATTATCATTACCACTATTAACTCTGCGAATCATTAATGATGGATTGTTAATTGTAATTTTTTTTGGATCCCTTGTTCCATTGAAATTTTTATTCCCACTAGCTCCATTATTTAAACGGGAATGTTTTTTTCCCAGTAGTTCCATTTTATTAAAAAATATAATAAAATGACGAATATTTTCTTTTATAATTACGAATGTTTTATATAATACATATATTCATTTAATTTTCTATAAATTAGGTTTTTTACATATTCAAATATGAAGGTAAAATAACAATACCGATACAAAAAATAAACATCATAAAAAACCTAATCTACGGGTGCCACCAGCAGCGGGGAAGGGCTCAATATATCGCAATGCCAGATCAAAAGCGTTGTAACTCAAAATACAACTGTATTTTAAAATCAACTTTAATACAACGCCTATGAGCTTGAAACGAAACTAACAATGATTTTGAGTTGATAGTCTTGATCTAGCAGTGCGATATATTATTATTATTGAATGCAATTTGTTCATTAACGGTTTAAATCAGGCAATTTTTTTTTTAATAAAGTAGAACTACTGGGAAAAAAATATTCCTACTATACTTGGGAGCAAAGAAATCGAGCCACTTAGTACTGAATTTTCATAGAACAGTGGCTCGATTTCTTTGCTCTCAAGTATAGTTCCATGCAGGTAACCCATACAAAATCTATGACCCTACCACCCACGTCCGTTCGTTTTTTTTCCGTTTCGGGTGCTGAAACGGAATTCCGAATGTATGTGGCCGCACTTAGCTGCCTTCGGAATTCCGAATCGAAATTATGTGGCCGCCCTAATTGGTACCTACACCCCAATTTTCAATCACAATATTTTTTGTAGTAAAACTGCTATCGTCTTGTTTTACTTATGCTTTGTTTTAACTCCACATAAAGCTCGTTTTCCACAAGGAAAAAGGTAAGTTTAGTTTCAGCTCACGTAACTGCTAATATGTTTGACCGCGGTGCGCAATAATTCAATCAATAGAAATCACAATCACGGATGCATTGCTGACTTCGGCGAATATTAAATGTCGTCTTTACTAGGTACCTTTTTTTTTTAAATGATAAATGATAAAATGTTTATTTATTTATCTTTCTTACCTAGCTACAGATAAGGTTGAGATCTCCTTTTAAGTATAAGAATACCTGTGTCAGGAGACCCCGCTCTCCCATGATTAGCATAAGTACATTTAGAAGTACACATACATACATAAACTCACGCCTTCATTCCCAGAGTGGGGTAGGCAGAGCTACAGAATTACCAACCACTCTAAAAATTTGTTGATAATTCTGTAACCACATTTTGCACAATTAGGCTAAGATGTTTACCAGTGTATTAGTGACAGGTTGCAAGCCCATCGCCTTACATTTAGAAGTAAAACAGAAAATTTATAAGAATTTAACTCTTATGAAACCAAGTAACAACCTTCTTAATAATTAAAAACAAAACAAAAATTAAAATGTGTGTGCGTGTTCGTATGTGTGTGTGTGTGTTTGTGATTACACCGGTACAATTATGAAATAAATGTAAGTAGCTCTTCTGTGTCCTCATAATCTAGGCTCTTTATCCATTTAGTTATTTTTATCTCGCATTCATGGTGAGTTAAGTAAGTATGTTAAGAATTTTGTTTATTTTATTATACAAGTGCGAGGATTGTTTGGTGTATTGCTGTCTAGTATTAGTATTACTACCTATTAGTTTTATAGTAAAATAACGCATACCTCTATTTTAATTCAAAGTCGTGTTCTGTACCGTCGTATTTTATGCTAGACTCGCACTTGAGCGGTATTTGTCTTAACTTGGCTCTAAATTGATTTCGCACCTTTAGAACAAATAGTGACTTAATTCAAAATTTCATCTTTCAAACTTCAAGTCATAAATTTATTATTATAGAGACCGAACTCGAAATTTAAAATTTCTGAATTATGTCACTATGGTTCTGGAGTTGCGATTTGAAGTACTATTCAGTGAAGAGGAATTACTACGTGAGCTGAGACAACTTAGTTTTCACGGTATAACGCGCTTCGTGGTGTGGCAAGTAGATAAATATAAATAAGTTAGTTATATATCTAATCGTCGTTGACTTGTATTTCCTCGATGCCGTCGCTTTCGGTCACTAGAGCCCGCTCCAGAATGACCCGGCCCTCCTTGTATCTGCAAATTATAAAAAAAATATTAATAATAAATAAAATCTTAGGTTACGTTAGGTTAGTCTTGCTATCACAACATACACAATTTAGTTGCCAAATGTTGAGGAACACTGCCTTAGCCTATTTGTGAAAAATGTGGTTACTGTATTATCAATAAGTTTTTAAAGTTGTAGGTAATTCTGTAGCCTCCCCACTCTGGGATTACAGGCGTGAAGGTACGTATGTATGTGTAAGTATTTAAAATCCGGAGATCCTAGAGCTGGATTGAGCTAGCTCATGAGAGAGGTAATGCGGCCAGTGTCATAGGGATTAAGGACCATGCCGCGGGCGGACCTGCTTGGGGGGTGTTCTTTTTATAGTGGTGATTATTATTTATATCTTTTAATGTTTGAGTAGCTTAGTTTTATTTTTATTTAAATATTTAGTTTTAATTTTTAATTGTATTATTGTCGAATTCTGTTAATATTACATAGAGCTATTCCAAGAAATAAATACATCAGTTATCTTTAAAATGGGTAAATGAAGATGTCTGTTTGCTGTGGCTTCAGAGATTCCAAGCGGATGAACACCTTTTTTTTTTAATGGAAGCTAGTTAAGTTGGGATGGTTTTTAGTTAGCTTTGATAGAAATCGGATGAAAAGTCAGTGATTTAAAATCTACTTAAATTTACATTGAGTATGAACATCCACTTTCTAAATACATTTCCTTTAGTTGTCATCTCTTTCACACTTGCAACTGACAGCATATTCGTCATTATCAGGGGTCGGAATTTTCGTAGCACTTTTGAGCTGTCATAGGGACTTCTCGTTTATCGACTTCGGATATACATATTTTATCGTACATTATAGAACACAACATGTTAAAGAAGATTAAAAATATAGGTAAAGCACAGGCGGTATTATCGCTAAAGAGCGATTTCTTTCAAATAACTTTCGAGTAATTGAAAACGTGAAATAGAGATTTGCAATGAAAATAATGAAAAATTAATAGTTAACATTTTAATCAGTTCAGTTCAGTGTTTTATCATTTATGAATTTCATGTTCAGTCTGTTTTAGTGCAAACAAGACTAAGTATTTCTTCATTCGTTTTTCTATAAAATAAATAGATTGTCATTATCTGAAAGAGATCGCTCTTTAGCGATAATACCGCCTGTGCTTTACCTATATTTTTAATCTTCTTTAACATGTTGTGTTCTATAATGTATCGATAAAATATGTATATCCGAAGTCGATAAACGAGAAGTCCCTATGACAGCTCAAAAGTGCTACGAAAATTACGACCCCTGGTCATTATGTATGTAAACTCTTTATGGCACAAAAATATGAATATTACATCAGTCATTTGCTTTGTAGAAAAAGAAAGCTGGAGGCTTATTACCTAACGCACTCGCAATCGCAATTGTATACATTTTTGACAGTCCAAAGGCGAGCCTGCATACAAAATGAAAACAATTGTTCCACTTTGAAGTCAATTGCGATTGCAAGTGCGTTAGGCAATAGGCCAGCAGATAGCTATAAAATAAAGAAATAGAGTAGGTACTGTGCTATCCCATGGCCCTGAAAACCAGCGTCAAGGCTAGTAAGCCTGACACCATGCTGAGTGCTAACCTTTTTGGTGTTAATTTTAAATTAAGTACAGATGTAGTGAATAATCCTTTCCCATCGTTTTTTCTCGGATAAGTTCGTATTTAGCTTGCTTTCTCAATTAGCTTTAGTAACCATCAATAAGCGAACTAAGAAAGCAACATAAATACGGACTTATACGACAAAAAACGATGGGAAAGGATTATTCACTACATCTGTACTCTAAGTTTGTATTACTCTACTTTTTAAAATGTTTTTGTTTTTGTTGTTGTTTATGTTAATTTTAATTTAGTGCCGTGTTTTCTATGCAATAAAAAATAACACCAGTTCAAGTCCAAAGAGATTACCCGTACCTTTGATTGTCTTCAGTGGCAAACTCGTAGACCCAGCCAAGCTTGGTGGAGCAGTTCTTGCAGGAGACGTCGCGCACCATATGCCGGCCGGTCAACATCACGCGGTCCTGCACGCCCGAGTACACTAGATTCACCACTTTATGGAACAGGAAGGCGCGACCTGTAAATTTGAAATTAATAGATTTATTACTTTATTTGTGGTTGAAGCGTGATTGACAGTGATGGGAAATAGGTGAGCTAAAATACCTATTCTTTGCGAGAGGACATAATATGGAGTGGTTACAACCGGATAAAAGTATATATTTTTTGGATTCCGGGTATTTGATATTTATCCGGGCACTACGAATACTAGCCGTAATGTTGAACATACATTCTTTTCCTTATAGAATGTTTGTAAAGTTTGTAGTAAAAATGGTAACATTCCTGCCTTAAAGTTAAAATTATAAGTAATCCGAAAATGTGAACGCCCATTTGCAAGTCATAAACAAACAATGCGTGGGAAAACCCATATTATTAGTCCTGCTACTACTTTTTAGAAATCTTGTACATTCCTTCTTTTCTCTAGCCCTTTTTACTAAAAACTAACATTAAACATGCCGTACTTTAAACAAAACATGTCATGTTTTACATTACGATAACTACCCGAATAAATATTGAATACCCGGAACAGAAAAAAATAATAATATATATCCGGTTGTAACCACTCTATATTATGTCCTCTCGCGAAGAATAGGTATTTTAGCTCACCTATTTCCCATCACTGGTGATTGAGTAACGAACATCCAAAGATACAATCTTTCTTATTTATAAAATTAGTAATATTAGATAAAATAAGAATATATTAGGGTTAGTTTATTCAGTAGGTACTGATTTTTTTACTACAAAAGGTTTTTTTTTCAAATTTCATTGATAAACAACTAACCCAAATAATAAGGGTGAACTCTTCCTTCATCTCTTTTGTATTTTTTTCATTTTCTTTTCTTTTTCGTCTGTGGTAATGGTCCTACTGAAAAAAAAACTGGCTTGCCTCATCGTATTCCCCCCAATCTTCAAATTACTGAGTTTGTCAAGTGTGTCATCCGACTTAAGTGTTAAGACTTGTGTTGTAAAAACATCATTAGGCCTAAAAATGGGTTGGAGTATAGCAAAGGTGGAACACCAACACTTATCTTGATATCACAAGATACCCAACTTACCGCCAAAAAAGTAGGACAATCTCAGAATCTCTGTTGGGCACAACGACGAGCGAAATGGAAGGAGTGTTAGGGTAGGTTGCAGTTATACCAACACACACGATTTAGTTGCCAAATGTTGACCAACACTGCCCGAGTGTAGCAAAGGGGTTTCAGAGACATGGATTTTTGTTGTACCCCCTTTGGTACACGCGGACCCCATAATGGCAGAAGAAGGCTAATGGATGGAGGCTAAACTGAAGGGTAGTGGAGGTTAAACTTAATTGTACAAAATCATGAAAATTACCAGTAGCTCCAGTGAACCTCGTACTAATCAGCTCTGAACGGTTCGTCAGGTTCACGTCGCACGCTGCACAGGAGAATAGGCGAGTGCCACCAATGTGGTCAAGGAATATCTTGCCCATTTCTTCTCTCTACTCCCAGAATTTCTTTGTTTTCAAACAAGGACTGCCAAAACAAGTATAGTTGCAACGCAATCGATGAGCTGTCACTTGTGTCAAATGTGTATGGGTATGTTAACCACAGCTGACTGTCAAATGTTGGTCCAAAATGAATGTTCGCAGCGAAAAACTGTTGCGAATCCAGCAATACTATAAATAAATTATGAATAAAATATACTATAAATAACTTTTAAATTATCAAAGGTGATAATTTAATTCTATACTGCAATTATTCCATGCAACTATTTGGCTACAATTTAGCTTAGTCATATTTAGGTTTATTTTGCTTTAATTTATTTTTTTATTAGCCATAGCTCTAGTTTTAATTTTTAATTTTTACTTTGTATTATATTAACTATAAATCAATCTCATTTGCATTGTCTTTATGAAATACTAAGAAGAAAATGTTTATTTGTTACCATAACAACCGCATCTTTCTTTCAAGTGGGATAAGTATGTATTTTTATAAAAAAATAAACACAGTTAGTTTGTTATTTTATTTAACAAAATTATCATTGAAAGGGAAATCATTTAATTAGTCCATATGGAAGAGTTAAAAGAAGAAGCAATTCATCACACGGCATTGAAATTAGCGGAAGAAATAAAAAACCTGTCGATTTATAAATCATTTTACAGTGACGTTCAGGCAAGTATTTAACATTGCAAATAAGTTATATAATTTTGGGAAGCATTATTAATATCCCTATTATTTTTTAAAGAAATTAGTCTCATCGCCAAATGTGAAGAAAGAAGATTTTAAGCAAACTTTACAGCAAGCCATGAAGGAAAAAGGTTTAGACACAAAGTTGAGGAATACGGTGTTCCACTGGGTTCGAACCCAGAACAAACAAAACGTGAGTTTTTTATATATTGATAGCAATTATCGGTGAAAAAAGATAATGTTTAAATTATACTTTCCGTATTGAACCTACAGTCGAAATTTCCAGATATGTATACACTTTTGCACATTGATGGTTACGACGAAACTCTAAGTTCAAAACTGCGAGTGCCGAATCCCTTTCACAACGGGTCATTTGATAATAAATCGAGAGAAAAGGATAGAGCTAACTTAACTTTGAACTTAAATGTTCAAAGTAGAACCTCTCATTCCATCGACATAAGGTGCAAAAGTGTTTACATATATCGCACTGCTAGATCAAGACAGTATCAACTCAAAATCATTGTCAGTTTTGTTTCAAGCTCATAGATATTGTATTAAAGTTGATTTTAAAATACAGATGTATTTTGAGTTGCTAGACTTTTGATCTGGCAGTGCGATATGAGAACTCGTCTGTACACTATGCTAAATGATGGAAATCGCTTTAGCCTCCCTATTATTGCGGCAACAGAGATCAAGTTTCAATCTAGATGAATTGTCCACAGCTTACATTTTCAGGGTTCCGTAGTCAAACTCGAACCCTTATAATTTCGCCATGTGCATCCGTCCGTCCGTCCGCAGCCTAGCTCAGTTAGTATATTAAACTTGAAAGATGTAATTTGGCATGAATATACAGTCAAGGAAATTGATTTGTAGACCATTTTGGACAATGTCAAAGTGACACAGTAAATAAAATCATAAGAAGTCTCTTACGTTTTGATTGATTACGTCACTGTGACATAGTCCAGAATGGTCTAGGAATCAATTTCCTTGACTGTACATATTAGTTACGCCAACAAAGAGGTAAAATAAAATCTTGAAAAATAGTTTTTTTTAGTGTACCTCCCCTACACGTAACGCTTTTGGGCATGTTTATGGTTGAATCTTTGAAACAATACGTTTTAACAATGACTTTTTTATTAAATAGTTGTACCTACTTATAACTTTTTAATCTTGGTAAAAGATTTTTAGGATTCCGTTCCATAATGGTAAAAAAGGAACCCTTATGGTGAATCTTCGTTGTCCGTCTGTCTGTCTGTATGACATGACACAGCAGGTTTTCTCAGCAACTACAAATGCTATTAACGTGAAAGTAGGCATAGCTGTGCCGCATCGGTTTTTAGTACAAAAAATATGAAATTGATTTCATAAACAATTGGAATTGGAAGGGGTCTAGACTGCGGGGTTAAAAAATGAAAGGGGTTTTATTATAGCAAATTGAGTGTCATATGAAAGGACGCAATCTCCAAATTCCAAAACTATTTATATTTGTTGTTATGTACTTTTTTAATTTATAGCCAAAAATGTACAAAAAATTACCATAACCCCCTCCCCCTTATCTTCTAAGTTTATTAATCAAAAAATCAGAAAAAATCCTTTGATCTTAAATACGGAACACTCGGTGCGTGACTCCGACTCGGACTTGACCGGTTTAATTTGCCGCTGCAATTAGGGTTGCCAACCGTACTATAAAATATAGTATTGTACTATATTTTGACTCTGTGTACTATATACTGTTAAAGAAATATATAGTACGCAAAAATACTATATTTCGATCATTCCTTATAATACATATGCAGTTTGGGTTGCCCGTTCCAACCAGATTTTAAGCAACAATGTATTTGGAGTGGAGAAATAGCATTTGTCAGCTCAGATAGTCGCCAATAGCAGGCAGAATGTTAGTAAGTAGTAAATATTGTGCATTATATTTAATTAAGAACTAATTTACGCACTTTGTACAAAAAAAAACAAATACTATATTTTCTTTCAGTGTACTATATTTTTTATACTTTGGCCTTGGAAATACTATATTTGCCCAAGAAATAGTTGGCAACCCTAGCTGCAATCAAAGCGCGCGCAAGCAAACTATCCCGATGTCGAATTCTTCGCGCCGAAGCACATTAAGCTATCCCTGTGAAAGCTGTCACAGTGAATAACTGGTCAAATGTCAGACGGACTCGCGGACCGAGGGTTCGGAACCGCTACACAGTATATTATATTCATACATCGTTATCGCGGGAGCAAAAACGATTTGACAGTAGTGAAAGATTATGACAAATAGGCAAGAACAGAAGTGACACTCGTATCGAGAAACGTTTATACCTACGAGTTCAAAATGTATAAATTTTCTTTCAAATATCTTCCCTCGGTACCTACTTGACTTGATCAGTAGTACATATTTAAAGAGATCTTAACGTCAACCTCTCAGTCACTTTTCCTGCTACTTTAGACATTTGTTATTCTTGATTGATTTGATATGTACAGGAACATACAAAAATATATCTAAATTAAATATGAGTACAAATAGAAAACATATATTCAAAAAGTTAAAACAATTTTTGGAAAAAAAAACTGGATTTGACATAATAATAAAAAAAGTAAGTTTGACTAGTTGACGCGTTTACTCAGTGCAAGACAAGTTTCATTGACCGTTTCCAGCGAAAACTTCGTGCTAGATATGAAGAACTTCTTAGAGGCTTAGAGTGTTTAGGCAGAATATTCAATTTATACTAAATATACATTCTGTTATATGTGTTCTTTAATAGATTTGTTTTTGCTCCCGCGATAACGATGTATGATTATATTCCTATTTAAATTCGATTTCGAATTGAATCAACGCGAGCCCAAATCACACTTGATCATTTTTGGTATTTTTTCGGTGAAACTGCAAAACCGCGTAAGTAACATTTTAAATAAGGAGCAAAATGCACCTTTTTAATAAGATGGTAAGGTTTATTTTGCTCTATCACAAATTTGTTAGTTACGCGGTTTCGCAGTATCACCGACGATTTGTTGTTTTGCTTTAGGGTTTGTACTATAAATACTATAATAATAACAAATTTGACGCTTGTATGTTTTACCTACCGTGAAATAAACTTTTCTTTTATTCCGCCGTGATAATGTGATGTGATGACAGGTCTAGGCTACAATATTCTCATGTGGCAACCATCACAAAGATTTGGGTAAAAAAATGGATTATGCCTACCAATTCCATGCCGAACACAGCCCTATTTTTTCCAATTGTTTTTTTATCTGTAGGTACTTTACATAAACTCTTCAACAAATATAATATCCCTTCATAAAAATCTGTATTTATTTGAATAAATATGTTATGTCATATAAAAGTAGATATGTTTCACTCTGAAATTGGTACTCTAATTGGCTTTTTCTTTAGAAACTGGACCCTTTAACATCATTACAAAAAGCCAGTGCGCAGTGGGAGAAAAGGATCCACAAATCGTTAAATTCAATGTGTTCTGACTTGGAGACGTCTTTAGCTAAGATACGGGCTCAAAGCGAAATGGATGAGCTATTGGAAAAGTGGAATGAACTTAGTACTTACACGTTAGGTAAGGTATTGCACGAGCGAATTAATTCAACAGTTTCAAACGCTGGCACTACATCGTCTAACACCCAAACTCCCAACTTATGGCCAGACCAGGGTAAACATTAGGAATCTTCAAATTGGTCCACTCTGCTGCTCTGAACTCTGAACTTTCCTTCGAACTTCTGCGAAATCATGTGGCAACAGCAACAGGGTAGAGATATCAGCGTTAATTGCCGTGCCTGATAAACAAACACACATATTACTTACATAGGTAATTACTTAGTAGGTACGTTCAAATTATCAGACTTATTAATATTTAACAAAAAAGGTGGTCGAAAGATAGAAATATAGTGACGAGTCCGCGAGGTAACGTGTGGAGGGCTTTTACGACTCCTCTCCGACCGTCTTTGATTATTATTTACATCAACAATTTGACGATGAGTTTGGGTGTTGGACCATAGTATAATCATTTTGGGAAGATCCAGTCAAAGCACAGGTGCTGGGGGGCTTACTTAAACATAAACGTAAAGTTATCATCATCTCTTTCTCCCGATAAATCTCAAATGACGAGTGAAAGGAATAGGCAATTCTGACTTTAGATATTAAGCGAAGAGCCTTTGCCTCTAACATGGTTCCGAGCTGTGATTTTTGGAGTAAATCCCCAGAGGTAACTGTATAGCTGTACCCACATATGCGGAAAAGATCGTGATGTTATAGTTTTATATTAGACTAAAAATGGAGTCCCTGTATCTCTATGTAACTCTTATATCTACCACTCATACACGCTCGCGTCGTGGGATCCTCCAAGACGGATTTCATGATATGTTATAACATTACTGTATATTTGTTTCAGATTTATCAAAATATAGACCTGTTTACGCACCAAAAGACTTTTTAGAAGTATTGCTAACGTTATCCGGTTATATTCCTTTCACGAGAGAGTGAGTATTAATTTTAACATTATTCACTGGTTAAGCAAGGCAGGAATGCCGTTTTTGTAAAAATGTTTGCAGAAAAGAAGTCCATCATGCCTGGCTCTATCGACGAGACAGCAGCAGAACAAGAATAAGATGTGAAATTTGGTTCATTTCCTTTTCAGAAACGAGCCCAAATGGGAATTCGCCCACTTACCTATTCAAGTAAAAACACTGGACCAATTGGTAAACGTATAACCATTACTATTCTACTAGTTTTTGCTTGGTGTCAATGGGGTCAGATCTCTGATTCTGACATAATTATGACAAAAAACTTTCAAATACGCCCTATCTCGAGTGACAGGAGACGTTGATCATGTCATGTCCCGAGTTCGTCGCGCGATGAAAATGCTTTTTGTTAGGACACTTTTGTAGCTTTGGTCTTGGGTACATGCGTGGTGCGACGACATGAAATCGTTTACTCGTTAGCTAATTACGACGACGCGAAAGTGTCAGGGGCTTGTTTAAATTTAATAGCCGTTCCTAATTTCGTACAGCGAAAAGTATACCCGGAATGGGCATGCGGGGAGCCTCTCCTGGGTACCAATCCGATGATGCCGAGTTCTGTGCCGGGGTTCGCCACGCTGGAGGCGGAGAGGGTGGGGCTGGGTGAGCGAGTGGCGGCGCTGGCGTACGCTCCTGTCATCCAAGAGTACTTGAAGAAAGGCAGCCCACAGAGCCTGCGGGCCGCGCTATGGGCGCTCGTGTTAGGGTCTGACCACAAGCAGCAGGTAGGAACTTGGAGTAAACGTAATGCTTTGAAAAAGCCTTTGCTTGATTTGGCAGGACCTTGTGCGCGTCCGTCCGGATCGCTTCCTCCTACTCACCATCCTTTAACCTGCTGCAAGATGCAGGGCAGTATGCATTATTGTGTTCCGGTGAAATTACTAGCGCAGAGGAATTCCATCTAAGTCCTTAGGAATGGCAACATATTTGCAGTCTTGACATTATTACAATGAGTGTGATAAGCACGACTCACGAGTATTGGTTTCTGAATCGTAGATGTTTTCTAGTTATGTACTTAAATATTTATTTCTCTATATACCTAAGTATTGATATCGTCGTCTAGTACCCATAGTAATGTACAAGCCTTGAGCTTAGTTTGGGACTAGGCCATTTGTGTAAGATTGTCCCCTGATTATTTTTTGTTATTATTTAATTATTATTTAACGATATGGTCGTTTTGCAGCAGGTACAATTCGCTCAGCTGAAGCAAAGCGTGCTGGAAGTGGACTTGATGATTGACAAACTCATATTCAAAGACGTGCAACTAACAGCTTCTAATGACGACCAGTATTTTGTTTTTGAGGATCTACTATATCAGGTATGGGCGGGCTTGACAACCACCCAATTCTCATGTCACTCGAGATGAAATGTCAAATCCGAAATAATATTGTGACTTTATCTCGATCGACATGAAAATTGGCGGCATGAACTTAAATGAGACATTATAAAATGGGAATGAATAAAAGTGACTGATTTACTTATGCTTTGTTGTTTGTAAAGTCGTTTGATGATAAGTGATTAATTGAAAGCTGCTTTATTCCGTCTTGTGCCGCTGGCGATTTATCGCCGAGCGACCGAATGCGGGTGTGTATATTGCGAACTCGCATCGCATTGCTTAGGACTCGGATACCACCGGTTTCGGTCGGTCGGTCAGTGTTTACAGCCGGCATAAGATAGGTACGTGTAAATATATGGACAACGGTCTTTACGATGGAGGCGCTGGGATTATACCACGTTTTTTCCTCAATTATTACTAGTCAAAAGTTACTAATTTAAAAGTTTTCTTGTATTATATTGATGCCGGGGCCGCGCAACTAAGGCGGAAAATCAACAAATCGCACCTTAAGAATAATAGTGACATATTTCAGAAATTTTGAAAAAAAACTTAATCAATTTATGACTTAAAGTTTGATAGCTGAAATTTTTAATTAGGTCAATATCGTTCTGAAGGTGCGAAATGTTATTTTTTAAACATAATATCTCACCGTAAACATGTACGCCGTTTGATTACCAAATAAAGAAAAAAAAAATAAGTTCGATGGACCCGTCTTTCTCTCCCAAGCACAATAACTTAACAATGAGAGAGTGGTGCAGGTGATGCTGTGCTTCTCGCGCGACGCGTCGGTGCGCGCGGCGCTGAGCGCGGCGGGGGGCGCGGGCGCGCCGCTGTCCGTGGCCGTGCGCGGGCGCGGCGCCGCCCGCGTCACCGTGTTCCCGCCCAGCGGGGTCATCCCCTTCCACGGGTTCTCTATGTACGGTGAGTGGCTTGTGGTGGATTGTATCTCTTGCCATATTCATTAGCTACTTATAAAGGCATTTTCTCTGAAACCTTTCAGGTCATTTTTACATGCCATCGTATAGAGCCGAATAGATTAGGCAAGGTTAGTTTTATGACACTGCTGAACAGTTCACGGTTTCAGAAAATTAATAATTATAGCATATGAATTTCGGGCAAACAATAGATAGGTAACGTAGTGGCTCACCCTCTATTAAAAAAAAACCCGAATGCCCAAGATTAATCCTAAGGACGAAGTACAGTCAACAGCAGAAATAAGTGATCATTTATGTACCTTGTCACTTTAACGTTGTGTTTGGAATGTTATACGAAATGGTGAAACGATTGAAAGCGACAAGGTACAGAAATGATCACTTATTTATGCTGTTGACAGTACCGTCATTGACTTTAAATTGAACCCTATCGTAATGACAGCAGCATCATGTCACGAGAAATTAATTACGTCCAAAGTAACTTCAGGGTTTTTCTTAGGGTTAGGTACTCCTAATTTTATAATTATCAGTTTTAGGGGAAAATTATCAAATTGAATACATAGTTAGTGACGCTTGCGTTTTTCCCATACAATTGCCGACAAATATGACTTTTCAATTTTGACCACCAATTAAAAAGTTGGTGTTAAAACGAAACATATATTTTATTAGGATTTAAAACGTTAGTGCTGACGCGTCCATACAAAGTGTTACAAATTCGTTTTAGCACCAAACATTAATTTTTTCAAATCCTTATAAAAACGGTACGTTTTCAACAGAGATAAATTGTACATAGATACATTTAAACCTTAGTTTATTAGTTAACGACATGTGTATGTTACTAAAAATAAAATTGGTTAACACTAACTTGGTTAACACTAACTTTTTGATTGGTTGTCAAAATTTAATACCTAGTCATATTTGTAGGCAATTGTATGGGAAAAAAGCAAGCGTGCTTAATTATCTGACCACCACTGTATATGCAAAGAACAGAAACATACGATTTATCCCTCTGCGACTGACGTGACGTCGCCAAAAAAAGCGCCATATACCGTGATATAGCTCTGTTAATCTTTGTGAAAAAAATACCAGATTTTTTTACCTTATTCAAGAAGATTACTTTTTTTTAAAAGCTCATATCGTCGGTGATATTGCAAAACCGCGTAACTAACAAATCTATGATAGAGCAAAATAAACCTTACTGCATCATTAAAAAGCTGCATTTTGCTCCTTATTTCAAGTGTTACTTACGCGGTTTTGCAGTTTCACCGACGATATACATGTTTATTATTAATTCCGCATTAAAATTTAATAATCATGCTATGCACTTAATAAACAATACTTATCATTGAATCATTAGTATTATTTCTATATTTTATCAAAAATTACTGACAGACCGACTCCACCTCAGTAGAATGTTTCTAAAAAAGTCACCACGGTTGCAGAGGGTTATGGTTATTGAGATCCAGATCGCAGAGCACTACTGACTTTAGCATATTATTGAGTGGCTTCTTAACATTTGAGCGACTAAGAAATAATATTAATAATATTCTCGTGTTACAGCGACGCCATTTTGCTACCTCTACGATGACCCCGCCCAACTATACTACACATTTCGAGCCTTCTACATCCGTTACTGGCACCGGCTGCACTACATTTCCACTCATCCACAAGTACGAATCTCTTTCTCTCTTTAAAGATAAAGTTAAAGACATTTATTCAGTAAGTAGGCCGCACGGGCACTTTTACACGTCAAGACAAGACCACTGCTGAGAAGAAACGCCGCAAGAAACTCAGCAGTCAATCATTTTTAAATATATTTAATATTACAATGATACGACTTAGTCTAGCATTATATAAATCTATAAATATTAAATTAAAAAATATACCAAATGACCTGCGTAGTTTCCGCAGGAAAACACACCAAAATCTTACGAGAGAGATAGAGGGAGAAAAACAAAAAATGAACACCTTCTTATGTGTATATAAGACGGTGCAAGACGACCACATAAGATTGATATGTTTTCCTACATCAACGGTGTCCCCTAGACAAGATAAAGCTCTGAATTAGTTTTTTTTTTATTATTGATTAAGTTTCCGGTTTAGGCCAAGCATTTTTGTTTTATTAGCTTTATGAAGCTACTGTAATTCTCGCATGTTGGTGATGTTAGTTTCGAGTTTCGTACCGAATGGGAAACGCTAAGCCTTCCTTGTTCGTCCGTCCATCCTAACTACTCTCGCGGTCAAATAATACGGGTCAGAGTGCGTTTTTCATACTAAAGAGGCTATTTCTAAGCCTTGGTTCCTCGCCAGGAGATGCTTTTGGTGAAATCTGATGATGGACATCCCGAGCATGGATACAGGACTTCCAGGGTGCCTAGGATACCCAACCGATTGAATCTGCGGTTACCGCCGGAATTGTGCATGTTCAGAAAAACATCTCAAATGGCAATAAAATGTAAGGAAATCAAAATGCTGACCCAAACTCTCTCGCTGTCGTGATAACTGATTGTGCAATCAATTAGGTATCTTAAGCACTTTTGACCTCCTGAAAACCTCACTCAAAACAAACCTCTGGCCAGGAACCAAGGCTTCGAACTAGCCTAGTTTGTATGACAAACGCACTGTGGCCGTATTATTTAATCAAGAGTGTATAAAGAGCACGTAAAATAATCCCCAAATAAGATAGGTATTTTTATTTAACACGTTTACCTATACAAATCCATAAATAAGACCATAATAGGCCTGACGAAGGAATGAGTCCGCAACATGTCGGACCGTTCCCTGACATTACTACGTCAGTAAGCTGTAGATACTAGTAGTGCTATTTTAATCACTTACGCTCGTTCAAATAATATTAAGAGTGGTTTTGGCTTGCAGGGTATAGTTTCCTTGTGTCTGCTGTATGAGAGACTGTTGGAAGCGAACGAGCCCTTACTTTGGATACACTTTAGGAATATCAACATTAATCCGTAAGTTACTATTTGTTCATGTTCATGTTAGTGAATGCGCACAATACTATCATTCAATTAGAAATTAACCATTTAAATTTGAATGATCAATAAATTAAAATTTAGTTTAACTATAAATCAAA
This sequence comes from Acleris emargana, assembly GCA_927399475.2. Taxonomy (NCBI): domain Eukaryota; kingdom Metazoa; phylum Arthropoda; class Insecta; order Lepidoptera; family Tortricidae; genus Acleris; species Acleris emargana. Next base: position 2,746,840 of record OV656839.1, on the reverse strand, counting down.
TACATGTTTTAGCTATGTTTGTTAAGATAAGGTCAGTCAATCCGAATATTATCAACACTTGTCTTGCATAAGGGATCTCAGATGTCAAATATAAATTTAACACTTATTTCAGACTCATTTTTTTTTTTCAACTTTTTTTTTTTTTCAATAACTTTTTTCCAGTACCAGAGTGGTATTCAAATGGCTAATGCGTGCGTTCAGCGGCCACCTACCGCCCGACCAGTTGCTGCTCCTCTGGGACGCCATCCTCGGCTACGACTCCCTCGAGATCCTGCCACTTCTAGCGCTGGCAATACTCAGCTTCCGGAAGGAGAACATCTTCCAAGTCAACACGCTGCAAAATGTGGACGCGGTTCTAGCTGATCTGTCCACGATCTCCGTTATTCCACTGCTACAGTTGGCTCTTATGAAACCCTAGTACAGTGCAAGACTTAAAAAGCGTTTCGGGTTCGGGTGAATTCGGTAACACTCGCAGAGGAGAGCGAGCGAGAGAGAATTACAAACCCGAGAGCCGTTTTAAGAGCTGTAGCACTTGTTATTGACAATGATCGGAATAGCACAACTTTGTGAGGTTTAACCTATTAAACATGTCAAATAAAAAGGTCATACGCCAAAGACAGCTAAACACCAGGTAATGTCAACTTTACCTCGTCGACACACAGGTCTATTTTTCGCTGTCATCGTCTTCGGATATATCCCTCGGTGGCGTCGAACCAGTGGTGCGGATATATCCGACTATCCGCGGCAAAGGTGAGGCTTGGTGCCACAAGTTAGTTGGCAGAGTCGCGTTCTTAAGTGGGTTTTTGTTTCTTTGATTTTATATTCTTCCATTGAAGTGAAATTGGAATTGGAATTTTTATTATCATAATAATGCCACGGCTCAAAACGCTGTGAATAATCAGAATCACACTCGAAAAAACAAAAGTTGTCTCTCCTGTGGTCAATATAGTTAAAGGCTTGTTTGTGTGCATATAAGTTGTTTTTATTTGATAGGACTAAAGTAGACCTGACGCCGTTTACGCGAGTTCAGCCAGAAAATTAGACCTTAAAACGTTAACTTTTGGTACGTCCACAGGAAAGACCGTAAACTATGTTCTAAAATATATATTTGCTGATGTTTTAAGTCTTTCTCCCTAAAATCATAATTCTGTTCCGATCATTGCTAATGTTATTTGTGAAGCTTGACTACTGGTTTTGTGTTGGTTTTGAAAAATCGTGAAGAGTATCGTGAAATCGTGATGTTTTGTAAACTAAATGTAATAACTACAAAATTGAAATACTTTCACTCGAAATTATTATAATAACAAAAAAAATGTTTTTCAATAAGTAAAATGTTTCGTCTAGTCAAGCTTCGCGTTATCGTGTTTGGTTTTGTAAAGTTTGAATAACCAACAAAAATCACAAATGATTCAAATGTTTAGTTTCGCCTGACGGTAAAACTACTAAAACCTAGATAGCCAATTTGTTGTTACTTATGTGGTAGTGTTTTTTATTTTTACATAATTTTGTAGAGACCAAAATTTGTAATGATAATAAAAACAAAAAAAAAACAAAAACGCATTTATTTTTTAAATCAAATGATAAAACAAAAGCTTGTCCTTAGGTACCTATTAAAAATAACTATGCCCTAATTTTATTTTTTCTTACAAACAACGCACCAGTTACCCTCTTCATAGAAACTGTCTTCCACAATCAAATCTTTATCTTCTTCGCATAAGCTATCCAACTCCCCTTCCTCGAATACATGATAGTACCTCAATAAGGTACTTTCTGTACCCTCCAGCTTGTTATCTTTTACATTTCTTAACTTCCAGGGTACTAGTAAATCTTGGTGTTGGAACTGAGTTCTGTTTTCATGGACAGGGAGGTTAAGGCCGCCAAAGTTGACTCTCTGTTGCTCGGAAGATTGTTCCTTGGTAGTGCAGAGGTAGTTGGATTTGCTCTGGTCTTTGGACCATACGGTGATAAGCGTTCGGCCGCCGGGGCGCAGGAGGCGGGATATGGTTGAGATGGCTTGGAGTCTTCGAGCCTGGAAGATGTTGAATTGATTTAACCTTCTCATTGCATTGTTAGATCAATCTGACCACGTCCACTCTTTTGTATCCTTGGTCAGATCGATTGATTTATTAGTATCATAAATACGAGGTAGGTTTAGGTTATGTCAGTTCTTGCGCTGGCCCGGAGGGCCAAACCACCCAGAAATAGGAGGTCCGTCGACTTTCTGCGAAAGTGTATAAAATGCGAATAAATCAATCGATCTGACCAAGGATACAAAAGGGTGGACGTGGTCAGATTGATCTAACAATGCAATCTGACCACGGATACAGAAGGATACCATTGACGGAATTTGCGTGACAAGTTTACCGCCAACGACAGATCACAGCAGAATTGCATAATTTGCTTAAATTCATCTCCTGTTGAACAATTTTTGGGTTTTGGGGTCTGAAATCTGAAATCATGGCTCGCTGAACACTTTCTGGAGCCACCACTGTAAAGCTTGGTTAAATATTACGAGAAACAGCTCGCACGCGGCACGAGGGAGACGTGTGCGGTTGTCGGCTAAGAATAGTACTACTCCATGTATTCCTGCTGAAGTCGTAAGAGGCGACTAAGGGAATAAAGGCTTGTAGTATTGTTAGGCGATGGGCTTGCAACCTGTTACTGACATCTAAACCTGTTTGTGCAAAATGTGGTTACAGAATTAACAAAAAGTTATTAGAGTTGGTAACATTGTAGCTCTGCCTACCCCACTTTAGGAATGAAGGCGTAAAGGTAGGTGAAAAACTTAAGTAAATGACCTCTTGCATGTAGTTGTAACCCATCTGTATAGACCGTACGACATTATATATTTGAAATTTGACGTTAATTTCATATCAGTTCTGTACACAATTACATGCAAGAGTTTATTTACTTAAGTTTTTGTCCTGTATGTATGTTCCAACTCCCAGAATTAAAATAGCATGTCTTTACGTATGTTAGTCAGCTGCCTTATCTCAAAACCGAATCAAAACATTGTAAGTACAATAGCTCGGTATGGTGGTGGTATCACTAAAAACATGTAATTTTAAGACAGCCAGTGAAATGACTAGCATAGAGGCATTCCATCTTAGTCCTCAGGGTTGGCAGTGCATTTGCAGTTTTGTGAATGCGAATGTCTATGGGTCACAGTTTCTACTATACCATTAGGTGGCCTGGGTGCTCCTTTGCCTTCCTATGCAATAAAAAAAAAACAATGCGGGCGTCACACACGCTGAAAAGCGAAGTTTTTGATCGCTCAGTCCCAAAAAAATACCAGAATTTGAATATACTTAGTACCTAAATCAGAATTGGGTATTTTAAAATTCTGGTATTTTGGGAGTGATCGTTTTTAATGAGCAAATTTGAGTGTTACCCGACTGCTAAAGTGGTGTATGACGGCAATGCATATGACAGCGTCGGCGCACGCGTCCCGCAGCGGCGCCGCGGCCAGGTCCAGGCGCACGCAGTCGGCCGGCGCCGGCCGCGCGCGCAGGCGCACGAGGCACGAGGACAACAGGCCGCTGCTGCGCTCTCCCGCTAGCTGGAATTTTCCAGAGATGATGATGACGACCTCAATGTAACTGCATATAATTTGACATGCCATGTAATTTATACTGTGTTATATTGAGTAATAGAATCTGAATCTGAATCGGATCATTATACAGCGCCTGAAAACCTGTTTATATTTAACCAGCTCGTCAGAAACGCCACACATTTCAAATAGAGAATTTTCATTTCGATTCCGCTCGAACAGAATCGAATTTCGGTTCTAATCAAAGAGTTAAAAAAAATGGTTCCTGCTCGAAATAACGGTTCATTTCGCTTATTTGTTTGCACCGCCATCGTTTTCTCGTCTTTCCTACCCTATTAGCTAGCTCTTTAGTTTCATTTTCCACAGCTTGAAGTCATGCCGACCTTAGCATTTTAGCATCCAACTGCAAGAAGAGCGATTCGATTCCGCTCCGAGCGAGCGTTTACGAAAAACCTGGTTAAGAACTTAAGAACCATAATTAACCGGTATTTTTCGAATCGTTCCCAAGCCCTGATTACAAATAGGAGCTCAACGTAACGGACGGAGACCCCCCACTACTCCACTTGTCTTTTTTGATCGCCCAATTCTCTTGAGTCGGACCGGTTTCTTGAACAGTACCTTCATATTCCAACAGCAAGCTTATTCTCAAAACACCGGAAGGCAGTTCCTAAAGTTAGCCGTTCCAATACTGACCTGGAAGATGTCGCTCCTCGCCAACACATTCTTCCCGTTGCCGCAGCCCAGGTCCAGGGCCAAGGCTCCCGGGGGCACCTGTTCCATGAACTGGACCACCTTGGGCCAGGGCTTGTGCCGCGTCGTACTGAAGTGCCCAGCTATCTGCTCGTACACCTAGGGAGGGATAATGTAACTTTACAAGATTATTCGCCTTTTTGGGGTTACTAATATGTTAAATAGGAACCCTTATGATGAGACTTCGTCGTCCGTCTGTCCGTCTGTATGTACCTATATCACAGCAGGTTTTCTCAGCAAAGAACTACAAATGCCATCAACTTGAAATTTGGCATAGTTGTACAAATTGCTTGCCCGCATCCGCAAAAAAAAAGAAATAAATTTTATTCATAATTGAAAAGGAGTCTAAAATGGCATGCTGTCCACCAGGATCCCCTAGCCTGATCCCCTAGGGGATCCTGATGAACTTCCGAGTTCATCAGAGTCCCCTAACGTCAGATTCATAATGTTAAACCTCATATACACTAAAGTAGTTATTGCCACGTATGACATTGAATTGTATTTTTTCAGAGAGTCATTGAAAGAAATAAAAGACATGACACATAACATGACATTTTCTTCTATTTCACAATGAAAAACGTTCTACACCTCTCATAATGAAGGAGTATGGTATACTATTAGAATAGGATCACTATAATAAACTGATTTATTCGCATTATATACACTTTCGCAGAAAGTCGAGTCGAGTATTTCTGGGTAGTTTGGCCCTCCGGGCCTGCTGCAAAACTAACATAACCTAAACCTACCTCATATTTATGCCACTAACTGCTGCAGTGTATACTTTAGGTAAGTTTACCTTCAGGGGATCCTGGTGGACAGCACGTAAAATCAATGGGGGGTTGAAAATGAAAGTAGTTTGATTATGGCAAATAGGGTGTCATTTGAAAGGGGTCAAACTGCACATTTTAACACTATTCTTTTAAATTTTCTGTGATGTACTTTTTGATTTTTAGCCAAAAATGTACAAAAAATTACCGTTCGGGGGAGGGTTTCCGAAGTTTATGAACAAACACCGGATTGACGGGGGCAAAAATGTACAAGTGCTAGTGACTCATTAAATGTCGACTAAGTTTATCGACATAGAAAAAAAGTAATTTTTAATCATCGTGATCACAAAGAATGGAATCTGAATACCTTTTAATTATGTGCAAACTTCTTATCTTTATACTTAACGCAACTATAAACACGCGCGCACGCGGACCGGGACACGAGCTGTGGGTAGGCCTCCAACAAGATGGAGTGACGACCTTGTAAGGATCGCGGGAAAGCGGTGGATGCGAAAAGCACAAGACCGGTCTGAGTGGAGAGCCTTGGGGGAGGCCTATGTCCAGAAGTGGACGTCTTTTGACTGCCATGATGATGATGATGATGATGAACTATAAACAACCGGTATCTTACGTTGACTGTGGTCTCGAGTCACTTTTGACAACCATAGAAATTACACTGAATAACAAATTCATTCGGTACAACAACGATCTTCATAGAAAGCTGATCATTCAGGTATAGAAGATAAAGGTACGACTTACTTTTGCAAGAAATTTAAGATCCATATGTCACCAAAAAATTTGTCGATAAACTAATTGTAAGTCGATATTTAATGAATCACTAGCACTGGTACATTTTTGCCCCCGTCAATCCGGTGTATGTTTATGAATCATAAAATCTGTAAAAATCCTGACGTATAGATAATTACTTATAGTTTAGGGGAAAAATAAAATGCAAGTGTTCATTATTCACAGTTTTTCAGATATAATAAAAAAACTTAGAAAATCTGTATTAAAATTTATGCTAGTCAAAATGGCCCTTATTGCATAGAAAATAAAGTTCATAACCAAATGAGTATTTTCTTTGTGGTTACCAAGCATGTTATCTTAAAATACGGTACCCTCGGTGTGCGAGTCCGACTCGCACTTGACCGGAAAGGGTATGCTAAGATGGTTTGGTTATTTAGAAAGGATGGATGAGAAAGGGTTACGAAAGATATTATATGGCGAGCGAGAGTGAGCGAGTGAGGACGTCCTATGCCCGGTTCCTATATTCACGAAACGAATCGTTTTCCTTACGGCCAGTAGCGTTATGACTAGACCTAGAGATTTCCCTAGCACGAACGACGTGTTGTTAGTGCTTGACACAATAAAAACATCGACCATCTTGTTATCGATAAGTCCACTTCAATGTCATAGAGCTATTTTCATTGAAGTATGTGCCTAAAATATTAATAAATTGAAAGTTAGGTTATTAACTTATTATTCTTATCTTACTTTTTAAAACACACCACATTGTTATATACAGGGTGTCTGGAAAACCTTCGGAGAAATTTGGGGGGGTAATAGTTGGCACGATTCTGATCACGGGGGTATGGTTCATTTTTGTTTCTGTTAATGTAAAAAAAAAAGAAGGATTAATTATATTCATTTTGTTACTTGATGTATCGCAGCCGATATCTCGACCTTGACATTTTGACGTTGATAGTATACTACTCCAACAGTTCGTAGTATCTTACGTCAAAATTCAATGTCCGAGGTCAATGACCTGAGACCATACGTTGTCACATGGTATGTAAACAAACAGTTCGCTCCATGTAAACAAACAGTTCGCTCCATGTAAACAAAAATCAAGGTAGCATTATAATAAAAATAAATGAGTAATTTTAGTGCAACTTACTGTATTTTCGTTTTTGCAATTTGAACACTAATTGGTTTTAAATGTGAAATCACTAGGTCTCTTGTTCATGTTTTGCCGAGACTGATCATATCGTCCGTCTTTTACTGTCGAGATCTAACCATTTACCATTGTTTTCTGCTCTAAAGTAGCCCATATAACTGATTTACAGCAAAAATATTGAAGACGTGAATATTGAAAATAACATAATTTAACACTGACATCTAATGACAGCCATAAATTCATAGACTTCTCAAAGTTCAAATAGACGGATTGAACGATCCGATTATTGCTCTCCGTATTGAAGAAAAAAAAGGAGAAAAAGAAAATCGTTTATTGGTGCAAACCACAGAAAAATAATAATCAAATTAAATACAGTGAGAAAATAATTTAAAACAAAACCTTTAAACTATTTTATAAAATAATAATGCACCAAATTGGGTGCTACTCAGCATCATAGTGTCAGACATGCCGTGACGCTGCACGCGCTGATTTTCAGGGCAACCAGACGGGGAGAAAGCGCTGCTGGCTGCTGGTTCTTTCCTTTTGATCCGCATGGTATTTGTGGCAGTAGCCAAAAGTCCAAGTGCAAAACATATTGTCGATGGATATAAAGGTCGTCGCATAATTGATTATAATAGGCTATTTGACAACATTGAAAATATACTACAAATTGTGGTCATCCTATCAGATACTAGCGTAAAATAACGTATTTCACTTTATTTCACATTAAATTATGTCTATTTTTTTGGAAATTGCACGAAATAATAAGGATTTTTTTTTGAAATTTAATCTGTGGCAAAAACGCTATGTGATGTTAGAAATACTTTATAACCTGTGAGTGTGATGTGAAGTCACATCACATGCAAGTAAACAAAACAAACCCCAAACCAAACATCGCTTCGCTTGTGACATCGCTTCCTTGACTGATTGTGATTGTAGTCCACGTTTTATATTTTCTGGGTGTTCCTTAAGCCGGCTACTCACACACCTGCTGCAGGGGCAATACCGGTCGCACGGCGGTTGGACCAATTTTAGGCTGTTCTCTACACACTAGCCTGCCGTTCAGTGTGTAACTGATAGTCCCGCTGAACGCACGTCCACGAGAAAGCCTCCTGTATTGTCGAAACACCAGAGGATTGGTATCCCCTTGGCACTTTCTGTGGTGCTACCAAAAAAAAAGGAAGAGAAGATATTGGGTGAAGAATTGGTTGCAGAAACGAAGCAAATTGTGCCACATGAATATTATGAAAGAATTGGAAGTAGATGATCTTAGAAACTTTTTGCGAATGGATATTGATTCTTTTGAAGAGCTCCTGGCTATGGTAACACCATTTTTTCCATTTTTGTCCACTCCGCTCGGTTGTCACCAATGAACTGACTGGAATTGCCCCAATCCTACTACACACGCAGCAACCTTGCAGGGCGGTAGACACAATCTAGGGAGCTAGGAAGGTCTTGCGCCCCTGCCGCCCTGCCGCAGGCCCAATCTAAAAATTGCTCCTGCTTGCCTACACACATCACAATTAAGGAGGCAATCAAGGGTCCAATTCCCATATTGCCCCTGCAGCAGGTGTGTGAGTAGCCGGCTTTAGTGGCCTTTTTCCTTTAAGGGTTTTTACCACAGAGTGTAATCACGTCGACCTCTTCTTACAAAGCGATCCTATTTTTCTCTTTCTTCTATGATACGAATATCTAGCAACAACATGTATGATGCCAGCTTTAAATGTAATTTTGATAAAACGTAACGTGTAGGTAGGATTTTTTGTTTTCAAATGTAACCTAAAACTCTTTTCATAAAGAGTTTTAATGGTCCAAGATTTAAAAAGATAATATGTCAAATTGTCAATAATTAATTATTGTGTTTTTTATTCGTCGGAAGCCCTGATAGTGGTACAAATCAATGAAATACAGCCATGATTCATGATCTCGTAAAAGAAGTAATGTGCCTACGAGTGCAAGTGCTATTTTAGCCGTGTGAGTGTGAGAAAAGTGTGAGTAAAAATCATAATCGTAAGTTTCAGTTTTAGATTATTTCACATAATAGCCCTTATCAGACACCGTCTTTTCATTCACATTACAGGATAATGTGTCAGTTTTCTAAACTCCATGGAGCTTTTGACCATGATTGGAAACATTGTTCATAAGGAACAACTTGTTTATTTACATTACGTTGTGACACATATCGTCGGTGAAACTGCAAAACCGCGTAAGTGACATTTTAAATAAGGAGCAAAATGCACCTTTTTAATAAGACCGTAAGGTTTATTTTGCTCTATCATAAATTTGTTAGTTACGCGGTTTTGCAGTATCACCGACGATATTATGAATGAATCAGTTAAGATGGGGCACACTGAGAGCATCGTCAGGAAAGTCGATGATAAATCTGTCTGTAACTCAGTCAAATATTAACTTAAACAAAAGTTACCAATATAGGGATGATCCAAATCATCCACCCTATCTACAGTTAAAATTTCTACGAAGGTTTTCCAGACACCCTGTATAATATGACATAATGATTGTATTTATTTCCTTATTGAAATGATTTTGCTATTTTCTTATTAGGCACTTCAATAGCCCACGTCGATAAATTGTCGATAAAATTGTCTCAGTTTGTGTATGCACTGAGCCAGTTAAAAAGATGTACAGATTTAAAAACATCTGTTTCCGCCTATTATGCGTATGCCTATTCTCGCCTTAGCTATGGAGTTATTTTGTGGGGTAATAGCACATGTGCTAAAAATCTGTTCACATTACAAAAAAAGTGTATTAGAATATTGGTTAATATAAATGAAACTGAAAGTTGTAGACCACATTTTATTCGATTAAAAATTTTAACACTAACATCAATATACACTAAGATCTGTAAATTTGTAAGAAAGAATCGTATCATATTTACTAAAACAAGAGATAATCACCTTCGACCTAACAATTTAAGAAAAAGGAACAAGCTTGTAAGTTCTTTCACTAACATGAAAATAGTCAGCTCAGGGACCCACCACATGGCGGTACAAATTTATAATAAAATACCATCGATATTTAAATTAATAATAAAGGACAATATATTTTGCAATAGATTGAAGGATTTTTTGACAGAGAACAGTTTTTACACTTTGAATGACTTTTTGGAATATAAGGGATAAGTTAAGTAATTATGTAATTTAATGTAATGTAATGTAATTTAGTTATTCAATAGGTATCTTAAAATAATATGTATGAATTAAATGCAGTGCCCTAACAGGGTTTATGTTGGACATGAAATATTTTAAGACCATTTGTAAACACATAATGTAATAAATGATATGACTATGACTTAATTTTGATTATTTTCTTGATAACTATATTATAATGATGTACAATTATTTCCTCTATGACGTTGAAGTAGTGGTTATCGATAGCAGGATTGTCGATGTTTTTACCGTGTCAAGCACTAACAACACGTCGTTCGTGCTAGGAAAATCTCTAGGTCTAGTTATGACATTTACTACGTACAAAATGTGTCAAATTTTAACGAGACGTCACTATTCTACCAACGGTTTTGAATATAGGAACGCACCACTAGACGGACGTACGATGATCAGATTTGCGATGTACTGAATAAGGGCCAAATAAAAAGCACCCGAAACCGACGTACGTGCATGAAGAGATTGATGAATGTAGAGGAAGCGAAAGTGGTATGTTTAGATCGGTGCACCTGGCGTTCCGTAGTCTCTGCCTACCCCATCGGGAGACAGGCGTGAAGTTATGTATATATGTATGTATGTCCAAACTGACCTGATGAACATGCACATCTTCCAGCCGACTGGCCACCGTATCATCTATCTCCTCGCCGTCGTCACAAAGCGTCCTATACACGCACGGACACGGCCCTCCGCGCGTCCAGCGGAACGTGAGCGAGAGCCTCTCGCCGCGCGGCCGCGTGTCCTCGGTGACGACGAGGCCGCTCGGGCGCCGCTCGAGCACTGGGTCCCATGTTCGGGGCTGAATCCCGTGCTGCCAGTCGTACCTTGAATATTTAAAGGATATTCCTCGGTGACACTGCAGTCTGGACTTGAGAACGGTTCGATCCTCAATTTGATTTTTTAGTTTGGATATATTAACCCATTCATTGCCGAAGACGCGAATTCGCGTCCCATGTATGTGTAATCGTAATGCCGAGGACGCGACTTCGCGTCCTCAAGTTATTTGTTTTTTTTTGCTAGAAAACAACTGTACTTAAATGCTGATACCAAAATGTTACTTTATTTATGAAGGATAATGTTATACTGTTGCTGGTTTTCGGATTCAGTGCATTTGTAATTTTCATAATTCTTATCTCGGATGCCGAAGACGCGAATTCGCGTCCCATGTATGTGTACTCGTAATGCCGAGGACGCGATTTCGCGTCCTCGAGTTATTTGTTTTTTTTTGCTAGAAAACAACTGTACTAAAATGCTGATACCAATATGTTACTTTATTTATGAAGGATAATATTATACTGTTGCTGGTTTTTGAATTCAGTGCATTTGTAATTTTCATAATTCTTATCTCGGATGCCGAAGACGCGAATTCGCGTCCCATGTATGTGTAATCGTAATGCCGAGGACGCGATTTCGCGACCTCAAGTTATTTGTTTTTTTTTGCTAGATAACAACTGTACTAAAATGCTGATATAGTCTTTATTATTTCTACTGAGCCGATCTTCTACACAAAGGCCATTGTTTGTAAACAATACCATTGTCTTTCTTTGTGTCCGTAACACCAAGCCGATTACATAAAAAAAAGTTAGAACAACATTGAATGTACATTGAATTATCAACTCTACTCTCTTAGTCAGTAGGTTTAAAATGTAAAGTGCCAGGATACAGATATAAGTCTTTATTATTTGAACTGTGCTTATTCTTTACACAATACTATCATCTACACAAAACTTATATCTGTATCCTGACACTTTACATTTTAAACCTACTGACTAAGAGGGTAGGGTTGATAATTCAATGTACATTCAATGTAGTTCTAACTTTTTTGTATGTAATCGGCTTGGTGTTACGGACACAAAAAAAGACAATGGTATTGTTTACAAACAATGGCCTTTGTGTAGAAGATCAGCTCAGTTCAAATAGTAAAGACTATACCAATATGTTACTTTATTTATGAAGGATAATATTATACTGTTGCTGGTTTTCGGATTCAGTGCATTTGTAATTTTCATAATTCTTATCTCGGATGCCGAAGACGCGAATTCGCGTCCCATGTATGTGTAATCGTAATGCCGAGGACGCGATTTCGCGTCCTCGAGTTATTTGTTTTTTTTTTGCTAGAAAACAACTGTACTAAAATGCTGATACCAATATGTTACTTTATTTATGAAGGATAATATTATACTGTTGCTGGTTTTTGGATTCAGTGCATTTGTAATTTTCATAATTCTTATCTCGGATGCCGAAGGCGAAGACGCGAATTCGCGTCCCATGTATGTGTAACCGTAATGCCGAGGACGCGATTTCGCGTCCTCGGCATTACGCCGGCACTGCGTGATGAGTAAAAATGTGAGGCGTCGGCAATGAATGGGTTAAGAATCTGGTATTTTAAAATTCTGATATTTCGAGAATGAGCGAGTTTGGGATTATACATAAAAAAAACGACAATAAGTCATAGTAACTCCCTGGTTAGAGTATTTCTGCTGTTGAAGACTAATGTAAGAGCTCTAGTTCCACGTATTTACTGAATAAATTTATGATTTTAATTTCGATGATGCGGGGAGGTAGCGAGCCACCGAGGGTGTGAAAGTTCTTTTATAATACGGGTTCATTGGTCACGTCGCGACTAGTTGGTAGTGACCCTTACAAAGCTACCAGTTCCCGGGTTCGATTTCAGGTATGTGCGAATATTAGGGTAATAAGCTGGAGTAGGCATGTATTCCTGAGTCTTGGATGTTTTCTATGTATTGTAGTCATAGCTGGGCATTAACTCGTTAATCCGTTAATCGTTAATTAACGAAGTTAACATCTTGATTAACGGATTAACTTTTAAGTTAACTTTTAAAAATGTTAACGGACACGTTAACTTCCGTTAATATGCAGAAGTCCGTTAATCGTTAATCCAATGCCTACTATTTACCGCACGGCACCGCGGCGCGGCGCGAAAAACAAGTTCAGAAAAGTATGAAACGACAAGTGCCGGGCGGCGCGTGACAGCGAGTGAAACAAAGCCAAAACTATACTCAATCTGTTAAGGTACTTAAATAAATGTAAACAAAAAAATCACGTGGTTCTGGATATTAGCCCATCAAAACTGTTCCGTCGAGCGTTGACGTATCAATGTTCGCCTCCTATTGGCTGACCAACTATGTCACGTGATTTTTTTGTTTACATTTATTTAAGTACCTAAACAGATTGAGTATAGATATATTTTGCCGGCGCGTGCGAGTGAGAAAACTGCGAAGAGATAACTTCCAGAACCTAAACCAACAGGTTTTATTAGTTCACTAATGCAACGGTATAAAAATGCATTTTTTTTACACATATTAACGGATTAACGATTAAAGTTAACTTGCGTTAATTCTTCCGAAATGTAACGCTTTAACGTTTATCGAAGCTAACTTTTTTTGTAGCGGATTAACGAAGTTAACTATTTGATTAACGGTGCCCAGCTATGATTGTAGTCTAGAACTCAAAAACAAGCCGAGTTTAGGGCTAGCTCAATTTGTGTGAGATTGTCAACTGACATTTATTTATTTATCATTTACAGCACTATACAAACTAATTTTAACAGCAGAACTAGATATAGTATAGTTATCATACCTAGCTTCACCCTGCATTACAAGCATGGATCTTTTGGGCACTACAACTGGCACCAATTTTCCGCTGTGGTGTCGCCATTCCATCACAACTGAGGAGCCGAGAGATAGGGACAGGATGGTATCCCCAAATGGACTGTGCTTATCGACATGGGATGGGATACCTGGAAATATAAAAGTTAAGATACCCTAAATAATAGTGTGCGTGTGGATTGAGTGAGCACCCTTCCGAAAAAAAAGATAAAATGCTGTTCATTTAGTAAAAGTTCTAAAACAATTGTAAAACTAATCTCTGTATTTGTAAAACCACAAATAAAATAAAAAAAACCTTTAACATGTGCTCACTCAGTTCTCACAATCTACCAACGAAATCAGTGAATGTATTCATTTAACATATAATATTTATATACTAATATTTAGTAAAACCTATGCTAAATTACCTTTATAATTTGTAGATCACCTAGTCACGTATTTAAGGTTTTACAAATAATTTACTATGCTCACTCAATCCACACGTTTTCGAAAACCCGATTTCTGATAAAAAACTGAAAATTTAAACTGCTATATATGTGTATAGTTTAGTAAAATTAATATGGGATTTTGTAAAATACAAAACGAACCATTAACGTGGCAGGTTTTTGGATAATAAATTTTTGTGAGTGCTCACTCAGTCCACATGTTATAAGTAAGTTAAAAATGTAAATATCTTAAGATTCGTAGTATCACAGAAACTATAAACTAGTTCAACTTTTAGTAAAAAAAATTACTAAATATCCACCATCTAATATTTTATATTCGTTGTCTGTTTATAAAGATATTCAATTGTAATTTTTCTAATGTAAATATATCAATTAGGTTGACCACACTTCTATATCATATCCAAAATACAGGGCGTTTGTTTTCGTTGTGCCATGTTGATAGATAAATAAATAAGTAAATAATAATAAAACACACACAGAAACTTCACATAGTTTATATTATTTTAGCCAAAAATACGGATCATAAATGCATTTCAAAAACGGTTTTTTGTCTTTGCCGTACCTACCTATACAAATTTCGAAATAGAAATGTTGATGAAATATAATTAAATGTTGACTTGTGATCGTCGAGAGGTTGGTTGCCTTTCCCGATCGATCGCTAGTGTGAACAGCATCATTTTGATCTTTCAGAGGTTCGACGAGACGAAATTTCGTTTTGTGAGCTAGTAATGCCAAGTTGTATATTTAATCGACTTCAAAAAAAAAGATTCTCAGTCTGACCTGTATATGTATGTGTGTTTGTCCGCGATTATCTCGCGTTTGGCTGAACCAATTTTGATGCGGTTTGCAGAAAAGTATTTTTTATACATAGGAGAAGGTTTTGGTAGTTTAACCGACTTCATAAAAATGAGGTTCTCAGTTTGACCCGTACGTATGTAGGTTTGTCCGGGAATACTCTAAAGCTAGTCAGGTATTTACGTCTGGCAGTCATCATCTCATGTTCCTATGTTTACTTACCCGTTAATAATATTTTTGTAAATTTCTTTAACCTCCTTTTTGATTTGCCGTAGTCGATTAAAAATGATTATTATTATATTGCCTACTTCAATAAAGAAGACTGATTAAGTTAAAAACTTTGTTTTCTTTTAAAATGTCCTGTATTTTGGATATGATATAGAAGTGTGGTCAACCTAATTGATATATTTACATTAGAAAAATTACAATTGAATATCTTTATAAACAGACAACGAATATAAAATATTAGATGGTGGATATTTAGTAATTTTTTTTACTAAAAGTTGAACTAGTTTATAGTTTCTGTGATACTACGAATCTTAAGATATTTACATTTTTAACTTACTTATAACATGTGGACTGAGTGAGCACTCACAAAAATTTATTATCCAAAAACCTGCCACGTTAATGGTTCGTTTTGTATTTTACAAAATCCCATATTAATTTTACTAAACTATACACATATATAGCAGTTTAAATTTTCAGTTTTTTATCAGAAATCGGGTTTTCGAAAACGTGTGGATTGAGTGAGCATAGTAAATTATTTGTAAAACCTTAAATACGTGACTAGGTGATCTACAAATTATAAAGGTAATTTAGCATAGGTTTTACTAAATATTAGTATATAAATATTATATGTTAAATGAATACATTCACTGATTTCGTTGGTAGATTGTGAGAACTGAGTGAGCACATGTTAAAGGTTTTTTTTATTTTATTTGTGGTTTTACAAATACAGAGATTAGTTTTACAATTGTTTTAGAACTTTTACTAAATGAACAGCATTTTATCTTTTTTTTCGGAAGGGTGCTCACTCAATCCACACGCACACAAATAATAATATTTTTACTTATAAACTGGACTTACAATTATATTTCAGCTGTTTTAAATATAATAAGCTGACCAAAAAGTTAAAAAATCTTGATTAACTAATTCAGGAACGTCCTAAGGGCCTCTTGCGTAAGCCTAAGTGTCCTAGGTAACAATGTATGTCTACACATTTCACTAATGTCAAAATTCTAATCAGAAATCAAATGTATCTATCGACATAACCTATAACCAACTCCACCTATCCAGAGGTTAGTACCCATCATACCTTGAGCTTAGTTAGGGACTATAGTGCCCGGCCAATAGGAAGTTCATCCTGGCACATTGCCCAATCATGGAGTTTCTAAATATTTCATAATCTTGACAGCAGTAAAACATTGCTTAACTTATTTGTTGCGTGTGAAGGAATAGTATTAAAAGAGTCAATCAATTTTTTCTTTTTCGCTCGTTGCCATGGTGACGTCTCCTGGGTCACTCTTTAAAACTATGATTTCAAAGGATATAAGTCCACTAAAAAACTCTTTTATTGGCAATTACACACCCATTCTTTTATGGCCTTTCTCCTGAGTGTGCTGGAAGTATATATTATAACATTTTTTCTAAGAAACTCTATCACTGTTGTCTCCTGGCTTACGGGACAGAATAACAACAAAAAAAAAGTTGATCCACCCAAAAGCATTGTTTTACTATTATCAACATTATCATCATGATCATAATGTCAGCCAAAACACGTCCACTGTTGGACATAGGCCTCCCCCAAGGCTCTCCACTAAGACCGTTCTTGTTTCGGGAAGGGAAGCTTTTCCTTTTGTTAATTTTGATTTATTGTTCTACTAGCGACCCGCCCGCGGCTTCGCCCGCGTGGAATGTATTATACATATAAACCTTCCTTAAGAATCACTCTATCTATTAAAAAAAACCGCATCAAAATCCGTTGCGTAGTTTTAAAGATTTAAGCATACATAGGGACAGACAGCGCAAGCGACTTTGTTTTATACTATGTAGTGATTTACTGATTATACACTCTCACTGATACTGGCGAAATCACTTGGTGGACGGGCCATTAATTTAAAGAAAATGAAGGTAATGTGTTAGGATTGACTTCTATCGGCCAGGCACTGAAGGTTAATTGGAGTCAGGTTGTCCCTTAACTTTTTTATACATACATACATACATAAACTCACGCCTTCATTCCCAGAATGGGGTAGGCAGAGCTACCGAATTACCAACAACCCTAAAAACTTGTTGATAATTCTGTAACCACATAACTTTTTTATTTATTTATTTAATCTTACTTGATTAATAAAATAGCTTCTTACCCTGTCCAGGCTTGTACTTATTCACAGTTAATTGATCTGGAACCCCAACATCCAACCCCTGTTCCTTCAGCCGTTGCCACAATATGTCACATTCCCTAGGTATTGACACTTCTAAGGGCGATGTCAAATCTACATCATTACTGCCGTATCGGAACTCATAGCCATAGTGCTTTACTTGGCGATTTTTTAAGTTACTGGACTCCTCGAAATCAAAGAGTTTGAGGAACAAGCTTTCCTCTGTCTGTGTGATGAAGTCTTTGAGGATGATGAGGCCTTCAGGTGTGTCGTGCTTGCATACAATTTCAAGGTTTGGTACTGAAAGATAGTAATTCATTTTAAACAACAATTTATAATACTTTTTTTTTAATTTAATGTTTTGTTTAAAGATTAGTCTAACAAGTGTCTTTTGATACTTTTTAACCAAGTATGAGATAAAAACTTGTTTGTAAACTTAAAATGCATAGAGTGAATGATTAATCTTCAAAGCAGACAAAGATTTAGAAATATTTGATGAAATAATTATAAAAGAATTATCAACAACTTATTTAAGAGTGCTTGGTAATTCTGTAGCTCTGCCTACCCCACTCTGGGAATGAAGGCGTGAGTTTATGTATGTATGTATAATTATAAAATACCTACCTTCTTCAACAAAGTTCATAAAGACCGGAGCTGCATTTTCTCCCAATCTCGCCTTACCGTTGTACTCGTTATAAAACGAAAACGCGTCTTCCGCTTTAGGGAAGACCAGAAATGAATATGTTTCACCTTTCTCGGCAACAAACTTGGGAAAGGATAAGTGCGGGGAATTATTTTTAATCAGTTCGTATACATCGTCTTTCGTTAAATTTGTAGCTTGCCCAGCATTACACAGCACAATATTCTGGAATCAATCATAAATCTATTACAATTATATTGTGTCCGTCATACCTATGTGAATTAATAAACATACGACATAACACAAAAACATACGACACCCGGTTGGTTTGAACAAATCACCCCTTTGGAGCTCTTAAGACGAGCCGCAAACCGTTTCCTCTTGCGGTCCGATTTCTTGTCGTCTTCAAGCATAGTTTATTTGTTAATAGCAAGATTAATATTGTTTGACAAACTTTCACACTACAATGGAAAAGTAGTGGTGCGCATGAAATGAAACTTGCAAGAAAATATGTTGCTGTGGGACACGGACACATGTCGCACTGCTAGATCAAGACTGCATCGACTCAAAATCATTGTTAGTTTTGTTTCAAGCTCATTGACGTTGAGTTAAAGTTGATTTTAAAATACAGTTGTATTTTGAGTTACTACACTTTTGATCTGGCAGTGCGATGTGTCAAGTTGTCAACTGTCAATGTCACGTACAGCTGGAAATGACAGTAGTGTTGCAAGTATAATTATTTACCCTGTGATACGCGTTGTGACGCTAGCAGATATTATCTTAAATACGATCTTATTAATCTTATATACGATAGTGATAGCAGAGGCCCCACTTTGAAAATCGAAATTCAAAGTTACGATAGCTCTATCCCTTTCTCTTGATTATGTGTCGAATGATGAGTGACAGAGATGGAGCTAACGTAACTTCGAACTTTGAATTTAAAGTAGGGCCTCAGGCCTTTGCTGGTAGGCAGTCATAAAGTTAAGAAAAATATAGTCATTACTCATAATAATAACGCTATATTTCGGTAGTGTTAACTTTTTTGATTAAATATTTTATGTAAAAAAAACTTCTGAAATTTATTACTAGAATAACGACGACGACGAGGCGATATTACAGATCATAGGCCGAAGCCTATATTCAAACCGCGGATAAATTACCTCGGGTTCAAATTTGACATTTGCCCATAGAAAATGTGTCAAATTTTACATTAGCCTGTCAATGTCAATATGGACATTAGAAAAAAAAGTATTTGGCGTAGGTACCATGTATGTCATCCTTCCATCATTAATTATGTTAGTTATGTCACACTCACAGATTAAGCGATAAGGCTTGGATATGTATAAGAACATTTGTGTACTTCCTATCGTTGAATTAAAAAATCTGATATGTGTGCAATAAAACGACCATACGTATTAATAAGTTAATAACAAAGTATCAGAATGAACGTAAGTCTTTTGTCTTTATTGTAAAGCAATGTAAATACATGTTTTTGTGAGGAACCCCGTAAAATTTCGGATTACTTTTTTCCGAATATGATCTGTCCGAATTTTCATTGTTACGCTGGAGCTATTTTAGATTGAAAGCATTATTTAATTGTCATACGTAGGTTAGGTTAGGTTTGATTAATAAGCGATAACAAAAGTTAAGCAAGCCTATCAAAAAATTGCGTTCAGAATTATGATCAATTCGGAATTATGTAGTGTACCCGTGTTTGTGGTTAGGTCTCCGTTATAACAAATTTTTCGTTTTTTAGGAACTTGGGAGAAAGAAAAAGCGCTTAAAGCACGTCATTTGTATGGCATCAGACTTCTTTTTCCCTAATACTGGCGGCGTCGAACAACACATTTTCAACTTGTCACAATGTCTCATAAAGAAGGGACACAAAGTCGTTGTGATTACTCACTCGTACAACCAGCGCGTCGGTATTCGGTACATGACTGCCGGACTGAAGGTCTACTACTTGCCCATTAAATTGATGTATAATCAGTGCATCCTCCCCACCATGATTGGTAACATACCCCTCATCAGAAACATCTTAATTAGAGAATGCATTGAAATAGTCCATGGACACTCTGCATTCAGTGTCCTAGGACATGAAGTCTCAATTATAGGAAAATTACTAGGACTGAAAACAGTATTCACAGACCACAGCCTATTTGGATTTGCTGACATGTCAGCAGTTTTAACTAATAAGTATTTGCAAATGTGTTTATGTGAGTGTGACCACTGTATCTGTGTGTCACACACAGGGAAAGAAAACACTGTGCTGAGAGCCAGAATTGAACCTTCCAGAGTATCAGTGATACCTAATGCTGTAGATGCATATATGTTTACGCCTGACCCCAGCAAGAGAGACCCTAATGTTATAACAATAGTCATAGTGTCTAGACTAGTGTACAGAAAAGGTGTGGATTTAATGGCAGCTGTGATTGCTGATATGTGTCCACGATATCCTAACATAAGATTTATCATAGGTGGTGATGGACCAAAGAGGTGGCTATTACAAGAAGTCAGAGAGAGAAAGGGTTTCCAAGATTGTGTTGAATTACTAGGAAGCTTGAAACATTCCCAAGTGAGAGATGTGTTAGTTAAAGGAGATATATTTTTGAACACGTCATTGACTGAGGCGTATTGCATGGCTATTGTAGAAGCTGCTTCATGTGGGTTGAAAGTTGTTTCAACTAGGGTTGGAGGGATCCCTGAAGTGTTGCCAGAAAATATGATATATTTGGCAGAGCCTAATTCTAATAGTGTTGTAAAAGCCATTGAGAGAGCAATAAGTGACATAAAAAATGGTGAAATAATGTGTCCCTATATGTGCAACAAAAGCATCAGAAGCAAGTACAATTGGATGGACATAACCAGGAGGACAGAGATAGTTTATGACAAGATCTCAATCAATAGAAACAAGACTCTAGGAGAACAACTTCGAAGCTACCTCTCATGTGGAGTTTGGCCATTCCTCTTAGTTATAAGTCTCATGTATTTATTACTACAACTAACAGAAAGAATACATAAACGAAAGCATATAGATATAGCTAGGGACTTAAAACTATAGTCAATTATACACAAAATGTTGATTTTGGAATGATTTATTATAATACTCAAATTAATGAAATTAATAATGGCATCCTACTAATGCATAGCGGCCATAATTTGAACATGAAAATATAAAATAATAATTTAAATGTATAACAGTTGGACAAATAGCACTTTTGAACAATAAATGTTATTTATTTATAACATGTTGCATCCATAACATTATCTATATTTATATAATTATAGGTTATTGAACCTGAGACTGATTACAGCGCATTATTATACTATTAGCCTAGTCTGCATCTTCAGGCCCTGTGGACAAACAAACTTGTTAAAAACTACAAAAGTTGACCACATAAAGGGTTCAGGATGATGGGGCCTGATAGACTAACAATATTATCATCAGTGATAAAGGTACGTCAATATTATGACGAAATATATGGGTAACTAATGATAATGTGATATGCATCAATAATTTCTGTGATATGCATCACAATATGCATGTATCGTGTGACAATATTTATATGTCTATTAGGCCCCAAAGATATTGAAACAGAAACTATGTACCGACAATTATAGGATTAAAATAAATTAAAATAACGCCCTACTATTTCTAGCGTCTGTTAAGTTTTATGCATATGATACAACAATTAAATTATTGATCAATTACAAACTACCAAAGACGTTATCCTGCTGTTGAATTTTAACAAATGATTACAGATTTTACAGTCGTTAAAATATTTATTTTCTTAATTAATTAGTATAATGTATATCTTATCATGCTCTTAAAATATAAAGACTGAGGTTTTGATTGGTGTCCCTTTTTGCCAACTGTCAAATCAATGTTATTCAGTAAATTGTTTAGTAAAACTTCAGCTTTGAGTAAATGTGGATAAAAGTAGGAAAACTTATCACATAATTCAGCTAAAAGTATTTAATGTTATATGCAAAAGTTGTGTTCATAACTATCAGGACAATGTTTGTATAAAAAGGGCCGGCACGGACAGCTAAAATATAAATTATAATTATGCATTTTGTTTTAATTATATAAGACAATTACTAGTGCCTTAATTGTAAATTATATATTGTATGATTTTAAGTTGCATAAAAAAAACTCTGAAAAATACTGAACTCTTTTATTACTAAACCTAACCATGCTTCCTAAAAGCGAGCAACAGAATGACAGTCTTCAATCTTCTAAACCTTAACCCTTTTCCAGGCGTAGTACATTTCATCTACCACATTCACGTCGCTCAAAATTTAACTTAACTACTACATTTTATGAAACAAATTTAATTGAACTTTCCTGAAATATGACTTTATGGATCAGTATCCTTCAGGACGTTACGAATTCATGGCTCTATTCCATTTCTTGCTTGTATCCTTACAATGATACAATGAATTCCATACAATATGACTATGATTTTCCAAGAAAACCCCATACATGGTGATCGTTGTCATAGTAAAACTACATCATGCTGCCAAGATCTAAACTGAGATGCGTTTCATTTCTGTTGGTCTGCAGGTAAATTGCTAAGCCTTCGCCAGTCATCCCACTAGTTGACTTAAAAAAACCCAGAGATAGGAACCTAACCTTTGAACTAGGAGTTCCAAAAGTGCCAAATGGAGGTAACTTACACTTTGGCAGCGCGCGACGGGTGTCTCGGGCGCGCGCCCTTCTGCTTGAGCTGCAGCACGAGCGAGCGCAGGCGCGCCACGTCGCGGCCGCGGCGCGGGCCGAAGTCGCACAGCTCGGCCACGCGCGCCCACTCGCCGCCCTCCGCCACCGCGCCCTCGGAGCCGCGCGCCAGCGCCTTCTCCGCGTTCCTGTTGCAAACGACTTGTTCATATCTGACCTTCATTATTTGGGACTAGAGGATGCGTATTTCTTGCACATTTTCCGTATACCACTCAAGGAGGTGGATAATAATAATTATTATTTGAATGTCTTTACCAATCACGCGACTATGGAAGTCACGGTTACTTCGGATGCTACGATACCAGCGGCGGTGTGGTTGTGACGGTACGAGCGGTGTCTTGAATGTAATCAAGTATTTGCCGTTGTGTGTGCTCCGGAATATTTGAGCACTGTGGATGACCTGAACAATTTGACTACTTAGGCTGCGTCGATGTTAATGAGTATTCTGGATGTTTCCAACTATTTGGTGATCTTGACTGCTATGTACTATATGATGCTGACTGTACTACAAGCCTATATTCCCTTAGTCGCCTCTTACGACATCCACGGGAAGACATGGAGTGGCACTATTCTAACCTGGCAACCACACGGGATTCTCTACCATACAAATAATAATCATAATTATTATTATTTTATTTTACTGTTAGGCGATGGGCTTGCCACCTGTCACTAATACACTGGGAAACATCTTACCTACCCTGCTTGTGCAAAATGAGATTACAGAATTATCAAGAAGTTTTAAGACTTGTTGGTAATTCTTTAGCTCTGCCTACCCCACTCTGGGAATGAAGGCGTGAATTTATGTATGTATGTATGTATTATTTTATTTTAGACAGGCAGTTGGCACTGATATGTCTAAATATTTGTTCACTGCACAAATGTCACACTAATTTAGGATGTTTGTCAACTTATTTTTGAACTGGTTAACACTTTGAGTTCAGAACATTAGAGGGTAATTTGTTCCACATATTTATTATTATATTTCCTATAAATACATATACATTAAAAAAAACCACAGTCATAATAAATTGACATAAGTTAATGAAAACTGCATGAAGTCAATCTAGTGAGAGTATATTAGACTCCAAGATGCACCTGTACCCTGTGTCTAGATTTTTCTTTAGCCTGCACCAAGCATCCAGTGACTTGGCGTTCTCATTACTATTATTGTTTTCTAATAAACGAACTAAAGTATAGTCTTGAAATCATAGGATGGTTTTTTATTGCAGAAATAACACATTAACAGTTTAATAACCTTTAACCTTTGTGTAGTCAATTTAAAGGAAAAAGGTGGCCACTTCTACCCTTAAGTTAGTCACTCGCAGGTTATTAAATTATGCTAATACCCTAATAAATTGCGTATTCATTTGTACAACATATTATCCTTCAATTTCAAAACAATACTTTAGTGTATTAAAAAACACAATAGTGGTAATGGGGCGCCACTAGACGGACGGTGTTGTTTTAAGAGTGATATAGTGATAATTGTTAGGCGTTTTTCCTTTCCTTAACATTATGATTATAATTACGTCATTCCCATGTTAACAAAAAACAATGAACATTACTACAATCCATGACATGATAATAGTATTAAGGAAAATAGAACAACAAAACAGAAAAAGAACCATGTGAAAAGACCAAAATGGTTCCACAACAACCAAAACCAACAGTTTGGCTTGTAATACTCACTTAGCGGACTCCCTGACAGCAATGGAAAGAAAACAGAGCTTATTAGAACAGGGGTAAGACATGCGGGTAGGCACATATATAATACAGTGAAGTTATATAAAGACATTGCCAGCAATTTCTACTTTGCACACTGAGCAAGAACCAAATGAGAAAATATAAATTGGCCGTCTGTAAGATCTTTTATTTAATATCAAACAAAAGGTAATTGTAAAACTGCCCTCGTCCTTCAAACAGCAAAGTGGGTTGAAAGGTTAAGGTTAGGTCCGATAAGTCTTAATGCAGAAAAAAAGATTGCAAAGTAGATAACAGATGGCCAATCATATTTCCTGAACAAGTAAAATCATAATAACATTTAAACTAAATCAAAACATGACTGATGACATTAAAAAGGTTTAGCCATTTTTTTCCATTAAAGTATAATCATGTTGAGCTATTCATGTTCAGTTATAGTCTATCTACAATACATGAAACATTTGTTCAAAGACCCATGCAAATATATAAAACAATATGGAACGAAGAGACTTTAGGCTCTGCAGATAAGAAACAAGAACTCAACCCGCTAATCCCACTATGTACCACTTATAATATAACAGTAAGAATGAAAACAGGCTAAAATCTACACAGCAAACATTATATACAAAGTATACCTAATAAATGATTATAAAATGTAATATGTGTATTGATATTGTAATTTGTAATAGTTAATACAATAGGTAATACATAATTTACGTACTACTCTTGATGTTTTTTTTTATTTTTTATTGTACTTTCATTTCTAGACAATCCTTGATGACAAGTTTTAAGAATATATTTAATGTGAAGCTTGATATACTTACAAAAAATTAAATTGCACCAATTTACAAACAACCTTCTAAACCAATTGATGCAGTATACAATGCTGCCAGTATAAGTATAATTAGATGTGCAGAGTTTTTTACCTGTTGGCTGCCTTGGTCTTAGCAATCTGTTCATCATGGGTCTTGTACCAGTCTTCCAGTTCTTTTTTTGCTATTTTAAGCATTTCTTCTTTCTTTTTCTCTTCTTCAGCATCTGAAAATGTTGTATAAACTTTTAAAAGAAGAGCATCTGAACAAAAATCTTATCTTAATATATGCTTAAACACAGTACCTGCTCAATATGTTGGATACTATTATATTTTGATATGTTTTCAAGCTTATTTGTAAGCCCTATATTGTTATCAGAATAGACAAGAACTTTGATTTGTATTATTGTGACCTCCCGCATGCAAGGGGTTTTAAGTATTTTTATTCAAAGTCAAACTACTTCCCATAAGTGAGGAGCTTGAACCAGGAAGATAGTTAACTATGCATTCAATATCTTCATCAGAAAATAATTTCACTACTGGACTGCTTGCTTCATACTTTTAATGAAAATGGCATCAAAAATTACCTTTCTCCTCTAATCTCAGCTTCTGCTCCTCTCTCCACATTTTGATTTTCTCTGGCTCCTCCCTCTCCTGTCGGAAGACAGAAGGCGCTGGGTCATCGTCTAGCATGCCATTGGCTTCTAAAGTTGCTGTACTTGGGATTTCTGTAAAAAAAAACACGGTTGTTAAATTAAAAGTTATAAAAACTATATTATGAGTACAGACAACCAAGAAACGCTTCTCCAAATGTTTATAAAAATGGTTCAATAAAATAGGGTAATACGTACAAAGGGTGTAAATACACACGTATAGTAATAAAACTTTTATAACATTACGGTTTTTGCCGGAATGTTACAAGGAGTAGTTTTTAAAATAAATGGGAACAGTTCTTACCAACGAAATCATCAACCAAGCCATTGGAGTAGGAACTGACAACAGGGGGCGGAGCGCTGGTTTCGAGCTCATCTTCCAACCCTGCAAGCTGGTTCTGTTCACGCGCGAGAAACTCTGCAGCGGGATCGACTTCGGGCTGGACAAAACTATCACCAAAATCGTCCATATTTAATATAAATACAAATTAGAAACCAGCCAAGTGAACAAAAAACGTCGATTACTAATACCGAGCGTAGACAAGATAGAAGTGTAGGAAAATGACATCGACATTTTATACGAAATAGCCCGTGTTCAATTAAATGCTTTATGCAAATGTACTAAGATCAAAATTGCTTTGTTAGAGCGCAGGTTTTGAATTCATGCTGTTGGGTTGGCCAAGCGAAGTATCATAATTTATAATGGGGTCTGTGTTGCAGTCTTTGTGCTTATATGTATATAATTATCATATATTTATTTGTATTGTCCTAGGTAATTCAACCGATTCGATCATCTGTTGGTGAAAAATATTTGGCCTAATACCGTACATCGTGCCCTGAGGCCCTACTTTGAAAATCAAAGTTCGAAGTTACGTTAGCTCCATCCCTGTCTCTCATCCAGTGTTGCTAGATCTCCTGTTTGTTTGAATTTGTGGTCTGTGACAGCATGCTGGATACTTAGGCACGATACTGCGTGCACGTAAACTGTATTATTCTTGGATTGAAACAATTTAATAGATCTTCAGCAGATTTATTTATTGAATCAGAAAATTCAGAAAACATTCATAGTTATTAATTTTATTCAAATATGGAGTAACAATGTTTTTCATCTCCTTTTTAAAGAAACTTTACTTACATTTAAATTATTATCTATAAGTACTATAATATCACATATACTCGAAAATGTAATAAGATTCCAAAATCCTAACCTCAACCGACGCACATTCGCTGTGATTACTGCATTTTGGTTTAAGTGTAGGTATTTTTATCAATTAAACTGACCCTAATATTACTGGTTACACGAGTTCTCATTGATATGTTTATGAAATAATATTTTAATTAAGAAATAATCAAGATGGGAACTGTCAGTTTTTGGAATCTAATTAGATTTTCGAGTATAGACAGTTACAACTAAATTTACTTACAATGAAATGCTTATCTACCTAACACTTTAGATAAGAATTTAACTGTACTGTAATATCACATAAAAATATCAAATGTTAACAACAGAAAGTTCTGCAGATACCGAGTTAGAATTTTTATCACTTTCATTGGACCCGATTCTACGTGCACATCGCTTAAATAGCCTAAAACGAACTAAAACTAAATTGTCTAATTTTAAGACATAGTTTAGACGGCAGATTTAAACAGTGCTATTCCAGAATGTCAAGCTGACAAGACAAGCTGATAAGACCGCCTAAAATAAGAAGTCAGATTCAAATTAGCGCTGTTATGGCGCTGTCATTTGATTATGACAACTGCTCATAGAATAGCAAAGTGTTTTAGCGACACCTAAATACAATTAGGAAGTTTAGAGGCCACTGTAGAATCGGGTCCATTGATCCATTGCCAAGAACCCGCTAGGCGGGCGCTCCGAGACTGCTCACATGCCGCACAACCCGCTGGGTGGGTTGTATCTATAGTACTTATAGATGACTATAGCCTATGCCGATGAACCCACCTAGCGGGCAACGATTAAATTTATTCGTTTCAGCACAGGAGTTTCGACGGTATAGAGATAAGTGAACGCGCTTGGCGGGCGCTCGGCGTGGAGTGTTGGTTGGTTCGACCATCGCTCATTTGGACGCGCGTAGCGGGTCTTATATTTTATTTTATATTAAAGCTGGCTCTGGGAATGGGTCTTGTTTTTGAACTTGGCAAAGAAAGTGGAAACATAAAAAAATGGCTGGCTTATAAATAATAAAGAAATTCCAGATAGTATTAATGTTATCATCAATTAAGAGGTGAACTTTCTGTTGGTAACAATTGGACATTTTTTAATGACAGGTTAATTTATCCCAAAAAATGTAAGAGTAGGTAACTTTTATGACAACATTACATAAAGCCACATTGGTATGTCGAAGATGAAACAATTAGCTACGAAATTTTATTATTGGCCACATATTGATGCACATATAGAAGACTTTGTTAAACGATGTTTACCCTGTCAGTCTTATCAAAACAATAATATTAAAGAGCCACTATTACCCCATAAGGTAATGGTGGTTGATCTAATGGATTTTAAAGCTAAAAGTTACCTCGTAGTTTACGACTATTTTTCTAAATGAGATAATAGATATTAAACTTTTACGGATTAAAACCGCCAAATCGATCAGAGGCCCGAACAGATATTTTTTCGAATTTTAGCCTTCCTAAAGAAATTGTCTCAGATCCAAAATCCTTATGAAGTGTCACAAAGATAAAACAGATTCTATTCTCTCTCTATCGTTTTGCGTCGTGCAGTGCATCGTGCTTGGACGGACAGCACGGAAGGATAATGCGTAGAGGGCTTTAATAGACCTACTATATCTGACATAATATATACGGGCAAGTTGTGCCGTGTAAGGAAGGTATAATGCAATTTACTTGACAGTTGACAGCTGAAATATATAACCTTAAAACAATTTCCTTGATTTTGTTTGTTATTGTATAATAATTTCAATCATTAAATCGTTGCAAAATGAACTTATGCTTAAAAACGAAGCACGTCCGACCCAGCTTCTTTACTTCCCTGTTCCGATATTCTACTACAGCTCCCGAGGTTATAGAACAAAATGAGCAGGTTGTTATCGACGACTCTGATGATGTGAAGGCCCGGGAAGAGGAGATCAATCGGAAACGGAACGTGTCCCGCTTGTCCCCAGCGCACTACAACTTAATGAACGACCGTCGGCCCTATGAAGAACCTAAAAGTATAGCACATCTGACTGTAAAGTACAATAGGAAGTTGTATGGGAAATATGGCATCGCCAGCGGCGTTAACCCAAGTAAGTAATATAATATACTTTAAGTAATTGTTTTATACACATACTTGAACACCGAAATCAGAAATGTTGTGAGGTTTTATTTTTTGAGTCATTCATGTCACATACGTAAGTATAACATTACCAATCTTAGTTCGAACCAGCCTGAGTTCCAAATTCAAATAATCCTGTAGATCCCACCCCACCCCAATCCGGTTAACACTACTACAACTTCAACAATCTTAAATCAAAAAGCCTAATTTATTACATTACGTTTTTTAGATATATGTTGGCCTTCTAGACAAGAAATACAGGAAAGACAAGAATATGAAGCAGTTGCCTTCCCATTCACAATTAAAGAGATGATGGAGTCTGCGGCAGAGAACAGAAAAAAGATGAATTTGAGAACAGAACAGAGAGAGAAAGAACTGGCAGAAAAGTTTCAAAAACTAGCACAGTGGAAGAAGGACTTGAAGAATAAGATGGCAAAGCAGATTGAGGAGACAACTGCAGCAAAGGTAAAAATGCTAATGCATATTATTTTTTTAACATAATATCATCATGGACTTTTATTAAAAAAATAATCATATGGCTAAATATAAATATATCAAATAAACATAACTAACTTTAATTATAGAGCCATCATAAAACACTGTGATATGATAATACAGAAGTGGCAAGGCATAATCTTATTCCAAGATAGGGCAAGTGCATCAAAATATGAATCTAGTGTTGTTTAACAAAAGTTTTAAATTACTTTGCCCATTGTTGTTAAATTGGGCCTTCTATCTCTTAAACCACTGTAATCCCAAACCACTGTTTGATCAAGAGTGAGACAGGTAAGAGGGACATTACACGCTGAGTATTTAATCAGTTCAGTCCATCAGTTTGGCCCGGACTGATGCCTTATTACTACTTTTATTTCTGTAATTTTAATATTTGTGTTATGAAATTGTTTTAGTACAGTAAAGTGCACAAATACATACAGTTAGGTGTAAAACTGATTCAATATTAGCACCGTGGAATGTTAATTTGTTGATGACAATCAAAAGTATTTTTACATGATTAATACAGAATAGTACTCCATGTTTTACTTGTCAAAAACTGTAAAATTTCACTTTATTTATGATTTCCCTACGAATGAAGTGTTGTGCTCTGTACGAAACAAGCTGTCTGTCTGCAGCCTCCACCCCTTCCAAAAAATGGATAGTGCAGTGCAATGCCAGTGCCTTGAAATTGTTTGGTTCTGGGTAGCCACAACTGAGGATTTTCATTCCTACTCCGGCGAGGGCATCACATTCACGCAATAAGTGTTTCATTGTTTCAACCTCTTAGCTGCGCATTCTACAATCTGATTTGTCATAAAGACACATCCATAAACTGATTTAAATATTTCGCAAGTGACAGCCCTAACTTTGGGCACGGACGACAGAGGGGCGTAGCTGGTGATGCGGGAAGTAGGTATTTTGAGAGTGGCATTTTGAGCCTGGGTACAGGAAATTCGCTTCTACGTAGTTATTATTTATTCTTGCGACCATGGCGTGTGAGCCTTGTCAATATCTCTCACGACTACATGACTGTGGCGGTCAAGAAGTTAAATGAGGAATCGTCCATCCATCCATCGTCTTTAAACTGCTTGAATCAGGGCCGTAGTTTTGTAGTTATTGCAGAATATTCGTTCCCTGCCAAAGTGAACTAACAATCAATTTGTTTGGCTATTTGCCTCGGTGCAAAAGTGAACTTTCTCACCGAAAACTAATGTCGCCAATAACTACCTCCAATTATGGCTGATTTAAATAGTTTCCTACTCATTTTAAAGAGGCTGAATTTTACTTAATTTTGTCAGGTTCCTTATTTCAGATTGCCACATGGAAAATCATATATTAGATAAATAAAAAAAGTGAAATTCAACCATTTTTGCGTCAAAATTACTGAAACACTGTAAATGACAGGTAAATCATGGATTTGTAGCCAATTAAAAGGAGTACTATTCTGTATTAATCATTTAAAAATACCTTTGGTTGTCATCAACTTATATTGACTCAGTTTTGCACCTGACTGTACATTATTCAACCTGGGAGCCGATTATGGCTGCGCGTGATAAAATGTTGATAAAACATCCGTCACTTTTTGACGTGACGTGACGTTCACATTTTGTCACGCGATAAACGCAACCGTACTAGGCCCGCTGGGCGAAGTCGGGACGAGCCGCTATACTTTACATTCCTCTAAATTATTGTTATGTCAACAGGCAAAGAAAGAGCGTCTAGTAGAAGAAGTGAGAAGACACTTTGGCTTCAAGCTTGATCCTCGGGACGAGCGGTTCCAGGAGATGTTGGCCAAGAGGGAGAAGGAACAGAAGAAATTGGAGCGCCTGGCCAAGAGGGACGCCAAGGAACAGATGATGATCGCCAAATTACAGCAGGCAAATGCCAAGATCAGTGACAAAAAGTAGACGTGTATTTAGTTTTGGATTAAAATTGATTTAGTGATAGTTTTGTTTTAAAAATCCGATCGAATGCGATACGAGCACTGAGGCGGCTAAATAAACAGGAAATCACGTCATCTTCAGCCCTTTAGGAGTAACTGTTACCTATTGCCACTCGGGCACTAGGGTTGTCAATTATTAGTATTTATGACATTTTTACGTGAATATTTTTTATGTCAATCCGCGTCGCTCGATACTTTTACGCACGCAGCCAAATTATTGATATTTCTCGCCTATCCCACTACTATTGAGTTGAGAATTTCGTCCGTTTAGTCCCATGGGATAACTGGCACTAATATTGATATTTAATTTTTCTCCCAAAAGTCCCATTGCCGTCATCACGTATATCCTAGTCTCTTTTTCTTTAGCCGTGGACTCCTTTCGCATTTTTCCTCATTCCAGAAATCAATTTAGTGTAGACTGAGCTCCGTTATGGCAGAGCTCCTTTTGTGGGTGGTTAGACCCATCAGGCCTGCAGCAAAACTTAATAAGGAGCGTCCCCACAGATAATTCGCGTGAATATTCAACTGGTGTGGGATGTCGAGCTGAGCGTTAACAAGATTATACACCACTCGATGTTCGCGCTGAATGCTCATTTACTCATTACCAGCAAATGCTCTCAGCTAACCTGAACCAGGGGTATTTTGGGTGTTGGATTACATGCAAGAATCTATTATGAATTTGTATTGAAAGTAATACTGGCACAAATTCTCCCACTATTTCTATTGCTGGCGGCGGCGACAAAAAAACGCTGCGTCACCTCTTATGGCGGCATCACCTCTTTCGGGTAAAACCGGTTTTTGCCACAGTATAAATAATGGAATATAATCTGGAAAAATAGCTTGAGCCACTTTTTCAATTTTGTATTTCCATGGAAATGGTGGGATACACCCGCATTTTTCGACAAATATATGGGTGCAGACTCGTGGTCACACCAGGTTGTCACACAACTACTATTCGACGGAGCCCTGCCTGGGCTCCTATTTCTGAGTGATTTGCCCTTCGGGCATCTAAAGATACCTAACGAACCTAACCTACCTACTTTTGCGGAATAAAAATGATTTCTGTCGAATTTCCGACCAAAGCGAATAGCAGTGGTGTGACAACCTGGTGTGACCACGAGTCTGCCCTTAAATAATGGAATATAATCAGGAAAAATAGCTTGAGCCACTTTTTCAATTTTGTATTTCCATGGAAATGGTGGGATACACCCGCATTTTGGGTGTTTCCTCGTGGTCATACTATTTTGTCATACTAGTCAAAAAGTGAACCTAGATTTGATCACTAAATACTAATTGTGGTTGTAAAAGTAGGTAGGTTAGGTTCGTTAGGGGGTTGAGGAAACACGTCGCATTTTTCGACAAATATATATTGCCACTTGTATCGTAGAGTTCGTATGTATCCACTTTAGTACCTTGTCTATTTAATGTCATGTTTAAACTGTCATACATAATATATGAATTGGCACAGCTATTAAACTGACAAGGTACAAAAGCGCACACCTATTTATGACCTCGACTGAACAATGGGACTGATGGGACGAAAAATACTGCCCTCCGTAAACTTAATTCACCTGAACTAGTTCACCCAGGTGCATTTTAGTAAACTTTAAACATCTGGGTGCATTAAAAATATATTTTTTAAACTTTATTTACCTTACTCCCCCTTGGTGCATTAATGCTTAGGCGCGTATCCGTGCCAGTTCATGAACTGCGCAGTTCACAAAAATATTCAGTATGACCGCCATGAAGAGTGAGAACCAGTTCAGGAGAATTAAGTTTACGGAGGGACATGTCATGTGTTGTCCCAGTGGGACATCCCAATGTAATGGGACTAGTCTAGTGGGATAGAGGTCATATGCCAGCTGTGCGAAGAAAGGGTTGGCAGGTGGGTAGTACCCAACGGTAACAACAGCGACCCTGCGACCATCGGCAGATCAGCTTAATAGGTATTGCCCTCGGGCTTACTTGAGCATTATAAAATTGCCCATTGAGATAGCGAGTAGTGGTTCACAATTGATTTGAACTGGAATGGAAGACAAACGGACAAATCGTACATACATGCATACATACCTACCTTCACGCCTTCATTCCCAGAGTGGGGTAGGCAGAGCTACAGAATTACCAACAACTCCAAAAACTTGTTGATAACTGTGTTACCACAATTTGCACAATTAGGCTAAGATGTTTAACAGTGTATAATAGTGACAGGTAGCAAGCCCATCGCCTAACAGTACTAAAAGCCTTAATTCCCTTACGGCCAAACCCTATATTCAATCCGCGGACAGATAGCATTACTTCGGATTAAAATTTGACACATTTTATATAGGCAAATGTCAAATTTTAACCCGAGGTAAGCCTTATCTATCCTCGGTTTGAATATAGGGTTCGGCCGTTAGTCACCTCTTACGACTTCCACGGGAAGACATGGAGTGGCACAATTCTAAGCCAGCAACCACACGGCCAAATCAATTTAAGTAAAAGCTTGTATAACTAAAACAATCAATTTTATTCTTCATAACTGTTTATAAAACGTCAAGAACTCTCATCTTCCGAGGAAGAGTAGAGAGCATTGCGTGGGTTCAGTAGCAAGGGCCGCCGCGGGCTGGGGTCGCTCGACGCGTCGCGTGTCGCCGCGTCGCGCGGCAGCGGGTCGGGCTTCTTCGCCGCGCGTCGCGTCGCGTGTGGTGATACCAGCGTGTCAGACGAGTCCGACACAGAACTGCCGCTGCTCCGCGATATTGCGCTACCCTGCCGAATAAAATAGGTACAGATGTAGTGCATAATTGTTTTCCTTCGTATTTTGTCGGAAACGTTCGTATCTGTCATGCTTCTTCAGTCAACCTCAGTACTTTTGTACTGTGACCAACTGAAATAGCAAGACACGTTCGTACGTTTCCGTGAAAATACGAAGGAAAACAATGATGTACTACATCTGTACTTCAGTTTAAAATAACCACGTTATTGATCGTAAGTTCCTCACTGAAATGATATTTAACTTTGAATCAAGTATCCAGAGATTTTGTTTGCAAGTGTCGAAATTCATGGAGAAATGTTGGACAAAAAGGTGCGTTTACACGGACCACAAGTTTTATTGACCGCGAATTTCGTCGGTGATACTACAAAACCGCGTAACTAACAAATTTATTTTAGACGAAAATAAACCTTACTATCTTATTAAAAAGGTGCATTTTGCTCGTTATTTAAAACGTTACTTACGCGGTTTTACAGTTTCCACCGATGATTTACTACCGATCCTTTTTTACCCAAAGGAAATGCAAACAAAATGTTTTCATACATGACAGTTATGAATTCAAAGAGAAATGTAAACTGAATAGTAGGGTAAAGTCACCAGTAGTCAGCCAGAGACCAGTAGTAGTAGTACAGTAGTAGTAGTATAGTAGTCGACCATGAGTTCGAAGAGTGGAATATATCTTTCGTACTCTTCCCACACATACAAAGTATAGGCAGAGGCCGACTACAGGTATCTGGCTGACCACTGGTGACTTTATATTCCTTTTTTACGCATACATCTAACCCGAACTAACGAAATCTAACCACTGTCTAAATTTTGACAGCAAACATAGGCTGTTCTCTCATGGATCAGTGTCATTAGGTTAAGTAAGGTAAAACGTGCGTTTGGCATTACGTTACTACTTTAGAAAAAACTCGTATCAGATATTGTGAGATGTACGAGTTTGAACTTAATTCTCTTCAAAATTCAGTTTCAAATCGTACGTCTCGAAATATAAGATACGAGGTTTTTTCAAAGTAATGACGATTAGGTTTTGCATGTTGATAGGAATGAAAGGTACTCTTAGCAACTCCCGAAACCATGTCTATAAGCATACCGATTCGTGAAGGATAGGTCTTTCAACAATAGATAAACAACGAGGTCCGGCGACCAGGGAGATAGGACTTACTTTCTTAGTCTTCTTACTGTCACCGATTTCGTCTAAACACTGCTCGTCTTCATG
Organism: Acleris emargana; assembly: GCA_927399475.2. NCBI lineage: Eukaryota > Metazoa > Arthropoda > Insecta > Lepidoptera > Tortricidae > Acleris > Acleris emargana. The sequence goes on along the minus strand of OV656839.1, from coordinate 2,711,194 downwards.
TCTTATTACATCACCCATGTTCTTTTCAAACATTTCAGGTTTCTGAAAAAAAAAAAGTGATTTAGTTATCTGTGACCAGACAAGCGGAATGATGCAACATAACATCCGATCCAATTCCCTAGTTTCGCTACCACCGGGCCACCTTATTGGTTAACCAAACTGCCTAGCGAGTGGCGGGGTAAGGCGGCTTTAAAGGGCTGTAGCCGTCGTGGCGTCAGTGGCACGACTTTACGTTGACGGCCAGAGCCGTCGGTGGCGGTCAGAAGGTTAAACCGAAATAGACCTATATTAAGGCAGGTTTACAATGTAGGTGTATCAATTCAAAGTGCAAAAAAATACACTGTGCCTAGCGTGCCAGTAACTTGGATAAGATTCTGTAGAATTCATAGACCAAATAAAAACCCATAAAATAATAACTTACAATAAGCATACTCTCCCTAAGATGCTGTATCTGCCCCAGCAGATGGGCCGACTTGGTGATCTTCTTGACCATCCTGTTCTCCCCCAGCTTTATGTGCGCGCTCTGAGCTTTCTTCGGCATGATTTTGATGTGCATGTCCGTCGTGATCTCGTCCTTCTCGGATACTTCGACGATGGGCTCGGCGCTGATCTCACGCTCGCGAAGGTGCTCATGCTGGCATTGTCTAAAATGGGAGCGGATGCTGAAGTTGGTAAAAGGTGCAGATAGGGAGGCAGGTGGTGAAACGTATAGGATGAAGGAAGTGGTGAAAGGTATTGGGAGGCAATATAAAGTGAAAGGTATAGGGTAGCTACGGTTGGCGAGAAGTGTATGACGGGTTCAGGTGGTGAAAGGTGTATGACGGGTTCAGGTGGTGAAAGGTGTATGACGGGTTCAGGTGGTGAAAGGTGTATGACGGGTTCAGGTGGTGAAAGGTATATGACGTGACGGGTTCAGGTGGTGAAAGGTGAATGACGTGACGGGTTCAGGTGGTGAAAGGTGTATGACGGGTTCAGGTGGTAAAAGGTATATGACGGGTTCAGGTGGTGAAAGGTATATGACGTGACGGGTTCAGGTGGTGAAAGGTATATGACGTGACGGGTTCAGGAAGTGAAAGGTGTATGGCGGGTTCCGGTGGTGAAAGGTGTATGACGGGTTCAGGTGGTGAAAGGTATATACCTTTCGGGGTCCATATAGACCACTTTGAGGAACACTGCACTAAAGATTGCATTTTGGTTCTGATCAAAGAGCAAAATAAAACTGTTCTTGCTCGAAATAACCGTTAATTTCTATCGTTTTGTCGTCTTTCCTACCCTATTAGCTAGCTCTTTAGTTGCATTTTCACCTGCTAAGCTTGAACTCATTTTAAAACACTCCCACCAGAATCAAAAACCAAAAATACCAGGTTAATCCCAGCGATCAGAACTCTCTTGAATCGGTTAAGAACCATAATTAACCGGTAATTTTCGAACCGTTCCTGACGGTTCCTGGTGACTCACCCCGAGCACTGGTTGTTCTTGATGAATGAGTAGATATCGCGGAAGGCCTGCTGGATGTACGACAGCGTGTTCTGGTCGATGGGCACGGAGCACGAGGAGCCGGAGCTGCTTGAACGCTCGCCCGAGCACGAGCTCGCCTGGAACGACTGCTCCGACCCTGGACATAGACACGTAACACTTTATAAAAAACCGGTCAAGTGCGAGTTGAACTGGGGCACCGCGACTTCCGTAATCAAGATATGGGTATTATGGTTGGAAACGCAAAAGAAAATACTGATTTGTTATGAACGTTATTTTCTACACTATAAGGTCCATTTTGACTAGCTTAAATTGAAATACAGATTTTTCAAGTTTTTTTTATATCCAATACTTAAAATATAAATTACTATTTTTAAATCGAGAATTTTCCCCGTTTTTTGTCGATAAACTTCGGAGATAAGGGGGGAACGGCTATTTTTTGTAGGTGTACTTCTGGCTATAATTCAAAAATAATGTCATGGAAAGTAAAAATAAAAAATACAAACTTTTGGTCAGGATCCTAAACAAACAGACAAAAGTTTAATGCCACATAACCCCCGGTCCCTAGGAATGAATCCGGTTACCTTGAGAAGATTTTAACCACATAAAATATACAGGCAAGGACACTTTCTCCTAGATCCTACAGGTTTAAAGTGTATCTAAAAAAACCTAGCTCTACCAGGTAAGACCCATTGAACACTTGCTTTAAGCAAACCAATGGCTCCATATTAGTAATAGTATTGCTATATCTATCATAAGGGTGCGGCTCCACTGAGGCGGAGACGAGAGGAGCGGAGCGGAGCTGTGCCAATATTAACCAATAAAAGGCGCATGCGGTCACGTCGAGCGCGCCTTGCGCAGATTCCATTGGTTAATATTGGCACAGCTCCGCTCCACTCCTCTCGTCTCCGCCTCAGTGGAGCCGCACCCTAAATCGGAAATCGGAAAGGTGCTAAAAAAAATCAGGTCGGGTTTTCAAATCGGGACAGACGAAAAAAAACGCGCAAATGACAGCCTTTTTGCACTGCCAATTGTGACACATACTTTTTCCCTTGTCGGTTGTTTTAATATACATATACAATACATTAGTATATTATCTGGCGAAGTGCTGAAAATCGGGTCAATTGGCGTTCCGATCAAGGGTAAATCGGGTCACGTCCATGGACCCCTGAAAATCGGGACGTCTGGCAACACTGCTCCCTACCTAGGACGGTAAAGGAGTTACCAGAAGACGCCGCAGCGTTGGCCCATTGCTGTATCTGTTGCTGCTTGAGCTGCTTCATCTGCTCCACGAGCTGCAGGTTCAGCTCCTCCAGCTGCTGCCGGTGAGAGATCTCCTCGTTAAGCTGCTCTTCCAAGATTTCCGCGTAATCCCTGAAAAAAATACTTTATCTGTTAACATTGGTATATAAATTGCCGCCTTTCTTACACGTCTGTCATGTTATACTCTGTGGTATTTTTTCTCCGTGTGACGTGCAAGCATGAGCTCACCTCGTTGTCCGTCAAACACCGTGTATAATATACTCATATTTCTTTATAAACTCGCATTTAAATCTTTCAAAGTCAGTTAATTTTTTTAGGTTATGGGCCCAGCACCCTTCCACTGCGCTCTGTGATATTTCTTTTTGTTAAACTCTCATCTCGTTTAACTCTTTCAAAATCACTATCACTCACTAGTTTGATAAACGGGCCCCACATGTAGGTACCGACGCAGAGTCGGCTGACGTTTATAACATCCGTCACTTTCTGACACTTATATAAGAACGAGCGTGACAGATGCCTTATCCCCATTTTGTCCCGCGATAAACGCAACCATACATGACCCGCAGAAAAACCAAAGTTTTTGTATGGGTCATACTGACCCTATACAGACCCTTGATCGCCAAAGCATCGGCAAAGTTTCGTTATTATAGGTATAGTTGTTTTTGTGACTTACTTCTCTTTCTTCGTGGTACTCGTTTTGTTGCTGGGATACTTCGTTGGTGCATTCCTATTGGCCAGGGTGGCTTGGTCTTTGTTTACACCATTTCTGCTACTGAAAAAAAAGATAATTTAATCCAAAATGCTAAGTAATAAGTAGACCCCGGTATCGGAGGTGCAAAATGGTAGCTGTCAATTTCGAGCCATTACTAGGGAAGGGTAAACATTGTTTTGAAATATTAACTTCATGTCGATAAACATAGTTATATGTCGATATTTTATTATATCATAATGATAGCGTTTATTCTATAAAGTAGGACTATATAATTACAAAACCAACATGTATTGAACATTTTTATTATTTACAAAAAAAAATCTTTCATCATTAAGAAGTTTATTTATTTATTTGCATTTCGACTCCATGTGCTTTTTAATATTCCAAGATCTGGAAATGATGTGTACACTGCACACTGTGCAGTAAATTTTTTCATTCGTTTTTTGGAGTTCAGGGTGTTCTGCAAGAAGTGACTCCATTTTCTATGGTATAAATGATTTTAGACGAATAAACTCGTAAACAGCTATTTAATCGAAGAAATTGTTGTAAAGTGACAATGATTATCTATTGACGTAAATAATTTATTATCAGTATAAGTGGCCAGTATTAATCTCTATTGAAAAGGTTTATCACAAGAGTGTTTATGCACTGCTCTGCAACTCGAAACATAAGAAAAGTAATAGCAACCATAGATATATATTTTGTTGTACAGTCGAGTTCATAAATATGTGTACACTTTATATTTTTACGATCAATGATTATCATAGATCAAAAAAAAATAACTGTGTACAACCTAATGTATAGAAAAATCGTGTATCGATATCAACATCAAAAATATGATTACCCATCCCTAAGAACTTGACAGCTACCATTTTGCACCTCCGATACCGGGGTCTAGTAATAAGTATCTAGACAAATAGGTACCTAAATTAAAACCACAATTACCTATGTAGATATGACTAAGGATAAAAATTTCGTGTATTTAAACAAATGTATCCCTGAAGTTATCCAGATGCGCAGATAAGTCCAAAACCAATCACGTCACTGGTAGATCACGTGACTTTTCGTATCACGTCATCTAGCAGTGACGCGCTTGGTTTAAAAACCTCCAGGCAACTCCTTCCAAATTCTATAGTACGCGCCAGAAACGTTCTAGGAGAACAGGCGTGTACTTGAGCGCAGTGACTCAAGAGAAAAAGGGAATAACATGGGTTACATACATACATACATACATACCTTCACGCCTTCATTCCCAGAGTGGGGTAGGCAGAGCTACAGAATTACCAACAACTCTAAAAACTTGTTGATAATTCTGTAACCACATTTTGCGCAATCAGGCTAAGATGTTTACCAGCGTATTAGTGACAGGTTGCAAGCCCATCGCCTAACAGTACTACAAGCCTTTATTCCCTTAGTCGCCTCTTACGACATCCACGGGAAGACATGGAGTGGCACTATTCTAACCCGGCAACCACACGGGTATAACAATGGGTTTATAATTCAAATTAGGTGTTTAATACTTACTTAACAGGTTTGACAGATCTAATGTCACCAGAGCTCACGCTTACACTGCTCATCCACGAATAGCACTGTAAATAAAAAATAAAACAGATCAAATTTCTACCAGCATAATCGGTGAGCGGATGCTGTTCAACGGTGTGTCAAGTACAAATATCGTCGTCACTAGGATTAGGACTTTAGGTGGCGTACCGTGGATCTAGAATCCATGGAGTAGCTATTTCTTCTATTATCTTTCTATTATAATACTTTTCACCAAGGGTTAGTCAAGGGCAATCCAATTATCATTGTAATAATATAACATTTTAAAATGCATTCATTCGTTAAATTGCTTAACCATTTTAAATGATTTTTAGTAAAGATTACAAATATTAGTAGGTATCAACAACAATCTTTTTAGTTTATTTTAAAATATGACAATACTGAACGCCAAAATCAAAGTGGTATGTTATAACAATTAGGAAATAGCGACTCCATGGATTCTAGAACCACGATATGCCAGTCCCAACCCAATCGTCACTCATGCGCCGGTAGCGGCTAAAAACCACCTTAATTTCAACAATATGGTTATACACGTGAGACTTTTACGCTGCTAAATGTGACGGATAATTCCGTCGTGCGGTTGTCCGAGTAACCGCGCGTGCGCCTGGTGCTGATATATCCGAAAATAGCGTCAAAATGGAATTTGTTCAGTTGTTATTTTACTTTAACCCTTAATTTGGCAATGTGCATCACAGTGAACATACTATAATGTTCACTTATAATGTTTGGAATGTTTTTTTATTTTTTTGCTGATTCAAAATCAAAAAGGGTTTGAATTCCCGACTTTATTTATTTTTGCCAAATTAAGGGTTAAAAATTGACGAGGTGTTCCTAACATATTCCTTTATCTCATAGTTTCCGACTTCCCATACTAACACGTATGGATTAGTCAACCTGCATATTTTTCCAACTCGTTTAACCTTTTGAACGCCGTACGTCAAATACAAAATGCGTCACTCACACGCCAAACATGTTTGCTATGCTACGCAAATTACAACTTAATCCATACGAAACAAAGTCTCTTTTAATTTTTAACTTGTGTCGGCTGTGGCCGACGGTGGCGTCAGTGGCACGACTTTCAGTTGTCGGCCAGAGCCGACTGTGGCGTTCAAAAGGTTGCAAGTGGCGCTGCCGTTAGTGGGTCTAACAATAATTATTAATATAGTAAACCTAATACATTTTTTAGGGTTCCGTACCCGAAGGCTGCCCATTGGGACCCTATTATTATACCTACTCTGTCCGTTCGTCCGTCCGTCCTAACCATCGAAATATAATAAGTATGGAAGGGTAACTGATGCCGAAAATCGGCCCCGAGCTTTAAGTACGTATATTTACACGACCGTCTGTGACCCCCTTAAGAATATTAATAGATTCAATCAGTAAGTTTGTTAAAACACTACTATAAAAAAAAAACATAATTCAATTACTGTTTTATTTTTGTACCAAAACCATCCATCTCAAATGTTGAAATACTTGGAAGGGTTCAAGTAAACCTTATAAAAAAAATTGACAACTAAAACTCTTGTGTCAGAGAGCTTTTAACCAATTGCAGATTATTGTCTTTCAAACGGTATAAAACCTTACTGAAATTGCTGTCTACTCAAACGTTATATCAATATCTGACGTAGATGACTTCAAGCCTTAACCCAATTAATATTTAGTTGATTATCGAAACCACTTGATACATAAGATCTTTTCATTTCAAAAAAAGGGTGTTTTAGAGCGGATTTGGCAGACGTTTTTGATTGAGGCTCCACAGCATATAAGTATGGAAGAGTTTCCATACTTATTCTTTTTTGATGGTCCTAACTTGTAAAGAGCGCTGTTTATTTTTGAACCGTAATAGATAACGGGTTTTTTCGGCTTTTGGGTTTTTTATTATATTATAACAATAAAAACCGAAAAACGAACTTTAATTTAACCTTTTAAACGCCTTTTATCGAATACAAAATGTGCCAAACATGTTTGCTATGCTATGCAAAATACCACTTAATTGATACGAAACAAAGTCGCTTTTTCTTGGACCTATGACGGCTGTAGAAGTCGTGGCGTCGTCAGTGACGTGACTTGCAGTTGACGTTCAGAGCCGTCTGTGGTGTTCACAGCAGGTATAATAAAGACCGCACTAACCTGTCCCAGCCCCCCGCCGGCCTCGTTCCGGCGCAGCGCGCCGCGCACCTTGGCGAGCAAGTCGGCGCCGACGTCGTTGTGGCGCAGGTCCACCACCACCAGCGTCGTGTTCGACTCCATCATAGCCAGCACCGTCGTCGCCGTCTGCTCCGACAGATCGCAGTTCTGCAGGTCCACGGCTGAAATAAACTAGAGCTTGCAACAGACAAGACGATTTACCCTAAGCTGCTATAAATGAGATGAATAGAAAGAGCTTATTGCTTAAGACAAATGGTTTTCCCTGGGGACTATAGTATGGAGTTCATCAAGAGAGGAGTAAATAGGTTTTTAAAGGGTTGGCAACGCGCATGTGATACTTCTGGTGTTGCAAGTGTCCGCAGGTTACGGTAACCGCTTACGATCAGGGCGCCTTGTTCGCTGTTTGAACAAGGCTGTTCGCTGTTTGCCACCGTCGTGGTACTTATAAAAAAAAACACTCGCATGCGCAATCGTTTTCATTGTGACAGTCCGAAGGCGAGTCTGCTTTCAAATGATTAATACATACATCGTTATCGCGGGAGCAAAAACGATTTGACAGTAGTGAAACAGGCAATAACAGAAGTGACACTCCTATCGAGAAACGTTTATACCTACGAGTTCAAAAAGTATACATTTTCTTTCAAATATCTTACCTCCGTACTTGACTTGATCAGTAGTACATATTTAAAGAGATTAGCTACGCAATCCTAACGTCAACCGCTAGTCACTTTTCCTGCTACTTTAGACGTTTTTCATTCTTGATTGATTTGATATGTACAAAAACATACAAAAGTATATCTAAATTAAGTATGAGTACAAATGGAAAACATATATTTAAATAGTGAAAACTATTTTTGTACTTAAAAATACAGGATTTGACATAATATTTTTTTATATTAAATTTGACACTTTGACTTATAGAAGCGTTTACTCAGTGTAAGACAAGTTTGATTGACCGTTTCCAGCGAAAACTTCGTCCTAGATATGAAGAACTTCTTAGAGGCAAGAGTGTTTAGGCAGAATATTCAATTTATACTAAACATACATTCTGTTATATGTGTTCTTTAATAGATTTGTTTTTGCTCCCGCGATAACGATGTATGCAAATGAAACAATTGTCCATTTTGAAGTGGATTGCGATTGCGAGTGCGTTAAGGTGTATTCACACGTATCACGAGAAAACCACAACGCAGCCACAACACGCATCGCTGTGATTTGGTCGGACGGTAATTCCTACGAGCGATTCAACCGTTGTCAGTGCCTAGTCATACATATTTTCAATGACCTACACTACACCAAGCAGCAGACATTCATACTAAGATGTTCTGTAACCGTATTTCTTGTCACAATTGATCGAATTTTAACCATATTAAACCTTTTTTTACTGCGATGTGGTGTGATTGTGGTACGTGTTAAACAAACCTTACGCGCCTTATAGTGTGTACTTGTGTATTTGTTATTTTGTCATCCATACGTTGCTGGGTCATTCTACTTTTCGATACCTAAAATAGAAATCATAATTTAAAATCCATTATAAAAAATCGTAGATATCTTGAGATAATTTCACAGCAGTCCAACATTAATTTTCAACCAGATCTCACGTTATATTGTAAATTTACCCACTATTTTTGTCATTTTTGTATATAAAACACGAATTTGCTGCTCAAATTACCACTTCGTTACCAGTCTCAGCGTCCCTTTACGAATAACGACCACTGCGTTACTATTATTGCCTTTTTTTACACAGCCCAACCCAATTTAGAAATAAAAAATATTCAAGTATGTCGATCAGAATCCGAATATTGTGTGCATTTTTAAGATTATCTAGTTTTGTTGAAAATTATGACTCCGAATTTACGTTCACGTTAAGGGACGTTTTATTAGGCATCGAAAAGTAGAATGGCCCTGCTACCAATACTGCACATTGATAACGATCGCTATGTCACACTTTCCGCACTTGCATCAAAATTATTGTAGGGAACTGTAATATGGTTTACGCTGATAATGCACAATACGCAAAATGCTCACTGCACGCATAATGTACAAACAGTCAAAATGCACATACGCAAAATCCACATCATGATAAATGTACAGATCGAGAAATGTACAGTACGCAGATAGTACAAACAATAAAATGTACATAATATGATGATTGTACAATATGCAAAATGTACTCCACCCGAAAGTGGCAAAATGTGCAAAGTTAGAATGATCAATACGCAAATTGTTCATTACGGAAAAATAACAATACGCAAGATGTACTGATTATAAATTATAGTTTTTGGTGCTAATAAGTGTCCGTTGGAATCTAACATTCGTAATAATAGGTCACAAAAAAACCATTTCAACTCGGGCTAAATAGCTCGAAAACGAGTATTCAAATCAAGTTACACATCGGTACAACAGAATTCGCTAGTATTGTCATAAGACAATAAATAAATATAGATATATATAAATATATCTGTAGAATTAACGACATTTAACAAGGGGTCAAACTTACAATACTTACACTCTTTTTCCGACTGAGCATTATTATTTATTATCTATTTTGCTTTGTATACATTTAACGTTTTGTACGTTTGGCGATTGAGCATTTAGCTTTTGTAACATTTTGCGGATTATGCGTTTTGCATTGAACAATTCGCGAAATGTAGATTGTTCTTTTTACACATTATGAGTTATGTGCTTTCAGCGTAAATACATTTTGCGTACTGTACATTTCTCGATCTGTACATTTATCATGATGTGGATTTTGCGTATGTGCATTTTGACTGTTTGTACATTATGCGTGCAGTGAGCATTTTGCGTATTGTGCATTATCAGCGTAAACCTGTAATATTGTTGTTGTTTTCTAACCTTTGATCCACAGGTCGTCGGCCAGCACCGAGAGCAGCGCCGCCGAGCCCGCGTCTCCCAGCGGGTTGGAGCACAGCGAGATGCGCCGGAGTCCCGCCATAGTGTCGAGCTCCGGCATCCGGTAGCGCAGCGTATGCACCCAGTTTTCGCTGTAGCGGTGGATCTTTTGATACTAGGGGCAAAAATAGAAAGGAAATAAATGAATTTAATTTCGCTAAAGCTACTCACTACTACTGATACATCCTTGGTCCTAGTTTAACAAGTATTATAAGAGGGGTGATAGACGGCCGAGTAAGTTCGCGTACTTGCGGCTCGGCGACGTTGCTTGCCCGTGTGTCATCACCTATAATCGGCCTCTGCCTTTACTTTGTATGAGTGGGAAGAGTACGAAATATATATTTCCCACTCTTCGCACTCATATAAGATCGACTACTGGTCTCTAGCAGAGCTGATCACTGGTGACTTTACCCTACGCGTACTTAAAAACCGCCGAGCAAGTTCGTCGGCGATCCAACATGTTTTAATTTTGCTCGTGGCCCGTCTTGGCTCGTATGTCTGTCATCGCCACGAATAGCGAGCCACGATTGTTTTCGGCAGTCTGTGGGCGAGGTGTTTTACATTTTTGTGTTGTGTGATTTTTAAAATGATATAATTCCTTAACTAAAAGCTTCCTCTGTCGACAACATTTTGCGTTTGTAGTGTGAGCAAGCTTCAAGCGACACACCATAAGATCGGGATTTTATAGGTCGCGCGTCTGTCACTGACAGCAAGTTGGCGAACTTTAATATCGCGATTTTAAAGCTCGAGCGTCTATAATCATTTAATAGGATTCACGAAAATATGATATCCATTCATGATGTGGCCACATTAGCGGGAATTGAACAAGAACAAGAAGTTGCTTGTCCCAAGTCTCTTTTCTTTCTTTAGATTAAACGCCACGAATCTTGGGCCGCTAATGTGGCCGCAGCATCAAGCAAGCAAGCTTTTCTCTAAGCAAAAACGTTCAGTAGATTCAGAGATACTTTGAAAATCGAAGTTCGAAGTTACATTAGTTCTATCTCTGTCACTCGTCAGATGGCAGATGCTTGCACACCGACCTTAGCACTGAGTTTTGGATGGCCATCTTATGGCAGTCTAGTCTAATGTGTGTATTTTTTAATGTACTTTTCGAAATCCCCATTGCTTCGACAGGGTGACATAAAATTGGTAATACCAAACACTTGATTATGGCTCAGTTAATGACGGATAGTAAATTTCACTAACTCAGTTGTTTACATTAGCATTCTTTAACTATCGTTAGCTTTCTAATAAAACTATTTTTTTAAGTCCTATAGTGAGGTTACCCTACATTTAATACCTGTCTTATCTGTGACTCGATGTTATCAATCTAATTTAAGGATGGTTTACAGTTTGTGAAGGTAAGTTAACAAGATTTTACGATGATTATGTTAAGAATCGTTTACACTTTGTTAAGTGCGTGTGTGAAGTTGAGTACATTTGCTCCTTGCTCTTCTTCTCAGCAATGATGGGTTTTGTCCAAAGTCCAAATCACTAGTAGATTCACTACCGACGTGTAAGAGCTTTCATGTCGTCAATTTCCTGAATAAAATTTCAGACTTTGAATTTTTGGAATTTTGATGCCTAAATTTGTCGGCCAAATGACATCCTTTGATAACCCTGAAATACATTATACAAAGATTTCGTCAAACCTTAAAAAGGCGTTCGTACTTAACCGCTCAAGTCCAACAGATGATCCAAACCAGAAAAAACTTTTTGAAACATGACGGAGTGTATGCTTACAAAGAATATATTATTTTTTTACGCTTACCTTTAATAAGTCAGCAATATAGCTGGCTCCAAGCGGCGTAACCTCACAGCCAGAGAGGTCTAGCGTGAGAATGTTAGGTAGGCAGCGAGCTGCCTTGCATATGGCTAGGCAGCCAGCATCACCAACCAGGCAACGCGGAAGGAAAACATGCCGAAGCGAGTTGTTGGCGAGGAGCGCCTAGGGGAAAAATTACGAGGATTTTTAATGACATTGAGAAGGCAAAATAAAAATCAGGCCACCTGACCTAATAAGCTTTAGCCCCCAAATACATTCGCCATGTCAAGACTGCAACATAAAGATTGAAAATGCGTTGCCAACCCTGAGGGCTCAGATGATAAAGGGCAAGATATTGGTAGCGATCCGATGAATGAGGATGGGATTAATAAAGATTCTATAAGAATCCACGGATCCACGGATCGCTGTTCCATAATATAGAACTCGGTCAACTGTCAGTGAGTTGTATGACTTACGAGTCGACTTAAGGATGCCCTGGCCAGATGTCAGGGCACGTTTAACCGCGTCAGGCCCCCATACTGAAAAATGGGAGTTTTTTGTAACTGGGACTTTGAATCTACAATCAACGGAATAAAGTTCAATTGCGATTGTTCGAGAATGCCATTTTCAGTTAATGAACATAGGAAAATAAACCTTATTCTTATTGCTACAGAGTTCAAAGTAAATTGCGTTGATTATGTACATCCTATTGCACTGCCTTACGAGGTTATCTTGCAGCCTTCGCCCCGAACAGATTAACGGTCTTAGATCCCAACTGGATGGCAGCCTCTTATACATTGCACTCACCTCACAAATGGGGTTCAAGTAGGGAATCTTGAGTGGCAACCCCTCCAACAGTAGGCTAGCGAGTAGGGTCGTGTTGTTCAGTAGTTGGCACACGGCCTCCAACAAGTTGCTCAGCATGAAGTTAGTCAGGATAACGGATCGCTTGTTGACAGTTTTCGCGAGCCGTTCACAATCAATGTGCTCTAGTACTGTTTGGGAAGGAAAGATATTATTTTTATGGCGTGGAGAAGGCAGACCAGCACACAGTGGGCAAGTAGCTCTGAAGCCCGTAAACATTTGCAATCCCAAGACGAGTAAAAAAAAGTCTACTTTCAAAAGCTGCAATCGCTTTGCCAACAAACAGGAATAACGAACAAAATATTTTAAGATCTCGTTTCTGGACGGGAACAGCCATCGGTCTTCAACATATATTTGAACAAGGTTTTGCATCGTACATGAACGTCCTACGAGGTGACAGCCGTTGGTGGGGACGAAGCATCTTGTATTAGGTATAGTCTTTATTATTTCTAGCGAGCCGATCTTCTAGACAAAGGCCATTGTTTGTAAACAATACCATTGTCTTTCTTTGTGTCCGTAACACCAAGCCGATTACATACAAAAAAGTTAGAACTACATTGTATGTACATTGAATTATCAACCCTACCCTCTTAGTCAGTAGGTTTAAAATGTAAAGTGTCAGGATACAGATATAAGTTTTGTGTAGATGATAGTATTGTGTAAAGAATAAGCACAGTTCAAATAATAAAGACTTATATCTGTATCCTGACACTTTACATTTTAAACCTACTGACTAAGAGAGTAGGGTTGATAATTCAATGTACATTCAATGTAGTTCTAACTTTTTTTTATGTAATCGGCTTGGTGTTAAGGACACAAAGAAAGACAATGGTATTGTTTACAAACAATGGCCTTTGTGTAGAAGATCGGCTCGCTAGAAATAATAAAGACTATACCCACGAATTGAATATCGGGAAATTTGTCTATACATTTTTATCACAGACAATATTCATCGTAGTCCCACTTTCGGACTAATAACGTACCAACTGACTGGCATATTTAGAACCAATTAACAGTGTAACAACCTTCATCTGACAGTGTTTATCTATCACAGTGAACTGCATAATGTTCACTTTTTTTGTTTTTATTGTTGCAATTTTTCTATGCTGATTCCATACCGAAAAGAGTGAAAATTCGCAACTTTTTTGTTGTAAAATGAAGGGTTAAGGTAATTTTAAAGAAAGAAAGTGCCACTTGGCCAATTACACCCGGAACTTTGAAATAATCCTAATGGTGGTCAATACTCACCAGTTTTTACCTGCTGCCGACATCTTATAGCGACTGAATGTAAACTTAAATCGCAGCTCAGTGCGTTCAGAATGGGTGGCCATTCCACATATTTTATCCTGTCCACACAAAAGTCTAGCAATTTTCCGTTTCCAGACGGGATGACAGCGCTTAGAGGAGTCAGGTTCTGTAACTTGCAACATTTCACGTAGCACTGGTGGAATATCCTACTACCCTTCGCATCGCCTTTTCCTACCATCGCTTCAAAATAAACGTTAAAAAATCTCCAACGTACAAAATAAGTCTCCTTTGAAATATTAAAAAAATATTAATTAAATTATGATTTTTTTCATTGAATAACTGCTCGAAAATCTCCCATGACAGGTTAGTTTAAAATTAGAATATGTGACACCTTTATAAGGTATCTTTATTACCAACATAGAGGCCAGTATTTTTTATTAAAACGGTGCATTAGAACGAGGTTGTCCTTTTGGCTGCCGTTGTGACGTCAAAACTTCGATGAACTTTGGATACACCATGGTTCAAAATTCATCTAAGGTTCAACAATTGGTTCAACATGCCAAAAAGTTATCTTTTTTGTATGTCATGTTGCTATTTTGTATGCTTATTCAAATTCAAAAAGGGTTTGAGTTCACGACTTTTTTTCCAAATTTACTTACAGTTCCTTTGCCAGTCTATCACGCCACCACAAAGTAGGTACCCAAGTACACAATGTCATCTGTAACCCCACTGGCTCATCGTTCCGATCGGCTCCAACACAAGAATACGGAATAGAAATGAAACTCTCACGACAAACGGGGACAAAACAAAACCGCGATGGTAATTTGCCTTTATACTCATATAAGTACTGTTCAAGCCATTGATTGACGGATAAAACTACACCTCCGGTCCGATGTCAACGACGGATTAATCCGTCGCATCTCCGGTAAAGAAACCCTGATAGGTTGGGAACTTATAGCATGAGGATGGAATCGGCTCTAGTTTTGGTACCTACATGAAATTGTATGGCTTTATTAAAAAAAGATTTGCAAAAGCGGGTTTGCCGTGGTGAACAGATGGAACTTCAATATTTTCGAGTGGCAATCACCACACAACAAATCACTCTACAAATTGGATCATGTTGTAAATTTTTTAGGTAGTTATAAATACTGTCCAAAAAACGATGCGCAACCATACCTCAACTCTATGGTTGTCTATCTTTCTTTGGTGATCATATGCGTGGATATTATTTTTTGAACGGAGTTTATTCAGGACACAAAGCCATTGTCTCTGTACAATACTATTATCTAGTATCGTTTAACCGAAACATAAAATAATGACTATACGCCTATAAAAAACATAAACAAGAGAAAACGCAACCCCGCACGCAGAACTAAGAGCAATTAAAAAGTGTAAACACGAGCCGCTAATAAGCAATAGTGTCAACCTTATAAAGAAAAACAAAGCAAAGTGATGCTTAGATCTGCTACGTTTAGAGTTGACAATGCGTGGATAAAGTTCGTGTGTAGAATATTGCTTATCAGTGTGGCGAGTTAATGAGAGGTTGGCGGTATGCGCAGGTTGATAGTAGAGGTAGGTGAGACGGACTTGGTAAAATGCATACTGAGTCATCCGAGTACGCGTCCACGAAAAGCCTAGATCCAAAGACTAGGCCCACGTTTACTTGGGTGCGTAACGATCGATATAAAAATATTTTCTATAATCTCAGTCGATATAACGCTCATTTGATATAATTATTGAATCATATAACAACATTTAATATATTTAAATATGATATAATTATCATTTTATATAACGATCATTTGTTCTAAAAATATTTTATGTAACATACATTAAGTATAATGCATATTTACTATAATCAACTTATGATATAAAGTTAATTTCATATAAAGTACAGTTGGTATAAAAAAATACTGTCTATACTAACTCGTGTCCAAACACAAGGGTCGGTTTGTTAGTTACCTATTGTGACCCTACAGAGCGGTAACTCCTAGGTCTCAACTAATATATAGGTTAGGTTAGGTTAGAATTGTGTCAAGGCGCGAAGCGCCATAACTACGCGGAATAGGAGCTCCGCAAAGCGGAGCTCCGTCGACTTTGCGTCACGGTCAGCGTTGTACCAAAAAATCATTCGACAAAAAAAGTTATTCCAAACAAATATACTTAACAACTAGGTACCAGAAAAGTAGTTTAGGTTAGGTAAATAAAACGGGTTACAATTATTTTAAATATGTGGCAATAAAATTATTTTTTACCACATGATAGTTATACAATATGATTTTTACACAAAATGATGATTATACCAAATGATGTTTATAATAAATAAATGATATACCAAATCATAATTATAGTAAATAAAAATAGATATTTTGATAATATACCAATCGTTTATTATATTAAATGAGTGATTATATCCTTTCAAATTATATCAAATGAAATTACATTAATGATTTTTATACCGATCATTCATTACACACCCCGTTTACTTACGAGTACGCGACTCGAAGAGTAATTAATACGAGTTTTGCGTAAGTGTGCGTCGTGAGAATGATCAGATATTCAAGTTTGATCATCACGAGCCGCGTCGTTTCAAGTTTCGAGTCGTTTCTAAATACTCGGTACTCTAAAATACAGTGCGATAGCTCTTAGGCGCTTCGGGTTTGTACTTGTCTCTCACTCGCTTTCATACGATCTTATTAAGAGCGAGTGAGAGAGAAGTACAAAACCGAAGTATCTTCTAAGTGCTCACAGACTGTACGTCCGCGCGGGATCGCATACTTACGCGTCCAAACGAAAACCTATTACAGTAGTACGTCTCACCTCTAGTTGATAGCCTGTCCTGTAGACCACAGGCGGGCGCACGCGCCGGTCATGTTCCTCGTGGCGCTGTTCTCGCTGTGTGCGTGTGTGTGGGGGGCGGTGCAGCGGCCACATATTGTACTCATCGTCGCTGATGATCTGGTAAGCGATTTATTTTGTGATTTGATGCGGACACGGTTAGTCTATTAGGGTGTGAAGCTGCGAAGCTAGTGGTCCCGGGTTCGATCCCAACCGGAAAAATAAATAATAATATATGTGCAGAGCACGATCATTAATTTGTTCGTGAGCCTTGGACGTTTGATATTTTTGATCTTTTTAATATTTATTTGTCTATATAAGTAGTATATAACTTGACTATAAACTGATTTATTTGTATAAACATTGTTTATGATGTAACAAGTTAGCTCTACTCGTAGTTTTCAAATGAACATTCTCTCCGAATTTGTCAAAGGTTGTTAAAAATACTTATAATCATGTTGTGTATTATTTCCTCGCATTGTTTGAGATTTGCATTATATGTGCCTCGGCGGAAACGAGGATTTCCTGACTCTATCTTAGCAGGCGTCGCTATTGCTCAGCCTGCTAACCACCTCGTCAGGAAATCCCTTACTTTCCGCGCCTAGGCAAAAATGTATTTTTTACTGTATGAGGATGTCTTTGAATGTGAAGGATAGCATAGCATACGAGTAGTCCTTGTCTGCTAGACTACTTTGAATTAATTTAAAACAAATACAATAGCTTTACTAATTAAGGACCTGTCATCCCGGTTCATTGACACCTCTGGAGATCCTAGAGCTTGTGCTTACCTCTCCCAAAGGATTGGGCTAGCTATCCAGAGAGGAAATGCAGCCAGTGCCATAGAGACCATGCCGACTAGATACACAAAAAAGTGTATAAATGTTATGATATCTGCAAGCAATTAAATATACCTAATTTCATAATCTAAAAAAAAACGATATAGTTTTTGACGAATAGACATTATATATCTCATAAATGTACCTACGTACAGTGAGCAGATTATAGCTATATTTAATTTTTCTACTATTACTCTAATTTTCTCACAGAATTTTCTTGACATGATTATTTTAAGTCATAATTGTTACATAACTGATTCGTAAACCCGAAAGACTTTAAGAATTACTACCTCTTACTTACCTCTTGAACTGTATACTCGTAAGTAGATGTAACTCTGAACCATGCCACTCACTGATCATTCGAGACTTAACCGAGAGTAAGGCATGGAGCTGGGTATAGGGAAAAAAATAAAAAAATAAAAAATAAAAATATCAGGGGACAATGACACACCAATTGACCAAAAGTACTAGGGTTAAAGAAAGAGTACGATTATTTAGTACTAATTGTTAAATAAAAATATGGACGTATATTAAACACGAAACCCACAATTATAAATACTCTAATGAGACGCTTCATAAGATGAGAGACAGGCTATTTGTCTAGCTAACGAAACTTCGAAATTCGCTTTTCAAAGTAGGCCTCTGACTGCACGGATGTTTTCCAGGGCTGGAACGATGTGGGCTTCCACGGCTCCAACCAGATCCCGACGCCGAACCTGGACGCGCTGGCGTTCTCCGGGCTGATGCTGCACGACTACTACGTCACCCCGGTCTGCACGCCCTCGCGCGCCGCGCTCCTCACCGGGAAATATCCCATTCATACCGGTCAGTAATCACATCGTTAATCTGTCCGGTCGTTGTTTTATCTTAAGACGGAGCTGAACATTTCCGTACAAAATGCGATACCGTTTTATTCTCCTTACGATTTTAACGATTTTTGAATATAATTATTGTAGGCATTATGAAAAACTAGGTCTGTTAGACCGGAAGATAGTAACAAAATTTCCAGTCATTTGTATCAAGTAGGCGACCCTTCAGGGGTCTAATTACGTAATTACAAAAGGGAAAAAAAGGAAAAGGGAAGGGAGGGGTGGATGCGAAAAGCACAAGACTGGTCTGAGTGGAGAGACTTGAGGGAGGCCTATGTCCAGCAGTGGACGTCTTGCGGCTGACATGATGATGGTGATGATGATGAAAAGGGGAAATGATGGTAGGCCCAATCGCATGAGCGTTAATTGCACGTGTCGGATAAATTACGAGTGTCGAAAGATTTGATGCACAAATTCTTGTATTTTCCGATAGTCGATGAAAAAACAAGTAGGCGCCATACTGACGAAAACACATTACCAAAAAAAAACAATTCAACCATTTGCACCACGCTAATTTTTTTCACAACTAATCATCGTCGAGTAGCCTAGCCATTCACGAGGGTGGCGGTCTGGTCGCATAACAACTATTGTCATAATATCGATTGTCATAACACTTTACGCATAAAGTTGATGCACATAATTTTTTTTTGGCAAAAATTATACTAGGCATAATTGTTCCTTGTCATAATTGTACGGAGTCATAATTGGTTTAATCATAATGTAGAAAGGCATACATTTATTAAGTCAAAATATTAATATAATATAAAGTTAGTGCCAAAACCGACTCGGATCGCGGATAAGTTAGGGTTATTTTTTTATAAAAGAGCGGAAAAAGTTTATTTATAAAGCCATACCATTATAAAGTATGGTTAAATAATTTTATGCGCATCAAATTTATGCGCGTTACACAATATGTTCTTAAACATAATGATTAAAAACTTTATGCGCATAAATGTATGACAATTTACAGTTATATGCGCAATGATGAGTATGACGAATCCTTGTATGCCCATCAAAAATATGACTTTAAACTTTATGCAACCCGACCCCTACCCCATTCACGAATATCACCATGCCGTATATTTCCGACGGTTTCAAATGGCCCCTATATCGCCGCAAAGCAGTTTTTTGTCTTTGTAGGTTGTTCTTTTAAAAAAATATTTTCGGTGAACAGACAAATTAAAAAATAAAACAAAATATTAACCGTACAAATCTAGTTTTCTAACTACAAAATTTTCAAAAATCGTGACTTGATTTAGGAGGTGAGAAGTAAGAAACGATGTGGTCCGGAGCTAAATTAGTATGGTTTTTTTTGACAGCTAAGAGACTTAAGCGTCGGTTCACAATAAAAAAACAGAGTTTAGGGTTAATTTTGTGGTGTTTGCCTCTAGGGGGTAGAAACGCTTGATGAAACCTTCACTGAGTCGTAATTCTGTGACCGACCTTGCCTGCAGGTATGCAGCACGCTGTGATCTACGGCATGGAGCCCCGAGGCCTCCCGCTGTCGGAGAAGCTGCTGCCGCAGTACCTGAGGCAGCTGGGGTACCGGACCCACCTGGTGGGCAAGTGGCACTTGGGGCACTACATGAAGGACTACCTCCCGTTGAACAGAGGGTATGTCCGTTAACTTGAACAGATTCAGCACACAGGCAACCTAATGGTAAAAGGGATTTGAGACTCATAGATCGCAATCTCAAGACTACAATCTTAAGACTGCAATCGTAAGGACTAAGGTGGAATGCGTTTATTATGCTAGTAATTTCACCGGTTGTCTTAACCCCACACCGGAACACCACACTACCAACACTATTAAACATGGTTACAATGCGAATGTATTTGTATTTTGTAAATTACTTACTTGAATTCCTCTGGAGGTTGACTCAAATACGTGGTCTTTCGATTTGGACACTTAATAAAAAAGTGGACGCGATAAATAAAACGGGATTGCCCGAGAATCTAAACCGGCCTCGCCAATAACCACCTCGTCAGACACTTTCCTGGCCTAGGCAGAACATTATTATGTTCTGAAATTTGTTAACTTTTTTTTATTTTGCCAGATTTGAAAGCCATTTAGGGTTTTGGACGGGGAAAATTGACATGTACGACCACACATCGGTGGACATGGACAACACCACCTGGGGCACCGACTTCAGACGAGGTAAAAATGTATATACAACTACCTATACTGATCTTTCAAGCTACGGAACGGATTTTAATGCAGTTTTCATTGTTAGGTAGAATGATTCAGGATGAAAGTTTCATGTCAAGTAAATCCTGGATTATGTACAGGTGTTACAGGAAACTCACATGGACCGGAGCGAAGCGAGCGATAAAACACAATTCGCCATTTTCTTTTGAAATTATTCACAACTTCGCAGGCTCAGTATTCGTGTATCAGTCTGCGCGAGGGGTGCAATATCTGAATATCGTTATTACATCTAAAGTAAACACATCGAAAGTTGAAATATCAAACTGTTAGTATGCCGATGGTTGAAATATCGAACGTACTTGTTGGGTAAGTATCTTATCAAAAATGTCCAAAACATCGAAAGTTGAAACGTACTGGATGTGTACAGTACTTATTGGGTATGTATTCAAATATCGAAAGTTGATACGTCTATTGGTAAAATATCGAAGTTCAAAAGGTCGAAAGTTGAAATGTGGAACGGTTATTGTAGTTGAATGAAAATATAAAAGTTAGGTACGGCGACGAGCGTAGCGAGTAGTGTTAGGTTGAACTACGATAATTAACCGACTGACCAACCTAAATTACTCAACCCGTGAATCAATTAACATAGGTAATCATTATTCGTGGGAAATAACAAAAACCTAACATTGAAGGCTGTCCCTAACAGGGACCGTTTTGCATTATACAGACTGGTTCGCTCGCAACGCTCGCTCACTTCACTGAAATAGCTTTTTTCTTATTAATTAATTATATTTTACATACCGTTGCTTAGATACAGATGCGACACAGTTGAAAATATTTTTATTATTTACTATTCGTGAGGAAGAACCAAACATTTGTTAATAAACAATAAAACGTTGAAAACACAGAAGGAAACGTTCCAAGATACTTTCAGTGCTACAACTGCCAAATCCGAGCGCGCCAGGCTCCTCTTTTAAAGGACTTTAAAGAGTACTGAATCCGTCAAGATTTTGTTTTAGAAAGAAAGAAAGAAAAACATTTATTCACAACAAATACACACCGACAAAAATACAATACAAAAAGGAAAAGAGACGACACGTAGTTAAAAAAAATTGTATCCTATTACTCAAAGACGGCTGAACTGATTTGAAAAAATATTTTTTGTTTGAAAGTGAGGTCCCATTGTCATCTCATCAGATCATTTGTTGATCGAAGGAACTCTACACATAGCAACTTGGGTTTTATTAATAAATACTATATCTCATTTATGGGCCGATATGATCTTGGCGTGGGATCCATGGAAGGTGAACGGAACTTCTCACCTGCCGGGGTTACCGACCGGGTCCTGTGCGGTTCTGCTTCACCTCATAGGCCGATTTTATTGACCACCCCACCACCTACCACCGACGTGTAAAAGAGCCCTCATGTGGCCAATTTACTGAATAAATATTTCGAATTTTGAATTTTTGAATTACTTGACGTTAAATTTGACGTGCAAGTATTGAGAAGGGCAGTTTACTCATCAATCTGTTTGTTATTTGTTCATGCGGCTCTATCCCTTTACCATTCTAAATTCTGAAATTCAAATTCTAAATATTTATTAAGGATTGGTCACACGTCGTTAATAAGGAGTGAATCTACTAGCGCTTCGGACAAGACCATCAAAGCGGGGAAGCGCCGCAAGGTAGGTACTCCAAGTAGCTAAAGGATATTTTTCAATATTAATATTAGTATTAGTAGGGTAAAGTCACCAGTAGTCAGCCAAAGACCAGTGGTCGACCTTATGATGAGTGCGAAGAGTGAGAAATATATCTTTCGTACTCTTTCCACTCATACAAAGTATATGCAGAGGCTGACTACAAGTCTCTGGCTGACCACTGGTGACTTAACCCTATATGCATACGGCCCAGTTAATTGCGTTATGATAATCCTTGCAGGTTTTGAAGTGGCAGATGATTTGTTCGGAGAATACGCGACCGACGTCTTTACGAACGAGGCCGTTAAGGTAGGTCCTTCTTAGGACTAGACAAATATGGATATGTTTCTTACAGTTCCATATACTACAAATAAATATCGGGCCACGAGTTTAGACTAATTAGAAAGCCCCAGTGTCTACTTATTCCCTTTGGCCTCATTTCACGCACAGCAGTGGGCACAGTATCATCAATAGCATCCGTCACTCTCGTGCTTATATAAGTGTTAGAAAGTAACGGATGTTTTATCCACATTTTGTCACGTGATAAACGGAGCACTGCCTGCAGCTAGATCCCTACACATACGTACACACGACTGTCCTTTTATCCGGACCACCTCGACATAATATGAAAAAAAAACTCAAGCTATTCCAGACACAGATAAAAAAGTTACGTTTCAAATAAAATATGGATGTATAAGACTTGTGCCCTCATTTTCTTATGGCCGTTTTCACTTTTTAAAAAGTTACAAAAGAGATTTACAATGAAATTTGTATGCAACATTGCGGGCTTGTGTAGCGAGCACGCAATGTAATTTTTTTTTAATTTGGGAACTGTCTGTAAACTATGTACTTCGCATCTCAGTATGGAGTTAGTAATATCAACTTTTCCGGTCATTTTTGAGAAAAATAATTATTCTATTTGGTGCAGTCGCTCGAAAGTTGCACGTACCTACACATGTTCCGGCGATATATTTTTTGTATATACTTGTATACTCGTAGATATAAATAAAATCCACTGATATAACGCTGACCCTTCTTGCAAAGCTAATATCGTTTAAAACGACCCAACCGATTGTCACAAAATCTAGATAAAAACCATCCCAAATAAACATACTTACTTTCTTTAAAAAAAACACAAAGTCCATCCAAAACGTTTGTCTTTTAATCTTCATTGCCATTGAATGTTCTTCCAGTTGATCAAAGCGCACAACAAGACGGACCCCTTGTTCCTGATGGTGGCCCACTCGGCGGTGCACAGCGGCAACCCCCCGGACCCACTTCGGGGGCCGGACAGCCTCCTCGAGCAGTTCGAGGACATCAAGCCGCTGCGGAGGAGGAAGTTTGCGGGTGAGGACAATCTCAAATAGTCTCGTAATTATAACAATTTGGGGTAGTTTATTGTGAGTAAAATAGGTTCTTTTTTCGTGTAACAAGGTTCATAATTCTGTGATTCTCCAGAATTATGTTCTGTTCCCAGTCTAATTAACCACGTGCTTTTTACCCTCTTGCTTTTTGATAAAATTTATACAAAATGTAGTAACGTATCGACGATTCAAATGTTTATTTTTATTGGACACTGAATTATTATTAGCGGTTAATTAAGTAGAAGGGATTTAATATTTCCGTGACTCGCGAATTAGAAAAGCACCGCGTTAATAAGAAATGCTAAGAAACTATACGCGTTTATTAGATACATTTGCTTGTTAAATATTATTTTTTTATATTTGAAATAAGACAAAAACGTTTGTTAGACTTGTCCCGATTAATTTTATCATATAAGGCAACATTGAAATTGTTAGGAACATAAAATATCCATCACGATATACGATTTCACTGAAATAATTGTTCTATACTCAATATTCAAAACGATATTATACAGTGTGTGACATCCATAAGAACATATATTTTACGTAAAGATAGCTTTAAGTGTTGTTAGCCGTTTAAAGAAGGAGTTAAGTTATTAGCTAAATTACATTTAATGTAATTCATTTTTAAAGGGTACAACGAGCAGCAATGTATAACATTAAGTCTAAGTTAATTGCAAGTTAATTGAGGGATAATTGAGCTATGTCTGATACATTGCGTGGCAAATTAGTTAGTATGAAAAAAAAAGTACAACTTATGTTAACAAATCACTTTTTTTTATGATAATTAGGATGCATATTAACTGTTGTCAAAATATATGTTCGTATGGATGTCACACACTGTATAAATAAAATATAAAATATACAAATATGTATAACTTTATACTTTAGTTATTTATACGTTCGTTAGCAAATAAATCACCATATCTGCTAGAGAAAAAATAATGCTTCTTCCTCCCACTTTTTACGTTCCCTATCTATCTGTAAGAAAAGTAATTTAATATTAAAAAACCCGATGAGCTGAAAAGATATATATAAACTAGACAAGTTTATCGGATCCAAGGACACCTCATGATACCTACATAAGGATGAAATCCGTCGAGCCGTTTCAACTATACATTCATACAGACATCCAACTTTAAGTATGTATTTCAATTATTGCGGATGGTTATCACTACATAGTATAAAACAAAGTCGCTTGCGCTGTCTGTCCCTATGTATGCTTAAATCTTTAAAACTACGCAACGGATTTTGATGCGGTTTTTTTTAATAGATAGAGTGATTCTTAAGGAAGGTTTATATGTATAATACATTCCACGCGGGCGAAGCCGCGGGCGGGTCGCTATTAATACATAATTTATACAAATATGAAGAATGGTGGCAGGTCCCTCGGATTTTCTTTACAATCAAGAGTGACGGTGATCACTCCTTGACAAAACGCAACTTTTAAATGCGGTCAGCAAAATTTTTGTTTTTGAAATAAGAAATATGTTAGGAAAAATAAAATAACCTCTAAAAATTATATTATTCAAACACTTAAGCACATAGATACTATTATTAAGATAATAAGATTAAGAGTTTAAGGTTAGGAGCCCTCTAATGACGTCAGTTTGACATACTATATGCCATTCTAATCATCTAAGGAAAATCCTAGTCAGTAAACCTCTAACATTCTTCCGGGGATAACTTTTTTGTAAAAAACTTATTCCTATGAAATCATTTAAACTGGTTTAGCTTACTTAAGCGATACATTTGAAATAAAATGCATTCATGTACCAAAAAACTTTTTTACTACTCTTAAACTAATTAACGCGTTCATTTTTAACCCGAGAATTAGACCTGTGTCATAATAAACTTGTAGGTACATGCGATAAACAACCAAATCCAGTATGAACTGTTAAATACTGAGGTCCTTTTAATGTACTAAATAATAATTAACAGAGCTATAGATTTATTGGCTGATTTTAAAAACGTGAATGTGTTAATTAGAATTAACAAGAACCAAAACGCGCGAATTATATACTTAAATTTATAGTCTGCGATCCACATAGCACTAACACGACTTTCCCTCAAGGGGGTCTAGAAACGCCTAGCGGCTGCCACTGTAACTAGTTTTACCAATGTTTACGAATAAAGCACTTGCAATTTGATCGATAAATAATCAATAGCTATGTTTTAGTAATGTTGTCGAAGCTGGACGAGTCCGTGGGCGCGGTGATGCAGGCTCTGCAGTCCGAGGGTCTGCTGGAGAACAGCGTGGTGGTGTTCACCACCGACAACGGCGGGCCGGCGGCCGGGTTCAACGACAACGCGGCGTCCAACGACCCTCTGAGGGGGGTGAGTTAGTCTGGGGCTCGGTCTACTCAGCAAATCCATATTGCTTTTGGCACGTGATCGCATTGTCAACGTTATGATAGCTCTTCTCCAGGCAGAGACCACGCCAGAGCTACACGGTGGGTAGATTACGGTCCGTCAGAATTGACGCCGTGTAATTACTATGAGACATTGTTTACGCAACGTCACCGGATTTTCGCGATCCTCTACTTGACAGTAATGGCGGCTGCCTAAACATAAACAACAGTAAAATCTCAATAAGTATTGTTTACCAAGCAGAATAGAGGTTCTTAAATCAGTTGATACTAACGCATATGATGAAAAATTTCAGTTTTTTTAATGTTATACAAATTGGCCTGTTTTTTTGCTCTGGCGAGTTAATAATGTTAGAAATTTTATCGTTATAAAATAGAAAGTGAATTATAATAAATACAATAGTTCAGATCTAAACAAACTGACTTATGTCTCTGTTTATCGGCCAGCCGCCGTCGTTGCGAATTTAATTTAATAAACACAACGAACTTTGTTCAATTCCTTGTATATCAACGAAATTAAATAGAAAATTACTGCAGAGGCCGTGAAGTCAGGGATTTAAGTCCGAGTTTGGGGTCCCTATTACGGCCGAGGATTGAATAGTGCTTTTCTCAAGCAATGTGAGGAAATATTAAAAGTACATTACTGCAATCTTACGATGGTTATCTCAAGATTGCAATCTTACGATGGTTATCTCAAGATTGCAATCTTACGATGGCAACCCAAGATTACAATATTACGATGGCAATCTGAACACTGTAATCTTACGATGGCAATCTCAAGACTGTGCAATCTTACGATGGTAATCTCAAGACTGCAATCTTACCACGGCATTCTCAAAACTGCACATAAATGCCTTTTTTTTTTATGTCGAAAAATATGGTTCCATTCTAATGGAGGTTGGCAGTATGTAGTTATACCTTTGTCAGTTTGATGTTAGTAAGCAAATTTAAAAAGTAAGAGCAGCGGCCTGCCAGCATCATTACTTCTTGGCCTAGGCCAATGTAGGTAGCCGTAAACAAGACACTTCATGTCTTCATTTCGGGACATTAAGGGAGACCCGGCTCGGCTTGGCTCGATTCGGCTTTGCGAACATACGTCTTTTTCTTTCTCTTACCGGTTCAAGACGATTCGGTCAATAGGTATGGCGTGACCCTAACGAATAGGTACATTTCCGAGCATGATTCAAAAATAATAATTTAAGTAGGTATACATAGTACGTTATTGAGTATATTAACCTTTTGAACGCCGTATGTCACATACAAAATGCGTCACTCACACGCCAAACATGTTTGCTATGCTACGCAAATTACAACTTAATCCATACGAAACAAAGTCTCTTTTAATCTCTAACTTGTGTCAGCTGTGGCCGACGGTGGCTTCAGTGGCACAACTTTCAGTTGTCGGCCAGAGCCGACTGTGGCGTTCAAAAGGTTAAGTTAACTCAAAAACACGAGTGATATTTCAGCGATCCCCATCCTTGAAAATGCTTCTGCTTGAAAACGAGGCAGACGAGCAAGCGAGTCACCTGACGATTAAGAATTCACAAAACTATTTTAATGTATTATGTCACAACGATTTTAATGTAATGACGGCGCCACTGTAAATATGGTAGGTATAAGCTTGGTGCATTTTAAATAATCGCCGAACTTCGTGGTTGTTATTATCTAAAACAACGCGCTTTTTAATTCGTGGCTGCGTTTATCGCGTGACCAATTGTGGAAACATGCAGTTCCGTCACTTTTAGTGTGAACAAATTATTCATATCTTAATTGCTATTATTTCTTTAAAGTCGGATACCTCTGAATAAGGTGGAGATCAAAAATTTCCCTTTAAAGACTTATCATGTATAAGACATAATCAGATACAAACAGTCCACCAATTTGATTCCTAGGTGACTATGGACTATTTGAAAATGTTGTCAGCCAAACGAAAGGGATATATTTTACAATGTCACGTTGGCATAGTCCATAGTGACTTAGGAATAAAAAAAAATACTGTAGTTCCGCCTTTAATGCCCACACAGGGCCACTTAGGCTCGTCGATTGATAATAAGATTTTTAAAAAACATTACATTTTTACTCTGTTAATAGGCTACACATATTTACTTGTCGAAAAGTCTACCAGCGCTTCCTCAAGCGGAGATAATAATAGAGGTGCGACGGAGGCAAGAATAGCTAAACTGAAGTGGTAGTGGGCGGGGCACATCGCACGCAGGACTGATGGCCGATGGGGTCAGAAGGTTCTTGAGTGGCGTCCGCGGACCGGGAGACGAGCTGTGTAGGTAGGCCTCCAACAAGATGGAGTGACGACCTTATAAGGATCACGGGAACGCGGTGGATGCGAAAAGCACAAGACCGGTCTGAGTGGAGAGCCTTGGGGGAGGCCTATGTCCAGCAGTGGACGTCTTTCGGCTGACATGATGATGATGATGATGATGATGATGATGACGGAGGCATTGTGGGCGCGCTGCGTAGTTCTAGATACATATAAATTCGATCGACATGCCACACAATGCGTTGAAATTAAACACTTGCGTTGCGTCGCTCTATGTTGGAACCACAGCGTTGCGACGAGGCAACGCACTGGCAACGCTTTTATCGCATCGCTGTAATCTGTCGATTAATTGAAATGAATTGGGAATGAGGCAGCAGAGCGTATGATTGTGTTCAGGTAAAGAACACGTTGTGGGAGGGCGGCGTGCGCGGCGCCGGGCTGCTGTGGAGCCCGGGGGTGGTGGCGCCCCGGCTGGCGGCGCAGAGGATGCACATCTCCGACTGGCTGCCCACCCTGGTCAGCGCGGCCGGCGGGGATGCCAGGTTACCGCCACACTCTAATTATATTAGGGCTCATTTAAAAAACAGTACTTATTGATAATAGTAACAGAGCTTTTGTGACTTTTCTCGAACGCTCTTTTCCTCTAGTCATGAATGTACTATCAGCCCATTATAACCCTGACCCACAATAGAACTCTGTCACAGTGACGTTATGATTCAAGTCGTAAGAAGTGTCAAACAAACTTTTTTATAATGTCACTGTGATACCGTTCTATGATGGGTCAGGGATCCAATGAGCTGATAGTACCTACGACGGGTCCATAAAGATGGACAGTATAAAGAGCCTTACCTAGTACTAGTTAGTGTATTTAAAGTAAAATTATTTTATTTTTAAACATATATTGTATGCCACAATCTTAACCAAATCTTAACAATTCTTATTGTGTTTGGATATGTGGGAAGACAGTCGGTGAAAAAATAGAAGCCATTCCAACGTAGTTTCAGTCAGTTGCAGTCATTGCAGTGCAACTGAGGGCCCACTTGCCCTCGCAACGACTCGTTTGCTTCTCCATTTCATTAAAATTCAACACCTCAACTTATCTATTTCAAATGTAGATAGTGTATAACGTATAACCCAACCCAACACGTAGGTATACTTTTCAGAATTTAACAGTTCGCTAGAGAATAGCGATAAACAACTTCTGCCCTACGGAGTTGCTTCCAAAACCTAGTAAACTAAAAAAAAACTTAAGAAATGAATCTAATGCTCTTATCCAGTGCCATTGAAAACATCGATGGTTTCGACCTGTGGCCGGCGCTGGCAGCGGACCTGCCGTCGCCGCGGACGGCGATATTGCACAACATCGACGACATTTACGGCACGGCGGCTCTTACTGTCAACCAGTGGAAACTTCTCCTAGGTAAGATCAGGGAACAGTCTCACACAAATTGACCTAGTCTCAAACTAAGCTCTAGGTTTATACTATGTGTACTAGAAGACGATCAACTTGCTTACATATAGAGAAACATACTTAAATATATAGAAAACATCCAAGACTCTTGAACAAATACTCGCGTTCATCACACAAATATCTGCCTTTGCCGAGATTTGAACCCGGGACCGCGGCAGCATCACTACCTACTAGGCTAACGTGTCGTCAAATATACATATATCAACGGCGCAACAGATTTTGATAAAACCTAGCTGAAAGCCACCCTGATTAAAGTAGCTTTGTCTCAAAAGCCGCAGTTGAAAAGGTCAGTGCGTCTACTACATTGCAGTTGCATCGCCTTCTTCGGTAGGATGGCGTGGTGCCACGGACAGTCCGCAATATTAAAGGCGACTAACTGCGACGCAGTAGTCGAAGGATTCTATAGCCTGTTGGTAAAGCCGACCAGAGAAATCAAAAACCTCGCCATATTGCAAAAATTATATGAACTCGTAATCGTGTGGTTGCCGGCTTAGAATTGTACCACTCCATGTCTTCCGTGGAAGTCGTAAGAGGCGACTAAGGGAATAAAGGCTTGTAGTACTGTCAGGCGATGGGCTTGCTACCTGTCACTAATATACACTGTTAAACATCTTAGCCTAATTGTGCAAATTGTGGTTACAGAGTTATCAACAAGTTTTTAGAGTTGGCTGGGACTGAAGGCGTGAAGGTACGTATGTATGTATGTATATGAACTGTAATTTCTATTGTAATTCAAGAAACACAGTAAAAAAAGTATTACTGGCAACCCCATTAGAAGTTTTTTTTTCTGTTCAGGCTTTAACCACGTTAAATTAAAAATGCCTATACTGTCACTATGTATTTAGCCGCGTTCTTTGGCGTTACGGCAGATATACATAGAGGTAATTAGATATACAAATACACACGTTCAAGGTTGGCGCAGACATAACCACTCGGCACCGGATCAGCTCAAAGACCTCTCCCATGGCACGCCACTGAGCTCGGTCCTGAGTTTTTTGTTTGCAACCACTGCCAGCCACTTTTTTTATGTCATCGCTCCGCCTAGCTGGAGGGCGTCCCACACTATGTTTGCCAAGCCGTGGTCTCCACTCAAGAACACGTCTTCCCCAACGACTGTCGGTTCTACGACAGATGTGACCGGCCCACTGCCATTTCAGCTTGCTAATCCTTTGGGCTATATCGACAGGGTGCGTAACGATCGATATAAAAACATTTTCTATAATATCAGTCGATATAACGCTCATTTGATATAATTATTGAATCATATAACAACATTTAATATATTTAAATATGATATAATTATCATTTTATATAACGATCATTTGTTCTAAAAATATTTTATGTAACATAGATTAAGTATAATGCATATTTACTATAATCAACTTATGATATAAAGTTAATTTCATATAAAGTACAGTTGGTATAAAAAAATACTGTCTATACTAACTCGTGTCCAACCACAAGGGGCGGTTTGTTAGTCATAGTGTTATGTCGTACGGTATTCTGGTTTGGGGAAAAGCTGCTGACATACAGACTATATTCGTGTTGCAAAAAAGAGCCATTCGTTCTATATATAATCTAAACTCCCGTGATTCCTTAAGAGTACTATTTAAATAAATTAATATTTTGACAGTAGCATCACAATTTATTTATGAGAATATTATTTATGTCATTAAAAATCAAGACTCTTTTGTTAAGAATTGTGATGTACATAATTTGAATACAAGAAATAAAAATAAAATTGCTATTAAAAAATTTCGTGTCCGTAAGGTTTATAAATCATTTGTAGGTCAATGCATCCTTTTCTTTAATAAATTACCTGACGTTGTTTTAAAGTTAACATTTCCAGTACTTAAAACTTACTTGAAAAAGTCGTTGATGTCTAAAGCTTACTATAGGGTCGAAGCCTATCTAACAGATAAAAATGCTTGGCCAACACCTAAATAATTTAATAATAACTTAGTCATAAAAAATATGTAAATATTGTATTATTGTCTAGGGGACACGGTTTTTGTAGGAGAATGTATCGAAACTTTTATGCATGTTGTCTTGCACCGTCACAGGTAAGTATAACTTGTATACTTTCTATTATTTTTTTTATATTACTGTTGCTTATAAGAAAACTGTTTATTGATAAAAAAAAAAAAAAACTAAAATACTACAAAACGTCTTAAAATTCTAACTATAAATAAAATAACCCTTGCAGTTCACCCGCTTGTGGCATGGTCCCTAAAATGCTGGCCGCGTTCCCCCTTTGCACAGCCAGACTGAGCCGCTGGGCAAAGAACGAGCCGGCTCTGGGATCACCCGCCGCCAAAATAAGTCTTTCCGACACCTCTTTAACAAACTTCTTGGTGTCGGAAGACCACGGACCCAAAGTTTCCATTGCAAGTGCCGCAAAAAAGTAATTATCTTTTAGAAAAGCGTATTTGCGGCATTTGATGGTCTGGGCACGGTCAGCGGCGGACCCTGGCTGACGAGCCCTCGACGTGAGACGGAGCTAACGTGTCCACGCATGTTACGTCCCACGCCAAGGCGCGGCCCAAACACCATGGCACCAAAGTGCAACCGTCCAACTGTTGCTTATTAGTTTTGTCACAATTCTGAGTTTTGACACATTTTCCTGCTCAACTACGCATGAATATATAAATTTTTGGTGTTATGTGAGATTCATTGTTTTATATAATGCTAGGTTAAGTTTATTATTGTATAATATCATTAGCAATATTTAAAAAACGACTTACTGTTGAGTTTCTTGCGGCGTTTCTTCTCAGCAGTGGTCTCTTGCGAAGCGCTGGTAGATTTTTGACGTGTAAAAGTGCCCGTGCGGCCTACTTACTGAATAAACATCTTTTATCTTTATCTTTACCTATTGTGACCCTACAGAGCGGTAACTCCTAGGTCTCAACTAATATATATTACCCCCGCAGAATAAACCCATAAAGTGCTATTATAGGTTTTTTAATGTTCATGCATTTTTGGAATGTACAAGTTCAAATACATATCCTCATTTTTTTTTGATTTTTATGTGGATTATTAACGAAGATACGGATTTATAAGGAATTATTCTATGAAATAAAAGTATTTACAAAAAAACGATAATATTATCTTACAAAACGAAATTTTAGTTATTTTTTTTTGATATATTGTTATGATGTTATTCAAATTCATTAGAACGGGACGTTTGACAGCAAACGCCTTTATAGGTTTGTTCGTGTGCAAGCTTATAAGAAAATATTTTGCATTCCCCGGTTACATTATACT
This sequence comes from Acleris emargana, assembly GCA_927399475.2. NCBI lineage: Eukaryota > Metazoa > Arthropoda > Insecta > Lepidoptera > Tortricidae > Acleris > Acleris emargana. The sequence goes on along the minus strand of OV656839.1, from coordinate 2,678,114 downwards.
ACATTTCTGATAATATTTTACGCACACCAGAATAAACCAATAACGCTACAGTAGCGAATTTGGATACAAGATTAATATACCTTTAATACCCATGTAATATATTATAGCATGATGTAATTATTTGTGAAACCAACTTGAATAAGCCTTTAAAAGTGTATTACCAAACACTATTAAGATGTAATTATCCGTAAAGTACATTTTTGTCTATATCTTCAAGGCGGCGTTACATAAATTAACAGGAAATCCACAACAGTTAGAACTAAAAATTGGCTTTCGGATGTAATTTAAATATTATGTGTTTTTTCTTTAATAGTGAAGTTATTTCAAAATTACGGTTTTTTATTTCTCCTGTAAAATTGACATTTTGAAGTTATGGGTTTATTCTGCGGGGGTGGCGATATATAGGTTAGGTTAGGTTAGAATTGTGTCAAGGCGCGAAGCGCTATAACTACGCGGAATAGGAGCTCCGCAAAGCGGAGCTCCGTCGACTTTGCCTCACGGTCAGCTTTGTACCAAAAAATCATTCGACAAAAAAAGTTATTCCAAACAAATATACTTAACAACTACCAGAAGAGAAGAATATTTTAAATATGTGGCAATAAAACATAATATACCACATGATAGTTATACAATATGATTTTTATACAAAATATACCAAATGATGTTTATAATAAATAAATGATATACCAAATGATAATTATAGTAAATAAAAATAGATATTTTGATAATATACCAATCGTTTATTATATCAAATGAAATTATATTAATTATTTTTATACCGATCATTACACACCCATATCGACAACCTTGGTTCTCTGTCGAATCACCTCGTTTCGGATTCGATCCTTCAGAGATATTCCAAGCATAGCCCTCTCCATAGCCCGCTGAGCGACCTTAAATTGATCTAGACACGCGGGAGCGTGTCAAGCCAAGTTCAAGAAACAGAACTGGCGAGGCGCACCGTGTGTAATATTACACGAACCATTTGGAGCCACTTTTGACCCCCTCATAAATCAAAAACTATTTTACATAAACGTATCAAATTTTGCTCATATATTGAGACTTGCGAGATACATATGTGTTCTAAATTTCATAAGCTTATCTCAAACGGTTATTTAGATATTAATGTCCAAAATTCCTCATTTTTATCATTGACTGACCTATAGACCAAAACTCTAACCCAGTTCCAGATGACCTAGAGAGTTAAAATTTGGTATGCAGATAGGTAATTAGATGAATACAAAGGAATAAATAAAAAACTGTCAATTTTTAAATAATTAGATTCTATTATGAACGCTTAACATAAATACCTAATATTACTTAGGGTACCTACGTTATTAACTGGGATTAATTATTATTTTTATATTTAGCGCACATCAATAGTGTAAAATCATTACCTACTCATAAATAATGATAAAATAATAGGCATTTAGATTTTCGGTATATACACGACGCGCGCGCGCCGAGTGACGCCGGAGCGGCGCGGGCGCTGTGACGATCGAATCGAACCTTAGACGCGAACGTGGCCGAGCGAGCGGCAGCCGCGCTCACAAGCGCGAGCGCCGGCTTGCTGTCCGTCCGGTTGTCTCTCGATATCTGACCTATAAGGTTGCAATTTATGCTGCGAAATTGCTAAGTTTTCTTAAGGAAAACTTATAATTTGTAGTAATATTATTATTACAATTTCTTTAATAAGTTGGTACCTACGTACGTATAGTATTATAGTATAGGCTATAGTTTAAATAAATAATAATTTTATAGTTATAAGTAGGGAGGTGTATATACTTATTATTATTACAATTCCTATAATAAGTGGGTACGTAGGTTTAGTATAGTATAGGCAATAGTTTAAATAAATAATAATTGTATTTTTTAGTAAGTAGGTAAGTTAAGTATAGTTAAAAGTAAGTAGGTGTATATACCTACTTAACTCTGAGTTTGAGAACTTGTTGATAGTAGCAAATAGTTTTATCTTTTTATTACGTAGGTAGGTACCCACCAAAAACATAAATGTAAAAAAGGAGAGCCAAGTTCAATACAAAAATTATTCTCTGCTGTGGGCTTGGCAATGCAATTGTTTTATATTTATAAAGTCTACTTTTAGTTTTGAATTTGTCCTTTTAAAAGGACCCACGGCGTTACGAGGATATGTACTTACCTACAAAAAGTAATGATATCCCACCAAAAACATAAATGTAAAAAAGGAGAGCCAAGTTCAATACAAAAATTATTCTCTGCTGTGGGCTTCGCCGCAAAAAGAATGGAGATCTGAGATTGAGTGCCAAGTTCTATGCAAAATCCAAATATGTAGTCTAAGGGCTCACTTGGCTGGTTTTCCCATACTAATTATATAGCCTTCGCATGTTCTAAACCTGTTACCTTTCGGTTCTTATTTTATTATTCCGAAAATTTGGCTTGCTGGTAGAAACTACCCATCGAACATAAGGCTCTTCCATGACTGTGTAAAAGTAGGTACTTAATAATAATTCGTATGGGAAAACCAGCCAAGTCAGCCCTTAGACTACATATTTGGATTTTGCATAGAACTTGGCACTCAATCTCAGATCTCCATTCTTTTTGCGGCGAAGCCCACAGCAGAGAATAATTTTTGTATTGAACTTGGCTCTCCTTTTTTACATTTATGTTTTTGGTGGGATTTATGTTACTGCGATACATTCTTTAAAGTTTAAGTGAAAACAAGAGCCGGGCGCGGGCCTCGCGTCATCCACTGCAAAATGTATCGTACTAACACAAGTCAAAGCTCACTTTTCAAAGTCTTGTCTGAGCCAACCTTTAACTTTTATCCCTGTTTGCGTTTAGATGTAAATTTTGGCAGAAACTAATGATCGAATGGTTTAGGGTCCACGTATTCTCGAGGCTGGAACTCCTGGTACGGCCCGAGCGGGCGCAGCGGCTCCTACGACCTAGGGCTTCTGTACGCGTCCCCCGTAGGAAACATTCTGGCCGAATGGAGACTCACGCCAACCGAGGACCGAGTCAGCCAGCTTAGGTGAGATTTCCCTTTGATACGCAAGCAACTAGAATCCCTCTGTCCAAAGAAAATACAGTCTCTGCACTTAGTTGAGGCGTCGGTTTAGTACTGCTCTCTCACTCGCTCTCATACGATCTTAAGGAGTGGTCATCAAAAAAGTAGCAAGGAATTATCAGATTTTTTATTTTTATTGTTTGCTTACTATGAAGCAGTTTATTCTTTTTAGTATTGTGTAGATATCTTACTATCAAATAAATATACAATAATATTGAAATGTGTAAGATTCCTTAAATTTTCTAAATATTTATTGCAATGTACAATAACTCTTTGTACAACACAATTTGACAATCTTCGCTTGCCATTTTCTACAATACCACAATTGAATTTCCATTTTCAGAACTTGTTTTATGCTTTTAAGAATATTGTTATACGAATACGTTATACCAATAAACTGGATTTCACGTTGGGTAGTAAGGAAGTTTCTCCAATCTAACCTCTGACAGGGGTTTTTCTATGGGAGACAAATTTCTGTAAAAATGGCAAATACACAATTTTTGAAAATCCATGTAACTACCTCAAACTAAAGTCAAATCAAAAATATTACATAATTATCGAAAGACAATTTAATAAGGTATTAACTAGCCCTTCAAACTCAAAGAAAAAATCTATGTTTATGACAAACACCTCATAAATTCTCTCAAAAGACACTGTTCAAAAAGTTTTAGGTGAGATTTAATGTAAAAGGCGAAAACTTGAAATCCCTCTTTAATTTTTACCATTCTTATTGTTTATTTTATTTAATAGTATCTATAGATTATTATTACAAATGCACTGCTTAGAAATTAGCACAAATTAAAAATAAATTCCATATTATGTGCTGCTATTTTTTTCTGGACCACTCCTTAATAAGAGCGAGTGAGAGAGAAATACTAAACCGAAGCCTCCTTCTAAGTGCTCACACACTGTAGAATCATTTTGTTAATGATTTGTCTATTTTTTCTATCCGTCTGTCAAGAACAGGCATATAGGTATACGCGATATATGATGTTGATGTTGACGACGGTGGCAAAGATGGCGACGATGACGATAGTAAAAATGATTGTGATGGGTTTGCCTTTATTTTCTCGACTTTTATTTCATAGTACGAATCGTTTCGCAGAAATTTTATTACATCGACAGTTCTAGGTACAGAAGTTAACACTTTGCCATAGACATAAGTCTGTCCTAACCTAAATGTAGTGCGTACGTAATTAATATTTTATAGCCTGAAAACAACAAACAATCAACCAACAACTTTGGAACGAGCTTCCGTTGTCCTTAAGACAATCCCCATCTGTAGTCTCTCTAAAGAGAAATTCAAAAACGTTGTGGCTGAATGAGTCGTGAAGTCAAGTTCCTATACTTAATGATTATAGTTATATATATTATACATATATGTAAGATTATAATAGTTTGATTTGTTTAATATTTATTTATTTACAAGTATTATCATCTGTTTTTGTAGTTTTTTTGTGCAAACTTGTATGTGTCCAACACCATGCATTGTCCTTACTCATCTACTTCAGGGTTAGCTGAAAGAGATCCCATTTAGGGTTAAGTTCGCCTTTGTACATTAGTTTAATATTAATATTGTAATATTTATATTTTTGTGCAATAAAGAGTTTACATACATACAACACGGCTTTAGTAAAAAGTTTTCCATAAAGTGAAGTTATGGTAATGATGGCAATTATTGATGATGATAATTCTGGTGACGATATTGATGGAGATGATAATCCATCTCCAGGGACAGCGCAACTGTAGATTGCAACAAGACGGTCCCGATGGTTCCCTGCCGGCCGGCGCAGGCGCCGTGTCTCTTCAACGTGAGGGACGACCCGTGCGAGCGAGTCAACTTGGCGGATACGTACGTCTCATTCTATTTGTTATTTTGTACATTCAAAGGCAAAGGTTGAGACGTCCTATTATGTATTATTAAGAGATCCCGTTCTTCTATAGCAATGGCGTGATCACTATAAATAACAGATAAACCAATCCGACTTAAGCAACTTAAAATTTCAATACATACATACATACATTAAATCACGCCTGTTTCCCAGAGGGGTATGCAGAAACTAGTTATTTCCACCTGCTATGATCCTAACAAATATCTTTCGCTCTTTCCACATTCATACATCGAGTCATGCATGCAAGTCGGTTTCGGGTAAGTATTTAAGATTCGGCCCTGTTCCAGTATTTCTCCGATTTGATTCGAAAAAGTACGACCCTTCCACTCAATCTTCGAACCCATCCTTTTAATTGACCGAACCATCGAAGCATGCCCGTTTCAATTCTAGTCACTACATCTTCAAGTCCACTTTTACCTTTTAGATTTGAGTTTTAATATAACAAAATAAACAATATAAATTTAATGAGGTTCTCTTTATAACTATCTCTTTGTTCCCAAATTTTGACCATCCACCTTCCTTCTCCAGAGAACCAGAAATACTCGCATGGTTGTTAGAAGAGCTCCGGCGCGTGAACGAGACGGCGGTGCCCCCGAACAACGTGCCCGAAATGCCGGAGGGCGACCCGCGCCTCTGGGGGCGCGTGTTCACCAACTTCCTGGACTGCCCGTACAGAGGGAGGGACATGGTGTCGGACATGTTCAGAGGCGGTGGGTTGCTGAATTAGAATATGATACCTTTGATTCCGGCAACAAGGCCTATATTTGCAAATACTCCATAAACGTACATGTCAAAAAAACCGCTCATTCCCGAAATACCACAATTTAAAAATACCCGTTTCTCAATATTTTGGAATCCCAAAACTAAATATTTAAATTAGCAGAGCCCGGAATTTTCGTGGCACTTTTCAATAACGCTGGTGAGTTCTCATTTATCGACTTGCGATATACATTATCGATATCGATACAATACAATACAGCGGGCCTAATATGCGGGCCTAAAATCGACATGACAAACCGTTTTTATCTCGAGATGAGTGATAAATTGGCACTGTCGACGATTGCTAACATGGTGGCGTCGATTATTTTGAATTATCCATTATCCAACGATATAGATGGTTAAACGACCTATTTATCGTTTTGCCTAACATGCATGGCCACTAATACCCACTTCTGACAACTGTGTTTGAATAAACTTATTTGAGTGGCATGTAGGTGACGACAAGCAATCGATAACATATTAAAACGAGAAAATACAAAATATTAAGCGTAAGTAATAGTTTTTTAATATTCTACTTGCCCAAAATGGCTTACTTACGGGCAAAAAATAAGTTTTATGTGTATTAAGTGGTAAATATTACTTGTAGGATGTCAAGATGTTATTACTATAGAATCTGGCTCCAAGAAGAGAAGGACAATAGAAAAATCCAAAGAAAAATGATAAGGGACGCCAGCAACCCATTTGAACTCCCAGAGGTTGAGTTTCGGCACATTTACAGAGTGTGCAAGGAGATGGCACTTTATTTATGTGCCGAACTGGGGTCTGACCTCCAGCCACACAATAATGATGGATTGCCCGTGTACATAAAGGTAATATTTTATTTTACTACTTACAAAGTAATATAGACCTTATCGTTCAAGTGGCAATGCAACTCGTTAAGCTGCTCATTTTTTCAGGTTCTTACAGCATTACATTTTTTGGCGGACGGCAATTATCAACGCGGAACGGGACAGGACCACGGCTTATGCGTTGCGCAGACCACTGTCAGCAGTTACCTGGCTCAGTTCACAGATGCTGTTTACAGAAGGTACCTATGTAACGCGAGAAAATACTTACATTATCCATCTATTACCTACTCATTGTATAAGACAAAACAACCCGTTGACCTAGAACTATGAAATTTGGCAAGTAATACCGTCTTTTACAAGTATAGGAATCAATCTGAAATCTGTAAATTTTTAATTACTTAAATCACATAAAACAGGGTCTTTATGCAAGGAACGGCGGTCCAAAATTGAATTGACTTAACTGTGTAGTGCGGAACCCTCGGTGGGCGAATCCGACTCGCTCTTGACCGGATTTTTTATCCAATAATAGACTTAAATGTAGGTTACGATCATTTCGTTATGTATTTACTACTCTTTGTATATTTACTGCAACTTCGGTGACCCAGAAATTATCCTCTATTCCCTTCAGAATGGTTAAACTTTTCGGATGAAATAGTAGGTACTTACTCTATTCTCTATTTCCATAGCTCTTTTGAAGTATCTCTGTACCGAATTTCACATTTTATCAATACTAAATTGTGAAAAGTAAACAAACAAACCAATTGGATAGAAACTTTTCGTCCACATCTTGATATGACTACTTGGTAGCTAATACGACGATAGCTTTGTGACTACATCTCAAAAGCTCGCATGGCGGGGTTCCTATTCCTGGGCAATTTGCCCTTAGGGCATTTGAAGTTATCTAACAAACTTAACCTATCTAGTAACATAAACGAAGTGTTCATTTTGCAACTCGGACATTTTTGGGATGCAGTCGCAAAGCGATCTGTGGCCTGTTTCACAAAGCTACAAGTTACACATTACAATTCATGACATGACTTATCTTTCATAGGTACTAAATGGTGCGGTAGCGAAATTAAAACAAGTGTAAACGTTATTTACAGGCTCAGAGGGAGATGGGTGGTTTTCCCAGGAACCGACCAGGGCCGACGTATGGTTGCGGGTCAGTTCCGAGAAGTTCATGGCATCCCGAATATTCTAGGCACAATAGACTGCACACATGTCAAAATTTTTCCGCCGCCGCTACCATACAGCGTGCAATACTTGAATAGGAAGGGGTCACATTCAATCAATGTGCAGTTAGTAAGTAAATACATTAATAGAGAAAACTCTTATAATTTGCACCATTTCTAGGCGTTTAAACCCAAATCGTATGTGACCTTATGGTATTGTTTTTAACTCGGTCGCCAAACGATATCGTTTTTACCGTGTTGAATATCATCACGTGTTGAGTATCAGTTGTTACAACCTAATAATGTGGTTTTTAGGTAGCGGATGTGAACTGCAAGATCTTAGCAGTCAACGCCAGATACCCTGGAAGGACACATGACTCCTTCATTTTCAATAATTCGGAGATTAAAACCGAGCTGAAAAGGCTGTATAACAATCACATCGGTGAATACTTTCTTCTCGGTATGTAACAATAATTGTACATAGCAAAGTCAGTGCTTTGTCTAATTACGTTTATTAATGTTATCCTATGTGTTTCGTTAACTTGGTACCCATAGAAATATTCTATAAATAAAATACAATTACGATTTCTTTGACTAAATGTTTACTTTAAAATTAAATGAAATACTGTACAAAAACTTTACATTAAATTGTTGTTTCTTCCTCCTCAAGAATTTGCGTGTCCTCTAGTCTGAAAAATAAGAATAAATTAATAAATTCATATCATAATATTATTTTTTTAATCAATGTATATTTTTACAGGCGACTCAGGATACGCATTAGAGCCATGGCTTATGACGCCCATTTTAAACGCCACCCCTAACAGTCCCGAAAAGAGGTACACCAATTGGCATTGTCGTGTACGTAACAGTATAGAGCGTACCAACGGTTACATCAAGAACGTGTTCCGGTGCCTGGGACATGACCGCGCTCTGCATTATAGCCCGCACAGGGCATCAGCAATAATAAACTGTTGCTGTGTATTATATAATATGATGCATCATTACAGGTAACACTATTTTTTGAGATACCAACTTAAGTAGCTACTGTACAATACTTATATACTAAGGTACTGTCTCACAATCACAATTGCATGATATATGTTATGTGCCAAAAACAGGCCCTGAGAGAGTTCAGAGTTTGTTTTTAATGTACCTATAATTTTCAGAACAATTGACACCAATGCAGACCTTGAAAGTACACAGTATGCTGATGATGCCGAGAGTACTACCCAGCAGTTCCCGGAAAACGGGCTGCTATTAAGAGTGGCACAAGAAAAAAGAGCCAATATTGTGAATAATTACTTTTCATGAATTGTAAATAATATTGTTAATAATTATAAATACTGTAAATAATTACTTTTCATGAATTTAAAACCAAATGTATTTTTCTTTATTTGAAATGGTAGTAACAGATCGTGCAGCATTTCTTAATAGGTTTAAAAGTCAAAGCACAAAAGTTTTTTTCTTTATAAAGAATAAATGGAGCGTCTATCTATATATATCTATCGTCTATCTATGCTTATACCAAATTTAAAAGGTCAGCAGGTTAGCTCGAAATTGAAATAAACGCACAGACAGGGTTACTTTTATTACAATGTTTACCTACTAGAGTTTTATTCTAAATAACAATGTATCAAAACTCACTGGTTCCTTAATAGAATGACATTGTGCTCCCGCCTGAGATCATTTGATCGCCTTAGTTCTTCCAGCATACTCTGTATAATTAAAATACTACATTAAACAACTTTTATTTAGAGTGATTGGTATACAATTGTGAAATCAAAAGAGAAATTAGCAAATTGTTAGATGTCGTTGCAAATAGATATATGAAAATTATTGGTTTATTTAGCTTTATTGCACAGTACAAAAAGCAAATACAAATCACTGACTGCCTTAAGGCATTCTCAACCAGTCGACCACTAGGCTAAACAGAGGATAGATGAGGTTGGTAAAAAACCTGAGCAAACCTTGAGGCATTCGTTTTGATCTACCAGCAACTGCTCAAATCGCGAGGTGGAGCGGAGGCGACGTCTCCGTGGGCCGGGGGCCGGGCGAGTGGGGGGGAGGTGTGCGGGGGCCGGGGGGAGGCTGCAAGCGACTCTGGTACAGGTGGGGGCATGATGTCGGGTATGATGATCTAAAGGTACATGTGAGTTTAAAGTTTTAAAGGTAAGGTAAAGGTTCCATTATCATGGTAAAACAATAGTATAAGTATATTTACATCACCAATTGAAGATTCCGGCAGGCCTACCCCTATTGATGAATCCGTGCCAATTATAGACAGCACCATTTGCTCGGATTCACCAACAGGGGGAATCTCCGAATTGTTGCCCGTGGTGACCGCGGCTCGGTGAAAGGCTGCGTTATCCCCACGAGCCTTTCTTTTGAGGTCCCTCCAAGTCTGTAAGCAATATTTAGAAAATATATACTATTCGTTCTGGGCAAGTTAGAGTAGCAGATGAATTTGGTTGGCATCTACTTAGATTTTGCAGAACTAACTCGCCTTGCCCTCATCTCGCACTTGGTCAGGATCGACGCGCAAGTTTATGGATTAAGTACGGAAAGAACTTCGCACCGGTTAGCTATATTATCAAATTAAATACTTACAATTTTCCATGCGGCCACTGACTTTTCAGGACCAAACTGCCTCAGCTCCGTTGCGAGATTCTGCCACTCGGACTCGTGCCTTTGAGCTCCCAGTGGTCCACCAAATTCACCATTGGCAAAAAGCGGGTGGCTGCTCATGTACTCAATGAGCTTTTTCTTTTGCACTGTTGTACAGCGGCTGTAACAACGTGATTATTTTAATGAACACCTGAAACTAGAAGACGACTGTGAAACTTATCTTACTAACTCACTGTTTTATATCTCATACATAACATAATTATAATACTTACACTTTTTTTGTTGTGTTCATATTCAATTCTTCAACTTTGAGGCTTTTGCAAAGTTTTGAAGTTTTGAAGTTTGAACATCGCACCATAGACAATTTACCGCCATACCAGAGATTACCATAGCAAGTTGTAAAGATAACCCGTACATTTTAAAAAGTATGTCACGTCCGTTCACTCAATACCGATTGCAAACGATTTATTTCAGGAGCATTACATAAAGCCCGCTATGCAATATCAAACATGTCAAAGGAATGATTGATTTTATTACACTGGCAACTTATTTGTTAAATAGTAGTTTAAATTAGTAATTTTTGCCACACTGCGCTTATCGTAGCCTTATCGACGCGATGTCTTTACCAACGTTGTCAACCATGTTAGAGTATTCGTTAAAATAGATGTGTTTGATAAAATTTTATGCTTATCCACGCGATAAAACGGTGTCATCCATATTAGGCCCGCAGAACACAAAAATTAAAAGAGGATAAGGTAGAGGTAAACGGGTGTTCTTATCGTCAAAAAGCGAGCTCTTCCAGATAAGCTTCAGGTAGCAGAAAATTTTAAATCGACATAATATGGAATTCAATATTATTTAAACTTATTTGGAAAACTATCTCTCTTATAAACTAATTTCCAAATACGGCTCAATATCTATTACTAATGTAATTCGGCTTTATAAATTTCATATTTAAAATACTTGCTAGTGCTAACAAGTGTTGCTTTAGTTTCATCATTAAATAATACAAGTAAAAAGATTGTCCTAATATTTTTACAAATTATCCGGTTACCCGCATGACAGAATAAGTTGCTAACAATCTATTTAGAAGTTTAGTATATCGATATCGATGTATACACCGTGTTTTTTTTGATTTACGATAACTTTAAGGGAACGTTCTTTAGGTCAAATAAAGTTAATTTCCCTAAGACAGACAAATGATAACTGTGACGGTTTAAAGATATTTAATTTTTAAATTTAATCAGGTAATCACGTTGAACTGGTCTAAAAGGCTCTTAACTGTCTTGTGTATGTCACGCCAACATTGACGTATTTGACACTGACTATGAGTTAACTCTAAAGGCCCTTTTAGAATAACCAAAGATACAACATTTAACTACTTTGTTCCAAACAGAAAAAAATATATTTTATTGCAATATTTAAAAATGTAATCTACCGCTTAGTTTCTATGGATGTACCTAGTAATATGCCGAAGTTATCGTAAATCAAAAAAAACACGGTGTAGATTGAAAGTCGATAAATGAGAAGTCACTACGACAGCCCAAGGTTTACCCTTCAAATATCGAAACTCATTTCATACCTAGAACGTTTCATTTCGCCGAATGTTCATTTCATCGACAGGCATTTCCACGTGCAGGAGCTTTATTTTTTTTGCCGTCACAAGTCTAACCTAACCTTACCTACGTAACGAATGCTTAAGATAACCTGAAAACAATAAGATTTCAGCAGAAATAAGCTTTCGATGAAATGAAATTCGGTGAAATGACACATTCGATGAAATTTTTGTCGATATTTCAAGGGGATCCCGCCCAAAAGTGCCACGAAAATTCCGGCCTCTGGAAATTAGTGTAGATTGTTTTTTATGTTTACCCAATATTTCGAATCTGGATTTTACCACGTTCTTTTGATATTTCGAAATACTGGTATTTTGGGAATGAGCGAATAAAACTTGAAACTAACACTTATTTATTTATTTAATACGGGACACCAACAGGGTACATTATTGACTTTAGTGTAGGCTTGTTGATTAAAGTAAACACTTACCCCTACTACCCTACCGCTGACGCTCTTCTGTCCGCGCGTAATTCTCTAGTTCATAAACGGATAAGACACAAAACTGAATTTTGGAATATTATTTTTAAAAAAATACCCGAAACTAAATATATTTAATTCTAAAATATACACATAATTTTTCAGGGTACCCAGTGCAGGATTAGAACATTTCAACGCTGTCTTACGTCTTCATCGTCGTCGTCTCAGAATAAATACATTATTTTTGTATCTTTTTGTACACTTTTTTAACGCTATGACAAATACAGAAGACGTCACTCACACGCCATTAACAGCTTAAGAGGATTCTGAACCTAAAGTCATCAGGTTAGTACCTATCTTGTCGTCTAAAACGCAAGCGTGGCTGCGCAGGCTGGTGCTGCAGTACTTGAAGGTAACGTAGGTGCAGTGGCCTCGGGCGGCGTTAATGTCCGGCGTCAGTGCACTTTTGAAATTCATCATCATCATCATCATCATGTCAGCCGAAAGACGTCCACTGCTGGACATAGGCCTCCCCCAAGGCTCTCCACTCAGACCGGTCTTGTGCTTTACCCATCCACCGCGTTCCCGCGATCCTTACAAGGTCGTCACTCCATCTTGTTGGAGGCCTACCCACAGCTCGTGTCCCGGTCCGCGGACGCCACTCAAGAACCTTCTGACCCCATCGGCCATCAGTCCTGCGTGCGATGTTTGAAATTATCTAAAATATTATCTTATCGCAAAAGTAACTTATCCAACTGCTCGCTTAGTTCGAGGAGCCTCGTGGATTCTGATTCGGAAGGCGATAGGCGTGTTAGACGGTGATAGATATAATGATCAGTTGCTCGGACACGGTTTTAAGCACCTTTAAAGGAGGGTGCCGTTGTAATGAAGTTTGCAATAAATCATTTAAGTAGCTCCTCCATTTTAAATTTATTTGATGGTTGTGATTGTAATCATCAACCACACGACTTACCTGATGGGGTTGCTTGGTCTATCAACTGATGTTCATTTATGGATACACAATAATTACTTGTGGGAGGACCTTGTGCAGGGTCCGTCCGGGTTGGTACCGCCATCTTATCCATTAATACCGCCAAGCAGCAGTGTTCGCATTGGTGTGTTCCGGTTTGGGGATTAGACAGCCGGTGAAATGACTAGCATAGAGGCATTCCATCTTAGTCCTCAGGGTTGGCAGTGCATTTGCAGTCTTGTGAATGCGAATGTCTATCGGTCACAGTTTCCACTTACCATCAGGTGGCCTGTGTGCTCGTCTGCCGTTTTTTTTTAATTACCTTGTGCTAACTAGTCACAGGTATCTATCTACCTACATGGTTAGAAAATTGTAAATAATTATTTGATGATATGTCACAATTTATTTTTTATTTTAAATTTAATTTATGTTACCTTTTTAAATGTGATAAATAATTGTCATTTTAATGTATTTTAAATTTCGTCTTTGTTAAGCAGGCAATTGATATGTAAATGAATGCCTTTAAAAAAATGTTTATCATATCATAAGTGTTACAACATAATTATTAAGTAAATGTCAAAAGCAGCTGATCAGGCCTAAACCATCAAACGCGGCAAATTTTCATCATAATTAAATAATTACGAATTGGTGGCGCTTGCAGTGGAGACCACGGGACCTTGGTCAGCCGATATTAAAAGCTTTATTAAGGCCCTGGCATCCCGACTCATAGACACCTCCGGAGATCCTATAGCTGGTGCTTACCTCTCCCAAAGGATTGGGCTAACTATCCAGAGAGGTAATGCAGCCAGTGTCATAAGGACCATGGCGCGACCGGACCTGCTAAAGAGGGTGTAACTTTTAATTGTAGTACCTACCTATATTATATTAAATAAATCAATAAATATTTATGATAGTAAATGTTTGTTTTTAAATAAGTATGTTATTCATTGAATATTACAATTATATTATGGTTTTATATTCATGAGTTTAGAAATAGTAAGAAATAATCATCTTAATTTATTTTTAAACAGAATGTATAGGTACTACCTACTGAAAATATTGTATTGGCGTTACTACTTATTGTTATAGTATCTAGGTATAGCCACGTGCGTTTGTGCGGCGTGTGCGTGCGTGTGCGTGCGTATGCGTACGTGTGCGTGTGCGTGCGTGTGCGTCTGCGTGTGCGTGTGCATGCGTGTGCGTGTGCGTGCGTGTGCGTGCGTGTGCGTGTGCGTGCGTGTGCGTGTCTGTAAACGTGCGTGTGCGTATGCGTGAGGATGAACAGTACGCATTTAATTTGTTTTGCTTCTTCCAACTGTTCACTTTCTTGCGACGTTTCTTCTCAGCAGTGGTCTCTTGCGGAGCGCTGGTAGAAATTTGAAGTGTAACAGGGCCCGTGCGGCCTACTTATTGAATAAACATCTTTTATTTATATGTGAATAAAGATTTTTATCTATCTATCTATCTATCTTATGCTCGTCTGGTTGCCGGGTTAGAACAGTGCCAATCCATGTCTTCCCGTGGATGTCGTTAAAGGCGACTAAGGGAATATAGGCTTGTACTCGTAGTAGGTACTGTTAGGCGATGGGCTTGCAACCTATCACTAATACGCTGGTAAAACTCCTATCCTATTAGTGCAAAATGTGGTTATTGAATTATCAACAAGTTTTTAGAGTTGTAGGTAATTCTGTAGCTCTGCCTACCCCACTCTGGGATGACAGCATGAAGGTAGTATATGTATGTATCTTATCTTTATATAAAAAATAGGTTGTAGGTAGTTAAAATTTAGACATAAATATGCATGAGGGTAGGTAAATAAAACATGAGCCGCCTTACTCGGAACCTGTAGTTTGATTCACACATCCCTATCCAAGTATAGTTCGTTCGTTCAAATAGCGTGCATTGCAACCCTTTGAAGTCGCGACACCGCTTTGTGCGCTCCGCGGCAGCTTCTTTGTACAATCGCCCACACAGCTGAGTGACCAATGAAGATAAACAGAGACAACCTGTCTCCTGTCGTGCACATGAGATTCTTATGTAAAATCTATATTTATCTCTTTCTACATTTTCTCACTTCTGTCTTTAATGGGCAGTTAAGTGTGTGGCTGTTTGTACTCATTGTACGGCACAGCAAAGCATGCAAACTATTTGAACGAACGCACTATACTTTACAGTGTCGTAAATATTCGGAGGGGGTGGGGTACTGAAGAAGAATATGATACCCTGGTTTCCCGCAACAACGCCTATATATGCAAATCAAATACTTCACAAAAATACATGACAAAAAACCGGTCATTCACGAAATATCAGAATTTAAAAATACCAGTTTCTCAATATTTTGGATTCCCAAAACTAAACATTCAAATTAGTGTAGGTATTGCTTTTTTATCTTCACCCAATATTTCGATCCTGTTTTTTGAGAAGTGGGTAATTTGTTATTTTGAAATAATGGTATTTTGCGAATAAGCAAATAAAACTTGACACTAACAGTAACCCCTACTACCCTACTGCTGACGCTCTTCTGTCCGCGCGTATACCTAAGTTCTCTACTTCATAAACGGATAAGACACAAAACTGAAATTTGGAATATTACCCAAAACAAAATATTTAATTTGAAAAAAATCACATTATTTTTCAGGGTTCCCATTCATGCAGGATTAGAACATTTCAACGCTATCTTAAGAGCGCATTGAATAATTAAAAAGTGTCATGTAAACACGAGCCGCTAATAAGCAATAGTGTCAACCTTTTAATGAAAAACTAAAAAAAGTGATGCTTAGATCATCTACATTTAGAGTTGACAATGCGTGGATAAAGTTGGTGCGTAGAATATTGCTTATCATTGTGGCGAGTTAATAAGAGGTTGGCGGCATGCGCTCATGCGCAGGTTGATAGCCTGTCCTGTAGACCACAGGCGGGCGCACGCGCCGGTCATGTTCCTCGTGGCGCTGTTCTCGCTGTGTGCGAGTGTGTGGGGGGCGGCGCAGCGGCCACATATTGTACTCATCGTCGCTGATGATCTGGTAAGTGATTTATTTTGTGATTTGATGCGGACACGGTTAGTCTATTAGGGTGTGGAGCTGCGATGGTATGACAGGGTCCAGTCAGATGCGACGCCGAGCGAAGCGGGAGGAGCGTGTTACGTTAACAGTGACTAAATAATAAAATAATAAATATCAGGGGACAATGTCACACCAATTGACCTAGTCTTAAACTGAGCTCTAGCCTTGTATACTATGGGTACTAGACAATTATATATTAATACTTATATAGATAAATACATACTTAAATACATATAAAATATCCATGACTCAGAAACAAAATATTCGCGATCATCACACAAATATCTGCCCATAACGGGATTTAAACTCAGGACCGCTAGCTTCGTAGGCAGGGTCACTACCAACTAGGCCTCGTCGTCAAAGCGGAATCAACTTTTTAATATTCCAAAGAACAACACCTGCGAAAAAAATATGCTATTAAAAAAAACTGTATATGATTTGTCCGAAGTCAAAATGGCATTCTTGTAAACCATTCTGCTACTCGAAAGGTGGCAATTTAAAAAGTGGTTTTATAAAATAAAATAAAACATACAGTTGGTAATCATGAGGTTGGGAAATAAAACGATTTGTTTTGATAAGTAAGACACCATGATCATTCGGCGAAATGAAATTCTACGAATAATTGGTTGCTAAGTGACGATCGGTAATTGATTATTCTGCGATAAATTAGAGAACCACCAGAATCACTGTGACAGAGTGGCCGCTTTCAGCTGAGACCAATATTAAAAAGACCACTGTCACATTCTATGAAAAACAATAATTATAAAAAAACTGGGTTAAAGAATGAGCACGATTATTTAGTACTAAGTACTTAATAGATAAATAAAAATATGCACGTATATAAACACGAAAAACATCATCATAAATACTCTAATGAGACGCTTCATAAGATGAGGGACAGGCTATTGTCAACAAAAAAAGAAGAACGACCCAGCTAACGTAACTTCGAACTTCGATTTTAAAAGTGGGGCCTCTGACTGCACGGATGTTTTCCAGGGCTGGAACGATGTGGGCTTCCACGGCTCCAACCAGATCCCGACGCCGAACCTGGACGCGCTGGCGTTCTCCGGGCTGATGCTGCACGACTACTACGTCACCCCGGTCTGCACGCCCTCGCGCGCCGCGCTCCTCACCGGGAAATATCCCATTCATACCGGTAACTAATAACATCGCTAATCTGTCCGGTTTTTGATCTATCTTAACATTTCCGTTTCAAGGCTAGTCCGATTTTTACGATTTTTGAATACTGGTCATGTAGATTTATTATGAAAAACTCGGTCTGTATGTTTTCCTTTCCAAGAAAATATTTCTTGTGAAGAAAAAAAAAATGGAAACGTACGGACCTAGTTTTTCATAATATATAACTACAATATATTCAAAAATAGTGAAAATTGGAATTGATTTCGGAGGTGAGAAACGTTATGGCCCGGAGCTATATTAGTATGTTTTTTTTGACAGCGACTTAAGCGTCGGTTCACAATAAAAAAAAACAGAGTTTTGTGTTAATTTTGTGGTGTAGCCTCTGGGGGGCAGTAGCGCTTAATGAAACCTTCACTGAGTCGTAATTCTGTGACCGACCTTGCCTGCAGGTATGCAGCACGGTGTGATCTACGGCTTGGAGCCCCGAGGCCTCCCGCTGTCGGAGAAGCTGCTGCCGCAGTACCTGAGGGAGCTGGGGTACCGGACCCACCTGGTGGGCAAGTGGCACTTGGGGCACTACATGAAGGACTACCTCCCGTTGAACAGAGGGTATGTCCGTTAACTTAAACAGATTCGATACTCGACGCGTGTAGGGTAGACTGGGTACGATTGTGCCAGGGTACGGTAGTGACAGTCGCTATAACAGCGAAACTATACGGATCGCGGGGAGGGTGCAAGGGGAAAGACAAGCGGCATGCAAGTCTAAACGCGTGTCCCAGTGTTGCGTCAGCCGGCGTGCGACGGTAACGTAAGCAGGAGCCCACATTGATTTTCGACAGTCAAAAGTAAGTTTTTTTGTTCGATTTCTGTATGTAATTACGGTTATTTGTACACAGATAGATTGCCTTTTAAATTTTTTTGTTATAACTTGAACATTAGCAGTTACTTACGAGTAATTACTTTTAATGCAGATCTTTTCGCTCAGTCATGGTCATTTTTTGTTTTCAAAAGTATGCGTTGGGTACGGTTGTGACAAATTTTGTGGGTACGGTTGTGACATTGTTTTTTTTGTTTTGTTTTATTTTAGATGCCTAGAAAACGCGTGCGGAAGACCGAGAGAGTCCTGTCTGATATTAGTAAATATGAAAATGCTTACGAAGAGGTGAAACGCGGTACTTCATTACGGAGAGCTGCGGAAATACATGAAGTTAATCGCATGTCGCTCTTGCGATACCTACGCAAACGCGACCAAGCCGGCGAGAATCAAGAGGAAGGCACCATCAGCATGGGGTATGTTGCTCATAATAAAGTATTCTCTGTCGAGCAAGAACAGCAGCTGTCAAAATATATTACACCTTGCCTTATTAATTTTAAGAAGAGAAGTGATCACAGATTTTTGCTTTTTTGCCATAAAGTGATTGTTAACTTTGTTTAGAAGAAGATTATGTTGTGTTCAGTTAATTATTTGTAACAATAAAAGTCATTACAAACTATTTGGATGTATTTTGTATGCCTGTCACTACCGACCCCAACCACTGTCACAACCGCCCTTGGGGTGTGGCCGGTTGTGACACTTTCCCTTTTTTTTTTTATTGGATCTTATGCCTAATACAGCGTAGGTAGTTAGGGACAATATTTTAACAATTTTAGGTAGATAAATATTCAAATTAAGTATTAGTGATTTTTCTCCCAGATAACTGGTAAATTTACAAAATTATAGGCGATCAAACCAAAATTGTCACAACCGTACCCAGCTTACCCTACTCTGTCTCGTTCTATGATGTGGCTCTCACGATAGGCGTTTAAAACCTACGCACACAGGTAACCACAGATCACAGAAACAAGGGAGATATCCCAAGCAGCACATTAGTGAATTTTGCAGCTTATCTTATAGCTTTATGTTCTAAATGAGTGGTTTAACAGTGTTTGACTACACTTATAGCTTTAAACACAACTCAAACTTGTATACGAGTTCATCCTGTCACTTATAGTTGCTTAGGAACGTTTTTTGTTTCTACTTTATTACTTATAGTTGGGTAAAGTCGATTTTGCTACTTAAAGTTGCATGCAGGTTGTAATTGTCACTGAATAAGAAGCAATAGTGATATATAAGGCCCTAAAGTAACTTATAAGCCACTTTTATTTATAAGTGGGAATTTACCCTTATTTGGAACTTTTAATTCCAAATGACTAGTATAATAGAGTAGTGTATCACCAATAGTGGCTAAAGAGATAATTTTACGGCCCTTTTGGAAACTAAAGTGATTGCAACTTTAAGGCCTAGAGTTGTGTTTAAAGCTATAAGTGTTGTCAAACAATGTTAACACGTTCACGGACAGTACGTCGAGAGACGTAAACTAAGACCCTCGTGATATGGCATTACGGCTGTGGCCGGAGTTTTTAATTACACCAAAAACGGAACTCCGTCCACGGCCGGCTGTTTCCCATAGCATTTATAGGAAGCACGAACTCTGTGCCGTTTTAGGCTTTAACGCAAGCCGCTAGTGTCACAGCACAAAAGCTCTAGGGCATAGCATTCACTGCTGTGCCACTCGCAAGATACAAATAAGTGATTTTCAGACCTGATAGTTTCAAATAGAAAACAAATAAGTGAAAATAAACACTGTAAGATCTTTTTTGTTTCGCCATATTTACAAATTGGAGTCCTTGAAAATGATTTATTTTAAACAGAATTTTATCACACTGACGCATAATCATAGACTTTTGATAGTTGTGACGATGTTACTTTAACATTGTACGTAACCTACAATCATTAGGTCAGGTTTTTACAGTTTTAGTTCTTATCAGTATCAATTCCTTATATGATTTAACACTCTCTTTTTAAATATTCCTGATCTAATCAAAGGCGCATCGAAATTTACAAAGAAACCATACCATAGTTTCACGGTAAAAAAGCATTCGCAAGAATTTCGTGCTTATTTCAATGCCTGAACGTGAATTTTAATCACTTACCAAACAGATGTATAAATCCAAAATTAAAATGGCAGATCACATTCACTTTAAAAAACTTACAGACTTAATTGTTGCCACGTCACTCAAAGGAACTTTGGCGTCCCATTTATCACTCATTGACCGAACTGAAATATTATTATTCATTCGTTCAATAATCGTCGTTCACTGCGCATAACTTTCACCCATAGTTCTAATTGCCACTTAAGGTAATCGTGAGATCTCTTATGGATTCAATATAGAACCAAAAAAAAAGCTGCAATTTTTCTCCCCGTGGTTCTATATTGGTTGCCTAAGGGTTCTTTCCACCTATATAGAACTTAGTCATGGCTATATATTTCACTTAAGTATCTAAATAGATATGATATACGAGCTATTTCCCACCCAGTGTGCTACTTGGGAATTCACGCCTCGATATGGTCATTTTGACCATATCGAGGCGTCACGATCCACGCCCCCATAACATCCCAAGTCATCTGTTTGGTAATTGATTAAAATTCACGTTCAGGCATTGAAATAAGCACGAAATTCTTGCGAATGCTTTTTTACCGTGAAACTATAGTATGGTTTCTTTGTAAATTTCGATGCGCCTTTGATTAGATCAGGAATATTTAAAAAGAGAGTGTTAAATCATATAAGGAATTGATACTGATAAGAACTAAAACTGTAAAAACCTGACCTAATGATTGTAGGTTACGTACAATGTTAAAGTAACATCGTCACAACTATCAAAAGTCTATGATTATGCGTCAGTGTGATAAAATTCTGTTTAAAATAAATCATTTTCAAGGACTCCAATTTGTAAACATGGCGAAACAAAAAAGATCTTACAGTGTTTATTTTCACTTATTTGTTTTCTATTTGAAACTATCAGGTCTGAAAATCACTTATTTGTATCTTGCGAGTGGCACAGCAGTGAATGCTATGCCCTAGAGCTTTTGTGCTGTAACACTAGCGGCTTGCGTTAAAGCCTAAAACGGCACAGAGTTCGTGCTTCCTATAAATGCTATGGGAAACAGCCGGCCGTGGACGGAGTTCCGTTTTTGGTGTAATTAAAAACACCGGCCACAGCCGTAATGCCATATCACGAGGGTCTTAGTTTACGTCTCTCGACGTACTGTCCGTGAACGTGTTAACATTGTTTGACAACACTTATAGCTTTAAACACATATCAAAATTGTATATGACTTCATCTTGTCACTTGTAGTTGCTTAGGAACGTTTTTTGTTTCCACTTTATTACATGGTTGGGTAAAGTCGATTTTGCTACTTAAAGTTGCATGCAGGTTTTAATTTTCACTGAATAAGAAGCAATAGTGCTATATAAGTCCCTAAAGTTACTTATAAGCAACTTTTACATATAAGTGGGAGCATACCCTTATTTGGATCTTTTAATTCCAAATGACTAGTATAATAGAGTAGTATATCACCAATAGTGGCTAAAGAGATAATTTTACGACCCTTCTAGGCCTTAAAGTTGCAATCACTTTAGTTTCCAAAAGGGCCGTAAAATTATCTCTTTAGCCACTATTGGTGATACACTACTCTATTATACTAGTCATTTGGAATTAAAAGTTCCAAATAAGGGTAAATTCCCACTTATAAATAAAAGTGGCTTATAAGTTACTTTAGGGCCTTATATATCACTATTGCTTCTTATTCAGTGACAATTACAACCTGCATGCAACTTTAAGTAGCAAAATCGACTTTACCCAACTATAAGTAATAAAGTAGAAACAAAAAACGTTCCTAAGCAACTATAAGTGACAGGATGAACTCGTATACAAGTTTGAGTTGTGTTTAAAGCTATAAGTGTAGTCAAACACTGTTAAACCACTCATTTAGATCATTAAGCTATAAGATAAGCTGCAAAATTCACTAATGTGCTGCTTGGGTTAAATAGTACCTATATTAACTTTGCAAACAAGTTTGAATTGTTTATCGATATATTTTGAAACATTCCTTGTGGCAGTTGTGGCATCCCTAAGTGGACGACAGGAGAGAAACGCACACCTCTTGGAAAAAGTATAACTAGATGTCGCTGTGTGAGTAGCCCTTAAGCTGCTAGACATAGGGACTACTATCTTAGCGCCATCTAGCTCTGAGGAATTAATTAATTACTCGTCGCATAGATGGCAGCTAAGTGACGAGTAAGCGCTACCTTACGTTCAGTGACTGAACTACGATGGAAAAAAAACGATCTTTCAGCATTTTTCAACCTTGAGAACTTAATATAAAGCTTAATTTTCTGCTACTATCGAAACTATGTTACGGCGTTTTTAGTTCGTAAGCTGTAACCAATTATGAGGAGGTTGTTTTTGTAGTAGTTAATAGAGCGTAAGCGTAAGACGCACACATGTTTAAAAGTGGCGACACCGGGTCTTGTACGAATTGGCGTTCATGACATATCTCCCTTATTTCTGTGATCTGTGCAGGCAACCTAAAGGTAAAAGGGGTCTGAGGGCCGTATTAATAAACTCATCTTGGCTGAGATGCTCGTCTCAAGATGCGTCAAAAATTACAGTTGTCTATGGTTTGACGTTTACTTTGATGTATCTTGTGATGAGCATCTCAGCCGAGATGTTTATTAATACGGCCCTTAGACTGCAAGGAATAAGGAAGAATGCGTTTATTACACTAGTTATTTCACCGGTTGTGTTACCCCACACCGGAACACCACAATGCCAACACTATTAAACATGGGTACAATGCGAATATATACTTATATTGTAGTATTGTACCCATGTTTAATAGTGTTGGCATTGTGGTGTTTGCGTGTAATTATCTTAATACTCGTTGTAAAATTCATTTTCTCGCCTTAATTGAGAAAACTATTATTTTATATGCCTCGGTGGAAATGAAACGGAATTACCAGACTCTTATTTAAGCAGGCGTTGCCTCAGCAGGCCTCGTCAGACACTTTCCAGGCCTAGGCAATAATGTACTGTTTTAAATCTTGACAGGTTCGAAAGCCATTTAGGGTTTTGGACGGGGAAGATCGACCTGTACGACCACACATCGATGGAACACGGCACCTGGGGCACCGACTTCAGACGAGGTAAAAATGTACATACAACTAGCTATACTTTAGGCCTTTAGGTAGCCATTTGTACCTTTTAAAACTTGTATTGTGCAATAAAGTTTAAATAAATAAATATACTGATCTTACAAGGTACGGAACGGATTTTAATGCGGTTTACTTCGTTAGGTAGAACGATTCAAGATAAAGGTTTCATGTTAAATAAATCCTGGATTATGTTCAGGTGTTACAGGAAACTCACATGGACCGGAGCGAAGTGAGCGATAAAACACAATTCGCCATTTGCATTTTAAATTATTCACAACGAACGGTTCAGTCAGACGATGTCAGTCTGCGCGAGATTGAGCACATCTCTGTGACGTAATGGAGTCACAGTTGTAGCCGTTACGACACACAATATCACATTCGCAAAACATACATACTACCTACATACATACACACACCTTCATTCCCAGAGTGGGGTAGGCAGAGCTAAAGAATTACCAACAAGTCTTAAAACTTCTTGATAATTTTGTAACCACATTTTTTCTGCAAAACATCATACCTACTAACAAAACATCATATACCGTAAAATGTTCCTACATTGCTCCCCCATGGGTAACCATGCTCACTAGTGACTATTTCGTTTGTTACTTATATATAACTTATAAGTCAAGGTCGATGACAAATTTTCTAAAAACAAATGATTCATGCACGAAGTGAATGAAAACAATAGAATGATTTACAATACGGATTATCTTAATGTAACCACCCAGGAACATAATTACCCGTGGGGGAGCATAAGTTGGAACATTTTACACCATTGAATTGACCAGGGCCTGCTGTTGACATGTTTGTTTGCATGTAATGTTTTTAAATTGCCGCCATTACTGCCAAGTAAATAAGAGCTCAAATAGGATAACAGGTCAACAACGATATTGTTTGCAGTCGT
Organism: Acleris emargana; assembly: GCA_927399475.2. NCBI lineage: Eukaryota > Metazoa > Arthropoda > Insecta > Lepidoptera > Tortricidae > Acleris > Acleris emargana. Next base: position 2,653,665 of record OV656839.1, on the reverse strand, counting down.
AGGCCGAGATTTATTATCCTAGAGGCAAGTCCGTACGAACGTTTCCACAGTTCATATTACACGATACGGCTTCCGAGAAATCAATTGAAACAAAAGAGCGCGTACGGCGATCGGAAAATTATCGTTTTGGTTTAATTTGCGGAACAGAATCAAAAGGATATTAACCTCGTCCGAGAAAAGAATACGACAAAAAGCTATTAGTGTGGAAGAAGCAAATATTTGCCAAGATAGAATAAAACGTTGAAAACATAGGAAGCGTTTCAGTGCCACAACTGCCAATCGATGCGCAACACCCTCTTTTTTTAAAGGACTTCAAAAAAGAGGTAGGAGGTATGTACTCAATCCGTCGGGATTTTTTTAAAGAAAGAATTAAAGAAAAACATTTACTCACAACAATAACACACCGATAAAAATACACTAAAAAAGGAAAAGAGACGACATGAGTAGTGCTAATTTTTAATATACCTACCTATTACGCGAACACGGCTGGACTGATTTTTTTTTTTTTTGAAAGGTTGGTTCCATCGTCATCAAGTCATTTGTTGATCGAAGGAACTCTACACATAACAATTTGGGTTTTATTTATAAATACGTATATCTCATTCATGGGCCGTCGTGATCTTGTCATGGCATCCATGGAAGGTCACCGGAACTCCTCACCTGCCGGGTTACCGACCGGGTCCTGTGCGGTTCTGTGTCACCTCAGAGGAAACTGTGCTGTTTACTGTTTTTTTACTTAACGTTTACTTTGACGTGTGAGTCTTGAGAAAGGCTTTTTACTCATCAATCTGTTTGTTAATTCCCCATTCAAAATTAAAAAATCTAAATATTTATTTAGGGAATTGGCCACATGAGGACTCTTTTACACGTCGTTAATATGGAGAAAACCTACTAGCGCTTCGGACAAGAACATTATTGCAGGAAGTGCTGCTGAAGGATATTTTTTGAATAATAATATTAGTATAAAGTGCATACGGCCCAGTTAATTGCGTTATGTTAATCCTTGCAGGTTTTGAAGTGGCCGATGATTTGTTCGGACAGTACGCGACCGACGTCTTTACGAACGAGGCCGTTAAGGTAGGTCATTCTTAGGACTAGTCAAATATGGATACACTCCTCACAGTTCCATATACTACATAAAGTGTATATAAATAAATATCAGCCCGTGTGGTTGCCGGTCGAGAAAAGTGCCACTCCATGTCTTCCCGTGGATGTTATAAGAGGCGACTAAGGGAACATAGGCTTGTAGTACTGTTAGACGATTGGCTAGCAACCTCTCTCTTATACGCTGGTAAACATCTTAGCCTAAGGAGTGGTCCGGAAAAAAAGTAGCAGCACATAATATGGAATCTATTTTTATTTTTTGCTAATTACTAAGCAGTGCATTTTAGTTTATTCTTTTTAGTATTGTGTAGATATCATACTATTAAATAAAAATACAACCATTATGAAATATATGAGATTCAAAAGTTTTCTCAATATTTATTGCAATGTACTTTATAAGTTTTTGCACAACACAATTTGACAATCTTCGCTTGCCGTTTTCTACAATACCACAATTGAATTTCCATTTTCAGAACTTGTTTTATGCTTTTAAGAATATTATTATACGAATAAGTTATACCAATAAACTGGATTTCACGTTGGGTAGTAAGGAAGTTTCTCCAATCTAACCTCTGACAGGGGTTTTTCTATGGGAGACAAATTTCCGTAAAAATGGCAAATACACAATTTTTTAAAATCCATGTAACTACCTCAAACTAAAGTCAAATCAAAAATATTAAATAATAATCAAAAGACAATTCAATAAGGTATTAACTAGCCGATCAAACTTAAAAAAAAACTATGTTTATGACAAACACCTCATAAATTCTCTCAAAAGACACTGTTCAAAAAGTTTTAGGTGAGATTTAATGTAAAAGGCGAAAACTTGAAATCCCTCTTTAATTTTTACTATTCTTATTGTTTATTTTATTTAATAGTATCTACAGAGTACTATTAAAAATGCACTGCTTAGAAATTAGCACAAAATTAAAATTAATTCCATATTATGTGCTGCTACTTTTTTTCCGGACCACTCCTTAATTGTGCAAAATGTGGTTACAGAATTATCAACAAGTTTGTAGAGTTGATGGTAATGGCTCTGCCTACCCCACTCTGAGAACGAAGGCGTAAGTTTATATATGTATGTATAAATATCGGGCGATGAGTATAGATAGAGTAATACTTATTCTTATTACTTATTCCCTTTGGCCTTATTTCACGCAAGTCAGAGATTTTTAGCGTAAATTGTGGAATTTTAAATTGTTTTTTGACGTAATTAATATAAATAGAAAATATAACATGCGATATGTTCGATCAAAACAGTATACAACGAAATACAATTGTATTTTAAAATCAACTTTAATACTTCTGCTATGGAAACAAAACTACCTGGCAAGTATACGTAATAGGCATATGATGATGATATACATAAAAGTATTGAAAAATCTGGCCTATCCTTTCTTTATGAAGCACCACACACTAACTATTATATACGTTACCATTATATTAAACTAGCGGCTTCACCTCGCTGCAAATTTCCGATATTCCCGGTTGTTTTTCTTTTCTTTTATAATTCAAATTGTCTAATTCAAAATCTAGATAAGAACCCTCCCGCTTAAACATACTTTCTTTAAAAAAAACACCAAGTCCATCCAAAACGTCTCAGTCTTAATCTTGATTGCCCATGAATGCTGTTCCAGCTGATCAAAGCGCACAACAAGACGGACCCCTTGTTCCTGATGGTGGCCCACTCGGCGGTGCACAGCGGCAACCCCACGGAGCCCCTTCGGGGGCCGGACAGCCTCCTGGAGCGGCTCGAGCACATCAAGCCGCTGCAGAGGAGGAAGTTCGCGGGTGAGGACAATCTTAAACAGTCTCGTAATTATAAAAAGTCAGGCTACTTTCCATTTAAAATTGGGAGGCCCTTCTCTGGTATCAGGGGACCATTCTAAATACACAGAAAACATCCAAGACTAAATACTCGCACGCATCACACATATATCTGCCTTTACCGGGATTTGAACCCGGGACCGCCAGCTTCGTAGGCAGGGCCACTACGAACTAGGCTAACGTGTCGTCGGCCTACTCTCCTACCTAACCACACCAACTACTAGCACCTACTAACCACACCAACTACTAGTACCTACTAATCACACCAATCGTAATGTTTAAATGTAGATGTTGCAAAAAGTTTCAAAGGCAATTATTGACCTGTCAAAATATGGTGATACCAGTATTCCTCTCTACCACTGTCACGAGTTTTACCAATGTTCACTTGAACTTTGATCGATAAATAATCAATAGCTATGTTTTAGTAATGCTGTCGAAGCTGGACGAGTCCGTGGGCGCGGTTATGCAGGCTCTGCAGTCCGAGGGTCTGCTGGAGAACAGCGTGGTGGTGTTCACCACCGACAACGGCGGGCCGGCGGCCGGGTTCAACGATAACGCGGCGTCCAACGACCCTCTGAGGGGGGTGAGTTAGTCTGGGGCTCGGTCTACTCAGTAAATCCATATTGCTTTTGGCAAGTGATCTCATTATCAACGTTATGGTAGCTTTTCTCAAGGCAGAGACCACACCAGAGCTTAACGGTGGGTAAATTACGGTCCGTCAAAATTGACGCCATGTAATTACTATGACCTTTTCTTTTGTTTTGTTTTGATATTTCTATGAAAGGGGTTCCTTGAAAATGCTTTGCTTAGAAAGTCTTTGGTCTTAGGAATTACGTTCTTTTTAATTATTTCGAAAACGAGGCAGACGAGCAAGCGAGTTACCCGACGATTAAGAATTCACAAAACTATTTAATGGATTATGTCACGTAAAATTATTACGCCTTGCACCACTGTTAATAATTATGGTAGGTATTTAATAAGCTTGGTACAGTCTTAATAATCGCTCTAACTCCGTGGCTATTATTATCTAAAACAACGCGCTTTTCGATTCGTTGACCATCGAACGGCATAATATGGCTACGTTTATCGCGTGACAAAATGTGGATAAAACATCCGTCAGTTCCGTCACGTTTTGACACGTCTATAAGCACGAGAGTGATGGACGCTTTATCCACATTTTGGCAGGTTAATCAAAGTTATCCCTAGAGCTAGACAACCAATTTGATGCCCAGGCCACTATGGACTATTTGAAAATAACGTTGTCAGCAAAACGAAAGCGATGCGTGAAAACAGTTGCGTCGCTCTATGTTGGAACCACAGCAGCGTTGCACTGGCAACGCTTTTGTGGCATCGCTGTAATCTATCGATGAATTGAAATGTTGTTTATGATATGAGAATGAGTCAGCAGAGCGTATGATTGTGTTCAGGTGAAGGACACGTTGTGGGAGGGCGGCGTGCGCGGCGCCGGGCTGCTGTGGAGCCCGGGGGTGGCGGCGCCCCGGCTGGCGGCGCAGAGGATGCACATCTCCGACTGGCTGCCCACCCTGGTCAGCGCGGCCGGCGGGAATGCCAGGTTACCGCCACACTCTAATTATATTATTCTTCATGTTATTCCACTTCCTAAGTGCTCAAACCCTTCTTCTTTTGCTAATTATCGTCCTATTTCAATCCTACCAGTGTTGTCTAAGGTTATTGAGCATTACGTTAATCGCCGTCTCCTTTCGCATCTCAACAGGCATAATCTCCTGAACCCTCTTCAATCCGGTTTCCGCCCCGGGCACAGCACCGTCACTGCATTGGTGAAGGTCACCGATGACATTCGTCTTAATATTGAACACAAAAAGCTCACAGTTCTTGTTTTGTTGGATTTCAGTAGCGCTTTTAACACCGTGGATTTAGATATTCTTCTTGGGATTCTTAATACCCTCCATCTTTCTACAACTGCTCTTTCCTGGTTTCGCGCTTACCTCTCTGGGAGGCGCCAGCGTGTCAGGGTTGATGACTGCTACTCTGAATGGTGTCATCTGCCAGCTGGTGTCACCCAGGGAGGAGTGCTTTCACCCCTACTTTTCTCCATTTTCATTAACGGTATTTCTAGCTCACTTCGCTCCTCGTATCATCTATACGCGGACGATTTGCAAATCTACGCCTGTGCTGCTCTTGATGATTTCCCCGCCTTGATAAGTCAAATCAATAGTGATCTCGACTCTATACGTTGCTGGGCGGAGAGGTTTGGGTTGATGGTTAATGCTGGGAAGTCGCAGGCCATTGTCGTTGGTAGCCCTCATTTCGTCTCTAAACTATCTGGTGTAGTGATGCCCAAAGTTTTCTACGATGGGACTCCTATCCCCTTCTCCACTGTTAAAAACTTGGGTGTCACGATAGACCAGACGTTGTCCTGGACAGCCCATGTTAATGATGTTAGCCGTAAACTCTTTGCTTCCCTGCATTCCTTGAGACGTCTGCAAAACTTTCTGCCATTTAACACTAAGCTTACCCTTGCTCGTTCCTTATTACTTCCTCTTTTTGACTATGGAGACATAGCGTTTCTAGACCTCAGGGAGGAACTGCTTGACAAGCTTGAGCGTCTGCAAAACATTTGTATAAGGTACATTTTTGGTTTGCGGAAGTTTGATCATATATCCCAGCACCGTGTGCAACTCAAATGGTTGCCCATCCGCCGTCGCAGGGATGTGCATATTCTTTCACTCCTTTTCAATGTACTTTTCACTCCTTCTTCTCCTTTGTACCTTTCCGAAAGGTTTAGTTTTTTGCCGATGGTAGTGGACACCGCCTTCGGTCTAGTGCTAACCTTTCCCTTGCCGTTCCATCCAACATGACTCGTACCTATGCTAATTCACGGTACACTCTGTCCAACTGTGGAATGAGCTTCCATCGTGCTTGAGGCAATCTAAATCTGTCGGTTCATTGAACGAAAGATTAAAGAAGTTGTGGCTAAATAAACAGGATGAGCCTGAGTGTTGATCCTTCTGTTGTAGGTTTTAACTGCTGTTTACGTATGTGTGGTAGTATTATATTGTATATTATATTATTTCTATGTTAAGGTATGCATCTTATTAAGGAAGATATTTTATTTTCTTCCAATTTCTCTGTTGTATGTACTATTTGTTATTTCCTGAAATTTTGTTAATTTGTCTATCCTTCGGCATTGTCCTTGCTCATTCTACTCCAAGGTTAACTGGAAGAGATCCCATATGGGATAGGTTCGCCTATGTACATTATTTATATTGATGCAGGGCAGTTAACAGTAACTGTTACAGTTAACAGTAACAGGGCTTTTGTCACTTTTCTTGTTGGTTTAATAAAGAAAGAAATAATGATAAAAATACCAAAGCTTACGCTTCTAAACGAACGCTCTTTTCCATTGTCAAGGATGCACCTACGACGGGACCATAAAGATGAACAGTATAAAGAGCCTTACCTATTAGTTAGTGTATTTAAAGTTATATTGTTTTATTGTTAAACATATATTGTATATCACAATCTTAACCAAATCTTAACAATTCTTATCGTGCTCGGATATTTGGGAAGACAGTCGGTGAAAAAATAGAAGCCATTCCAACGTAGTTTCAGTCAGTTGCAGTCATTGCAGTGCAACTGAGGGCCCACTTGCCCTTGCCACCATTCGTTTGCGTCTCCATTTAATTCAAATTCAACACCTCAACCGATCTATTTCAAATGTAGGTAGATATATAGAATAGCGATAAACAACTTCTGCCCTACGGAGTTGCTTCCAAAACCTAGTTAACTAAAAAAAACTTAACAAATGAGTAAATGCTCTTATCCAGCGCCATTAATAACATCGATGGGCTCGACCTGTGGCCGGCGCTGGCGGCGGACCAGCCGTCGCCGCGGACGGCGATAGTGCACAACATCGACGACATCTCCGGCACGGCGGCCATTACTGACGGCCAGTGGAAAATTCTCAGAGGTAAGGGAAACAAACATATTTACAAGAAATCAATATCAGGAGACAATCTCACACTAATACAGGGCGAACGATATGAAGTGTTACCAAATTCAAAAGGCTACGATTTTTTGTTGTTGTCTTAAATTATTCATTATTAAGAAAAAAATGAGAAAAAGATATCAAATTTTTAAGATTACTTTATTTTAACTCGATATGACCACCTTCTGCTGTCTATGGCCTTCAGACGGTAGAAAAATGAGTTGCACGCTGCACGAATGTGATCCTGCGGTATGCAATGGCAATTACGTACGATCGCTTTCTTCAATGCATCCATACTGGCATGTTTTCTTCTCCTCACCTTGCTCTCCACAATAGACCAGATAATAGAAGTCCATCGGGTTCGCGTTTGGGGAATTCGAAAGACATTGTGTGGACGAAATAAATTGTGGCACGCGTTGTTCAGCCATTCTTGGTTCACACGAGCTTTATGAGCCGGGGCCGAGTCTTGTTGTAATGTCCACGGTCTACTACCGAAATGTTTGCGTGCCCAAGGCTCCAACGCAGCTTCCAAAACATTTTCCCGATAGTAAGTCGCAATTACTTTGACACCAGGCTCGATTTTGTGAATTTGGTAACACTTCATGTCGTTCGCCCTGTAGCTCTAGGCTTGTACTATGGATTGTACAACGATAAACTAACTTATACAGATAAATACATACTTAAATACATAGAAAACCTCCAAGACTCAGGAACAAATACTCCTGTTCATCACACAAATATCTACCCTTACCGAGATTTGAACCCGGGACTGGTAACTTCATAGACACTGCCAACGTGTCGTCAACAATATATTACTCAAACGGTTCAAAAGATTTTCAAAAAACCTAGATACGAGTAAGAACCTAGATTAAAGTAGCTTTCTATCAAAAGCCGCGTCCGAATAGGTCAATGCGTCGGACGACGGCCACGATGGCACAGACAGTCTGCCTCAATATTAAAGGCCAATAACTGCAATGTAGTAGTCGAAAGATTCTATACCCTGTTGGTAACCACATTCAATTTAAAATACGTACATCATCATCTTAAGTTCGAAAAACGCTGTTTCGTTTACAGTCCGAAATTTTCATTTGTCCGAAAATCACGTTTCTGAGAACCTTTAACTTTCCTGGTTTGTTATTATTACACTAACCTGCTGGCACGTACCCACAATCAACTTCAAAGTGGAACAATTGTTGATCATTTTGTAAGCAGACCCGCCTTCAAACTGTCATAATGAAAACGATTGCGATTGCACGTGTATTAGGAAATTATCCTGATGGCCTAGAGGTTCTATAGGTACTTATATCTCTTGAAACATTTTGAAAATCGAATGAGTTCAAAGAAAAATGATTTTCATATCATATCATATTTATTTCGTCACCAATCTTTTTCAATTCACTAGGATTATTTCTTACGTACATGAGTAATTCTAAAATACATGTTGATACAGCGGTTAAGATCTGGAGGCTTTTAAAGTATTCTCTGCAGCTCTCATTATATTTAGCTTTGACAAGATTTCGAATTGCACGCTTTTGCATTTTAAGGATACGTTCAAAGTCGGTTTAGTTTCACCCAAAGACCTTCATATCATAATAGACGAACAGTCTGTGGAAGCGAGAGCGCAGCCTCTTTATGCACGAATACGAGTGCGACAGTGACAGCGAAAGACGTTGACGTTGTAACCATTTTGAAAGCTAATGGTAGCCCACGGTAGCCCACTGCCAGTGGGCCACTGGCGACAGCGTCTTTTAGTTTTTATTAAAATATTCAGGATAATTGTATAAACGTGGTGTCAAAACCGTTAAAAACAACAATGGTGGGCTGTGCAGTACCTGATTGCGAAGTCAATCATAGGAATAATCCAAACAATGAGTCATTTCACAGGTAATTATGATCCACACATAGTCATTTTTGAACTCATATTTTCAAGGATTTCTAGGTCCAAGGAATACGGTTAGTGGTCTAATAAGTACGATATATCATGTAGTTTTGTGTTTTATGCATATTTTTAATTTTTATATGTAAAATGAAAAGATGTTGTGTCCGTGAAAATTTTCATTTTTTAGGTAGTGATTGAATGTTTGAATCACACTCATCTATCGATAAGTTATCAATATGTCGATATTTTTTCATTCCTTCTCATAATTATTTAAACATTATTCCTAGCGATTATAAAACGCAGCTAGGTAAATTGATCGCAGTTTATTATTTATCATTAAATGCAGTGGTCCAGGCTACGACAGGATTTTAAATTTTTTTTTTAATGTTTTTTGTGTATGTTTTAATTAAATCGTGTAGAAAATGCTAAAATAAGCATCTTCTCTTATTTAAGTTTTTTCTCTCAGGTTCATAATTACCGAGATATGGGGGGTCCAAAAGTTAGTAAATTCGGTACCTACAAGGCGTTAGAGAAATTTCAATGGGGTGAAAATTATGTCTGTATAACATTCGGTTTTTATTTATGTATTGTGTAGATAGTACTAAAATAACCATCTTTTGTTGTGTAAACTTTTACCTAAAAGTCCTAAAATCGGGCCCCCTTTGCCCCTATAACCCAACCAAATATACTTACCAACCGTCACCTTTTGGCCACAGGTTTTCTAAAACTTTAGTACAGATCGATAACTTTCAAAATCTCTTAATCTCTAACATTTTAATAAATAAAAAACAAAAACAGTGAATCTCAATATTAATAATATCGCGTTTTGTGTGATAAGGTACGGTTATATTAAGAATCATTTCGCGTTGGTATGTTGTACAAAAAAAGTCCAAGTTGTCTCCTACCTGGAGAAACCCAAACTTAATATGTTTAAAAATATTTCATGGTTTTTTAGAAAAAAGGGGGCCGAAAGGTAGTGGTATAGTATATTTTGAGGACCGGCTCATGAAGTCCTTTCATTTGATACCACACATGATAGGTGTCCGAAAAAAAATACAATTCCCATACAACAATAATATTATGTCATTAAGTACTGGCCCATATCAATATTTTGAAGAAATATTTTAACTTAAAGTACCCGTATACCAAAAGGCTACCCTGTACATCGATTTGCGGTTTTCAAGCAATATTTGCTTCGTACACCGTCCACTAAAAGTAAAGGTACATTTCAGATTTCCATCATGCCCATATTAAAAGCCTAGAATTTGTGTAAGACTGAAATTTATTAATTATTTATATTAAAAATTGATTGTATGATATGTGTGTGGTAATTACCATGAAAAGAGTATTATTATAGATAATGAAAGAATCTTGTGTTTTATTAGTGAAGAATGCTAGTTAGTTTCGATATAACGTACGGACATCACTAAAATTACTCACACACTTGTAAAATCACGCACACGTTGACATTTCCGTTTTGGTAACGCGGGAAAAAGGGAGTCTGTTCGTCTATTACGTTAGTTATATAAAGGTCTTTGGTTTCACCACAGTATAATGCCATAAGACAGGATTGAGTGAAATAAGCACAGTACGCTTCTTTGAGACTCTCGTTGGAAATAAGTGCCCTTAGTTGTTTGAGGGCATAGACCCCTGTCGCCAGTTTCCGACATACTGAGTCGACGTGTTTGTTCCATGGGAATTTTGTATCCAGGTCGAATCCTAGCCGTTTTACGTGTTCTACACTTTGTAGTAAGGTGCCATTTCGTTCACGTTTCTCGAAACATCGATAGGTTACCAGTTCCCCGCCTTCTTTGGTATTGCGGCAGAGATAGGAACATGGATACACAAATATAAGTTAAACATACATACCTGTTGCGTGTAAATGCAAGTTTTGTCAAATTTAATGGTTGTAATGGTTTAGGGTCCATGTATGATGGAGAGTGGGACTCCTGGTACGGCCCGAGCGGACGCACCGGTTCCTACGACCTAGGGCGACTGTTTGCGTCCACCGTCGGAAAAAATCTGGCCAAAATAGGACTCATGCCAACCAAGGACAAAGTCACGCAGCTTAGGTAAGATTTCTCTACGGTACCTACTCTAGCACCAAGAATTCCTGTTATTATGGTTTCAGTACCTGACTCAAACGAAAACAGAACCCCTATAGAATCATATAATTATGTCTAATGTTCTATGCTTCTGCCAAGACCCTTTTCTTAGGTACAGTCAGCTGCAGAGAAAAGGATACCCCCCTCCTGGTAAGGATTGTTTTTTTTCAAAAACCTGTGGTTAGATTTAAATGATTTTGTGTTTATGTATAGACAATAGTAAAATCTTCAAGTCACCGAAAAATCATATAAATTTAAACACAGGTTTTTGAAAAAAATTGATCCTTACCAGGAGGGGGGGTATCCTTTTCTCTGCAGCTGACTGTACAAGCATATATGCTGACAATTAATAACGATGATGACGACGGTAGCAAAGATGGTGATCATGACGGTGATAAAAACACCGGGCAAGAGCATGTCGGACCATGCTCAGTGTAGGGTTCCGAAGCTGTTACTACCTACAAACAAATTTGATCTCGCGACTAGCTTAACTTTGCCGTTGGAAAACTGTTATCCCATACATCGACACAGGTGCGGTCAGTTTACCAACACCGTAAATAAGTTTTCGGTAGGTTGAAATGAAACATTTAAACCGATTGTAACTCAAGAACTACTGAAGTCTTCTTAGTAGTGATAGTTTTCCTAATAAATTAATTATATGTGACTACGGAACACTAAAAACATGATGGTGACGGGGTTTTACCCATGCGTTCTCCACACTCATCTCATAGAACAAATCACTTATGTGATAGGCACAGGTCTGACCTAACCTACTCTACGTAAGGAATATTAAAGTCTTGCTTCTGCTCGCGACTTGATCCGCGTACATTTCGAGTATCGTTATTCCCCGGGGAATAACGATACTCGAAAATTTTTAAATTTTCCGGAATGAAAAGTAGCTCAGGGAGCATTCAAGTATTACGTAACACAATTTGGGGGGGGAGGGGGGTCTCGTAAAACGTTACGATGCGTTACAGGGGCGGGAGGGGGTCTTTCTTACAAGACGTTACGTAACATTGTTTCTTTTTTTTAATAAAAATTTGGGGAATTAAAACTCCCAAATTGGTGTTGCGGATTAAAAATCTCTTGTTTAATTTAGTATGATTACCGCAAAAGCAATTAAAACTATACCAAGGACAAAAACTATAACATAACTTTTAGCGCCTTTAGGGTAAAAATGGTCACTTGAGTGTTACGTAACGTTTAGAGGGGGAGAGGGGGGTACAGAAAAACGTTACGATGCGTTACAAGGGGGGGAGGGGGAGTCTAAAATCTTCAAAAATTGCGTTACGTAATATACTTGAATGCTCCCTCATGCCTTACCGCCCAGCCTTTGCAGCGTGAAGGATTAATAAACATGGTCCTTGAATAAACAAACACAAACTCTCGCGTTTACAATATTAGTAGGATAACCGAAAACAACACGGCTTTTAGCAGAAAAAGCTTTTGATGAAATGGTGATGATTATGACAATGGAAAAAATATGGTTCAAGTGACGACAATTCCGGTGACGATATTAATAGTGATGATGACAACGGTGGGAGTGATTGTAATGATGACGGTGGTGAACATGTTGGTGATCCTCCATCTCCAGGGACAGCGCAACTGTAAAGTGCAACGAGACGGTCCCGATGGTTCCCTGCTGGCCGGCGCTGGCGCCGTGTCTCTTCAACGTGAGGGACGACCCGTGCGAGCGAGTCAACTTGGCGGATACGTACGTCTCATTCTATTTAATGCACACTAGGTATAGACAGAAATGAAATGAAATGAAAAGCTTATTTTATTATTATTACTAGTACATTTAACTAAAGCAAAGGTTGGGACCTCCTAAGGTAAGTATTATTATTTATTATATACCTGAGTCAGGAGATCCCGCTCTTCTATAGCAATGGCGTGATGATGATGTTTCCCAGAGGGGTAGGCAGAGACCACTTCTTTCCACTTGCTACGATCCTGACAAATCTCTTTCGCTCTTTTGAGCCATGCATGCAAGTCGGTTTCGGGTATTTAAGATTCGGCCCTTTTGCTGTATTTTTCCAATTTGATTAGAAAAAGTACGCCTAAGGCGACCCTTCCCGACCCTTCCACTCACTTTCACTCTGTAACTCTTTCGTTAATCTTCTTTTATCTATCCTTTCCAAATACCCAAAACATGCCCTAAATATTCAATCTTAGTCACTACATCTTTTAGTCCACATTTACCTTTCTGATCTGAAATTTCCAATAGTTTTTTTAATCATCTTAGAAATTTGTGCGTTTTGGGCTTTAGAGTGGTTAAGAGTGCTTCAGTCTTATAATTTTCAGACAGTTCAATATAAATCCTCAGGTACTTTCATGAAGTAATGGGTAAATGTTTAGGATTTTATTAATTGTGATCGTGATCAAATTGGAATTATGTTCTCTTTATAACCTTCCTTTTCCAGAGAACCAGAAATAGTTGAAAGGTTGTTAGAAGAGCTCCGGCGCGTGAGCGAGACGGCGGTGCCCCCAAACAACATGCCCGACGTGGCGGAGGGCGACCCGCGCTTCTGGGGGCGCGTGTTCACCAACTTCCGGGACTACCCTTACAGAAGGATGAACATGAATCCGCATAGTTGTTAGATTTCTACAAAAATATTTAATATTCATATAGCAAGTTCTGGAAAAACTCAGGACAAATAATAAGGCTCTGTCAATATTTTTTAAAGACCTTGAATACTATATTTTCGAAATAAATCAAACTTTAAACCCGCAAGTCAAGAAAAGGTTGGCCAAAATTTTCTTGACTTGCGGTTTTTAAGTTTAGAATAGATTTATCATAGAATTATTGATATCAACTTCATTACAATTACGAGTATAAGGTGGTTAGTAAATGGTCAGTATTACAGTAGGTAGTTGATACCCTGTCAAGGCACTGCAATGTATTATGCCAGTCTAAATACGCCTTAAATGAACATCATTCTCAGTCAAGTTTGTATTTTTTATCAGAACCTATGTGGCGTTAGGAACAATAAGAATGAATTAGAACTGTATTTAAATAATCTCCCTGACAGAAAGCACTATGTTTGCATAAGTGAACATTTCGTAAATGTTATATCAGCCTCTCTCTTCAATTTAGCAGTGTGGGCTAGCTACGTTAAACACTAGGTCGAAAAAATAGGGGGCCACATTAGTACTAGGTCATATAACCAGGAAGTATGAAGAGCTTTCAATTTGTAAGGATTTGGGATGAATGTTTTGAGGTCTGTGGTGTTAAGGATTGCGTCACAAACGTTAAAATAATATGTTGCTATCGTAATCCAGTCGATGCAAACTTTGATAAATTTATGGGCCACCTTAAACGTCTCCTGGAACACTTCATTCGCAATAAGTGCATTATTTGTGGTGATTTTAATGTTGATTTGTTGAGAGAGGATAACACCAACAACAACAAATGTTAGAGTTCTTATCGTTGCTTTCAGCTTGTGGTTTTAGACGTCTTATTTCGAAAACTACTTTCATACGTAATTACTCTAAATCGTGATTAGTCAAAATTTTGACATAACCTCAGGTTTGCGTAGCTCCTATCATGATTGACCACAATGGTCTGGTTCTTAGTAGCTTAAGCGTTGAAGAAACTAGTAAACCAGACAGCAAATTGCTTTGGAAAGAGGTCAGGAAGAATGCCATTGGTAAATTAAAATTTCGTCAGAAAATCATGAATGAGAAATGGGTTAAAATACTTTCATCCAAAAGTTCAACCGATTATTTAGGGAAAGTTTCAGAAAGAGAAAATAAAATTAACATCAAATAACCAATCTACAATAAAAAGGGGTAACAACGGGTATTAGTCTCAAGCACCATGAAGCCCGTTCTTATAACACACAAATCTTCTATATCAGACTCGATAGGAAATTAATCTTTCTACTCTGTCAAATTAATCAAAACCCCAATTAAAATAGTTTTGAAAAACACATCATTTATGCTATATTATTACAATACGTTGCTGCAGACGCCTCAAGTATTTCTGTAAGGGGCTGGTTTAGCAAGGTTAAAAACACGCTCAACGATAAAAGCGGTCGCGGATTGTCCAACTGCATGTCATATTTAACAGACTTACCTCTTTAATTGCGATATAAATATTGGCACATCAAATTTTAGACCACGCAAAGGGCACGCTGTAGGTAGTTTAGGTTCGTTAGGGACCTTCAGATCCCCGGACGGCCCCAGAAACGGAAGCCCGGGCCGCCGAAAGACGGTAGGACTAATATAGTAGGACCATGAGAAAACGGCTGGCGGATGCGGATTGCCTTACAAAGCCTTCCACCGCTCTCAGTGCGTTTGTAGCGTATAAATTCCACAGCAATGATACCCAAAAGTTCAAGAAGGAATCAAATAAAACCACCAAATACAAATAATTAAATATATTAATGTAAATTACAGTCCAACAGCATCCTATCACGCGTCCACGGACGAAATGCATCGAAAGTTCATTAAATCCCTACAAGCGCCACTCACTCGAGCTATACATACAGGATCATGCTCAGTTTGTAATGCTAATTATACAGATTATGTAAATGGGCAAATTGATGTGGTCAAAGATCGACTATAATTATACGATTGGAGATGTATTAGCTATTTGTACTTACGAGTCGGACATTTTTTAGCTGAAGAGCTCTAAAGCGGCAAGGGTATGTAGTTTTTACAACAATCAAGAGTAAGGTTGCGTTGCCACTATTTTAACTTCTCGTCTCAACAATTTTATGTCGACGATAAACTGTCAAGCAAAAGAAGAGCTAGAATGACAGGCGTTGACGATAAACAAAACGTGACGACAGAAAGTCCAGATAATCCGTGATAATAAAAAAGAGGTGTTGTTGTCTTGTGTTTGACTGACTATATTTTCGGTCGCCGACCCGCGGCTACAATCACGTTTGTTTGAATCTCTTTCCTTGTTTTTTATCCACTTGTATATTCTTGAAACAAGTGTAAAGCTGTTCTTCCAACGACGGCATGGAAGGATGTACTTTTATCATTGGTAAATATCACTTCTTGTAGCCTAACCGCCCAGATATTCTAGCTGTATTCACCCAACCACCCAACTCGCGCATGTCTTAAGCCAAATGTTAAGCCTTATAGTTCAACTAAAATATAAATCATTGTATGCAATAATGCAACTATATCAACAAAGCCATTTACATTAAAGAAGTTGAACTACTGTCAAATCAAACGAAGAATCAGTATTTCAGAAATATCTACACCGATTAATAAGATGTAATAAATGTAAAACGTACACCATATTCTAAGGAAATAGAATAGTTCATGCAGTGCTGACAACATAGAATTTTTTTAAGAAATTAAATATATCAGGAACAAACCTTTAGTTTGATTTAACGGTAGAAGTATCTCTTTTCTAGTTAAACCTATCCTTTCAGCCCAGGCTGCAACGTCACAGAACTAATTTTAAAATTCCATCAAGCCTAGATACTTCCATCGCTCTTACACATTTGTTGTTCTTACTCAACTTACGATACACACACACAATTATCTATTACATATTTGTACTTATGTACAAAAATACAAGTTTATTTATACATACGTTTACATACTTCGAGATAGTTCATGAGCATGACCTACGAGTAACGTTATACATAGTAATATATTATAATATATTTCTCTTATACATGTGAAATAATTTATTTTCTATTATGTCGTACAAAGACTGAAACCACGTCATAACAGAATTAAACGATACTAAAAAATGCACTCAGAGGCGATGTATTTGAGTCTACTACAGATAAAACCGCCAGGTGGCGCCATTTTCGTATATTTCTAGAGCACAAAAACAAATGGAATGACCATAACGTTAAAATTATTATTATAAACAACCGATGCGATATTGAAATAAAATTTACCCCAGTGATGTATTTAAAAGACGCCCGGTCGGACCTAGGCCTTTTCCCACGATACTTACAGTACCGGCAAATAATATAATCATCTTTGCACTTACATATCGTCGGTGATACTGTAAAACCGTAACTAACAAATTTATGATAGGGCAAAATAAACCTTACTAACTTATTAAAAAGGTGCATTTTGCTCCTTATTCAAAATGTTACTTAAGCGGTTTTGAATTTTCACCAAAATTTACAATCAGTCAAGAACTAGTTGACCAATAAAATTGTATTGCTAGTATTCAATTCGTTAGCTGATTAAATAAGGTTCAAAATGGTACATAACAAATATGTAATTAAATAACCATTGCTGAAGTGTGCATACATATCTGGTAAATTTAGTATGAACGCATCGGCCATGGTTATTTAAATACTTTAAAGTATGACATGTATGTACAAATATGATATAATATTTGCCGGTATTGTACATGTCCACCACTTTTCTTGAGCACAAACGAAAGGAGTTTAATGATAAAAGCATCAGGACTTCATAAAACACTATTATTTGACGCCACCTTTCGTATTTTACCTTTAGTATATCACTAGATAAATTTACAATAAGTATATCGCTCATCCAGTAGAATAATGACATAATTGCAAAAAAACGGGTTTTGAGATTTTACCGTCATAGTGTTCTAAAGGTCAGGTCTATCGCGTGGAACAATGACATAACATGCATGCTAAAAATGCAATTATGTCATTATTCTATTGGATGAGCGATATTATTCGTAAATCTAAGTAAACATAGAAAACAAAGTAATACTTTTAGTCCAACCGTTTTGTTCACATATCGGCACAACAAAAACAACACGTCAAATGTTCTTTGGCAGAAAAAAATCAATAGATTTTTTTATATAAATGGTAAGTATTAAGAATTTTCGACTAAACATGGTGAACGACTTTGAAGAGTTCATAAAACGGATTCGCCAATTTAGAATTCGATGTAAACAAATTCCATAAAGGTAAACATCCAACTGGATTCTGTAACTGGTTATTTAAATAGGGCGACTACACGGTAAAGACGTGAACAACCTACGAACAGAATTACAGTGACACAAATTCATTAAAGTGACGGGACATTGCCAATATTTTCATGTTCAATGCGTCATTACAAATAGCTCCTTTCGGCCTTGGCGTTTTGGACCCTTTGCTACCTATTCTCGGCTGATAGGTCATTTATGTTAGCTAATGATGGCTAGATAATTATACAAACCAGTAAATTAGGTTTATTAAAATTCGCCATATAATTTATTTGTAAGATGAATGTTTCATTAATATTTTGGACCTATCAGCCTTCAATAGAACTACTATAAATTCCACGCGTCTTGTTCCATGACCATTGAACCGTAAGCAATATCAAGTTGGAATGTCCCTCACCGCTGCCGCCCGCGCCGCTCCGCTCTCGCTCACTCCTTGCGCGGCTTCCGTTTCCGCTGACCGTCGCCGGCGCCGTCCGTGTCAACCAGAGGGGTTTTCTGTAAAAAAGAACAATACATTTTACAATCAAGGACATTTATTGATTATCAGTTTGAGGTTATATCTAAATTAGCCGTGTTATACATTCCAGGCGTGCCGCGTGAAATGTATAACCTGGTAAATTCGAGTGGTTCCCATCTTCCAACCTAGCCATCCCACCCAAGTTGGACTGCGACTGTACCCTATTTCATACAGGTTGGATAATGGGAAGAAAAATAAATAATAATTTGTATTCCCTCTATCCAACCTGAGGCAGGTTGGAAAATGGCACTATAATTTTCCTATATCCAACCTGGGTGGGATGGCTAGGTTGGAAGATGGGAATCACTCGTAAATTCACGTAGGTATGGTGTCAACCTGAAAAACATTTCAATTTCTCGATAGCACAATCGATTAGATACAATATGTTTCTGTCAAAAAAACATTTTTGGAACACACTTTTGTTAGCTACCGTAGTTTTGCAATGTCGTTATCTGCTTCTAAAGACCAATCGAATGAGCCCTAAGGGTCTCCCCAGACCTATCGACGCCGAATCGGCTTGAGCCGGTAAGAAAAAGTTTTATGTCCATGCAATAAGAGCGAAAACGACGTCGCTCGGCTCGGCTCGGATCGATTCGGTGTTGCATGGACATAAAACTTTTTCTTACCGGCTCAAGCCGATTCGGCGTCGATAGGTCTGGGGAGACCCTAACATGCTGGGTCTACGTTAAAAGCAAAGATCAAAGCAAATAAGCAAAGATCCTGTCGCCACCTTCATCAGTCAATGAATCAGGCCAGCTTGATGAAGCCAATATATTATTGTTTTATCATCAAAGTTACGTAGATTTACTAAATTTCAGCTCAAACCGTTCCCGGGAATTGGTTCAAATCTTTCTTGTAAAAATTGACCCGGACATACCTAGTCTAAGTTCTGTTACGATTTCACATCAATTTGCAATGCGAAAATACACCAAATCTCTTGCTTCTTATGCTGGATTTGAGTGTCGTTGAGAAACATAATGTTGGTCTCTAAACATACCCAGAGATGAGAGGCTTCACAATATTAAACAAAAAAGTTCCTTCCTAAACAAAGACTAACCATTAAAGGCGTTTTCAAAAAGTGAAATTTGCAAAAAGTCGTACCTACGTAATTTTATCGATGCCGGCCCTGAATGTTAAAAGATCGCATCGGAAATTGCGGCGACTATGTGGAATGATGATTAGTTTCTAAAAATTTACGTTATTTAAGCTTTTAATTTTTATATATATTGAAATTAAAAAATAAACAGAAGTTACTTTTATTTCATTAACACTTTGTAACAGAACTTATGGCTGGACTAGGTACATATTAATGAAAAGCTTGTAAATAGTACCTACATTATTGCCTAGGCAGTGAAGCAGGCAATTGCGGGCCGAGAATTGGTTTAAACCACAGATCACAGAAACAAGGGAGATATGTTATGGGGGCGTGGTTCGTGTCGCCTCGATATGGTCAAATTGACCATATCGGCACGAGGCGTGTCAAGCGTTGACACAGTCACTCACTGAACGCTGTCAGTATAGAAGCTCCGTTTAAATGATAAAATGACTGTATGTAGCGTGAAAGTGTGCAAAAATCGAAATACAAACGTTAATATAAAATCAAAGGGCATAACTTACCACCGGTAAATTTTGTTTTTAAGCATTATTTATATTTTTAAATGAATATTTTATATTTGAATGGATTTCAGAGCGTAAGGTTGTGAAAGTTGTGTTGACGTGATTTCTATCGACTATCGATAAATGGCTTATTCTACAGCTATCAATAGAATTCAATGTGTTAATAATTCTAGTTATTTATTACTACCACGACACGCTTAAAACAGAAGAAAAATAATTTTAACAAATTTTCACGTTATACAAAATTAAATTTTCTTTACAATATTAACGAACGACGAAGGACTCTAGCAATTCAAATATAAGTAGGCAAATCATACAATTAAGATAAAAATAAATTAACCAACCACAAATGCAAAGGGCTCTGGCTCAATATTGAGCTGTGTTTGCACACAGCGCTGATTGACAGCTCGCGCCGACTCACTCTTAAAAGGATTCAAGCCTAAAGGTTGGATGGTAGAGATTGCCCCAAGTATTAAGTCTATCTTTCTGTTTTAAGTAATTTGTACCATTTATGAAATAAAGTTTACATAATCGAGTCGGTAAACTACTGGTTTGTCCCAAACTGAGATCTTGTGACGTGACACTCAACCGAACCCATTTTATTAGTATATTTGTATTAACATCATAAAGTCCAAGTTTACAATTTAGAATTTTATGTACTAATCAAAACGAAAATCTTAAACAGCTCCAGAAAATTTAACCAAAGAAATTCGGCCATTTTTTTGTTACGTTCTAATATAGGTATCGTTCATAATTAAAATCTTATGTATCAATTTTACGCAAACCGTATTCTTGCTAATAAAATATTATTCTATTCTAACAATAATATATTAAGTTTAAATGATGTAATTGTATTAACCTAGTAGTAAAATAATAAAAATAGTACTTATTGCCTGTAAATTGAATAGTACCTATATTAACGTTGCAAACAAGTTTGAATTGTTTATCGATATATTTTGAAACATTCCTTGTGGCATCCCTAAGTGGACGACAGGAGAGAAACGCACACCTCTTGAAAAAAGTATAACTAGATGTCGCTGTGTGTGGGTAGTCCTTAACCTGCTGAACATAGGGACTACTACCTTGGCGCCATCTAGCTCTGAGGAACTAATTCATTACTCGTCGCATAGATGGCAGCTAAGTGACGAGTAAGCGCTACCTTACGTTCAGTGACTGAACTACGATGGAAAAAAAACGATCTTTCAGCATTTTTCAACCTTGAGAACTTAGTATAAAGCTTAATTTTCTGCTACTATCAAAACTATGTTACGGCGTTTTTAGTTCGTAAGCTGTAACCAATTATGAGGAGGTTGTTTTTGTAGTAGTTAATAGAGCGTAAGCGTAAGACGCACACATGTTTAAAAGTGGCGACACCGGGTCTTGTACGAATTGGCGTTCATGACATATCTCCCTTGTTTCTGTGATCTGTGGTTTAAACGGACGAGCTTGCGAGTCCGTTTAAAAATACGAGGCCCGCAATTGCCGTTCCTGCCGAGGCATATACATATAGTGCTTTTCTCAAAAATCGAAACATACAAATCACATATAAACAGAAACTTCACGTGAAATAACATTACTCTTTACCGCCTTTATTTTTATGACAAGGAGAACGCAAGCTTTTTTTTTTGGAAAAAATAACTCAAGCTATTCCAGACACAGATAAAAAAGTTACGTTTCGAATAAAATATGGATGTATAAGACTTGTGCCCTCATTTTATTATGGCCGTTTTCACTTTTTAAAAAGTTACAAACTAGATAACAATGAAATTTGTATGCAACATTGCGGGCTTATGTAGCGAGCACGCAATGTATTTTTTTAATTTGGGTACTGTCTGTATACTATGTACTTCGCGTCTCAGTATGGAGTTAGTAATGTCAACTTTTCCGGTCAGTTTTGAGAAAAATAAGTATAATGATGGTAACCTCGGTGGTGTCAGGCTCAGTGTCAGGCTCGGCCTCGGCCTCCTCCTCGGCCTCCTCGGGCTCGGGCTGCGCGTCGAGCGCCGACTTGCTGCGCGGCACGTACTCCTCGGGCGCGGGGTCGTCCTCGGTCACGCCGTCAGTCTTCTTCAGGTCCTCATCAGCGTCAGAGTCCTGGTGTTACAAGTTTGGTGTGAATTCACATACAGTGATTAGCAGTGATCGGATTTCACGGTGCAGCACGGCGGGAGATAGAGTAGAAATCTTAATACGGATATGACCAAAATCCCAGGATCTGGTTCGAAAAGAAAATGCAATTGTTGGGATATTTATAAATAGGCATTAGGATAGGATTTTAGACGTGTAAAGAAATCGATTGAACATATAAAATGTTGAGAAAATAATTGTATGCTATTTCAATTTCATACAAACTAATAAAATATAATATCTGTGTGTGTGATAAACTGATTATGCGTACCGTATTATATATTTTATTTATATTCACTAAATACTAATTAGCAGATCAGTTTTAAACAGAGTAATTAAAAAAAAGTCCCGGCATCCCGGGACATATCCATATTAGCATAATGTTTGAGGTCATTCACCTCGTGTTGCACCGTGAAATCCGATCACTGGTGATTAGTGATTAGCTGCTACCTCTTACTTGTGGGAGGACCTTGTGCATGGTCCGCCCGGGTTGGTATTACCTTCTATCCATTAACCTACCGCCAAGCAGCAGTGTTCGCATTGTTGTGTTCCGGTTTGGGGATAAGACAGCCGGTGAAATGACTAGCATAGAGGCATTCCATCTTAGTCCTCAGGGTTGGCAGTGCATTTGCAGTCTTGTGAATGCGAATGTCTATGGGTTGACGTTTTCTGACAGCTGTTATATAGCATTTGAAAATGGAATGAAAACATTTAACAGCTACGGAATTCTGTTGACTTTCCATGGAGCCCGTGACCAGATCTTCATGACAATCTAATCAATTTAAAGTCTGGTGACAAATGGCAGAATTAGTTGATGTAGGGTAAAACCGTTAGCGTTGACCGACCTTCCGTCCGCCGCAGCAGAGCGCGGCCAGCAGCCCGCCGAGCGCCACGAGCAGCACGAGCGCGCCGCCCCACCACCGAGTCCTGCGGGACACCACTCTACACTAGCGCTACCGACCGACCTTCCGTCCGCCGCAGCAGAGCGCGGCCAGCAGCCCGCCGAGCGCCACGAGCAGCACGAGCGCGCCGCCCCACCACCGAGTCCTGCGGGACACCACTCTACACTAGCGCTACCGACCGACCTTCCGTCCGCCGCAGCAGAGCGCGGCCAGCAGCCCGCCGAGCGCCACGAGCAGCACGAGCGCGCCGCCCCACCACCGAGTCCTGCGGGACACCACTCTACACTAGCGCTACCGACCGACCTTCCGTCCGCCGCAGCAGAGCGCGGCCAGCAGCCCGCCGAGCGCCACGAGCAGCACGAGCGCGCCGCCCCACCACCGAGTCCTGCGGGACACCACTCTACACTAGCGCTACCGACCGACCTTCCGTCCGCCGCAGCAGAGCGCGGCCAGCAGCCCGCCGAGCGCCACGAGCAGCACGAGCGCGCCGCCCCACCACCGAGTCCTGCGGGACACCACTCTACACTAGCGCTACCGACCGACCTTCCGTCCGCCGCAGCAGAGCGCGGCCAGCAGCCCGCCGAGCGCCACGAGCAGCACGAGCGCGCCGCCCCACCACCGAGTCCTGCGGGACACCACTCTACACTAGCGCTACCGACCGACCTTCCGTCCGCCGCAGCAGAGCGCGGCCAGCAGCCCGCCGAGCGCCACGAGCAGCACGAGCGCGCCGCCCCACCACCGAGTCCTGCGGGACACCACTCTACACTAGCGCTACCGACCGACCTTCCGTCCGCCGCAGCAGAGCGCGGCCAGCAGCCCGCCGAGCGCCACGAGCAGCACGAGCGCGCCGCCCCACCACCGAGTCCTGCGGGACACCACTCTACACTAGCGCTACCGACCGACCTTCCGTCCGCCGCAGCAGAGCGCGGCCAGCAGCCCGCCGAGCGCCACGAGCAGCACGAGCGCGCCGCCCCACCACCGAGTCCTGCGGGACACCACTCTACACTAGCGCTACCGACCGACCTTCCGTCCGCCGCAGCAGAGCGCGGCCAGCAGCCCGCCGAGCGCCACGAGCAGCACGAGCGCGCCGCCCCACCACCGAGTCCTGCGGGACACCACTCTACACTAGCGCTACCGACCGACCTTCCGTCCGCCGCAGCAGAGCGCGGCCAGCAGCCCGCCGAGCGCCACGAGCAGCACGAGCGCGCCGCCCCACCACCGAGTCCTGCGGGACACCACTCTACACTAGCGCTACCGACCGACCTTCCGTCCGCCGCAGCAGAGCGCGGCCAGCAGCCCGCCGAGCGCCACGAGCAGCACGAGCGCGCCGCCCCACCACCGAGTCCTGCGGGACACCACTCTACACTAGCGCTACCGACCGACCTTCCGTCCGCCGCAGCAGAGCGCGGCCAGCAGCCCGCCGAGCGCCACGAGCAGCACGAGCGCGCCGCCCCACCACCGAGTCCTGCGGGACACCACTCTACACTAGCGCTACCGACCGACCTTCCGTCCGCCGCAGCAGAGCGCGGCCAGCAGCCCGCCGAGCGCCACGAGCAGCACGAGCGCGCCGCCCCACCACCGAGTCCTGCGGGACACCACTCTACACTAGCGCTACCGACCGACCTTCCGTCCGCCGCAGCAGAGCGCGGCCAGCAGCCCGCCGAGCGCCACGAGCAGCACGAGCGCGCCGCCCCACCACCGAGTCCTGCGGGACACCACTCTACACTAGCGCTACCGACCGACCTTCCGTCCGCCGCAGCAGAGCGCGGCCAGCAGCCCGCCGAGCGCCACGAGCAGCACGAGCGCGCCGCCCCACCACCGAGTCCTGCGGGACACCACTCTACACTAGCGCTACCGACCGACCTTCCGTCCGCCGCAGCAGAGCGCGGCCAGCAGCCCGCCGAGCGCCACGAGCAGCACGAGCGCGCCGCCCCACCACCGAGTCCTGCGGGACACCACTCTACACTAGCGCTACCGACCGACCTTCCGTCCGCCGCAGCAGAGCGCGGCCAGCAGCCCGCCGAGCGCCACGAGCAGCACGAGCGCGCCGCCCCACCACCGAGTCCTGCGGGACACCACTCTACACTAGCGCTACCGACCGACCTTCCGTCCGCCGCAGCAGAGCGCGGCCAGCAGCCCGCCGAGCGCCACGAGCAGCACGAGCGCGCCGCCCCACCACCGAGTCCTGCGGGACACCACTCTACACTAGCGCTACCGACCGACCTTCCGTCCGCCGCAGCAGAGCGCGGCCAGCAGCCCGCCGAGCGCCACGAGCAGCACGAGCGCGCCGCCCCACCACCGAGTCCTGCGGGACACCACTCTACACTAGCGCTACCGACCGACCTTCCGTCCGCCGCAGCAGAGCGCGGCCAGCAGCCCGCCGAGCGCCACGAGCAGCACGAGCGCGCCGCCCCACCACCGAGTCCTGCGGGACACCACTCTACACTAGCGCTACCGACCGACCTTCCGTCCGCCGCAGCAGAGCGCGGCCAGCAGCCCGCCGAGCGCCACGAGCAGCACGAGCGCGCCGCCCCACCACCGAGTCCTGCGGGACACCACTCTACACTAGCGCTACCGACCGACCTTCCGTCCGCCGCAGCAGAGCGCGGCCAGCAGCCCGCCGAGCGCCACGAGCAGCACGAGCGCGCCGCCCCACCACCGAGTCCTGCGGGACACCACTCTACACTAGCGCTACCGACCGACCTTCCGTCCGCCGCAGCAGAGCGCGGCCAGCAGCCCGCCGAGCGCCACGAGCAGCACGAGCGCGCCGCCCCACCACCGAGTCCTGCGGGACACCACTCTACACTAGCGCTACCGACCGACCTTCCGTCCGCCGCAGCAGAGCGCGGCCAGCAGCCCGCCGAGCGCCACGAGCAGCACGAGCGCGCCGCCCCACCACCGAGTCCTGCGGGACACCACTCTACACTAGCGCTACCGACCGACCTTCCGTCCGCCGCAGCAGAGCGCGGCCAGCAGCCCGCCGAGCGCCACGAGCAGCACGAGCGCGCCGCCCCACCACCGAGTCCTGCGGGACACCACTCTACACTAGCGCTACCGACCGACCTTCCGTCCGCCGCAGCAGAGCGCGGCCAGCAGCCCGCCGAGCGCCACGAGCAGCACGAGCGCGCCGCCCCACCACCGAGTCCTGCGGGACACCACTCTACACTAGCGCTACCGACCGACCTTCCGTCCGCCGCAGCAGAGCGCGGCCAGCAGCCCGCCGAGCGCCACGAGCAGCACGAGCGCGCCGCCCCACCACCGAGTCCTGCGGGACACCACTCTACACTAGCGCTACCGACCGACCTTCCGTCCGCCGCAGCAGAGCGCGGCCAGCAGCCCGCCGAGCGCCACGAGCAGCACGAGCGCGCCGCCCCACCACCGAGTCCTGCGGGACACCACTCTACACTAGCGCTACCGACCGACCTTCCGTCCGCCGCAGCAGAGCGCGGCCAGCAGCCCGCCGAGCGCCACGAGCAGCACGAGCGCGCCGCCCCACCACCGAGTCCTGCGGGACACCACTCTACACTAGCGCTACCGACCGACCTTCCGTCCGCCGCAGCAGAGCGCGGCCAGCAGCCCGCCGAGCGCCACGAGCAGCACGAGCGCGCCGCCCCACCACCGAGTCCTGCGGGACACCACTCTACACTAGCGCTACCGACCGACCTTCCGTCCGCCGCAGCAGAGCGCGGCCAGCAGCCCGCCGAGCGCCACGAGCAGCACGAGCGCGCCGCCCCACCACCGAGTCCTGCGGGACACCACTCTACACTAGCGCTACCGACCGACCTTCCGACCGCCGCAGCAGAGCGCGGCCAGCAGCCCGCCGAGCGCCACGAGCAGCACGAGCGCGCCGCCCCACCACCGAGTCCTGCGGGACACCACTCTACACTAGCGCTACCGACCGACCTTCCGTCCGCCGCAGCAGAGCGCGGCCAGCAGCCCGCCGAGCGCCACGAGCAGCACGAGCGCGCCGCCCCACCACCGAGTCCTGCGGGACACCACTCTACACTAGCGCTACCGACCGACCTTCCGTCCGCCGCAGCAGAGCGCGGCCAGCAGCCCGCCGAGCGCCACGAGCAGCACGAGCGCGCCGCCCCACGCCCACGGCCGCACGCCCAGGAACGCCAGCGCGCGATCCACCACCGAGTCCTGCGGGACACGACACGCACTCTACACTAGCACTACAGGCAGAGCCGGGGAAACACTGGGGTGTGCAAGTACATTGGGACACGAAGAAGCGAAATTACAAGTTTCTAGCGATATTGAACCCAGAGTGAAGCGAAGAATCATCCGAATCGTCAAAATCATCATATCTGTGGTAGCTGTCAAAGAATAAGCAGCTGATCCCGCTATGTCCATATAAAATATTCTAATTTTAATTATATTAATTGTATATTTGAGCGTAACTGTTGTTAAATAGACAGTTTAGAAGTTTAGTATTGTCTTAGTTATATATTTCAAGTGTTTTAGTGACGTCTAATAGTGTTCCGAAACATCTTAAATTTGTAACCGTTATAGGTTATAAATTTGAATTCGGTGTCTGCATCTTATACTTGTCGGCTTGTTTTTGGCACTATTTATTATAAATACTGCTTGTGGTAGCCGCTGGTTAATATAATATAATTATAGTGCAGTGTAGACGCTAGTAACGCTACTATATTTACGTAAGTAAACTCGCATTCTTTGGACAAACAATTTCTTGTTTTACGATCTAAATTAATCAAAGCCTTATAAAAATGATGACCCGAAGGGCAGCTGCTGTCGCTGCGCGTCAGCAGCAAAATGACAAGCTTCAAATAACGTTGTTAGAATTAAAAAAATCCAAGGAATTGTGTGCCCAATTACTCAGTGAGAGAGAGGACAGCGAGAGGGAACTACTACCAATTCTAGACAGTAGGGATAAGTTAAAAAAAGAACTCTCTTTATTAGAAAGTGAGTATAATGATGTAAACATGGAACGGGTCAAGCTTCAAGAAACAGTAGAAAAGTTTTTTGAGTGTACCGCACTGTACGAGCAGGCCTTGAAGGAAGTCGACTCCCTGGAGAGAGCGCTGCATGATGCCCATGAACGGATCTACGAGCTTCAAGAGGCCAAGCAAAACACTGCAGAGTTACACACTCAGTCATTATTTGAGGAATTGGTAGCGAGTGACCCTCAGTTGATTCCTGCTTCAACCGACAATCCCGTGGTTACCATAGATTTAACTAATGACATTTCCACCACAACAAGGTTAAGAAGTTGTAGCAGGAATAAACTAAAAAAACATATAAAAATAAATAGATATATAAGAAAATGTCAAAGGTTGTTAACACAGAATAAACAGTATTCAAAAAAATTGATACTAAATAAAATAAATGTAAAACTAGTTGACAAACTAAATATATATGCTAATATGTTAGGAAGTAATAAATTAAAGTATGACACTGACACAAAAATGTTACAATTAAAAATACAGGATTTGGAGGAGTCGATTCAAACATTACATAATTTGCAAGACAATTCAAAAAAATTTATAGCTGAGTATTCTTTAGGAATGGATGACCTAATAGGGGAGCTCAACTATAATTTAGAGCTGTTTCAGTCACTGGCGGACAACCACACATATGTCTGTCAAACCATGAGTGTCTGTCCAGCCACCAGCGGACTGAAGCAGAGCCTGTGTGTCAGCGTTCCTGCACTCAGTGTTCCTACACTGAGTGTTCCTGCGCTTAGTGTTCCTACACTTCCTATAGTAAATAAGGACAGTAATAACATATTGACATATAAACATAAACCTAACATAATTATGTACAGCGATGAAATTGGTAATAATATGGGCTCATTATTGAACTCATACACTAAGGGACATAGTGTGATCAGCAATTGTTTACCTCTAAGCAGCTTGGATAATATCCAAAATCAAATTATTAAGGACAGACATATTAATATAGACACAACTTTGCTTATTCTTATAGGAAATAGAGGGAATGTAAACAAAAATCAATTAATCTCATTTTTTCAAACATTGAATAATCTTGTTGTGAAAAAAATCATATTGTTTACATTCCCTTATTGTAAACAGTTGTCACAGAAAGAAAATGATATAAGACACAATCTAAATATGACATTATATAACATGTGTACATATAATGATAAAATTGACATTATTGATACTAATAATTATATTAGTAATAATTATATTTTGAGAAAAGGAAAATTTTACATTCCTAATTATCTTAAAAGACAGATAGCTATGTCGCTATCTTATTTATTTGATATTTCAGCCAATAATTTGGCTCCTGCTTCTTTTGAGCAACCTAAAATGCACCTGGAATCCGTTCCAAATACCATCAATCATTTAAATTAAATGAAACGACAACAGAGGGCGTCAACTCTAGCAATCTAAATCGTAATAAATGTAAGGCCAAATCTGGCAGCAAAGTATCTAATAATATCACTCTGGTTCACCAAAATATCCAATGTATAAGAAGTAAAGACCTCCAAATTGAGTTATTTCTTAATAGTAATAATATTGATATTTTATGTATAACGGAACACTGGTTAAATAGTAACGAAGCTATGTTTAATTTTAATAACCATCAGATCGGCAGTCTGTTCACAAGAAATAGCTCGATACATGGCGGGTCGCTAATAATATTAAACAATAAATTTAAATTTAAAGAACGTAAGGACATTGTGTCCTTATCTGTTGAACGTATATTAGAACTCGCTGCAATAGAATTACAGCAATTCATAGTAGTTTGTGTATATAGGCCACCCTTAGGTAATTTCGAAATTTTTGAAAAGAACATGGAAACTGTCTTAATCAATTTATCACAATTGAGTAAGAAAGTTATTATATGTGGAGATTTTAATGTTAATATTTTAGAAAATAGTTCGCTCACCAACAGATTAATAAATCTTTTCAAATCTTTCGGCTTGGCCCATACTTTTATGGAGCCGACTAGAGTGACTGACACTAGCGCCACGTGTATTGATAACATTTTTACTGATATAATTCCAATCAGTAAGATTTTGATTAGTAACCTGGAATCGGATCATCTAGGTCAATTAATTAAATTCGAGTCTGTATCGCATGATATTGCGAAAAAGGAAATAACTTTTGTGCCGCTTACTGCAGGCCGTGTGGAAAGAATGCGACATAATTTAACGTATAATCTGCCCTTTTTAACAACTTATAAGGGCCCTAATGACATGTACAACTCATTCTTTCACACATTCATGAAACAATTTGACATGATATTTACATCCAAATCGGTCATGGTCGGTGGCGCAAAGGTTTTCAGTGACTGGGCTACTGCGGACTTACATAAACGAAGAACAATACTGTATCAACTATATGAGGAACGACGGTTTAACGCTAGTGAAGAGTTTAAGGAACATGTCAAAGAGTATTCTAAGAATTTCAAGATAGACTGCCGTATAGCTAAGCGAAACTTTTTAAGTCATAAAATCTTGAATAGCTCTGATGTCATTAAAACGACTTGGAAAATAATTAATGAAGAAACAGGTCGCCGGAAAAAGGAAATTAATGACTTTCGTTTAAAAGTAGATGGTAAAATCCTAGAGTCGAATTTAGATGTCGCAATTCAATTTGAAAATTATTTTACCAACATACCAGTGTCAACGACTAAGTGTCTGAACTCTTCGCCGGCGTCTGCCATTTTATTATTAGAAGATAACGTGTCTGAATGCAGTATACACTTTGAATTCAAGCACGTTACTGCCTTGGATGTAATTAAGGCATTCAAGTCAATTAATATAAAGAAAACTAATGACCTTTGGGGGGTGTCGGTTCACGTCCTTAAATCCTTATTGGAAGTCATAGCATCTGACTTAATGGTCATATTTAATCACTGTGTTGACTGTGGCGAGTTTCCTGATCTTATGAAACATAGCAAGATAATTCCATTATTCAAAACGGGTAGTACTTCTGACCCCACTAACTTTAGACCGATCTCCATACTACCCACTTTCAGTAAAATCTTTGAGAAATTAATTTTATCACAATTAATGGAACATTTTCAATATAATAATTTATTACACACCAAACAATTTGGTTTTACTCGGGGTCGCTCGACAACCGAAGCTGGTGTTGAGTTAATTAAACATATTTTTGAAGCCTGGGAGGGGTCACATGATGCCTTAGGTATTTTCTGTGATTTGTCCAAGGCCTTCGATTGCGTTAACCATGACACATTGGTCAGGAAGCTACACCATTATGGAGTTAGAAGTACTGCGCTAAACTTAATAAAAACGTACTTATACGGGAGAATACAAAGGGTAGACGTGAATGGAAAACGATCACCTGGGTCTTTGGTCAAAATGGGCGTACCACAGGGCTCAATTTTGGGTCCTTTTTTATTCCTCATTTACATAAATGATTTACCATACCTTATAAAGGACAAACATGATATAGTATTGTTTGCTGATGATACCTCACTCGTATTTAAAGTCAAACGACAACAGGAGTTTAATATCGATGTAAACAATGCTATATCAGAAGTAGTAGATTGGTTCAGTGTTAATAATTTATTACTGAATGAGAAAAAGACTAAATGTATTAAATTTATGACTACAAATGTGAAAAATAGACAAACTACTGTAACTATAAAAAATGATAGATTAGACCTAGTTAATGATACAGTATTTCTTGGAATAACGTTAGACTCCAAACTCCAATGGGGTCCTCATCTGGCTAAATTAGCGAATAGACTAAGTTCTGCAGTTTTTGCAGTTAATAAAATTCGGAATATAATAGACTTGAAAACCGCTCGATTAGTTTATTTTAGTTACTTCCATAGTATTATGTCATATGGTATTTTACTATGGGGTAGTGGTGCTGACGTAAACAGCATCTTTGTTCTACAGAAGAGGGCTATTCGTGCTGTTTACAAGATGGGTCATAGAGACTCGCTTAGAGATAAGTTCAAAGAAACGAATATATTAACCGTATACAGTCAATATATTTATGAAAATATTATGCATGTTCATAAACACATCGGTAGTTTTAGAAAGAACTGTGACATACATAATGTTAATACCAGGAATAAACATAAGCTCGCAGTGCCCTTTACACGGCTTCACAAAATAAAAAACTCATTCATGGGTAATTGTATAAGGTTCTATAATAAGCTCCCAAGTAGTGTTACTCATTTATCAGTAAATAAATTTAAGAGTTACGTTAAACGTCAACTAATTTCTAAAGCGTATTATAGTATTAAAGATTATATAAATGATGACAATGCTTGGGACTGAATTATTTGTATTACAATTATTAATGACCGTGGAGACTATATACATCTCCTTGTATGCTTATTATTTTAATTTGACATCTGGAGACTCTTTACATCTCCAAAATTGACCGTGGAGACTTTCTACATCTCCCTTGTTTGTGTTTGTTGTTTTGTTTTTTTTGTTTAATTACCTACTTACCTATATTTAATTTTAATTTGACATTTGGAGACTCTTTACATCTCCGGAATTGTATTATTATTTTAACCTGACATTTTTATTAATTTCATTATTATTACTACTGGGACCTGTACATCCCTGTGACATTTAAATTAGATAGCTTATGTTTAGTATTGTAATAAGTTCTTTATTTAAAAAAATGGCTTACTGTTGAGTTTCTTGCGGTGCTTCTTCTCAACAATGGTCTCTTGAAGCGCTGGTAGATGGTAGATTCAGACTTGTAAAAGTGCCTACTTACAGAATAAATGATTTTATTTTATTTTATTTTAAATTTGGTTGAAATTTAAATTTTAAACAAGAACAAAAAAATAAGCCAAATGATTCCCGTGTTAGTCAATTTTTAGTTAAGCATTTTCTTGCTTTACTCTGGTTTAAATTTGCCGTAAATATACCCTGTATATCGGTTGATATTCAATGAACCACTCTATGTTTTTTAGCTTTTACACAAAACACGCCCTCAAACCACATTTGGCATAAAAATCCTAGCAAACCTATTTTTTTATTAGTTCGAATCCTAATGCATTATTAGATTATTACTTTATTAGGCCGCATAATCTCTACTATTAAAAAACCTTTTCACCTACTCATTAATTTCACAAGCAAGAAATGGTTACTCCAAAACAGACCCACGATAAAATAAGCTGAAAATAATAACCTATCTAGCAATACTGAACACACACTAGCCTAGCAGCATGAACTATGTGTGGCAACACTGCGAACGCTAGGGTAAGGTCTGGGGACCTGGCGGACCGCGCGCACGAGGAAGGCCACGTACGCGGCGACCGGGATGGCCACGTAGGTGGCGTACAGCGCCCAGTAGCCGGGGTGGTAGTTCATGGCGCGCAGCGCGCGGCCCCACCACGAGTGCTGGTGGTTCAACTCGTAAATATTAAGACGTTCCCAATACGTCAAAAAATTCTACACGCCCTTATATCACTGAAAATAAGGTCTATATACTCATATATTTGATGCGATAGCCATATAGATATTAGTCCTTTTGACTGTACACTATCGTAATTGACTTTTTCCTTATGTTACACCAAATGTCGGTGTAATAAACCGTTAAAAAACTAATAGCAGCTATCTTCGTCATCGCATAGTCTTTACCAACGAGGCTAAAAACGTGTCAAAACACCTTACAACCAAATTTGTCGATGGAATATGAGCCTATTGTAAATATCATATAAACATTCTAATTCGATCATCAGTCATAAAAACCAAGGAAGATCCATTTTATTTCCTTTGTAAAAGCTCTTTATTAGAATAGCTGCTTAATGTAAAAAATCGATAGATCGGTGTCAATGATCGTCAGGATGGCCACAAAGTTGGGTCTATTAGTAAGTGTGGTGTACTGACTGAGTCCCGCTGTAGCTTGGCCCGCTTGAGCGCGAAGGTGTGCTGCGCCCAGGCGGCCGCCATGGCGGGGTCGTCCGTCACGATCAGGTTGTCGAACAGCAGCTGCGGCGTCATCGACCACAGCTCGAAACCCACGGCGTGCTGAAAACATTTACTAAATTTATTAACCTCTGCTGGGGAAATTATAATATCTTTACCGGAGACCATTTGCCCGTGTGGTTGCCGGGTTAGAATAGTGCCACTCCATGTCATCCCTTGGATGTCGTAAGAGGCGACTAAGGGAATAAAGGCTTGTAGTACTATTAGGCGATGGGCTTGCAACCTGTCACTAATACTCTGGTAAACATCTTAGCCTATTTGTGCAAAATGTGGTTACAGAATAATCAACAAGTTTAAATTTGTAGGTAATTCTGTAGATCTGCCTACCCCACTCTGGGATTACAGGCGTGAAGGTATGTATGTATGTTACCGGAGACCAGACCACTGCTGAGAAGCATAGACCTATCCCGCCAAAATGGTTGTTATATTTCCCCTACATGTGTCATTTTATGAAGTAAACCCATGGTTAAAATTATATACGTTAGGTGACTAGGAAAGTTTTGAGATACGAAAAAAACTTTGACTTTAGAATTATTATTTTTATTACAATTTCTCAAAATAGTCTCCATTTGTCTCTATACATCGATTCATTCGTCTAAACCAAGCTTTATAGCATTGGCGATACTCTTCCTTCGGGAGGTCCTCAACCGCTGCTATGTAAGCATTCCGAGCGTCCTCCGGGCTATCGAAATGAACACCACGAAGCCCAAGCTTCACTTTCGGGAAGAGAAAGAAGTCGCACGGAGCTAAATCGGGACTATAAGGCGGGTGGCTCATTTGCTGAATTTCCGTGGTCTTCAAAAACTCTTGGGTAATTTTGGCTTTGTGCGGCGATGCATTGTCATGATCCAAAAAAAGCCCTCGCAATCCCGTTTTTGGACATTTTTGACGTAACGCGTCAAACACGATTGGTAAGCACTCTTCACTGTACCATTGAGCATTAACAGTTTTTTTATTGTCTAAACAAATTGTTGCTACATGACCACTCGCACTAAAAAAAGTTGCCACAATTTTCTTCCCCACGCTGCGTCCTCGTTTGACTTTCCGCGGAGGCTCTTCATCTGGAAATACCCAAACCATGGACTGTCGCTTAGTTAGCGGGTCATATTGATAGATCCAACTCTCGTCTCCAGTAATAATGTTAAATACATTACGCCCCTCTCCATTTTCAAATGTTTGAAGCATGTCCCGGCACCAGGTCACACGCGTTTGTTTTTGTTCGGCTGTCAAAGCATGAGGAACCCATCGCGAGCAAAGCTTCCTGACTTGAAGGTGACTATGTAAAATATGATTCATTGTCGGCGATGAAATCTGTAGGGCTTCTTCTATCTCTTTGTAGGTAGTTTTCGGGTCCTCTAATATAATTTTCCTCACCGCTTCGATATTTTCTTGCGTTACAGAAGTAGTAGGACGGCCGCTTCTGTCTTCGTCTTTCAACGAAAATTTCCCTCGTTTAAATTGCGTAAACCATCTAAAAATTGTTGCACGGGATGGTGCAAGGTCGCCAAATGCAGATAAAAGTCTATTTTGGCACTCCGTTTCACTCAATCCAACTTTAAAATCATATAACATCATTGCACGAAAATGTTCTCGTTCGAATTCCATTGTTGATAGAAAAAACGCTGGAATCGTTATGAAAAAATAGAAATGTCCATTTTATTTTTTAATATTTCGTCAAATAACGAATGGCATTCGAATTTCAAATAAATAAGGAAATGAAAAAGGTGCAATTCATGTAGGTTCTATTTTTAAAATGGCCACATCTCAAAACTTTCGTAGTCACCCACGTAACAACGCACAAATTTTCTTATTCAACTGTTTGCGTAACCGTAAGTTTCATTATAAAAACTTGCAGAGTTTCAAATTATGCGGGTTTGTTATGATCGCTGTTATCACTATGAATAAAGTAGGTACACATAGTCACCCAGTAAAAATAATGAGCTGCATACTTAGAACATTGTCTTTGTGAATGTCATTGTCATTGTAATGCTTCTCATTTGATGTTCAGTTTGGCTTGGATTATGACAGTGCACTTAAAAACTTAACATTTTCGTTGGGATATAATATGTTTTATCAACATTTTTCAGACCTAGATACTCGATCAAAACAGGCCCGTAGTAATTAGAAAGCCTAAAAACTCCGTAACAAGCAAAAAAAAAAAAGCTTTGGGACAGCGTTTGAGGGATAGGGGCTGTGATCCTCGGTCCGGTTCGTATCTGGTTCAACGAATTTCGTTGGCAATACAGCGTGGCAATGCTGCCAGTATATTTGGAACCTTTGAGCCAGGTGCTATCCGTGCAGGGGAATAATTATAGATTTATTGACGAAGCATGTTGCTGATTGTTTTATGTACGCTGTTGACAAAGCATGTTGCTGATTAACTATTGTAAACTCTTGACGAAGCATGCTGCTGATGAATCTTGATACTTTTACTGAATAAATAAAGCAATTAAAATTGTACACTCTCGCAATAGCACTTCAAAGTACCTCCATGTAACGTCTTAGTAATTTAGATCACAAATCTTTTATCGGCTAAGCTGACAAAACGGTACACAAATCGTATCGACTTTGATTCTTTTACCTTTTTATTTTTGTTAGGATAGCTTTATTGCACATCCTCTCGTTAACTTCAACCTCGTAAGGCGCAGTGAGCAATAGGATCTACATAATCAAGGCAATTTACTTCGAACTCTGTTGCCATAAGAATAAGGTCTATTTTCCTATGTTCATAAACTCAAAATGGCATTTTCAGACAATCGCAATTGAACTTTATTCCCTTGATTGTAGATTCAAAGTCCCAGTTACAAAAAACTCCCATTTTTCAGTATGGTGGAGGTACGAGGATAATCAAATAATATCATTATCTCAATCACGAATAATGATAAGATAGAATACTCACAATAGGCGTCATGCGGAAGGGATGGTCGTCCTTGAAGTAATCGGGATTAGGGATCATCCTCGGAGACCACTTGCCTTTGTAGTTGGGGTTGGGAATCAGGGGCGCGCGCCATATGCCCTGAAAATGACACATTCACATAATAAAAACACCATTACCATAGAGTTCAGTAAACAAGGAATAATTATTGCGTTTCCGAAAGGATTTATAGCATTTTCCAGTTGAAAAAAATTTATGAGTTGATCAAGTAAGTATATGGATTATCCATCCAAATCCTTACAAACGTTTCAGCGTGAAGAAGAGACAACAAACTACTTACACACAAGCACACACTCAAAAACATTCGCATGATCCATACAAGCTCATTAAATTTTTAATTAAACCAGGTATAACAGTTGCCAATCAACTGTTTTGTGCTTCCGCTGGAACGAGCAAAAGGTTAACGTCAAAATTCATCATCATTTCAGCCTGTCCATAAACGCCATTATACTCAAACTGTTTAGGTACTTAAATAAATTTAAACAAAAAAGTCACGTGACATAGTTGGTCGGCCAATAGGAGCCGAACCTTAACCTTTTGAACGCCAGAGTCGGCTCTGGCCGACAACTGAAAGTCGTGCCACTGACGTCACCGACAGCCACATCCGACACAAGTTAGAGATTAAAAGATACTTTGTTTCGTATGGATTAAGTTGTAATTTGCTTAGCATAGCAAACATGTTTGGCGTGTGAGTGACGCATTTTGTATTTGACGTACGGCGTTCAAAAGGTTAATACGTCAAAGCTCGACGAAACAGTTTTGATTGGCTGATGATCAGAGCCAAGTGGTTTGGTCTGTTTACATTTATTTAACTACCTAAAAAGTTTGAGTATAGGCGCGGTCCTATTTGCATCCATCGGATCCATCCACGTCGTCCGTCCACCTTGTTGGAAAACTCCTACGCTGCGTCTTCCGGTACGCGAACGAATGCTAAACAAACGGCTTGCATGTGTGCTTGGCACCAAAAATTCGACCCTTGATTATATTTTAGAGCTGGCTGGCTACCTTGTAGTCAGGGTTGGCGATCATGGGCGGCTTCCACGGGCCGCAGCCGGCGGTGCAGAGAGGGTTGTCGATGAGCGGCGCCTCCCACTCGCCGTCCATCTCCTCGTCCCAGTCGGAGGGCTTGGCCGCTGTCGGATCTGACGAGACAGTGTACAGGCAACAAATCATACGATGCTAATTGTTAACCAAGGGATGAAAGTGATCATTTGCATGCTGAGATATTTAGGCTACACGAGAGTAAGTGAGTGCGCTTATAGTTCAAAGTTTATTTTTTTCCTTAAGCTCATTATTTCGGAAAGTTAAATTATAATAAAGGAGAAACCTTTTAACACTTCAATACGTTTTGTTAATTTTTGTCGATTAACGTCAAACACGTACATTTTTGTAATAAATAGAGTCCTTAGGACATTTATTTTGGTTTTAACCAGTTGGCCCACCCGTGTGGTTGCCGGGTTAGTATAGTACCACTGCATGTCTTCCCGTGGATGTCTTAAGAGGCGCCTAAGGGAATAAAGGCTTGCAGTACTGTTAGGCGATGGGCTTGCCACCTTGTCACTAATACACTGGGAAACATCTTAGCCTAATTGTGCAAAATGTGGTTACAGAATTATCAAGAAGTTTTAAGACTTGTTGGTAATTCTTTAGCTCTGCCTACCCCACTCTGGGAATGAAGGCGTGAGTTTATGTATGTAACCAGTCGGCACACCATGACAAGTGTTTAAAAATAATCTTTATGTTGCTTTCATCATTTTTCATTTTGAATAATCATTAAGGATTTATAACGATCTACTAAAGGGTGTTACTGTATATAAGTTACACTTTTAACGCAGTCAGGTTTTTTTATTCGTCGTGTGAGGAGTTGACGACTCCGAGGACTAACCTGGCACCATCTCGGACTGGTCCTCCTGCCAATCGTCCGGCTTGACGGCGGTGGAGTCCGGGACCTGCGCGGGCGCCTCGTCGTCCCAGTCCTCCGGCTTCGTCGCGGACGGATCCACTATCTGTGAGCAACACACCCTGGTTACACAAGGATTAAAAGTTACATTATAATCAGTGGCGCTTTTACCATCCAATTTGGGAACGGTTAGCCTTACAAGTAAACTAGCTTCTTCCCGCGACTTCTTCCGCGTGGATTTCGATTATCGTTATTCCCTCTGGAAGTTTTAATTTGACCCATGTGGTTGCCGGGTTAGAATGGTGCCACTCCATGTCTTCCCGTGGATTTCGTAAGAGGTGAAAAAGGGAATAGGTTTAGGCGATGGGCTTGCAATTGCAACCTGTTACTAATACGCTGGTAAACATCTTAGCCTGATTATGCAAAATGTGGTTACAGAATTATCAACAAGTTTTAAGGGTTGTTGGTAATTTTGTAGCTCTGCCTACCCCACTCTGGGAATGAAGGCGTGACTTTATGTATGTATGTACGTAGTTTTAATTTATCCGGGATAAAATGTAGTCTATGTGTTAATCCATATAACCGTACCTGAGAAGTATAACACTGCAAGTAAACTTTTTTGGGTTTTTCGTTTTTTAAAGTAATACTGTATATTCAGAAGTCGTTACAATTTCAGAGTTTCTCAAATGTATTTTGACGTAAGAGCATTTTTATTTTCCCTTTTACAATGGTTATTGCGTAAATTGTAGTTAAATACAAATATTACAATTTTAAATGTTGTTTTCGCTTTACTAAAGGTATAATTATGATATTAAGTTACTTTGAAATGTTCGTTTTTCTGTTTTAAAAAGCA
This sequence comes from Acleris emargana, assembly GCA_927399475.2. Classification (NCBI taxonomy): domain Eukaryota; kingdom Metazoa; phylum Arthropoda; class Insecta; order Lepidoptera; family Tortricidae; genus Acleris; species Acleris emargana. The sequence continues at coordinate 2,614,107 of OV656839.1, read as the reverse complement.
GAACTTTGTATGTGCCCACAGTTTTTATTTTATTATTATGTGAATATATTTTAGATTAAGAAATTGATCTCCGAATGTAACGAATTTTAATCTCAAATAACCAAACTTTAGATTAATTAAAGTCTCTATTTAAATCTGACCGACTTATTTGAAACCTTCTTCAATGTCGCTGAATTTTGACACAAAATCGTTTATCCTGTAAAATTACGAAAATGTCACCTCTAGTCTTATGCTTCTCTGGTAAGGACATTTATTAATAGATTCCGTACCTGAAAAATACGTTTACTATATTCGCTGTAAAACAAACAAAACTGCTTGACACTACTTATCTGAGTCGACACAACGTTAGCGTGTTCAACAGTCAGCGCCATCTGTCAACGAGTAGCTGTAAACTCACTGTGGGAATATTTGAGGTAGCCCGAGTCATCTAGCGGTGAGTGGCGGTACCATGTTGGTTTGGCTACTGGACTGTAGATGACGCATGTAAGCAATCACAATATTATATTATATTATTTTTCGTCTATGCTACAGCACCCTACCTACAGCAAGACACGAGGCTAAACGCATGAGAAAAAAAACATATTCTTTTGCTTTCCGTGACCTAAATATATATAAAAATATCGAAAAATATTACAAAATACATTTTATTAAATAAACAGTGTTATGGCCTAAAAAAAATATAAGTAATCATCGGGCGGTACCATGTTGGTTTGGCTACTGGACTGTAGATGACGCATGTAAGCAATCACAATATTACATTATATTGTGTATCTTCTATGGCAAGGCACGAGGCTGAACTCAGGAAAAGAAACACCTTTTTTTGCTTTCCGTGAACTAAAAATATAAAAAATATTACAAATTGAACTGACGTTGAGGCAGTACCGTCTCCGACACATGCCATGACACATGAAGTATTGTGATTGCTATCATTTTATTGAATGAAAGGTGTGGGAATATTTGAGGTAGCCCGAGTCATCTAGCGGTGAGTGGCGGTACCATGTTGGTTTGGCTACTGGACTGTAGATGACGCATGAAAGCAATCACAATATTACATTATATTGTTTATCTTCTATGGCAAGACACGAGGCTGAACTCATAGGAAAACAAACATCTTTTTTTGCTTTCCGTAAACTAAATATATAAAAAATATTACAAATTGAACTGACGTTGAGGCAGTACCGTCTCCGACACATGCCATGACACATGAAGTATTGTGATTGCTATCATTTTATTGAATGAAAGGTGTGGGAATATTTGAGGTAGCCCGAGTCATCTAGCGGTGAGTGGCGGTACCATGTTGGTTTGGCTACTGGACTGTAGATGACGCATGAAAGCAATCACAATATTACATTATATTGTTTATCTTCTATGGCAAGACACGAGGCTGAACTCATAGGAAAACAAACATCTTTTTTTGCTTTCCGTAAACTAAATATATAAAAAATATTACAAAATGAACTGACGTTCAGGCAGTACCGTCTCCGACACACGCCATGACACATGAAGTATTATTCTGATTGCTATCATTTTATTGAATGAAAGATACTCTGGCCTCAAAAATAACTTTTAAGTAATGATCATTTAATTCACGTAAAAGAATTACATATATTAGCAACTATATTCTGCCCGCAGCTTCGTCCGCGTATATTTCGATAACCGTTATTCCCTTGGGAACTTTAAAATTTTCGAAATGAAAAGAAGCCTACTATGTGTTACTCCACGAGTTTTTTTGTATCTGGAACTTCAATTACGAACGAATAAAGTTCAATTGCGATTGTTCGGAAATGCCATCTTCAGTGAATAAACATAGGAAAATAAACCTTATTCTTATTGCAACAGAGTTCAAAGAAAATTGCCTTGATTATGTACGTACAGTCGCCATCAGATATATGGTAGCGGTCAAGGTACTCAAATATTTCGGAGCAGCATTAAATTTCAATATATTAATTACGCTAGATAAAGTCTATAATATCGGCCCATATAATTCGTCATAAATTTAGGAGCAGTGACTTTTCAATAAATTCGTAACATACAATTAGGTAAAGATATCGGAACTTACAGAAGTCAAAAATATCGAAGCAGCCAGAATGATCATAAAGATCGGAACATTTATGGAAAATATACCTTAAGTCTGTGTCACATAGTTCATATTTGAATTCGTTACTACACTCATAGACCAAATTAGCGGAACATGTCACAATAAACCACTCTGTTCTTAATTCAAATTGTTGACAACATAATATTAATCATGCGTGTCTGAAACCTTATTTTAATGGGTCCATCGTAAAGTATTTTGAACTATGGAAAATATACCTTAAGTCTGTGTCACATAGTTCATATTTGAATTCGTTACTACACTCATAGACCAAATTAGCGGAACATGTCACAATAAACCACTCTGTTCTTAATTCAAATTGTTGACAACATAATATTAATCATGCGTGTCTGAAACCTTATTTTAATGGGTCCATCGTAAAGTATTTTGAACTATGTGACACAGACTTAAGGTATATTTTCCATAAATGTTCCGATCTTTATGATCATCCTGGCTGCTTCGATATTTATGACTTCTGTAAGTTCCGATATCTTTACCGTATTGTATGTTACGAATTTATTGACAAGTCGCTGCTCCTAAATTTATGACGAATCATATGGGCCGATATTATAGACCTTATCTAGCGTAATTAATATATTGAAATTTAATGCTGCTCCGAAATATTTGAGTACCTTGACCGCTACCATATATCTGATGGCGACTGTACATCCTATTGCACACTGGCCCTTACGAGGTTAAATTTCATCTAAATCCATCTAGATGTAGCAGCGTGAGAGAGGAAGGAGGGAACACACAAACTTCCCTTTAAAAAAATTAGTAGGAATAAGGTAAGAGAAGAATACTGTTACAGATATTACATATTCCGTCTCATCAATACCCAGTAAAAATTTATTGACATCCCCACTTTCCAGGTTGGCGCAGATGTAACCGCTCGTCATCGGACGAGCTCAAAGTGAGAAGTTGAAAAGCGAGACTTGATTTGTGTTAGTACAATACCATTATCAGGGGACAACGCATTTTTTTTGTGGCTCTAGAATCCATGGAGTTGCAAATTTTTTAATTATTATAATTATTAATTTGATTTTAGTCTTTAGAATTGTCATATTTAAAATTAAACATAAAAACATAATATACAGCAAATATTTTTTTATAGATCTCTTTCAGGAATAAGTTTTTTTTTTTTTTTTTTTATGGCTTGGGAAGGCAAACGAGCACACAGGCCACCTGATGGTAAGTGGATACTGTGACCCATAGACATTCGCATTCACAAGACTGCAAATGCGTTGCCTACCCTGAGGACTAAGATGGAATGCCTCTATGCTAGTCATTTCACCGGCGGTCTTATCCCCAAACCGGAACACAACGATGCGAACACTGCTGCTTGGCGGTAGGTAATGGATAAGATGGTGTTACCAACCCGGACGGACCCTGCACAAGGTCCTCCCACAAGTAAGTTTGTGCATTACATTGATAACAATGTTTTAATATTAATATTTTTATGTAATACATGCATACATACATTTTAGTTCGGTTTATCCACACCTAAAAGTACTAATATTTGTTTTTTGATACGCTTTCACAACGGATTCCTGCGTACCATAACTCATTTAACCTGTTTGAGCGATTTAACGAATGGATGAATTTTGAAATACGTAAAACTGAAGGCCAACATCTAGGTGGTATGTTAATAATAATTAGGAAATACCGACTCCATGAATTGTAGAACCACGGTACCAAGTCCTAATCCTACTTATTACAATGCAATAAGGCGCAAAAGTCTATCGGGTTTGGGTAGTCGTTCAGACTAAAATAAGAGAGCGCATGGGGGCGAGAGAAAGACAAGTATAAACCTTTTAATATAGTTATTGCACTGTATGTATGCACAGAACAGATAGGTACAGAAAGCAATCTACATACAAAGTGCGCTCGAGCAACGCACACATAGACACCGCTCACGGACACGATATCTCGGAGTAGTTGGGAAGAGTGCGAGCGCGAGTGCCGTCCGCTTGACACGCGTCGCGTCCGTGGACTTTTTTGTGCGATAATTAGGTATAATGGAGCAACAAAAAAGAAGTTATTATAACTGTTCAGTGGACGGTTGCTTAAATTCCACTTTAAAAGGTGAATTGTCCTTTTTCAAGCTACCAGTGGCTTCAGAGAGGTAAGTAGGTATCTGCTTGTATTTCAATGGTTCGTTTTAAACTTACACAGAAGAGGTAGGTAGGTAAGCGCCCCGCCCCGGCCCCCGAAGAATATATCTAAGATCGATTTAAATAATAGTTTCCTATTTTGAATCAGTATAAACGAAGTACTTAACTATATTTTTGTAAGGTAAATTCACGCCACCGTTACGTAAGTTGAAAACATGTTTTTTTGTTTGTGTAGATATTGTGTTGTTTTTAGTGTCTTTTGATAGGTTTAGGTCTAAAACGTATATGGTAATGGAAATTGTGTAACTAGGGTAATCCGTTTAGAAGTTACAAGGAATTTTCTATAATGAAAATTGACAAACGTAAAATTTTGTATGTTTCTGCTCTGTAAACTTTTTGTATTGTAATACCTAGTAGGTAGGTTTATTGTTTTGTTTTGTAGGATAAGTTTTGCTATTACGGGCTATAGGTAGGTACTGCGGGTTTGGATTAGCCCCTCCAGTCACCCCCTCCACTTTAATATTAATTCGCCTGGTCGGTTATTTTTGAAGTTACCTACGGTATTTTTAGGGTTTCGTACCCAAAGGGTTAAAACTGGACCCTATTGTTAAGACTCCGCTGTCCGTCTGTCTGTCACAAAGCATCTCATGAACCGTGATACCTAGCTAGACAATTGAAGTTTTCACAGAAGATGTAGATATTTCTTTGCCGCTGTAACAACAAATGCTAACAATAGAATAAAACAAATATTTAATGGGGCTCCCATACAAGAAACTTGACTTCTTTGCCGTTTTTTTGCTAGATATTAATAACGGCAACAGATAGACACTTGAAATATTCACAGGATATTTAGTGGTATCTTCACATTGAAAATAAATACCTAATTAAAATAAATAAATATGTAAGGGCTCCCATACAACAAACGTGATTTCGTGCGCGAGTCCGACTCGCACTTGGCCGGTTTTTCTAAAGATAAAGTTATATCTTGTTTCAGGTGAACTGAGTGGTTGAGATTGATCCATAGAGAAGATTTAATAGATTCAAGTTGCTTTCATGTTCGTGGGTGTGAAGCTCATTTTAGTCCCGACTGCGTTATAGTAAATTCAAGACGAAAGTTGTTAAAAAGAAATTCAATTCCACAACTCCTACCATTACCGAATAATTTTGCAAATAAAGGAATTCAAGCAATTATTGAAACAGCCGATGTAAATGTAAGTGTTTTCCACTAGCTCACTGTAAACAATTGTACATGAGAATGCGAATTTATTATACTTTAAAATATAATAATCGTGCATTTCGCCAATGTCGAAATCGTCGCAAGATATTTTCTGTGACAAATTTGTAATATAGGTAACAATGTCATTAAATAATTTTTTTAGTTATTGTTAATTTATATTTCCATTCTTCCCGATACGAGTGCCACTACCGCGATAGTTTTTTGTGCATAAGCCATAGTTGACAACCCTAGAGCGACCGCCGAGCGTAGGTATGAAAAGTGAAGTACATACATGTGATTTACTTCTGTACTTATCTGTTCTGTGATGTATGTTTGTCAAATTCTTTGAAGCATAACCTGTTAATGCCTAAATTAAACCTAGGTGTTTAAAATAAATTAGATAGCAATACCAACCAAATAATTAAAGATCATGTTTATGAAAAATATGCAAAATGTTTATCGTATTCGCAAATCTTTTTAATTATTGTCTAGAAATTGAAGAGTAGATTTCTCGTAAGTTACACAAGTTTCCAGTCTCAGTTCATAGATGGCGTTAGTAAGCAATGTATCAAATATATGTAGATGATATAATTATATTCCATCACAATACTACTCAATTATTAATTCGATTAACCTCTTACATGCAGGCGGTAAGAAAAATACCCAGTAAGTCGTCTTCATCGTCTTAGGCTCTCCGCATATATGTAAAAAGTAATAATTTTCGGCCCCGATTAAAAAAAAAGACATTGCCGCACCAAAACTACCTTTTTTTAATTGTACTAAAATCATAATAAACTACAGCTCCTAAACTAAAGACAACAGAAAAACGATACCATTTAGGGACTGTAGTGAATTTGTTATATTATGTCAGAAAATAAATATGTCCATATTGATTGAAATAAACGAATGAGACCAAATGACAAGGATTTACCTGTTTCATTTTAACAGGGAGGTTAATGGTTGAGAATATCTTCCTTACTTAAGTTACAATGAAAAGTTTACCTATTTTTTTGCTAGATGGCGTTGTGACCGAGTTAGAAAACGCAAGCGATGTGTCCCCCAAACTTAATGGGGTTCGCCCTTACAATAGCCGAGCCAAGGCGACGTTGCCTTAGCGAATTAGTTAAGTTTAGTTAATAAGCTTATAATATAACATTGCTACGGCAACTTGAGACAATTTTTGGGAGCGATTTGTGATATCTTTGGGTATCACTTTAATCGCTAAAAAGATCATGACTAGACTAAATAAGAGGGAACTGACATACACAGTCCTTCAAATAGCGCTATAACGTTTTACGTCAACTAGATTGTACTGTACTTAATTTCGTACGAATATTAGATAACGAGATGACCTTTATTGCCGCCATCTAATGATGCATCACGAGAGTCACCATTGGGCTTAGGGCATTAAAGGCGTACACCGTCAACAGCGCGCTATTTACATTATTGGTTTATTCGCATATTATACACTTTCGCATTTTATACACTAATGAAAAAATTTAATTCCAGACCCAAGGCACCCCTTAATGGCATAAATATGAGGTAGGTTTAGGTTATGTTAGTTTTGCAGCAGGCCCGGAGGGCCAAACTACCCAGAAATAGGAGCTCCGTCGACTTTCTGCGAAAGTGTATATAATGCGAATAAATCGAAAATATGTGGTTTTCCTTTGAGTTTAGCTTCTTGCCTTGCTGTAGGGTGCTAGCCATAGAAGAATAATAATATAATGTAACATTGCAATTGCTTACCTACGTCATCTACAGTCCAGTAGCCAAACCAACATAGTACGGCCACTCACCGCTAGATGACTCTAGCTACCTCAAATATTCCCGATTTATTCGCATTATATACACTTTCGCAGAAAGTCGACGGAGCTCTGCTACCGCAGAGCTCCTATTTCTGGGTAGTTTGGCCCTCCGGGCCTGCTGCAAAACTAACATAACCTAAACGTACCTCATATTTATGCCATATTAGTGTATAAAATGCGAAAGATATGCGAATAAACCATATTTTCTTGCTTCCCGTGACCTATACATATTAAAATATGAACTTCACACTAGCACTTAAAGTGTAAACTGTGCCTAAGCAATGTGTAAAAACAGATTCAAAATTCAAATTCAAAATTACGATAGTAAAAGAAGGCTAATTTAAATAACCGAGTTAGTGGAATTCACTACCCGTCATTAACTGAGCCATAATCAAGTGTTTATCAATAGATCCAAAAAACAATTATTATCGTTGAACGAAATAAAAAAAATACTATGCATTTATTTAATGTAACTAAAAACAAAATAATTTGACTACTTCTACCTCCTATCTATATGCGAAACGGGCCGTTAATTTGTGTTTGACAATAACTTCGTACTTCGACCAAAATTGATTCGCCGATACGATTTTAATTAATTTATGCCAATGAATACCTACCTTATTTTATGGTAGACTAGCTTCTGCACGCGACTCTGTCTGCGTAGATCTCGAATATCGTTATTCTCTGGGGAACTTATGTTGTAGTAATTTTAAAACCCATGTCTAGAACGGTACAACTTTATCCGACCCACCGTAAGATCCCTTTATCACGAAACTAAATTAATATTAACTGTAACGAACCTAACTATAAATACCTTGTATATTTATTTGACAATAGCGCTAAATTTTAACCATAAAACAACAAAAACTATACTTTCCGTCGACTATAAGAATAACGTTACATATTATTTAAAATCACTGAACGTTGACAGACTAATTCAAACCAAAAACAGAAGCATCAACGCCATTGACTGTGTCAGTTATTTTGTGATGGTCTTGTGATCTAGTTAAACACCGCAAGCGAGATTTCCCCCGAAATTATAAAGGTGAACTGAAGAAGTCATTAAATCAGTATCAGTTAAATTTTTGGAGCGATTTATGGTGATTGTACAGGACATCGTTGAAAAACATGGCCGGCTTTAACGACGCAACCATCAAGTCATCGAGAATAACACGCATATTTTTTTAAATCACTAAACGTCCGACTCTAGTTGCGAGCAAACAGACCAGCATTTACCGTTCCAGATTTATTTTAACAAGCATTCGATGCTGGAGGAAACCCTTCATTATTTGAGTTAAGGTACAGCCAAAAGTTACCTGACCTTTCGATAGATGGCGTTGTTACCGAGATAGAACACGCAAGCAACATTTCCCCCAGAAACATATAGGTTCGCCCATACAAACGATAGAGATACTTTTCTAGCTCGTTAATATAAGCATGTAGTTTGTAAGACCTCTATGCTCTGAGTTATTTTCGACAGTTTTTGACAGCGATGCGTGATGTCTTGTAAATCACTGACATCGTTGAAAAATTACAACAAAGTACAAACTAAATACGAGGAAACTGACACAAGCGGGGCCCGTTTAGCATTTCCTTGAGTTTCTTTTACTTTAGTAAGCAATAGCAAGAGGTTACAAGTTCATTAGTTCGCTTTAACCAATCCCACTCCTTATAGTACCTAATCGTAAGGTGTTTGTGCTAATGTTTTCATATTGGTGTTTGAGTCATAAGGAGTAATAAGGACTATTCTAAGAGCCCACGACACTAAACCTAGTTCGATAAAATCTAAATCTCTCGGGTTACTCGGGCCCATATCATATTTAGTCACGTCATAAAAGGGGGAACACAAAATGGCGATGCTGCAATGCGAAAAACCTGGATCACTTTTTTTTAGTTATAAGTCCGATGTATAAACGCAGAAGGGTTCAGAGAAATTGATGATCTTTCACATGAGCTTTGGTTTTTTGAGGAGATCGATCATACTAGATACTTAAGTGCGAGGTGTCGCTTATCATGCTGCTGCCACTGATTAGGGCAGTCAGGGGAGCTTGCAGCATTTCATTGTCGTACTGTCCTACCCCTCCCGTTCCGAGGAATAAACTAAACTTAAGTCTTACGATAATAAGACTGATACTAGACACCGGATTTATAAGTAAAAAAAAAGGCTTTACCAGGGTTTTTGAGTTGCAGCATTACCATTTCGTGTTCCCCCATTAATGACGTGATATCATCCAGTAGTCTTATCGACCTAGGATTACTGCCGTGGGCTTAAGGGATTTAGAAATTGGTTGGTCATTACGAATATTTACCTAATAAATAAAGATAAACGTGTCCCACACAGACAAAATCACGGACAAAGTCTACGCCCTAACTTAAAAAGAAACTTGACTCATGCATGTACCACGTAAACCACGTTATAGATATTTTCACAAATTCTTAAACAAATAAGGCATTAAAACATGAAAAATTATATTGAATTATGGACTCACCTTTTCCCTTTCATCCCAGTCTTCAGGTTTCTTGTCCATAGGATCGTCTATTTCCTCCGGAGGGTTGACGGCAGGGTTGAAGTCTTGCAGCAGAGAGCCCTCGTTGACCTCGTTATGGTCGATGGAGATGGTGAAGGTGTTGTCTGGACGGACGACCAGCGTGTACAGGTGCGGCTCTTTGTCTTTGTAGATGTCTTCGAGACGTTGGCTAGAAATTGAAAACTGGATTATTAGTATCAATCCGCTTAGACCTATTTAATAAACATTTCAGAAGAAATTTAAACGTCTTTATTAATATTATAAATTGGAAAGTAACTTGGTGAAGCTTTCACTGTTAAACCGTTGCACCGCATGAAGATAGCCATATACCTAGTCGGTCCTTAAGTTCTGTCACACAGGTTTAGTCAAATAAAACTAACTTCTGTTGATTTTTTAATTTTGAAATATACAAAAATTAAAAGCTTAATTAATGCACTTGTCTAGGAACTCATCATCATTCTACATAGTCGCCGCAATTCACGATCATTTGACATTCACGGCCGGCACCGATTAAAATACGCACGAGTTTTCTGAAAATTTACTTTTTGAAAACGTTTTAAAGGTTAGTTTTTGTTAACCAGGAAACTTTTTTATTTAATATTGTGAAGCCTCACATCTCTGGGTATGTTCAGAGACCAGCATTATTTTTTTGACGACACAGAAAAACCAGATAATGAAGCACGACATTTGGTGTGTTTTCGAATTTCTTCAAATTGATGTGAAATCGTAAGGTCAATTTAATGAGACATGAAGATTGACCGGTGTATAAGCGGAATACATTAGTAACAGACTTTAAAGATAAAAGTCCGGTCAATATGTCACGCAAATTTCGACTCAACACGAGAACTCTTACAAAAGTGGTAGCCGTTATCAGTATCTTAGTCGTGCATGTTTTAACCCATGCTTTCCTGCCCCGAATGGGAATACTTAAAGCTCGTACATTAAATTATTATAATAGTTAAGAACACAAATAAGGTTTTGATTGAAGCACTACCGGTTTACAAAAATATTTAATTTATTTTTTAAATTGTAATAAACCTTTGTGACAGAACTTAAGGACCGACTGGGTATATTTTACCCTGGAATTTTAAACTTTTATCATAGTTCTAAGCTCACATCACATAAGCATACATCGTTACCGCGGGAGCAAAAACGATTTGACAGTAGTGAAAGATTATGACAATAACAGCATTGGAGTCGAGATCAGTTTATTAATATGGGCCTAAGACTGCGAATCAGCTTAGCTGTGCTCACGCCCTTTTCATTTCCGGAATCTGTGCAATCTGTCTATGGAAAATGTCAAAAATTTAATGAAATAAATGAACTTGATTTGATTTTGAATGCGTTGCCGATCCTGAGGATTAAGGTGGAATGCCCGCTACGCTAGTATTTTAGTGGCTGTCTTATTCCCAGACTGAAACAGCAATGCGAATAAAGCTGCTTGGCGGTAGGCTACCTACAGGATAAGATGGTGGTAGAGGACCAGACGAACCCTACACAAGATCCTACCATCACTAAAACTTATTTTTTACAGATCTTCAAAATGTGGTAGTTTTTGTAGGTGTATCATGCGGAAAGTTGGCTTTTTTGCGCAAGTGTATTTTACCTTTAATTGATAAACATAAACTGTGATTTTTATCAGACTAAGAATTAAGTAAAATTGTTTCTTAATTACTGTTTTATTTTACACGTGCATATAGTACAATTTGACACAAGTGTGGAACTGTCGCTTGGACCTCGGGACTCATGTAAAATTACATGCATTACGCACTTGTATCAAATTGTACTATTAGAGTCCAACCAGCGAGTGGTGACACAAAGAAGTGTGCGTGAATCACTAGCTGGTAACACGAAATGCATAGAGACTGGATAGGTACTCATAATGTGACAGCTATGTTTCATAGGTAAAATTGTTGCCATATGAAGATTTTGACAAATATGCTTGTCACCACTAAACTTGGAAACCTAATTAGATTCCTATACCTCAAAAAAACTACCAAAGATGGCGAAACGTCACAGATACACGTGTCATCATCATTGTGACGTTTCAGGAAAAACCAACCTTTTGGTACAATAATTATGTTAAAATGAAACAATATAAGTTATTTCCACAATATGATAAAGGTCAAAATAATAACGAAATGAAACAACAAAAACTTAAAGGAAAACAAAAACTTAACAATGGAAATCACCACGGGGCGAATAGGTACAGAAAACATTCGAGCTATCCAAACGTCAGATGTCGAATGAAGTGACAATAGATGTTATGGCCGCCACTGAACCACCATGTCCACCATAAAGGTTACCACACATGATCAACTGATAATTTTTTGAAGACTTGAAGATTTTTTGAAGATTTCGGTCAAGTTTTGAAGACGTACGTACGTAAAAATATGATTGTTTTTTTTTCCCTAAAATGTAATCGCACATAATGAGAATAATAATTGATACCAAATGTTATTAAACCCCGAGTTATTGCCATTGTTATTTAAACTTTTCTCCTATAAAACAATTTAATTAAATATCTTTTTTTGCGACGAGTATTTAAATAAGATTGTTTATCTAAGAAGGACAATTAAATGTTGCCTTTAATATTATAAATAAAATAAACAGCTACCTATAACATTTACAGAAGTGAAAATTTACCGATCCACCTAATATGTAATTTTAATGGCAACACGTTTTTGACGTATGTTGGAATCTAATTAGGTTTTTTAGTATAGTGATGGGTGGCTTGTAAGTTTCAAAAGTGAAACTTTCGCCTAAAATTTCATGCAATATTCTGAAACTTACCAAAGTGAAATCGTTTAATATCTGAAAATTACTAGTTTTGTAATGTAACGTAAGTAACGGAAAGTTTTCATGAAACTTAAATGAAATTTACTTGTGTCAGAATCATTTCCATCTAATTATATAACTTTCAGAAGCTGTCATTTTCGCATTTTAAGGAAAGTTTTATGTTTCAGAAATCGCACAATTTGATACACAAATCAAGTAAAACAAATGGCAGTTTTGTCAAAACAATAGCTTGGCTTCTTGTGTTTTTGAACTTCCGTCTGATGTGAATCAAACGGGCACAACTAACCCTTGGCCAGGCGGCTATTGTCACTTGTTGCCAAATTTTCGAATCACTATTTGCTCCACTGATGTCAAAAGTAACTAAAATTTGAAATTTATGCGGCAACATTTCTGTAATTTTCAGTTGAAATATTTCACCGTTAAGGAAACATGAAATGTTTCAGAAATTGCCCATCGCTAGTCACCAGCTCGTCCCTGGTCGGGTTTAGCTTCATCTTTAACTCAAGATTTACTCAAGGTTACTCACGAAGGTTTCTTGCTATGCTTCTCCTGGAAGGTCCCATTGTTGGGGTTCTTGTGCCTGAAGATGAAGTGGAGCTTGTTCTCGTTGCCGCACTTGTCGGGGCCGAACATGATGGTGTAGGGGGTCTGGTCGTGGAACTGGCGCAGGTCCGCCTTGGTGTTGGAGCCGCGGGAGAGGAGTTTGATGTACGCGCCGCCGCAGTTGAGGCCCTCCTGGAAGGAGATGGTCAGATGTTATAGAGGTGTTTGGCCTGGGACGTAACCACTTTTATCGTGGTTTTCGGGTTGTTATTTAAAAAGGAATAGTTAATTTTAAGAGAACATGTTTTTAACTATTTTCGGTTGAAATTATGACGATATTTTTATGAAGGTTATAATTCGTATCAATGTAAGTTTGGTCATGTAACATTTTTTAAATGTTATTTTAATTTCCTTATGAACAGAAAGAGTGAGTGAAATATTGAAATCAGTTTAAATATTGTGTAGTTCATACTGTACATGGTGACTTTTTTTTTCCACGTATAAAAACTGCCAAAATATCTCAAATTCAGTTAAAAATGTAAAGTGGCCGGCATTTCTCTAAATCCTTGCATTTCTTCTTTCTCACTCTCAAACACACTGTACCATATCCCACCATTGTATGTCATAATCTCCCAGTAAATCTACACAAGCTGTTTTATCGTCGTATAAACAACTGGATGACGCCGAATGTGGCGTCTCGAATCAAAACAACTTTCGAATTATATTTCATAGTTGGCTTAGCGCCAAAAACAATCCTTGGCCTTTTCTTTGTGTTATTCTCGTCCTTTCCTTTTTACGACTAAAAATTGTTTGCTTGGAGAACAAAGACTTGAAAATTGCATTTTGGCAATGATCAACTAGGTTCTCGAAAAAGAAGTTTTTTTTGCGGCTGTAAATGCTTTTTACTAATTTATCCTTTGTTTGTGGGCTTTTTTACATGCCATTTGCATAGATTATTTATCTGTTTTGGCCGCTATTCATACTTTTTTGTATTATTGGGTGATGAAATAGCTTGTGAAACTTTTTAGTGTATCCCTGGCCTTACACTTGTAAGTTTTACTTACGTAAGTAGGGACACGGCTATCTGTTAGAATGAGAAAAAAATATTTCTATGTTATTCTAACAAATAGCTGCGTCCCTACTTACGTAAGTAAAACTTACGAGTGTGAGGCCGGCCTAGACTGGCCTAAGGCTGGCTTTATAATAGGCTGCAATTAATGGCCGTATGATCTAACAATTAAGAGTGTATGTGTCCATTATTGGTGCCTGCCAGCTAAAAGTGCCCAAACTGGCACCAGTTTATTGTAAAATAGCAAAGCAAGCTAATATACTACTTAGTTTATACCTCAGAGACTGACATAAAAGAACAGTGATAGGTAATAATCAACACCTGAGTCACAGGCAAAAGCTAGTTTCTCATAAATAGAATTATGGAGCCACAACGGACTAATCCCAAAGCAAATTATAACCTGATGCAACACCAAGTATTACTTTCATTAGTCGAACTAGAAATAAGTCTACGCGTGACTCGTGATAAGCCAATTAGGGCCCGGTCGCCTTTACGACCGTGTTTAGGAATACAAACGAATGTACAATACTGTAATTGATTTTATTGCTCGAGGAATATGTTGCCAAGTGTTTCAATGCATTCAACAAGTGATACAATAAGTAAACTTTGAAAACTTGACTACCTGACCTCTTTGCTTGACGGATGTAGATCACTGCCGCCTGGATTTGAGAAGTTGAGGAGAAAAACATTGCCCCATTCCTGGCAGGGTAATTTTCTTCCTCAACTTTCGATTCAGCGGGGCTTTTATGGTCATAATTATCGATGTGGATAAACGTGTATAAAACAGATGGCACTTTCTAACCAGTACCAAAGTGCGAGAGTGACGAATGCTTTGTCGACATTTATATAATATGAGGCCTGGTTTTAGTCAGGTTTTACGACCTATATGTAAGCAAAATTCAGATGTTCCAAATTAGTTTCTGCACTGATGTTAAATATTGTTCTCTATGATTTGTGAGGGTGCCCTTTGAAATTATGGAAATCTTGGGCATGAATAATCGATTTAGCTGTTGTATTAGTTGGTGTACACAAGGTGTGTATGATAGAAACAACTCACCAGGCGATGCTGGGCACAAACAGCTAGTAGTGGTATTATTATAAAAAATAAAGGGTACCCGAAACCGACGTGCGTGCATGACTCGATGAATGATGAAGAAGCGAAACAAATTTCTCAATATCTTAGCAATTGGAAACAAGTGGTCTCCGCCTACCCCTCTGGGAAACAGTTATGATTTAATGTATGTATGTATGTATGTAAACTCTTTATTGTACAAACAGAAAATAACAAATCAAAAATAAACAGAAACAAAAAAGGTATGTACAAAGGCGAACTTATCCCTATAAGGGATCTCTTCCAGTTAACCTTTGAGCGATTGAGAGAAGAATAAAAAGAACGGATGGCTAAACGTACAACGTATTAAAGATACAGAAGATTAAAATAATAATAGCAAATAAATATGTAGGTATAATAAATATAAATATACATATATAAAAAATATATATAAGTATGAAAGGAAGAAAGGACATACAGTCTTAGACTTAGTTTAATGTATGTATGTTTGTAAAAAGGGTGCGCCATACAATGGTTTTAGTTTTTAACTTTTTTCCTTGATCTTGATAAGACCACCGATTAAAGTTTGAACTAAAATCTTTCGAGCGTTACTGTCCTCCATAACATTGTACTCAAGGATGCAGTAATAATAGGCATTAAAGATTAAAGATAACGGATTTCGAACAAGCATGTTTCATGGGTTTTTAACTACATTTCAACCTATGGGAAATCCACTAAGATAAGTTATGAAATGTTTTTTTCTTTAATTGTTCCGGGATTACAACAGGGTAGATTTCAGGGCACATTCCATACCTGCATAGTAACTTCATACTGAACAACAAGAGGCTTTTCTTTGAACTCGAATGGCTTGTTCAGCAACGTCGAGATGGCAGCATGCTTGGCTTCTGTAGTCAGCACCAATCCCAGGTCTTCCCGCAGGATCTTGCGAGATGGGGCTTGGATCTGAAATATACAAATGAATCATTAATATTTCAATGGATAAATCAGCACGGGCCTCATTTATCCAATCCTCGGATAAAAATATCTGTCAGTTAAATTTTTGACTAACCTTTTCTGTAAGCTCAAAATGTTATTATTTATACTTGACACTTAACAAATGTATGAATTCAAAAAGATACATATATCTATTTACCAGACGAGAAGTTCTTAACTTCAGAATCAACTTTTTTTTAAATCTTAACTTAAATCATTATCCAAGTCAGAAGTAAACTTTAACAGACAAGTTTTCATTTAAAAAAATGACTGAGATCATCACTTAATATTGTAGGCACCACAGATAGCAAATAATATCAACGGGTTTTTGTGTTGCAGACGCCAACTGTCAGCAAGTTGTTGCATGTTCACAACAATGGAAAATAAAATAGATTCTAATCATACATTATGATTCAAAGTAAAACAATATAGCGATGTGTGTATGTTTGATATAGATACACCGGTGAACTGAAATATAGTATATGGTCAACATTTGGTGTGCTGGAGCGTGAAAAAGAACCAAGTTCCAGTCTTCACAAATTACCATTTTATATAAAAAAAAACCTAAGATATATAAAATGGAGCACTGATCAGTGCTTCAGAATACCAAATGTTTATTATTTTTCCTTTCTGTAAAAAAAACCACAATAGTAATGAAATGACTAATTTTCAAAACACAATGGTAGTTAACGTTGTCTGAATGAAGTCCTTACCAGGTGCAACATTTTGACTCACTGAAGGCTTTCTTTTAAAAAAAAACAGGAGATATCTTTGAGAAAATATTCACTTTTTTAATAAGAATCTAAATGGAATATATAAATAGCTACCAGAAAGGCTCAAATCACTATTGCGGGTGCAACCAATTCGGCCCACTTTCGTAGACCATAGGAGAAAAACATCAAAATGTTCTTAATTGCATAACATTTTTTTTATTGTGTCCTCATAATTTGAATAAGAATCAGTTAATTTATATCTAACAATGAAAATGAAAGAAAACACTAAATAACCTATGAATTATTCACTTTTTAAGCAATTGAAGGGTGCAACATCAACTCAAATCAAGCGTTTCAATGGTTTTTTTTTCTCGCTACTAATTTAAATATGAACTTAGGAGAAAGAAAACAGTTCTGTTATTTTAATTTAGATCAGGTTTTTTAGTATTTGTAAAGAAACAAATATTGTAATTCAAAATTGATATTGATTGTCATCTTCAGCGGAATCACCCAAATATAGCCATCCCTATAGGCATATGAAAGGTTTAATGTACACAAGCATTTCTAAAAAAGTTTGTACATTTCATTTACGACTTCGATTTGCAAAAAAAATTGCAGGTTGGTAGGGTGAATGAAGCTGAGCCTAAATAACATAGTCTCCCAAAATGTCCTCATACATTTGTATGAAACTTTCCTTTTTTGTTACCATGAACCAAAGAAAGTTAGTAACAAAAAAGGAAAGTTTCATAAAAATGTATGAGGACATTTTGGGAGACTATGTTATTTAGGCTCAGCTTCATTCACCCTACCAACCTGCAATTTTTTTTGCAAATCGAAGTTGTAAATGAAATGTACAAACTTTTTTAGAAATGCTCACACGTGATATGGTGGTTATTACCTGCCATTTCCCATCATACTTAGCAATGTCTTCATCAACTCCCTGTTTCTTGGCCTCTGACTTCACCCATCTCTTCTTGAAGGCTTCCTCATCATCAAAATGCTCAGTCAGGTAAATGCTTTTAGAGTTGATTGAAGGACTTGTATACAGGTCCTCTTCTTCGTCCGCAACCTGACAAAAAAAACAAATTGATGCCCATCTTATCTGAAACCTGTAAAACTCAAATAGAATGTTAAAATTCTTCAAACATTCAAATAAGTTTATCAGATCGCTATCTATGTCAAAAAAGATACTAGAACCAGGTCATTCACCTTAAACTGCATGATTGTAGGAAATTATAACCTATTTAAAAAACGCAAGTAACCAACCTCAACGGTGACTTCAGCATCAGAATCCTCGCTCTCGGCGTAAACTCTCGCCGCCGACACCAGTAGCACCAAAAAGACACTCAAAATCACCTTACGGCTGAAGAGAGCCATCTGAAATAATTTGCTCAAAATTAACGAGGAACAAGCATGCCACACAACGGCACACGTAAATTTAATAAAATCAGCACGGCCACCTTCCCACCTTGGGCTGCAGCAACCGTAAATACTAATTTAATTATGAAAAGTTGAAATAATGCAAGCCAATAACCCGAAATACGGGCACCGGATATCCTCAATAAGTTTAACCGCTTAAGAACCCTTTCCTATTTCCTGTCGAAATCAACACCGAAAAATACGTTTTCTCACCTTGCTCGGCCTTTACTAATACAGTTACTGCAAAATCTTCATAAATTTTCACTGATATTGCGCCCGAGGAAACTTCAGATCTAGATGGATTTTCGTGAAAATTTCAACCAATCAAAAACAAACAGTTGTCAGGGTAGCGATCGAGAAATTTCCGTAGCGTTCAAATTAAAAAATGTTTAGAAATTAATTATATTTTATTTATTAGCAACGAATAAAAGTAAAAGATTTTCTAGTAAAAATATCACAAAATAATACTTATTCATAACAATGTTTTTTATTCACCCATTGGCATTAGCTGCTATATCTTAACCCGGTTTATTGATTAAAAGTAAAAATGTAAGCAGGCAAGATTGAGTGAGCAATGTGACCATTAATGTGACAGTGTGAGTGCATATGTTTTTTTCCTTCGCACTCAGCATACTTGTATAAAGGGCTCTCACTTTTTTAGCCGTCATAACTTGTCAGTGACATTAACCAGTTACTTTTTAAATAATCAGTGCTCACGTGTTCTTAGTGCCGGTTTTGTTTACGATACGGAATGACGGAAAATGAAAAATGAGAAAAGCTCTTTCCGATTCCATGAAAACAAGGATTACTCTTTTTCGTTTGAAGTTTTTTTACTTGAGTTAAAAATCCTGATATAAGTGGTGCTATAAAATAAGGAATTTCTTGTAAATATTAAGTGAGAAAAGGTAAGTCGTGTGATGTTTTTGATTTTTGTCGTCGGATATTACGACTCGTAATTTACGAGTGCCACTGGTATAATAATTAAAATTATCTGATAATGTAAAAGAAATAGTAACATAGGCAGGTACCAATAAATCTTGAAAGTTTTATGTGTTATGTTATGTGTTTTCTATATTATTGCATCAATGAATTTCAATGTTGAAGTAGGTAAATAATAAAGTTAGAAAAAATTGTTATTTGAACAAATACAGTGTAGTATCCATGTGTTAAATGTGCATATTTTTATTTTCTAACAGGTGATAAGAGATTGGAGCATAGGTTATTTATTTTAATTTATTTGATATAAAAAGTTACAAAACATTAAAACAAAATGTAACATAAACCATGCAAGGTTTGCCAGTCCTGCTGCTGGGCGACAAACACTTTAATTCTGTTGTTTAATTTACTTGTAGGCAATCACAGGAGTGTGCTCTATTCTGTATGTTAAATTAAAAACTATCAGGCAAAGGCAACCATTGCTGAAAATAACAAGATAAAAACTTCTTTTAACTTTTTAAACACCTACTTTCAGAAATTATTACTTGTAAATGGCCTTACCAATTCAATCCACCTGTTTGGGAGCTCTGAGACCACAGACAGATACACAGATACATAATGTTAACATGCATTTTTATATGGTTACTCTTAGGGAATATAAAAATATTAAGCCTTTAAAAATATACTAATAAATAAACATACCAAATAAATAATAATATCATGCAGCAAATAATAAAAGCAAAAATCAAAAAGATACAAAAATGCATACTAACAGGTTGCGACTAAGCATTGTAAAGTAAAGTAAGCAAATAGTTATTTTTGCCCTCCTTTGAAAAAAGCCTTATTGCTTAAGATAGGGGGTTTTTATTTAGAAGGGCAGAGTTGTATACCTACTATATTCTCAAAAAATAATGTTTGGTAGATCCTAAACTAGGCCGAGCCTGAACCTTGGGCGTCCAGCTCATTATTTTAGTATGAATTTTTGTGACCCAATTATAGTAAAGAGATGTTTTTAACAGAAAGGGCCAGATTAAGTTTTAAATTTTTTCCCCTACATATTGTGGGAGACTTACAAGATTTGACATTTTCTGGCCCACCAGATAGAAATAGGATTCTATAACCATCAGGCAGAGTAGACAACTGCCTAGGACTGCCCCACAACAGATAGGCGCACCGCGCGCGTTTAAAATAAATTGAACTTGAAAAGAGCTAATGGTTTTACTTTTTAGTTTTTTTTTATTTTGACGCCTTGTCCAACCTTGAATATGTCAGCTCCGGCTGGCCTAAATACAAATACACTGACAGACATCACACATAAAAAAATGCTAGATAAAAAATAATGTTATTTTTTATCTAGCTTTTTTTAACATTATAGTGAGCTAATGATGTTCAAACGGCTACGGGGCCCATTAAATGCATTGCCTAGGGGCCCCGACATGTTTAATCCGGCCCTGGATAGAAAATAGAAGAGTGCACAACTAGTCCATTTCTTCAGACTATGTTATTTGAACTATAATAGCTTTAACTAAAAAATATTTTGACTCCTCAAAATGATGAGTTGGAGCAATTTCCAAAAATCGTTACTTTTACGTTAGCTACCTCATCAGAACTGGTTTTAACCAATTATGTTTTCACCATCGTGTTTTTCCCCTGACGCGATTTTTCAGGTTAGGTTCATAAGGACTAGATTGCAAAACGACTATGGCCTGAATGTCAGCCGCTTCCCCACAACCAAATTCCATAACTCATAACACAGTGAAAATAACTATAAAGCTGGGCATTCATGACAGCTTCAACAAGCCTAATAGAGCAGCGCGGCGCCAAAATCGATCAGTGAATGTCAAAAGTGTAGCGTTTAGAAGTACTTGGCGCGGTCCGTTGGTTAATGTCGAAATTCAACGTTGGAACACGCCACGCCTCCGCGCTCCGCGCCAAGCCAAATGGCGTCGTCGTGAATGCGTTCTCTGGCTGCCATTTTCTAATCAATGTGGCGTGGCGTTTCGCGTCCGTTAATGTGGTCAAAATATTACGCCACCATCCTATCCATCCAGTTGTAAACACTCCGTCTGTCGCCGAGACAAACGGCGGTTACGCGGAGCTCCTATTTCTGAATGATTTGACTCTTACGGTCTGCATTATTAGGTCGAAATAGCTAGGTATAATGCGCACCACGTAACATGAACCTGCGCGAAAGTTGAGTTTTAGGTGTCACAGGTCGGCGGTAAGTAGCATGGTGTAAGGGGAGTGCGCGTTACCATAGCGACCGTAATGGTTACCTGCTCGGTAACTGCCATATTGGTTTATGTTACTTATTACAATGCAAAAAGGTGACAAAGTGGATAAGTAGGTGGTCAGTCTCTTTGTAAGGACGGATTTTTATTCCCACAGAAATAATGTTAACAAAGTTACGTCACGTCACTGTCAAACTGACATTTCAGGGGATCTCAAAGTTTGAACCAGCAAGAAATATAATATTGAGTTATCATTTCGCTCGAAACGTGATATAAAAATAAATTCGAGAAATAATTGAATTTAAAATCGCACAAATGAATCACTGGAAAGCGATTACGATACGAGAGCACGAATTGTGAAGCGAAGCGTATGAAGTCACGTCTCACAGTCTCACATTATTCAAGCGGCCCTCAACTTGTTGACACAGGTGTATCGAGTCAATGATACCAGTGCAATAAATAAATTATGCGTACAAAAACAGTTTTCTCGTTTTAAATTAATAGGTACAACGAAGATTTTATATCAAAACGAAGTTTGCCATCAACAAATGAAATTCTTCAATCTTGATTAGAATATATACTTTTTTGTAGAACGTAGATTTCTTATAAATGTGAAAATTATAAATAGTTTGAATTCTGCAAATGTTTTTTGTTAACGGCAACACCTTTGTTTACATTTTTTCTGTGTGAATAAAAATCCGACCTTAGTCGTGTCGTGTGCCTAACAAAAAGGGAGAGTTGCGTTAGGGAGAAATCATCAGGATCGAATGCGGTCCCTATGCGACTGGAAAAAGGAAAAACGTCTGCGCCAATGTTTTTTTAAAACGGTCAAGTGCGAGTCCTACTCGCGCACCGAGGGTTCCGTACCGCCGCACAGTAGATATTATTACCAGACCTAGGAATATACGGGGCAAAATTAAATGACAGCTAGGGATTGCCTATATCGATAAACTCAATTATCGATGCTTTTCCCACATACTAGTGATCGCTCCAAGTTTTTTTTGTATTTTTTTATTTATTGAAACTATGCAAAGGAAACAAAATAGAAACATAATTCTGTTCATTATTTTAAAAGGATATTTTAACATTACATATAACATATAACATAACTAATCATAATCATATTTTTTTACTCTTGACAAATTCTGATTGTTTATTTTAACGAAATGGGACAGTATTTCTGAAATACACAGTAAGAAAAATATTATGATGATGATGAGTAAAGGTTAAAAAAGTCTTTTAAAATAAAGAATAACCAGAATTATGTCGCTTGTTTGTTTCATTGGCATATTTTCAATTAAAAAATATTATTTCAAACAAATCTTGGAGTGATCACTGGTATATAGGAAAAGTATCGATAATTGAGTTTATCGATATAGGCAATCCCTAGCTGTCATTTAATTTTGCCCCGTATATTTCTAGGTCTGATTATTACATGCCAATTTTAAATAGAATCAGCTGAAGGCCCTTGACCAATTTTTAGTATTTGCCCGAGTGGTTGCCGGCTTAGTGCCGCCCCAATCGCCCCATGTCTTCCCGTAAGTCGTAAGAGTCGACTATCGGCCAAACCCTATATTCAATCCGCGGACAGATAGGCTTACTTCGGATTAAAATTTGACACATTTTGTATGGGCAAATGTCAAATTTTAACCAGAGGTAAGCCTTATCTATCCTCGGTTTGAATATAGGGTTCGGCCGTAAAGGAATAAAGGCTGTTTTGTATTGTAAGATGGACTTGCAACTTGTCACTAATAGTGTAAAACACCTAATTTCTGGCCTCTGATATACCAGTTACTGGCACCTAGTAACTGTTGAATTATCGTCTCTATTACCTTATGTTAAAGTTCATGGGGCCAATAATTGGTAGGCGGCCAACAATAGGGCAGTTCACCCTATACACTGGTAAACATCTTAGCTTGATTGTGCAAAATGTGATAACAGAATTAACAACAAGTTGTTAGAGTTCCTAGTAATCTGTAGCTTTGCCTACCCCACTCCGGGAATGAAGGTTTATTCTGCCCTAAGCCAATAGGCAGTATCTCAGATAAAACTCCTGTAGCAATATCAACCTCATTATTAACGGAATAGAATTCAAACTACATTGGTTATTGAATTTGAGATACTGCAGCTTTTTGGCTTACGAGGGCAGTATTGTCCTGTCCTGTACGATGGTAATGATCAGACCTAGGAATATACGGGGCAAAATTAAATGGCAGCTAGGGATTGCCTATATCGATAAACTCAATTATCGATGCTTTTCCCATATACTAGTGATCGCCCCCAGCATTTTTTGTAAGTGTGTATTTTTAATTTTGTTTTGCCTATACCACTTCCACAGAAATTGAAACGTCTTTTAGCCACCTGAATTGGATTCATCAGTCGCGAGACGGAGAAAATGAACGCCCAAAAATTTGGAATAGATTCTGATTGATTACTTTAACAATAGTAAATGGGACAGAAATTCTAAAATACACAACGAGAAAGAAAATATGATGATAATGAGTGAAGGTTCAAAAATCCTTTTAAAATAAAGAATAACCAGAATGTTTTATTTTCATACTTTCTATAAAAAAAAAACCGTGTGGTTGCCGGGTTAGAATAGTGCCACTCCATGTCTTCCCGTGGATGTCGTAAGAGGCGACTAAGGGAATAAAGGCTTGTAGTACTGTTAGGCGATGGGCTTGCAACCTGTCACTAATACACTGGGAAACATCTTAGCCTACTTGTGCAAAATGTGATTACAGAATTATCAAGAAGTTTTAAGACTTGTTGGTAATTCTTTAGCTCTGCCTACCCCACTCTGGGAATGAAGGCGTGACTTTATGTATGTACTATAAAAAAAAACAAACAAAACTTGGAGCGATAACTATTATATGCGAAAAGCATCGATAATTGAGTTTATCTATGTAGACAATCCCTAGCTGTCATTTAATTTTGCCCCGTATATTCCTAGGTCTGGTAATGATCATAACTTATTGAATATAGGAAAATGTTATCCGCCAGCATACCTGTGGCCATGATGCGCCGCTTTTACCTGCGTCTCTTCAGGGTGCGGAACCTCGTGGCGTTCACGGCTGTTCTGATCCTGATCTACGTGTACAAGACTCAGGGCCCCTTGGGTAAGGTGCGGTCGGAAGCTGGCGAGCCGTTATCAATGACGAAGATTGAAGTGTTCGTGCCGAAGAGCCATAAGGTAAGTTTTAATTTTGGACTTCGTGGGTGTGGGATAGTATAAATGCGTCCTAAACTTAAATAAACAACTATTTATCTCTTTCTAATAATAGCTACCGTTCGCTACGGATTGCTGTCTTTATCTGCAGAAATATGGTAACCTAGCAACTGTCAGTAATTGGCAACGGGTTTTAAACCCGTTTAGTATGAGTATAACGTATCTAAATATAAAATATCATTGTTTTATACCAATAAAACATTCAGGCAATTTTTTTTTTCTCGGTCAATATTGTTAACAATCGATTGCTCATTAATTTAAAGTCCGTTGGCGTACGTACGAGTTCTTTTCGGAGCTTTTGGTTGCGAAGACGATATTGTAGACACAGTACCGTCTCATAAGAATAAATAATAACTACACGTAAAAGCGAAACCCCCGGCTCTCGACGCGCGGCCAGCGCGTTAGATACCTACCGCCGTCGCCAGGCGGGATTTGACAAACACATAACCCTCCTTTGGGCTTCGCCGCAGTCGGATAAACACCAGTTAATATTTATTTTTTTGTTTTTACATCGCGTCGCGTTATTAATGTAAAACTTATTTGTAATGCTATGTTTCTTCCTCAGAAAATAGACTGGCACGACCGCGCTCAGATAGCCGCTGATTTAAAACGCTTCGGTAAGTTGTCTGTACCAATATTATACATACGAGAGTAACTCTGTCTATTTGCATATTACGCTTTTACGACTAAAGCGACAGCCAGTTAAGATGAAATTTGGTTCTTTTCATTCCTTACTCTATCAATTAGTTTCACACCACATTTGCCACGCAAAAAGCGCATTTCACCTGCATTTATACGACTCATGCTTGTCCTGCCACACCCAACATTCACTACCATACATCAGGAGATCATGACGGGGAGATGACTGAATGCAGTGAGTGAATTTGTTGTACCTGGGAAGTATGTTTACAAGAGATGGTAAGTGTGAGAAGGATGTCGAAAGGAGGGTGAATGCGGGAAATCAAATTAATGGAGCCCTGTTAGTCCTTTGTGAGCAGAAGTGGCGTTTCATAAAAAGCCCGACTGGCTGTTCACAATGGAGTGTTGGCCCCTACTCTGATCTAAATTGTAATGTGGCCAAATTCACTACCTGCACTTAACTTAATATTTTTCAAATTCTCTTCTACCAAGTTTTCTTTTCCTAACTGTGATTTGACATGACATTATACCAGGTACAGGCGAACAGGGCAGACCCGCTTACCTTCCTGAAGAACACTCATCTTTAGAAGAACAACTCTACGCAGTGAACGGTTTTAACGGCGCACTGAGCGACCTGATCTCGCTGAATCGCTCCCTGCCTGACATCAGGCACAAGTTGTGCGTTAAGAAGCTATATATCGAGTCCCTGCCGACCGTCAGTGTGGTTGTGCCCTTCCATAATGAACATTGGACCACGTTACTGAGGACTGCCGTCAGCGTGATCGTGCGGTCGCCGAAGCATTTGCTGAAGGAGGTTTTGTTAGTAGACGATGCTAGCACTAAAGGTAAGGATGAGTTTTATCGTGAGGATTGTTGTGAGTGGAAAAGGTTTTGTATTTGACCCATAATTTTATCTTTGCTAAGGTGAGAAATCCAATCACTTCATAGCCTTAAAGCAAAGTATAAATAGAAAAGCGGTAACAACCGTTTCATTTCACGACGCGCTGGCCTAGTTGATAGTGACCCTGCCTACGAAGCTAGCGGTCCTGGGTTCAAATCCCGGTAAGGGCAGATATTTTTATTTAGGATTTATTTAGGTACCATCGTGTAGAATTTTATAGGTTAGGTTAGTTTTTGTAAAAATCCTGATATTAAGTTATATGTTTTTAGTGCTGTAGATGTTGGTATTTTTATTTTGCACTATCTACCGATAAGACTGACTTTGTAACATGTCTTTTGTATTTATTTTCCATGATGTTATTTATTATATATGGTGTTCAAGAATAATTATTATGGAACTGTTATTACAATGGCAACGTTCATTATGGAAGTACCTGATTCAAAATTATTTTTTTATTTATTTATTTATTTATTATATATTAACTTTTTTAAGTGGTTCACTATTTCAGATTTTCTCAAGGAACGATTGGACGAGTACCTAGCTAAGTTTGTGCCCAAGGCGCGAGTGATCCGACTACCAAAACGGAGTGGACTGATCACGGCGAGGCTCGCAGGCGCGCGGGAAGCCACTGCTGACGTGCTGGTATTTCTGGACTCGCACACGGAGGCCAACGTCAATTGGCTACCACCACTGCTAGGTAAGTGTCGCCAGTTAGTGTTCACATATCTGCAGAAAAGGCTGTAGGCAAGTGTCCAGTTAGCGCGACCCCTATACCACAGTCAAGTAGAGTAATCATGAGGTCAACGTGAACTAGCTGATGCTGCGGTCAGTGGCGACTTCAACTTTTTTAGGGTTCCGTAGTCAAACTACCGAAGCGAAAGGAACAGAGACTCGTATTTCAAGGTTATATCGTGCCAACGCATATGTTTCCATGAAACAATGCGAAATTATCGATCCGAATACAATACCTGTTTACGCGGATTGTCGAATTCGATACCTGTTACCGGGTTATCCCCCTAGTGAATAAATGCATTGAACTGTTATGTTTGGAGAAACCGGAAACCACAGCACAAGGGCAATGTTTCCCCTGTTCCACATATCCCTACTGGTCTATCACTCCTGGTAGGGAAGAAATGATTTTTTTTCCACATTTAGCTACTAGGGGGGATACAATGATGTTTTATTTCCACACATTTCTACTAAGATAAAGTACAAGTAGATAGAAAAATCATTTATTATAGGTACCTTAAAAAAAACGATTTATTCGCATTATATACACTTTCGCAGAAAGTCGACGGAGCTCTGCGGTATCCTATTTCTGGGTAGTTTGGCCCTCCGGGCCTGCTGCAAAACTAACATAACCTAAACCTACCTCATATTTATGGCACTAAGGGGTGCCTTGGGTCTGGAATTGAAATTGTGTATGAAATGCGAGTGTATAAAATGCGAATAAACCAATAAACAAAACACTTAAAGAAGCACTTTTCAATGCGATGATATCAATTTCCTGAATTATTGTATCAGTAGAGATAAGTGGAAAAGTATTCCCCCCTAGTAGCTAAATGTGGAAAAAAAATCCTTTCTTCCCTACCAGGAGGGATAGACCAGTAGGGATATGTGGAACTGCCTCAATGTTTTAAGTATAGGTTGGCAAAAGAACATTATAAATAAGTTTCTGTCAAAAATTTCATATCTGGGACTTAAAAAAAATTAAATGTCAAAGAAAGCGTTATAATACAGTCTTTCATTCTCAAGGAGATTTTTTCATTTGTTTATTATACTGGTAGATGATAATAAAATATATAAACTTTTTCGTATATGTATGTATCGAAGAGGTTTAGAGCTATCAAATAATCTGAAAATGCAAAGTGAAACACTTTCTTTGACTTTTTTTTTTTAAGTATGTTGCACCGCTTATATTGAATTGATTTTTCGCATGGTACTAGCTAATACTATTAGCAGTTGATGTGATTTTTTCCGTAGCTGTACCTTTACAAATACTTGTTGAAAAGTGCTGTGAAAAAATTCTCTGACATTTTAATCATTATTTTTTCATGGAATTAAATATTTTAAAAAATCAGAGTTATACTCCTACCCATACTTTGTAGCTATGATTTGGTTTGATTGCTCTACCTTATATAGATCAGGAGAAAAACGACTTTGAAAAATGTGTCCTTAAAATGACGTTTTTGACAGTATCTCGGTGACGGTTCAAGATAGGGGCTGAAAGTAAGGGTGTTTCTATATTATGAGATAGCCAACAAATGACATTATAAAAATCCGATATTCGTCACAGGGGCCACTTCTCCTTCCTTAGCCTGCTAGACCCTTTAAAAATTAAATATCTTTAAAACCGTTACAGTTATCATTTGTCTGTCTTCGGGAAATTAAGTTTATTTGACCTAAAGAACGTTCCCTTACTTAAAGTTATCGTAAATAAAATAAAACACAGTGTATATTGTGTGTTCCAGAGCCTATAGCATTAAACTACCGCACGGCCGTCTGTCCGTTCATCGATGTAGTGGCGTTTGACACGTTCGAGTACCGCCCGCAGGACGAGGGCGCGCGCGGCGCGTTCGACTGGGAGTTCTTCTACAAGCGGCTGCCCATACTGCCGCACGACGAGCTGGCCATGCCGGAGCCCTTCCCGTGAGTGCTCAGACTGTCATACAGGGAGCTAGGAGTAGAATGTTGAATGCCGTGTTGGTGCCGGCCGAGAATAGCACCACCCCATCTCTTCCCGTGGGTGTCGTAAGAGGTGACTAAGGGATAAACCGGAGGATGGGCAGCAGCGTCCTCCGCGGACTACATGATATAACTGCGGTCGCCAACCTGCCTGCCAAGCATGGCGACTACGGCATTTTTCCCCCCAATTGGGGAGGCCGTCTTTCGGCTGACATGATGAGGAGTAGAATAGACTGAATCAGATACCAAGGAAGATGGAGATTCATGAGCAGGGACCGGAACCGCTTACCCTTTAAAGGGTTTTCGTTAGGGTATATAATTGACTGGTTTTTACAAACCCTATCGATGCGATAAGCATATCTTCGACTTACCCCAATGAAAGCTATCCCATACAATGCAATTAATTTGACTAAGCGCTTACCAATTCCTTAAAATCCTCGTTAGGCTTTGAACGGCATCAAGCTATTTTAATCTCTACACGCAGTCCATACAAAACATTTTTACACTACTTAGCAATTGATTGGCTATCCACACACACAGGCGTGAAACCAACCAATCACACGAATCTGCGAAACAGAGTCAACGGAGAGGGAGAATCGATTGGGTGACACTAACGTAATGCTAAGTGCTTAAATCCGAAACCCTTACGAAACTGGTAACCTCAATGGTTGTAGTTAACTAGTTCGAAGCAGTTTCCATATCATTAGGGTAAGCCTATCGATAGGGATACGCTAACGTTTGGGAGAGCACATGATGTAGTTACCCGATCGATAGACTTAATCAAATAAAGGGGTTTTTCGGTCCCTGTTCATGAGCGTTGCCAGAAGACCAGATCTTGGATAATTTTACGACTTTATTGAGGAAGAACTGGATGAAGATAGCCAAAATTTGAAGCGAGTTGAGAGCAATTGAGCAGTACATAATCATATTCTGAAGATGAACAACTGGCCAAGGCAACGTAAGCGACTTGGCGAGTGCGGAATTGACAACATTTCAAAAAAAAAAGCATTATTGTTTTTTCGCATTTATAATAGCTGGTTAAAAATTAGATTACCCGTATTTCTCGGTTTTTCTATATTTAACTTAAATTCGTCGTTAATAAGTTATTAAATAAATAGTCATTAAAAAGACCGTATATACAAAGTTAGGAATAGTGATGTCGTGATCTTAGCATGATATAAAATTTAAAAAAAAGTAACTTTAAACAGAAACAGAACTGACTGTCATGTCATGTCATATTTTTTTCAATTCCTTTGGTAATAAATGGACTAAGGGCACTATAAGTGTATTCCTAACATTCACAATCCAACTTTTTTTACTGTATTTCCTAAATATAAAAAAAACTACTGCATAAAAAAATCCAAAGATATTTTTACTGTAATCAGCAGTGTAAAATCTAGAAACGGTATTTTATTTTACTACCTTAGCACATAATTAATTGTTGTCAATTAGTAGACTCATCACAACGTCAACTGGCTTTGGCTTCTTGCTAAGTCTAGTCAGCTAGCGTGATTCCTCTACCATAGAATAGAATAACTTCATTTTAGGAAACAAGGCCCATAATTACAACCTTACAGACTAACATGCATAAGAATGTATAACTTAAAAACCATTATCTATAAAAAATCAAGTTTGTTGTATTGGAGCCCCCCTTCAATATTTACTTAATTCCGTTTTTAGTATTTGTTGTTATAGTGGTCTAGAGATTTCAAATTTGGAACGTAGGTATAGGGGTGCATTAAGAAAGGTTTTCTCGAAAATCGACCACCAACGGAAAGAAGTAGGGGCAGTAGGGGGAAACGAGTCACAACGCGTACGAAGACGCGGGCATCCTCTAGTCTTTTATGGTCGACGACGATGTAAATGACTATGTTTTATGATTGTACATAAAAAAAAAAATTGCGACTTCATCTACTATTCTTTATATGCGTAAAACGGGTAAAACATTACTAGACAAATTTGAAAGTATATATAGTTGATTTTTCATCCGATTAACTACGCTAAACGATTTAGTAACCACAGAAATTACATTGATTGAACACGAAGTGGCAATTGGTTTGTAATTAATTATTTTGCTTGAAGGCGATAATGACGCATTTTGTAAGAAAAATCTTGTTTAAAAAAAAAGGGCGCAGTTCGTTTTTTTTTTTGGGGATCGTATCATAAATGTAAAATCAATAATAGGTAATTAACATATATTGGTTTTATTCCTACCATTAGATTATGTTAGGTTTGTTTTAAAACAATCATGAAAAGGTCACGGTTGTAGCAAAAAAAAGTATGACCGTTATGTATTTTGAACTTTACATTGTATGACACGTACCCACTTTTTTACCCAATAATTGCTGCTTCGTGGTTGCCACTTAAGTAACAATAGTCAAAATAGAACTCGGATCCACCATAAAATCCAAAAATATTTGGTTTTCGATAGTTCTTTTGACGCACCCCCTATCTCACGATCCTGACAATTATATATATTTATGTATGCTGAATTATCACCTGACATTATCTAGATGGTGAAATATTGGGCTGATTTATTACGTCACTGTGACAATGACGGACTTCTTTAGTGGGACAACATAAGCTTAAGAAAACGAGGCATTCCATCTAAATGAAATACTAGAGCTGCCATGCTTGTGTAAATAAAATAATATCAGGGAGAATCTCACACAAATTGACCTAGTCCCAAGTAAGTCCAGTAAGCTCCAGCCTTGTGCATACTATGGGTACCAGGCAACGATAAACTTACTTATAAAGAGAAATAAATAGACACATACGAGGGTGCATTGAAAAGTTCTGAGCCTAAGGTTGAATATAATAAAAAAAAAACAAATAAATACTGGCAGGTCAAAGTGCCATATTTAGTCGCCATTATGCACTATCTTTTGTTTTTTTCCTGTCACAATTTTGCATTTTATGCTGGAACTGCTACATAAGGTCACTGATTTTTCAAGTAATGGATAAAATTGAGCACCGTTCTGTCATAAAATGTTTGCAAAAGAAGGGGTTAACACCAAAACAAATATTTGAAGATATGAATCAAACATAAGGGCAATCTGCTCCATCGTATGCTACCATAAAAAGATGGGTAGCTGGTTTCAAACGTGGCCGGGAGACTGTTCAAGACGAGCCTAGGAGTGGGCGGCCGTTGACGGCTACTACGGACGAAAATGTCAATAATATATTAGATGCGATAATGAAGGATAGGGGATTGAAGATTGTGGAGATAGCGGAAGCAATGGGTATTTCTTATGAGCGGGCACAGAACACCATCACCGATGTTCTTGGATTTTCTAAGGTGTCAACCAGGTGGGTGCCTAGACTGCTTTCAGTCGAGAACAAACGAGTACGTGTTACAATTTCCCAAGATTGTTTATGTATGTTTCAACGTGACTTCGACAATTTTTTCAATCGTTTTATAACTATCGACGAGACATGGGTCCACCACAGTACACCAGAATCGAAAGAACAATCCAGGCAATGGAAAAGACCAGGTTCACCACCACCCAAAAAAGCCAAGGTCATTTTGTCAGCTAATAAGGTAATGGCCTCAGTTTTCTGGGATTGCAGGGGGGTTATCATCAATATCATGATAGACTATCTCGAAAAGGGCAAAGCAATAAATTCGGACTACTATTGTGCTCTTTTACGTCATCTGCGTGAGGAAATTAAAATAAAGAGACCTGGAATGCTGTCGAAAAAAGTACTGTTTCACCAAGACAACGCTCGCGTTCACACTTCGGCGAAATCAATGGCACAAATATATGATTGTGGATTTGTAGTGCTGCCGCATGACCCTTACTCGCCGGATCTAGCTCCTCCCGATTATCATCTCTTCCCAAACCTCAAAAAACACTTGGGAGGACAAATATTTTCGACAAATATGGAGGTACAAGAAGCAGTAGACTCATATTTTAACGATCTCAGCGATTCTTTTTTTTTTGATGGGATAATGAAGTCGGAGGCGAGGTAGACTAAGTGCATTGGCCTTCATGGAGAATATGTCGAAAAATAAAATTGTTATAAAAAGTGAGCCCGTTACTTTTTTTTACCAGGCTCAGAACTTTTCAATCCACCCTCGTACATGGATAGAAAACATCCAAGACTCAGGAATACGCGCTGTTCGAAAGCAATTTAATGTCACTGATATTTTAGATATTACGTTTTGGTATTGTAGGACGATAGACATGAGTGCCGTATTGCCTAGGGGTGGTCTATCGTCCTACACTACCAAAACGTAATATTATAATAGTAATGAGGGCGCCACTGGACGTCTTAAAATTAACGTTTAATGGATAGTTATTTCATCTTAAACTTTATATGAAAATAATGATCTACTGACGGCGACCTTAGTTGGTATAGTATGAATGTTCCCAGGTGAATTTTTGCTTCGAGCCCTAATCTTTCAAACAAAGGCCATTGTCCCTATTATCCTAAAGCCGCTAGCTACCGAGTTAGCACGTGCCACTACAATATTCATATTGAAAAACAAACGGTATCGTCATAGCATTAAGGTTCAAATTTAATGTCACTGATATTTTAGATATTACGTTTTGGTAGTGTAGGACGATAGACCACCCTGAGGCAATACGGCACTCATGTCTATGTTTTTTAATATTAATGTTGTAGTGGCACGTGCTAACTCGGTAGCTAGCGGCTTTGGTATAATAGAGACAATGGCCTTTGTTTGGAAGATTAGGGCTCGAAGCAAAAATTCACCTGGGAATATTCATATTATATAGTATGAATCTTCTCAAATGAACTTTTCGCTTCGAGCCCTAATCTTCCAAACAAAGGCCATTGTTTCTATTATCGCAAAACCGCTAGCTACCGAGTTAGCACGTGCTACTACAACATTGATATTGAAAAACAAACGGTATCGTCATAGTATTAAGGTTCAAATTGAATGGCACTGACAT
Organism: Acleris emargana; assembly: GCA_927399475.2. Lineage (NCBI taxonomy): Eukaryota > Metazoa > Arthropoda > Insecta > Lepidoptera > Tortricidae > Acleris > Acleris emargana. Next base: position 2,580,222 of record OV656839.1, on the reverse strand, counting down.
TCTAGATGTTACGTTTTGGTAGTGTAGGACGATCGTAAACGAAACGTAACATCTAGAATGTCAGTGACATTCAATTTGAACCTTAATACTATGACGATACCGTTTGTTTTTCAATATCAATGTTGTAGTAGCACGTGCTAACTCGGTAGCTAGCGGTTTTGCGATAATAGAAACAATGGCCTTTGTTTGGAAGATTAGGGCTCGAAGCGAAAAGTTCATTTGAGAAGATTCATACTATACTAACTTGTTTACATCTAGGGCATGCTCCCGGGAATACCCGGTACTAAAAGGACCGGGAAATCCCGGGAATTATCATTTCAACTGGTACCGGTACTGGCGAAAAAAAATCCCGGTTCTTCGGTTCCTTCGGTACTGAGTTTGTGACTAGACTAATTGTCATTTTCTCTTTTCAAAACTACGTGGTGGCCTGGTGACGCTTTCCCCCGGCCGATTCGCACCAGCTCGGTTTTATTCTGATGCGATATGAGACCACAGTCGCCCCACCCTTCGACCCGACGCCTCGACCCAGTCCAAGGCCAACCGGTCGGGCCGACCGACAGGTAGTATGGTAGTCAGAAAGATAGCTGTTCTGATTTGGTAAACTCGTGTTCTGGATTAAATAATTAATAATTATCACTTAACTGGTGTCTAAAACCATTAACCCCTCAGGTGTCCTACGCACAACATGTGTGCGTAGATTTTTTGACATTACGTGACTTATACATTTGACATAAAGTTTAATTTTGATGTACAATAACTTTGACATATCACTCGACGGGTTAAACAAAAAAAAATACAAATAATTTACTCAGTACCGAAAAGTACCGAAATCCCGGGAATTCCCGGTTCCGAATCAGTACCGGAAATCTTAGTCCCGGTTCCGGGAATGGTACCGGTACCGCATGCCCTATTTACATCGTACACAAGTTCTATTGACGGCGACTTTGAGCTAGCGTGTCGTTATTCGATGGTGAAACATTGGGTTTGGCCGGTGTATTGTGGAGAGCCTTGGGGGAGGCCTATGTCCAGCAGTGGACGTCTTTCGGCTGAGATGATGATGATGATGGTGTATTGCAGGAGTCCGGTGATGGCTGGGGGGCTGTTCGCGATCTCGCGCGCGTTCTTCTGGGAGCTGGGAGGGTACGACCCTGGACTGGACATCTGGGGCGGAGAGCAGTACGAGCTCAGCTTTAAGGTAACTACTGTCTTTGCGCCGTCTTATCAACCCCCAACATAGAAAGAGGGTTCTTTTGTTTTTTTTTGTTTTTTATGGTATAGGAAGGCAAACGATCACACGGGCCACCTGATGGTAAGTGGAAACAGTGACCCATAGACATTAGCATTCACAAGACTGTAAATGCACTGCCAACCCTGAGGACTAAGATGGAATGCCTCTATGCTAGTCATTTTACCGGTTGTCTTATCCCCAAAACAGAACACAACAATGCAAACACTGCTGTTTGGCGGTAGGTTAATGGATAAGATGGTGGTACCAACCTGGATGGACCCTGCACAGGGTCCTCCCACAAGTAAGAGGTAGTAGCTAATCACTAATCACTGCACACCAAACTTGTAACAACAGGACTCTGACGCTGATGAGGACCTGAAGAAGACTGACGGCGTGACCGGGGACGACCCCGCGCCCTGTGTCACTAGTAAATGATTTTCTTTCTTCATTAGATCTGGCAGTGCGGCGGTCGGATGCTGGATGCGCCGTGTTCGCGCGTGGGGCACATCTACCGCAAGTTCGCGCCCTTCCCCAACCCCAATCACGGGGACTTCGTGGGCAAGGTACACTCACACGCCTTCCCGGGACATACACACAGCACTGCACCAACCAATCACAACAGTTATACAGGATGATTGTTAGCTAGGTGCAAATCTTTAAGGGGGTGGTAGAGCAGCTCATAAGCTATCGATTTAACCTCCATGTATGTTCAGCAATTGTTATTAGTTTCCGAGATATATTGATCATTTCAATCGGAATTTTTGTCATTTTTCCTTACACTGTTTTTTTTAAATTCATACATGAATTTAGGGGTTTTACGTAACACGGACATAAGGACAATTGACAAAAAATCCGATTAAAATGATCAATATCTCGGAAACTAATAACAATTGCTGAACATACATGGGGGTTAAATCGATAGCTTATGAGCAGCCCTATCACCCCTTAAAGCTTTGCACCTAGCTACCAATCACCCTGTGTGTTTAAACATTTTGTATAATTTCCTTTAACTAATCACGAAGAACATAATCAACGTTTAGCATAAAAACCAGTTGTATAATTTTATCTGGCATACGATCGAATAACATAAGACTAATTTAGTATAACTATCATTTTCTTGTTATTATGCATTTTAAGTCAATTTCTTCAATATGGAACCACCAGTGACGTATAAAATTTCATTTCGCGCAGTTCCACCCTCCACTTTCTCACATCGGCCTTCTAGACGCCGGGAGGGCTTCCATCAGCATGTAGTAGAATACCCAATGGTTCGCACGCAGCGGTTTGCTGCGCCGTTTCTTATTCGCACTGCTAGGGAGTGGAACGCTCTCCCTGCGTCTGTATTCCCGGAATCATATAACCTTGGTGTTTTCAAGGCATACGTGAATAGGCATTTTCTGGGTAAGCGTGTACCACCCGACTTCGTCGTCAATTAAGGTCGGATTTTTATTCCCACTGAAAAAATGTAAACAAAGTTGCGTCACTGTCAAAGTGACATTTCAGGGGATCTCAAAGTTTGGACCAGCAAAATATATAATATTAAGTTATCATTTCGCTCGAACCGTGATATAAAAATGAATTTGAGAAATAATTGAAATTAAAATTGCTTAAATGAGTCAATGGAAAGCGATTACGACACAGGAGCACGAATTGTGAAGCGAAGCGCACTTGCTTGTGTCGTCGTGAAGTGACGTCTCACAGTCTCACATTATTCAAGAGGCCCTCAACTTGTTGACACAGGTGTATCGAGTCAATGATACCAGTGCAATAAATAAATTATACATACAAAAACAGCTTTCCCGTTTAAAATTAATACAACAAAGAGTTAATGGGGCCCTGTACTCCTTTGTGAGCAGACAGGGCGTTTCACAAAAAGCCCGGCTGGCTGCTCACAATGGAGTGCTGGCCCCTACCCTGATGTATGGTAGTGAATGTTGGGTGTGGCAGAACAAGCATGTAAGTCGTGTAAATGCAGTTGAAATGCGCTCTTTGCGTAGTATGTGTGGTGTGAAACTGATTGATAGAGTAAGAAATGAAAAAATCAGAGAGAAATGTGGAATAAAAGAAGATGTAGTGACTAAGATTGACAAGGGCATGCTTCGATGGTTCGGTCATTTAGAAAGGATGGATGAAAGAAGATTGACGAAAGAGATATACAGATCGAAAGTGAGTGGAAGGGTCGGAAGGGGCCGCCCTAGGCATACTTTTTCGAATCAAATCGGAGAAATACTGGAAAAGGGCCGAATCTTAAGTACCCGAAACCGACGTGCGTGCATGACTCGATGTATGAATGTTGAAGAAGCGAAAGAAATTTGTCAAGATCGTAGCAAGTGGAAAGAAGTGGTCTCTGCCTACCCCTCTGGGAAACAGGCGTGATTTAATGTAATGTAATGTAAAGAGTTTATAACAAAATAAAGTTTGCTACCAACAAATTGAATTCATCAATCTGGATTACAAAAATGTATAGTTTTTTGTAGAAAGTCGATTTCTTTTAAATGTGAAAAGTATAAAAATTTGGAATACCGCAAATGTTTTTCGTTAACGGCAACCGCAAATGTTTTCTGTGGGAATAAAAATCAGACCTTAACATCAGGTAAGACTGACGTCAAACGCAAACACATTATGGATTAAAAAAAGTTTCATGTTTTTTTTAGAACTACAGGCGCGTGGCAGAGGTGTGGATGGACGAGTACGCGCAATACCTGTACAACCGGCGGCCGCACTACCGAAACATAGACACGGGGGATATATCCGCGCAGAAGGCTTTGAGGAAAAAGCTCAAATGCAAATCCTTCCGCTGGTTCATGACACAGGCGAGTACGGCTAGGGCTACCCTTAACCTCCTGGGACCCCCGATCCTCGCTTGAGGACATAACAATAAATATAAAAAGCACCCTATAGTTGTTTGACAAGGTTGCAATTACAATGTTACCGTGAGCACCCCCAGGTCCCAGGAGGTTAAAGAAAGTGAGTCATTTATTCGTGACAAACATAACCGAGAACAGTTGAAAACGTACAAGAAGAAATTAGCCAACGAAATGGTCCCAACTCAGCGTAATGCTGGCATTAAAGTCGGCGCTGGTTTTCCGTTGGAACCATCAGATGAGACCATGGAAGGTTACAAACGCATAATTATTTGAACACAAAACATAAACAATGGAATAAGTAAAAAAAAAGTAAAATTCAGAACACATTCACAGACACTCATTTCATGGAACGTATTCTTTCTAACTTCGGTCTAACGAAACAGTTGAGAACTGAAATTTTAATCAATCGAAATCTTAAGAAAGAAAGTAAGTGAAATGAAAAGATCATTTAAGGCTGCACGCACTTCTGAATAGGTTAAAAGTAAACATTAAATAAATTGTAACAATACAAATTGTCCAGGCGATAAGCCTTGTTGGTAGCGACTATGCCTACAAAATTAATAAAATAAAATAAATAAATAATAATAACATTAAAGCTAGCGGTCCTGGGTTCGAGGCCCGGTATGAGCAAATTGTCTAGCACGAGTACAGATGTAGTGCATTTGTTTTCCATCGTATTTTCTCGGAAACGTTCGTATTTGTCATGCTACTTCACTTTTTGTACTGTGACCAACTGAAATAGCAAGTCACGTTTCCGTGGAAATAGGATGGAAAACAATTATGCACTACATCTGAATTTGTCTTGAATTCTATGTATAAATATGTTTATCATGGCGTCGGTAAAGTGTAATTCTATGGAACTTGCTAACTATGTAAACAAACCGCCATATTGAAATTGTCTCTGAATGATGAATTTACTAGTGATGGGGAATACTCCTTTACTTATATCAAACCATATCGAATAATAAAATTATACCGAGAGTAAAAAACAAGTAGTTACTTATTTCTAATTTGTTTAATCACGATCCGAAGAAAAATCGGTACTTGAAGTTGATATATCACCAGTATTTGTTATAAAAGGTGCCGTTATATCATCTATAGCGCTATCGATGATGCCTTAATATATCGCCAACTTTAGGCACAACACTACCCATCATAGACAATTGTAGAATTTAAAAGAAACATAAACGTCATTCCATCAGGTCCTAATAACCTAACTTATGAAACCATTTAAACTTTTAATGAAATATCCACGGGAAGACATGGAGTGGCACTATTCTAAGCCGGCTAAGGGAATAAAGGCTTGTAGTACTATTAGGCAATGGGTTTGCTACCTGTCACTAATATACACTGTTAAACATCTTAGCCTTATTGTGCAAATTGTGGTTACAGAGTTATCAACAAGTTTTTAGAGTTGTTGGTAATTCTGTAGCTCTTCCTACCCCACTCTGGGAATGAAGGCGTGAGGGTATGAATAAATAAAATAAAATAAAATCATTTATTCTGTAAGTAGGCCCTGTAGGCACTTTTACAAGTCTGAATCTACCATCTACCAGCGCTTCAATTGTTGAGAAGAAGCACCGCAAGAAACTCAACAGTAAGCCATTTTTTTAAATAAAGAACTTATTACAATACTAAACATAAGCTATCTAATTTAAATGTCACAGGGATGTACAGGTCCCAGTAGTAATAATAATGAAATTAATAAAAATGTCAGGTTAAAATAATAATACAATTCCGGAGATGTAAAGAGTCTCCAAATGTCAAATTAAAATTAAATATAGGTAAGTAGGTAATTAAACAAAAAAACAAAACAACAAACACAAACAAGGGAGATGTAGAAAGTCTCCACGGTCAATTTTGGAGATGTAAAGAGTCTCCAGATGTCAAATTAAAATAATAAGCATACAAGGAGATGTATATAGTCTCCACGGTCATTAATAATTGTAATACAAATAATTCAGTCCCAAGCATTGTCATCATTTATATAATCTTTAATACTATAATACGCTTTAGAAATTAGTTGACGTTTAACGTAACTCTTAAATTTATTTACTGATAAATGAGTAACACTACTTGGGAGCTTATTATAGAACCTTATACAATTACCCATGAATGAGTTTTTTATTTTGTGAAGCCGTGTAAAGGGCACTGCGAGCTTATGTTTATTCCTGGTATTAACATTATGTATGTCACAGTTCTTTCTAAAACTACCGATGTGTTTATGAACATGCATAATATTTTCATAAATATATTGACTGTATACGGTTAATATATTCGTTTCTTTGAACTTATCTCTAAGCGAGTCTCTATGACCCATCTTGTAAACAGCACGAATAGCCCTCTTCTGTAGAACAAAGATGCTGTTTACGTCAGCACCACTACCCCATAGTAAAATACCATATGACATAATACTATGGAAGTAACTAAAATAAACTAATCGAGCGGTTTTCAAGTCTATTATATTCCGAATTTTATTAACTGCAAAAACTGCAGAACTTAGTCTATTCGCTAATTTAGCCAGATGAGGACCCCATTGGAGTTTGGAGTCTAACGTTATTCCAAGAAATACTGTATCATTAACTAGGTCTAATCTATCATTTTTTATAGTTACAGTAGTTTGTCTATTTTTCACATTTGTAGTCATAAATTTAATACATTTAGTCTTTTTCTCATTCAGTAATAAATTATTAACACTGAACCAATCTACTACTTCTGATATAGCATTGTTTACATCGATATTAAACTCCTGTTGTCGTTTGACTTTAAATACGAGTGAGGTATCATCAGCAAACAATACTATATCATGTTTGTCCTTTATAAGGTATGGTAAATCATTTATGTAAATGAGGAATAAAAAAGGACCCAAAATTGAGCCCTGTGGTACGCCCATTTTGACCAAAGACCCAGGTGATCGTTTTCCATTCACGTCTACCCTTTGTATTCTCCCGTATAAGTACGTTTTTATTAAGTTAAGTTTAGCGCAGTACTTCTAACTCCATAATGGTGTAGCTTCCTGACCAATGTGTCATGGTTAACGCAATCGAAGGCCTTGGACAAATCACAGAAAATACCTAAGGCATCATGTGACCCCTCCCAGGCTTCAAAAATATGTTTAATTAACTCAACACCAGCTTCGGTTGTCGAGCGACCCCGAGTAAAACCAAATTGTTTGGTGTGTAATAAATTATTATATTGAAAATGTTCCATTAATTGTGATAAAATTAATTTCTCAAAGATTTTACTGAAAGTGGGTAGTATGGAGATCGGTCTAAAGTTAGTGGGGTCAGAAGTACTACCCGTTTTGAATAATGGAATTATCTTGCTATGTTTCATAAGATCAGGAAACTCGCCACAGTCAACACAGTGATTAAATATGACCATTAAGTCAGATGCTATGACTTCCAATAAGGATTTAAGGACGTGAACCGACACCCCCCAAAGGTCATTAGTTTTCTTTATATTAATTGACTTGAATGCCTTAATTACATCCAAGGCAGTAACGTGCTTGAATTCAAAGTGTATACTGCATTCAGACACGTTATCTTCTAATAATAAAATGGCAGACGCCGGCGAAGAGTTCAGACACTTAGTCGTTGACACTGGTATGTTGGTAAAATAATTTTCAAATTGAATTGCGACATCTAAATTCGACTCTAGGATTTTACCATCTACTTTTAAACGAAAGTCATTAATTTCCTTTTTCCGGCGACCTGTTTCTTCATTAATTATTTTCCAAGTCGTTTTAATGACATCAGAGCTATTCAAGATTTTATGACTTAAAAAGTTTCGCTTAGCTATACGGCAGTCTATCTTGAAATTCTTAGAATACTCTTTGACATGTTCCTTAAACTCTTCACTAGCGTTAAACCGTCGTTCCTCATATAGTTGATACAGTATTGTTCTTCGTTTATGTAAGTCCGCAGTAGCCCAGTCACTGAAAACCTTTGCGCCACCGACCATGACCGATTTGGATGTAAATATCATGTCAAATTGTTTCATGAATGTGTGAAAGAATGAGTTGTACATGTCATTAGGGCCCTTATAAGTTGTTAAAAAGGGCAGATTATACGTTAAATTATGTCGCATTCTTTCCACACGGCCTGCAGTAAGCGGCACAAAAGTTATTTCCTTTTTCGCAATATCATGCGATACAGACTCGAATTTAATTAATTGACCTAGATGATCCGATTCCAGGTTACTAATCAAAATCTTACTGATTGGAATTATATCAGTAAAAATGTTATCAATACACGTGGCGCTAGTGTCAGTCACTCTAGTCGGCTCCATAAAAGTATGGGCCAAAAATGAAATATCCAAGATAGAGTTATATATTTGGTGATTTTGTATTTTACAGTAACGACCGTTTCAATAGTTTATGGTTTCAATGGTGTTTGATGAGGTGGTGTGAAAATTCAAGGAGAAACAGTGACAAAACAAAGTTAAGTCATTTGTTTACATAGTTAGCAAGTTCCATAGAAATACACTTTAAGTACCTATAGCACGAGCCTAGAGCTTAGTTTGAGGGTAGGTCAATTTGTGTAAGATTGTTTGTGTCCCTATATTAATTAATATATTTAAATTCGTTTGTTTTAGGTCGCGTTTGATCTCATGGCAAAATATCCGCCTGTGGAACCGGATCCATTCGGACATGGCAGGGTAAGTCATGATCTTTTTCACCTCAGCATCTCAGAAAGTGAGCAAAATTGGATTTTGCTGAGAGCCTTTTTTTTAAGGCTTAGGTTTAGTACCTTGCTGTGTCAATATTTATAAACGGGTGGGTGGTTCGATGGGTAAATAGATGTGGTCTAATTTTTAGCATGTTTTATTTTTTTACCTTTGGTAAGTATCTCGGCCCTGAGGCGTAAAGTTGTAGGCGTCACACGAGACCAAATGTATTTGCATCTCGTGTCTTTGAATCCCTCGCCGCTCTCAGGAAAACCAACGCAGCGAAAACCAACTTTGCTCTCTGTTTGCTCAATTAAATAATTATTTTCACCTATATGCCCGAGAAAGAGGGTAACGTGTTTGACGTGCGTAATTTATTATGTTTTTTATAGCATTTTTCTGGCGTTATTTATCGTTAGTATCGCAAAAAATCTAAAATGGCCGACCGATGTGTTTTTTTGTTGTCGTATTCGTAATGATCAGGACAAGGTTTGTATGAAAAATAAAACACCCAGGCGACGCCGACGACGAACAAACAGACATTAAAATTACCCTTGGTTATAAGTTGGGCCCGGAACTTAGGATACGGCTTTTGAAAATTTGTAGGGAGAGAACACCACTCTTTATCGATGTTATCGGCCAATCGATAGTTTATTTCTTTATTTATGTTTTTTAAGTAATACCTCCAATTTTCCAGTGATACGAACTCTTTTCAGCGGTCGATGATGAAAACAGTGCGAAATATCGGAGAGTTATAAAATAATATTCTCTGTTACACACATACATACATAAACTCACGCCTTCATTCCCAGAGTGGGGTAGGCAGAGCTACAGAATTACCAAGCACTCTTAAATAAGTTGTTGATAATTCTGTAACCACGTTTTGCACAATCAGGCCAAGACGCTTACCAGCGCATTAGTGACAGGTTGCAAGCCCATCGCCTAAGAGTACTAGAAGCCTTTATTATTCCCTTAGTCGCCTCTTACGACATCCACGAGAAGACATGGAGTGGCACTATTCTTACCCGGTGACCACACATCTCTGTTTTATTATATAAAATGGTAGGTAAACAAGCCTAACGTAAATCTAACCTAACGTAAAGTGGTCTCAGAGGGATATTTTCTCAAGTTATAAGCTATACAAGTTTTCATAATTATCCTGTTTTTTACAAAGTAATTTAAATGTATTAAACTTTCCGATAATTCAAACTTTTTTCATCATGAACCGCTGAAAAGAGTACGCATCATCAGAAAATTTGAGAATGTATTTAACAAAGACATAATAAATAAATAAACTACTGATTTGTCAATATCGATAAACAGCGGTGTTCTCACCCTACAACTATTGTTTTTTGTTTTTATTTTCCTTTTGTTTCGTTTTGTTTGTATTCATTTAATATTTATAATGTATGTATCACCTTCCGTGTTTTCACCGAGCGGCCCCAACGAAAGACCAGCGCTGGCTTCACAGCCAGCACATGCTGAGTTGGGACCGTTTCGCAGCATTAGCACATCTGTTCTCTTGTCTCATGTTCTTCATTTATATTGCTATTTTTTTTTTGTGTCAAAAGCCGCCCCCAAAATTCCGGGTCCTAATTATAAGCGTGTTAATAAAATGTTACTCTAATGCCGTGTCTCGATAACTTCCAGATACAGCCGCTGACGCGCCCGAACCTGTGCCTCGACGCCCACCACGGGAACGAGGGCGAGACCCTCAAGCTCAGCTCGTGCATAGACGCCTCCGCGGCAGAACAGGACTTCGTGCTCAGCTGGCACAGGGACATAAAGTCAGTCCTAAAACCTCAAAGGACTATGGGCACAATGGCCCTAAAACCAACAGAGATGAAACTTAGATAATTAAATGTGTAATTTTCTCTGCTTCATTTTCTTGTATGGGTACGAAGTCGAAATCCATTGCAGAACTGAGACATTCATATTTTTAGTCAGAATAAATACAAGCTATGAACATTCTGTATCATTCTGGTGGGTTGTTAAGACAAAATATGGTAATAACGAATTCATTATCATCATGTCAGCCGAAAGACGTCCACTGCTGGACATAGGCCTCCCCCAAGGCTCTCCGCTCAGACCGGTCTTGTGCTTTTCGCATCCACGCGTTCCCGCGATCCTTACAAGGTCGTCACTCCATCTTGTTGGAGGCCTACCTACACGAAGGTATTCCTATCGAATATGGCGTGAACTACATTCGTGCAGTTAACTTGTCATATTTTCTGGAACTACGTGTTTTATTAAATATTTAAAGTCGTTTAAAACTCTTTTATCTACCCTAAACCTAAAACCCTAATGATAAATGATCGGTATTCTCTACGAGAACCCCGTTTTCTGCTAGATAGTATTCACGCTGACTAAATTATGAATATCAGTTCTGCAATGGAATTCAACTTGGTGCCTTTAGAACGAAATGAAGTAGATTTAAAGACCTATTCAATGACCTAACTCTCAGGTGTGTTGGTTTTAGGGCCAAGCTCCATACAAAGTTGCCCATGGTCCTTTCCGTATTTTTTCCAGATATTATATTCATTTGTCTGAATTCCTGGAGCTATTTTATATTGGATGCATTTTTAATTGCTATACGTTAGGTTTGATTTATAGGTACACCCCGCTATCGGAGGTGCAAAATGGTAGCTGTCAAGTTCTTAGGGATGGGTAAAAATATTCATTATGTCGATATCGATATTCTTACTTTTTCTGTACAATTCGTTTTATATATGTACCTATACCATTAGACTACATTTTAACATGTTTTTTTTGGAATCCATGATAATCATTGTCATCAGAAATGTAAACCTTTATCAGTACAACAAAAACACAATGGTTGATATTTTACTTTTCTAATGTTTCGACATATATTTCTAAAAATAAATAGGGCTCAGATATATTGGGTTTATTGTTGAATATATTAATCGTGACTGCACTAGATTATTGCAGAGAAACTGAAAAAAGAACTTATCGTTCATTAAGAATACGATATCCGTTTAAGACACCTTATAATTATTAAATTTTTAATTAATTTATGAATGGATCGTGCTATGAAGATACGATAATTTGTTAGTATTTATGAAATATTGAAGATTTTATTTATAAAAATGTTTAACACATATTCATTTTGTAATTATATAGTCCTGTTTTATGAAATAAACACTTTTAATTAAAGTTCTAGACTCTCATTATGGCAAAGTAAATTTATCGACATATAGCTAGTATTTCAAAATATTTTTTACCCATCCCTAAGAACTTGACAGCTACCATTTTGCACCTCCGATAGCGGGGTCTATTTATAGGCGATATCAAAATATAAAGTCGGCAGAGTTGCTTACTACGCTAGTGGTTCCGGGTTCGATACCCGGTATGTACAAATATTTGTAAGATGAGCACGTGAGTCTTGGATGTTTTCTATGTATTTAAGTTTTTGTTGCCTATAACATTTTTCATATCTTATTGGGCCTTTGACAACTACAGCGATAACCGATACTTTAATCACATGTAATACTTTAATGTTAACATTAAAGTACAATCACAGTTACAGGCTACTTTATTTGCCATTTGCGTATCGTTTCTGAACATATTATATTGAAGTTATGATATGGATGTAGATTGTTCAAGAAGGGACTAAAACAAGCCATTACGACACGAGATGTTTAGCCACGCGAGCGAGTGAGAGTGGCTATAGTTCGAGTGTCATTATGGTTGTGTAGTCTCGCGGTAAACACTCTACTTTTCATCAGAAAACTATTTGGAGCAAGCATAATAAAATAAATTATCCTTTATATATTTAAATAGATTCATATTCGTAATCATTAATCGTGTTTCACAAATTAAATCGTTTTTTTTAATAATTTTGCATAGTTTCATTTTGAGGTTATTTCCACGGCTTGAAAATGGTTATTACACAATCACTGAAAATGGCGATAATTGGTTGGTTAGGAAATTCCAAAGTAAATAAAAAAAAAATGCTTTAATCCCTAGAGATTAATGAGGAGCTTTAGTCCCGATATGCAGAGACTAAAGTACTAAAGCGCGCTAAATTTTTGTATAGTGTTCACATGACACGCGCTTGCCAGGCGTTGAACGCGCGTTGCCGCGACCGCCATGGTTCTTTCGTTCATGGTTGGTTCAGTCAGTAGAGTTCTTACATTTGTCGAAGATGGACGTAGAAACAGTTTAAGCCCGTCTCTTTAAATTCCTATCTGAATAATCGCTATTTGTCATGTCCCATATCGCAGGACGTTTCTCTATTTCGTCTAAAATAATTCCGTATTAAAAGCTTCGTTTTCCATTTCGGACGATTTCTGGACGACCCGATGAACCCTAAAATACGTCCATCCGCGTCGAAAGCGCGCGCTCAACTGAACGGAAACATGGAAAACCAATGATCGCAAAGCGCGCGTTGACGCGCGCTGACAATAATCGAGCGCTAGCGCAGCGTTCAACGCGCGTATTAATAAAACGCGCGTTAGCATGTGTACGGCCTGAATAAGTTGTTATGTAGTTGTAAACGCGCGTTACCAAAACGCGCGTTGAGCGCTTGTCATCTGGACGTACCCTAACATTTTAAGAGCATGAGAAGTGAAAAATATTTTTCTCAAAAATGACCGGAAAAGTTGACATTACTAATTTAATACTGAGACGCGAAGTACATAGTTAACAGACAGTTCCCAAATTACAAAAAAAAATACATTGCGTGCTCGCTACACAAGCCCGCAATGTTGCATACAAATTTCATTGTTATCTAGTTTGTACCTTTTTAAAAAGTGAAAACGGCCATAATAAAATGAGGGCACAAGTCTTATACATCCATATTTTATTATATATTTTATTCGAAGCGTAACTTTTTTATCTGTGTCTGGAATAGCTTGAGTATTTTTTCTAAAAAAGCTTGCGTTTCTCCTTGTCAAAAACAGCTATAAAGAGTGATGTTATTTCACGTGAAGTTTCTGTTTATATGCGATTTGTATCTTGCGATTTTTGAGAAAAGCACTATATATGCCTCGGCAGGTACGGCAATTGCGGGCCTCGTATTTTTGCGGGACTCGCAAGCTCGTCCATTTATACCAATACTCAGCCCGCAATTGCCTGCTTCACTGCCTAGGCAATAATGTACTATTACTGCCCCGATGCTCTACAATAGTAAGGGTGTTCCCGCAGGACGAAGCACCGCGGCCTGTGCTGGGACCTGCCCGAGGCGGCGGCGCGCAGCCGCGTGCGGCTCTACACCTGCCACCTGGGCGGCGGCAACCAGGAGTGGCGGTATTACCCGGTCAGTAGACACACACGCACCATACTGGGGACCGATTTTTGACTTTCGTGCGCCCGATTTCAAAACCGAGCGGTAGAAAATATTCGAATAAATCTCGTGAAATCTTTCACGACTTATTTTCGAATCCGGTCCCACATTCCATATTTTTGAGATTTTCACTCGAAAGTGAGATTGACTAAATATAAATAGTATTGTTAAGTTTGAACTTATTTCATTATACGCAGAAAGTCGATGTTTTACCGGTTTTTTTTATTCATATTTTAATTGCGAATAAATGTGTAAAGCTAACAAAAGATGAAATCATAACAAGCAATTTAATATTACAGTGCCGATAAGATTGTTTTACGCTTATTTTACAAATTCTTGACTGGTTATAAATGTAGGAAAAATGAAACGCTTTCTCGTCTGTGGATGTCTATGGCATTGTGCTAGGTTTGTTTATGCTTCGTGTACTTCCCGGCATACATACATACCCAACAGGTTTGAAAGATGTCAAATGAGGCTTTCTATTGATAGAATTCAAAACGAATGCAACGGACCACTCGTGTGCATATTTTCTATCGCTCGCAAGTCAAAAATACCATTTCATTGTTTTTTGTCACTTTCGAGCGCTCGAATGTCAAAAATCGGTCCCCTGGTAGCCTGCAGTTGTATCGATGTAAGTGTCATTTGCCAAACCATTTTTTTCCAGTAAATTTCAATATGTCAGGATTAATTTCAGTACCATCGTGTATAGGTTAGGTTAGGTTGAAACACCTTAAGTCTATTATTGTGATTACAGCTGTGTGTTTGTAACTTGACAGAAGTTCTGTCCACACTTGGTGTTGGGCCGTGGCTGATTGACTTATTGAGGGTCGTGGATTCTTGAGCTAGTTCAAGATGAAAACAACTTACAACAGTATTACTGCACACAAAATTTGGTGCAGTAATTTAGAGTTAAGAAAGAAAAGGGCGCCATCTGTTTTAATCTAAACCAACAGAAAGATGGAGATAGTGTGCCAAATGTACATTCTTTAAATTTTATTTTAGTAGAGAAGAATGTAAAGTAAACAAAGAAACCTTGTCAACAGTTTATTTTCCGTTACTATAATAAAAGTACAGTACCTCTTATCAGTTAAGATTTATGAAACGTCATTTAGACAGATACCACTGCACATTTACAGGGTTATTAAAATCATACCACTTTACGGTACGTCAAAAATGTACATTACACCGAGAGTAAATGTAAAAGTTATACAAACTAACCTCTTGTCAGTTAAGATTCATGAAACGTCATTTAGACAGATACCACTGCACATTTACAGGGTTATTAAAATCATACCTCTCTACTGTATGTCATGCGTTGCTTACATATTAAAGCGCTGTGACCGCGACAGTGCATTTAAATCATACTTCCCTGATTCGAGCGTTGCTCCTTACACACTAATGCGCTGTAACTGTGACAGTGCACTTACATCATACTTCCCTACGTTTATCGAGCGTTGCTCCTTGAGTTTAGTGAAGGTGTGAGTAGTATGAAACGAGTTCACCTGATGTTAAATATGAAGATGAAGAAGAAGAAGCACAGCATACAAGTCCAGATGAAAGCATGGACCGCAGCAACACCGCGCAATCTCCAGGCAGCGTGGCAAGAACACCCAGTAGAAGCAGGCAGGTGCAGACACGTGCACAGAGACGGACAGACACGTGCTCAGAGCAGACAGACAGTCACGCAGTCAGAGAGCATGTCATGATAGGGGGCCCAGAGAGCACAGACATCCATACACCCAGAGAGCAGAGAGCACAGCAGAGCACAGAGCAGAGCATAGCATAGCATAGCACCGGCTGTTTTGGCTGCAAAGATTGTTGGCATTAGAATTATTGCATAAACACCCGTTTTATACCTGCGAATAGGAAGTTTGAGTAAACGAGAGACACAAAGTAATCGACACGCTTCGTAAAACAAGACCTGGGGCCCTTAGATAGGCAAAGCACACTTACCCGGTTATAGAAGTTCTAAAGCTGCGGCGACTTTACCATGCGTTAAACGATGTTCGCCTTAAGTTTAGGAAACGTCATTTCTTAGATTTTACATGTTCATTCTACAACAAGGAAAAACCATAAATCACAAAAATAAAAGCACCTGACGAAAATGTAGACCAAGTCTTAGCACTCACGAAATACTTACATGAAAAATCACCAGATATCACAAGGATGCATTGCGCATTAAGAAGCTAAGTTAAAAGATGGCCATACGGCCGTAGCGTGACTCCCACACACAGAGTAAGTTTGACGTGCTTACATATCTGTAGCGGTTGCGAGAGTGACAAGCTAAATCCAAGTCGCTCCTACCATAGACATGCGTCCATAACCAAACCTAGAGTTAAACATATCGATTGATGATTCGATCAGATGTTTAGATTAAGTTAAAATAAGAAGAAACAGATTTTAACAATATCTAATTATAAATAATATCGCTAAAAACGATTTCCTAAAGATATAACAGACATTTAATAAAATGCAGAAGAAATAGCTTACTAAACCTTTAGCGAGAAGTCGAAGTGTTACCTCCTGTTGTCCAAAGATGTCGCCACTGGTACTAAAAATAACAGTATTAGAGATTAATCTGTAACAAGGTTAGTTTTACAAAATCCTATGTATGAATATGGAAGAAGCGAAAGAAATTGGTCAAGATCGTAGCAAGTGGAAAGAAGGGGTGCCTGCCTACCCCTCTGGGAAACAGGCGTGATTTAATGTATTAATTAATTATCAGTAATTTGTGTGAGATTTCCACGGGAAGACATGGAGTGGCACTATTCTAAGGCGACTAAGGGAATAAAGGCTTGTAGTACTGTTAGGCGATGGGCTTGCCACCTGTCACTAATACACTGGGAAACATCTTAGCCTACTTGTGCAAAATGCGGCTACAGAATTATCAAGAAGTTTTGAGACTTGTTGGTAATTCTTTAGCTCTGCCTACCCCACTCTGGGAATGAAGGCGTGAGTTTATGTATGTATGTATGTGTGAGATTTCCCTGGTATTTATTTATTGCCTTAAATTTCATCAGGATACGATGCAGATAAAGAAGAGTCACGACGTGTGTCTCGACTGGGAGGTACGCTCACGCGACGTGTTCGTGATGCCGTGCGACATCTCAAAGGAATCGCAGCGATGGACAGTGGAGCACCTGGACTCCGAGTCTCTCGCGAGCTGGTCCGTCGTAGCGCGCGCCGTCACCGGGCCCGAGGTCGACGACTGGTACAATTTATTATAAGTAACTTTATGTGACCACAATCATCATGTCAGCCGAAAGACGTCCACTGCTGGACATAGGCCTCCCCCAAGGCTCTCCACTCAGACCGGTCTTGTGCTTTTCGCATCCACCGCGTTCCCGCGATCTTTACAAGGACGTCACTCCATCTTGTTGGAGGCTTACCTATCGTCTCCCGGTCCGCGGACCCCACTCAAGAACCTTCCACCACAATGACCACAATGTTACGGGCTACAATAGGGAATATGCATGTTTTTTTTACAGCTTCAATTGAAGCTGATTCATGTAACAAACAGATCACAAAAATATTTTTTTGAATAAATATAAAAATAACCAAGATATAAGCCAAAGTCTATAAGTCTATGGGTCACAGTTTCCACTTACCATCAGGTGGCCTGTGTGCTCGTTTGCCTTCCTATTATATAAAAAAAAAAAAAAAAAAAAAAAACAAAGATTTGTTCCTATCTCTTTCTACAAAAACGGAATTTTACATGGAGTTTATATGGCCGCAGTGCACAATGACGTCACGGTGCACATCGGATCTCTCTGTCTAATTAGAAGTTTGAAATGCTTATAACTTCCGTATTTCTAGACCGATTTTAATTTTAATTTCCGTTTTGGTGATCTCTTCTACGGTATTTTCATATTTTGATGAGAAATGCGATTTTTAAAATCCATGCATATTCCCTATTTAGTCTGAACATTTTCATTTGCATTGCTTCCTAGATAACTCTGCTCTACTTCTTCCCGGCTATGGCCACAATGTCAGCAACATCTACTAGTAGATATCTACCAGGTTCCTATCCAATATTTTTTTACAAGAGTACAACTCTACAATGTTGTCACCTTTTTCACTTGTAAAGTTGGGTGGATTAAGAAACTGGTGATTATCATCAAGAAAGAGGGAATTTGAAACCCCTAAACCTGGTTAAGTAAAGGAGAGAAAGACATAGTTTGCCCAATGGATTTGCATAAGCTGGAATAGGTCCATGTAATGTTATAATTAGAACACATGCGTTTTTTACGTATTACAAATGTCACTTTGACCACCAATCAAAGAGTACTTTACTAATTTTAATTCTAGTTATAATTTACTTTAGATCATTTAATAAGGTCTTAACTGAGTTACAATTGTAAAGCTTTGTTTTCAAAAGAGACGTTAATTTATAAGTAAAATATGAAGTGTAACTAATAATAAAATTGGAATAGAACTTTTTGGTTGGTTGTCAAATTTTATGTAGTCATATTTGTATGGAAAAAACTCAAATATAAATATTTATATTTATGTTACAAGTGACCACCTATGTAAAGAAGTTCATTCCTACCTGTTTGATTAATTAAATTAATCGTCAACATATATTTTTTTAAACCAATCTGTGACATTGACTAGTAAGAAACTGCCATAATTTTAAGGTACACGTTTTTTTTCTCTTATACTTCATTGTGACGTATTGTAATGTTAAAATATAGACCACGCGAGATATAGGTATTGGCGCGGGAGTTGATGTCACGCACACAGCGTTCTGTGACAGCAGGATTTTGAAATTAGTTTCATTTTTACGTACCGATTGCAATATCGACATGACAGCTTGAACGTCGTCGACTTATAAGTTTTAATAATGTATTTTACCTTACCGCACGAACAAGTGACATATGACGGTTGCCATGGTTAAAATTCACCAGGGCACAGTGTTAGGGCCCAACACGCCTTCGCTGTTAGCTACCGAGCTTTATAAATATCGATTGAGATGCCATAAACCATATGACAGTATTTAAACCTGAAACCATTCTAATAACAAGCAAGCTTTAAAAAAACCTAACTGCAAGTTTCAAATTAAGTATATGTCGTGTGCTGTGCATGGTGTCCCAGAACTTGACGTAAATATTAAGAGATAAGAAAGCCCTTTCCTTATTCCTTACCGGTCCAGAATATAGTTTTAACTTTTCAATCTATTAATGGATGTAGGAGTTATTACGTTTTTAATGATACTGGCAAATAACGCTACCTTGAGGTACACCTTTGCCTCCCTTGGCTAAACATAAGCTATAGGTAAAATATAATTTAAATAAATAAGTACAGACCTAGTATCTAGAATCAGTAAAACACAAACAATCTGATCCAAATACGTAAGGTTAACTAGAAGAAATCCCATAGGCGGTTCCCCTTTTTTCACGCATGTGTTTAATATTTTTTTAAATGCTATTTCGTGCCCTCTTGTGCTCTAAAATACTATATCTACACACGTATCATAAGTTTAGAATTATCCTACTTTCGTAACAGCAAAAATATATTTATATTTTTTTAAACTGTACATAATTAGGGCTTAAAACACTAGACGCTCGTTTCATAAAACCACACTCGTACTTTAAGCCCTCTCATTATGCATCAGTTGCATAAACTACTATTGTTTGTATGTATTTGGATTCATATTACGATTTTAAAAGACTTAAACAGTCAATACCAATAAGAAAAAACAATAAGTTGTACGATATTCTCAAAAAACACAACAAAAACAATGTATTCAAAGATTAATTAATTTAATTATTATCTATAGGTCCTATTGATTTATTTTTCCTCTGTTTCTATTATAGAGCTGGGCGTTTTTTTCAATAACAGTTTTCAGAGACAGTTTTCTACTAAAAACGAACGAACGCTTTCTTGCCAAGAGAAAAAACTGTTTGGATAAAAACTGTTTCAAATAGCTCTACTCACATCACTCACTATTCAAAACAACATTCAAAGTGCGACCAATATAGGTACTAACATGATGAAAGAGCAGGATAGATTAATGGACATGTTCGTTCTCGCTCGTTGCGTTACAAATAACGCTTTTATTAAATATGCTGAATTGTTATGTACTCTAACAGAAAGGACTTAAAATTGAAATTCTAACAAAAACTGTAGTGAAAGAGGCATCGACGTTGGCGGCAACGGAATGGAAGCAGTTCTAAAAAACAGTTTTTAAAATATTGTCTTTTTGTAAAATGAATCTTACCTCAAAGAATATTAAACTTAAAACCTATTGGTGGCTTTGCCAAGTCAGCCAATAACTAGTTTTTTTAAGATGCGACGCCTTGTTTTATTTTGAAATATGCCTTAACATTAAGGTTTAAGACATATTATGGCGTTTTAAATATCAGGTGAGAGAAACCGGTTTATAACCAGTCCGCGGGATCGCGTCGGCGATCGGGAAAGGAAATCAAATCCGCGCCATTTTACGCGGGTGGCCGGCCTTGGCCGGGCCACCTGCACCTGTTGCTATGCAGATAATAAAGAGTATTTTGGCATGATTTTTTCATTTGAAAATGTCGCTTTATTTGAAATAACACTGTATGACTTTACGATACGGTTTAGTTTTTATTTCAATCATTTCTTAATAATACTCGAATATTCGAAATTTTGATTATAATTTATCTTCTTCCCTGTGTGATTACGTATAAGGTTGTTACTTCTTGCTTTGAATGTGAAAAATGCGTTTTGGCTCTAGGGTGTTTTGTTTTCAAATTTCTCCGGATTTGTTAACTTTCTTACAAGGTCAAGGGTTGTTGGTCAAGTAGGTACGAAGGGAACTTATTTTTGAAATTATTTACCATAGGTACCTACATAACTTATACAACACTTCTAGGTACTACTGTAGCTTGAATGTTTAATTAACTCAAGGAAATGTTTACTCAAAAAACCACATCAAAATTAGTTATCTAAGTATTATTATTTTGAAGTTCTAAGCAGATTGAGCACGGAATACTTTGTTTACATTAAGTCTCCTTCTCCTCACATTAACCCGTTTACACACCGATACGCCGCGTATCGTGGCAACAAGGCAGTAGCAAAGAAAAACTGCTAACGCAAAGAGTAAAGTTCGTTAAATATCGCGTATTCGCGATTCGCAGCGTGTCGGTGTAAAAACAGCCTAAGTGTGCGCACAGCGCTGCAGCGCGCACTAAGTATCGGCCCCTCAATGAGCTATATAGAGCAAACTGAAAGACACGTGTAACAAAAAAAGCGTTTTTTAAAAAACTGTTTTTTGAAACTGTTTCTGGCGAACTAAAAACCGTTTCGTTTCGTTGTCGTCAAAACGCGCGACGACCCAGCTCTATTCTATTACCTACTTTTCGTAAATAATGCCATAATGTATCCAGACGTGTATTCAAATCATATTAATTACTGTAACGCGTCTGGTAGGAGAGGGTTTCCGAAGTAAAGTAGGTAAGAACTGATGTAAACTCTAGATATTTATTAATACTGATCTAATCTAATTTAAACTATTACAGTCAAAGAGAGGTCCAATAAGCTCGGTAATCCGAAGTCTTATCGTACACACTACAAAGATGTCGCTACAAAACAAAATAGCTTAGAATCTATTAAGCATCCTCGGGAAACCAAACGGTTGTGCGAGCTAACTCGATCCCAGCGCCATCTGGCAAGGAGGTAGCAGTGCGGGATTGCTTGGTCCAGCTAGTCGGCGGCAGATGTCGCCGGTAAGCAATATTTGTTATCGGCTGGGTTGCTTGGTCCAGCTAGTCGGCGGCAGATGTCGCCGGTAAGCAATATTTGGGTTTGTTACATTACCTATTTCCGTCTGTCTGTACTCTATGTAGCTGTGTATATGCAATCATTTACCTCAACTCTCGCCCCGAGACCTATTCTCTTGATATTTAAATTAAATATAGATAATGTAATTAACCTACCTAATAAACAGGGGTCGGACAAAAAGTGCGGATGACGTCAAACCACTTATAGGTGATTTCAAATAGTATTTTTGATTTTCATAATCAATTATTATTACCTGTGTAGTCACTGGGTTAGAATAGTGCCACTCCATGTTTTCTCGTGGATGTCGTAAGAGACGACTAAGGGAATAATTTCATTAAATAATAAGTATAATAACATCAAATTTTATTTTTTTATTTTTACTAATCTTACCTACTGGTTCCACCTTTGAGTATTAAACCTATTTATCTAAGGTTCGCAGAGATTTGTTCTAATTAAATTGAAATAATCGTACCTTATGGTAACAAGTTTCGTGAAATTTATTTTATTCACTACATCACCCTACCACTTGTATTATTAATTTCATGGATTTATTTACGATTATGTTGTTACTTCATTAAAACTTCTTAGTTACTGCATGTCACACGGAAGTTTAAATACAAACATCACATGTGTGCAAGATTAGGTACGTAAATTTTACTTTTTGTCCGACCCCTGCTAATAAATAATCAATATTTATAAAGCACTGCCAATAAACGTTACAATTATTAGGACTAGAACAATTTATTCAATGACCGGTTTTGGTTATTGACTAGAATTTTTGGATTATTCGCGGTTCCTTTTACAGGAAATTTTGAAGGAAATTTTACTATTTTCATACTTAAAGATACTGCCAAAGGAGCTGCAAATAAGCCGTATTTTTAACTAAAATTATTAGTGAAATTTTACACTGTTTTTACATTAGCTAATCGACTGCTTGTTTGTGCAATATTTCAAAAGGTTAAAAGTAGCAAAAATGCTCGAATGAAGGTATTATTGTTCATGTCAATTTTGAGACAGTGGTTAAGATAATATTTATTTTTCATGTATGAAACGTTAATTTGTAGATTTTTTTATAGTTTAATATTCCTTTTTATCACGCCATTGCGTTAATTTTAAATGATTATAAATCTATTATTTTATTGTTAGTATTTAATAACGGTGTTTATATTTGTAGCAAGAAATTATTGTCATAATTATGTTTAAGATGTTATAGCATAGGGATTCAGTGCAATAATTAGGGTTATCCTAATAACTAATAATAATAAGTAATGTTGAAACATAAAAAAAACATTTGCAATAAAAAATATAGAGAAAAAATAACTCTTCTTGACGGTTTTAACAGCCGTACTATTAGGATCATGATATGTGTATACGATATCCTTTAAATTTGACGTAAATTTAAACTTTTTTTTTTCGACACTTTCGTGTAAAGGACTCATTTAAATGAGACCTTGATGATGATCTAGCTACCTAGTGAATGTTAATACAGCAGAACCAGAGTATTAATAGTACTGGGTATCTATCGCTGTCGCACTCTGCTCCATCCGTCAGTGTATTTATTATGCTAGAGAGCGAGTGTGATGGTGATAGAGTTGAATACAGATCCCGTCACGTAATAACATAAAAGAAGCTTTAACCTCGTAAGGCCCACCATACTGAAAAATAGGAGTTTTTTGTAACTGGGACTTTGAATCTACAATCAAGGGAATAAAGTTCAATTGCGATTGTTCGAAAATAACATTTACAATTTATGAACATAGGAAAATAAACCTTATCCTTATTGTAACAGAGTTCAAAGTAAATTGCCTTGATTATGTAGGTACATCCTATTTCACACTGGGCCAACCAACTTTAAATCGTTATAAATCCTAAATGATCATTCGAAATGAATAATCATGAAAGAAACGTAAAAATGATTTTTAAATACCTGTTCAACGATACCCCGTTTGTCGTTTTTTTTTTTACACAATATGGCGTTTGGTTGCCGCCATATTTATATTTGATCTTATCACTTGTTTATCTTTAGTGACACTCGCAAGATTAAGACAAATCGATTGACGTAAGAATTATCACAATCGGTCCACGCGTTTCGTTTTTAGAGCGCCACAAAGGTACAAACGTACAGGGTGACTGGAAATTCGCCGTATTCCTTGAAAGGGGTTATTCTACAGCTCATTTGTAACGATTTAAGTCCAGTCAACGGTTCACGATTTTAGAATTTTTAAAAACTACCCGCCTTTCGACCTAAAACTAGTCATTGTGTAAAAACTTCGTCAATTAGAAATAAAAAAAAGCATTTTTCAAATAGCCAATGAATTACTGATTACGAAAAATAATAAAAAAATGCCAAAGGAATGCAAAGTTTTGCAAATAAAAGGATTTGAAGTGAAAAGTTCTAGTGATTATTTTCCAAATTTTGTAACACTTTAAAGCATAACTAAAAAAAAAAGTACGACACTTCGCGTACAAATGACAGGAATAGTTTGCTCATTTCAGTGCCGTCTGTCCGGAAACACTGAAGGATTTCTTCATCTTGAGCAGTATCATGTCGAGGTCTTCCAGCGTTAGCTTGGCGGCGTTGAAATGATCCTCTTTCCCGAATAAGACGGTACGATGAACCAAACACGCTTGCGTGAGGTAAACGGCGGTTAGGGTAACGACGTTGGTATTCCCTTCTAGCTGCAGCCGCGTCTTCATCACAGAATCAGTAACAATAAATGATATCTGCGTTTTCTTCGAATTGGCAAGCAGGCATTTGAGAAAGAAGCTTAGTTATCAATATCGTCCGAAATGGAAAGAAAGTTGAAAGTAACTGATTACGTAGGTCACTCAAAAAGTTTTAAGATGTTTGAAATTTCAAAATGGATCGCACTTTGTTTTTAAAAAGCAAATTTATTTTAAAATAGAACACCATTAGCTGAATTTAAAAAGGAGAACGATGTTTTATTCATTTTACTACAACACTTCCCGCGTTTTTCGGTTAAAAATGGAACGCAGTTTATGTTTTTAAAAAGAAAATTTAAAAGAACACGATTAGCTGAATTTAAAAACGATTACGATGCCGCGTTTTTTGGTTGAAACGATGGAGCTTAACCGCGAACATTTCTGCTATTATTTATTAATTGTACATTTTTAAATGAAAATTAATCTTAAAATGTCATAAATTGTACCTGTTTAGAAAGCTTATGAATTGAGCAAACTATTCCTGTCATTTGTACGCGAAGTGTCATACTTTTTTTTTTAGTTATGCTTTAAAATGTTACAAAATTTGGAAAATAATTACTAGAACTTTCAACTTCAAATCCTTTTATTTGCAAAACTTTGCATTTCTTTGGCATTTTTTATTATTCTTCGTAATGAGTAATTCATTGGCTATTTGAAAAATGCTTTTTTTTATTTCTAGATGACGAAATTTTTACACAATGACTAGTTTTAGGTCGAAAAGCGGATATTTTTAAAAAATTCTAAGAACGTTAATAACTCGATAACCAATGAGTTTTGACCCCTGGTTGACTGGACTTAAATCGTTACAAATGAGCTGTAGAATAACCCCTTTCAAGGAATACGGCGAATTTCCAGTCACCCTGTACAGGTTTTAAGTAAACTGACGAATCTATCGCGTCGGTCGCTTATGACAATTTTCGCTGTAAGGTGCTTCTCGAGATACTTGTGTATTTTAGTGAATTCGATGTGATAAATACTGCCTAATAGTTGTGTCTGTAAAAGCTAATGTAGGTATACAACGTCTATTGTTGACTAATGTAGTGTTTTTAATCCACGAAGTCGCGCCCCACTACGTAAATTTTATCATACATATAACTAAATTTCCATATCAAAATAGCAAAGGAAACTTATGGTGAGACTACGGTGTCTGTCAACACAAACACCGTACCTTTCCACGAAGTATCATTTCGTACGTAGAATTTTATGAACCGAAAGATGTAATAAAATGCAGACTTATTCACGGGAAAATTTAAAATTAGGTAGTCTTATTTGACAGTTTCTGTAAGATCAACAAAAATCTTTAAAAAATCGTGTTAATTTCATTTAAAAAAAAAACTTAACAATTTCCTTGACCTTGATTATACGAGTAGTTTACATACATACATACATTAAATCACGCCTGTTTCCCCGAGGGGTAGGCAGAGACCACTTCTTTCCACTTGCTACGATCTTGACAAATTTCTTTCGCTTCTTCAACATTCGTACATCGAGTCATGCACGCACGTCGGTTTCGGGTACTTAAAATTCGGCCCTTTTCCAGTATTTCTCCGATTTGATTCGAAAATGTACGCCTAGGGCGGCCCCTTCCGACCCTTCCACTCACTTTCGATCTGTATATCTCTTTCGTCAATCTTCTATCATCTATCCTTTCTAAATGACCGAACCATCGAAGCATGCCCATATAGTTTTCTATGTGATAATCGGAGCCCGCAGTGCGCGAGCCCCACTCGCACTGGACCGGCTTCATTGTAAATAGATACTTGTTTTATTTTTATTTTGTTATAATTGTTACTTTAAATCTTATGATGAATGTATTTATTATCTTAGTGAAAAGTTTTTGTCGTAAGTTCAGACAAGGCTCAATTTATTTTTTTATTTTTATTGAAATATATGTTAAAAAAATCGTTAGTTTTAGCACTAATTATACTAGAATGATTGTATTACTAATTGATATTTGTATATGTAGTAAACTAGTGCGAAAATGAACTTTGTTTCATCACCTTAAAATTGGTTTAAACGATCTGAAATCTATCAAAAATCTTGGGATAAAGATCATTTTAGCACACGAGAAAGCACGTATATCTGTTACATATCACTAGTTGTACATAAGCACCGAAAATTTTAATAAACTATTTTTATTATCAAATTTGGGAGTTGTTTTAATTTTAATTTTTAATGGTTTTTTTACCTGTTATAATTATAAATGCTTGATTGTGTAAGACATCGTTCACACCAAACGTATTGTCCGCCGCCGCCTGTGAGCTATAGCGTACAATGCGCTACTCGTATGAGCAATGGAGTAGGCTCGTGTACGTTTAATCTAATACGCTGTAACGTTCGGCAACCTGGCCAATGCGTAGACGCGCAGTACAGTCAGCTGCAGAGAAAAGGATATCCCCTTCCTGGTAAGGATGGTTTTGTTTCGAAAACCTGTGGTTAGATTTAAATGATTTTGCGTTTATGTATAGACAATAGTAAAATCTTCAATTCACCGAAAAATCATACAAATTAAACACAGGTTTTTGAAAAAAATCGATCCTTACCAGGAGGGGGGGTATCCTTTTCTCTGCAGCTGACTGTACAACAATCGGCCACCGAGAGTCAGCGACAACGCACGCGTAATAGTGTATTGTCGGTTCCGCGTGAAAGAGAAGTAAACCCTTTTTCAGGCATAGTACATTTCATCGACCACATTCATGTCGCTCAAAGTTGAACTTAACTACCTACATTTTATGACACAAATTTAATTGAACTTTCCTGAAATATGACTTCATGGATCAGTATCCTTCAGGAAGTTACGAATTCATGGCTCTATTTCATTTCTTGTGTCCTTACTTAAGCAAAGCCTGGAAAAGGGTTAAATATATATGGGAAAGCGATACACTGTAAAGCGCGCTCACAGTCGGCGGCGGACAATACGTTCGGTGTGAACGATGCCTTAGTTGTTAAAAAGTTCTGTACATTTTGATACAAGTGCGGAAAGTATGTCATTTTGCACAAATCCCGAAAGTAAGACTCGGTCCCGTACGTGTATCAAACGACGTTTTTTAATACATTTGCGAAAAAACGTGTGTCTATCTGTCCTCTTCCCCCGGACCTCTGAAGTCATATAATATTAAAACAAAAATTATTACGTCAAATACTAGGAGTGCATAACCATTAGAAGTACCTTGACGCGTGTGAGTCATTCACGCTGAGTCGTGTGCAAGCCCGCCGCTGCGCCGCACTGTGCTAAGTCATCGCCTGCGATCTAATTGGCACCTACTCATTACCTCTGCGCTCCTGGTACTTTATGCATACATGTAAACCTTTTGGTTGGATGAACGGCTTAGTACATTAAAAAAAATGGAAAAGTAAAACGCACTAGTACGAAAAAGGAAAAATAAAAAGCACTAACCAACTCTGCGCACGTTTTACAGTTACTAAAAATACCACTTTTCGAGCAACTGTATTTAAATAGTACATTTTCGAGGACGAGTTAAAATTACAGTTCCGCAAGTGTATCAAACAACGTTCTTTAATACATTTGCGAAAAAATGTGTATACAGGGTGTCCGGTAAATAGTGGACTACCTTACAGGGCTGAATAGCTCAGCTCAGGAGTGGCCAAATTATGATAAATTATGTTTAGTAAAAGTCGCACCAAAAACGAGATATCTCAACTTTTCATAATTTTGGAAATGCGGTACCCTGGTTCACCATTTTCGATGCCACGCCCACATTTATTAGAATTTTTCAGTTTCGTTTGCTGTGAAAGATAGCTGTTTTTTGTTATAAGACCCTATCAACGGAATTAATAAAAGTTTAGCAGTTTTTTAAATTTTTCAAATCAAATTTAAAGTTTAGGAATCTGAGTTTAACTTGCGGCAAGTTTAACATAACACGGTGTAAAAAAAATGTACTAAGACATGTAGTGCTGCTTTCCTAAAAATTGGCCTGGTTAATGGAGATTCTAAAATGATATAACAATTGAGTTTATTGTAATCAATAAACTCAATTGTTGCAATCGCTGCTGTAATCAGCGAAGTTATTATTAAGTTTGTCCAACAAAGACTGAATTTTATCAAACTAGCGAATTTAATAAACGACTTTTGCTTCCGTTTAAAATCAGGTTAGCTGGTTCTAAATGTTTTAAAAGACAGTTTAAATTAATGTGAAATACAACGACACTACGATAAAAGGTAATAACATACATTTTCTTAAATTTAAAGCAGGTGTTCGAATTGCTTGCCGCCAGCCCTAATGCAGGCTCGGCAGCGTTTCATGAACGACCTCTTGAGTTCGGAGGCATATCGTCGCTCACCAATTTGTCGGCTAGCTTCCAAATAGGTATTTTTCACATAAACTCCATTCTGATTAATTGTTGTTAGTAATACTGGCCACCAAACTTTCAATTCCAGATTGAATTAAACTTTTATTAATTCCGTTGATAGGGTCACAAATTTAAACAGCGATCTTTCACAGCAAACGAAACTGAAAAATTCTAATAAATGTGGCCGCGGCATCGAAAATGGTGAACCAGGGTACCGCATTTCCAAAATTATGAAAAGTTGAGTTTTCTCGTTTTTGATGCGACTTTTACTAAACATAATTTATCATGTTTTGGCCACTCCTGAGCTGAGCTATCCAGCCCTGTTGGATAGTCCACTATTTACCGGACACCCTGTATGTGTGTGGATCTGTCGTCTTCCCCCCGGACCTCTGAAGTGATCTTAACGTGTGCGCACATTCTGTCCGAAATTACTTAAATTTTAATAAAATTATTAAAACCAAAGTTATATCGTCAAATACTAGGAGTGCATAAACATTAAAGGTAGCCTCACCTACCAGTCATCCGCGCCGCGGTGCTACCTCCAAATTACCTCTGCGCTCCTGGTACTTTATTTAAACATGCGAACTCTTTGGACGGATGCTCGACTCGTACATTAAATAAAATGGAAAAGTAAAACGCACTAGTGCGTAACAACCAACTTTCCGCACGTTTTACAGCTACGAAAAGTAACACTTTTTGAGCAAATATATGTCTTTATTTTATTTTATTGAAAACCCCTGATATAATCGTGACCCCTTGCACAGTGACCATCTCTCTTTACCAACCCGATCTTCATGACACATAGCTAAGAACCGTCCCAATTAAACTAGCTTTCTTTGAAATAAAATTGTGTCGATATCAGTCTATACACACGTTAAACTTTTGAAACACCTCTTTTTTGACGCGTGGTTAACGTTGAAAAATATTGATATTGGTTGGCAAGTGCGAGTATTTTTATCTACCCTTTTGTATGCTGGGGGTGAAAAAGTACCTCCACACCTCCATTGGCATTGAGCAATAACCCGCTAAAACTACATGCTAATATAGGTACAGTTCTACCAGATTTAATGCTTATCAGGCTTATTCACTGTTAGTTACATGTGCAAGTGTCATAGCTATAGCTAACCGAACGCTATTCGGCGGGGAGTACCGTTTTTTTTTGTCGTAGAGGAGGCAAACGAGCACACAGACCACCTGATAGTAAGTGGAAACTGTGACCCATTCACAAGACCGCAATCCTAAGACTGCAAATGCACTGCCAACCCTGAAGACTAAGATGGAATGCCTCTATGCTAGTTTTTAAAGGATTTAGGAAAAGAACGTGTCTAGTTACTTTAAAAAAGAGGTTTTGATCTCATAATTTAGAGTTCGCATACGAAATAACATGGTTCCTAACTTTCTGATGGCTAGATAACTCAAGATGTTACTGAGGTGACTAGACATGTTCTTTCTGTATCCATCTTTTGTAATTTAGTTGGTTAGGTTACAAGGTTTCATTTCTATTTGTTCTTAACCCGCCGCGAATACTATACCAACACCAACCACAAGATTTTAAAAGGGTTGATATACAATTAAAACTGCCATATAATTTAATATTTTTTATTACATATTCCATTAGAATACTTTCTATATTATTATTGTACATGCTTCCTCGCACGCACCGCCCTCTATCGAGTACGAAACTCTATACACATTCAGAGTCTTAAAGGGTTCTACGTTCATATCTACAATAGTACCAAGTAAATGCAGCTGAGGATCCCAGTTCTATGCTACACGTCCCGTATCTATGTGAAGCTTTCTATTATATCTAGAAGCTGAGTCTATGGTAATTGATGGTTTATGGTTGAACGATTGATTACAGCGCCATCTTTCGGTAAGTAGTGATATTATTAAGTCTAATAATGAACTATTTTAAGCCTCGTACGGAAGTTTGAAATGAGGGCTTGTGACAGGTGTCATTTAAGTACATTTATAACCTGTTTGTATTGAAATGACAGCTGTCTTTTTAACTTTTTTTTAAAAATTTATTAGCCTTTATTAGCCCTTGCTAAAACAATAGACCTGTTGAGTTTAATGTTACAGTTTTTCTAAATATCGAACCAATCGCATCGCTGTATAGGGCTAGCCTCACTGCGCTTTGCCGATATATTACACCATAACCTAACTTAATTTAGTTTATAAATAATTCCAAGCGTAAAGATATGTACAATATTTTTACAGATTACATCCTCAATTAAGTACCTATTTACAAATTAGAATTCTTTATACATTATAAAAAAGAACAATACCAATCTAGTTTTATATCACCGCGAAATCAATAACTACATTCACAATAGATATATATTTCATTATTATTAATTTAAATAAAAATACACCTTATAGTTAACTAAAGGGTAAGACGTATTACATTACAATGTATTGCTTCGTTTAGTCACATTTGCAAAAATATCACCATCGCGGGGCCAACTGGCCTGGGAGCCAGTTCTCCCATTTTTGGGAAATTCCCATGTCCCCCCATCCCTCTGTTACCACTACAAATAACTAACAACTTCGTTTTCGCATAATATCATGAAGATTTTTCTAGTGGAAACAAAAGGATGGGAACAAATGAGAACACCCCATATTTTTCGTAAAAAATACCCACCTCACTCAGTCACTAGCTACTTAGTATCGCTAACACAGAGTAGACACCACAATTTAAATGATACACATTTATGGACATATACTATAAGACTACTCTTTATATTACGCTCCCTTCGCACCCCACTGACTTGCACGTTTAAAAATAATCACAAGTCATATAGACGTTGAGTTCCAAACAGGATCTCAATGCATTATGACTTATGCCACTTTACTTTTAAGCGTGCGTTGAAAAGGAAATTCACAATCACAAGTCTCTTAACTGCGCAAGAAGGAACTTTGTAAAAAAACCGAGCCATATTCACGTTACGTTTAAATAACGAGAAGATTAAAATCATTAAATCAATTTAAAAAATCATTCTATTTAATTTAATTGAAGGTATTCGATTCGATTTTTGAAATTTCATAACGTTCACAATACAGATACATGCATGCTGGACTTGGCCGAATGAAAATAGATACTGGCCGTTTGTATTTTACGTTTGCGCAGTCAGTGCACGACAAAAATTAGTTTGAATCAGTCTCTAGAAAGTAGTGCCGAAAAGCCAGCGAGGGGCATCTACGCAGTTACCGCTACACCTACTGACTGTTATTGCACAACACATGCAGAGTACGTATCCACGTTTCTGTTTAAATAAGTATTACTTCTTTATTTAATTCAAGAGGCCTTTCTAAAGGGTTACTGTATTGCTACTTAGAACTCTGTCGCACCGAACCGGGCTAAGAACTACGCGCGTAGCTACTCGCCCTCACAGAGCTAGTGGGGTCATCCGATTTCAAGTATGAGGCGTTTTTATAAAAAACATTACAAAATTATTGCTTAATAGTTATAGTATTGCGAAGTAAAAAAGACCTTAGGTCTAATATTTAAAGGAACAACTACGAGATTAATAAAAATAGTATTTACAAATAACCGAATTACATATGGATAGCATGAGATATTTGGCTACAAGTGAGGCCTACATCGATTTCGTGTAAAATAATAAATCTAAGTGACAAGAGTATATCGATAAAAATATTATTATGTAGGTACTACTAAAAATAATTTTAAAAAGGGGTAAAAATTGTGATCGCTTGAGTATTTTGATTCATTATGCTCAGGTCATCATTATTATTATGATTATTTTATTATTTATCATTATAACCCGGTACCCTGTCGAGAGTTGTCGAGATTCATTTCAGTCCATAGGGCAAAATATAAAAACAAGCTATAACAGGAGGGAGAAACAATCGACTCGCCTAGACGCGAAGCGGGTAAAAAAAAACTACGGCCTATTAAACGTAATCCATCCCGCACTCCACAGTCCCAGGAGACGCTTCACAAGAGCTCACTCCGAGAATCCACATAATCAGTCCTATAAAAAATAAATCTAAAGCCATCTCGAGGGAGATTCGAAATGTCGAATGGCACGTTTAGGAAAATCACGAGCGGTGGCGGGAGCGGCCGCTCTTTCTCCGTTTCCTGCGGCCGTCGCGGACGAACAGGATGTTGGCCGGGTCGTCGGCGAGCTGCGGGTACTTGGCCACGGAGTGCACGTCGCGCGCGGCCCAGCCGTCGACCACGCCGTGCGAGATGAGCTCCTCCTTCTCCTCCTGGCTCCAGGCGCCGCGGCCCTCCCAGCCCGCGGCCACGAGCGCCTTCTCGCGCTCCCAGGCGCGCGCGGCGGCGCGCTTGTGCGCGTGCTTCAGCAGCTTCACGCGCTCCTGCGCCGGGTCCACGCCGTAGCGCAGCACGATCACCGCCTGCGCCGAGCCTGCGCCTACCGCGTGGACTCGCACCTGGAAAATTTACGATATCACTTGCTGGCCCATCTTTCGAAAGTGGCTGAAATCGCCATCGATCGAACCATGCATCTGAACGATGCTGGAAATCGGGGTTTCCATGCAGGCATGTATAAATAACTAAGTGATCACGCTGTACAACGCAGCTATTGAGTCGTGCGCGGCCCACCGGCCTGTTGATTTGCGCATTTAATACTATTCAAACTAGCGTGAATCATTATTGAAGTTATATTTGATATGAGCCGTCTCGGTCACACTTCAACCCTGTAATGAAACATTTGATGCAAATAGATGAATGTGCAGGATTCCTAATTTTTCAGACATCAGGTTGTCATACAGGTTTGAAACAACTTATTGGCACACGGCAGCCGCTGTGATAACTAGACCCCGTTATCAATTGCTCAGTTTGGGGGCAAACGTCACAATAGGGTAGTCTGGGGACTAAATGGAACGGTGTTTATTAACACTATAAATTAAACTATAATAATAAATTACTTACAAGTCAATTTTCAATAGATTAATTTATCAATGATTAAATCCCGTTATCTAACGCTCGGGACAGTTTCGATAATCTGAATCGATAAAAAATGAAGATAATGAATCAAAAGATTTGATTCATACTTAACAGAGCTCTGCTATAGTGATTTTTTAAATTATTATGAAATAAATTAACTTTTTTTCTTTCTAAATTATATGCAGTCAAACTACGTCGCCTGTTTGTAAAAATCCATTTTAAAAATGATAATGATTTTTCAACCTTTACAGATGTAACTGGCAAAAACTGTAGTTTTTTGTAATGCTCTATGCAGCTTTTTTTTACAATACTGTTATCAATTTGGACTTCCTTTATTGTCTAATTTTTAATTAAGTGACAAACTATGTTTGTTAATTTTGCATGAATCAATTTCCCTTTATCGTGCAGCCTCGCTAATGAAATTTCATTTTGAAATCATGCACAATATTATCGACTAATTATGTGAAGCAACATCACTAATTGCCCCCAAACTGAGCGTTAGATACTGATTATTAATAAAAAACCGTTGAGCACCAATTCACTAGGTTGTAGTGTTAATGAACACCGTTCCAATTAGTCCCCAGACTACCCTATTGTGACGTTTGCCCCCAAACTGAGCAATTGATAACGGGGTCTAGTGATAACTAGTTGAAACCTCAAGCTTCTAAGCCACAAACGCTTTTAGCAACTAAGGAACTATTATTAGAGAAATTAGGAAAAAATATTTGGACGCCATGCTTGACCTGAAAACCTGTTGTGGTCTTAAAGTCATATTTACCTCTAAGCCTTGATCATTCGTTTCATCTTGCGACACATTGAACTTTCCAGACAGCCGCCTCAACTCATCCATATCATCCTTAATCTTCAGAGAATTATCTTTGACAAAGTAGAAGACATCCTGGTCGTGAATGCTGAAGTGGACATCGAGGAAGTAAGAGTTGTTGAAGACGGTCGTGATAACGTCCTCGACGACGCTGTTGGCGCCGTCGGCGACGCTGATGTACGCCTTGCCGTCCACGCGGGAGATCAGGACGCCTTCCCCAAACACTCCGCGTTTGTAAGACACTCGAGGAAGCAGGTTTCGTGTTATTGGCTCCATCTTGAGAAGAGGTGTTGGCACAAAGTCTATGTCAGATAGCTTGTCGTTTACCTGAAAGAAGAAGAAAGTATTAGCCTTGATGACAAAGTTAAATAGTTTATACGAATTAATTGATTTTATGGAGAGAGCTTACCTTTTCAATGATACACTGAAGCCCAGACATAACACCGAAATCAGGTGCCAATTGCGGAGCAGTCACGGAAGTCATCGGTTGGAAAATCATGTCAGTGATATATCGCGATCCCATCATCTTTTCCAAAGTGTATCCATACAACTGCAGCCAACTCGCCAGATTCGTCATGTACGGGACGTTCTGGTTCTTATTAATGGGGTCGTTGTTCTTAAATCGGTAAATGAAGATATCTGTTGGAAGACTCAGTTTAGTCGCCAGGTGCTCCCAGCTTGGTGTCATCCATTGGCCGACTATCGGGTCATACAGCCTGTTATCCAAGTAGATGAGGTTCGTGTTGTAATCGAATATCCCTCCGTGGAAATCTACGGGCACGTAGAAAGCAGGGTTGCTGTCCTTGATTGTTTTACCGAAGGGACTACGTTTGGTTTCCTTGATGATTTCACCGTTGACATCGAAGACTACTAAAGGAGAGCCGTTGTGGTCTGTAGCCACGTAGAATCTTTGGTCTTCAGTCTCGATGCAAGTAAGGAAGTCTCGCTGATCGTAGAGGAACTTGACGGTTTTTCCGGCTTTAGGATAGTGCATGTGAGTGATCAGGTTGGGGGTTTGCGGGTTGGTGTAGAAGAACTGCGTGATGTTGTTCTTGTCGTCCTTCCATCCGACCAGCCTGTTCCTGTCATCGTAGTAGTACCACATTTGGAACTTGTCCCTTTCTAAGGCGTGCATGAACTGTCCTCGCGAGTTGTACCTGTATTTCTGCTCTCCTCGTCTAATCACAAAACCTCGACCGTCGTAGCTGCTGAATTCAACATCTCCATACTGAACCACTCTGTCGCCAATATCGTAGCCGAGGTATCGCTTCTCGCCGTGCTCAATCACTCCAATAACGTTCCCGTTCTCATCATAAACGTATTTCCAGTCATCTTCGGACCCGACCACTTCCATCAGATGGCCGTCGAAGTTGTAGCTAATACGTTCGCTAGAAGAAGTATCGCCGATCAGCATCTTCTTGGACTTAATCCTATTCCTCGCATCATATTCCAGTTCGAGCCGGAAGACATCGAAAGACTTAATATTCATTAGGACAGTCTTGATTCTGCCATGATCGTCGTAATCGGTGATCGTGAAGTATTGCTTGCTTGTATCTTGCATCACAGATCGGTTAAAGGTGTTTCTGTATATTCTCAAGTCGCTTACTCCTTCGAGAATGCCCAAGTTTTGGTTGTACTTCAGTCTGAGCTGCGGCATTTCCTTGCTATTGATATTAACGTCAATCGTGGAAAGCCTGGCATTTCCGTCGTACTGGTACTTGAAATGTGCGTTGTTAAGGCCGCTTTTGGAGTTGAATTTCATCTTTTCGTCCTTAAGAATTCCTGCGTGGTACTTGTAGTCCTGTTTGAGTTCGTAATCGGGATCGGTTATTTCTACGTTCTTCATTAGGTGAGTGTTTTCGTGGTACACGTAACGGATCGCAGAAGCGCCGGCTAGTATCGTCTCCAGTTTCCCTGTCGAGTCGTACACGTACAGTATCTTGCCAGATTGGTGCGGGAAGATCTTTGCCAAAATATGTCCATCGTCGTTGTACAGAATTTCATAAGGATGCCTGTTCATTGGCGAGAAATATTGATATTTGAAGTAGCCTAATGACGTCATAAGCGCGAATGTATGAATGTGGCCTCTGGGAGTGGTAAGGTTCTGAAGGGCACCAGAGTCATCATAATCTAATAGATAATCGCTGCCTCTGGGCGTCGTAACCTTAAGTGGAAGACTAGTAAACATATCCCTGAATGAATAAGCCAGCGACGAGCCATCACCGTATCTGATCTCATGCAATCTACCCGCTCTGTCGAAGCCGTACGTTTCGTTAAGGTCTCCCCACCTCCAGCTGGTCAATCGGCTGAATCTGTCATACTCTAATTCAACTTCAGCAAATATACCGTTCCTCGGTCCCCACTTCACCGGCCGCGCGGTTCTGTCGTAAGTGACATTCAAGAGCTCTACTTTATCATCCATAAATACTGCTACAGTGGATGTATCTCTGTCGTATTCGAGTGTTAGTAAGTTTTCACCGTTAACTCGAAGTTTGCGGCCGATCTGCGCCACCGCTTTGCTGCTCTTCCCTTTGTTTGACTGAAGTCTACGTAAGAAGTATCGCCATTCGAATCTGTTTGCCAGATCACCGCCGACCTCAGTCCTTTGTTTAGCGGGCACGGGGTAGCTCTCACCCAGAATTGGGTCGATTTCAGAGAGGATCGTGTACGGAACAGTATCCGTGGATATAACGTGGCCCCATGGCATACTAGACGATATGCTACCATCTGTTGAAATTATCGTTTTCTGTTCTGCTTCGCCTACTTTAGTCTTAACGGAAGATCCTTTGATCAGAATTGAAATAGGTTTCCTATTGTTTTCACTTACAAGTACCGTGGCGCCTTTAAGACTGAGATCGAAAGTCAGGTTGATGATTCTGCCAGTGGGAGTGACAGCAGACGTCAGTCTTCCAAATTCATCATACTTATAGATGTAACTGCGGCCAGTGCTGTCATACTTGGCTTTGAGTAATCCAGTCGTTCCGTGGTAGTCAAACGTGACATTGAAGTTATCAGGCGTCCTTAATTCCTGCAGCATTTTCATTCTAGACATTTTAAGCCTGCATTTCTGTCCCTTTGTGTTCTCAATCGAATTAACCTGGCTGGAGTAATCGCGTAGAAGGAAGACCTTGTTGCCTGCAGCGTCAGTTACCGTGCTCAGTTTACCGTTACTCGTGTTGACGTTGTAAGTAAACACGTAGTTATTTTCGCCCGTGAGAATGTTCTTAGTCATGATGTGTTGACCGAATCTGTTGAACACGTATATTTCTTGTGTATCGGGTGAGTAAATCTCGTATTCCCTCGAGCCGCTAGCATCTGGTATGCTGGCCATGACAGATCGGATTCTATAGTTCGCTTGGTCTGCAATGTGGACGATTCCGTCGGGACTCACAATGACCGCTGAGATGGTATTGAATTTGGAATTTGAAGCTAAGAAGTGATCCGCTTCGAAGCAATCGCAACCCCTTTCCAAGCAATTGCATTTCGACTCGGCACCAGCGTACAAGGAGATCTTCCCATCGGTTGTTATCAGACGTACTCTGTTTATTCTTTGCGAGTCACTTTCAGCTACATATAAATCTCCAGCAGCACCGAATGCTATGCTCTGGGGCATCACCAAAGTGGCATACGTTGCCAGTTCCATGTCGTATCCAGTCAGAGGCGACGGGCAATGAAGTGGGCGGCCTGCGATCACCTTAACTCTACCATCTGGAGCCATCTGCAGGATCATGTGATCATCAATAATATGCAAACTGTTATCCAAGGGATTGATCGCAAGTTCCGTAGGCCACCTTAGATGTACTTCTTCAACGCTCAGAGTGCCTTCACACGGGATTGGTTTCCAATGGGCTCTGTGCATGTGGTTTCCTATTACTGTCGTAATAATTCCATCTCGGTCGACCATTCGGATGTTGGTTCCGTCGGCGAAGTAGAGAACGTTGTCGCTGGAGACGGCTACTCCTTTCGGGTAGGCGAGTTTGGCGTCTCTCGCGAGGGCTCCGTCCCCGCAGTGGGCCTCGTCTCCGGGGAGACAGCGCTCGCCGGAGCCGACGACGGTCTCCCAGTTGTGCTCAGGGTCACTGTAGTCGTTGGTGTTGCGCACTTTGATGATCTGGTGCGACTCCGGGTCCGAGATGTACAGTGTGCCGTCCAGGGGTGACAGAGCCATGTGGTAGCGGTACGAGACTCGAGTGGCGCTAAAAAGAAAATAACGTATGAGTTTAAATTTTATTGTTCTAAAACCTCAGCACACAAAATTATTACCTTGGCTTAGACAGTTTGGAAAAACATATGGCAGTTCTCTCACTGCGTTAAACTCTTTAACCGGCTTCAAAAAAATGAGGAGGTTCTCAATTCGTCAGAATATTATTTTTTAAACAACTAGTTTTTTTTCGATAAAATAATCATTGTCATTTTAAATATGGGCTACGAGTTGATGACATGCACAATTCAAAAAAAGGATAGTTTAATAATCGGACTTGAGTTTTTTTTTATTTGTATAGTAAAAAAAACTTATTGTTATTCAAGAACATGTACATTCATACATTTTTATACCGTAATATCCAGAAGTTCTACTCACTTCAGTTTGACAACAGTCCAGACGGACCCATCAGTCTTAATCTTCCGGACCAGGTTAAAGTCTCCCACGAATATGGAGCCATCCGGGGCTGCGGCGAGGGCCACAGGTGCCAGAAGGCGTTGACGTGTTGCCGAACCCTCGCACTCAGTCCCGCAGTCCAAACCACGTTGCCTTCCGTCACCCATCGTTGTGATGATGAGACGAGGCTTGTGCTTTAGGTAAATGTTGGTTCCATCGCCCTTTTGCAGAATGCCTGTGGAATTAGATGGTGGAATTTCAATGTTCGTATATAAGACTAGGCAAAATAAATAACATAGGCTGGAAGTTCTAGAATCACAACGACATACTAAAGCAAGAAGCAGGGCCTTATAATGTGAACCGAGGATCTCGCAAAGGCCTCTAAAGCCTGGTGGACTACATCGGTGTAATTTTGATCAATGCGGTGATAATTGGGGAAGGCCAATGTGGTTATAGATGTCTAAACTTTTGGCTTTCATGAAAATAAAGCTTTAATGGGATGTCACTTACCTTCGTGGAAATTGTATCTATGATGAATATCCAGATTCCATCCACCAACATCCGAGATGCTCATATCGTGCCCACTCAGTTTAGTTGTTTGCACGTTCCAAATTATATCCCTACAATCTGTGTATTGATAACCAACTTTTACTAAAGCAGTAGTGACTCCATACACTCTCTGACGGTATACATTCAGCCTGTTCCACGGATACGTGAATTTGATGACTGGATCAGCTTCAAAAGTCTTCTCGAATAGGATTCCCTCAATGGTGATCCTCAAGTGGATTAGGGCTAATGTTGGAGGCACTTTCTCTGGAGTCAGTTGGAGTTGGATCGTGGAAAGGTAGCCGGCAGCTCTCGAACTGTGGTAGACTAAGTTCAATCCGGTACCAGGTATTTGTAGGCTTTCTTGGACAACCTAAAAAAGAGCGAATGAGTCAATAAGTAGGTACCTAAGAAAAATGGGAAGGTTTAGAGGCCACATACCGTCGGTGAAACTGCAAAACAGCGTAAGTAACCTTTAAAATAAGGAGCAATATGCACCTTTTTAATAAGGTGGTAAGGTTTATTTTGCTCTATCATAAATTTGTTAGTTACGCGGTTGATATGAGAATTATGAGACTACTATGAGACTAGTGTCCCGCGATCTGGATCTCAATAACCATAACGCCTGTATATCTGTTCTTTGGATTTATTAAACCTGATCATAATTGACTGTTAAACGTGAATCACGATTACACATGACACCTTTATCAAAAGAATGAAAAATGGATTCACTAGCTACAGCAACCATTTCTACGTGCTCAAACTTAGATATTAATTAGTGTAAACTAACTAAAGTTGCTAACACAAAGCTGTTTTTTCTCATTCTTAGTAACATATCGCTAACAAACCAAAATAATCAGATGTTGTCACAGTATGGGTGCAATTCTGGCTTGACAGACCGTGTAGATGATTCGACATTTAAATATAATAATAAAATTTATAGATACTTCTGGTTAGGAGAAGTCCTATTTGGTACGTCGACTACACAGCGATGTATCCACTTTTGAACCTCATTACAATGCAATGCGGTGACAATGTTTACATACTTGGGACGATAAACTTACCTGCGACTCCGCTAATATAGCGCTCTTGTCTGGGCATGCACCTTGGAAGCCATGCTTCCACGTGGCTAGGACCACAGGCTTCATGGCATCGTAGTCATGCGCCAGGCACGCCTGTGGGGGGCCCGTGCCGCTCTTTTCGTCCACGGTCGTCATTATCATCTCGTCGATTATCACAACCTGGAAGAAAGCGGATAATGTGATTTCAGGCTTCCTGTTAGGCTGTTTTATGGCAAGTAGTAGGCACAAGCTATTGGATGGTAAGTGGGATATCAGGACTACAATAGAGAATAGGTATTCATGACTTTTTTTATAGCTTCAAAAACCTGATTCATGTAAAAAACAGTTGAGAAGATAGATATAAGCTATAAAAATAACCAAGATATAAGCCAGCCAACAAAGACTTTAGCGAAACAGAATTTAACATGGAGTTTGTATGGCCGATCTGTTACATGACGTCACAGTGTATATCGGATCTCTGTCTGCTGTCTAATTATCATTTTAAAATGTTTGTATGATCCGTATTTCGTGGCCGTTTTTATTTTTATTTCACTTTTGGTCATTTCTCCATTTCATCTTAGTCTACTTGTGCAAAGTGTGGTTACAGAATTATCAAGAAGTTTTAAGACTTGCTGGTAATTCTTTAGCTCTGCCTACCCCAATCTGGGAATGAAGGCGTGAGTTTATGTATGTATGTATGTGGTCATTTCTTTCACGGTATTTTCATATTCCCTATTTAAGACCAAAAAAACTAGACTAAGATTAAAAGCCTCTATGCTAGTCATTTCATCAGCTGTTGCACGACTTGCCAGATTTTAGTCTTTTTCTGACTAATAAATAAATAGTTTGGGATTTGTAACGTTTTCAGTATGAAGGCCCAATTTAATGACAATGGGTAAAGTAATTTCAAACTTTTGCTAAGTGAAACTAGGTTCATAATTCGATGCGTGTCGGTACGATCATGGGACGTCAAGAGCTGCATTATCATCATCAATTTTATGATTTTACTAAACGTATGGAAAAGTACAATCAGTTACATCTGCAAATGCGCTGAGTTATTTCAATTGTATGATAATTAAGTACAGTCAGCTGCAGAGAAAAAAATACCCCCCTCCTGGTAAAGACAGTTTTTTTTCGAAAAATTGTGGTTAAAGTTATATGATTTTTCGGTGAATTGAAGATTTTACTATTGTCTACACATAAACTTAAAATCATTTAAATCTAACCACAGGTTTTCGAAAAAAAAACAATCCTTACCAGGAGGGCGGTATCTTTTTCTCTGCAGCTGACTGTACTATAGGCGTACAACCCATTGAAAGACAGGATATGCATGAGGTGCGGAGAGAGGGGTTGGTACCCCCTCTTCGCTTGTTTTATCGAAACACCTTTCAACGAACGTATCAGTTCGCAGAAATTTCAATTAATCGAAACGCATTTCTCGCCGAAGTTAATGTTTTATGATAGTCACAAGTCCACCCTAACCTATGTAATTAATGCTTAAGATGTGCTGAAAACAACTTGATTTCAGCAGAAAATAGTAACCTAACTAACACCTAAAACTAACTAAACAAGTACAAGTAAAGTCAAGTAGTCATAGCGCTAATTGGATTTGAGACATACGAGAAAGTTAAGAATTGCCTAAGTTTCGTAATGACGCACTCAATGAATTTTATCTCTATTTTATTGACACTGGATTTGACTTTTTTATTCGGTTGAGGTAAACTCACAACACTCCAGCCCCCTTAAAGTTCATATAAAACACGAACAAAACCGTTTAAGTTTGTGAAGTTAAGAGTTGAAATTATAATGCTCTTATATTCTCTCCGTCGCATGTTTCGGGGCAAAAATGAAATTGCTTCATACGAACTTTGGGTGAAGTCGTTTGAATTAATGAGAAGCTCATTTTTTTAAGTTGGTTCACAACTGGCACTTTGGTGGTGACGTTATAAAGAAACGTTGTATTGAAACAAGACAAGTTTAACTTAATTTGCTGATGAGTTTTACAACCATGGCCGTTTTTTATGCAGTTTTACTACACCTTAAAATTGGCAAGTATCAAATCTTTAACCTTGCATACTTTTACAATTCTAACTCCAGCTACCATGATTTGCTTAGTTATATGAGACAGATATTTAAAGTACTCTCAGGGGCAAAAAAAGAGGGTTAGAGTGCGATTTTCATACTGAAGAGGCTATTTCGAAGCCTTGGATACTTCGGACTTCCAGAGTGCCTAGGATACCCAACTGATTGAATCTGCGGAACACCGGAATTGTGCATGTTCAGAAAAACATATAAAATGGCAATAAAATGTCAAGAAGTCCAAATGCCGACCCAAACTCTCTCGCTGCGGTGTTAACTAATTGTGCGATAAGTTAGGTATCTTAAGAACTTTTGACCTCCTCCATGGAACCCTCGGAGTATCCACCATTAAACCTCACTCAAAACCTCAAAACAACCCCTGGCAAGTAGGGAATGCAATTTAACCGTTAAAACCAGTTATAACCTGTTATTTGCATTCCCTACTGGCAAGGAACCAAGGCTTCGAAATTTCCGTGTTTATACGAAAAACGCACTCCGACCCATTTTTTACGCCCCCGAGTGTATTTAAAACTTTTAATTGATCTTATAAACGAACTTAAGATCGCTCTATTATAATACTATTATCTATTAATGACTCATCTAAACGTGTAATCAACTTAACGAGAAAAGGTGGATACATGCCACGTATTAAAAAAACAAAAGACAAAAACAATTACGTCTGCTCGGTGCAGTCTTAAATACCCACTCACCTCATTCCAAGGCACGAACACAACTTGCGAGGAGCGTTTGAAAGGTGACCTCCCAAAGTGCAGGGTCACCGCCCCCCCTCCGTTCACCAGAAGATCGAACCAGCCGTCTTCCCTGGTCAGGGTGAAGCCTTCCAGCGGCGTCGACGTGGACACCCTCACTCCCACCAAACCAGAGCCAAGGGA
Organism: Acleris emargana; assembly: GCA_927399475.2. Lineage (NCBI taxonomy): Eukaryota > Metazoa > Arthropoda > Insecta > Lepidoptera > Tortricidae > Acleris > Acleris emargana. The sequence goes on along the minus strand of OV656839.1, from coordinate 2,536,426 downwards.
GGTGACCACACGACCACGGATGACCGCGGACCGACTGTTGATATAACATTGATGAGAAAATTTGTTATGATTCCAAGTTTGAATATTTTTGGCGCTCTTTTGGGGCTTATTTTGAATTTGGAATTGCCATGGATTGTATTGCCTTGAATAAGCTTTGGAATAGGATTAGTTTACTTTTACAAATGGACTACAAAATATTCTGTTGGTATGGTACTTTGCTAATATAAATGATGTCTGAGGATACTACTTCAACTTATCGTGAACTACTTGTCAAATTGAAGTCTGTTATCTAGGAGTATGATTCAACTATAGGGACTAAAATCTCGAATATGACTAATTTAAAATGTATCAATTGCTTAAAGTGCTTTATACTATTTTCAATTTACTAACCCACTTATTCTTAAACGCGCAATAGCTAAATAAGTGTGCTATAAATATGCTTTGGCCTTATCTGTCATTGTGACATTTGAATTTGACAGAAAAGGACAAATAATACTTTAACTAAAATAGGTTTATTGTACGTATATGAATAAGGAGGTAAATCTACATACAATTTATTAAATGTTTCATTTTATAAATACCATATAAATAAAAAGCGTAACACATATTTCACAGGACACGGTTAAGGTAATTAAACACAAAAACACGAAAACACATGCAAACAACTATGTAATACATACATAAATAGACATAAATATATTGCCAATTTAGAATTTAAATATACTATAATATACAATACAAAACAAGTGTTGTACCTGATACAATTGACACAGATAGAAGCAATCATCAATGTGAAATAACAGTGATTTTATAAATGTAGCTATTCATGTTTCAAAAATACATGGGGAATATTCTCTTTCTATTAACAGGCAATATTTGAATGATCATGGGCTTCTATGTGCGTCTAATTCTATTGCAGCAACTCACACACACAATCCTAAGTCTGACTCAGAAGTCTTACCTCGTGTTGAAGTGATTCCAAAACATACTGCGCAGCGTTAGAAGAGCGGACAGAAACAGAGATGAGTACGGTCGTCACATACAATATGTCAATTTAGAAAATGTATGTTAGCGTAAATATATAAATCATGCATGTGCCGATCGAGTACAGTCTGTGAGCACTCAGAAGGTGTTTCGGGTATGTGCTTCTCTCTTACTTGATCTTAATAAGTGCGTATGAGAGCATGTGAGAGACAACTACAAACACGAAGCACCTTCTAAGAGCTATGGCACTGTAGATTCCTCGTTAATTTGGTAACATGTATTACAAACATAAAGTCGTTTTTAGTGTTAGAAACGAAAGCAAAAACAGTGATTCACTCTGTAAATAAAACATGGGGATTGACTGGGGCACAACATTGCGTATCTTATATAACAGATAAACGTTGGTTATATTAATTGAGTTATTGTTGTTAGATTTACAAGTGCCTTGGTAATCTGTAAGTCTTTCTTTAAAAAACAGCGCGATAGGTAAACAGCGCGTATACTTTTAAATTACCAAGGCGTTAGTAAAGGTTGAGTTGACATAATTATACATAAAACTTTTCAAAGATACAGAATGGAGCAGACAAAATTTAATGTCTTCTTGTTTTTCCTTCAAAGATTAAAAATTATGTCAACTCGCCATTTAGTTATTACACATGTAACACCAAACACGAAACCTCACCTCTCGTTAAATGTCTCCTGTTTTGCGTAATTCTGGAGACTACCTTCGTCGATGAGGAACTTCATCCTCTCGAAGAACGACGCGGTGATGGCGGGCGGCTGCTTCCGCAGGAGGATATCTGTGGGTTTGGGGGAGGAGACGCAGAGCTGGCTGCCCTTGCAGGCCGGGGACTGACAGCACTCTGGGTCCTCGCAGTCAACCAAGCCGTCTGGAAAATGCATTCAGGCACATTTAAGAAGATGCTTCTATTATGTAAAGTAAGACCTGGCCTTAAACTGGCAGTGTACATCACAGAACATACCATAATGTTTACTTTTTCTGTTACTTTTTTGTATGCTAATTCAAAGTTTAAAGGGATTCGATTTCGGGATCCTATTTTATTCTTCCCATTTGTAGGACTGACTAGTATGTCATCCTTAAAAATCATCCAGAAAAACGTGCAAAAGTTTGAATGAAGAATATTACATGTGAATTCATTTGAGTATGACTGAAAAACAGTTTGCCTTACTTGGTAAATTTATAAGTTCCGTTTATCATAAATTCTTACCTCTGTCATTGTCCTTGCTATCATCACAAATCTGTTCCTTCAGCGTGGTACAATCCGGTCCATCCCACCCGTCGAAGCACTTGCACTCCCAATGGCCATCATTCGCCACTCTGCACTGGCCGTGGCCAGCGCAACCTCGAGGACAACCTTCTAAAGTGCAATGCCGACCGTTCCAACCAGAAACACAGAGGCAGGTCCCGTTCTTGCACTGGCCGTGGTCACTACAACGCGCATCGCAAAGTTTGGCAGTGCAGAATTCTCCCGTCCAACCAGGATCGCAAACACAAGATTCTCCGACGCATCTTCCATGTGGACCGCAGTCAAGATCGCAAACCTCTGGAAAAGTATCGCTATGTAAGTCCAGGTAAATCTTATTGTAGTGAAATGTAAAGAACGGGAATAAGGATGAAATTTAAAGCCAGTTTTATAGATAAATCGTAAATTGTACCTTTAGAACAATCCTCGCCAGACCACCTATTATGGCAAGCGCACGTTTGAGTATCCACGTCGAAGTTTCCATGTCCAGAGCAATCAGGCAAACATTGCAGGGCGTCCTTATCCATCGTCGCACAGTCCAGACCTTTCCATCCCTTCTTGCACACGCAAGCGCCTTCGATGCAGAACCCATGGCTAGAGCAGGTCGGATGTGGACAGTCGATTTCAGCGCAGAACTTTCCTTTGTAACCTCTAACGCATGAGCACTTCCCGTTGACACAGTGTCCGTGGCCATTGCAGTCAGGAACCTCACACTCGTCGTGACGGAGGGAACACTCCTTGCCTTTCCATCCAGGGTTGCATTGGCATTCACCGTTGATGTACTCGCCGCGTTGACTGCACAGCACCGGGCATACACCTGGAATTTCACCAAATTTCAGGTGAGCACTTGTGCTATGTAACATCGATGTGTGTTAAGAGTACCTATAACTAGATGATTCCGAAGAGTGATTCCTGAATTGTCATAATTCCGAATGCAATGTTAAGACAAAACATTTTTTTTATTGATATCGCATATAAATCAAACGTTACCGTTAGAACCTACAAAGCAATTAAATTACAAAGCTTTTGGAAAAAAAAAAGATTTATTTTTATTAAAATAGTATTTTTCACAATCGTGTTATAATAGAGAGCTTTTTAGTCGAGTACCGTGTTTAGGCCACGAAGCTTGCTGAGTGGCCTAAGTAAGGTACGAGATTAAAAAGCTTAATTATGACACTATTGTGAACAATACTTTTTGTACGAGTTCATTAAAATTAATAATTTAAGTCATACGAGTATATAAGAAAACTAAATATCGTAAGTGTTCTACTATCCGACTTTTTTGACACAAGATAATTGAAAAGTAGATTTTTGACAGATGACGCGACGCTGCTACGTTCCTAAACGCCACAGATTGGAAATTTTGTATCGGATCGAGTCTCCTTAAACAAGGACACACATGGAAATCCGAAGTTCTATTTTCAAATTTTTTTCGGTTGTCTTGAGCGTATCGAAATAGTTATTTCGGTTGTTTCGGAAGGAACATCGATGAAAAGAGTGACGTTACAGTATTCTCTATGAAATCTTAATACACAGATTTTAATCGACGAGTATAAAAAAGGATTTTTTAGGTGTTCCCGTTTGTTAATTGTAATAAAACTATAACGGCAGAGAACATCAATGTATCAAGATTAACAGAGCTGCCTCGTCTTAGGGAACTTCAGCTGTTCCTTTGACCTTGGTTCAACCATGAGCATCTACTATGTAATTTAGCAGTACTTACTCTCACTACAATCATCTCCTCCGAAACCCGGCTGGCACTGGCAGTGGCCCATGAGGCACTCTCCTTTCCCTGAACAGCCATTGGGGCAGTTATGGGTCATGTCCTCAGCCACCGCCGCGATGAAGGCGATCTCCCGAGGATCACCGTCGTCATTATACAGCGATAGGAACCAGTGGCCTTGTTCCATATAGTGCGTCACTTCTTTCTTAACCGATGGCTGGAAAATTATTTATGAATTTTGGGTCAGTTCTCGTTAGAATTTTTATGGCGAGTAAATGGAAAAAGTACCTATAGAAGAAAAGTGGTTCATAAAATTACTTACATGTGAAGCCCTTGTGGTTCTCGCTTTGAAGCCGCTAAGGACCTCCAGGAAATGGTACTGCGTGTGTGTGGGAAGAGCATTCCGCCTCGCGTACACCCCTATCGACGCGCCTCGCGGTATCATGTAGTCGAACTTCACGTAAGACGCTTCGGACTGGTAGAATTGCATGTTCCAGTAACTATATGGAGGGATTTCTTCTGATAATTTTTCACCTAAATTAATTTGTTTGAATGTCGTCCCGTCTGGCGGGAAAGACTGCGCGGGGAATGTACGCGCACCTAGAACATTAAATACATAATTAATATTTGATTGTAATTGTAACTTATCTTTTATTTTACCAATATCAATACATCATGCGACGATGTGGTGAAAGTATTGATCAAAATTATCATCCAGTGATGAGTCTAAACTAGCGGTGCTAATCTACACTTAATTGTAGGAAATAAGAGCATTCTAGACTAAAAGCGCATGCTGTTGAAAAACGTTGCACCATTAGTAATCCCTTTACCCATCTTGTAAATCATGCAAATTAGTAGGTTACACAATAAACCCTTTGAAGATCCTACAAATATGGTTGTATGCCTGGTTAGTAAGTTATCGTGGTTTGAATCAAGTTATGTGACCTCACCTTCCAAGATAAGTATAGGTGGTGGAGTAACCTTTGGACATACACACTTTGGGGCTTCCGTAGTAACTGCACATTCAGTCACTGTTTCCGTAGTGGAGTCAGTTGTCGAGTCAGTTATGTCACTAGGTGTCGTAAGCTCGTCCGTCGCCGTTTCAGTTGTATAGTCATCAGTCATAGTCGTCCATTGTGTTGTTGATTCGTCCACATCATCTGTACTTTCAGTTTTGTTGTCTAGGATTGAAGATGTCGAAGTGCTTGTAGTATCATCGTAGTTTGTAGTAGACTGCCACTTTTCATTAGAAGAACCTGTAGATTTTTCATTGTAGTCATCGTAGGAGCTATCACCAGATCCGCCTTCACAAACTGGACATGAACACTCGCACTCTCCTCCTTCAAATGTAGTTGCGGGTTCTACTGCTTTGACTGGTTTTATTGGTTTTTGTGCTCCTTCCACAACGTTTGGATAATTGAATGAAGGTGCAGTTGGTGACACGTCTATCGGAGTAATTTTTACACTAGGCATCTCATTTGAGTCACCGAAAGTAGGAACTTTTACTGTTAATGAATAAAGCGGTTTGTATGCAGAATCTGCATCATCAGCGGATATTGTGAGATTAATCATAACATGTTTAGAGTTCGACCCTTCAGGGGTTCTTGAATCTGTCGCAATATTTACAGTAGAAGCTGTGACATCAATGTTTTCGGAAATATTATTTATTATTGGATGATTAAAGTTAGTAACACTCTGTGTTGGCCCTGCTGTAACCACAACATGCTTTTCAGGTGGGTTATTAATCTCACTTGATGTAGATGTAGTATTTTTAGTTGTGTTGAATATGGGTTCTACTGTGATGATCGAACCTACAGTGGTTGTTGTTGTTATACCAGTAGTTTTACTCTGTTCGCTTATACTGTCATAATGGAATTTTTCCAGATCATTATCGATAACTTCAGATTCATTGATTTTGATATGTAATTCTTCGTTAACCTCTTTTAACTGTGACTCTAATTTGAGATATTGTACTTTTTGTAATCCACGCCATAATATCGACGAAAACGAATCGCTTTGCATTGCTTCAGGCTCGTAAGCGATATGATCAGCAAATTTGCCAGCGTCCGAAACTTTAGGCATAGTTTCCAGCGGTGAATCAATATGTGAATCAGGTTTGTTAGTATTTTCTGTTAAAACAGTAACACTGGTAGCTTCCAAGGATTCCGTAGATTCTTCAACAGTTGGGTTATTAAGCGTTGTAGTTATAAACTCTACATTAGTTAGCTCAACGAGGTTATCAACACTTACACTAGACACATAAGCAGTACCCTGGTCTTCCGTCGACTCGCCTTCCGGTCCACCATGCACTACACTAAAGGTGTCCATAGAAGGCGTTGTGATTAGCTCATGCATATCTACAGCAGAAGAATCCGAAGAAGAAAGAGAAGGCTGATCACTAGCATGCTCGTCGACACTGCGACGAGCGCGTTTACCTGAGCCGGCTGACGGCGTCTGGTGCGGTCGTGCTAGGGACTTGTTTGATTCCAGCGTCGTTGGCTTAGACGCTGGGAACACCTCAGTGGACTCGCCTACGACCACTGAACAGGGGCTTGCGTTATGATATGAGGTGACGAAGTATGAGGCTGTGGGAAAAACAGTAATTAGTACGAAGCCTTACTTAATAAAGTCAATTAATACAGAAGTTTCGTTTCCAACTTGAGAAATAAATTTTCAATTAGCTTCACATTACGATATTAAATTTCTCAAGTCAGGCAGAAACTTGCATGCGTAAAAAAAATGGAAATTTACCTGACGTATAAGACGCAATTGCTAACAGAAGAACGAACAACACTATGAACACTACAGCAGTACATTTCCAGGAACATCTGGAGGAAAGGCCTTTCCTGAAGTGGAATCTAGAGGCGGTGGGGGGGAAGTGGGTGGCCCGGAGGTTATTCCTGACGGGGAGGACGGGCACCGGCGCCCCGAAGGCGGGGTGGCGCTCGTTCCTGTCCATCCTCTCTAGGGTACTCTTGTCCTGCTTTCCGGGGCTGCTGCAGGAAGAGTTCGATTTGTAATCCATCGATGGATTCTTTTGGATGTCTCCTGGAATTGCAAAATATTTAATTTAGTATGGATTTTTACTTATAAAATTATCGTTTTTAATTGGATTTCGCTTATATAACTTAGTCTCAAATATGTTTTAACTATATTCATACAGAAGTTCATGTTATAAAATTTAGGTTTGAATTTTAGTTCATATTGGTATGAAACATTTTCAATATTTCTAGTTATACCCTCAATTTACATGATCAATTTTTAATATCCAAGGCGCATACAAAAAGCTTTTACTATACACAACAGAGACAAGGTTGCAACAGATCGAACTTTATACCAGTATTAATTAATTTGCTGTCATCCATTTTCCATCACTTGCCATCATATTTAATTTGGCAAAAATTTGGCAAAGCTCTGTTATTTTGGTGACAGTGTAATACTAGTAAAGCTTGAGAGTGAGCATAGAACTCTACAACCACATCATAATCCCGTCATAATGTGTGGACTAGTTGGAACTGTCGTGATGAGCAGCAGCTTACCTATTACACTGCAGTTTCAGGCAGTAAAAATGACAGAGACACATTATATGTCCGCTATTTCGGAACCATATGGGTCCTTTATATACATTTACCAGTTTACAACACGTCTTCAGGGCCTTCATTCTACTATTCATATTATATCTATATCATAATCATTTTCTTGAGTCAATTGTAGCTATTGATTACTCGATTAACTACACGCTAAAGCTAGCATTGTGAATCTTTTTTACAGCCAGTAAAGGCAAACAAACAGACCACCTGATGGTAAGCAGTCATCGTTGTTGTTCATATACATTAGCAATTTCGGGGTCACAGTCAAGTTATTGACCTTTAGTGAATACTCTTTACCGCGCCTTTTTGCCTAGTGTTGGAAAAAAAACTCAATTTTAATAAAGGAACTGCTCAAGTATTACTCAATAGTTTGGAGTTAAGTCTTCTTGAAGGAATCCAGTTGTTCAAGCTGTTCGAATTTGACAATCATTTAGTAGAGGATGTTCAATGACACTACCAGGAGTTCAGAACCTATAAGGGTGCTCCAAACTGGCTGTTCAAACAGAAGTTAAATGAAATGAAATTACCTGAAGGCACGTAAAAGTTGCCAGACGGCGTGCGGACCAGACACGAGGGTTCGAAGTCAGCCAGGTCGGCGGGGTTGCCGGTGATGCGGCCGTTCAGGCGAGACATGGTCGGGTTGCGGGGGGGCACATTGGGGGGCGGCCGCGAGCCTTCCAGCAGACAACCTGGGGGCAAAAGAGAGGGGAGGTTATAATGTGATTTTTTACACACTATGCAGTTCTAAGAGTTAAGCTTTTTCTAGGTTTAATTGTTTAAATTAAGTTAAGGCTATAAATAAAAATTCACAAGGTGCGAGCGAAAACGGTCTCGGTTTATCTGCCGCTGTTTATTTTAATAAAGGTAATATTTTTTGAGAATTTGAATTTCAAAAGTTAAGCCACTTACATTATTTCAGATTAACTTTGCTTTTTTTTTCGATGAACATTGCACAAGTAATTCTATTTCCGTCTTAATAGTTTTTTTTCTTTTACTTTTATTATTCTGTGCTTTTAGTTTATATTGAGGATAAAGTTGACTAATATTTTTAGCTTTTTGCCTATCAAGTCGTAAAATCGCCTCTAGCTAAAGTCATTTCAACGGTTAAACATAAACATGGGTATAATAGACATAACTTACAAACAACTTTCAAACAAATTCAACAGTATGTATAAGTATATCCTACAATATAACAATATTTTAAAAACCAAATTGTTTTCAAGTCGGAATGAGTAAAAACTTAAAAAACTGGCACACGGGAACCTCGACAATTACATCAATTTACACCGTTGATTAGAGATAAAGACGCGACGTGGGAGTCTGATGCCTTTCACTTGAATAAGGTTCGCGCAAAGGTCAACAAGGTTCCAACAATGGGAGTCTAGGCCACCAAACTTCTCCCAAGTGTTCTCCGAGAAACACTAATTTGTTATTTTAAAATCATTAACAAAATTAATCAGCTCGCGATCGGAACAAAAGCGACCATTAGAAGCAAGGAAAGATTCAATTAATTCCATCCACGAAAATTTACAAGTTGAAATTCAATTAAGAGCGAATATTGTTCCCCGTAATGGCTCATAAACAAATAGCGGGACCCGCACCGGCGCCGGCGCGCGGCCGGCCATGCAAATGGATCAAAGATCGCGTGTTTCGGTGGTCCGTTATAAAGGAAATATATTAGTTCAGCAGCCATTCCTCAAACCGCGGGGAGCGCCGAGGCCTCTCCCATCGCTAATATAAGCTAATGGAAAATCGAAGTATTATCTGTCCCCCCTCCGCGAGCCGGCTCCGCGCAACTTTTGATCCTCGACAAATTTTAAAGATTCCTTCGAGCGTTAATTAATTTATTGTAGCCGATGTAGCCGCAAGAAAACTCAATTAATTTTAAAAGGGTTTTTGTGTTGTTTTTTTCCCGATCTCGCCTACGTTTCATTGCCGAAAAGAAAATGGCGGAGCTCTCGATAATATCGCCTCTTTGTGGCCGCGGCTTTGAGACGATTCGCTCGCTAGTAATTAGAGGTTAAACAATTTCAGAGCGCTCTAATGAAAAACGCCTCCGCAGCGTTCTGATACAATGTAATCATTAGGATGGCCACACAGCTCACAGCTTAAGAAGACGGATTCGGTTGTAATTTAATATTTGATTTTCATAAGGGCATTTAACATAAATTGAAGAGGTAATTTGTTGGTGCGACGGATGTGCTCCGCCCGCCGCCTCCAATGAAAAACTAAATCACCAGATCCCTCACCTAATTTAGGAGGACAAGTATAGTCATTAATACACACGTCACTCCTGGTGCTACTACAAAATGTGGGCCATTTATATCCCGTCTCGAGGCTTGGGAATTATGGTAATCGGGCGAGTCGTGTCTTTTGTCTGTAATGGTGGGTAATTACCACGGCACCTCCGGGGGACACTCCGTCTCGTGGAGGGGGCCCTAGGGCTCGGAAATTCGACACTCGTTACGTGAATCGTCTCAACTTTAAAAAGGGAACGCGATTTTGAACGCCGCCCTGGGATTCCTCGCTTACTGATGCAAACTCTTTTTTTTCTGTTCCACTTTTTCCTAAAATTGGCTTTTGCGGATCGTCCGCAGCTCCACGTGCCTTTCCGGGGCTTGTTTGCGTAACGAAAACACTGTTTTACAACGCGAACTTTTCAGTTTCGCAGCTCGATTTTACAGCCCATATTATTTATGGACCCGCTGGCTCTATGCATAAAGCAATCAGACAGCCACCAATATCCATATTCCGAGCCGTTTGTTTTTATGCGTTTTTCGAGCCATGTGGCATGTTTGCGTTTCCTGCGGCGGATTTTCTTCTAGAAAAGCAACGCTCGCTTACTTATTGGAAGATAAAGGGGGTGTGTTTCGGCTCATTTGGGGCCGAGCTCGGCTTGATCAAACGTGATTTCTTATTGGGAGCGGAAAGGAAGCAGACGGCAGTAATAGAGAGCGCGGCTCGCCCGAGTGAGCTGTGCACAAAAGGAGCGAGTTCTTTATTTTCGCTTTTAATAAGATTAATATCGGTCGTGCGGGCGTGCCGCGACTTGTGGCGGCCGGGCAGCGCCGCCGCGCAGATATCTCTCTCAGGTGGTTTCATAAGGCGGGACGGTGATGTATGAACGGCTGATGGCGGCGGCGGCAATCTCACGAGACAAGACACGTGCTCGCAATCGTAAACTCGTTACGCGATACATTCCCGAAGCAATTTTGAATTTACCCCTCCATCTCGATTTCTGGATACAGTTCACAACTATGAACTATATTTAAAGACCCCATCAAAACGCTATTTTTAACCCTTGTTCAAAAATAAGGTCGTTATTAAGTTTAACGGTAATTTTTCGTTGCTCACAAAAATGATTTTAATATAGAGCTGGTTGATTAAAGCAACTCTTATCTAGGTTTCATGGAAATGGGTTGGGCAGTTTAAGACTTAATAGCTCTAAAAGTAGAGGTTAGAATTACGTCGGGATAGTAAATCTATTAAAAGTAATCTTACTATTGATCCGTTGCTGAAAGTTATGTAATCGAATAAATGATAATTGCGCTCGAAATATTACATTTTTGGCATCGAAAAAGCGTAGTGTTTAGGAATTTCTTGTCTGTGTTCATGCGGTGGTTACCTAGCCCGTTAAAGCGACCGGAGCAAGTCATGAATACAGTAGAACTTCGCAACGCTACCGCAAAAACACTTAACGCGCGTACTGCGCAAACCGATTCCCCAATTTCAATTTTAAATTTAGCGCCAAAGTTGGCCGGGTCCCGTACAATATTTATATGAGAGAGTTGCACCGCGATTTATAGTTGGGAAACAATCGGAAACTTGGTCCGACGTCGTCGTGACTTCGTTTTAATTAGTACCCATTCATCGTAGAACAATCGAGTCCTCCAACAAATCCATTATCGGGAACTTTTCGATAGTCGAAAGAGGTGTATTCAAAGTTTGCGATTGGAAGGGGATCGGACGGGATGGGCCTTTGTGGCCTCCGTGTGCCCCGGACTATCTCCGTCGCACTCATTATGGCCTTTCAATCAGCTCGCTGCATTACATTCGCGAGTATTGTATAAGTTCTCCTTTTAAAGGTCCAGGGAGATCATTTTATTTAGTTTAATCAAATGCATCTGTACTACTCTTGTTCTATTTGAGTCTCGAGAAAAACATGGAATCATCCTTACATTATATTATAAAGACAGTAATGTGTCTGCTTCTTCTATCTTCACAGTTCAACGCCTGAACCGATTGATGTAAAATGATATATAAAGATAATAATTTATAGCCCGAAGACGGACGTGACATACACTTTTTATCCCGGAGACAGACTGAGATAAACAACTTCTAATCTTGTTTAAGTATATTCTTCTGATAATAAAACGTATTTCTATCCGTTAATCATTTCCTCTGAGCTCTAATCCTTTCTCCCAGTCTGAATCTAACGGTTGTTTATTATGTCAATCACTACCATTTAAGCAGAGTCCCTTTTCTACTTAGCGTCTTACATTCCTAAAGTTAAAAGCCCGACACGAAAACATTCCGATTCGTCCGCGGCTACATTAATCAGGCTTCCGAAGATGATTAAGGATCGAGAATCATTAGTGGGCCGTTACTAAGCTAGTTTATTATAATTTCCCTTACATTTCCGATCTCGGAACATTTAAAAAGCATTATCGAAAAAATTGGGCGGCATTAACGATGGGCCACTGTCTCCGCGGCCCTAACGACGTTAACGCTCCTAATCGGCGCCTCACGATTCGGGTTCCGTCCTTCATTATTCCATTCCGTTAATGCGCTTTGAAGTCGAAATTAAAATTAAAATTTAATTAACACGCGCATTGATTACAAGCCCCAGTTTAAATTACTTTTACGTGAAATTTTTCAGCGTAGCAAAACGCGGCGACAAATCACTGAATGCGCTCTGTAAAATTGGACGCTGTTTAAAAAATAAATTAAAAGCCGAGTGGGAAATTCCTTGTGTTAACTTGCACTGAAAATATTGTATTGGAGAGTCCAGAAGCAAGTCGCATTTTCGATATCCGAGGCGAATTTTGGCCGTGTCGACTGGCAACGGGCGCTTTTAATTAAATAGCTCGACCTAGTATTGAGCTGGGATGTAAATATAGCGCGGCAATGTATCATGTCAAGACGCCTGCCTGCCACACTGATAAGATTACCAGACAAAGGAAGTTCACCCATATCACTACCAACCACGACCGCTAAACGCGGACCTTCATTTACTACCCCCGGGAGCACTAAGCCATTCTGCCCGTTAATCCCTGAACAATACAGTCGACATTCCCGAGTGTTCTCGTTATTAGCGTCCCGACGTCAACGTCTGCTTCGTTAAAGGACACTCAGCTTTATTTATGTTGACATACTGGCGTGTTACCTTATTTGTTGTCCGGCGGTTCGACCGTGTGCGTTTTGAAATAGAGTCGACATTGTGTTGGCATTGGAGAGAGCTTGCGGCTGGCTGGGGGATTGTCGACTTTTTTGCGCATGAGTTTAGAGTTTTTTTTAAGCAAGCGTGTACCGAGTAGTTAGTTGGGTGGTTTCCGGCGCTCGATAAGGAGGTTGCCTAAGCTGGTCCGTCACGCGAGCTGTCCACTAATTTATGGCGCGCTGATTGCCGATACCGAGCCTCTACCCTTCCCTGAAGCCACTGCGAACCTTTTTATACACTGTTATGTTAATGTCTCGTCTAGAAACATCCGCGGCGACTGAAATACATAACAGTTGGGCTACTTTATGTTAATTCGAATGGGACATTAGAAATTGTAATCTGTCCCATCTACAGTGTCTTTTGTTGGACTGTGGAAGTATTTAAACGAGATTTATTGCGTAACTTTGTGGTTTTAAGGAAGTTTAAACACAGGAACTGTACAATACAGGAGCTGTATAGTTTTATATATGGATTTTGCACTACGTGCCACATGACAAAGCCTAACTGATCGTTGAGTTACAGAATCGCGACCAAATGAGTGCGGTAAAGCAGCGTTTCAGCTTGTTAGTCCGCGTTCTGTTCATTAGTGTTTCTAACCAGAGAAAAACGGCGCGACTCCTGTTACTAGAAACATAATATCCTCACCGTTTCGACATCTGCTAATGGGCGAAACAATGCTTTTGTACCATTAATCTCACTATCTCATTGTACATATTTCTTTGTCTAAATCCATTAAATTAATTACAACCATTTGGGGAGCCGACTTGGTATTTATTATGCTCGTTATCATTCATTGAATCTTCCGATAGGAGAGTTCAAGTTGGATCGGTGATAGATGCTTGACTTGCACGTAAATGGGGGCTCAAATTAGCTGTCCGCGGGAGAATGCAGTTCCTGCTTGACTGATACTTCAGGATTTGAGGGGAGCGGTGATTCATCGGTGTCATTGGCGACCGGATTGAAATGCCTCGATCCTATTGCCGCGGGGGTCCAGCGGTAGAGATGAAATTCAAAGAACGAGGAGCTTTATAAGTCTCGGTTGAGAACATGTTACAGTACAAATATTTTCATCGAGTCAAATCAGAGAGTGACGCTTGTAGGGATCGCGGGAACGCGGTGGATGCGAAAAGCACAAGACCGGTCTGAGTGGAGAGCCTTGGGGGAGGACGTGTTTTGGCTGACATGATGATGATGATGAAATCAGCAACGTATTGTTGGCTGTATCGCTACCGTATCGCGACTGAATCGCTACGAAGCAGCTCTGTCAGTTTTAACCTGCATACCAAAATTGACTCGGTGATAGTGGCTAGGTACAAGGCCACACGTTGACTGTACCTAGCGCCTGCAGGTAAGCTCAGGCTTAGTTAACCTAATTAGGGATCCGTAAGTGGTCTCCCGCAGATGCGGTCGACTTTGACGGTTCGTGCTAATTGGCATTATGTCACAGTTACAGTGTCGTAGTTGTAGACGTTTATTGCTTTATGGTGTACCTAAATATTTTATCTTAACTTACTCATATTATTATTAAGAAGAACACGTTTTTATTTAAACGTCCGGTAAAAACTGGCATTCCAGCAAGTATTAATGGATTTCGCTGTATAATAAAACTTCTCTATGCGTAACTTTATTTTTGAAGTTATTACCTCCGCAAAATTTTAACTTCCAAGAAAATATATAAATAGTACATTATACACCGAGGGGATAAAGCACTGTTTTATGTCACGGGCGCGATATTGTATCCTGAGCAAACGAGGGACTCCTGATTTAACTCCCGAGCGTGGCGAGGGTGTTACGAATTTATTCCTGAGCGAAGCGAGTGAATTTAAACGGAGTACTGAGTGCAGCGAGGCATTCAAGCTCGGCCAAGACGAAAACAAAATCCCAAAGGAGAATACTCTACTTTTCTCACCTTTTGCGAGGCAATAAAAAGCAAGGTTACTTACTAGAAATAACGTTTTATTAAAACATAAAGTACTTACCTTATTTAAAAAAAACGTATGAATTGTAATTTTTCATAGGAATTCCAATCTTGCGTTTGCGTGATATATAATTGGGTAATTTCGAGCATGTGTGGTGTGAAAATATATTTCAGGAATGAATATAAAAAAAATATCCAAATATTAACTTGGTGTTTTATTGAGTTACCAATAGATACTGTTTCTTTTCCCTAATTACTGTATCTGTTGTTCCATATGTGGTAGTACCAGGAGTCCAGAGGTCCGTGGAGTTTGATTTCCGATAGCCCCGAACCCTTAACCTTTCCAACTCCAGTTAATTAGCCTTAATAGAAACAAACAAACGAACTCGCAGATAAATGGACCGAGATAGTTGTTTAATTGTCTTATCCAAAGGGCGTTTTTCATTGCCAGCCTTCTTGAATCCCTCAGGAAATTGATGTAAAGTCTACTTAAATCAGAGTTTTTGGCATCGAACGATATAATGCAGATTCGTTGGCCGGCTACGTCTTAACTTTTGTCAAAAGTTGGTATCGGAACTCCTTTCACTAATGAACGGTTCGAAATTTGAAAAGCGAATCATTTTGTGTAATTGCGTGTTCTAATTTTGAATTTCCAACGTATTTGACAAACTTGTATGGGGACTTTATTTTGTTACTGTCAAAGTTGTTTTTGCATTTACGGATGTTTGGGAAATTGATTTTGGAATAAACGGGTGTCAGGATGGCGTTTGTGATTGAATGTTTTTGCGTTTCCACTTAAATTAATTAATCGGTTAGAAAATGGCGCGATTGACGGAGATTTCGATGTTCGTTAAGTGATTGAAGCGGTTACTTCAGTGATTACAATGTTATCTTTGTTCCTTGTCAACTAAATATAGCTTCTTTCCAATTTGAAAAGGTCAGTTTTTTGCGTTTAACTTAATTGTTAATAATAATATGCACACAGAAACACAAAACAAACCAAATCAATATTAATTTACAACTAGCTGCAAAGTAAGCAAGAAATGAATAATAGCGGATAACGATCCTGTTCCGCTGATAAATGTCGCATGATTGGCCGTGTTCGACAATTTGTCGTGCGGTTCCGTTATTAGGAGCTGACCACGAATTAATGCGACTACCAACGCCTTGGGCAACGAAATTCTCGTACGGTGTGCAACTTTCTTTGTTTATTTTACTGGCGTTGCGTAGATTTTATTTAGATCTAATAGAGTAGTATCAGCTTAAAGTGAAATTGGCAACATGACCCAATTTTTACCCAAAAAAAATTGTTTCCTACGTAAGAAATTGTTATTTTCAGTGGTTACCACGTTATATCGTTTTGGTAAGCTGTGTCATTGTTACAAATAAAAAGAAGCAAAGAAGATATTCATAACGAGCATTTGTTATTATCAGGGGGCAGGTCAGAGTTTTTTTCCATGATCATGATTTTTTGTCAAAGCGGACCCTTTACTTAAAATTACACATGAAAATGATGATTGTCAGTGATACGGACTCTTCGGGGATTTAAGCGATATGTATGTTACACTAAGGGTGCCATTAGAGCTGCCCGCGTCCACACTTTGGTCATATTTCCCGCGTTTTTTCAACTTCCGCCGAACCCTGATAGAGATTGATGATACACCCCCACCTCGGTAGGGTTGCCACTTCAAAATAAATATTTTAAATTTGCAAGCAAAGTTTTTACAGAGTTAAAACTATAGGTAGGAAGTTTATTTAGTTACGTGAATTTCTGAACGCGGGAACGCGGTGGATGCAATAAGCACAAGACCGGTCTGAGTGGAGAGCCTTAGGGGAGGCCTATGTCCAGCAGTGGACGTCTTTCGGCTGACATCATGATGATGATGATGATGAATTTCTGAATCATTATACCTAGATGTATTTAAATAAAGGCGATAATAAATTTGATTAATGTCCTCACAGCACAATTTTTATTTAGGTTTCTGTACGAGAGAAATCTTTAACAAAAAAAAGGAGCAGGAATCGTATCACGAATATAATTTTATGCGTTTATTTTACTTTTCGTAAGCGTTCATCTTTAATGTTTTGTACTTACTCTAAAATCGTAATAATTGCTCGTGCACTTGTATAAAGCGACTTATTTAGGTATATTGTCCTTGTATTAAAATTATTATACTTAATTATACTTTAATAACAAAATCGCCAACCCTACCGTTTGCACAGCCCTAGCTCGGGTCATTGAGCTTACGCGATTACGTCCAAAGGGGATTCGCATATATCCAAATTATATCGTGATGGACGCTTCTTACGGGCAACTATCGACTAACGCTATCGGCTAACGACAATCGACTACCGGGTCGAGTCGACTATAGCTTGACCCAAGGAAATTAGGCGTGGTAATTACCCGTTTAGTGTAGTTTCATACATTTATAAAATTCAAAGGGGTTTTATTAGCTTTAATTTTACTTAACATGTTTGATTGTTTGGTTGTTAGTATGTCTAGTTCAAATCTTACTTTTTTTAATTGCAATGGGCTGATTACAAATACATTTGTACACCTAATGACGACTGTAATATTGACTGAAGTTACTATAATCCAGTTCCAAAGATCCCGGTTCTTACACGTCAATAAAATCATACTAAAACTCCCCTAAATGTTGCCAGTACTCAGTGTTATGATAATGCACTGGTTAATGGTGAAATTGACTTTAATACACCATAAAACTCTATTTGTCGGAACGTATAACCGGTCGATAACGACGCTGTAAAAGCTGCGTCTCCATTTTTGACGCGTAATTCGAAGCCGTTATTATTCTCTAATTAGTCGGCATCTTGTGAAATCCGTTGCATGAAAACAAAATGCACAGAAAGTTATGAGGTATTTTAATTGACTTGGGAATTCAGAGTTTTGCGTATGGCAATACCAGTTTTCTTTAGGGAGTGAGTTGCTTACTAACTTGCGTAGTGCGTCAACTGACTGAGATAACGAAATGCGGCTCGCGCTTAATATACATAATAATACATATAGACAGCCATTTTGTATTTGTACCCAATATCCTCAACTCACTTATTAAATAATTCTTATTATGTAGGTATGCATTGATTTTGATCCTGGCAATTTTTTTTCTTAGCTCGACAAGTGGAACATTATTTTTATTGATTTAACAAAGTTTTCACATTCGGTGGCACCACGCAATTGATCAGACCGCGAACAAATTCCGTATCAAAACGAAGGGGCCTCGTAATCGACACAGGATGTGGCCCCTAAAATCCGCAATGATGCGCATTTGTCACTGCACCCGCCATCTTGAATCCTGAGAGCATTCGACACCGACTGAGTGGCTCGTTCACGCGTCTGCCATAGACAAGGGACGCCATTGTTGGCGCGAAAAAAATGTGCATTTTCTTTGCGTAATTGGCCGTGAACCCTTCTGAAAAATGATAAAGCGATGTTGTTTTAGATATACTATGGCGAGATCAGGTTACGGCAAAGCAACTTGATTTTTTAATCAGATTTAAATTGTAATTTCAACTTGATGCTACTGTTTCATATCTAAGTGCTTACTTTCAACAAAATTCGCGCTTTATTTTACAAAATTACTTTATTGATAAAGTTCATTTTTCAAAACCATAGACAATCGGCAAATAAAAAAAACAATATAGGGATACCAGAATAATATGAGGGGTAGCAGATTGCCATTCATAAAAATATCGCGTACGTAATAAATCTGTTTTGTCTGACGCGTTACACCCTCGGTTTTATCTTATTAAAACAATTTGTTTGATTGTAGTCATCGTGGCGTAATGTCTTCAATTTGTTAGGCGTTGGCTATTAGTTTTTGGGATTAAAAATGTAAACAATGTAGGAGTTTTTTTTATTATAAAATGACTTGATTAAAGTAAGGGTTGCCAGTTATTTATGGGGTAACAGTAGAAATTAACATTACGTTTGCGAGGTGAGTTATACAAATAACGAATCCATTACTTAGTTCAGCACTATTTAGAACTCTAAAGAAGATTTATAGAACCATTTTATCAACGCATTTTCGATAGCCGATGTGCCAGCGCGCGAAACGTCAAATTTGGACCCAAAATAAATGGAATGTCATCCAGACCCGGAGCGTGGCGTGCCATCAATCGTATCAAATATGTACACAGTCCAAACGAGTGACGTTCTCAATATCCTTCATAAAACGCGATAAAATATGGAGGAAAAAAACTATTACACGGGCAGAAGGAATGGGTGCTGGGGTCATCATTGTCATCTCGTATCGGGTTATCATCTGTCTGGCGCGGCCCGGAGGATGGATCGCCGGAAGGACTGGAGTGGCCCGTTTTCCCCGTTTACATTTGGTAAATGGCCAGTCGCTTGACCGAGTACTTGCTGGTATTTGCGGAGGCTTTTCTGGCCGAGTTTGCGACTCAAATGTAGAGTAACAAATAGAGGTCGAGTCGGGATCTTTTCGGACAGTGCTAAAATGTTTGTATCGGATAGTTTTTTGTTCGATTACGGAAAAGAAGGCCATTGATAGAGGTATATATGATTCTGGTTACAAAACGGATGTATTGAGTTCTAAAAGTATTTATTTCCAAGTCTTCAATGTTTAATGTACTTCTTGTTACAAGTATATTTCTGTACAAGCCTAGAGCTTAGTTTGGGACTAGGTCTATCTATGTTAAATTCTCCCGTATGTATTTATTTATAACACAGCGCGTTTAAAGTTATAGTTGGATGATTCACTCGGCTAATAGTGCGCCGGCAAACAAGTATTAATTTGAACAAAGTTAAACATTCGTCCACACAGGCGGGCAAATGGCGGCGTAATTAATGAATTAATCACTACAATCACAAACATTCGCGCCGCTAAGCTGGTGGATGTATAAAGTGTTCAAAGGGTGTGAGAGACATTTTTCAAAGTGATAAATTAGACAAGGGTAGCGTGAACTAGCGTGATATCTGTCTAACTGGTTTTTGCGTTACTTTTGTCGCTTCTCCTTGAAAACTATCAGAATCTCCAATTTATGAAATATATTATAAGTCAGTTTAGGATATGGACTATCAGTGACCTAAATTAGCCTATTTGTGCAAATTGTGGTTTAAGTGTATATATGTATGTATGTAGTGACCTAAATTTCATCTTAGCAGTTTACGCGTTGAAACTAGGGAATGAAAATAACCGGTTATAACTGGTTTTAACCGGTTATTTTCATACAAAAACGGTTAATAACCGGTTAAATTGCATTTCCTAGTTGAAACACAAACATCCATACAAACTTTTACATTTATAATACAACATATCGATATAAGGATCGGGAACAAAATTGTATTCCTAAGATTGCCCGTGTCCGTGGCTTGCAGGCTTTCTCGTGCGTTAAAAAAACATTTAATCTATATTTGGTTACCATTAATATCGTCGCTTATCTCCTTTGGCCCCGTATACCGACACTGCGGTTTACTTCAGAGTTAAGAATGAATTTGTCAATGTCTCTAACATCGCGACCCTTTCTTTAAACACGCTTGCAGATCCCGCGCGTAAGTGTTGCCTGGCGAAAATAAGATTTACACATTTTTAGGCCCCTGTTGGGCTAAATTGGGTTGTTTTTTGCCGTGGCAATTTTTTGTTTATCTGTGATCTGATACTAACCTTGTCATCCCGTTTTTTACTGTGCTAAACCTTAGCAGACAGGACACGTACGGAGTAAAAATTACACTTTGTACTTTGGCTTTTGGTCAATGATTTCGCATAGGGTAGTTTGTAATCAACCAATAATTGTTACGTGGTATGTAAATGAGATTTTTAAAACATTTTGCGACAATCAACCTAACCGTTAACAAGTTAGGTAATATCTTTGTCGCCTTGACAAATAATAACCCTCTTCGTTTTAAGTAGTATTTTTACGGACAATAGACTGGAAGCTATCTTTAATGTTTTAAATTGGCTGAGTACGGTGCTCATTCTATTTATAAATAATGATCTTATTTAATGAAATAAATGTTGCAAAGAGCATGCTATAAAGAGCATATATAATATACTTATTACTTATTATTACAAACGAATCGGTGCAAACACTGTGACGTGAAACAACGAATTTCAGTACCACGCTCCTTGTTTCCGATTCAAAATGAACCCAATAAGGAGTCGTTGGTTTTATTAAATATATTCAACGCACCGCAAATGCGCCGCCGAAAATATGCGGTTATTCAGTTCACAATCGCACGACCGCCGGTGTGATGTGTAATAATTGCGTCTATAAATCAAAATGACACGCGTTTAATCGCGGACTAGGGGCCTACAGGGGCCTATAGAGGCCTGCGGGGGTGTGCGGGGGCCTACCGGAACCGGGCGACCATCTTTGTCGGAAAAAACTCGGGAAGAAACCCTTGCTAATGCACTTGCGTAGGGTGACCAGAAAGGATAAACCTGGTGATCGTGCATACAATGCGTGCTATTTATAAAGTGTCCGGTTCATTTTCAAAAGGAATATGCGTTGTGTTTGAATTATTGTATATATGATTGTACAGATTCGTATATAAACCATAAGACACGGTTAGCGTAGTTGGTAGTGACCCTGCATACGAAGCGGTTCGATTCAAAGTAAAAGTCTAAGATTCCGGGTAAAAGCAAATATTTGTGTTCCTGAGTGATGGATGTTATCTATGTCTTTAAGTATGCATTTTGTTATAAACGTAACATTTATCATTGCCTAGTACTCATAAATAATACTAGACTGGGACTAGATTTATTTGTGTAAAATTGTCTCCGGTATTTATACCTACATAAACATATCACTAGCATGCGTCAGTCGCTATAATAATTGATGATTTACGATAACTTTAAGGGAACGTTATTTGGGTCAAATAAAGTTAATTTTCCGAAGACAGACAAATGACAACTCTTACGGTTTTAAAGATATTCAATTTTTTTATTTCATCAGGTAATCACGTTGAACTGGTGTAAAAGGCTCTTAACTGTCTGTGTATATCACGCCTACATTGACGTATTTAACACTGACTATAGTGACTATTAGTTAACTCTAAAGGCCCTTTTAGAATGACCAAAGATACAACATTTAATTACTTTGTTCTAAACAGACAAAAACCTTTAAAAATTATAAAATTCGGTTTTAATAATACAAACAACCTATTTTTATATGTAAATGTTGAACATCCATTACAAGCTGATGTAACCTTTTCAATCGTCCCGGGCTTTCCCTGCCGGAGCAGACGGCTGGCCACCGCGATATATCCCGGCACAATGGCTGACCCCGGGACCCGACCCGACCCTCGCCACCTCACATCCACTCGCTTTTTTAAACCCATCCCAAAAACCCAGCCCAATACATAATACCCGCATCCATCGGGGATTCCAAGCAATCATTGTTAAAATATTCCCTCAACTTAAATACAAATACGAGACTACGACGTTATCAGAAAAGCTTGTTTCTGAAAAAAGAACGCATTTCGCGGAGTTTTCCTTAATATCCTCAATAATTAGATCTTGTGTCTGCGTTGTAATATTCAAGCGCAAAAGTGGAAGGTTGAAATAAATAACAGTATTCTCCTAGTGCTCGGTACAAATTGATTCCCGGTGCCACAAATCTCAAACAGTGACAAATACCTCCATGAATGTATCGGTTGCGACTAGTTAGTGCCGCACAGTGGGCACACTCCGTTTATATTAGTGGTCGCTCGCTATAATTTATTTCCCTGGACAAATAGGATTAGCAGCGGGCGGTGCGCACAGTGGGTCATTTTTTGCCGAGCGGACAATGCGGCGGCACAGAAGGTTTCACAAATTTCCCTCGCACGGCCGGCGTATTCCCGCGGCGATCGCCGATCATGCACAGAATTTATCGACATAAATTTCCTTCATTCTTATTTATCAGAGTAAATTGAACCAGCGCTAAGCCCGCCTATTGAAATAGCGATCCTTAGGTCAACTCGACTGCACGGCACAATCGTCCAGAGGACGCTCGTTGAGAGGCGAAACGTGTCCGTTTGTGTTTAAGCTGCATTGCAGGAGACGAAGCTAATGAAATTGACTTTTTTGCACGAAAAAGCGACGAATTAACGGAAAGATTAAAGGCATTTCCTTCGCGCAAAACATTAGAGAATGATATTTGAACGTCTCTCCGCTTTGAATGTTGAGTGTTTAGTCAAATTTGCTGTTGCAGTTTGCATTTCAATATTGGTGAGTGACCACCTCGCTCCCGCTCTCCCGTATTAAATGACGCGCCCGACGAACGGCGGGCAAAGCATAATGCTAAGTTGATGAGCTCGCAATTTCGAGGAGAAAAACCGGCGAATTTAAGGCGTTCACCAAATCATTTTGCCGGAGAGGAATATAGGTCGCAGTGACAGGTGGCAGGGTTTAGACACCGCATTAGGGTAACCCGAGCGGCCGGCCGTTTACATCGTTGAAATAAAAATACTTATCACGTAAAGCCAGGCCGTCTCGTTGAGGAGTGGAGGTAATAAAATGTCACACGCAATCAGCGCGACGCGGGATCCGACACGATTGGATTTGCTGCGCCGGCGACGTGTCCGCTGAAACGCCGATTCTGTTTAGACGAGACGCTGCATGATGCGGGGCGCTGGTGGCAGTGCTTTTTACTCGGACATAAGTGGTAAAAGCTTATCAATGTAGCTCTGAACTGAAAACAGTTCCGTTACAAAAACAAACACTTTTCCACAAAATATCCAAACATGAATGCGTAATGATAGCGGTACCTACAGCGTGTAGTCCCCTCGCGTCTGTATTTACATTGTGCCACAAAATGTGCATACGAGAAGAAAGGCGAAGGTACACGCGTGATAACATTATTCGAGTGAAAAATGTATCGAACGGTTCAAGTGGCGAATCTCGAGAGGGCTCGAGCCGAGTAGGTGGTCCTCTCCAATGGAACCCTCTGGGACATTCCGTTTTATTTATCCTTTGGGGTAATATAAACTTATCGTGAAGTTGATCAGTCGTTTTTTTGTAAGGTCAAGCGATACAGCGTCATTATCGCCGGGACGGCCGTAAATTCCGAGTCGTTAAAGTTAGAAGAGATAAATAAAGTGTGAAAACAGCGATGATACTGATAATCGTGATCCTTAAATGTCTGTCTGGCATATAAATTCACAGAGCTTCTGAGAATTGTTCTGAGAATTTCCAAGATCACTTTTTTCTCGGCTAAGTAGAAATAAAAAACTTTTTACTACAGTTTAAGTTATCATGATTTAACAAAAAACTAGTAGCGCTCTCGCTTTCAAATGTATAAAAACACTTTCGGATAAGATCTTGCCTATTCAAGTTTCATGGAGGATAAACGTTTTTAACCTTCTTTAGAGATAAAATCCAACTAATACACTAACATAACCTTTCGCGCGCAAAACCGCTAAAAACAATATCTGTCATTAGCTGTAAAATCGGATTAAAGTCACGTTGCGTGAAGCAATAAGACTTTAAAGTCAGATTAAAGTCTTACCCGGCTGCCGAGCTAACCGGATAAAGTCCCGGCCGGGTCCCGCGGATGGTCTCCCTACGCCCGGGGCGCGAACTTGCAAAAAATCCCCATTTTTACGGCCGGGAATATAAAATATTGATCTCGACGGAAATTTATAAAAACATAAAAAAGCGTTGGAGGTAAGGAGTTGCCCTGATGGAATACCCTTGTTAAGATCGTCTGCGGCGTCGATATCTCGCTAATGTGATAATAAAATGTCTGTCCGTGCGTTCCAAGTTATTAGATTGAAATAAATCTGTTCACTAACATTGTATGAATTTCCAACAACCAGTATCTATAAGAATAACTGAAATTATGGTAATACGAGCAGCCAATGAAGGCTAATATCACCAACCCATTACAAAACTGACCGTGATTTATATATCGCTATATACTGTCTTTGCTTCCTTTTCTTGTCTTGCCTATTTACCTGTGTAAGAGAAAATCATTATTATTGCTGTTTTATATTGTACCTAAGTTTCGCAGTATAAACGTAAATAAATAAATATCAGCATCCCATTTCATGTAAATCACATGATTTAGTTATAATATGTTCATTAAAAAAAAAAAAAAAAAACCAGGACTCATTTGCTCTCTCCGGTGATCAAACTTTCGTACCTTTATAGGCAGATTCAACTAACCAACGAACTATAGTCGCGCGCTTTAAAATGGCTTATTTGACAGCTGTCAACTCAGTGCAAAATATATTTTTGAGGCATGTTTAAGGTTATATTGTCCTAGTCAATAATGTCAATTATTATCTATTACTTTATTACCTCGTAATGTAACTTACTTTAAAGTGTTATTGTGTTATATGATTGAAAAAATAACTTTCCGGTGGAGTTTCTTGCGGCGCTTCTTTTCTGCAATGACGGTCTTGTCCGAAGCGCTAAAAGAATTACTCCATATTACCGACGTGTTAAAGAGCCCTTATGTGGGCAATATACTGAATAAATATTTTGGATTTTGAATTTCAATTTTATTTTGTTCTTGACATCTGTCCATTGGGCTTCTTAGAATGGCGCGACTATAAGCCAATCGCGTCGTCAACTTGTATAATATCGCCGTTTAAAGTCAGCCGTGTGGTTGCCGGGTTAGAATGGTGCCACTCCATGTCTTCCCGTGGATGTCGTAAGAGGCGACTAGGGGAGTAAGGGCTTGTGGTACTGTTAGGCGATGGGCTTGCCACCTGTCACTAATACACTGGGAAACAGCTTAGCCTACTTGTGCAAAATGTGGTTACAGAATTATCAAGAAGTTTTAAGACTTGTTGGTAATTCTTTAGCTCTGCCCACCCCACACTGGGAATGAAGGCTTGAGTTTATGTATGTACGAGGGTGGATTGAAAAGTTCTTAGCCTGGTAAAAAAAAGTAACGGGCTCACTTTTTATAACAATTTTATTTTTCGACATATTCTCACACACTTAGTCCACCTCGCCTCCAACTTCATTATCCCATCAAAAAAAAAGAATCGCTGAGGTCGTTAAAATATGAGTCTACTGCTTCTTGTACCTCCATATTTGTCGAAAATCTTTGTCCTCCCAAGTGTTTTTTGAGGTTTGGGATGAGATGATTATCGGAAGGAGCTAGATCCGGCGAGTAAGGGGGATGCGGCAGCACTACAAATCCACAATCATATATTTGTGCCATTGATTTCGCCGAAGTGTAAACGCGAGCGTTGTCTTGGTGAAACAGTACTTTTTTCGACAGCATTCCAGGTAAAATTTCCTCACGCAGACGACGTAAAAGAGCACAATAGTAATCTGAATTTATTGTTTTGCCCTTTTCGAGATAGTCTATCATGATATTCATGATAACCCCCCCCTGAAATCCCAGAAAACTGAGGCCATTACCTTATTAGCTGACAAAATGACCTTGGCTTTTTTGGGTGGTGGTGAACCTGGTATTTTCCATTGCCTGGATTGTTCTGTCGATTCTGGTGTACTGTGGTGGACCCATGTCTCGTCAATAGTTATAAAACGATTGAGAAAATCTTCGGAGTCACGTTGAAACATACATAAACAATCTTAGGAAATTGTAACACGTACTCGTTTGTTCTCGACTGAAAGCAGTCTAGGCACCCACCTGGTTGACACCTTAGAAAATCCAAGAACATCGGTGATGATGTTCTGTGCCCGCTCATAAGAAATACCCATTGCTTCCGCTATCTCCACAATCTTCAATCGCCTATCCTTCATTATCGCATCTAATATTTTATTGACATTTTCATTCGTAGTAGCCGTCAACGGCCGCCCACTCCTAGGCTCGTCTTGAACAGTCTCCCGGCCACGTTTGAAACCAGCTACCCATCTTTTTATGGTAGCATACGATGGAGCAGATTGCCCTTATGTTTGATTCATATCTTCAAATTTTTTTTTTGGTTTATACCCTTTTTTTGCAAATATTTTATGACAGAACGGTGCTCAATTTTATCCATTACTTGAAAAATCAGTGACCTTATGTAGCAGTTCCAGCATAAAATGTAAAATTGTGACAGGAAAAAAACAAAAGATAGTGCATAATGGCGACTAAATGTGGCACTTTGACCTGCCATTTTTTTTAATTTTTTTTTGTTATATTCAACCTTAGGCTCAGAACTTTTCAATGCACCCTCGTATGTATGTAAAGTCAAACATTTAATACTTCGCTATATAAGTAAAACAATAAGCAAATTAGTGTAGATTTGGCGCGTTTCCCAGGGTGGGGCGCGATTTCACCCAGCGAACCTGGCAGTAGGTTTAGCGTATGATTGCTAATCCTAGAGCCGGCTTAACCCGCCCTACTGATCAGACCCAAATTTAGCCTAAACTGGTAGTTACTGGTTTAATTGAGCTGTCCCTTAATAGGCTAGAGCTGTATGTAGACTTGGGGAACGGGAAGGCCCAGAGGGTATCATAATAAGTAGTTTTTTTATTTTATTAATAATAATAATCATAAATAATAACAAATATCAGGGGACAATGTCACACCAATTGGCCTAGTCCCAATTTAAGCTCTAGGCTTGTATTATGGGTAGTACTAGCCAACGATATAAATAATTATATGGAGAAATTTAAACTTAAATACATATTAAACATCCATGACTCAGGAACAAATATTCGCGCTCATCACACAAATATCAACCCTTACCGGGATTTGAACCCAGGACCGCTAGCTTAGTAGGCAGGGTCACTACCAACTAGGCCAGCGCGTCGTCTAAAACAGGGCTTGAAAGGTATGAGAAGTAAAAATATAGTATTAGGTATCGGTATCTACAGAAAATATAGCGAACATAAATATAAATTTTACATATGGATGGTATATTTTAACTTGATATGAATTTATCATCACTGAAGCTTTTTCCTCATTAATTTTTACTTTAAACTATTTAATTACATACATACAAACATTAAATCACGCCTGTTTCCCAGAGGGGTAGGCAGAGACCACTTCTTTCCACTTGCTACGATCTTGATAAATTTCTTTCGCTTCTTCCACATTCATACATCGAGTCATGCACGCACGTCGGTTTCGGGTACTTAATTCGATTTGATTCGGCCCTTTTCCAGTATTTCTCCGATTTATATTTAATTTTTCCGATGTTTTTAAAAGGTAGGGGAACAAGGGCCTATAACATCAATTTCCTATTATTAAATTAAATTTTTGGCACTGATTCTATTAATGAGAATGATTTTTGACAACAAACTCGGTCTGCTGTCAGTTGCTGTGATCGATGACGTCATTAACGTGACGTCATCACGATGACAAAATGGCTCCCATTAGACCAGTTATACACATACGCAATTGTCTATATTCCAGGAATAAATTGCAATATTGTCGTAATGTAGACAAAGGAATTGTTAATGTTAGGTTTTAATAGGAAATTCGGTGAACGTTGACTAGTCGTTGTTAGTCGAATTACACATATGATATGACAAATAAAATTTCAATATAATGGAACAATTATTAAATCGTATTTTACTTATAAATTCAACTACGAGTATAAGATGGGACAGTAGGTTGTTGTTGAAATGCTTCCGTATTTTTAAGTTTAAATGTATGATTAATGGAAAAATAACATAAAATAAAAACGACTTATTAAAATTTAAAGTAGTAGGTAGGTACTCGATCGTTTAATATGATGACTATTGAGTGGGTACACTACAATACTACTATAACAGCAACTTGTTGTATCTAAAACTCAAATTTCTACGCCATACCACAACAAAAATATTACATTCAACTAAGCTATAGAAATGTTCATGTTTTAATAAACGAAAGCTTGCGGGTAACTTAAGTAGCTAAGTTGGTAAAGAGTAATATAACTTGATTTACAGTTCCCGCGCGCAGGCATGAAGATTAGAAAATCTAAGAGTATAAGTTAATCCCTTACGCCCAAGAAATTCATGTATTCATAGCTTTTTAAAATAAATATGCAAATAGATTACATTATTCAGGCACAGGTGCGAAACAATTGGGGAAACTGGGGCAACTTGCATCTGCATTACGAATTACCACATTTAATATTATTCCCTACCTACTCCCATCTGTCAAATTCAGTGACGTTTTGACAGCAGCGCGTGTCGCCATTTGTTTTCGATTACATTGTGAGTGTGATAAGGGCACACAGACATGTTTGTGTTAGGAAATTGTTAACAAACACACTCCTGGCTCGCTGTTTGACACTTTGCTGTGATAATAAGGTTGTTGTCTCATGTGTGCTTCCGCACCGTTCTTCAAACAGGATGTGACTTCAAGAAAAAACTTAATCCAATATTTAGTTGCAAACCGTTTCCGTAACGGTTTCTAAACTTTCGCTATTCCATTACCAAGGATAGGACAAACGCCCGTCATTTTGAAAACTTAACCCTGTTCTGTACAGTAGAGACTTCCTAATGATATATTTTTTTAGAAGTCTACTCAAAATATTATAATTTAATGTACTTCAACACATTTATCAATAAATTACCTATTCTTCTATCATCGCATTAGACACTACTTGATTTCAATGACTTATTTTATTTTATTAATATAAGGAAGTCTCTACTGTACAGAACAGGGTTAAGTTTTCAAAATGACGGGCGTTTGTCCTATCCTTGTCCATTACACACCCTGTAGTAAAAAAAAGAAATAATAAAAGTAATTCCCGCCAATATCAATAAAGACACAATTTCACGGGCGCGTTGGCGTGAACTCGTGAGTGTTACAATTTAATAGAACTTCAAAAGCGTTGCTGATTCCACCACAATTCTATCAGCTTAGCACGAGATCCCGGGCATTATGCGTATAAAAACCGGTTATCGTGCCACCCCAACCCTAGACCCCCTACCGCGGACCGCGGAAACGAAGCCGCGGGGACGCGTTCCCATACAGCGCGGTACATCGCGGCGCTGCCGCGTAACAACTAACTCGCTACCCTCATTATCAGCCAGCAATATAACCCAACTATTTATCACGTCGTTCCCAGCCACACTCCCGCGGTAACTGCCGGTGTAAGTGAAACACATGTGCCCTCTATCGGGCCTTTGGAGTAGATTAGGTATTGAAATGAGAATTATAAGCTCCGATTTTAATTTAGAAAAGTGTAACATTTTTTACTACAAAGCGTTTTCGCTAGGTGCGCAAAAAATGCAATGAAAGCGGGCGAAGGGAGCTGTCGGCTTTCATAATATTTATAGTTTCAATTAGCGGCCTCCGCATGCAGCAGTCGTTTATCCCCGCGCTCCCCTCGAGCCTGCAAAATGCAGTAAAATACAAAGAAAGTCCTATTTTGCAAATCCGTTAAATTAATATGCTTATAAAACTCCATCGCGTGAAAATTACGACGACATTAAAAGTGGATCGTCAACAAAAAAATTAATACATCATTCGCATTCGAACGGCTCATTTGCGAGACAATTATCAACGCGTAAAACGGCTTTTAACGGTCCACTTTGAAAAATCTGTACATTAAATTCGAAACGTCTCATGTCCACGTCCAACCTAAGGCGAGTCTGGTGCATAAAATTATAGCAACTAGTGCCACAATCGCATGTAGCGTTGAATAGACTTGAATTGATTCCGTAGCGAGTCTGAAATATCTGGCAAAACGCGAAAACGCTTCGTCAGGGCGATTACGCTATGGCGGACTATTTAGCTACAATTACGTCACCGTCCATTGTCCGAGACGATTAAACTCGACTACAATAGCGCCAATCCGAGCCCTAACGAAGCGACTTCGTCCGTTTCCGTTTTACTTCGGCAGCTCAAAGACGTAATTTGCGGCGACGAAAATTGTAGTCACTATGAATTTTGACGCGAGTGCAGCTAGTTGCGAAGTTCCCTGGCGAGTTCGATTAAAGGGGTATTTGGGGGGATTTTGGAGCACTTAATTAGCGTTGAGGGTTTCAGGGAGCCAATACAGCACTGCAGCTGGAAATACGCTTTTACGAATAGAAAATGTATGTGACTTTTTTAGGGTTGCCAAAGACTCTTTAAATTTATAGTTTTCCATCTGTCTTGGTGAGTGGGCTATCCGGTATCGAATTTCACTTCATCGAATTTTCTACTGAAACCATGTTGTTTTTAGGATATCTAAACATTAATAATACGGAGGTTAGGTTGTATAATATATTAGACTTATAACTAGGGCTTCCAAATACCGGACTTTTCATAATACCGGTATTGATGCCGGTATTCGTTATTCAATACCGGGATCCCGGGATCCCGGACCGGTATTAAGAAAAAGTAATAAAAATTGAGTTTTTATTAAAAATAAAACTTGCAGATTAATTTCGATATATCCTTTTATTAAAAAAAAGGTTTTGACTCTTTGTGCGAGAATCGAAAAACGCCAGATTCGCAGAACGCCAGATTTTCAGATTCGCAGTATACCAGATTCGCAGAATGCCAGAATCGCACGATGCCAGATTTCAGATTCGCAGAATGCCAGATTCGCATAGTACCAGATTCGCAGAACGCCAGATTCGCAGAATGCCAGATTCGCAGATTGCCAGCTTTTGCACAGTGCCAGATTTATTTTTCACATAATAGTAATAGAGAGAGTAAGATTAATTAGAGTTCCATACCTCAAAAGGTACAGAACCGTTATCGGATCATTTTGCCATATCAGTTGACGATCACTTTACCGGCGTTAGGGCGGGAATGATCCATATAAATCTAATTATAAAGCAACATTACTAACATTACTAAGCAACATTACTGCCTATTATTTTATCAGGAACAAGTCGTTTTAGAGCGTTGAATCATTTCATTATTGAGAAAAAGTATATTTTATTACTACTGTACTTGAACCAATGATTGCGTAAGAGCTGGCAACGGAAATTGATTATTTCACTCTTACACCGTGCGAATCTGGCAATCTACGAATCTGGCATTCTGCGAATCTGGCGTTCTGCGAATCTGGTACTATGCGAATCTGGTACTATGCGAATCTGGCATTCTGCGAATCTGAAATCTGGCATCGTGCGAATCTGGCATTCTGCGATTCTGGTATACTGCGAATCTGAAAATCTGACATTATGCGAGTCTGGCGTTCTGCGAATCTGGCGTTCCGCGAATCTGGCTTTTTTCGATTCTGGCACAAAGCGTCAAAACCTGGTTGATTTATAATAACAAACTTGATAAAACATGTTTTTTTTAAATTTTCATGTTACAAATATAATGTATATAATCGTAAAACTAAATCATCCTTGTAATTGAATCACAATTGAAACAAGTAAAAATTAAAGTATTTCCTATTAATATTGTCATGGTTGGTGATTTTTCTGTAGATATGAATTTTTTTAGTGCACTCCAAATACCAGAAGAGACGCCGTCGGATAGGTTAACACTTACTGGCACGTGACGTGATGTGACTGGCACGTGACCAAACACGACAAACTCCGGCAGGCAACTGACTTACTCCCTTTAGCAAGGGCTATGCAAAGCGTAGAGTAAGATAAAGGATAAACGCGAGGCATATGTATAAGCAGGACAGCAGTCAGAGCGAAAGTACCGTTAGAACCTTATTGTCAAAAGTTTTTTTTCGGTATTGCTAAAACAATGACCAGAGAACGGCTGAGTATCGAAATCTCTTACATTACATGTAACTTATAAAAGTTACGAAGCAATTGAAACACACTTGTTAATAAACCATATTATAAATAAACGAATGGTTTATTTCTCCATTTTTATTTTTAATACCGCGAGCGGGATCCCGGTATTGCTTAATGAATACCGGTATTGAAAAAGACATGAAATATCGCGGGATCCCGGGATCCCGGTATCCCGGGATCCCGGGATTGGAAGCCCTACTTATAACAACAAAATAAAATTAACTCATGGGGCGTAAAAATAAACTTTCTGCGTCATGTTACGGTGTTGAAAAGTGTTTCGAAAAGTAAAAGCCTCCAGAAAAAAACAATACGGGTAATACGTTACTGTTTAATACGGTGCTAGCAGTCCGGATGGACTCCAAACAAGGTCCTACCATCAAAAATGTTATGTTAGTTAACATACATAACAAATATTTCATAAAATTATGCACAGTTTTGAGAGTTGTTGGTAATTCTGTAACTCTGCCTACCCCACTCTGGGAATTAAGGCGTGAAGGTATGTAAATATGTATTATGTACAAACTATATGTGCTGAAATAGTTAGTAGACCTAGAATGTCTGCTGAATGTTCTGGCAAGATTTGACGTTAAGTAGTTAACTACCTAATAACGGCAGTCTCAGATAAGCAGGCGAACCTAGCGTGTAGCTATTCTGTTGGCTTAATCTCATATGTCGTAACCTAGATATTAAACAAGCGCACAAGCCCAGAGCTTAGTTTGGGACTAGCCCCATTTGTGTAAGATTGTTCCCTGATATTTTACTATTATTTATATTTCACTCCTCAGACTCTAAAATGACTCAATAATATTTTTTTCTTTTTAATTTACTTTGGAAACCCTTAAACAGCCAATCACTGTGTTTGTGAATGGAGGATTATCGCCATTTTCAGTGATTGTGTATGGCTCATTTTAAGGCCTTGGAAATAACCTCAAAATGACAACTGTCCAAAATTATTAAAAAAAAGATTTAATTTCGTGAAACACGATTAATGATAACGAATACGAATCTATAGGATACTTTCATTTTATTAGGCATGGTCCAAATAGTTTTCAAGTTTGTATTTGTTGGCTAAATATACAAGCATTTAAAGTGTCACTTTACAAAAAACAAACAACCATGAAACAAATTTGTCAAAACCTTTGTTAAATATTGGTTAAATATTGTAATATTGTATAGAACGTTGTTTCTCTTTTATAGACATGCGATCTATATTTTTTGTATCGTCAAACAAGTGGGAACAGTCAGCGATCAACTATTAATATACGTGTCTCTTTTATTGACAAGGGATCTATATCTATTGTTCGTTTCTTGAGCGAGAAAATAGTCGATAGTTAATTGCTTCCTCGCCCTTGGTGGGACCAGGGGCCCCAGACAAGATGCATTACGCCAACTCGCTTTTCTATTCGTTTCGTTTTTAAACCAATCGCTTCACTTGTAGATGACGTGATACGAAAAGTCACGTGATCTAGCAGTGACGCGATTGGTTTAAAAACGAAACGAATAGAAAAGCGAGTTGGCGTAATGCATCTTATCTGGGGCCCCAGTGCCTAAGGACCGTATTTCAAAACTGATCTTGGCTGGTATGCTCTCGCTCATGCAGCAATCCGGACGGACACTGCCACCACGAAAAGTCACACCAGAAATCACACTGCTAGATCTAAACAGTAGTAACTCAAAATACAACTTTATTTTAAAATCAAGTTTAATACAACGTCTATGAGCTTGAAACAAAACTAACAATGATTTAATGG
Organism: Acleris emargana; assembly: GCA_927399475.2. Taxonomy (NCBI): domain Eukaryota; kingdom Metazoa; phylum Arthropoda; class Insecta; order Lepidoptera; family Tortricidae; genus Acleris; species Acleris emargana. The sequence continues at coordinate 2,502,191 of OV656839.1, read as the reverse complement.
TTAGCAGTGCGATTTATGTCAGTTTTCTATGTCGTGACATTTAATTCGACGTGCCTTGAGCCCTAAGCTACCAAATATTATCACAATCTACACTTCCCAGTGCAGTAACGTAATTAAAGAACAATTAGCCATACCTAACGTCTACAGACGCCGCCGAAACTCTCAAAAACACAATGAAAACCAAATCAGAATCTGAAACTTCGCCCCGTAAAACGTCTACAGCATAAAGCTAACAATTTAAGAACTACCGCAACTAGTCTTAAGGGCGGAAGCGCTCGCTCCGCTCGTGCAATTACGCGTTGTCAAAGCGCAAAGGCCGTGCGGGCGCTTTGTCGGTCGTCAATAATGATCGCGTAAACTTTACTAATTTCGCGATTCGCTACAACCGCGCGGTAGGCTGTGCCCGTTAGGAGGAGCAGCGAGTGTTTGAATTTGTCCTTCCGGACCGTTGGTCCCACTGCTTGTGGGTCCAGTGGGATTGTCGAGTACTCGTGGACCCACCGCATTATAATAGTGGGGCTATTGGGATTTGCAAATATTCATATCTCCACTTGTGTTAAACATACTGGCCATCTAAAAAGTACCGGCACTTGAAATTGAAAATATGAATTACTGATAGCTGTCATAATTATCATATCTTGACAATGTAGTGTGAGCAATGTGTTAGGCGGCATTATAAATATGTTTAAACTGCTGCAATTATTTCTCAAAGCTATCAAAACGGTGACAATACGATAACAGCTCAAACACAATATGGTTTTTACCGTGTTGAATAGAGGCCCAGTTCATATTTCTATCTCTCTTGACGTGTAAAAGTGGCCGTGCGGCCTACTTACTGAATAAATGTCTTTATCTTATCTATACACTTTAAAAAAAACGACGTGCTTACAGATAACTGTGTCATTGTCCAATTTTGCAATAATTTAATATTTAAAGTACTAATAGTGTTAAATAATAAAAAAAATACGCACTAGCTTTTACCCGTTACTTTGTCCGCGCAGAAGTTCATCCCTATTATTTCCGTAATCGTTTAATTTTCCGGAATTAAACGTGTCTCCCGGCAGTGTCCGGGTTACAAACAATCTCAGTAACTACCAAAACATCAATCGGTTTCGAATTTAATAGAACAAAAACTTTATATTATGAGTAAGCCTAAGGGTTGGCCCGAGCCTTACCCGTCCATGCTGATAAAATGCGCGCAACACGGGCCCTTATCAGCTCGTTACGTGTACAACACCCTTTATCTCTGCGGGCTCGGATGTGTCGGGGCAATGCTTTGTCTTAGTCTAATTATTAAATACGCGTTATAATTATAATGTAGTCGAAAAAATAGGCTTTGTGCGCGTCAAACTCTCACACGATGGGTTCCGTACCCTCGTTCAGGGCCATGGATAGAATGATTATAAAAAATAACAAATTTTGAAATTTGTTGTGTTCAAGAAAACACACATAAACCAAAGCAAAGTTGTAGTAATCTAGTATTTAATAAGACTTAAATAAATGACTAATAAAAAAACGCTTCGTCTCCTTTTTTATGTCATAGGAAGGCAAACGAGCACACAGGCCACCTGATGGTAAGTGGAAACTGTGACCCATAGACATTCGCATTCACAAGACTGCAAATGCACTGCCAACCCTGAGGACTAAGATGGAATGCCTCTATGCTAGTCATTTCACCGGCTGTCTTATCCCCAAACTGGAACACAACAATGCAAAAACTGCTGGTTAATGGATAAGATGGTTACCTTCGATGGGTCCTTGTTTACTTTATCGCAGTCCCAATGCTCAGGCAAAGCAAATGCGGAGAGCTGCGCACTTTAACTTTCTCTCCTAAAAACCAGTACAAGCTAGTTCAGGCACGCGTCGAACTCGTGAAAAGTAACCCAAAGAGAGCGCAAAGGGGGAAAAGTGCCAAAAACTCCCGCGCGCTAAACGAACGCTCAAAGGCCAAAAATAGCAAAAGAAACTCATCAGCGATTCACCTGCGAGAGGGACGGAAATAACCCGGTGCGTGCCCGATTCTACCCTTGATTTTAATTTTACGCTGTAAAAAAACGGTAGAAGAAAACGCAGTGTAAGTAAGTAAATAATAATTATATGTATTTACATTACATTCAATCACGCCTGTTTCCCAGAGGGGTAGTACTGTAGGCAGAGACCACTTCTTTCCACTTGCTACGATCTTGACAAATTTATTTCGCTTCTTCAACATTCATACATCGAGTCATGCACGCACGTCGGTTTCGGGTACTTAAGATTCGGCCCTTTTCCAGTATTTCTATATGTATTTATCTATATAAATAAGTTTATCGTTGCCTAGTACCCATAGTACAAGCCTAGAGCTTAGTTTGGGGATAGGACAATTTGTGTGAGATTGTCCCCTGATATTTTATTTATTTATTTTATTTATTGTTATCTCTACGAGTGTTACAAGCCTAGAACTTAGTTTGGGAATGGTTTGATTTGTGTGAAATTGTTCCGTGATATTTATTAAACTTATATAGTCGACTTTTACACGTTAGTGACAATCTTATTTCTTATGTTTTAACCAAAAAATTGTATCCGGATTTACAAATTTGTTAAACAAATAAACATTATAGTTATATGAGTGCTTACAAATTAGTATCAACTTGCCAATTATTGAGGTTATTTAATATATTAACAAAGTTAATTATAGTTATCAGTGTGTTAACCAATCAAGTCTAATCAAATGGAAATGCAAAATGACTGTTGAATTAATGCATTGATTAGTGTCACAGCCAGAGCTGTAATAACAAAATATCGGTAAAACATAGGCTTAATTAGTTTTGCTGTCAGAATACCCCTCCCCGCCAGCGTGCCCCGCTGTCACCCAGTCTCATAACCTATACTATCATTCATGGTTGAGTATTATGCATAAGGCCTTGTTCAGACAGGGCATTACATATACAACGTGTTGCAAAATACCCCGTAAAAAATATAATAAATTATCATACATACATACATAAAGTCACGCCTTCATTCCCAGAGTGGGGTAGGCAGAGCTAAAGAATTACCAATAAGTCTTCGAACTTCTTGATAATTCTGTAACCACATTTTGCACAAGTAGGCTAAGATGTTTCCCAGTGTATTTTAGTGACAGGTGGCAAGCCCATCGCCTAACAGTACCTACTGCAAGCCCTTAGTCGCCTCTTACGACATCCACGGGAAGACATGGAGTGGCACTATTCTAACCCGGCACCCACACGGCAAATAAATTATCAAAGCCAAAAATATTGTCCACCCTAGTAAGCTGTCATGTCAGGGAACCGGAGTTAGCATAGATTATTTAACAGAGAGGCCTACCTACCAATTTTAATAATTGTCAACTTTAATGGGTTTTCTGTTTTTCATCCACAAAGTTTCAATACTATGATGTCATTATGCTTAAAGTACTGACTTCAAAAAACGCCAAGACGGAAAAAAAAACAATATTTTTTTCCAAAATGACGATGTTTTTTAACTCAGAATATTACGATATGATTTTTTACGTTAGGCCATGAAGATAGCAATTTAAATCGTGCTCGCGAACTGTATCGGCTTCCAAAACTCGACTTGTAGGTAATATGTATCTAATCGAATTCTGTTCATCATGTTTATATCTCTTTACCGTTTCACGAATTAGGTATACAATAAATATACATAAACATTCTGCGTAGTTTACACTTTAATTTTACTGAAATAGGGTTTGCACTTAAATAATGTTTTTTTTTTGGCGGTAAGTCATAAGTGATAGTACGGTTCTCAAATATTGTAAATGGACTTATTATAAGGCACCATTTAACCCCCTTTCGGCTTTACGGGTATTTTTGTAACACCATGTATACGCGTACGTTGCATTCAGAGGCGAGACAAAAATAACACATACTGAATGTTAATGGAATTGAAAGATAATAAAACTCTCGGTAAGTATTTCGCGGAAACTGCAAACAACTAAGGAGTATTAGTACCTTGACTCGCGATAGCCAAGCTCGTTTTAATAGTGCCTGTACGCCTAGAAAAAGTTGTATTTTCTCTTTTGTCGCTCAGTGCGTCTCTATCATTACATACTAGATAGAAAGGGAGATCCGATCCGATAAGTCGCGGACAACTTGTTCTGGCCCTCGCGTTATCATACGCGAGTTTTAATCTCGCGCGATGCTTCTGTACACGATGTACCTAAGTCCGCTCGATAGATGCCTTAGCACGATACGATTCGCAGCGAATTTGAACTTTCTAGGCAACTATGATTGTAACTAAGAAGTAATATGAACAAGACAAGATGGCGGCTTAAAACACAAGATGGCGCCTGTAACTTTAGTTTTTACCCAACTTCAGAAAGGAGGAGATATTTAGAAAATCGTGTTACCTTATATTGAGTGGTTTATGTTCTCTTCGGTTTATATGTGTCTGAAACACTTGTACATAAACCAGAATTTATTATACATTAAAACGTCAATTGGTAATTATTTTACTAAAAGTAAAAATCTGTTACGAAGTTTGAAAGTTCTAAGCGTAGTTCGAGAGGGACAAATGGCGAGAAGCGACTTTTTTAAACTATGTAAAGATAACTAATTAGTGCGTGAGTCATTAGTGATGTTAATATTAACACGATTATTTTCACTCCTATATAAAGCCCTATTAATTATAATTAATTGGTTATCTTCTTTTAACAAACTGTTTGCATAATTTCATAATAAAATTACGTTGAATTTTAACCGTTCAATAGGCTCGCGGCTCAAATGTGAAACTAACTATTTACGCAAACGTGTACACGTATTTACTTCAAATAAACGCGTACTGAGTTAATAAGGACTTATGTAAATTTTAATAACGAGAGAAGTCACACATTTTACTCCACAACTTTTCTCAAAGATGTCTTGAAATCACGCGAACTTACTTAATGCTGGCTTAAGTAGAGTTAGGCATAAACTGCAGAAAAGTGCAATATTAACCGAGGCCTTAAAATGGCGGGCGGGAAGGGGGGGATTAGGCTGGGGCTGTGACGTCACTGAAGGGAAGTTCGGGTGTAAAGTGTACTTACACTTAATATTTTTACGACGCAGACTAAGTGGGGGAGTACTTACTGGAAATATTAAGAATTTTATGAGCTCGAAGTTTTAGTAATGAGTAGAGTTGGACTTGTTCAATATTTGGGAGAGCCGGCGTCTATTCCACTCGGGAAAACCATATTGCTTTTGATGTGTTAACGTATTGTCAAAGTAACGATAGCTCTTATTTACTCAACAGTAGTAGTGGAAAATAATACGATGACATGTCAAAGGCAATTATTATGACTATATCTACCCTGTTAAACAGAGGCCTAGTACGAGAGAGGACTATGGCTCAAACCCTTTCTAGAATAGAAAGAAGTATATCCCAGTCTGTGTGTAACCCTGATGATGTATTAAATGGGACATTGCTCAATTTTACTGCAGAGACCGGGAATATGGCTGTTGCGAGACGAGTAGTATATACGAGTCCAGCAACCGCCCTTCCCGGCTGAGGCTTGTATAGTGAGTGCTTTTCTCCAACAACAATGCGAGAAAATGTAACACAATTTTTAACATATTTAACACAGTGTCAAAGTTTCCTTGAAAAAAAAAACAGAAACAGGTACGATTTAGTATGACACTGAAATAAAGCATTAAATAAAATCACACATTTAAACGGAATCAATTCAATTTGAATAAAATATTTAAATTACATCATTGATTACGCTTTTATGTTATTTCGGCAATTTATTTGGTTTATGAACACAATTTCGATAAAAAAACGTAAGTACGCTGTAAACGCTTATTGAAAAGTTTAACTTTTTAGTCTTTGACATTTAAAAAGTCAAATATACAAGGAAAAATTTTGATTGCTCGAGTGTTTGGCTGTTTGGAGTAAGTAATCTTAGTCCAAACATATTTTTAAAAAGTGAAATTTGTGTACATTTTCGCGGCCGCTACCGTTGGTAAATTAAAACTTTATTGTTTTAATTTTGCCTGTACCTGGAACTCAGGACATCGCGGGCTGATTTTACAATAGTAAGGTTAACATTTCCGAGAATGTTGGAGAAAAAGATATTATCCTCGTGACACGCGTATGGTGATAAAAAACGTTTTTACAGTCCTGTTTATATGAATGTTCCGTGCCTTATTTTATGGTAAGCATGGGCTCATACTAGTGTTTATGGCAAATATAACAATAGTTTATTATGATGCATTTTAGTTTTTAGTAGATATTTTTATCCCTGACTAAGTATGCTGCTGAATATTGAAATATGATAAGTTGATTGGTTGAGGCATTACACTAGATCAATCTTGAGACGTGTAACTTAAGCTTTACTGGGAGGCGTGCAATTTTGGACGCTCGTTTTAATTTATTGAGTTAAAATATAAAAGTTACAATGAGTAATAAATAAAAATAAATATCAGGGGACAATGTCACACCAATTAACCTAGTCCCAAACTAAGCTCTAGGCTTGTACTATGGGTACCAGACTAAACTTACTTATATAGAGAAATATATACTTAAATACATAGCATACATCATCATCACATGGGGCAGTGGGCGGGGCACATCGCACGCAGCACTGATGGCCGATGGGGTCAGAAGGTTCTTGAGTGGCGTCTGCGGACCGGGAGACGAGCTGTAGGTAGGCCTCCAACAAGATGGAAGTCACGACCTTGTAAGGATCGCGGGAACGCGGTGGATGCGAAAAGCACAAGACCGGTCTGAGTGGAGAGCCTTGGGGGAGGCCTATGTCCAGCAGTGGACGTCTTTCGGCTGACATGATGATGATGATCTATGTATTTCTCATTCTCATCACACAAATATCTGCCCTTACCGGGATTAGGTTGCGCGTCGTCCAATGCTCCAATCGTTTTTTAATTATTCTTGTTCTCAGATTTTAAAGGCTTGTAACTTTTTTTTTAATTTATCGTATCAACTTGAATGTATATTTATTTGTTATCTATACCAAAACCCGTAAACGAGTTAGAATTGTAAATGAAACACGAAATTTAGAATTTGACCTCTCGTCGCCTACTAGATGGAGCGGTGTCGGGTTTCAAACGTATCAGCTCGCTCAGTAATTGGAAGCTGGGATAAAGGAAACATCTTCTCAAGAAAGTTACGATTGAGGTTAGCGTTGGTTTTGATGACATCTTGAAATACATTTACCCCCTATTCATAAACACGTAATAAACCTATTTTGTTTTCCTAATTAATGGCTTTCACTTCAATGTCAAGTTAGACAATCACCATAAACATCTTAGAGAAATAGATCCATAGATTACATTCTCAAGACTACAATCTTAAGATCGCAAATGTGCTGCCAAACCTAAGGACTTAAATTAAATTAAATTAATATCAGGGGACAATCTCACACAAATTGACCTAGCCAAAGCTCTAGGCCTGTACTATGGGTACTAGGCAATGATAAACTTACCTTATTATAGATCATTAAATAGATAGAAAACACCCAAGACTCAGGAACAAATACTCGCGCTCATCATACAAATATCTGCCCGTACCGGGGATCGAACCCGGGACCTCTAGCTTCATAGGCAGGGCCACTACCGACTAGGCTACCGCGTCGTGCATCTATGCTAGTAATTTCATAACCTGATGGGAAGTAATCACCACCGCCCATAAACACCAGCAAATCAAGAAGTAGAGTTGTCGGTGCGTTTGAAAATTGGATAATGTATGGTTGTCTGTTTGTTCCGTGTTCGCGGTTCAAAGCCACAACAGATCTATTTGAAATTTGGTACACATATATAAATTAATATTTAGATATTCATTTAATTTTCTATAAATTAGGTTTTTTACATATTCAAATATAAAGGTAAAATAACAATACCGATACAAAAAATAAACATTATAAAAAACCTAATCTACGGGTGCCGCCAGTAGCGGGGCAGGGCTCAAGCTACCGGTGGTTAGGGCTGCAGAGAGAGGAACCTCCTCACAATGCGTGCCGTGTCGAGGAGTACTGCCTTCTGTATCTGGCCCTTGATCCAGCCATCTAGCGAGAGTCTCTTGAGGTGTTGGTCGAGATTCTTCGCTATAAGACCGTTTGCCGAAACAACTATCGGGACAATGATCGTCGAGTCAACATCCCACATGGTGGTCACCTCGTGAGCCAAGTCAAGGTACTTGCTGAGCTTATCCTTCTCGGCCTTCACGAGGTTCTCATCATGCGGGATGGTGACGTCGACGAGCACTGCCCGGCGTTGAGATCGATCTGTCAACACGATGTCAGGTTTATTGGCGACAATAGTCCTGTCTGTGATAACAGATCGATCCCAATAGAGCGTAGCACGACCATTTTCGAGAACTGGCGCCGGTGTGTACTTATAGTACGGCACTTCAGACTCAACAAGACCGTATTGAAGAGCAAGCTGCTGATGAATGATCCTGGCTACGAGGTTATGTCTGTGCAAGTACTCGCCGTTGGCCAAATGCGAACAACCGGAAATTATATGTCTGAGGGATTCGCCGGGACAACGGCACGCTCGACAAATGTCGACCGTGCCATCCCTCAGAATATATTTCCGGTAATTGTTCGTCATTATGACCTCGTCAGCAATTGCACAGGCAAAACCTTCGGTTTCCCCAAAGAGGTCACCAAACCGTAGCCAGTTCACGGACGCTAAAAAGTCTACGTCGGGCCTTGTTAGGGCCCGGTAGAAGCGTCCGTGTAGTTCCTTGCTAATATAATTATTATAAAATGTACACTATTTTAATAAAACAGGCAGCAAAAGCAACCTTATTATAGCCTAGAAGTTAGTTCATGATATTTAATATAGAGAATATACAATAAGTCGCCACAACCAAGAATCCTGAACTAAATCACTTTAATTCCAATTATGGCGTTAATGAAATAAAGTTCAATTTGCATTGCATTCGAGATGCCGTCCCAGAGTCCCCGACTACATCGCGGTATAATTGGGAGCGACGGCAACTGATCGGTTTGTTAACTCCGTTTATTATATACAGGTTGAGGAGAAATCATTTAAAGTAAAGAAGGCGAGTAACTGCAATTAAGTCAAAGCCTATAAGGGTACATAGGTACACTATATAATTCTGAATCGATTAAATTCCGATAGAAGATGTAACTTAAGCCTTTAAAACCTCAGCCTTGCCAAGCGTTGCCTAACCTCACCTACGTATGACAATTAAATTATGCATTAAATCTAAAATAGCTCCAGCGTAACATAACATTAGCTTAAGATTAGAAAACAAGACTTAGTTGACAAAATTTATCGGCATTGCCTAAACGATATAGTTTTCGATTTATTTGACTTATGTTGTGGCTCTTTCTTTCTTTCTAACTCTTGATAATGTAAGAATGCGTTAGAAAATTGAATATTTAAATAAAGTCGAAAATAGACTTTAGGTACATTAGCAGATTTGTATAACTTTTTCCGGGTTAATATCGTCATAATTATCTTTGGTCATAATGACTAATCATCGCAAGTCATGTTTTTAAAAAAAAACTGTAAAACCTAACCTAAACAAGCCTTGTCTACACCTTAGGTATTTGAGAACTTTTGGAAAGTTTACGGTTCCTGCGATATAAAAATTATGACTTGCAATAATTATGTCAAAAGTTACATTATGGTCAAAAAAATCATTGGAATCAGCGGGCTCCCACTTATTCCATATTTCACAACTACGATTACCGCTATTTGGTGACCAAGTCAGGAGATTAAGTAACAAAAAATAAACGCTATAAACTGATGAATCTATTTTTTTTATGGCATATGATGGCAAACGAGCACACAGGCTACCTGATGGTAAGTGGAAACGGTGACCCGTAGACATTCGCATTCACAAGACTGCAAATGCACCGCCAACCCTGAGGACTAAGATGGAATGCCTCTATGCTAGTCATTTCACCGGCTGTCTTATGCCCAAACCGGAACAAAACAATGCGAACACTGCTGCTTGGCGGTAGGTTAATGGATAAGATTGTGGTACCAATCCGGACGGACCCCGCACAAGGTCCTCCCACAAGTAACCCCCCCCCCTCCCTTAGTACATTTAGAGACGCATATTATAATATATTTGTAACACATACAGGATGTTGTCTATCTTCCAGAAAACTCCTTATTCAGAAAAAAGTAACTTATATGGCCAGGTTTCAATTAAAATTTCCTTGTACTTATGACAGTATTCTCTTCGATCCCTTCAAACATAATCCCAATACCAAACACTTTGTATCGAACAGAACCAACATTCCTAACTAGAACGGCATTTAACTATAAAATACACATGACATTTCGAAACGCTCTATGCGGTAGGTTATCTATTTAAAGTTGTTATTTAGTCCAGAAATGCTAGGAAGCTGAGCATGTTTGCCCCCAGGATATGTCCTTATTAGGTTTTGTGATTACAATCCGATACCGGGGCAATTGGACCAATGTTTGCGGTAACTTTGCCGATGTTGGTATGCAAATGGCATAAGGATGTTTAAAAGGGGAGAGAATGGCGTTTATTGTGTGTATTGTAAAGATAGTTTAGTTCAGTTTAGTTAGTTTTATTATTGTTAACCTAAATTTGCAATACAGATAATTTTATCTTGGAATCTTATCCTAGAGTCATTTGGTATTAAGTTATCTGTATTAAAATACCTAGTTAGCCCTCTAAAATTGCTGTGCCTTTGCAAGGCGTCATATGGATACCTATTGTTTATTTTCCACCTCATATACAGTGTGTCTCTGACCTTGGGGCTTTAAATTCAACGATCGATTCTACTCGCTAAACTGAACTACTTTTGTTCTGCAACATGAAAAAATAACTTAAATTTAGATAACTAATTGATGTTAAAGTCTAATTGTAAAATCAGTGTATTACATACTGGCCATGTAATCACTATCTCATGGTACGGGGGCGACATTACCTTGGTACGGGGGCTAAAGGAAAATGGAGAATTGGATCGCGTACATTGAAAATTAGATTTAACTTGTATGATAAAAAATAAATTTAAACTGAACATATTTTTAACAACTTACAGAACAAAAGAAGTTTAGTTTCAGGAGTAGAAATGATCTATGCATTTAAAGCCCCAAGGTCAGAGGCACCCTGTATATAATGTGATATGCAAAAAAGATTTTGTTTTGATTCGATTTGATAAAAGTTATACTAGCGACCCATCTTCTTTGCTTTGGTTTATGTCACGAGTTTTTTTTTTTTTTCGTGTAAAATGATCTAACTGCTAGTGAAAACCGGTTGATCCGTTCAGTCGTTTTTGAGATCATTGCGAACATACAGACAGGCGCGGCGGGGGAATTTATTGTATAATATGTAGTGATTCATTTATTGCGTTGTGAGGTCTTATAAATACAGAAAAATAAATAAATTAGGGTGTTAATGCATGAAATTTGAAATTAAACCGACTTATTAAAATTAAGGGTATATAATTTAAGTTTTTTTAAGTTAACGCACAATCACATTTGCAATTTTGCATGCTGGTGTCGCCGGCGAGAGCGCTGACCAAATTTATATTATTTATCACTGTAACCGCTCCATCTCAAGTGAATAAATTTTTATTTGATTTGATTGAAGGTAGCTTTAAAATTAATCCTGCAAGGGCTCTGCTACTATTTATAGAAACTTACAATAAATATACAGCGTAATTTGAAACACAATTTCGAGCGATAATATACGAGTATGGAAAAATATTTAAAGTATGCTCTTGAAAGTGGCTTAAGGTAAAGTTATTTCAGAGAATGAATATCTGAAAAAAAAAACCTAATAGATCGAATTGTATCCGAAAGGGTTAACGTTTCTCACCCTCTAAATCAAGTCCGATTTCCACGATTTTTGAATATGTTGTAGTTATTATAAAGAAATAGGTCTGTACGTTTCTGTTTTTGTGGTTTCGTGGAAAGGAAAACGTACAGACATAGTTTTTCATGATATCTACAACATATTCAGTAAAAATTGGACTTGGTTGAATTTTTAGCTCCACAATCTTCTTAATACACAAACTTCTTTAGAAATTCAAGGCAATTGAGTAAAAAACAAAACCTGTCAACTGAACCATATATCTTAGTTAGCACATTAGTTCGTTTATCCCCTGGGCGTTTATTGGATAACGTCCGCGAATCATTGGAGCCATCCGTCATGTTCACACGCGATTCTCGCCCTTATGTTACATCGCTAATGGGTCAATTAATTTTGATAAATTACAGTTATGCCAATGTGATACTATAGTGTTTTGTGTAGTGGTTGGGAGTCTGAAATTACGCCGCAATTTGCGACGATTATGAGACATAGCTGCCACCCGCGACTTCGTCCACATTGACTAACCCAACGGATCAGCGTTTTTTTCTTGGGATAACCGGAAGCCCAGGTATCGTTGATGAAATGCAAAACTGCGTAAGTAACATTTTAAATAAGGAGCAAAATGCACCTTTTTAATAAGAGATAAGGTTTATTTTGCTCTATCACAAATTTGTTAGTTACGTGGTTTTAAAGTATCACCGACGGTATATCAATTCAGGGTATAAGTTATCTCCCATACTTTACTTTACTGACTCGTATACACGCACAAATGATTGCATTTATAATAGACATGTGATTAAGGTGTTTGTTATAAAAAAAAGAGCAGTATGGCAAGGCAGGAAGTCGAATTTTATATTCAAGATCCGTTTAAAAAAAGTGGAAAATATTTTCAGTCTACTCCAAATTGTTGTCATTACACCTTATCTTTCGGTTTATGTTTTCGAGTTTAAACTACCGCATTGGAGAGACATTATTAATGTCTCTGAAACTTCCAACTTTCCACATTTGCCCCAGCTACCCATGTTGGCTCCATTGTGTCCAACATTGGCTCCAACACAACAGGCTAGATCGTTGGCAGCCCGTAACACTAAATAATTAATAGATCTCGCTCCGCCTCCCTTATTAAAAGTGGATCCAGGGATTATATTTCTGCTAGTCTAGTATATTTAATAATGAAAAAATATTTTCGAATAATTAATCATACACGTTCAGGATTATTTTAGTTTGATTAATTAAATTTCCTCCAGTGAATATAATCTTTCTCAATTTTAATTCACTTTTTAACTTTTGCTCGCTCTTTGGAGAGGAACTCTTTTATTGTTCTTTCATCAACTGACGAAGTATCAGAAAAGAAAAGTATTCCATGACCTTTCCCGAGGCTCAAGCAATCTCCACAACAAACTTAATCAAAATCAGTTAAGTCGTCTGACTTGAAACTTTTTTCGTTTTAATACACACAGTAAATTAACGACAAGTGCATTGACTTATGTTCGAGAGTTCGTCCAATCGGTTTAAGATGTGAACCGACCGTATCGACCAGAATAACTGCCATCTACCTTCCAACCATGCAACTAAACATTGAATACCGAAGCACACAAAATCTTCAATTTGCTTTATTTACAATGCACATCCAGCCAACGGCCAAGCGCACAATACCTTCACTCTATCCCTAAACAGCATATATATTGTACATAGTAACGTACATACGACCTTAGTAAAGCGATAAAGCGACGTAGCATGTCCGATAGTCGTCTAGAGGAAATAGCGGCCTAAGGGGGGAGGGTGGTAAGAGCCACCCCTAGTATCTGATTTCTAAAGACCTAACAATAACCATTTTGTTTGATTCCGACCGAGTCCGAGGGCGTTTTTTACGGAGTTTTTTAATTGAATTACTGTCTTCCGCTTCGGTTGCGAAACTTTGTTATGGTTCTGTTTTTATACAGTATGAATTATTATTTAGGTGCTATAATATAAGATTGTATTTTGTGAGGAGTAAATTAACCTTGGGAGGGTTTGTGGTAAGATCATGGTATTTAAATTGTCGATATTCCACAACCAGTTTTTTTTTATCCATGACGTGAAAAATACCTACTGGCTTGTTATGACTTAAACAGAGTAGCAAACAAATTATTACAGCGTGCGTGCAAAAGTTCCAGAACCTGTAATTACTTACTTAAACATTGTACAAAATGTTCCGTACTTACAATACCGCACACAACACAGCTACAAAATCAATTCATTTAGTTCCATTTTACCATAAATAGTGAATCGATTCTCGGAAATAAGCTATAACTACAAATAGCCCCGCATCAGATATGCTTTCGTCGGTTCACGCCAGTTGATTGATGCCTTCATTGTGGCTCCGATTACGAGGAAAGTGGGTAGGCGAACAGTGGCTAGTGGTAGGTAGGCACGTTTAGTAGTGTAAGTAAATCCGCAATACAATATTTACGCTACTCTACATACTTTAGAACATCCTGTATCATAGAGTCGAGGACACCACACTTGGTCAAAGAATGAAACATCCTGTATTTGTATTTGAAATATTGAGCATGTTGATATTATCGTAATTTAACAAAATAAATCTTAGGATTTTTCGATCTTATATCTACATTGTGATAGTTTATAGAACCCTTTACGTCAATCCGTCTATCTGTCTATCACTTACTGGTATATCTGAACAGTGCTAATTTTAAAAACGGAGTAGTTCTGAATATTGCCTTTCCCAGTTTTACAACATCTTTTATATGCTTTTTCAAGTACAATATCGTATGAATGCCCTAAATTCCAAAGCTGTTAAGTTATTAGTGTCATAAAGTGACAGTGCTATAACAATTACCGCTGTCTCCTTCACTCACCTTAAAAATTGCAAACTTAGGATTTTGTTCTTTTCATAAACCGTATTATCTATAAATATCGATTCTTGTCTTCAGTACGGACGACAGGTATAATCTGTTCGCCTCTAGGCAATTTAGGCTAGATTATTTCGCGATTGCCTATAAACTTAGATGTTTAGATAGCTTGATGGGAAACATGGCAGCGTTAGGTAAGTTATAACAGGAATGTTATTTTTGTCTATAGATAAAATTAGAAAATACTTCAGTATGTGCCGCCGTATGTTATGTTTGAAAATAGGTAAGGTATTTTAGATTTAGATGTTATACAGGGTGGAAAAAACAAACGCCACAATGGAGGCAACTACCTTAATTTTTGGAAATAGCAAATTCTTTGCAAAAGAGACTTACTATTATTTTTGAAAACAATTATTACTTATTCAGGATTTTTGAAAATTTACCTCCTTAACCGGGGATCGAACTAGTCTTATATAACAAATAATAAAGAAGGGTTTTTTTACGGTCTTTATTTAATTTAATAGACATAAATGATCACTACCAATGACCCTTTCGATCTATATCATAAAACAACTTTATTATCAACAAGTTGTAGGTAATTCTATAGCTCTGCCTACCCGACTCTGGGATTACAGGCGTGAAGGTATGTATATGTATTGTTTTGTTATATTCGACCAGTCCGATTCCTGGTTAAGGAAGAGGTTTATTTTCAAAAATGCATTTTTTTAAAATACACGTAGTTTCCTTATTTTATAATTTTAATTATAAAAAAAGGTTCGGCTCAACTCAATAGCAACTCGGACGGACTTACTACCCCTAAAAGATACCCTTCAACATTTACATTAAAAAAAAACAAGTAACCATCACCTCACTCAGCAAAGTCAATCCCTTTCCCTTAACCTCTCGTTAAAAAAGGACACCATTTTTAATTAACCCTAGCTTTTAAAGCATTTCACTCCACTTATAAAACGACTCCTAGCATCACACGCGGACTCGCAAACAGCTAACAAACCCTTTGCATTCTCCACTCGACCGAGCACTTTCCGGGCAAGGGAGAGAATTAAATCGAAGAAATCTAAACACAGGCAGTAACGACAAGTTGGCAGAGGTCCTGGCCTGTTTGCAGGCCCGACACGTAGGGGCCGGGAGTAGTGTTGCCAGGTCTAGACTATCCTAAACCGGGACAGGCCAGTTGGAGCCGCGGCGGCGCAGGGTGCAAAACGACTAATCCCGTCCCCTTTTTAACATTTACGCCAAATATGCATTCTAAGTGCATCCTAATTGGCCATTAGATAAAGAGGTGGAGTTTAGCTAGCTGTAAAAGATAACGCGCGAGAAGAAAAAAATCTAAAGTGGTCGACCGGGAATGTCTTTGACTGTAACTAAAATCGCGGGAATCACAGCCCAATTGTGACAGTTTTTGTCCTTCTCGGTTGTTATAAATTAGTATATTATACATACATGAACAGTCTGTCGATGTTCTGAAAATTAGGACAATTGGCGTACAGATTGTGTCCATATTCTCCTGAAAATCCGGTTGCCCCTCAGAAATCTAGACGCCTGGCAACACTAGCCGGGAGGCTGGCCAGATCGGGCGATTGGGAAAACAATTTCGATACCAACGGGTTGCACTGAGGGGGATAGATTAATTCGGTGAGTTGTATACGAAATGGAAAAGTCAGTAAATTTGGAAGATTCCTGTTTTAATATCTTACGGTAGCATGAAGCGGTTTTTCTATGAAATCGGTCATTTGTTCTAATGCATCATTATAATTTGGACAAACGATGCGTTAGGACAGATTATTTATATTATTATTCACATAATGATTTCATTTTCAGTTACTATAGCAACAATCTTCGCCACATGTTTTTTTGGCGTACATTTTTCTCCTATCATTTAAACGCGATTTACTATGCAAGAGGTTTTTAATTTTAATCACAGTAAAAAAATAAGTTGAATTACATTAATTTTTGGATAAAGTTACCAAGGCGCTGTATTCTACTCGGAATATCGATTTTGACATGTTATTGTATTGTCGACGCTACGATAGCTCTTACCTACTTGACAGTAATGGCCACTTAATTAAAACAATACTATAACATCTCAATACCGACTAGTATAAAGCATCTTGCTTATCGTTTCTAATCATCATCATCATGTCAGCCGAAAGACGTCAACTGCTGGACATAGGCCTCCCCCAAGGCTCTCCACTCAGACCGGTCTTGTGCTTTTCGCATCCACCGCTTAACCGCGATTCT
Source organism: Acleris emargana (assembly GCA_927399475.2). Lineage (NCBI taxonomy): Eukaryota > Metazoa > Arthropoda > Insecta > Lepidoptera > Tortricidae > Acleris > Acleris emargana. The sequence goes on along the minus strand of OV656839.1, from coordinate 2,485,299 downwards.
TACAAGGTCGTCACTCCATCTTGTTGGAGGCCTACCCACAGCTAATTGGTTTCTAATACTTAAAACTAATTAACTTTCGTGGATATCCTCTACATTAGTTAACATTCAAACTGTGTCTTATCCTCACAACCTTGGTGGTTAACCCATTTTATTACTGCAAATGCGATATAAGTAAGTACATTTTTCACAAAATGCATCTCGGCAGTGGATGCTGCCAAAATCTCCCGGTCACGCGCGCTTACGTAAGACAGGCAGCTTCGAGAAATAGGTATATTGGTTAAGTTAACGCTGTTCGGTTTAACTTTATTTTGTTTTATGGCCGGTATTGCAGGTTTTGATCGACTTAGGACTTATTTGAATGCAGTCGAATGTAAAAGAGTTCGATGTTTGAATTTATTTATTTATGAATTTGTAAAACCTGACACTAAAAGTTCAGGGCAGTGAAAAGGACAGAAAATTGTTGCCGAATGCTGCCATCACACTCATTATTTTGGAGAGTTCATAAAACGGTAGGCCTTCTATTATACATTGTAAACCTTATGGTTACAAAAACTAGATAGACTTTTGCAATTGAAAAACTTACGTTGGTAATTAATACAAAACATGGATATGAAATGTTAACTATTGCTATTCAAACTATTAATAAAGTGTTATAGGTTTTTTTCCATACAAAATTATCTGTTTACCTAATTTCCTTATTAATACTTGGAAGGTTTTTTAACCCGGCGATTCTCGCTACTGGGTAAGAAATACCACACAGTACTTAATTTTGAACGTTAAATTTATAACCATAATAACCTTGGTGTTTTCAAGGCAAGAGTGAATAGGCATTTTCTGGGTAAGCGTGTACCACCTTCGACCTCGTCGTCACTTAACATCAGGTGAGACTGAGTTCAAACGCAAACCCATTATGGATAAAAAAAAAAAAAATACTAATAAGATATAGCGAAATATCATATCTAGCGAGTAACGGCGGGTTAAAGTCACTATGGCAGCTTTGCTTAGCGGTCCAATGAGTACGCATCATGATTGATAACAATATATTCGGACAGAATTTAAACGTCGAAATTTACCAACCCAGGCCCTTCCCGGTCTGCAATAAAATTGTTATTTGCAGTATTGGGGAAACTATCCTTTTAGAAATTTACCTGCCGGAGTTGGAAACAAAGCCGATCTGATTCGATTTAGAACCGAACGAGATCTTACTTTGATGTGACGAATCAAAGGCAGCGATCCGTAATACACTTAGCTGGACCATTCCCCCCTCCCCCCACCCCCGCAGTGCAGGGTTCAATAAGATTTTCATTAAGCGTTGAAAAGTTTTTAATGAGTAAGGATTTTTTGCACCCTCCATGTTTCATTTTGCGTAATGGGTTTTTTTTCGGGCGTTTTAACGGGTTTGCTCGCGTAATGCAGCCGGTGTTTTATTAGATGTTGGTGTAACTTTACAGAAGGGGTTCGTGGTTGGGTTCAAATTAATGATAAATTGTCGGCGTTACAGTAGCTCTTACTGTCATGTGAATAAGAGCTATGTTAACGATATGATAATGATTTAGACACGACCAGAGCACAAGTCAGCTCTGTTGTTAATGTTTCTTCTTTTAAAGGCTAGAAAAGAAACGTAAAACTATTGATGAGGATCTGGATGTATAATTACAATGTTCTGGCAATAAATGTCTTTGTCTTTGTCAAAGTGAAATAAAGCGCCAGGGGTAAGGTTACTAGCTCTTTAGACCCACCCGACCCGCACCGCCTCGACGCGGTTAGTATTCTTTACATGGATTTGTATGAGCATACGCTCACTACACTGCCCTCCTTAGAAAAAAGGCCGTATGTTTCATAGAGCCGCGTATGTATTAGTGACCTTATTTCTTAAGACGGGGGGTCCAATTTACTTTGACTATCAAATTACGCATGCGTCCTTTTTACTTAACGTAACGTTTTTAAAACTAACCGCGAGGCGAGGCGGTGCGGGTCGGGTGCCGTGGGGTTCTAATGAGCTAGTTCTAATATCATGAACCAACTTTCTTCATCAGAAAATGCTACAAACTTCGCAGTAAAATGAATATTAGACAGGGAATGTGCCATAAAGTATGCACCATTCCCACAATGCAGTGCGGCGTAAATAAATGAGTGCATGGTATCGATATGGCGCGAATGGGTAATGCGTTACAGCCGTTTCGGATTTATTTATTAGGGCATTCGGGGCCCGGGCTGTAAAATGTATATAAAAACTTGGCTTCGTATAGAGTTTTTGGCACTGGAAGACAAGCGACTGTTGAAAATGGGTTGCCGAAAGTGCTTGGAATTTCTGACCCATTTTTTGAACGTCTAGATTGACGTAAGACGATTATTAAATAAAAATAATAAATATCAGGGAGATAATCTCACACCAATTGACCTAGTCCCAAACTTAGCTGTAGGCAATACATAGGTACTACTAGATGACGATAAAAATACTAATATAGAGGAATAAATACTTAAATCCCGTGTGGTTGCCGGGTTAGAATAGTGCCACTCCATGTCTTCCTGTGGATGTCGTAAGAGGCGACTAAGGGAATATAGGCTTGTAGTACTGTTAGGCGATGGGCTTGCCACCTGTCACTAATACACTGGGAAACATCTTAGCCTAATTGTGCAAAATGTGGTTACAGAGTTATCAACATTTTTTTAGAGTTGTTGGTAATTCTGTAGCTCTGCCTACCCCACTATGGGAATGAAGGCGTGAGTTTATGTATGTATGTATGCAAATACTTAAATATATAGAGAACCAAGACTCCGAAACAAATACTTGCGCTCATAACTTAAATATTTGCCCACACCGGGAGTCGAACCCGGGACCGCTAGGTTCGTAGGCAAGGTTACTAACAACTAGGCCTACAAGTGGTCTCTATTGAATTGAGCTAAGGCGATGCGGTTTCTCTAGTGGGTTTCGATTCCCATTAAGAGCAAATATTTGTGTGATGAATGCGTGTATTTGTTCTTTTGTTTTGGTTGTTATTTATGTATTTATCAGTGTAAGTATGTTTGTTGTTGTCTGGTGCCCACAGCACAAATCAAGACTAGGTCAATTTGTCACAGAAACTAGAAAATGTTTTGGACTTCGTAATGTTCTGAAAACTGGAACTCAAACTGTTTTCAACCCCTGCTTTAAGCTGCAGCTGAAAACAGTTGAGAGCAATGATGAAAAATGCACAACAGAAGGCGGAGCTAATCTGGAGTGCAAGTTAAAACGCTCCCTGGGAGGAATTACTTAAAATACAGTCAGCCTAGAAAAGGTTGAGCATACTTGAAACTTTGTTATAATTGTCATGTTGATCATTTCACAATACGAGATCGAACTAATAATCAGCTGTCAGAAACAAATTGACCTAAAAAAAATGTGACGTATTCCTATAGTAACCTGTTATGGCATTGTTATTAACGTCAGCCGCCATTACTGTCAAGTAAATAAGAGCCATCAAAACGGTGACAATACGTTAACAGCTCAAACACGATAATATGGTTTTTATCGTGTTGAATAGACGCCCAGGCTAACGCACTCGTAATCGCAATTGTTTTCGTTTTGACAGCTCGAATACGAGTCTGCATACAAAACGAAAATAGTTGTTAATTTTTGAAGTCAATTGCGATTGCGAGTGCGTTTAGCAATAGGCCAGGCGATTTGAGATCTGTCAACCAAGTACAAAATATCAAACATATTTTGTACTGTTTTCACTCATGTCAAATCGGGCCTCTAAATCCATAAAATTACTGCTAATTACTGTTAAAACAAAACTGTGTCAAATACAAAATTAATGAAATTGATCTCTTAAAATTTCCTATTCTTTTGAATTAGAATGTAAAAACCGTGAGTTATTTTTTTGGTCTATCCCAAGGCGAAATAAAAAATAAATACATGATAAGTAGCATTACTTTGACGACATGATGCACACAGCAGTTAGGTTTTTTAAAGCTTCGTTAAACTTGTTCTGCTATATGAATAGACTTGAATATTAAGACATGGATCAATTATCAAGTATATTCGTTCTTGTATAATAATAAAACACAGGCAATAAAAAAAAACAAAAGCGAAACGGGTAAATCATTCCAAATTTAAAAAAACTGATCGTGAAACAATTTTAAAAACGTCAATTTTATTGAGCACAGCGCGCATTCTACGCAAGAATTCGAAATACAAATTAGTTTCGTTGCGCATTCCGTATTTAGTCACGTGCCTGTGTCAGATGTGTCTTGTGTCAGCTACAGTGTAGGGACGAGTCTTGGGGACCCTACAAGGCACAAGCAATAGCAGTGAAGCATCGACGACGCGGTAGCCTAGTCTGTAGTGACCCTGCCTGCGAAGCTAGCGGTCCCGGGCTCGATCCCCGGTACGGGCCAATATTTGTGTGAAACAAGTATTTTTTCCTGAGTCTTGGGTGTTTTCTATGTATTTATATCTATATAAGTAAATTTTTCTTTGGCTAGTACAAGCCTAGAGCTTAGTTTGGGGCTAGGTCAATTTGTGTGAGATTGTCCCCTGATATTTATTTATTTATTATTATTTATAGCCTCTTTGCCCTCAAACCAGGTGGAGCGACGATCTTTGCAAGGTGGCTGGCAAGAGCTGGATGCGAGTGGCCACGAATCGTGCTCGTTGTCGTGCAATGGGAGAGGCCAGTTTCCAGCAGTGGACTAATAATAGGCTGATGACGATGATGATGATAGACTCTATTCTAATTTGCTAAAGCACGTTTTGCTTTTACACCGCTGCGTAAAATACGGTGTCATTGCGTAAACAAAAGACGGGGACATAGTAACAACATGGCGCCGTTTTTGACGCACTGTAATTAACGCACCGTTAAGCAGCGATGCGGACGCACCTTTAAATAAATAAGAGCTGTAATGACATAAATAGAAACCCAGGCTAAAGATGTAACGAGGATGTCCAGAAATGTATTGAGATAATAAACACTTTCATTTTAAGCGTGAACTTGTTACTTGATATGGTATAAGAGATTTAAATTTTTTTTTTTTTTTATTGACATTAAAATTTGTACTAATTCCGTTTTAAAAAAAAAAAGATAGATCACGCGGTTAGTCAAAATCTACCTTGTGTGAGTAAGTTTATAGCAAAGGTAAACAAATTGCCCTGATATTTGACACCAAACAGCTGTGTTTTAACGGCAAATGAAGTATACAATCATAAATACCAAGTAATTATTTATAAATAATCGCTGTAAGTTCTTTCCTTAAACCCCAAATATGATTTGAGTCAACTAAATAATTGCAAGCATGTTGCATTCGGCGATCTCACCACGGCTAACAAGAAACGTTTGCCGAATAAATTGCAGCCCTCTCAGCTGACGCGATGCAACTGCATTCACGATTGCAGTTATTTAGAGCATATCACAGACTAGATGTTGTGACTTGGCCTGGGTAAAATTAGTTTAATCCTATTTAATTTACCCCTTTTTACCACTTAGGGGGTGAATTTAAATGGCAATTACAATGAAACAGCTGCAGCTGACGTTGCAATGGTAAGTTTTTCCTCAAATTTAAGGTTTTTTTATCTTCAATGGTTTTGAGCGCTTCGTTTATTTATTTTATATGTTGCCAACGAATTTAGCCGTCGTTGTCCGTCTGTCTGTCTGTATCTCATGAAACAAGTAATGAAAGTCATATAGAGATAAAAAATAAGAGGCCAATTTTTTTTTTCTGAATCATAAGTGGTACGCAACCCAGAGTCCGACTCGCACTTGGCGAGTTTATTACAAAGTTTAAAAATATTCTTAACTAAAACTCACCAAGGGAACGTTGTTTGATCAGTAGTTAACAAAGTAATTGACAACAATTCATTATGTGCTAAGGTAGTAAAATAAAATACCATTTCTAGATTTTACACTGCTGATTACAGTAAAAATATCTTTGGATTTTTTTATGCAGTAGTTTTTTTATATTTAGGTAAAACAGTAAAAAAAATTGGATTGTGAATGTTAGGAATACACTTATAGGCCCTTAGTCCATTTATTTAAAAAAAATATATACGACTGTCATGTTCATTTTTTATCTGTCTGACGAATGAAACTCAAAGCAGATGCAAAGCAGTAAACGCAAAATAGTTTATTTATTTTAATGGCGTCTACAAATTATGTAATTAATTAAAATACGCAAAATACCAAATTTGTAAACGAACGGCATGACATGACAGTCAGTTCTGTATCTGTTTAAAGTTACTTTTTTTATTTTATGTCATGCTAAGATCACGACATCAGTATTCCTAACTTTGGATATACGGTCTTTTTAATGACTATTTATTTAATAAATTATTAACGACGAATTTAAGTTAAATAAAGAAAAACTGAGAAATACGGGTAGTCTAATTTTTAACCAGCTATTATAAACGCGAAAAATAAATAACACTTTTTTTTTGTTGCAATGTTGTCTATTGTTAAAATTCGAAAAAGGAATCGAAAATTCTACACATTTCTTTGATTTTTAACGATCCCTGAGATTGCCGTCCGCTTCCCTATCTTCTCTTCCTAAATAGAAGAATAGAATAGACAAAGCGATCATTTAAAATATCGCGCAATGTCAAACACAAACCATTTCGTACACCTTTTGTCCCGGGAAAATCTTCTATCCCGCGGGAACCGATAGTGTCAAAAGTAAACATAGCTTATCAAGCCAGGGACTAAATATAATCCGACCGAATCGCCTCGCAACATTGTTTCCTAGTTTTCCTACCTGCATTATCGCCGTTCCGTGCTATTACCTTTTACTAGTTTTTGTTTTATCGAGCTACGTCGCTACGGCGTAGTACCGTTGCGCGTAGCGTGTAGCCGTAGCTCATTTGAACGTGAGTTGTAGTTTTGATTGTATCGTAAAGTATAATCTGAATATCTGTTTTACTTTGTCTCAAACTATATAGTTATTACATTGTAAACGTTATTGCTAAGAATTAGTATTGACAGATATCAAAAAAATATTTTTATAGAAATTAGAATTTACGACTATCAACTATACAATTTCAAGGTACAACTACTATTGAACCAGAAATATAGCTCCATGATTTATTGTACAAATCTTTTAAGTTCATAAAACGAGCTAAGACAATCCGTTAATTAGCAGAGTGATAAGGACAAAGTACTAGCCGGTTTAACGACCGGGCAACGTAATATCAAACCAATAATTAATTCAACTCACAACTTCAAACAACGAAGTAATAAATTAAAATTTGAAACCGAAGATTTACGATCCCTGATTTTTAGTTTACGCTTTGTAATCTAGAAATTTAACCTCTTATTTAAATAATAAAGTATGTTGGTACTTAAAAAACAATGCACTAAATACAAGCCAGGGCTGCTAAACCTTTTACACTGCTTCGAACTTAAAAATTACACGATAAATCTTTTTCAGAACAAAGTAAAACGCATATTATCTGAAGCATAAAGATATATCACGGTATATGCTATAAAATGTGGAATGGAAAGAAATAGCGTGCAGAAGGTGGAGTTAACTAAATTTAAAAAAGAATTCGAATCGAGGTGTAATGGCGCGTGAGATATTTACTATTGCCTCCGCCCGATACTTACGCGAGTGCACGTAATAGACCCCCGTGGAAATGTGTTTGCTTTTGTCGGAGCGGGATTTTAGTCACACGTGTCTTGGGAAAAACAGTTTGAAATAATGTTTTTTAGCTTTTATACTAACATAAACCTAACACTTTAGTTTGATTTTGTAATGGCCCGATTTTTTGCATTTGTCTGTTCGTTAGTGTGTCTTTGTTTGTGTTAACTCACTCGTGATAAACATTTTTTACCCAAAAAATCCGCGCTATTTGAGAATTTATTTCGATAATAGAATGTCATACATTTTCGTCTGTTTATTTAACATTACGACCGTCTGTTTACTAACTGTGTAAATTGCTAAATGATGTTTTAGACGACTGCTAGATAATAAGGCATTGGCTCCGCCCTTTGTAAATGATCATAAATCAAAATAATTAAAATGCTCTTATATTATATTTATTGCCCATTAAAAACTAATCCGATAATTCCCTTGTTAAAACCGATAAGCTATAAGTTAAAACTCGATCAAGTATCGACTCCTAACTCCTTAATCGAGTAAATCTTTACTAAGCGTCTATCAAACTTTCGACACGCAGATTTAGATTTTAATTATCCTTTAAGGTAATTAGAATGAATTCGTCGATCACTTCCCCAACAGTTTTGTGACCTAATTAAGTGAAACGTCACTTCAAATTTGACAGAGAGGCTGATCGTTACCATAGAACACTCGGATATGGACAAAAAAATAGCCAAAACAAGGGAAAATAAACATGGGTTTGACTTTAACACGTCATCAAAAAAATCAATTAGTAGTTATGCAATATTATATTATTATTAACTATACAATAAAAATGAATCGCTAAATGTGTTGCTAAGCACAAAGTCCGAGAACGGCTGAAACGATTTGGCTGATTTCTTTTTTTTTGTGTTCGTCATTGTCAGGACAAGGTTTGTATGACAGAAAATAATTGAAAAATCCACCGGGGAAGTCAGAAATATGCAGCGGGGCGAAGCCGCTGGCGGGCCGCTAGTATATTATAATTACCATACAATATTAGCACCTAGACTTTGTGGGTCCTGGGTTTTCAAAACGTGCAACGAAGATAGTTTCGTTACAATTCGGACTCGGACGACAAGTTGGACTGATTGGTAGTGACCCTCCCGATGAACCTGGTGGTCGCGGATAGGATCGATTACCGGTATAAGCAGAGTCTTGGATATATTATATGTATTATATACAAACATACATTAAATCACGCCTGTTTCCCAGAGGGACAGGCAGAGACCAATTCTTTCCACCTGCTACGATGCTAACAAATCTCTTAAGCTTCTTCCACATTCGTACATCGATTTATGCTCTTTTTCGGCTCTTTTCCAGTATTTCTCCGTATCGATTCGTAAAAATATTATATGTATTTAAGTATTTAAATCGCTATATAGTACCCATAGTATAAGCCTAGAACTTAGTTTGGGACTTGGTCAAGTTGTGTGAGATTGTCCCCCTATATTTATTATCAGTCATTTATTAAATAAGCGTTTACAAGAATCCGATTATATCAAATATTTTTCATACTAACAGCATAACAGCAAATGAGCTATGAAATATCTTATTTTAATACCAGCACGTGCCGTCCCCTGGCCTCCCTGGTCCCCTGTCTCTTGCCCACAATTAACGTTCAAGTTTTCTCGCAAGTGGAAAATAATTGCTATTGAGTTGCGAATTCTGATATCTGACGCGACGCCCGTAATTGGTGCTAAAATAGCGAATTCCCTTGACAACACTTTAACAGGGGAATGACAATTGGTTTTTAATTTCACCGTTTCAAAAAAGGACCCCTTTTTGTGTTGCTGCAGTTTTTGCCGTGATTCTGCCCAATTAGGTGTAAGTGACGTTAATTTATTGGTTGTTTTCGGAGAACATTCCTGTTTTGGGATATTGACTCATTGATTGAACATTTTAGAACGAAATTTTCATGATGTTGAGATCAGCTTGAGCCATTCCTCAATGAATTTCGGAAATTCTAGTTTATGAGTTTAATTTAAAGATGGCCGTTTTACACAGCAACCGTGTAACTAAAATGAGTAAATTATTAATATCTAACAAAGCAACAAAAACCTTTACTCACTTCAACGAAGTTAAGTAATTATTTTATCCTTAATCAGCGACTCAATTGACACGTGAAAATTTCAAAATGGCCGCCCAACTCCGTAACCGTCTCAAATTCGGCCGGAGCGCGCCTCGGCTCATAAAATATTATCAGAGCCGAGATTATTTGCAACAAATAAGAATAATTCCGGGCACTCGACGGTAGGGTGACCATGCTTGGGAAATTTCAATAATTATAGACAAATTCTCATTTAAAATACCATCACTTAATAAATTAGGACTTCGCTTAGAGTTTTGGCTGCTGTGTCGAATTTTTTTTTGGAGAAAGGTATCTATGTTATATAATTTACATATGTTATAAGCTAATTATTAATTATATTAACACTAATATATTTCATATTTTCTCGTCTCCAATAAGTTGATTACTTTTCAGTTGAATGCTGTGCAAGATATTAAGTATTTATTTTGAGTATAAATTATCAAAAAATACAGAAGCTGTGGTAATTGTGATAATTATTTAAGCTTTATGGAAAATATTGTGTTACTTTATCGACTAACTACTAATCTAGGTATGTAATAACGATGAACAATAAGCTTAACTGATGTGCGAGAATTTATCAAATTGTCTGCTCAATTAAAAGACTTAAAGTGATTTGAATCAGTGTGTAATTGGATGATGCGGGGAGCAAACCGTAAAGTCATATCGTTTGTATATCATGCCAAGAAACTGATATAAATCAAATAAATCATTGCAAGTTATGTCAAATTATATTGCTGCTAGTCACCAGCCTTGTTCAGACCGCATCTAGAATGCGGCGTAACATAATCGCTTATTGTTACGGATAAGCCCACAAACCCTTTCATTGACATGTGACACGTGACAGTGGACATTTCAGTATACATTGCGTACTTAGCTTTTAGGACGCCAAGTAGTAAATAAACGTCGCTCTGCGCCTGTCACTATCATGTTGGTAAAATATGGTCTGTATGCTCGTTTCGTTTTCCAAACTATAAATAAACCTTACAAAAATCCGTGTAAAACCAAACGCGTGGTGTCCCTCATCTTCGCCCTCTCACTTAATTACTAGATAACTCCGCAGTCATCGGCCTCCGCGGGAAGTCATTTTTCCAGGAGTTTACCCCACAGTTGCCAATTTACCGTGGGTTATGGTTAATGAAAACAAGGCCTCACCAGCCATATTACGACATAAAGTGTAGGGCCTCATAAAGAGTAGTATATAACGATAACAGGTCAAATTTAACTTTGATCTTACCGCCTAGAATACAGGCGCTGTTATGGTATTGTTTTTTCTCAAACATGCTATGTAATGTCGGCGTTATAATAGTTATTTTAGGCTTCAAAGTGCCACGTTCCCGACGGAACAACTCGAGAGAACTGTAAAGGAATTTCATACAAAGTTGAAGGCCTAGGCCGGGAAGTAATTTTTTTTAATTTTAATATGGCCATGATAGCTGGTTTTATGAACAGGCTGAATAGTTGAAAATCGATTTTTTTTGTATCTGTGTGGTTCGGACCAAAAATATCCGCGTTAATGCCTATTACACAAATGTTTTTTGAGTGATGTTTTTTTTTTATTTCATTGCATATGTTTGAGAAAAGCACTATACATACCTCGCCGTGAAAAGGGGTTGCCAGCCTCGTAACTATCCGACCTCGCTTCGCTCGGCCGTCTATATGAACTCGGCCTGCAACCACCTACTTCCCGGCGTCTGTAGTAATGTACTATTAATTCAGCCGTCATTACTGTCAAGTAAATAAGAGTTATCAAAACGTTGACCATACGATAACATTGGGTTATTATGACATAGCTATGCAGGTCATTTTACGTTGAGCGTAAAGGACAAAGATATAGCAGTTATATAGCTCTGTCCTTTTCTCTCAGCGTAAACAGAACCGCATTGCTATGTCATAATAAACCCCCAGATGAAAAACAATTTGGTTTTTACCGCCAATAATCTTGGCCCTGGACATATAATCGACAAGGGAAGTCATATCGTATAGATATTGATCACAAGACACGCTCACACTTGCGCTCGCGCACTTGAATATGTATGTTTATGTGTTTAGTTTTAGTTTAGTATGTATTTACATACATAAACTCACGCCTTCATTCCTAGAGTGGGGTAGGCAGAGCTAAAGAATTACCAACAAGTCTTAAAACTTCTTGATAATTCTGTAACCACATTTTGCACAAGTAGGCTAAGATGTTTCCCAGTGTATTAGTGACAGGTGGCAAGCCCATCGCCTAACAGTACTACAAGCCTTTATTCCCTTAGTCGCCTCTTACGACATCCACGGGAAGAGATGGAGTGGCACTATTCTAACCCGGCACCCACACGTATTTATTTATGCTCTGTAAAGTCGGTAATATAATTAATAATGTTGCTATAAACTTGTGTGTTACGGTCCTGTAACACAAGGCTTTCCTAGCTCAGGATCCAGAGGGGCTATTGTCTAACGCACTCACAATCGAAATCGGTTTCAAAGCCTAACAATTGTGCTCATTTTGTATGCAAACAAGCGTTCGATTTTCAAAATGAAAACTATTGCGATTGCAAGTGCGTCAGACAATAGCCCTTTAGGATAGGACTAAGGATATAATTCGATTGTTTTATGGTATTCAATTATCATAAACTTAGATATGCTTTAAGATTATAGTAGTTGTGTGTCAATCAATGTTGGGTAATTACGACTCAGATATAACTTTATAGCAAATAATATAAAATACACCTTATCAAGTTTTTCTAAATGTCATATAAAAGGGTTCGTGTAACTTACACATTTATGAATATTTACAATGAGATGTAAATTTACTTGACGACGCGTTGGCCTAGTTGGTAGTAACCCTGTCTATGAAGCTAGCGGTCCTGGGTTCAAATCCCGGTTTTAGCAGATATTTGTGTGATGAGCACGAATATTTCTTGGATGTTTTCTATGTATTTACATACATACATACATACATACATAAACTCACGCCTTCATTCCCAGAGTGGGGTAGGCAGAGCTTAAGAATTACCAACAAGTCTTAAAACTTCTTGATAATTCTGTAACCACATTTTGCACAAGTAGGCTAAGATGTTTCCCAGTGTATTAGTGACAGGTGGCAAGCCCATCGCCTAACAGTACTACAAGCCTTTATTCCCTTAGTCGCCTCTTACGACATCCACGGGAAGACATGGAGTGGCACTATTCTAACCCGGCAACCACACGATATTTCCCGAGTCATGGGTGTTTTCTATGTATTTAATTATATATTTCTCTATATAGGTATTTATATCGGTGTCTAGTACCCATAGTACAAGCCTAGAGCTTAGTTTGGGAGTAGGTCAATTGGTGTGACAATGTCCCATAATATTTAAAATGTCTTTAAGGTAGCCTGATTGTTAAAATTCCATTTACAATGGTTATTATTTAATTCGAGCAATCTCTCTAACAAGTGGCGTCTAAGTTTATTTCAAGTTGTCAATTAAATGTACAGCACAAAGTCGATATCCAAGTCGTAACAAGCAAATCGGTCGCTAACTGAAGCCTCATTAGACTGGACTCAAACAAGACGGCCATATTATCAGCTGCTACAAAGGAGTAGAGTCAACGGTTGAACTTAGGTAGTGGTTCTCAAGTAACGAAGAAAACAAAGAGATTAAGGACTTGAGACTTGAAACCTTTCGCGTAAACTTAGTTCATAGCTTTTTATTAAGGAATTTATTTAGTTTGACGACGCTATTAGCTTAGTTGGAAGTGATTTTGCCTTAGAAGTAAGCGGTCTGTTATATCTCTGTGATAAGAACGAATACGTGTTTCTGAGTCTTCCATGTTTTTCTCTGTAAGTAAGTATTTATTTATCTATAGAACTATGAAGCTAGAGGCTCTAAATAACGGGAAAACCATATAAAACTTGTTGTAGTTCAAAAACACAAGTAGATAAATCCACTCTACTTTAGGTTGTACGTGATGATAAATATTATTACGTAGTACCCAGACCATACCCGGATAAAAAGTCAATTTGTGATGGAAACTTCACAGATTTTACGTCTTACAATAATGGTGTTAAAAATAGTATGAGCACCCTCAGTAGCTTCCTTTTTGGCATTTTATATAAAGTAACGGCTTCAAATCGAAGTTTTTTTAGGTACACTAAATTAAATAATAACTTAAACTGTATAGGTATTATTGATACAATTAGTTCTACCTCCTGTTATCCGAACGCTCCTAAAACGTTACCTTTTTCCGCAGCAATAAAAACTTTACGTCCGACTGTATTTAATGCGTTTAATGAGAGACGGAAGAATTAACGGCGCGCGTGAAAGAGACAGTTTAAAGTGAGCGAGAGTAATAAAATGTAAGTTGACAGTTGTCAAAATTAGTCGTCCCTACAATGTAAGGTTTTACGGGCGGAGCGAATTACTTGAATTCAGGAGAGATAAAAATGTAAATCAATAAGTTTTTATAGCTCGCAGTTGGCACTAATGCTTCTTTGTATTTCATCCCTTTACTTTCTCAGCCTCGTATCTGATCAAATTGTTAGATAGGAAAGTAGTTTATATTTTTTAGGGAGCATGAGTACTTTTCCTATTTAACTATTAGATCGGAAACGAGGTTGAGAAAGTAGAAGGACGATTTGGAAGTTTTGCTGTCATGAGATAGAATATGCAATATTAGAGTGATAAAATGAAAACTAATGTATACATTGTTATAAAGGTACTCAGGAGCCCCACTCTGTTTTACTCGGTAAAACTATATTGCTTTTGACATGTTAATATTATGATAGCTCTTAATTCCTTGACAGTAACGGCGGCTGGCCGGCGGATATGGTTTTACGTAGAAGAATAAAATTCTGGAATAGATTACTTTATATTTTTTACAATCCGTTTATTTATATTTAATTACAATTTATTTTGGAATGTCCCAAAGGTCTACAAAATATTAAAAATAAATTACTTATTGATTTTTGTAGATCTCTACCATGATCCGTCCTGTGCTACACGCAATATATTTACGTATTTTTATATAGGTATGTCCGGGATATCATAACATATTGATTTTATTAACTAAACTTCTAACTCACCAAATTGACCTCAGTTTTTCTTGTATATCTAATTGTTCGTTTATTCTCAGTAAGGATAATATTGTGCCGCGAAGTTTGGGCCGCCGCGGGCGTTAGACAAACCGTTCCGGATAAACTTTACCGGTTTTTAGGAACGGGGGTAGAACCGGGTATATTTCTCATTAGTTTAATTATACAGGGTGCCGAAATTTAAAACTTGAAATATTTATTTGGTATAAACACGTTTGGGTTTCAACGTGTTGATTAAAATAAGGTTTTTATCATGAAGAAGAGTTGCAAAAATTTTAAAATTTTATGGGAGTAGTAAGCGGGCGTTTCTTAAAAAAAGCATAGTTTGGGAACGATTTAATCAAAATTTACTTCGTCGATTGTACCATTTCAATGAATTTATTTTCAAATAACGCTATTTTCTGCTAAAAGCACGATGTTTTCAGGATATCTTAAACATTAATTACGTAGGTTAAATGAGGCTGGACTTTTTATTTCCAAAAAAAAAGACCTCATGCTTCGAAAAATGCGTTTCGATGAAATAAAAATTCTGCGTAACAATTCTTTCCTTTTAAGAGGTTTAAAAAAAAAGGTACTGTAAGGAGTTCACACAATTATTAATAATCCCGTCAAGCTTTAAAATAAAACACTACAAGTAATTAAATACAAGTACACTCAGGGACAAAAAAAACGTGTCAGAGTGCGTTTTTCATACAAACGAGGCTATTTCGAAACTTTGGTTCCTGGCTTGGTTTGGTTTTGAGTAAGGTTTAATGTTGGATACTCCAAGGTTCAATAGAGGATGTCAAATGTTCTTAAGATACCTAACTTATCGCACAATCAGTTAACACTACAGCGAGAGAGTTAGGGTCAGCATTTGGATTTCCTTACATTTTATTGCCATTTTAGATGTTTTTCTGAACATGATCAATTCCGGCGTTAGCCGCAGGTTCAATCAGTTGGGTATGCTAGGCATCCTGGAAGTCCTGTATTGATGCTTGGTGTATCCATCATCACATTTCACTAAAAGCATCCCCTGGCAAGGAACCAAGGCTTGAAAATAGCCTCTTTAGTATGAAAAACGCAAACCAACCGATTTTTTTGTCCCTTTGTGTATTTTTGCGACATTGACTCTTCTAACATCAAACCAAGACGTGACAGCTCTTAAGCCTAAAACATATCGAATTCGCATAATCAATTCGCAATCAGACTCCCTACCATCAATAACTGTACACATGTGTAACCGATACCGATACCAGTGCCCCCCGGAGGATACCAGATACCAAACACCCGCAAATTATAAGTGGGCAGCAAACTGCTCCTTGGGCGGTCATAATAATATCTGGAAGGAAAAATGGCGTGGATGCGGCGGGGGGAGGCGGGTGTGGTATAAGGAATGAGGGTTTATTTTTATTTTATAATGACCTATATTCAAAACGTCATGTTCCTACCTTCAGTATTGAAGGTTGTTAGTAGTCTTTCAGCCAGTATCACAGTTTTATAAGTATAGTTGGTATAGGTATGACTTAACAAAGAAACAAATTTCGATGACGTAATAAAAATAGCTTATAGAAACCCGACTGTTTCTAAGAACTTTAAATCGTTATTAATCCTAAAGTGAATGAAATAAAGATGATATTTGAATACGTATTGAACGATACCACACTTGTCATAATTCGTCGACTTATTTTATTTTTTACAATATGGCGTCTGGTTGCCGCCATTTGGATTTTTTATTACTGTCACATCTTTAATGTTAATGACTAGACCTAGAGATTTTCCTAGCACGAACGACGTGTTGTTAGTGTTTGACATAATATAAACACCGACAATCTTGCTATCGATAAATCCACTTCAATGCATAGAGCGATTTTTATTGAAGTATGTGCCTAAAATATTAATAATTTGAAAGTTTTGTTATTACTTTATTATTCTTATCTTACTTTTTAAACCGTACCATATTGTTATATCTAATATGACATGATTGTATTTTTTTTCCTTGATGAAATGATTTTGCTATTTCCTTATTAGGTACTTCAATGAGTTTTAGGATATTTTGATTATTTGCTTAATAACTATATTATAATGATGTACAATTATTTCCTTTATGACGTTGAAGTGATGGTTATCGATAACAGGATTGTCGATGTTTTTACTGTGTCAAGCACTAACAACACGTCGTTCGTGCTAGGAAAATCTCTAGGTCTATTAATGACACTCACAAGATTTAGACAAATCGATTGACATAACATCGGTTCAAGCGTTTAGTTTCTAGAGCGCCACGAAGTAATGTGTACACTAAACCCTTCTCCTTAGGGAGTCGGGTAACAAGGTCAGCATACACTAACCAGTCAATGGATTATTCAATTTTTATTGGTACATTTTAAACTATTAAAGCAGCATATTTGGCAAGCTTACAAAGATCTTATAACTTGGACAGAGCCGCGGGCGGTATCTCCAGATCTGAATTGAGTGGAGATAAGGTCTTAAATCGGCGGCGAGCTCAGCACTCGTTTGTACTGTTCCTACCTACGTCTAGACCGTTATAGTCGTAGGAGTCTGGGTTTTAAATGTTCCGCATACAGAGTTCGATGGTAGTTATAGAGTGTATTGATTTATAGTTTACGTCCGAGTTCAGTAGCTGGATGTTGCTTGCCGCTCGTCTTACCGTCGCATGCATAACGGTCCTTTTCTAGGAATGAAAATTTGCGAACGAAGAGTTGGTGCGTGATTTTGGTAATACATACTGTTCAAAAGAAGACAACAAAAATTAACATTTATTATTATAGTAAGCTACTCAAATTAAAATAAAACTAAGCTACTCAAATACTGAAGATATAAATAACAATCACCACTATAAAAAGAACAGCCCCTCTAACAGGTCCGCTCGCGGCATGGTCCCTATGACACTGGCTGCATTACCTCTCTGGATAGCTAGCCCAATCCTTTGGAGAGGTAAGCACCAGGTCTAGGATCTTCGGAGGTGTCAATTAGCCGGGATGACAGAGCCCTCATAAAGCTTTTCATGTCAGCTGACCAAGGACCCATGGTCTCCACTGCAAGTGCCACAAATTCATAATTATTTAATAATGATGAGTATTTATTTGCGGCGCTTGATGGTTTGGGCCTGATCAGCTGCTGCACCGGCCCGATTACGGGTTGACTGGACGTGGGATTCACATTCGCCCTAATGTGTCAACACACGTCGCATAATAAATACATACATACATTAAATCACGCCTGTTTCCCAGAGGGGTTGGCAGAGACCACTTTCCACTTGCTACGATCTTGACAAATTTCTTTCACTTCTTCAACATTCATACATCGAGTAATAAATGTTAACAAAGCAGTGTATTGGCATAGTATCTGTGTTACAAGTCATGGATATTGTATATTATTCTTCTTACCCAAAAGGGTAATTAAAAAAGTAGAAAGCAAGCTTTAACAAATCCCGACGGTATTTTTTGATATTGTCGATATAATTATGTAAAGAAAAACAAATTTTTACACTACTTTTATTAAAATATGAAAGCCTAAAGATAGATCTAATGTCACTTCACTCTTCAAAGTTGGTCAAGTCGTTTAAGCTACAGGAGAAATAATTGAACGGACATACATACATACGCGCTCAACACAACTGTAATATTGTCCACTGTATCTTATCCCAGAAAAGGTCAAAGTGATAACCCGTCACAGAAATCTTAGACTCATAATATGATTTTCTGTATATATTTATCATATTAAGAATCTTACTGACTTTATTCATAAACGCACAATAAACCTATTTTCGTTAAAGCATCCGGTGCCCCTTTCTGTCAAAATTAAATGTCATAATGACAGTAGACAGAGCATATTTCAAGCACACTTTAGCTATAGCGCGTATGAATAAGAGGGTAAGATTTTAGTCCGAACCTTACTCCTGGCTACCAAATTACCTTAATTGAAACATTCAACCGTAAACTATATGGAGGTTTTCCGCGAGCGGTTTCCGATTAAAATTAACATACGAATGGGTTCTTTTGCGGGTAGGCAGATAACCGCGTTACCCTCGCGCCTGCTAACTACCCGCGGAGCCGTTATGCTTCAAATAAATTCGAGCCGTGGAACCTTCTGGAATTTTTTACTTGAAATACTTTGAGAAGTGAAATGTTTTAGGTTTTAGACCAAATTATAGCAGTGGTTATGTTTCAGGCTGTATTTTTTAATAGTTTAAGTCGGTTTCATATATAAACTTTCTTTTTCGGCAAGGAATAATTGAGACTACATAATACCTATAGCGGTAAAAATCGGGGCTCCAGGGCGGTTTAGGCATATTTTCGAAAACATTGATTTTTTTAAGATACAACCTCCTTTTATTATCGATGAATAAGAGCTTCCATAACATGAACAATATGATTGCGATAGAGAAATCAAACAAAGTAAAATAGAGACTCTGAAAGATGATTAAATAAATAGACCTACCTCATATCTACATCACTACTGTACTCACCTAACTACTTTGTGCTTTAAGTAGGTACCTTCTACAATTCTACATAAGGTCTAATCTTATAATCCATTTTGTACAGAAATACGTAAAAAACACAGTTTATACAATAATAAAAGCTGTATGAACCTGAGTAATGATTCTACCATCATTAACGTTCACCCATGAATCCTTCAATACAACAAAAGTACTTAAACGTTCATGAATAGAGCAAAAGCGCGTAACGTCGATTACGTCAGACTAACGCTCACAATTTTTCATGCTCTCAAGAAAACCTTTATTGTAAAACGGAAAATCACCCGCCATTGTTTAAGAAAACGGATATTCTCAGTGTCAGCCGTTTTAACGATAAAAAAATAATGCAAATTCACTTTGGGGAGCTATCTCCTGAAATAATGTACGATCGTTACGGAGATAACAGGAGTTTTTCCTTCAAATCGAGCCTTTTCGTTAACTATATTGCTCTTCGTTAAACTGAAAAGTGATTCAGGTAGTCATTTGTGTCGAGAGTCTCTTTTCATTTGTTGGACTCTCCGGAGCGTGTTCTAAATCTGTTTTTGTGTTGTTATTGTAATTTCTCGGAAGTGTTCGGGAGTGTTTGTCTCCAAAGCGATTAAATAACGATAATTTTATCTTTGAAGTATTTCTAAAGTCCGATTGGCTTGTTGAAAAATTGCCGATCATTTGGGTGTTTCGATTGGTTGATTTCGGCCTTTAAGAGGAAACTTGTTTTATATTCGTCCAGCAGTAGTCGGCTTTTGACTGATTAGAAAGAGAAGAAATAAACCTGTAGAGGCTGAGAAGAAGTTAGATTTTCAAAGTAAGATCCTAAAATTATCATAATACTTAAGTTGGAACCGTGCTATTTTAAATTAAAAGGGTAAGGGTAGGGTGTGTATTTTATTGAAGATAGTTAGTCGATACAGACACAAATATACATATAGCTGAATGGATGTGTATATAAAAAAAAATCATCACCGAACAGCTTTTTTCATTTTTATATAAACTAAAACCATTTTAAGTGCGTATGAGTAGGTAAATATTACTTGAAAGGAACCATTCATTGACTTTTAATATTAAATGAGTCCTTTGCTGTCAGCCGGCGAGGAAAGGAATAGGTAAGTTATTTAAAATGGGAACCGACACGTGCCAGTTGTAGTTAGAAATAAAAACAGTGTCGGTTATTTAGTTAGTTAAGTGTTGGTTATTTTGATTAAATTAATATAATGAAGAATAGGGACTTGTGGGAGGACCTTGTGCAGGGTCCGTCCGGGTTGGTACCACTATCTTATCCATTAACCTACCGCCAAGCAGCAATGTTCGCATCGTTGTGTTCCGGTTTGGGGATAAGACAGCCGGTGAAATGACTAGCATAGAGGCATTCCATCTTAGTCCTCAGGGTTGGCAACGCATTTGCAGTCTTGTGAATGCGAATGTCTATGGGTCACAGTTTCCACTTACCATCAGGTGGCCTGTGTGCTCGTTTGCCTTCCCATACTATATAAAAAAAAAGGGAATTATGATTCAGATTCAGATTCAGATTCAGATTGTTACTAACAAAAATTAGGTTATATGAAACCATTAAAGTTAGAAAAATTTATGATTTTTCTCCAGTAAGAAGGCCAATTTTACACGGCAAAAATCTAAACTTTATTAGTAAAATACCTACGTATAACTATAAACTAAATAGATTTGTGAGAGAAGAAGTCAAATCGTAATAAAATAAGTATCTCATTGATCTTACGCCGCCGCTTCGTCAATATTTTTTTATTGCGCGCTGGAATTTTTTTCGCTGTCTGTAAAATTACAATTTTCAAACCGAGAGTAAAGCTTTATTTTATTTTAATAATAGGGACAGATTTTGTTATACAAATAAAATAACGACCATCCAAAACCGCGACAAAATATTTTAATTAAACCTAATTTCCACTATTAAACGTCCATAATTCCTTTTAATATCCGCCATTAATCACGGGGAAGTTTCAAAGGCCTTATTATGTTCGAAATTGGTGGATTGTTAAGGAATCGTGTCCTTAACTCATTCAAGGCCCGTGACACAAAAGGGTGTTCTAATCCGATACAATTGCTACTAGGCGGCAAGGAACGTGCCCTAACATCCCTGAAAGGCTCTGATTTTAAGAGGTTATTCATAAATTTTCTATGTAAATTTCAGGTCTCGATGATTTCTAAAGAATTCATTGAAATATTCGATTTATGTACAAACGTTACATTAACCGTGATTTTGCGAGGAAATTAAAAGGGTAAAGGTATCTCTTTACAATAACCCTAAAGGTTAGTTAGAAATGAAATAACATTTTCTTCATGCTAACCCCTTACTTTACATTTTAAACTTTATTTGACGTTAATGTTCTCATAAAAATACGTAATTAAGTACCTACAACAAATACAAATAAACTTGTTAGAAGCAGAAAGACGTATCCCCTCCATTTTATAATAGTTATTACTTTTTTTAAACGCCAAAAATAAGTCTAGGCTCCAACGCCGCGAAGTACAACTTACACCGCGAACAGTAAGTACATTTTAAATACTTTTAAACTACCGAGCGCGAACGTTACCGAAATTAATTTTCGTTAACCACCTACTCGGCAAAGCGAACTTCATGCTTCGCGAAAACTTGTCCTAACTCGCGTCTAACTCGTAAACAATCGCGTTTAACGCAATTTGCGTGCTCGGGCGAGTTCGGTTCGAGTTGCCGTGGTAGCGTGGCGGAGTTTTGAGCACTCTCCGATAGGGTTGCTAACCGTAATAATACATTTGGGATTGACTATACATGCTGTTCGAAAAGCTTCGCAAAGTTCTTTAATAAAACGAAATATCACCACAATAGCAATTTTTAATTTGTGTTCTATTTTGGCTGTTAATGCGTTTTTGGAACGCTTGATATTAAAAAAAAAGTTTGATTTTTTCAAGACTTTTGTACTGTCTTTTTAAAAAAAATGTTATTCAGTTGATTTTTTCGATGCTCGTACGAAAAGAGAAAACTATATTGTATGTAAAGGACGGCCAACCCTAAGCGGAGTTTTGAGCACTTGAGATGGCGAGATGCTTGCTTATTCCCCGTTAATTTATTGCTTGTTTGTTAATCTATGGCTTAATTGGATCCGCTGGAGCGTGGTTTGAAGTCTTATGCTTGCCGATTGGGTCTGCGCTTGAGTTTCTGGCTCAGTTCCTCGATTAATGCTTCATTTTCACAGCTCTGTTCTAATGCTTTGGATTCTAGTGGAAATCAAGTAAGACATTTCCGTATTTTTTGTGGTATTTTTTATGTGGTAACTTACCTTTGTCTGAGATCTTATTTGTTTGTAATCCTTCGGGAACTATTTAATTTTCCGTTATAATGTTTCCTGTGTATGTTTCCCAGTTTTAAATTACATTTAATAAAAAAATATCACTATTGCTCTTTTAATTTTTTTTGATAAAAAAACAGACATAGCTTCGTCTCGCGTTTGAGGTTTGAATACGACAGTGTAAGCATGTACAAGTTACAACAGTAACATTGTCTGATAACACCCTTCCCCAGTTGATCATCCCATGAATAAATGTATTTTTTCATGGACTGTACAGAACTTTGGACAAGAATCTATCGTTCAAACGCTTCCGCCGTATAAAATAATATAATTTTCACTTTTTATGTGAATATTTTCACAAAACAACGCGTTAACATCAAAGGTGAGCAATTGAGCGCGAACGCAGAAATATTATTTGTATCAAAATTCACGCGCACACAAAGCAAATTGCAAATTCGTTTGATTTATTTGACGAATAGTGGCTGGGTGCGTGCTACTCAGAGCGAGGAGGCGCAATTATTTGAAAGGCCTTACTGTATTTTTTGTATTCAAAGAGGTGAGAATAAAGCGAGTTAGGTTAGCAATAGATATCAATAGAGTCACAAGTCAACAACTTCGGAATGCAAGGAAATTTCGTCAACTTCATACATTTTGACCTAGTCACCGGGTTTGTTCATCTCTTTCCTAACTTTCTCGTCATTGCTATCAATATTTACTGTACATTTTTAATCAGGACTCAAGAATTTGGAGCACAAAAGAATAGATAACCCTAAGCTTCTTACTTTTTAATAGTAAATTTTTACATCTCGCTCAAAACTCACGCGTGAGTAACGCAACTGAACTCATGGTACCACTGTAGGTGCTTTGAAAGTGATGGATTTACTCAATACTGGCCCTATTCAATGGAAAAAATTGATGGCTATTATGTCGAGCTTTTCTATGCGAATTCCTGTTCCCTACTGTTTGCATTCACCTCGTATCTCGCTCAAGCTTTGAATTCAAAAAAGAACCTTGTACTGCTCGCAATAAGAGTATTTTTTTAAAGTGGATTTATATAAGAGCTGTGTATAGACATTTATTATTGAGGACCGACGACACACTTTGTTTGATCAAATTGCATACAATTGCTAGATTGTGGCTGTGAATGTTTAAATGTACTTACGTTCGTGGTCGGAGCGATCGTAGGTGGATCTCAGCATGCCTGGAAAGAAGAAAAGAGATTAAATATTAAACCAATGGATCGATATTAAACAATACAACGTTTTAAAGTTTTATTCAAGAATTAAATGTTACGATAAATAAATACATACATACATACATAAACTCACGCCTTCATTCCCAGAGTGGGGTAGGCAGAGCTAAAGAATTACCAACAAGTCTTAAAACTTCTTGATAATTCTGTAACCACATTTTGCACAAGTAGGCTAAGATGTTTCCCAGTTTATTAGTGACAGGTGGCAAGCCCATCGCCTAACAGTACTACAAGCCTTTATTCCCTTAGTCGCCTCTTACGACATCCACGGGAAGACATGGAGTGGCACTATTCTAACCCGGCAACCACACGGGTATGTATGTGGGATAAATAAATAAATAGATAAATATCAGGAGACTATGTCACACCAATTGAACTAGTCCCAAACTAAGCTCAAGGCTTGTACTAGTGGTACTAGACAACGATAAACATACTTATATAGAGAAATATATACTTAAATACATAGAAAACACCCATGACTCGGAAACGAATATTCGCACTCATCACACAAATATCTGCCCTTACCGGGATTTGAACCCAGGACTGCTAGCTTCGTAGGCAGGGATAAATCAATATTTAAAAAAACTTGTAATAATAATAAGTAGTGTTATATGGGTTAGTGATATACATTATACTAATGGAGAAATAATAACCTAAATACATAGAAAACAAACAAGAATAATTCACCAACACTAGCGTTCATCACATAAAAATTTGTCCTTACCTACTAGCTTGGAAAAACAGATAACTAGGTACTAGGCTAACCGCGTTGTCAAACTAACCAAGTTTAATAGACATTAAAAACAACAAATCCATAAATTCATAAAACTAACCACACTCGCTGACAAAAGTCCAATTAGACAAACGCACGGGAACGTCGGACGTGTGTTAACGTCGTCATGGCAACGGTCGACGTTAATTGGCCGCGTGTATGACGCTTTGTACCGTTTAGCACTCTACGAACAAGTGTAGCCTGTAATGGCTAACATGTCACGGACTCCATATGGAGCGCGTTACGTATGGAAATTGAAGACATGGGCACTTAATGACGATGTTCAAATAGAAAGTACTTTTGATGTTTTAGAAGTTATTGCGAGCGCTATCGTTGTGCAAGCAGCAGTGTATGCATTGTTGTGTTTCGGTGTAAAGCTAAGACAGTTTTAGTAACTTGTCTCCTTGCTAAGAACCTGATGGTAAGACTAGAATCTAAAGACTGCAAAAACGGTACTAACCTTGAGGACCAAGATGGAATGCTTCTATGCTAGTAAATTCACCGGTGGTCTTATCTCTACATCGGAACACAACTATACGGACACTGCTGCGGGGGGTTAAAGGATAAGATGGTGATAGCTAGATAGGTGCCCCACAAGGATGAAAGTGCTTTGAAATAAATAAAATAAATAAATAAATATCAGGGGACAATGTCACACCAATTGACCTAGTCCCAAACTAAGCTCTAGGCTTGTACTATGGGTACTAGACAACGATATAAATACTTACATAGAGAAATATATACTTATATACATAGTTAACAACCATGACTCAGGGACAAATATTCGCGTTCATCACACAAATATCTCCCCTTACCGGGATTTGAACCCAGGACCGCTAGCTTCGTAGGCAGGGTCACTACCAACTAGGCCAGCGCGTCGTCCAAATATGTCGTGGAAATATGTTGCTATTATCAATTTTGTTTTGAGTCAATAAGAAACTACAAAACTTAAGGTTGATAAGTGTTTATACATGTAAAAAAAGAGTTTTAGGGGAATATATAAATAAAAAAACATTAAGTACTTAACAGAATTGTGAAGAGCCACTAAAATCACGTAGCTGTCAAAAGCAATCATACAAATTTAGCTCCGGCCGATACCGGTTCTCACCCCCTAAATCAAGTCCGATTTCCACAATTTTTGAATATGTTGTAGTTATCATAAAGAACCAGGTCTGTACGTTTCTGTTTTTTGTGTTTTTAATTTGTTTCATTCTAAGAAATATTTTCGTGTATAGAAAAACGTACAGACATCGTTTTTAATGATATCTACAACATATTGCCAAATCGAAAAAATAGGACTAGGTTTAAGGGGAGAAAAACTATATCGCATTTTGTATGGAAATTTTTAGCTTCACATTTTTTTTTTTTTTTTTTTTTTTTATATCATAGGAAGGCAAACGAGCACACAGGCCACCTGATGGTGAGTGGAAACTGTGACCCATAGACATTCGCATTCACAAGACCGCAATCCTAAGACTGCAAATGCGTTGCCTACCCTGAGGACGAAGATGGAATGCCTCTATGCCAGTAATTTCACCGGCTGTCTTATCCCCAAACCGGAACACAACAATGCGAACACTGCTGCTTGGCGGTAGGTTAATGGATAAGATGGTGGTACCAACCCGGACGGCCCTGCACAAGGTCCTCCCACAACCTCCTCTCAAAGTATAAATAAATGGTTGTTTCAATATTTCAAATTATTGCAAACATTTCATTTCTTAAGATCACACATGCAAACCACGTGTTTCCGGCGCGTCAAAAAAACGTCGGCGCTTGGCTATCCCAAAACTTGGTCCTAAGAAAACAAGTGCAGAGTTTCATGTCGAAATACGAAGTTATTTTTAGCAATAACAATTTCCTTTTTAGACAGTATTGACGTTTGCTCGCCGCAACTCGGTGTTAATTTAGTCTTAAATTAATTGAATTCTGAACATTCAACTGACGTCCGCGCCGATTGCGATTGCCAAATAAGATGTAGGGAGTTTTTTAAACAGTTTATTTATATTAAAGGAAGATATTACGTATTCATAATTTCAATTACGTAAGTACTAAGTATGCGTCAATTTAAATAGCTAGGTACTCGGAGTAGTAGTTTTCGTGGATTAAAATCAGTTGATCAAGTAGGCCATCTGTATTTCTATCTGTGGCTCTACAAGAATTTCTTTGTATAGTCTATATAATATGATAGATTTTTGGTACATATAACGTGTATGTATATGGTATATTGCAATGACAACATGGTACATCGCGCCTATTTCGATATATTGTTATGATTGTCAACGCCCTCGCGGGTCTCTTCCGGACTGGGAATTTACACAGCAAATATTAGGAAAAAAATTAGAAATAGCGACAAGGGTTCCGTTGGTTGTTAAAAAAAACAAAACGTGACGTGAAAGTTGAGTTCCAAATGGGTTTTTTTAACCATTTTATTTATTTTATTTTAACGAATTGTTGAGTTATGTACGTTTCAATGAATCCGCTATAAGATTAACTTTAACAGGAAGTTAAACACGAAACTGTCAAGTCATAACATAACATACGATAATCTAGCGCGTGTCTCGTTAGACGCGGCGAGTAAGTACATAGTAATAGAAGGATTTTAAACTAATTTTGGTTACAAATAGAGTATAGATTGCTTCGACTACTACATTGTACTTAGCCGTCTTCTTTCGTAACACCGTGGAGGTATATAGCCTAATAACCAAAGAAAAAAAACACAGAACCCCGAAGATATTCCAAGTGATTGCCGCGTCACGCTCGATGGACCCTTATTTCTTTTAATAATGCGGAGAAATGGCGGATTCCGCTCAAAAATATCATTTCCGCACGTGATCATTTAAGGCCTCGTCACACATCGGGCGGGAATAATCGGGTGTGTTTATTGCTTTATTTGGAACATTTTTTAATATGACAATAGCACGCGTAGAGTTAGCACCATAAAAATGAGAATGGAATCCCATAGTTAGTGACATGAGTAAAAAGTCTTTATCAGTTTTATTACAGTGTGATACTCGTACTTTGATATCGCATTATTTGTGTTGTTCCTCTGTATTTTTTATCTGTGCACGCTCTTAATAAAAGTAACTAAGTGAATTTGGAAACCTAAATATGACTAAGATGTCCTTTTTTTAAATCGATTTTATACTAATTTGAAATCACAAATTAGAGCTTCAAAAATTTAATTTACGTCATGTTATTACTTTGACTAATGCATTATACTATACTACTTGACAAATTCAAGGCAAAGTTTAGCTCAAGGGAACTAGACAAGCTTAATTTATAGACAAAATGTAAGGGGCAAGATACATACATACATAACTTCACGCCTGTCTCCCAATGGGGTAGGCAGAGACTATGGAACGCAAGGTGCACCGATCTAAACATACCACTTTCGCTTCCTCTATCCACATTCATCAATCTCTTCAAGCACGTACTTCGGTTTCGGGTGCTTTTTATTTGGCCAAGATACTGACGTTAATAACGCTTTTCTTCTCAATCAATTATAATGTATGGGATGACAGTTGACCACGTCGTTTATCGCTACGTAGTGATTGAAGAAAAAAACGCTAGTAGCGTTAGTATCTTGGCTACAGCCTTAGGATTGACGCGAAGGATTTATTACCTCGGCCGTTTATATAAATCCCATAAATTAGGTTACTTTTCGAAAATCGATCATACTGGAGTTATTTGGTCCCAGCCCACAGATCGGCTCCCGAACATAGCCGAAGTGCATCAAACAATGCGACAGCGCGTGACCCCCACTTCCGTGCCACGTGCGGCACACGACACGACCACGACTCACGACTCACGACCGCTTTGTCGCTACGTTTTTTAGACGTGACCGATCGTGAGCGGGATTGGAATTGACCTATTAAATTATGTTTGGATTTGGAATGCGAGTGGTTCTTTTGTTTTGTGTGTGTTTAGGCTAGGATCTAGTTATATAGTAGGCTTTTAATGATTTTTTATGCTTTAAATTGTTTTATTCTGTATATCGTTTTCACTCTCTCTGGCATAGTAAATATGGCGACATTTATTATGACAGAGAGAGTGTGAGGGGAATAATCAGCCAAGTACCTATTGATACTGAGGTTTTACTGTAAGTAGTTGATTTTTATTATTGTTATTCGATGTAGTTATATTAAAAACAGAGGAGTTGACGTAATTTGACGTTAAAATATTATGACATTTAGGTTAAAAGCTTTTATTTTTAGGTAAGTCTTAAATTACGAAAAATACACATACACAATAATATATTTTTTCTGTTTTAGGAAAAAAATAGTGAGTAACTTTACAACTAAGCGAAAAAAAAACATTTAAATAAGCTAAATACTGTCAGTATTTTTTGCAATGTCATCTTAATTCTCTAGTAAGTAATATAAGCGAAAAGTGTCCCATCTTCCGGTGGCCGCTGCCAGTTTAGTTCCAGTAACTTGCGGTTTAGTGGCTCGGGCGAGTTAGCCGCTTAACTTTATAGTAGTTGGCAACTGTCGAATTGGACCGATTGGAAGTCGGTTCGTCCCGATTTTGTTAATTCCTGTGACATACTTTGTATAATCCGGGCCTCTACTACGCAGGTTATTTGATATATTTTTTAATTGAATAGATTATACATACATACATTAAATCACTCCTGTTTCCCAGAGGGGTAGGCAGAGACCACTTCTTTCCACTTGCTACGATCTTGACAAATTTCTTTCGCTTCTTCCACTTTCATACATCGAGTCATGCACGCACGTCGGTTTCGGGTACTTAAAATTCGGCCCTTTTCCAGTATTTCTCCGTTTTGATTCGAAAAAGTACGCCTAGGGCGGCCCCTTCCGACCTTTCCACTCACTTTCGATCTGTATATCTATTTTGTCAATCTTCTTTCATCCATCCTTTCCAAATGACCGAACAATCGAATACATCATCTTCATACATCTTCTTTTATTCCACATTTCTCTCTGACTTTTTCATTTCTTACTCTATCAATCAGTTTCACTCCACACATACTACGCAAAGAGCGCATTTCAACTGCATTAACACGACTTTCATGCTTATCCTGCCACACCCAACATTCAATGTGTAAAATAAAGTAGTTTATTAGAAAACATATCATACTAACCATGTAAGCTCAGTGCAGGCCTTAAAAAATCCAATTCACACTGTAAGTATGCAAATAATATGCTAAAATTAATATGTCATCACATTCTTTAGTTAAATCATAACTCAAATGAAATGCGTAAATGCGACTGTAGTTAACCTATTTAGCTAGGCTATTGTTACAAGTAATTTAACTCATAATTTATAATAAATTAGTCCGCACGCATAGTTTATCAATTACGAACAAATGAGAAATACAGCCCACAGTACACAGAATAAGTCAAAGGGCGCGCCACAACGTATTTAGATGCAGATTGGTCACTTGACGCATTTACTGCTTAACATTCACAGGCATTATTCTTTTAAAAACAGCAAGCTTATACGAGTGACATTAAGCTACCTTAAAATTGAGATTGCACGCCGTAAAATGTTGCATGTGCACACTGACGAGACATCTTAAAGAGCCCAAAAAAATATCTGCTGAGTTGTTTAAGAGGCGAAATCGACTTGTATATGTTTCGTTCAAGTGATACTTTTCAAAATATATCGTTTGGACAATGCCAACATATTTACTTACAAAAGCCCTGACTTTCTTATAATTGTTCATTAAAAATTATCTCATTGTTATTAATTCTGTGTCATCGGACAACCCCGCGCGCGCTCCAAAAAAACGCGCTTACATTATTATCTCAATATATCTCCCTATTAGCATGTATGACCGGTCCTAACCACATCCTTATCCGAAGAAAACAAAAACCAGCAGCACCTTAAGAATGAAAATGCGTCTGCATAAATTAAACGTTAAACATTCGAGTGTTCTTTCTGTATAATTAGTAAAGCTGTGGTTATTACAATATGTGTACTGACAGCTCATATGCAGATGGCCGATCTTAATGATTTCATATCATTGGCCCACTTAAAGCGGTGGGCATAATTTCATCAACGAAATTAATGATTATTCATGTCGGCCATGTTGCTACTCGTATACTGCCCTTCTACTGAGAAAAGGCACAAGTGCAATTAGTTCAAAGAAGCAAATTAAACTCTCAAAGGTTTATAATAAGGTTGGAAGTTCAATGCAATTCATATAGTAGATGTTCCTTTTTTCCGTAGGAGGGCAGAATAACACACATTGTGATGCATTTTTTATATATTTTTCACTTCTCATGCTCTTAAAATGTTACTTTAGTCTCAACACATCGGGACTAAAGATCCTTATTAATCTCTAGGGATCAAAGTTATTCTTTTTTAATTTACTTTGGCCCTATACAGCCAATCACGGTAATTGTGAATGGAGGACTATCGCCATTTTCAGTGATTGTGTATGGACCATTTTTAGACCGTAGTAATAACCCCAAAATTACAACAGTGCAACAATATAAAAAAAAATAATTTCGTGAAACTCAATTTATGAATACGAATATGGATCCATTTAAATATATAAAGGATAATTTATTTTCGAGTCTTATCGAGTCCTGTGATGACGAATCAAGTTTTAGAAAAGACTCGAGTCCTATAATGAATACTCACTTTCAAGTTTCTAATGAAATTGACAGTTCCAGAAAGGTTAGGAATTGGGATTGTTTATATTTCTTAAATTACTCTAATTTGAAAACCATTTCGAGGAATAGGGTTTTAAAGCCGATCGGCATTATTAAGTTTTTGAAATATTTATCTATTTCGGACATTTCAACAAAAGTATATTTGACCTTGGTTTGACTTTCGTTTTTTGCTTGAAACCCTCCTAGGTGTATCTTACGGGTTAGGCGAAAACCGTTTGAAATAGTATGTTTTATGACGCTATTACAATCATTAGACATCATTTAATTGTTGTAATTTATTAGAAAATGCCAACCCACATTTAAAATAATCATGTTTGCATAAAAAGTCTGCTAAATAAATAAAGATATTAAAACAAAACTATTGGGTCAAATACAATATTAATGAAATTGGTCTCTTAAAATTACCTATTCTTTCGAATTAGAATGTAAAAACCGTGAGTAATTTATTTTGGTGTTTCCCAATTAATAAAAAATACATGAAATGTTTAATTTAAACAATAAGTAGGAATGCCGATATGGTTCCAAAACAACTCGAAGCTTCGATTCAATGACTATAGTCTAAAAAACCAATTCGAGTCTTAGAATTGGAGACTCCAAGGTCTTGAGTCTTTACCAACACTAGTTAACCCTTAGTAAGTAATAAGGCAGAGGTTCTATATATCCCACATTACAATAAGCTGAAATTGAACTTTCCTACCTTCGTTTTATGATACTATTTTAATTGTATTTTCCTAAAATATAACATCATCTATAGGTCATCTATTCCCGTGTAGGTGCCGGGATAGAATAGTGCCACTTCATGTCTTCCCGTGGATGTCGTAAGAGGCGACTAAGGGAATAAAGGTTTGTAGTACTGTTAGGCGATGGGCTTGCCACCTGTCACTAATACACTGGGAAACATCTTAGCCTACTTGTGCAAAATGTGGTTACAGAATTATCAAGAAGTTTTAAGACTTGTTAGTAATTCTTTAGCTCTGCCTACCCCACTCTGAGAATGAAGGCGTGAGTTTATGTATGTATGTACAATAAGCTGAAATTGAACTTTACTACCGTCATTTTATGATACTATTTTAATTGTATTTTCCTG
Source organism: Acleris emargana (assembly GCA_927399475.2). NCBI lineage: Eukaryota > Metazoa > Arthropoda > Insecta > Lepidoptera > Tortricidae > Acleris > Acleris emargana. Next base: position 2,453,018 of record OV656839.1, on the reverse strand, counting down.
AAATATAACATCATCTATTATTATTCTTTAGAGACTTGCAATTCCATGACTGCATTTCATTTTGTGCCGGTATTTTAACTTTAACGGGGCTTTATTAAGGGTACCAGCTGGGCCTAGGCCAGTGGTTGTAATACGTTTGTAGCCAAGAAACCAAAACGAAACGAAAATAAGCGAAACCTGGATTAACATTAGTTTTAATGACATACATACCAGTAGCGAAGCGTCCATACAACCCGATTCCCAGCGGCTTCCCTAAAAATTCCTATGCATAGAGTAGGTACCTACTAGGTATACAAACAACAAAACGTAAAACCGAAAGTAACCCGGTGTACTATAGCTTTACCTTGCTTCATAATACGATGAATGAACACGCACTAACGCCGCAATTCAAATTTATTTATTTATCAAGCCGAAATCTATCACTTGCTCGCACCCATTCACTAACCTATATTACTAGAAAGAAACAAGAACAATATTTTCGTATACACGCACACATGCTCAGTTACCTTTCACTACGCGCGCTCGAACTTACACCCACAATTAAAACCGCCATACAAGCCGGTGACTCGGCGCCGGACCTCACTAACAAATTCAAACCAAATGGTAATATTATAGCGCTACATTAGCTTTAAACTCGCACACAGACACAGCGGCACCTGTGTGAGCACGCAAGAGGGAGAAGCACGCAAGTCCGGCCGACGAACTACGGCTTATTGCATCCAATTTTGAACTTAAAGTGCATGCGTTAACTTTCTTTTCCCAAGGACACTCAACTCAACAACCGTCTCTCTCCCCCCTGGCCTCACGACCTTCAACTACTTTTTTGATTTTCATTACGCCATTACTTTCGCGTCCTCGCGCTAATACGCGGTGTTTTGTTTTGATTTATAGTTAAATTTGTGTTATTACTTAACTTATTGTGTTTTATGAGACTCAACTAGTGAAATTTAGCTTGTTTAGTGTTCTGTGAATGTTTTTCTGTTTGGATTGTGTTATTTGCAGATTCGTGGCGACAACGGAGGTTTGTTTATATTTCGTTAAGTACCTAAATATTGTTATTTTTGCTTCGATCTATTTTAGGTTATATTCGTGGTTTAGTTTTTAAATATTTTTGCCTGTACTCAAAGTACAAACGGCCGCATTGGTGCAAATTGAGTGTTATCTTACAGATTACCTACTTAATGAACAAACATGTTTTTCAAAGTTATCCTTTGGAAATAAGAAACATGTCATTAAGTTAGGATTAGGACGCGCTCGCCCAGACATAAAAATTGATTATAGGCGTAGAGATGGATTCTTCAAACATTTCCACAGCGAATTACAAATACAATTGGCTGACTGGCAGCTGCAAATTAAACAAATTATTTTGCTATTCATCTTTGCTGTTTTCCGATTCTAGCAGTGTTTGGAATCGAACAGGTTTTGCAGATATTCACAATTTATATAATTCAGTTAGGGGACGCAGGACTTAAAAAAAAATTCGCCAAAATTGTATCATTATGACACCTAATTTAAATGATTTTATCGTATAGAACACGTTGAAATAAGCATGTTTTACTTGAAAAACTTTTCTCTAAAATCAAAATTGGCCGAGTTATAGGGGTTCAAATGTTGGTCATTTTCAAGGCGTCAGGGACTTAGAAAATTTTGATGCTTGAAAATTATGTCAATATAAGGTCTATTTATGATGATTTAATTGTTTAGAATATACTAAAACAAGCATATTTTTTTAAACAAACTTTTCTCTAAAATCAATTATTACTGAAACATTACGGTTTGAATTAAAGTACGTAAAAAAAATAGGTTATGTTAGGTTAGTTTTTATATATTCCCGAAGGGCAAACCGCCCAGAAATAGGGAAATAAATTTGTATTTTTTCTAAGATTTAATCTTAATAAGCACGAAAAAGGCAAGAAAAAAAAACTTATTCTATTTTCTATAAGTAATTCAGCTAGAAAACATGCTCAAAGCGAGAAACATATACGGAGTTGTATATTATTACATGAGTTTGGTAACAGTAGAATTTAAACTTTTTTTTGGTAATAATTTTGAGGCCCACAATCGTAAGTGGAACGTAATCGAAATTTATTGAAACGTTTAATTGATACGGTAGTACTACTTGGAAAGCAAGAATTGCCTTTCCGCGCACTTTTAACGCACGCGACACTTCAGCACTGCTTTTTGAGAACTAGAAAGACGACATCCATTTTTTAAGGTATGTTTTTTTTATGTCACGGAAGGGGCAAACAAGCACACACGCCATACACCTTTTTTTTGCTCCGGCTTGCCTATTTATTTACGTGACGCTTCGCCACTGATACATACATACATACATATCGTCACGCCTGTAATCCCAGAGTGGGGTAGGCAGAGCTACAGAATTACCGACAACTTTAAAAAGTTGTTGATAAATCAGTAACCACTTTTTGCAAGATTAGCATAAGATGTTTACCAGCGTATTAGTGACAGGTTGCAAGCCCATCGCCTAACAGTACTGCAAGCCTATATTCCCTTAGTCGCCTCTTACGACATCCACGGGAAGACATGGAGTGGCACTATTCTAACCCGGCAACCACCCGCAATGAGAAGGGTTAAAATGCGTACATTGTTTTTTTTTTCGGTGGAGCCTGTGCAGAGGCCTGATGAAGCTTCAAGGTCTCGCGGAGTGCACTTTGAGAACTACTGGTTTCGGGAATATTGTCGAAGTAACGCTTGCTACCTTTTTTTACCAGCTAACAAAGCAGGCATTTTTAAATCCTTTTATACACCGCTTAAGCTCATCATCATCATGTCAGCCGAAAGACTTCCACTGCTGGACATAGGCCTCCCCCAAGGCTCTCCACTCAGACCAGTCTTGTGCTTTTCGCATCCACCGCGTTCCCGCGATCCTTACAAGGTCGTCACTCCATCATGTTGGAGGCCTACCTACAGCTCGTCTCCCGGTCCGCGGACGCCACTCAAGAACCTTCTGGTTAGGCTGTTCTCCATTAATTAACTTTAAATAATGGCCTACAACTTCCATAAATATCTTAAATTAAAAGCTTGAATCATATCGATCCCTTTTTAATTATGTTTCGTAAGGCGTAGTCATAAATAATAAGGCAGTAAATATTATTAAGTGTTGCGTATCTCAATTATACGATTATAAGAAGCCCTAATATGGCTTTACACTGTAACTGAAAAGTCACAAGACAAACATTAGTTCAGTTAATTTTAAACTTTATTCACGTTAAGTAAGATTCAAATTTCAAAGCATCCTTATTTTAAGTTAAGTCTGGTTACTTCAAGTACGTATTATGAGTAGTACACGTTTATCGAATGGCGTAACTAATAATGATGCGCCATGCAATTTATAATTTTAACGAAGACAAATTAAAATTAAAAGTGGCATGACTGCGGTTATGACTTATGACATTACTTTTTTGACGACGTTGTGGCGCCCTCCAACTTTCGCTTTCTTGATAGGTACATGTATCGAATAGTAATAATATATATTTTTATCGATTGGTTTATAGATAGAGGTTATTTATTGATCACGAGATTTTGCGATTTGTTACGCGTCAAGCGCATTAAGTACTTGTGTTTTCTTCAGAAATTAGATTTTTTTCAGTTAAAACTCTTAGATTCCATTGTCAAAAATAATCAGTTTAGCGCTTTATCTATTAAAGTGTGACAAAACACACTTATATTGTATCTCTTTATACCATCATTATTTACTGTTGTCTTTAATTTTTCACACTTATAACGTTTGGAGTTACGTCTTTATAAAGGGTGTAGAGTTTTTTGCGTAGTAATATTTACTTGTCCATGGTAGTTCAAATATCATATTTAGTTGTAATTCTGTAGCTCTGCCTAGCCCAATCTGGGATTACAGGCGTGAATGTATGTATGTATGTAATATTTACTTGTCCATTGTAGTTCAAATACAACGTTAGAATTCGCAGGAACATTTATCAGGAGAAAGCCTCGTGTCACACACATTGTAAGATCAACAAGTAGATATGCCATTTGTATGATTAATGTCCTTCCGTGAGGTTTACAAAAACCCTATGAAGTTTCGGTAAAGGATATTGCTTTTTGAGATTAGAATCAACCCTTTGCTAGTTTGGTGTTTTGGGGAATCGATATTTTTGCGACTCGAAAGATTTTTGTCGTGTTTGTCGATGCTATGTTTTTTTTAACAGTATTAGGCACCTTCTATCTATTAAGCAACAACTTTTAAGTAAGCATTCGTGACAATTTATTTTTACTGTAAAGTATTTTAAGTACCTACGTGTATTTTGATATGATGGAAAGCATACCATTTAAAAAATAACTAAGATTACTTAAGGAACTCGTAAGAGCAAAGTCATATTCGATTAATGAAGATAACAAATTAAACAATTAACGCTTAAAGGCGATCGAGATTTAAAATACTAAAATAATTTGTCTTAATTTTTAAACTCGTTTTGAAGTTGCACCACACGATGTATCAAACCTATATCCCACTTCTGAGCAACTTTTTAACCGAACAAAACCACAACTTTCCTTATAAGGACGAAGGACCCGTCCGGCCGAGCCGCCACTGGTCCGCACCAAATATGGGTACCACGCGCTAAAAAGGACGGCAAGAAAGTTCCCTTGAGTTTTTGTTACATGCTGTATAAGCCTATACGGCGTGTCAACAAAAACAGTGAACGTGGAATGTAGTCGTAATAGATAGAGAAAAAATACAGCCCTTATTTTTGTAGCTCGTTACTTCTGATACCTATATAACTTTATTAATAGATCAACGCATTTTTTTAAAACAAGACGTTTCATTTTATCTTTTTAAATTATTCTTTAACTCCATCTTTTATGCTTACACGATTACCGATTTAGATATGTCTAGATATCAGCTATGTATTAAGGCGTAAAGTTCTGTTTTCCCTTCTGATCCCTAATAAAGACATTGAATTATAGTGCCAATAAAAAAAAAACAAGACATCAATATAAAAGCGATCCAGTAGCAATATTTCATAAGGCAAAACATAAACCCGGTATCAGATATCTTGCCCGTGCGCCTTCATCCGTAAAATCCCTCTATGTTTCAGTTTCTAGCTGACTGTTGATGAATATATTCCTGATCTCAAGTTCAGAAGCCACACAAAACGCCACGCCCCTAAGCTTCCTTACCAATCCGACCCGGTATCGGGTCGTGGGCTTCAAACAGTTAGACATTCCAATGCCCGCATGGTTTCATTTCATACAAAATTGGCTCCTTATCGGGTCGATGTGTAGCAAAGGTTTTGGTAGTAAAGCTAGTCTAATGCAGGCCGCAGCCGTGGCTGACAGAGACAAATGGAGCCGCATCCGACCCTGTATCTTGTGTATGTTATATATGGCGATAATTAACGCTATAAGGCGTTTGTGAGCGATCGGGTGCATAGGTGACTAATTTTGTTTTGATATGTGAGCGTTAATGTCTGATAAAATAAAAACACCCTGTTTTTTTAAAATCATGTAGTGTCAAATGTAACATCTTTCGTCAGTGCGTAAAAACTATGTGTTAATATTTGTCTTCGACCTTGGTTGATCTTTTTGCGTCGTTCATATGCTGCATCCTAGGTCACGGGTCACGTTTTAATTAACGCGATTTTTTTTAATATAGGTTAGTTTAATTGAGATGGTTTTTAACTAGGTTCTATGAAAATGGGTTGGACCGTTTATGAGAGAGCTCCAAAAGAAGCGGTCGCCATTTAATCGGAGGTTTTTGTCTTCATAATATAGGTAAGTAATTCTAACTGTAAGAACGAAAATTATCTTTAACACTACAAATCTTCTCCAACACTTAATAGCCCAAAGAACATTATTCTTAAAAACAACACCAGCGAAACAAGTTTCCTAAGAAATTTCCTCGAATATCTTTTATTAGGGCGACGGTAGTTAATTTTAATGCTGGCAGTAATTAACGAATCTTTAGACCCTTGAGTGTGCGCGAGTGGCGAGCCTTAATCGCGTCGGACGGGGACAAGGTGGAGGCGGGCGCGGGAGCGGGGAGCGACACGGAAGCGATTTCTATCTGGCTGTCAATTAAAAAGTATAGATAGCTAACTTTTGTTTTGGGTTACCTTTGTTTGTGCGAAATATGTTTGGCAAAATGTATCTGTTTTTCTTTTTTATCTGTCGGTACACGATGGTACTGAAATAAACCCTGAAACATTAACAGTTACAGTAAAAAAATTGTATTGGCAAAATAAACGGTTGGGAAACGATTCATTTTGCCAAACATAATTCGGCTAAAAGGCAGGATTAAGCCCATCTAGTTTCGATATCGTGATTATATTGCTTTGTTGTGCCATGTATGTTGTGCTACAGTTTGTAGTTATCAATTAAATATTATGAGTTGGAGTTTGTATTATTGAAGTTATGACAGCTCATACGCACTCGACAGTAAGAGCAGTCATAGCGTCAATAGATATGGATATCAAAGCAAGATAGACTGAACAAAAAATAATTAAAGCCCGTGAGCCTTGTTTTAAGTAAATAAGAGCTATTATAATATTGACAATCCAATCCAGGAGTATCCTAGCAAACATACACTACACATTAAAAGAAAAACGTATGCAAAACTTCTTATGATGTTTAGGACCTATTTAGGCAACCATGGCTGTGGAAGAAACAAACACATTTTAAATACACCTGAAACCCAACTTACGAATGATTAAAATACGCTACCTTCTGTGCCTCGCACCAAATTTCACAATTTTAAGTGAGAGGGCAGTTTTCTTGGATTTTTCATACGGAGGCGGAGGTAAATAAGATATTTTCTCCTTAATGAGGACTTATCAACGAGGCTTAGCGGAACTCACTCAATATTATGCAATTTTCTTACGATTTTATTAAAATTTTCTACTCTCTCTACTGCACTTATGGTTTTATTAATCCTGTCTTATTTAAAGAAGCAAAGCGTTTTCATAATATGTTGTACGTGAAAATAATATTACGTATTTCAATGAGTTTATGAGAATGTAATATTTGGTTTGGCATTTACCTTTTTTCTTTGAATTGTGCGTTATCTTTTTTTAGATGAGTCTATGAAATGTAATATGTGCTTGAACCTTAGATTCTAAAGGCTTTGAATTGAAATAGGGCTTTATATAAAATTTTATTCTCAGGGATTCCTTTATTTCATCAATGACATTTTTCTCATTTTGGTGTCGAGCGTAATTTGAACGGTGTTTTAATAAATTGTAGGTTTTTTTTTATTTGTCACAAAAATGTGTACTCATACGTAAAGTCACCAGCAATAATATATTATCCATCATTAGGCTCAAACATATCTGACACGTCTCTATTACTAGAGGCATAAGAGTGTGTCAGATATGTTTGAGCCTAAAGTTCAATAATATATTATAGCTGGTGACTGCACTTGACCAGAAGAATAAATTCTTAGCAAGATATCATTCTGTATTATTATTTTTTTATCCAGGATCGTTGGCGAGTTCATATATTTTGTAACTAGCGTGCGGCAATGACGTTGCTAACCAACTTTAGATCGTTATAAATCCTAAATGGTCGTTCAAAATGAAAAATGATTAAAGAAACCTAAAGATGATTTTTAAATACCTATTCAATGATACCCCATTTGTCATAGATCGACAACTTTTTTTTTTCTATTTTACAATATGGTGTGTGTGTCGTGTGGTTGCCGGGTTAGAATAGTGCCACTCCATGTCTTCCCATGGATGTCATAAGAGTCGACTAAGGGAATAAAGGCTTGTAGTACTGTTAGGCGATGGGCTTGCCACCTGTCACTAATACACTGGGAAACATCTTAGCCTACTTGTGCAAAATGTGGTTACAGAATTATCAAGCAGTTTTAAGACATTAAGTTTTAATTACTGTCATATTTTTAGTGACGTTCACGAGATTAAGACAAATCATTTGATATAAGAATCATAGAAATCGGTCCACGCGTTTAGTTTCTAGAATGGCAGTCTTTCTCCTCCATCAACATTCGGGTAAAAAATTCTGTAAAAGTTAAATTATACGGAAAAACTTATAGAGTTACACCCAAGTTATATCGAATCCTCAATAAATAAATAAAAACCTTTAAAACACTGTAGTTATCCTTGACATTTTTTAAGCTTCTCTAAAAAATACTAACATACATACATACATACCTTCACGACTTCATTCCCAGAGTGGGGTAGGCAGAGCTACAGAATTTACCAACTCCAAAAACTTGTTGATAACTCTGTAACCACAATTTGCACAATTAGGCTAAAATGTTTAACAGTGTATATCAGTGACAGGTAGCAAGCCCATCGCCTAACAGTACTACAAGCCTTTATTCCCTTAGTCACCTCTTACGACTTCCACGGGAAGACATGGAGTGGCACAATTCTAAGCCGGCAACCACACGGCAAATACTACCATAATGTCAAATAAAATGAAGGAAACGCAGACACATTTTAATTACACCTAGAACCCTCAAAGGAACGCGATTCAAATCTAATCCAGCGAAATACAATATTAAAATATGATTGCGGCCCACTGGCATCCACTGATCACGTGTTCCTTTCAGATCGGCTTAGCGAGTCCTAAGATTCATCCTACCCTCACCAAAAGAACCTAGAGCCCCATAAAAACAGGATTGGTTTTCGTTTGAAGACAAAATGCTGAGCAAGGATACGTCTTTGTACGTAATTATGTAGGGAGTTTAGGAATTAACAAGATATCGGGCAAAAGAGATTCATTTGCTTAAATTAATGGTTTTAATGAAAAATGATGAATGTTCTACTTTGGAGATTGGATGAGGATTTTTTTGATGGAAGCATGGAAACGGATAAGGCTTAAAGAAGCTGAGCCGCTTGATTTTTATGAGTTGTAAAATTTGATATAAAAAAGCGATATTGGCAGTAAGTAATTATGTTTATCATACTTGTGCCATTCTACTTTTGGTGGTACATAATTTTTAACAACATTCTCACTAAACTATTTTTATTTCAAAAAGTGCTGCGTTTTCTAACTTGAAACTCGAAAAGGGACCTAAATAAGCAATAACTAAATAACTAGTTTTTAAACCGTTTAACTGAAACATACTAAGTTTATGTTATTAATTCAGACGCGGATTCATAATTTTATATACTTTGTATCGGACGATGACAAAAGATGTGCACTGAAAAGTAGAATGGCCAACTTACTAACTGCCAATTACACCAAAAAGTTAAATGATTTGCACCATCTCTGAATATTTTTTTTATGTAAAGAACTCGATGTCAGGTTCATCTCGTTGGAAAACAAGTGAATCTAGCATTGACCGACCACATTAATATTTTATTGAACCTACCCTGACCAGATAATATGCACAGGTAGAGCAGATAATGTGCCTCCCGATATTTGAACATTATTATATGAAATTATGGCAAATGAACTCTAGTTAAAAACTGCAGTACCTGCGAGGTACGAATGCTCCCGAGAGTGGTCGTTTGACATGTAAATTCGGACAGCGGTTCAGAATACATTCCGCTTTTGTTAGCCCGTGCAAAAATACTTCGCACCAGGGATTTAGCAAAGTTCAGCCTGTACATAGATAATATAACTATAGATATAAAAAAACCCTCGGTATAATATCTAATATTAGCTGCAAAAGATCTCTTAACTTAAAGGGATACATTTTCTTTTGTACCTATATATTTTTATATTAATTGTATTGTTCTTGTTTTCTTTTGTACAATAAAGTGTTTCAGTGTTGAGCTGACCTAGCTAAGAACCAACGCTAGAAAACCTGCTTTTAAATAAAAAAAACTTATAACACTCCTCAATTCATATTCATATTCATTTTATTCATAATAATTCATATTTTACATGTCACAAAAGAAAACTAAATAAATATATTCAATTAAAAAAAAAAAAGTCAAGAAGGGATTGTAAATACCAATAAATATTTCTAAACTAACATTTAATAGTACCTATTTGGTACACAGTAAAAATTCATGGTAGGAATAGAACGTGTGCTCGATAAGCCAGTGTTTGAGCCGAGATTTGAAGGCGCTTAATGTCGGTGCATCCGTGACGCTCGCTGGCAGTCGGTTGTAGCCCGCCGGGCCCATGACGTGGGTTAGTTTTGCTGACTTTGCCAGTCTGTGCTTAACGCCCACAAGTTTGTGAGCATTACGCAGATTGCGGCCGTGGATGTCGGCCCCCGCCATGTACTCGTCCAGGTGGCAGCGCACGTAGATGGCCACCTGCAGTATCACTATACAAGGTAGCGTGAGTATCTGGAGGGACCTGAAATGAGATCTCGCGGAGTTACCCTGGTTTACCTGTGCAATCGATCGTACAGCTCTTTTTTGCATACGGAAGACACGCTCCCAGTCGGCAGCGCGCCCCCACAGCTCCGCGCCGTATTGTAAGAGCGAGTGCACGGTTGCGCAGTAGCACGAGCGTACCACACTCCTGGATACCACTCTCGCTAAGCGTCGCAGTGCAAAGCAGGCGCTCCCTAGCTTATTAGACACTTTAGCGGTGTGCTCCTTCCACTGAAGGCCTCTGTCTAGCTCGAAGCCCAGGAATGTGGTATTCTGTGTCTGCTCTATTTTAGTACCGTCAACGAAGACCTCAAGCCCCCTTGGAACTCTTCCCCCGAGATAAAAATGAAGGAAGTGGGTTTTTTTGAGGTTGAGCACCAGGCCGTTCATCCGAAAATATTCCGACACCTGCATAGCTAAGCTACCTCATTGAGGCATCGCTCGAGCTCGTCGATATCGGGGGCGCTAACCACCGCGGCAACATCATCATCATCATCTTCTGGGAGCTCATTGAGGAGCAAGGAGAAAAGTATATTAGATACCGAAGATCCTTGTGCGACGCCAATATCAGTGGACACTCCACTTGAATAAAATAACTAGTTCAACACTTGTAATGTTTGTCTAAACAAACAAACCGACACGTTTTGCATGTATTCCAATACAAGTATTACCATAGTTTCAAAAGCATACCAAAAAGTGTATAGAATAAAAGTGCCCGCATCTTCCCTTATACGTCTGCATCTCATTAGAACCCCCATAACATCTATGATCTTATTTCTAACGAGATAAGGTACAATTTTCCTTGGAAACTTAATTGCAACGCTGCTATCTAAGGGCAGTCGGTGCACCCGCTGCATTTGTATGCACATTCGACTGTCGGCATCTAATAAGAACTAGTATAGGGGCGGGCCGGGTTGGTTCTCTTAATAACAAAAAACGAGCTTTTAAAAAACTCAACTGAAGCTAACCAACTTTAAAACGTTATAAATGCTACATGATAATTCAAAAAGAAAAATTATAAAAGAAAACTAAAGACGATTTTAAATACCTATTCACGCACTTGTCATAGGTCGTCGTTTCTTTTACAATATTGCGTATGGTTGCCGCCATGTTGAATTTTGGTTGTTTTCATATCTTGAGTGAATCATTAAAATCGGCGTTAGTTTCTAGAGCACCACTCAGGGAAAAACATAGATACTTACATACATTTTTGGACTGATAAACCTATTACAGATGTAGTGCATAATTGTTTTCCTTCGTATTTTGTCGGAAACGTTCGTATCTGTCATGCTTCTTCAGTCAACCTCAGTATTTTTGTACGGTGACCAACTGAAATAGCAAGACACGTTCGTACGTTTCCGTGAAAATACGAAGGAAAACAATTATGCACTACATCTGGACCCTCCTCCTTCGGCAGGAAATGTGGCAGTGCTCTCGTCAGCGAATTATAAAATGGAGTCGGGGTGATAAATAATTAATCTTTTTTACAATACTTTGTGTCTTGAAAATTGCGCAGTTTTTGATGGAATAGCGAGAGACTATACGAACAAACTTGGCAATGTCTACATACATACATACCTTCACGCCGTCATTCCCAGAGTGGGGTAGGCAGAGCAACAGAATTACCAACAACTCCAAAGACTTGTTGATAACTCTACAAATAACTTGAAGATTTTTTCGACGAAGTATTAAGCAAGGGAACGGTTTCACACAAATTGACCTAGTCCCAAACTAAACTCTAGGCTTTTACTATGGGTACTAGACAACGATAAAAATAGGTACTCATATAGAGAATTAGATTCTGAAATACATAGAAAACCTCCAGAACTAAGCTCATCACTCTTGTATAAGCATTGCGATGACAATATGTTTAACATCCCTAGGGTAACGGGGCCAATTATATACCAATTCTTCTTTTTAAAAAATGATCCCAATTTGATTGAGAAGAGATTTACGAAAATATATTATAAAGACGCCCCTTTGACAGATCCTATTTACGAAATAATCAATTTAACTCAAATCCTCTGTACCTTGCAGACAACGGATGCATTATTCAATCATTCCTACCATCGGATTATCAACTTAATACATCCCCAAATACGACTGCATTTTAAACAAAACTAGAAAGCACCGCGCAATACAATGCAAAAGGACGTTACCATAGCTATGTTTAATATGAACTTATGTCTTTTTACATTTTAAAGGTGAATCCGCCTTCGTCAAACACAAAGGCATATCAGCTATTATACAACTAAGGGAAACTCGACTCTATCCATCTAGTAATAAAGTACGATTTGTAATGGAGTTCCAAGTGGATATGTACATGTTCGCCCAAGCAGGGTAAACACATGTTCCCTATTTTTGTCTAAGCATTAACGTGTCAATGCGAGATGTGTATCGGAACACGTGACTAGCAGATTTCCACACGGGGGAAGTTAAATTAAGGGGAGAGATAAATGGAAAAAATCCTGTCAATATCTTCTTTTCATTAATGGCTTTAAAAGTTTATTTCTTGCCAGTCACCGAGGCCGGTTGTGTGGGGCTTAAACGATCGGTTAAACGATCGTTTGTGGTCAGTAATTTAGGGGTCATCTTTTGTGAGTTAAATCGTTAAGGTACTAGTGGAATGGTGGCGGTCATGCTTTAAGCTGAACTGCGATGCGCTTTGCGTTGTAGCTTTGTGCAGGCTTTTGGCAGTTTTAGAATGCAACATTGTTATTTTCTTTCTCGTTAGTTCTACGCTAACGCCGAGTGGTAATTAGACTTGACCAATAGGCATAGCATACACTCGTAGGTATTATGGAGCGGTAGTTAACTGTAACCTTTGACAGATTGCATTAAAGTAAATATAAAATGGCCAAGGTTGAAGATCTGCAAAAACACGTATTTTATCAAGTATTAATTAACAGAACACTCTGCATGAACAATATGTTTACTTAAATTATTTTTTTCTTAGATAGAACAGGTAACAAATCTAAGTGTCACTTCTTTTACTTTTAAAATTCATCTGTTGGCCTTTTTGTGCTGAAGTAAAAATAGATTTCAAAGAAATTATAACTTTTAAAATCTTTGGGAATGTTTGCACATGTTATTTTGTGTCAATACAGGGGTTAACCATACTTGAAACAACTAGCCCAAGTAGTTAAAGTTATCAAGAGTCGCAAGTAATTTGGAGGAAATATATTCATAAGGCGAAGCACGAAGCCAACACACGCCACCGTGCTGCGTTTGAATTTAGAACAACAGTTCTAAAGGTCTTCGCACATTATATCAACTCCACGCCACTGCGGCAGCAACTCTACTCACACTCTCGATGAGTAGTCAACTAGTTGATCCGCCCAATGGTCACTAATGGACAACGCGGTGTCAACGATCCAATTGGAATATATACTCGTATATGGAAGGGAAGCGCATAGTCGCCGCGGGGACGACGTGTGGTCAACGCGTGACAAACGTGTCGGAGTTGACCTCAGTGTACGACGCGTAGACCACACGTCGTACACTACTAAAGTATATTTTTTTGAAATTAAACCTAGAAAATATGACATAGGGCTTATATTTCAATATTTAGCATAGAATCGAGTCGCCCTTGAGTTGTTATAATGTGCGGAGACCTTTAATTCGATTCGCTTTTGTTAAGAACAGTGCCACAAACTCCATATGGAGTTCATTTTTATTACAATTTAAGTTAGTTTGGTATGTAATGCTAATGCGTGTTCCTCCAAAAAGTGTTCATTGATTGAATTTTGTTTATTTGGTTATCTGTGGCATAGATCGATTCTAGTTTGAAACATATAGGTAGGTAACAAAGCGAAGAGGTTGATCAAGTTATTTAGGATGATATTATGATAAAAAGTAAGACGTAAATGCAATAAATGACTGAAATTTGTTTCACATTTGTGCTTTGATATTCTTACAATGAAAACAAAGGTATGAAATCACGAATGCTCGAATGAGTTGGGAAACGGAGTGTATATTATTGAAGTATTAAAATTGAATGGTGACTTTTGTTACATTGTTATTTGGTATTTTTTAAGGTTTGAATATGGCGTTTTCCACAAGAATTGCGTAAGCTAGCTAACAAAGATTACATATTTAAACAATTTAGCGACCCCTATGTTTGAAAACCAACTTTACAAAAATCAAGTGTTCCAATGACTCATACAGTACATGAACGTCTGTCTATAGCATAAAGCAACCATTCAAGCATAGCCAGTATTAGATACCCGAGAGGGTGCGAGGAGCGTTTGGTGCCAGGCACCGAAAAATGCCAGTAATCGCCTGTTAGTTACAAGGGAATTAAGAGCGCACTGCGATTCGAGGCCGTAATTGGTGCATTTACCTTACACGCCACTAAGGGTAAATAAGAAATTTTAATGGGTAAGACTTTATAGTACAAGTCTGGTGACTATGATGGCCACGATTGATTTTTGAGCTTTTAACAAAAAATGAAAAGGCTTTTTTGTTTGTTAAGTTAGTACCTACTTTTTTTTGTATAGAGACGCGGGCACGGACACAAAAAATCTTAAGATTAATATCCCGATGTAATTGCGCCCATTAATTTTCAGACCTTAAAACTCATAAAAATGACATCCAATTTCTACTCAACCTAGCTAAAATACACCCAGGTTAAGCTAGCTTTCAATGTGAAAAAAACTGCATGTTTACTTTGTATTTTTGCAATTAGCGGCCTTGACACTTCTATTTCACTCTATATCGAAAATTACGAGTTAACATGTCATAGTCATACCGTTGTGCTTGTGGCCGGGCGCTACTTCAATTTTTATTTAATGAGGGTAGTATCGACGTTACGTGGGACGCGGCACCTGCCGGTGGCTACACGTGTATTTATATCTTGTAGACAACCAAACCAATTTAAAAGTTGTGGTATTAACAATTAGTTGTATCCTTAAAAAGTAATGAAAAAAGTCTTTTGTCACGGTAGAACATAACAAAAAGGACCTGAATTTTTATATAGATATTTGAAAACTTCAAAATGACAAGTTTTTTTCCGAAAAAATAAATAAAAAAGGTGATGACTACGCGGGCGACGCACGTCTTAAAATTAGGTCGGTTAAATTGGGGTCCTACCAAGAAACCATTCGATAATCGAACGCTCGAGATAACTCACTGTAAAGCTTGCCACACACGAACGCTCACCGAATGCTCATTACAATCTGCTTTGAACAAACGTTTCACAAACAGGCTATAGTACGTATAGAGTAATCTTATTGGCCGGTTATTACTGGATAACCAGACAAGACCGCACCAATAGCGTCGGCCACTAATAAGTCAAATTGGACAATGGAACCTGTAATTGGCTTGCCTTTATCGTGTGTATATGTATGTGTGTATGTAAAGCAGCGTGGGAATGCATGTTGTGTATAGAATGGATATGTTGTTTCAGTTTATAGGTAGTAAAAATATGTAACTTAGAAGTATTTTGATGTTACAGGAAACTTTGAAATGCATTGTATAGATTGTAATATAATAACAAAACGTATGAAATGGACGTTATGTCAGTAAACCGGTTTTTTTAATTACATGTCATTGAAATAGATTTAAACGTTTATTATTCCAAAGTTAAACGCCGGATGACATGTTTTTTGGTTAGATATTTTTGCATTGTCATCCAATCCTGAGCTATGTTTAATGTTTCAAGTCTGTAGCTCACGTCAACTGAGTTATTTGTAAGTAAGAGTACAACCCTGTTAGGGTATTGCAACGCGTAATTTAAACAACATCTCTGCAATAACTAATATAAATTAGAACAACTAACACAGCATAAAAACTCTATAATTATAATTAATAACAAACTATCTCCATGTATAATTTACAAAACAGTTTAAAATCAATTGGAAAATTCAATTGAAAAAGACAGACAAGAAAGTGAGCTAATAACGTGGTATTATAAAAAAGAAAATCCAAGACAAAACTTCAAAAATAGAACACAATCGCAAAAAGCCAGTATGATATTTGTGATGGTGAGTAGGGTTATCAGGATCGATCGCGGTGCATTATTGAGGAGGCGGTGTATCGATGGCTGCAGGGCTGTCAGTCGCCGGAAATATCAGGTTCGGGATATCGTGACCTACACTGTGACTGTGAGCTTTAGGGAATACTTTACGTGAATTTTAGTATTTGGTTTCAAGCAAAAACTGTTTTTTTACTAATAAAAAAAAAAAGTGTCATTAGAAAACGGTCGTAGTTTTTTCTTTATTAAGGTTAACCCTGAGTAGTATTATTTTAAACTAATACTAAATTTAATTATTGATGAATACTTGCTGCCAGCTTCATAAGCGAGTTGACTACCAAACTATGCTTCCAAAATATTCACAATTAAAAATACTCACGTCTGTCTCTGGTCTATAAGCCATGCTGTACAGTACAAAATTTTACGTCGGATCAGGTGTCAAACCATGAAGGCGGAATAATCAAACAAACATACCTTCGCATTGATTATGTTAGTACGGATTGTAAATTATAAAGTCGTTTGACAGCCCTGGTCTACATTTACCTGAAGCCGTTCTATTTCATTGCGAGTTGTTTATGGACTAGCTAATGCGCGGCAAGACGCGAATGACATTTCAACAAGGGCCGGTACTTGCTACACTAAAAAATACTTTACCTAGTATACTTTACCCTTCAAAACGTATTTTATTCGTAACAAAAGAAGGTTGATTTTTACTAAACCATTAATTGACGGTTACACCTTTTTTAGAGGAGCACAATGAATGTCCAGCCTTACATCGATCAAGGAAATTGTGGCATTACAAAGTTCCATAAAGCGGCTACACATATCGAATTCAAACTTTAATATTCGACCCCCTGCATTCCAATTTCCGTTGATAGAATTTTAGACTGAAGAATAGCTTTGCGAGTTTTCAAATAAAATCGTTATATTTTAGGATTACGTACGCAAACCGATCCGTAAAGGAGCTTATTACTAAAGGTCTACTGATCGTCTGTCTATGCGTCTGTCACCGGGCTGTAAATTGTGCACCGTCACAACTAGACACTGGACACTTTCACAGAGTGTGGCTGATGTAGAATCATCTTCCCATAGGTACAAGAAAATTGTTCGTAACCCTTTCTGTGCGAGTCTGACTCGACTTAAGGCCTCCCCAGACCTATCGACGCCGAATCGGCTTGAGCCGGTAAGAAAAAGTTTTATGTCCATGCAATAAGAGCGACGTCGTCGTCGCCTTAGCCGGTATTTATACTTAAGTGCTTTAATTGCCAAATAAATTTTATTTCATTTCATTTCATTTACTTCAATTATAATCAAAATAACTAAATAGATGAACAAATACATAAATACAACTTGTCAAAAGCTCCCCCGAAAATTCCGGGCCCTATAAATTATGTAACCACATTTTACATAAAGCACAACATAATACATACAATAATTATTAAACGTATAAGCAAAAAAAACTTTTGTCAAGATCGTAGCAAGTGGAAAGAAGTGGTCTCTGCCTACCCCTCTGGGAAACAGGCGTGATTTAATGTAGGTATGTATAATTCAAATAGGCCTAAAAGTAAATCTTTAGATATACATTTTCTAGGCCTTTATGTTATCTAGGCTCTATCATCTAAGGTTATGTTACTCATATAATTTTGTTGGCAAAAATCTCAATATTAAGTATATAGAATGTAATATTCGCATATTGGACGATAACTACGTCGGTTCAAAAGACATGAGACATCACATTATTACATTCCGTCGTAATAGCTGGAGATATGTGCGATATATGCTCACCGGTGACGTCACTGCTTGACAGCTGGGAGTAGGCAAGTATTAGTGTTAAGGATTACATTATTTGTAGGGTAGAAGTACCGGTTTTGGACATCCATACACCGTGTATGACCACTCTAAATGCTAAGTAATATGTAAAGCATTATAAAAATACAATATTTTTTTATTTTATCTTTATACCTATTAATCTGCAGTCTATTTCAGGGACCGCAAAAATCCTTTATTTGATTAAGTCTATCGATCGGGTAGCTACATAATATTATGCTCTCCCAATAGGCTTACCCTAATGATATGGAAACTGCTTTAAACTAGTTAGTTTCGTAAAGGTTTCAAATTTAAGCACTTAGCATTACGTTAGTGTTACCCTATCCGTTCTCCCTCTCCATTGACTCTCCGTTTCACAGATTCGTGTGATTGGTTGGTTTCAAGCCTATGTGTGTGGATAGTCAATCAATTGCTAAGAAGTGCAAAAATATTTTGTATGGACTGCGCGTAGAGATCAAAATAGTTTGATGCAGTTCAATAAACACTTCATAGGGAAAAGCCTAACGAGGGCTTTAAGAAATTGGTAAGAAATTATATACCGTAACGAAAACTCTCGGTTCCGATCTCTGGTCTATTTATGAATATTATTTTTAATTTTACAGTATTTTTCATACTCACTTCGTAATATGGCCACAAACGGTACTTTTACCCTAACATCGAAACATACATTTCTATGAATATTGCATAAAGCTGGTCTATGGTTGGCAGAAATTATGATGAATGCGAGTAATTGTGTTTGAGAATTGGACGTTTTCTATCTATGTAAGTATTAATTTTCCATATACACCTGTATAAGATATTTAGTAGGTACGCATTAGTACAAGCCTAGATATTTTTATTTATGTCGTTTTGACTCATTATTATTAGACGGCAAACTTGGTTCCCAAACACAAGTTAACTCTTCGGCTGTTCAATTCCCAACAAAACTGAATTAAAATTTTCCAAAATAGGATCCTGTAAAAGGTTGAATTTGGTATTTAAAGCAAAAAGTTCGTTTTATAAATATTGACACGTGATCTGATAGTATTGTCAGTTCATCCATTACGAAATGGGCATGCAACTGACATTTTGCCTGCGTACACGTTTCGAGATTTTTATTTAACGAAATTTTATTACCAAACTGTGAAAGAGATAAATTTTGCAATTACCTCACTTTTTTAAGGCATGGAGAAGGCAAATGAGTACATAGGCATTTAGGTACATTTGAAATCTCATGACTGTAATCTTACGATAACATTCTCAAGATTGCAATCTTGTCTTACACCCGCATTGGATTGGAACACAACAATGCGAACATTGTTTGGTGACTTACGCTACTGTACTGTCCACTGTCCACTGTACGCTGTCCGCTGTCCGCTGTCCGCTGTCCACTGTCCACTGTAAACTATCAACTGTCCACTGTCCTTGACCAAAGTAAATCGGGCTTTGAGGGAGTCGACTTGTGATCGTTAGGTACCGATTTAAAACTAAGTAGGTTCAAACTAAAGATGTACCACGCTAACTAGCGTTTCTATTCGGATTCGGGGCACCATGTACCAACTGCACCCCGGTTAACTTACCACTAGTGAGCCTTTGTATGGTTATTTGGTTAGTTAACTGTGTTGCTGACGGTACCAATGAGCTATTCTAATTTTATTTGGCACATTACCCGATGCTCTTACTACATACATACATTAAATCACGCCTGTTTCCCAGAGGGGTAGGCAGAGACCATTTCTTTCTACTTGCTACGATCTTGAAAAATTTCTTTCGCTTCTTCAACATTCATACATCGAGTCACGCACGCACGTCGGTTTCGGGTACTTAGGATTCGGCCGTTTTCCAGTATTTCTCCGATTTGATTCGAAAAAATACGCCTAGGGCGGCCCCTTCTTCTTTGCTCTTACTAAACGTACCTAAACTGTTAATCTGTGATGTCCTTTAGGCATACTGGATAACATCTCTGAAAGTAGGCCATCCGTTGAAATTACCCTACTCCCTATGTTATTTCGTCGACAGCACCGTCATCCTTTATTTTGTCGAATGCACGCGTCGAATTTCGTGAGGTATTTCGTTTCACGATCCTAGCGTGTAGCGATTGTTTTTCGTTTTGCGCTTTGTAATTTCGAAAATAGCGCGAGTAGCGCGATCTGAATTCTAAATTCAAACTAAGTCTTACAAAAACAAGCGTGTTTTGTTTTGCATACGTTTGATGACGTGTTTCTAGGATTTGATTTTACTTGACGTCTTTCATTATTATCTTTGTAATATGTAAATGATATATCTATTAAATAAGCAGATATTAAAAAAAGGCTAAGTATAGTAAGAATTTTATGAGGTACCCTATTAGCAAAGAGATGTGTATAACAGAAAGGGCCCGTTCAAAAAGTTCTTACCATACCAATTTCACCAAAGTTAAACGATGTTAAATATTAATCGATTCATACATTTTAGATTTAATTAAAATACTATTTAATTTAGAAAAAATACAAGACTCAGGAAGAGATACTCGCAAACAAACATTAATCGGGAATCGATCCCTTAGCTTTTATGTAATTTTTACCTATAACCCTTTATAAAAGCATCCTTGGAAACCACGTATTTTTAATGGCTTACGTTTAACGGATCACCAGATATCATAAAATATAACGCCAAAAAACACTTTTTACCGCCGAAAATCACCATCACCAAACCTAACTAACCTACCTAATTTGGTGATCGTTTACTATTTTAAGGGTCTCGAAAATAATTCTGTGGTCCTAGTGAAAAAGGGTATATGTCTTCTGAAGGTCAAGTGAAAAAGGGTTTAAGTCTAGTACTGTCCGTTCATGTATATCATCCCCGTAGAGCGAAAAGTCACCAAGTCCCAAAATGTCGAAATCGACTTTTTAATGCCACCGATATTGAATTTTTTTTCTGCAAATTTCAGTCTTATTGCTATGTGAATAGCAGTCATAGATCCAATTTTAGAAAGTTGGTAAATTCATTATTTTTTTGTTTTTGCGCATGAATTGAAGTTAAAATTAATTAAATTACTTAATGAATTTATACCAAAATATAATCGGCCAAAGTGGTTACTTAAGTCATTTTAGTTATTTTTGCCTTATTCAGTTGTGCTTCTGACCGAGCACAATTTTATTCCCAAATTCACTAAAACAACTTAGTTACCTGACAATTGCAAAGCTTGCTACAAAATATGAAAGCGAAAATTAACTAAGTATTTTTAGTGAACTTTCGATCATCTAATTTTCTTAATTAATACTTTAAAAATGAATGACAATTCACTAACTCTAGTCTAAAAATCACTAACTGAGATTTAGGTCCATAATTTAAAAGATAATAGTAATTATCGCTTATCACTTGCAAAATAAGCTACTTGCTTCGATTTGGCAGTTGGAGCTTATACCGAAACATTAATATCCTTGCGATGAGACTATAATAAGATAAATGTCATCCCAAAGAA
Organism: Acleris emargana; assembly: GCA_927399475.2. Lineage (NCBI taxonomy): Eukaryota > Metazoa > Arthropoda > Insecta > Lepidoptera > Tortricidae > Acleris > Acleris emargana. Next base: position 2,431,501 of record OV656839.1, on the reverse strand, counting down.
ACGTTAGATTTTTTAATTTCATAACTTTGAACCTCCGTATCTCAAATCAGATAAATACGACTTAGTGATTTTTCGCTCTACGGGGACGATTATACTCGTATACTCGTAGATATAAATAAAATCCACTGATATACCCTTTTTGTTCCGAGTTAAGTCGACTTGTACCCTTTTTCACTAGGACCACAGAATTTTGGTGCCATTTTTAATTCCGCTAATCGATGTACTTAAAGCAATAAGCGACTTATATGGGTACGCCATAAGGTACATTTAACTACTTTTAACGTACGTCGCAAACGTTATTTAGCGTGTTAATGTAAGAGTTTCCCAAAAGTTTAACGTAATTTTCATACGTTTGTTCTTGGATTCTGGCGCTTGTGGATTTTACAATTTGCTAGTAAAATGTTTGACGAATTCATACGTGTTTAAATAAGTACTTTTCAGGGTTTGAAATAGAACAAAATTTAAACACTCAAATGTTAACATTTGTTTCAGAATGGGTTTAGTTTTAATTGTTAAGGTGACAGGTAGGGCAACGTCTTTCCATACTAAGTTTGTAGCGGTATAAAAAACATACTTTTTTTTCAACGCAAACAAAGTCATGGACGTCTTCTAGTTCTCAGTTTTTCCTTTTAACAAAATTAACAAATTATACAATTATATGGAGTGATGCAGGCTTAATGCAGAATGCACAAAGGGAATTACTACGAGTATATTTGTAAAAACACGGCCATGTTAGCACTTGAGCTGAGCTTAGCTAACATCGGGCTAGTTTTTATCACAAAGCTACTTCGTTTATAATCCGTTAGCATAGTATCTTTGTTGTCAACGAAACTCACTGAACAATTCAAAATTCATTATGTATGTATTCCATACGCCATAAACTTTTTCAAGTCCTAGGTCCAGCGGATCAGGCTATCCGTTATTTGTTAGTCAGTAAGTCACGGAATATTTTTTATATTAGGTATGTATATAAAACTATATTATTTTTTAAGTTTATTTTTATTTTCCAAGTATTTCTATAGCTCTTCAGTAACCATAAATAAATATGTATGAATGTGACTTCATAATTTCCATCCTCCAGTACACACCTTCCGACTTGGCTCTTTGCCGTGCGTTAGTTTAAATGTATGGCGCAGTATTTCACGGAGTTAAGTTATTAAAGCGATTGTATGCAGTCTTTAATAAACGCTGGCGTCTGCATTTAACAGCTATACCATTCTAGCAAATAAACAGCTAAATTAATGTAAAGCTATAATTAAACCTGCTAATATTAATAATACAGAGATACCTATAGGCCTTTCAATAAACCAACAGACTTCGAACATCTGCGTCTGATGCACTAAGCTATTCCAAACTTCGCCAATAGTCACGAACTAAATATTCCAAGTCGGACTACGTCATGTAATAAGAACTTGGCTTGTATTTTAGCACTAACTACTATCTCCGATAATGATGACTACGTTTAAGATATATTATTTCGCTCTAATATTTAATTGAAGTAGGTACAGCCTGTAATAAATGTTCTTAAAAAACTAAAACCGCTCTTTGCTTTGTATTTAAATGACCACAAATGATAAAGAAAGTCGAGACGTCACCGATAGAACTTAATTTAGATTTTCATATAACATACGACCAATAGCATTCATTAGGAACAACACAGATTGATCCTAATTGGCTGATGTTGTCAGCCAATTGAATGAGCATGATTGATTCAAATTTGGATTCGAAATTCGAATTGCCGCGACACGCGAAGTAACACAGGTACATTCTCACCTCGTAGTTAGCACGACGGAATGACTAAACAGGGTGTCCATATTTAATCTGCGCACCGCGGTGGTATCGGTTTAATGTGCTGGGAATGCATGCATAATTCAGGACGCGCCCAGAAACTTGGCGCAGTGTGTTCCGCGGCGCATAATGTGTCTGAGCGAACGCAGCGGTTGACAGTCCGCGGCAAGAAAAATGACGTTAGTTTGACGCATTGTTGTTTCTTATTAGATGCACCAAACAAATACGCGTTAGGTATAGTTTAAGATAAAAAATCAATTGAAATGCAAAATTATTTGAGATTTTTTCGTCTTATAAGTATGATTTACCGAGATTGGGAATAGAGAACCAAATTAAATGTCCGCCTGCTTTAATTTGTGACAGTAAAGTCAGTGAAGCTAAGTAGAAAATGAAAATATGTATAAAAGTAAAACGGTCTCCCTCCAAAATTACTTATTTAGCACCGAAATCTTCACATGTACCTAAATTACCCTGGGGGTAAATAAATAAGGGTCAGTTTTTTACCCCACTTTACCTGCAATCCACGTATTTAATTCGGCCGTATAAATTCACTGCACTCGCGTGGTATCGGGGGAAATCTTTCAGTGGAACTTTTTTAATTCAATAACTGTATTTGTATGTAGTTCCACACGGTTCAATGGGTAATACTATTAAATGAAGAAGGATAGTTGATTACTTAGTATAAATATTTGTATGATTAATTGCAATCATATTTTATTACTCTAATGCACTGGCCATTGGATTTAAGAGACCTTAATTATACGCAGTAGTTTAAAAATTACATTATTGAAGTTAAAATTATGTTAATTTCGTATCTGCAGTCTGTTCGAATACATTTTCAGCTATATTAATAATCCTTTATCATTATCACTAATGTGTTTGTTAATGTAATCGCTAAATGTTTAATCAAAATATAGTATTATACTTAGACAAAAGAGGATTACATACAAAAGCTATTGAAGACAAAGAATGTTCATTCTGTTTATTCCAAATTAAACCTAGAACTGGCTTAGAAGATAGTGCCACTAGCACTGCAGTGGCCTTTTTTAAAACTCTTTGTGGAGCGTCTTAGAAGACTGGCGACATTAAACCGCGTGTTCCGGCCTAAACAAACTTAAGTGTCATCTCCACAAAGCACGAGCGCAAACACTCGCACACCTACTTACCCTGGCAACACCGTATTTATGTTTAATTCCACGCATTAATGTAATGAACATCGTCGCACCGCGCTAACTCAATTCACATAATGTATGCCATATATTACCCCATTTCAGTTAACAATTCACTATAAGCTTTCTCACTCGCGAAGTTTGCCTTCAAAATTCAACAATGTCAACAATAAGAAGCGCTCAGTCGGTGCGCGGCGGCGCGCGGGGCGGACGTCTCCTGTATTTATTTTATTAATAAATATGTTAATCCCCCAGGTAAGTAGCGTGGCGTACTTGCATTATTCAACGATACCTCCGTTGACATAGCCATGGATAGCCATGCAAATCCAATCCTCAGATGCGACCGAATTATCATAATTGTAAGTGAGGTTTTTGTTTCTACGTACCTGCGAAGTTTAATCCGAAGTTTGCCCGACACTTTTAGTTTTGTATGACGGCGTCATCGCGCGATTTGCAATTCAGATAGTGGGAAAAGGCGGGCTTCAACTTTTGCCGGGGATTTGTTTGAAAAATACACAGGTTCCTTTTGTCGCTTTCAGCGTTACGACAAATTGAATTATGCTGCGGTGGGGATAATCTCACGCTGCTGGGATATTACCTCACCTTTATTTATGTAGGTATTATACAAACAAAAAACCTCTACACGAATTTGACTACATTGTTTTGTTTCTAAATAATACAAGAGCGCAATTTAAAAAAAAGTATCCATTAAAAACGACTTCAAATTAACACTGGCCACACAAACTCTCAATAAAAACCTATTCAAATTGCAAAAATTCGCAATCGAACAACCTAATTCGAACTTTAACAGCCGGCATTAAAAACAAAATAACCTCTAATTCCGACGTAAAGTATTTATTGCTCTCGGTCCGCACGTCAAACGTTTACCAGTGTATGCCACTTTTTTATAGTGCCATCACCCTGTATATATAGGGTGTTAAACCGGGCCCTTGACTCGTAAATACAGGCTGTTGGATTGCTTTAAGCCTACCGATTTCGATTTTATGGCCGCCGGATTGTCACTTGAAGTTTATGGCGCAATGTGATGTTTAATCGAATATAAATTAGGTATGGCGAAGGTTGAGTTAATTTGCCTTTTATTATTCATAAAAGCTTTAATTTCTATCATTTGTAATATAAAAGTAATTATTGAGGTATGAATAATATCATGTTAGACCATATTTTAATCACTTAAATCAATGTGCGAAAAGCTATTCTAAAACGAATGAACACGACATGTTACATTGCTTTTACTAATTTGGATCAAAACCCAATCTATAACATCGGCCGCTTAGAAAGTTCATCGACAATAAATCACTTTAAAAACCCATTATTTTTTCCAGAGTTGTAATCAATCGCTGCACCGATGACCGAAGCGGAGGTATACTGGAATTTTCTACTCTAAACCGAAAATCTGAAGAATCCCGCGTATTTTCCAATCATCACCCCGCTTGGGGTTGTCACTTTAAACCCCGGTCGATCGCCTTTTTTATCCCTCCGTAAAAAAAAGTAAGATTATTGTTTGCGGTTGCGGCTGTGGCTGTTTTAAGTATCGAGTGCGACGCGGCTTTGTTTCTTTTTTACAGTCTGTGCATAATACTTTGGTAATAGACATAGTATTTTTTCATTTTTTTTATGAAAGCCATCCAAATTAACAAGTTGCAAATAAACAATGCTATTTAAAATTAATAATTTGTTAACCACCCTTTACGTTAACACTCGCGTATTTTCTTAAACTGCAAAACAAATGACACTCGACACCTCACATTCGAATATCAAATCGTTCCATTTTCAAAAGGCGTTCGATTTCGCCGCGCCAGCTGCCAATCAGGGCGCGCCTTCCTTCCGTTACGCGAATTTTTTCACTCGCGCCTTGACACGGACAAACTTGTGCATTCATCACCGCAGTGACGTAGAGTTTGGAGTCTACAGAATAGATCGTTATACAGGGTGTTTGGTAGCGGGTTCGACAAACGAAAATGGGAAATACTTGGGTCCAATTGGAACACATTTGCCATAGTGACCCCTATGCTAAAGTTGATAGTTTTTTTTTAATATTTTTTTTTCCGTTTTTTTGAAAATATCCCAAAATTTTACCTTTAAACCTTCTTAATTACATACCTAAGCAACTGAAACCGCCCATTTTTTTTTAATCATGCTCTGATAGTGGTTTTATTTTAAAACAAAACCAAAACCCATATGGAGTGCTTTAAAAAAAAAATATGGGCCCTTAAAGCTATGACAAAATGAGGAAAATAAAATGACATTAAAGTTTCGACAAGTATAAAAAAACCAAGTACAAGTCATAGACGATTTCAAATTGATTAAAAAACTTCTCTGGTTAATACTCCTCACAACGATATGCCATTTAAAAGAAAAAACACAGAAAAAAAAAATACGCAGTACATTGAAATTTCCTCACGAAGATTTATTAAAGAAATCACTTATACCACGGTTATGAATATTGGTGAATTCGTTAGAGTTAATAATCGCTGCTAAATTACCATTCATAAAAAACATTTTAAGAGTAATAATAAAATTGAAAACAAAACACTTTTTAAAAATTTTGATCACAAAATTTAAAAAATTCTTTAAGCTTCACGGGCGTTATTGCGAGCTCGACCATACGCTAAACAAAACACTTTTTTAAATTTTGTGATCACTTGACCAGGAATACATTCCGTACATTTTCGTCGCATTTGCCACATTGATTTGAAAAAAACATTAAGCTAAATTAGCTTTTTAATCTGTGTCTGAAATAGCTTGTAGATCTTTAAAAGAAAAGTACACTTTTTTTTAAAGGCGGCAAATTGTATTATTTTTTCAAACAGAAAGACTTGTAGAAAAATACGTTGATTTGTATTGGTTTTTGAAACTTTCATTACAATGGGTGAACGTACACCATTTACCAATGAAGAGTACGCTGATATTATTTTAGCGTATGGTCGAGCTCGCAATAACGCCCGTGAAGCTCAAAGATTTTTTTAAATTTTGTGATCAAAATTTAGAAAAGTGTTTGGTTTTCAATTTTATTATTACTCTTAAAATGTTTTTTATTAATCGTAATTTACCAGCGATTATTAACTCTAACGTATTCACCAATATTCATAACCGTGGTATGTGATTTCTTTAATAAATCTTCGTGAGGAAATTTCAATGTACTGCGTAATTTTTTTTTTCTGTTTTTTTTCTTTTAAGTGGCATATCGTTGTGAGGAGTATTAACCAGAGAAGTTTTTTAATCAATTTGAAATCGTCTATGACTTGTGTTTTTTTTTTTATACTTGTCGAAACTTTAATGTCATTTTATTTTCCTCATTTTGTCATAGCTTTAAGGGCCCATATTTTTTTTTTAAAGCACTCCATATGGGTTTTGGTTTTGTTTTAAAATAAAACCACTATCAGAGCATGATTTAAAAAAAAATGGGCGGTTTCAGTTGCTTAGGTATGTAATTAAGAAGGTTTAAAGGTAAAATTTTGGGATATTTTCAAAAAAACGGAAAAAAAAATATTAAAAAAAAACTATCAACTTTAGCATAGTGGTCACTATGGCAAATGTGTTCCAATTGGACCCAAGTATTTCCCATTTTCGTTTGTCGAACCCGCTACCAAACACCCTGTAGTTGTGCGAATTTCAAACAAAAAAATAATATGATACTTAAACTAGTCATTTAATCTGAGTATTTTTTATAAAATACTTAGATCGTGAACCTCGAAAGCACACAAAAAATAAAAAAGTCGAATAATGATGCGCGAGCGACGATGTTTTATGGTATCCTGAGATATGCTTATTTGTAAGTTATTTATAATTAATTATAAATAACCTGGCTAGCAAACTTTTTATTAGAACTTCACTTAGCATTTGTCTTGAACCCGTTCCTTGAAAATGCGTATTTAGTATGTACTATACATAGGTAGACAAAAATCGCACTTTCTAAAGCCGCTTCTAAATCTTCCTAAAGGAACAAAAGCGCCTACAGCGCGATGTTTTAGCAAATGAGTGTCGACGTAAGTCAGAATACGCACACACACAACATGTAACATTAGTTGTTAGGCTGCATCTGTGTGTGGGACGTTTCGGAATTAAAATTTGGTTTGAGTGACGTGACTTAATGGATTATTTTTTAATGAAAATACTGGCTGAATGTAATAAAAAAGTTGGTGTGATTCTAGCCTTTTTGGTTCGTACCAATGGAACGTGTTTCTTTTTCACGGACTGCGTTTTTATAAGTTTTGTATTTTTACAGGACGATATCACTACATAGTATAAAACAAAGTCGCTTGCGCTGTCTGTCCCTATGTATACTTAAATCTTTAAAACTACGCAACGGATTTTGATGCGGTTTTTTTTAATAGATAGAGTGATTCTTAAGGAAGGTTTATATTTATAATACATTCCACGCGGGCGAAGCCGCGGGCGGGTCGCTAGTTTTGTAATAAATGCTTGGATTTTTTTCGAGATTTTCGTACTGTCTACAATCCTCACGTATACATTGTATAAACGAAGGAATAAATCGACATTCTGAACATCGCTCCCGATTCAATAGAATTCGTTTCACACATAAAAAATGTAAAGAGACAGCCATTTTGAATTTGCATATGCATGGAACCTTCTAGCGACGGTTTCCTAGCTATGTTTATCATGAAAGGAAAGGGGTAAGGCGTATTTTTTTCAATTTTAAACATATTTGCAATTATGATTTTGTATACAGAAACCTATGCTTAAACATTTTTAGGTTAAATAAAGCGCCATTGTTGGCTTTGACACCTGACTCTAAATCCTACTATTTTTAATAGTTTCATCTCTGGCATCTAGCAATTTGGCCGTCATAATCCACCCATGAGTCATGAAACTTTCCTAAATGTTCTAATGCGGGCTAAATACGCGTTTGTCGGAACTTAGGTTGTTGGGGCGTTTTTGCTAAAGTTTTAATTGGCAGATTAATACATTCGCTACGTCCGCTCATAATGTAGAGAAAATACACGGGCTGTTAGAAGGCACCTATGGCTATGGACCTATGGACCTATGACTTAATGAACTTTGATGTTTATTTGGCTTTATTTATAATGTTATTTAAAAACATTTTTTTTTTTGGTTAATTGGACACTAAGATAAAAACGTAAAATTGGAAAAAAATGGTCTTGATTATCTTTACTTAGTTTTAAAATACTAAAAAGAATTGAATTAAACCTAAATAAATATAACCAACCTTATATTCTTTTAATCGAATTAATGAGAAAATTCATGATTCAATTAACAGCTGTCGCGCACTTTAGAACTATGTTGGTACTGTTAAATTTCAATCAAGGTAGCGGCATACTCAAAATAATTACCTTCCTACTACTAAAAAATATCTAAAATGTCTGGACAACATAATTTTATTACTGCCGCAAAATATCAATACATTTTAAAATTAAATTGTTAATAAATCTTCTTCTACAACTTATAAACGCTTTGCACGAACTTGTCAAAGAAACAAAACGTTGCGTTTCGCTTCCCCTGGCACTCAACGTTTAACAAAAACGCCTTCGCAAATATAAAGCCTGCTGATTGACTTGCCAACTCCAAATTAGCTAAGTTGTTACAATTTCCATTCAGACTGTTGTGTGACAATCCTTTGACGAAGTCGATTTTTGAACACCCTGTGTTGGCGGTGTTTTGTGCGCTGATTGCTCCAGGAAGTAATAACGGAGGAACATTTTGATTGACAGCTGGGGAGTAACGAAAAATATAGATGAATGGATGTCGAAAAGTTACTATAAACCACCATTCCAAAAACTGTTAAAAAACATAGACACCTCTATTACTTTCTACACTTTTTTTTATCACGCTGTATAAGGGCGCGCGGACTTTAGGGCCTTATTCTCTATTGACATACACCTATTGTTTTCGTAATTAACGTTGTATGCGTAGACACAAAGAATAGGACCCCTGGTCGTAAGCCGAGTTCACACGAAACCAGTTTAAATCCGCAGATAAACGACAGTAACTAAACCCGGTTGAAAATTTAGCGCCGCCCGGGTCGCGGCCGATGGCCCCGAGATACAAGGGCCCTCGATAATACAGCCCTAATGAAGTTATCGCTTCTTCGGTAATTCGGCAAAACTTCCCGATTGAGTGCCCTCTGGGTTGAGTGGTCCATGTGAGGTATTTATTCATTTATTTATTATTATAATCCTACAGCATACCAGTAGATACGTTTTTACTAACGAAAACCCTAGTATGTAGGAAGTTGACATGTCATGACCTAGCAATAAAAAAAAAACAAAAAAATGCAGGCTGAATCTGAAGGAGCTCTACATCTTTTTGATATCATATTCGTGTAGATACTGCCACGTTTTGTTTTGTTTTGTAATAGAGAGAAAAAATATTAAAAATATACTAGTATACAAATTAACAGTCATGGTGAGGTTAATTAGTCTTGTGATACTCTGTTGTTTTTAATCTAAATAATGGTGCGTACTTACGTTGTTTTTTTCTATGAATTTTGTTGTTGAACTTTACTATGATATTGCCTGGACTTACCTGAAAAAAAAAAAACATTTTAAGGACTTCTTACACTTTAATGCAAACACTTTCAAAAGACAATAACAAGCAACCACGTACAAAAAAAGGATTCAATCCTAAGGACGTTATACGCGAGCAAAAACATTTTTACAAAGTAAGTAATACTTAGTCACATAGCATGAAATACGTAACGTTGCTTATTTGATTTCCAAAGAAAGTAGAAAATTACGTTCACCGTTAGAGACTCGCAAGAGATTACGTTTATTACATATTACATGGAGCTCGTTGAAATATTACAGTAATGTATCATTAGTTATTTGTTTGAATATGAAAATAGGAAAATAATATATATAAGAAACGTCTACTAATGTAATAGTTTTCCAGCGGCTGAGGCCTTTTTATCTGACTGTTTGACAGGGCGGGTAATATTTTTCGGTATATTTATGTCCGTGTTTTTTGTGACACCCTGTAAGTTAATCACCTGGACAGATTTTGAAATGAAAGTTGAATTGATAAAGATACCAAGAGTCAATGACACTCTTGGTATTTTACTATTAATATGAATACAGATTATTATTAATAAACCACAGGCCAAGTTTTTAATACTTTTTACTATTTGTTAAACTTGACCATTATAGCGACTTTTACAGTTACGCAGAGTTTACACGGCGCTAGCTACTACTAATAAATACTCGCATTTTAGTAACTTGCCTAGAGAGTAACGCATGATTGTTTGAGATGCGGTGTATAGCTTGGCGAAAAAGAGATGACAGGCAATACAATGTCTTGGATCATATTACAAATTTTACTCTAAACAGTATGCTCTAATTTTTTTCATATTTTTTTGCCAAGCTATAGAAAAAAATACTGAGTTTGCGGGTTACAATGATAAAAAAAATCTTCCGGGTTCGGGTAAAGTCTAGTAGACTCGCATAAAATGTTTGTGAGCGAGTGAGAGAGAAATGTCAACCCAAAGGTTGTTTTAAAAGCTATTGCACTGTTTATCATGCTAGGTTAGGTTAGGAGGTCGATGATATGAAAACAGTAACTAACTTAGCCTGATATTTAGAAAATTGAACCCTAAAAGCGGGTTACAAAACGCCAGTTTTATTTGCCGCATATCGCAGGGTCTTACGCGAATCGTAAAATGCATAAACACCTAAACGTTTAACCAAAATGACGTAATAAAGGGGACATGAAACTTTTAACACGTTGTAAAATTTTGCACGAGTTTTTAGGACTATTATCAGCCTTGTCTGGTAACTCGGTAGTCCAGTACTCGACCTGATTTAGTCGTGGTTGTATCATAAGGTGTAAATAAGGTGTTTTACGATATACAAAGGGTGTTTTGACGAAGCGCTTAACCTAGTTTTTATTGACCTTGCCTACGTAGCTAAATATTTGTGTTATGTTATGGGCGCAAGAATGTGTTTTTGTCTTGGATGTTCTCTATATTTAAGTATGTTTATCGTTGTCTACACGTAGTTTAAGTCTACAGCTTAGTGGACGATCTGGGTTGATCGACGCATACGTCCGACCTGAACCATTTGTGGCTCCTTCACCGGGCACCATAAAAGCAGCAATAACGCCCTAGAAAACCTACAAAATGATTGGAAAACTACTCTTCACTAACTCTTCATAGAGAGAGTTGACCAGAGCTGGACCAAAACTCTTTGGAAACTCAGCAGAAGACAACTTCGATATGCTATCGGAGTGTTTACCGAGCACTTTGGGGTTAAACATCTCCTAGCAAAGATGGGCTCTTGTGACATGACAACACAGATTGTAGAATGTGCGGCGAAGAGGTGGATTCAATGAAACACTTGTGTGAATGTGATGCCCTCGCCGGAGTAAGAAAGGAAATCCTCGGTTGTGGCTACCCAGAACCAAGTGATTTTAAGGCTCTGCCATTACACTCCACTATCCGTTTTCTGGTAGAGGTGGAGACTGCTTTGCAGTAAGCGGTAAAAGAGGGATAATTACACAAAAGATCCCATAGGGTCGAAACTCGATCGAAGTGTATCCGTAAGGACCCCGCCAATAAGATAAGATAAGAGAAGACAGCTTACATACATTTGTGTGTGATTGTCGCCTGCCATTTATTTATAAAAACTAGAAAAGAGGCTATATTTTGTACGTTGTTGACTATTATGTAGTGTTTTACAACAACAAAGTTTACAAAAACCCATAAAAAAGGTACCTCTAACAAGGCCCAGCGTACACTGCATTACAAGTAAGTAAACACTTTCAGAGGTGTTTTTCTTGCATCGTTTAAGGCTAAGGCCCGCTGCAGACACCCGTGTTTTTTTAAGGCTGGCAACACACTACCGTGTTTTCCTTCGATCAGGTGCATGTAAATTTAAAGATAGGATGTTTGTTAGTTTAAATATAAATAGGAAAGAGGTCTTAGTATTTTAAAATCTTTGAAGATATGTAAATAGCCATGTGTTTATCTAAATATATCAAAATAACTTATGCACTTAGCAACTGTATTATTATTAGGTTGTTCAAAAGGCAAAGTGTAATCAATATTTTTCATTTTTTTTAAACCGACGTACCGAGTATTTTTTTTCTTCAATTTAATCGCGGGTATATTCACAAATTTCTTCAGTCTATGACCATACACAGCCCTAATATCTGTTAGATTGAGATTTTTACTTTGTATCATACAAAGTAAAAATAAAACAAATTGTATGTTCAGTTCATTTAAAAAAAATTGTAGACGGAGTCCAAAATTTAAACAAATATTAGGTAAGCGTGTGAAGATTTACGGAAATGCTCTCAATTCGAAGTTGTTTGCCTCTTCTATTAGAAAACTTTTAAAGCAACCACCCGAGCAACTTTCACACTTGACAGTTAATTAAATTTGACAGGCTTCCGCCGCCGCCACAAATAGTTCCTGTCATCACACACACACTCATTCAACCACCAATTAGACCCAAAACTTGACAACAACCAATCAAATTTAAACTTCAAAATTGAACTATCGGTTTCGCCAACGGTTAAAATTTAAATAACTTTAATACATGTTAATTAATACGCACCAATGACTACTAATTATGTTTTAATTAAGTCATAAATTAATTTATTAAAAATTCATTAATAAAAAACGTGGAGGCCGTATTTCGTGAGTTCAACGAGCCGTTTGCCCGTAAATGGGTTTCGAACACCATTAATTTTTGGTAATTGTTGTATTCTTGTTATAAATTCAGGAGATTAAGCCGCGGTGTGCACGCGCCTTTACACGGGTTAATTATGGCATACGTAATCGGATGTTTTGTATAATTTCGATGTTATTCGTTTAATTTAGTTTTAGTGACACATGGTGCGTTTTTAAAGCTGCGTTTCTTTCAGAGCTGTCCAAGGCAGCTAAGCGAGGAAAATATCCAGCAATAGGATTACTCCATTTTCCTAGCCACGCGCAGCGGATCACCATTAGAGAATGCAATTTAACCGGTCATTAACCGGTTATAACCGGTTTTTTTTTCATACAGTTATTTGCATTCCCTAATCACTATTGGTGGATTTTTCCTTGCTAAGATGCCTAGGTATAGGCTTTCATATTTGAATACAAAATCCTCCGGTACATTGTATACCAATATAGGGTAATAAGTTTATTTAAGAAGTACATTTATCGGAAATGATCCCTCTGATACTATTTAATTTGTGCTAAGAAAACATAAATACTTAAGGCACTTATCCTACCGCCGACGATGAGCGGGAAGCGAGTACAAACAGCCTCACACTTAACTGCCCATTAAAGACAGAAGTAAGAAAATGTGGAAAGAGATAAATATAGATCTTACATAAGAATCTCATGAGTACGACAAAGACAGTCTCTCTGTTTATCTTCATTGGTCACTCAGCTGTGTGGGCAATTGTACAGCCAGCAATCAACTATTAATATTTGTGTCTCTTTTATTGACACGGGATCTACATTTTTTGTTTCAACAGACTATTAGAAAAAGTTCTCACCGGCAGTGTGAACAGCCAGCAATAAACTAAATATTAATATTTGTGTCTCTTTTATCCACACGGTATTTATATCTCTTGTTCGTTTCTTGAGCGAGAAAATAGTCGATAGCTAATCGCTTTCTCGCCGGCACTGGGACAATAGTGCAATACTAAACTTTAAAAACTTTATTTTCATTGTAAACTGGTAAGTTTTAATTATATCCCTCGAATATGTACTCTCAGCGCAATGGAAACCTGACCCAGCATAGATCTGTGCCACAGTGACGTTATGATTCAAGTCGTAAGAAGTGTCAAACAAATTATGTTATAATGTCACTGTGACATCGTTATATCGGTCAGGTTCCGTGGGACTGGTGGGAATATAATAATATTTTATAGCATTCTTATATTTACTTATTCACTCGTTTTTGAGTGGAAATAAACATGGCAACTATTCGAAGTCTATTTTGACTCCAGCTGTTATTTATACAAAAAAATAAAAACGCCAATGCCGTCTAAAAAGTCCCCTCGGGCTATTAGTCGTAACATGTCAATTCGCATCCGAAAAGTATTGCATATACTCTCGTAAAATAAAAACAAGAAAATTACAGAGTGGAAATATTCGCTACTCGGGTAGGGTCGGCAAGGATAAACACGTTAAAGGCCGCTGCTGACTGTACCATCCACAAAGAAAACACTTATGACTGTACTGTAGGGATGGCAAACATTGGCTTTGTTTTTATTGCAGGGTGTTAGATTTTGTATTGAAGCTATTGTGGTATGATTCGCGAATGGTTTACTGTATGAAAGTTGCTTTCAGTGCTGAGAATATTTAGATTCACTAGTAAGAAATACAATACGGAAAACTAAAAATAATATAGTTACATTAAACGGGAAACGATGATCATAAACATTAATTTTTTGCATAGTTGGAGATGCAATAACGTAAATTACAACATAATAATCTTTTACCCCACTTCTTATAAACGTGGAATACGCTTGGAATAGTTTATGACATGCTTTATCCTTATCTGTAATTGTGACATTTGCATCTGACAGAAAGTGACAAAGTATGGCATAAACTATTCCAAGCTTATTCCACCTTTATAAGTAAGGGGGTTAGTGTTTTCATCGCACCAGTGTTGTTAAATATATTATTTGGTTAATCTCTGGATATCTATAATTGGCTTTGTTTGCTATTTGGTGTTATCGGTTTCATACTTTCTGTATTGAGCTGGTTGATGTCCTTAATAAGTAAATAAATAAAAGTATAAAGGCAGCCAGTGTCATGAGCATTTCTAAAAAAGTTTGTACATTTCATTTACGACTTCGATTTGCAAAAAAAATTGCAGGTTGGTAGGGTGAATGAAGCTGAGCCTAAATAACATAGTCTCCCAAAATGTCCTCATAAATTTGTATGAAACTTTCCTTTTTTGTTACTAACTTTCTTTGGTTCATGGTAACTAAAAAGGAAAGTTTCATACAAATGTATGAGGACATTTTGGGAGACTATGTTATTTAGGCTCAGCTTCATTCACTCTACCAACCTGCAATTTTTTTTGCAAATTGAAGTTGTGAATGAAATGTACAAACTTTTTAGAAATGCTCTCATATGGACCATGCAGCGAGCGGACCTGCTAGAGGGGGTGTTCTTTTTACAGTGGTGATTATTATTTACATCTTTAATATTTGAGTAGCTTAGTTTTATTTTAATTTAAATACACACATACATACATTCAATCACGCCTGTTTCCCAGAGGGGTAGGCAGAGACCACTTCTTTCCACTTGCTACGATCTTCTTACAAATTTCTTTCGCTTCTTCAACATTCATACATCGAGTCATGCACGCACGTCGGTTTCGGGTACTTAAGATTCGGCCCTTTTCCAGTATTTCTCCGATTTGATTCGAAAAAGTACGCCTAGGGCGGCCCCTTCCGACCCTTCCACTCACTTTCGATCTGTATATCTCTTTCGTCAATTTTCTTTCATCCTTCCTTTATTTAAATAAGTTTAGTTTTAACTTTTAATTGTTAAAATAATATTGTTATCTTCTTTATATATATAATTCTTCTGTCCGTGTGTTGACAGTGAACTCCTCCTAAACCGCTGGACCGATTTGAATGTTTTTTTCGTGTGTGTTCAAATGGATTCGAGAATGGTTTAGATTCACAAATAAACCCAGCAGATGGCGTTGTCCTGCATGGTAGATGGGTCCGCTAGTTATAAATATAAAAAAAACAAATCTGCTTTCAATGTAATGTGCACTTCGAAGGTAAGTATTAAAATTGGGTTGTGTTATTATTTCAAAATCTTTTCCCCAAACTATGCAATTTAATTTTTCAAGTAAATGCTTTATAAACGCTAGTGACTGTTTTATACAAAAACATACGTCTCAAGTAAATTTTGAAGGGACCGTCTGATATTTTACACAGGCAACCCTATCGTAGGGGGTAGAGTCAATCGAAATTTTCGCTTCCCAACGTCTTCGCTAGATAGAGTCGTATAAGCGAGTACTTTTATTGTTCCGTTTTGTTTAAATGCCTTTGACTAGAGTGATGGGGCGAGAGATTGGCATATAACGTCATTTTACCCTATAAGGCTGCTTGATTACATGCGACATTCTTACACGAAGATTTAATTTTCTTTTAGCATAAAAAACAAATGAATTTTGTTCGGCGAAAGTCTTGTCCGTGATTTAAAATACCTTTATAATGCACACTTAAAGTAATTCATGTGATGTATTCTGACACTTATAGCGTGGAAGTGAGTTTTTTACGGTAAATTGACTGTGTAAAGAGATTTTTTTTAATGGATTATCCGATATATTATGTTCAACCCAGTCCAGAATTTTAAAGAAGACCTATCCGGTAGAGCTCTATTTAAATCGGTGAAACAATATTGCTTGTGACCTGTTGTTATGGTATTGTGTTTAACTCGATCGCCATTACTATCAAGTAAATACGAGCTATTGTAACGTTAACGATTCGATAATATACCAAAAGCATATGATTTTACCGTGTAAAATAGAGACCACTTAGCATTTTTTGACTGGCTGGGGACTAACGGCTGGTAAATGTGGATGAAGCATCCGTCACTCTCGTACTTATATACGTGTCAGAAAGTGACGGATGTTTCATCCACATTTTGTCACGCGATAAACGCAAGTATACGAGTAGTAGGCTCGCTGGTTTGATAAACATAGATTAAGTAGTTTCAAAAAGTGTAAGTTTGAACAAAACAGCAGTAATATAAGCAGTAATTTACTTGTGGGAGGACCTTGTGCAGGGTCCGACCGGGTTGGTACCACCATCTTATCCATTAACCTACCGCCAAGCAGCAGTGTTTGCATTGTTATGTTCCGGTTTGGGTATAAGACAGCCGGTGAAATGACTAGCATAGAGGCATTCCATCTTAGTCCTCAGGGTTGGCAACGAATTAGCCTTAGGATTGCGGTCTTGTGAATGCGAATGTCTAATGGGTCATAGTTTCCACTTACCATCAGGTGGCCTGTGCCCTATGACATAAAAAAAAAGAATTCAAAATTCCAATGAGAAGAAAACTAATATGTGAGTTAATTAAGCTTAATGAGAGGCCCCATTAGGACAATTGTCGCTGGCCCATATATATTTGAGGAAAACGCCCGCATCTACGCTCTGTAATCCGGTTAAACCGCGGGCGCAGGCGGGAGCGTGCGAGGAAACGGTGCGGTGCTAGTGGTAGCGATTGGGACTTTGCCCACTAGTGGGCTTGGTGGGTTTATGAATCTATTAAGGAGCTGGGAATATCTGGGCTCTTGGTGAGACCGATTTTGTGACCTGTAGTAACAATTAAGGAGCTGAGAATAAGGATCGGTGGCAAATATTAAGAATTTGTCTATTTTTGGATAAGGGCATAAGTCCCTTTAAATAGCTATAAGTAAAAAAAAAAAACTATTTATTTCTTACACAAAAAATCAAATACATTATTAATTTATCTTAACTTATAATCTTAAATTAATCAAAGATTTTATCAGTTAAGAATATATATGAGTTCTACGTTTTATTATAAATACTATTTTGTTATATCATTCCTTGTCTTTCTAAATTTTTTTTTATTAAGTAAATATCGCTTTAGTATGTTCTTTACCTGTTAACATGTTACATTTACAAGTTTACTTACTAGATGACATGGTAACCCATTTAAGATGCCGGGCAACGTTCGCGTCCACACTCTTTTACCGTACTCGTTGTTACTTCTGGGTATTAAAAATGTTGTAATGTGTGATAGTTCCCGTAGATGGTCCGGTCTTTGTTTTTTATTTAAAAGAGTTAACTTGTTGCTATACTCAACAACTTGTTGCTATGCTTAAGTGATATCGTTTTCAGAGTATAAGTGCATGGTTAGGATTTTATATTTTAAATACGAAGGTTAACGAAAAGCTGAGTATAACGAATTAGAATGATGAAGTGAAATATTAACACAAAAAAATCCTAAATATAATTAATGATGCAACGCACTATTTGTTGTAAATCGCCACCCGCTCCGCTTGTGCTGCGCTCCCGCCGTAACTCGGGCCGCACCGGTCAGCCACGTACGTCCCATACATCCTACCCGCTAACTAGAAGCAATTCTATTAGACAATGAGTCGTCACCAAATGTAATATTCGACGTGATCGTTCGTATGAGGATTCGAGGGCAAAGTTAGATAGTTTGACCTTTTCTTGGAGTTTTCATTTGTTTTAGAAGATGTTTCTTATGCTAAGTATTTGTTGTATAAGTAACTAGCTTGACTTTTACCGCGTAGTAGTTCATCGCTATTCCCTCGGAAAGTGGCCTCTGTTCCAGGTTCTGGGCATTCAAGCTATCTCCATACCAAAATTAGTTGTGAAAGCGTAAACTGAACTACTTTTGTTCTGCAACATTTAAAATTAACTTAAGTTTAGATGACAAATTGATGTTAAAGTCTAATTGTAAAATCAGTGTATTCAATGCTGGCCACATTATCACTATCTCATGGTACGGGGGCGACATTTCTTTGGTACGAGGGCTAAAGGAAAATGGAGAATTGGAGTGGAGTACATTGAAAATTACATTGAACTTGTATGAAAAAAATAAAATTGTAATTGGACATATTTTTAACAACTTTTAGAACAAAAGTAGTTCAGTCCATGCATTTAAAGCCCCAAAGTCAAAGGCACCCTGGTTATGTATATGTGCAGCAAATAAAGTCTTTCGGCGGATTATTATTATCAACCTTCTATAATTTTATCGAAAAATCTTTCAACGAACGTGTCATTTCGCAGAATTTTCATCTTATCAAATACCATTTCTCGCCACGTGAGTTTTTTATTGTAAGACTCAAGTCAAACTTACCCCAACTTACGTAATGTTTAAGATACCCCGAAAACAGAATTTTTTTAGCTGTGTTTTTGTTAGCGTTGTTAGCGATAAATGAAATTTGATGAAGTGAATTCGTTAGAACAATGGTTACCCTCATCATCACACCTTTGTTTAGCAGTAGGAATACTTGTTTGTTGTACACCTGTCACGTTCCCTACCTCGAGGTCACGAGTCATTTGCCATCCCAAGTCAACCCTGACTTAGGACAACCTAGTTAGACCTCGTTAGTTAACCTCCTTATCAGTTTTATCAGTTCAGTCACGGAAGGCAAGGCCGTAGGTAATTATGCCGGTTTTATGTTCGGCATAAATTAACACATTCAATGCCCAAAAATTTGATCCCACTCCGATTTAGTGTGGGGCAAAGGCAACGTGGCATCGAAAGCAAAGTTGATGTCAGTTCAAACTTTCGGGGAGCATTTCGATGATAAATTCTTTAAGGATCAAACTGCCTGTGAAAATTCTTCGTTTTAAATTATAACTTAACATTATTTGATAAAAAAGGATGGCACTTTAGGTTCGCAAACATTTGATCAACACTCAATTTTAAAAGCGAAATTCGTGTGAATTATTTTGCAATGCCAAATATTGTACCTGGAGAAACATTACAACTCATGTTATAGTTCTTTTATTTGCTTATTTCAATTGAAAATTATGTTGAAGATAATATTTTTAAAAATAAATATCTGAGGATAATTTCAAACAAATTGATCTAGCCACACACAAAGCTTTAGGCTTGTCAATGGGTACTAGACAACGAGAAATATACTTATCATCATGTCAGCCGAAAGATGTCCGCTGGACATAGGCCTCCCCCAAGGCTCTGCACTCAGACCGGTCTTGTGCTTTTCGCATCCACCGCGTTCCCGCGATCCTTACAAGGTCGTCACTCCATCTTGTTGGAGGCCTACCTAATATACTTATACAGAGAAATAAATATAGAAAATATTCCAGACTCAGAAAGAAATACTCGTGCTCATCACACTAATATTTGCCCCGGATCGCTAGCTTCATAGGCAGGGTCGTTCTTCGAAGCTGATAATGTTCTCTATCACTCTTTAAACGTGTCTCACGAAGAGTATTCACTGAAAGGCGAGCTAGCTGTACCCCTGGCACTGCTGACCGTGCCGCGGTTGTCTTTAATGGCTTTAAGAATAAACAACGTAAGTAAACAACACAGCTAGATAAGCTTGAAAGTTTGAAATATGTAGAAACTACGAATAGTTAAACTAGATGACTGTCAGTGGTCGTACCGAATGCACGCATAATTTGTAATACTTGCATATTTTACTTAAATATTTTCATTACTTAAATGGAACTTTGAGCCCTAAAATTAAATTAGAACCTAGCAGTTCATTTTCAAGGGACATATAACCCAAGTTTTACATTACTGTGATAAAAAGGTTACAAAGTATAACTATTAAGTTAGCGCTAAGCGGCGATGTTTGTTAAGTTCATTGGGGTCACTTTTCGCGGGTCTTAAATATGCATAGAGTCTTTTTAGACAAGTTTTACTTGAAATGGAACGGATATCCTCATTTTTGACAAATTGGAATATTCATTATTTTCAAAATTTGACACATACATGTCTAAAGGTTTCAATAAAGCCTCTTAAGTCACGTTTTACTAGGGATAGGATGAACATAATAATTCTTGTCAAACTTGGTTATTTAATAAAGAATATTAAGTGTCACCGTAAACTTGGTAACCATAATCTAAAATTATAACGTCATCACCAAGATATCACCATCAAGTAATTTTCAAAAACCGAGAGCAACTAAAGCTGATGCTGACAAAGTCTGATGCAATATAGGTCACATTAAAAATAGTACAATTATTGTTACACTTTTAGCAAAACTCAAAAATGTTGTTACGAAATTTTACGACCAACCTACTTATAGTAAGCAATTCATTTAAGCTTTTTCGTTGCCCAGCTATAAAGTTTACAACAAATGAAGAAACCTCAAACCACAACTAACAGACTGAAACGGCTCCTACAATTCCATTTACCAGTTAACTACAGATTTACCGCGATTGAAACGCATTCGTCGGCACCTCTACCCGAGATCATTATACATTCATAGGCGACTGACTGCGGATTCTTTCAGAGACTCGGCTTTGGCAGCCACCGCACCGTGATAGTATAATGGGCAGATCTTAACTTGACGTAATGCTTTGGAAAAGTTTGTCCTTTGCAGAGTTTCGTGTATAGGGCGTTGCTCAGGGAAGCAGGCTTGGTATTGTTTTATATATTTTATATTGTAAATGTGGGTAGCATTTGAGAAATGTTTTTGGATTTGAAAAGTTTTATTTGATACGCAAAACAGGTAACCAGAAAAAAATTGTAGCTACAAACAAAGTTTTAAAAAGCCTTGTTTTAGCATGTGGTAAAAGTTCGAGATGTTTTCTTATTACCTACACAGAACTATATTACGAGTATTACGAAGTATGCAAACTTATGGTGCGGTCCTATATTCAAAACCGTTGGTAGAATTGTGACGTCTCGTTAAAATTTGACACATTTTGTACGTAGCAAATGTCATAAAGCTACTGCCCGTAAGGAAAACGATCCGTTTCTTGAATATAGGAACCGGGCATTAATTTATTATATTATTAATAAGTAAGCATGAGATACAACTCCGTTCAAAAACTGAAAATCTTTCCACCGCTAAAGCATTCAGCGCTATGACTTACGGCTAGCTTCATAGCAATTTTAAAATTGCAATACCCAGTTAAAACCAGCTATTAACATAAATGATAACTTACGAGCGTTCAGAAATTAAAGCTGAATTCGCAAATACACGAACATTATCCCCTCCCATTACCAGGCGTTTCACTCCGGGATACATTACAGCTTTATGAATAAATTTCGCATAAAACTCAGCATTGCACCTTTACATGCGGGAGAACGATGGCTTTATAGAGCTTCGTCTTAGCAAGAAAAGGATGGGTGTCGAGTAATCCGAAAATTTCATTAAGAAGTCGGTGGATTCGATATCTAGAATATTCGGCGTTATTAAGATGGAGAGCGGATTCTTCCATTCGGGAGGTTTTAATATAGTGCTCTGCAGCTATGCGGCGACGGTTGATTGGCCCGCTGGGTGCTCGATGCGCGGCGTGGTTCCGCGCGGTGGAACCAATCCGGAAAATTAGGAATTGAATGAAGTTTTAAATATAATTGGTTATCTTGGGCGAAGAAAGTAATATAGAATTAACTGTCGAAAATTCATGCTTTGAAATGCACAATGTAGTGTATGTAGTCATATGATGTGAGCCTTTGAATTGATCTTATGTTTTTTTTAATTTAACAATAGTAAATTTTACTACAGAGGCTGGCATGTGGCAACTCCTTTTCACGGTGAGGTATAGTGCTTTTCTTAAATATATGCAATGAAATAAAACAAATAAATCATGCAATAAACATGTGTGCAACAGGCATTAACGTGGATATTTTTGTTCGTATAACCATTCAGCCACTAAAAAAAAACATAAACACAGCCGCCATGAAAAAAAAATACTTTCCGGCCTAGGCCTTCAATTTTGTATGAAATTCCTTTAAAGTTATCTCAAGTTTTTCCGCCCGAAACGCGACTTTGAAGCCTAAAATAACTAACATAACGCCAACATTTCATTGCACGTTTGAGAAAAGCTCTATTTTTAGCGAAGTCGTGCTCAATAAAGCAAAGTTAATTAACGATACTTTCCTGTTGTTATCAACAACTTTATGAAATTTCCGAAACTTTGGAAAGTTTAAAAAATTCCAAGAAGCTCAGCTATTTTTTCAAAGACAAGAACCCGCTATGAGATAATTGACATCATATTTCTTTAGTAACTGACAGTCAACAAAGCCAAATGTCAATTAGTTGCCATCAAGCGTCAAATTTATTTAATTAGACGTTCATTATTACGGACACATCACCAGATCAGCAGATCTAAAAGCGGTAACCATTATAGACAAACGTCATAAAAACGCTTCACCCAAAATCGCCGTCAGAAAAAACCTCATTAATTAAGGGCGTTACATTTTTGTGTTAATCAAAAAACCTGTCGGTCTGAGGGGAAGCCCTTGGCAGGTCATTAGCGGCCGAAACCCCGAAATTCTACTCCAAAGTTGATTTTGGCCCGATTTAATTCAATTCACAATTAGAGCCCTCTGTTTATTTTTTACTCTGATTAGAAGAATCGCGGAGTTTGTCGTTTGTTGATTAGTTGCGTGCGCAGGGAACGAGGGAAGCGGACAGAGTAACGAAATATAGAGAGATAGAGGAATTTATTTTAAATCGCAAATGTTTCACTTATCTACCCCGTACCCGGCAACCC
Organism: Acleris emargana; assembly: GCA_927399475.2. Classification (NCBI taxonomy): domain Eukaryota; kingdom Metazoa; phylum Arthropoda; class Insecta; order Lepidoptera; family Tortricidae; genus Acleris; species Acleris emargana. Next base: position 2,408,384 of record OV656839.1, on the reverse strand, counting down.
TCCCAAAACGTTGCTAACACCTGTGAGGTTTGACATTTTGCTTTACGCTTACGTAAACTATTTACGAAGGTGACAAAATGTATGGAATTACCGCGACTTTTTGACAGGTTTCATCAATCCTATACATTTTGGAAAACGATAACGAACGCCAAATGCATATTGTCTAGGACCCCTGAGTCCCTATTCTATTAGGAAAAACCATATCGCCGTGACTGAATAAAAAAAACAATACAATAACCCGTCTAAGGTGATATTATTGTAGTTGTAACCTGCAAATACATAATAATCAAGAAGAATATCACATCACCCAAATATTCTTCTATTTTACATTTTACAATACAGTTTTGTACGTAATATATTCGTAAAACATGTTTCTAAACGATGCTTATCTGCATTTCAAAGATATAGAATAACTGACACATTTTTGTGATGAATCTACCTCACCACTCGACATTCTCATCTAGGCAGATTCACTAAAGCTACACAGGCTTCTCCCCCTTCAAACATGAATTTATTTATTCAACTCCATCTATCGATTAAAATTTAAAGCTCGAAATGCACGCACACGGCTGCACTCACAGCTCTCATTCTATTAACCAAATTATCATGTCAAACGGGAGTCAAAGCATTTGGGAAAAAACAATCAGACAACCTTTCATGCTCTTATAATATAGAAAGGGTAACATAACGAACTCAGGGAAATCAGACAAGAGAAAACCGCCCTTACGCCAACCAGTTAAGAACTTAATTTTTGTTGTTGTATAACAAGCTTCGCCCGCAATCAAAGGTCCCATTTAAATAAATCTAGACACAGAATTCACAATGGGCTTCGCTGCGAACAAAAATTATGAGACTTTCGTCGGGAAAATTGGGTTAGGAATGGGTGTGTAATGAAGTCCTGAACTTTCCGGTCATGTGTGGCGCGGGTAATTGCCCTGATATACTGGCCTTCTAAATTCAACCGGCCGTTTGCTCCGATGATAATGGCTGCGCGCTATAGTTTTAATCTTCTTTATTGCGGACCCTTTTGCGAAGTTCGGGAGTTCGAGACGCTATATGGTTATGCGATGTGTGCTTGCTGTTTTACTCTGTTTTGGTTATACATTTCTACAACCATTGTTATTATCTGTATGTGTTTTGCAGACGTATTTTTCAATTAAATAACAAGTTTGAATCTCAGGTAGATTTTAATAATTTAAGAGGCGAGGGGCAGTCCAAAAATTTGGCGGGATGACTTGGATTCTTTTCAAAGCCAGTGGTCGGAGCAGCAGGGAGGAATGGAAGAAAATTAGGGAGGCCTTTGCCTACCAGTGGGACACAAATAAAGGCTTAAAAACAGGAGATTGTGATAAAATTAAAATATGCAAGGAAAGGAAAATATGTTTAGCCTGTGTGTTATTAAGTTAAGCAGAAAAGGAAAACAAGCGAGTCTCAATATACACGTAAATGAGTTGTCACGCCATGACAAAACGTAATTGAGGCAATTAACGCTTTTAGCTACTAAATAAACAAAGCGACCTGACCTACTAATATTGAGTTCATATTTTCCATCCTCAAGGTAGTGTTTAAAACGTTACACAAGCTGTTAACAGCAATTAAGTTGTTTTATTCTATTGATTTTGTTCATACGAAAAGGCCCTCGAACACTCATGCCACCTGACAAATCCAAAGACATTTGAATTCTCACAATCTTGAAACTGCAATCCCAAGACTTCAGATCCGTTGCCAACTCTGAGGACTAAGACGGAATGCCTGTATGCTAATTTCACCAGTGGTATTATCAACACACTGGAGCCACAATGCTAACACTTGGCGGTGGGTTAATCGACAAGATAGTGGTAGCGATCCGGTGAAATTACTAATATAAAGGCATTCCATCTTACTCCTCAGGGTTGGCAACGCATGTGAAGTCTGAATTTCTTGCGGCGTTTCTTCTCAGCAGTGGTCTCCTCTTGTGAAGTTCTGGTAGATTCTTGACGTGTTAAAGTGCCGGTGCGGTCTACGTACTGAATAAATGTCTTTAATCATTAAAACTTTAATCTTTAGGATTGCAGTCTTGGGAGTAACAGATTGTATATTTTAATTCTGGTCACTGATTCTGGTATAGATTTAATTTTGATAGATACATTGACCTATGTTTGACGACGCGCTGGCCTAGTCAGTGGTGACCCTGCCTACGAAGCTAGCGGTCCTGGGTTCAAATCCCGGTAAGGGCAGATATTTGTGTGATGACCGCGAATATTTGTTCCTGAGTCATGGATGTTTACTATGTATTTAAGTATATATTTCTCTATATAAGTATTTATATCGTTATCTAGTACCCATTATACAAGCCTAGAGCTTAAATTGGGACTAGGTCAATTGGTGTGAGATTGTCCCCTGATATTGATTTATTTATTTATTTAGTGAATCATCTCGGAATATATGAAACTGAGGAAAAAGACAAAAACGACTAGCAACAAGTACAATATTTTCTTTCCTTTTTCACCAAAACTAACACTGGCAAAGCACTGTGTACGTTTCCAATCAGTAAAGGTATTTAATAATCTGCCAATGGAGCTTTAGGCCATTACTAATCCAAATGTGTTCAAAAATAGAGTAAGACATTTTTTGCTGTCAAAGTACTGCTATAGTATTTGTGAATTAATAATTATAACTGACATTATTAATACTGCAATGTGGTGGTTAGGTATCTTAGGTTATTTTTTAAATTTGTGCTAGCTTGTAAGAGACGTTTTCAATCACAATGTATATTGTTCCTGAAATAAACTTGAATTGAATTGATTGTAGTCTTGAGACAGATTCCACTTACTTCCTTGCGACAGATTCCTTGCCATAAAAAATGTACCTTCACAGGGTCACCGCACACGTTAGGTACTAAAATTAAAAGCACACATCCTCCAACATTTCTTAGTCATCCCAACATGTATGCGGCTGACGTTAAAAAAATCAAGTCACGTTTTTTTTATCAATCCCCGTCAAGACCGCGCGATCTAATTACCGCGATAAATCGCGATCTACAATGAGATGATTTTTCAGCTGCGCGGGACATGAGCACGACAATTAATTTCGCGTGGTATGGGGCGGCGGCGGAGCGAGACGTAGGATATAGCGGTTTTTAATAAAGTCGGCGCTTCTGTTCCACTTTATCAAAAAAAAGGATACAATCGCATACACATGAACGTAGTCTCAGACTTAGCTCCGGGTGGTAGACAACGAATACTACATACTAATATAGATACTTACATACATACTTAAAAAAACATAGAAAACGGCTACATTACATAACTCCGAAGAGTCATAATTCCGACGTAATTAAAATCCCGAATTTTAATAATTCCGAATGTAATGTTTTGTTAGAAAACTTTATTTTTTGATATTGCTTATAAATCAATCTTAATGTTACTTCTGTGTAGCAATTGAATTATGCATTTTTAATTTAAAATAGCTCCATCATACAATCAATCAATAGCTCTTTGACGACGCGCTGGCCTAGTTGGTAGTAACCCTGCCTACGAAGCTAGCAGTCCTGGGTTCAAATCCCGGTAAGGGCAGATATTTGTGTGATGAGCGCGAATATTTGTTCCTGTGTCATGGATGGTTACTATGTATTTAAGTATATATTTCTCTAAATAAGTATTTATATCGTTGTCTAGTACCCATAATACAAGCCTACATAATACCTCTCTGGGAGGCGCCAGCGTGTCAGGGTTGATGACTGCTACTCTGAATGGTGTCATCTGTCAGCTGGTGTCCCCCAGGGAGGAGTGCTTTCTCCCCTACTTTTCTCCATTTTCATTAACGGTATTTCTAGCTCACTTCGCTCCTCGTATCATCTATACGCGGACGATTTGCAAATCTACGCCTGTGCTGCTCTTGATGATTTCCCCGCCTTGATAAGTCAAATCAATAGTGATCTCGACTCTATACGTTGCTGGGCGGAGAGGTTTGGGTTGATGGTAAATGCTGGGAAGTCACAGGCCATTGTCGTTGGTAGCCCTCATTTCATCTCTAAACTATCTGGTGTAGTGATGCCCAAAGTTTTCTACGATGGGACTCCTATCCCCTTCTCCTCCACTGTTAAAAACTTGGGTGTCACGATAGACCAGACGTTGTCCTGGACAGCCCATGTTAATGATGTTAGCCGCAAACTCTTTGCTTCCCTGCATTCCTTGAGACGTCTACAAAACTTTCTGCCATTTAACACTAAGCTTACCCTTGCTCGTTCCTTATTACTTCCTCTTCTTGACTATGGAGACATAGCGTTTCTTGACCTCAGGGAGGAACTGCTTGACAAGCTTGAGCGTCTGCAAAACGTTTGTATAAGGTACATTTTTGGTTTGCGGAAGTTTGATCATATCGAGGGTTGCGTGGTCAAACCCGATAAATCGAAATAATTGATTATTGAAATTTGAATTGTTTTGATGTTTTCATTAGTGTTCTTTTTGACACAACAAGTTATATCGACTTATTGGGTTTGACCACGCAACCCTCGATATATCCCAGTACCGTGTGCAACTCAAATGGTTGCCCATCCGCCGTCGCAGGGACGTGCATATTCTGTCACTCCTTTTCAATGTACTTTTCACTCCTTCTTCTCCTTTGTACCTTTCCGAAAGGTTTAGTTTTTTGGCCGATGGTAGTGGACACCGCCTTCGGTCTAACGCTAACCTTTCCCTTGCCGTTCCATCCAACAAGACTCGTACCTATGCTAAATCTTTCACGGTACACTCTGTCCAATTGTGGAATGAGCTTCCATCGTGCTTGAGGCAATCTAAATCTGTCTGTTCATTGAAGGAAAGATTGAAGAAGTTGTGGCTAAATAAACAGGATGAGCCTGAGTGTAGGTTTTAACTGCTGTTTACGTATGTGTGGTAGTATTATATTGTATATTATATTATTTATATGTTTAGGTATGTATCTTATTGAGGAAGATATTTTATTTTCTTCCTATTTCTCTGTTGTATGTACTATTTGTTATTTTCTGAAATTTTGTTAATTTGTCTGTCCTTCGGCATTGTCCTTGCTTCTTCTACCCCAAGGTTAACTGGAAGAGATCCCATATGGGATAAGTTCGCCTATGTACATTATTTATATTGATGCAAACATGTCTGTAATTGTTTATGTGCAATAAAGAGTTTTACATACATACAAGCCTAGAGCTTAAATTGGGACTAGGTCAATTGGTGTGACATTGTCCCCCTGATATTTATTTATTTATTTATTTATCATAACATAGCTTTAGCTTTAGGTACCTATAGAAAACATCAAAGGCTCAGTAACTAAATTACTCGTGTTCATCAGGAAATTTTCTTCCCTTACTCGGATTTGACCCCGGGACCGCTAGCTTCGTAGGCAGGGTCGCTACCAACTTAGCTAACGTGTCGTCAAACTACTTCAACTTTGTGCACAATCCCTTCTTTCCTTATAAATATTAATAATATTTCACAAATGCTTGTCCTTACCAGGGATTGAAGGCTGGGTCGCTATCTAAGTAAGCAAGGCTTGTACAAATCAGACTAACCACGTAATTTTAATTCATACTTACGTTGTTATTTCCTGGGTATCAGTAAGATTTCAAAGCTTACCTGAAATAAAAAGAAAATATATTATTAACACCACGAATCCTTACACCACCATCCATACCATTATTGGTTCTATTTTCATGATGTGGATTATACAATCGGTCCACCTTGTAGACGTGCTAACTGTATAGACATAGGAACTCTTATTATTAATATGTGGTATTAGGTGAAAAACTTTAGTAAATGACCTCTTGGGTGTGGTTGTAACACATCTGTATAGAACGTTCAACATTCTACTTAATTTCCTTATAATTTTTGTACACAACTACATGCAAGAGGTCATTTACTTAAGTTTTTCAAATATACGTGATAAATAAATAAAAAAAAGAGAAAATCGCTTGCATGTTCTAGCTTAAGCCAACTCCCGACTAAACTGGGGCAAAATGGTGAGACATTAATCTTAAGCTCACGAAAAGTATTGTATAGATTACGTGGGGTAAGATGTTTACCCTGCGCCGCCAATCAAGGGGCAACGCGGCAAATAATGTCCCCCTTACCCCGTTACTACAGCTTAAGGGTTACTCCACACGACTAATAATAGGCTTCTCTATAAAGTATACTATTAACTAGCTTCTGCCCGCGACTTCGTCGGCGTAGAATTCGAATATCGTTATTCTCTCGGGTATTTTTTTATTATCCGGGATGAAAAGTAGCCTATATGTTAATCCAAGGTTAAACCTATCTCCATTTCAAAATTCATCCAAAACCGTTCAGCCGTTGCACCGTGAAGGAGTAACAAACACACAAACACACACACACACACACACACACACACACACACACAAACAAAGACAAAATAGGATTACCAAAAACATGATAATGTGTATCCATGTATTTCCACATTTGCTAATCTCGATACGTCTAATTAAACGTCAAGTCATTGAAAACTGTAATATTTGACGGATCTTAAGTTGTACATCTCCGGTAAGATCAGTTTATTCCGACAGTCTTGAGATAAATAAATAAATATCGGGGAAAATGTCACACAAATTGACCTAGTCCCAAACTAACCACTAGGTTTATACTATGGGTGCTAGGCAAAAATAAATATACTTACATGGAGAAATAAATACTTATACTAAATATCGAAAACACCCAAGACTCGCGCTCGTCACACAAATATTTTCCGTGGCAAGGAACCAACTAGACTACTAAAGATACTAAGACACTAAGAGTACTAAAAACACTTAATAAGTGTCCTAAATAAGATCCTTGTAAATATAATTCTTCACGCACCAGGCACTGGCATTTCAAAGCCATTATTTATAAACTTCATACGCCACTAATAAACAGTCTCTTGTGTAACCACCCTAACGTAAGGGCGGAGATTAATCAGGCTGCGGTATGGAGCCGCCCTAAAGTAAATACTAATTACTGGCAACATGTGTACATAAATCGTCTTTAATGTATCACTTCTAAAGACGACTGCGAGAAAAGGACAAGACAAATATTAACAAAGTCAATGTCGTTTAAGAAATTGTTGGGTTCGCGCTTGTTTAGAAATCTAAGCGGAGCTGTGATTTTAGAGTTGTGTTAGAAGGGCTTTCATACACGATGGTCAAGATTTTGGAGATGTAGCTTGACATTTTGATTAGCGATAATGACATTATTTAGTAGGTACAGTCGGTTTTATAGGTATCAGCAGTAAGTGTCTACTTAAGCCCGACAATAGTAAAAACAAGCTATAGAGAATCAATGTTTGGTAATAAATGTGGAAACCTGCTAGATCAGGTTGACATAGGATCTGTTTTTATTTAGGTCTATGGAGGTCTTTTGACGATAACGATATCTTTACATAACTTTATAGCATCCTCTCTCAATAATTCTTCCCCACTACATGTAATAACATGACAAGAGTATATTTTATTAATAAACAACTACTCAGCGCTACTTAAGACACCGTTCTTCGAAGCCGTTTGTTCCAAACTCGAAAACTAAACGGAAACTTCTCGAAAAAGGAAACTTCGAAATTTAAAAGCAACAGACTTCGCCTCCATTCGCCAGTTTCTCATTTGGCCGTCGACTAAACACGGATGTTTCTGACGTTGTGGCTTCGTAATATCCTGTCACCATTGACCGTTTTCCAACTGAACACACTGTGCCACTTTCTCAGCACAGACTAACGCGGAATACTCCAATTTGCGAACACAGCACCGACCCTGTTCAAAGCTGGAAAACCCTGTAACACTTGAGCCTTTATTACAAAAGCAAAAAAGGTCATATTAAATGTTGTCAAAGCTTTCAAATGAATCCGTCGAAATGAAACTTTGGTCTCACGATTGTCGCTACTTGGAAGGATTTAATGAAAATGTTTTGAAGTAAGTTTCGTTTGTGTATTTTTAAGTTTCTAGTCAAGAAGGGAATTAGAAATTTGGAATACGAAAATTTGAGGAGTTCATTGCTTTCCGCTGTTTTCTTTCACAAAATAACAAATTTAACGTCGTTTACAGTAATTATTGGTTTAAATTCAAATACAGCCTAAATGGATTTCAAATTTGAAGTGCCAAGTATTCAAAATGCACTTCTACCTATATAAATTCCAAATAGTATTTCTTTATTCTCTGCTTTCCTAGTACTATTTGGATCCTATTTGTCCCAAATCATTCAATTACTTACAAAAAGAAAACCTAACGCAAAAATATTTCGTCGCATCTCGCTTTAATTCAGCCCATCCACATTATATTCACGCTAAGTTGAGCTTCAGATGAAACAGAATATTAACAAAAAGCAACCCATTCCCCTCTGGCAGAAATTGATGCAAACAAAACTATAAACATCACACACGGAATAAGGTCAGTA